>OX336369.1:25423353-26835939 GCA_946902895.1 Fragum fragum | reverse complement strand
CTGTAGAGATAAAATAGCACACGTGATCCTGTTTCGCCCCAAGCAGACCTGTCATCAAAGCTTTGTCCAGAAAAAAACTTTTGAAAAAATTTAATGTTCAACCTTGAGCTGTGACCCGTACCTAGGAACTATATGAATAATTTTTTCGATGGCACATCTACTCATGACAAACAAATTGTGTAAAGTTATTTCGAAATCCATCCTATGCTGTGAGCAAGGTCAATTTCAACCTTGAGATGTGACCTTGGAGATATCTGAAGATTTGTTTCAAATTGCACATCAATTCATGATAGAGAACAATTTTCCAAAAGTTATTTTGAAATCCATCCTTAATTGAAGAGGCTTTACTCTGGAAATGCATTATTTCAACATTTAACCTTCAGCTGTGACCTTAACTTTGGAGGTATTTGATTTTTTTCCCAAATAGTTCATCTATTCATAAAAGAGAACTATACACGCCCGGTAATCTCGGGCTCCATCTCTTTTTTGAGAACAATGCAAAAAGGAGACAATGATACTTCCGATATGGAGCCAAGGACCGAAACTGAACAGAAAAGGTAAATAAAACAGTGCACCTCGCGTACAATTTGATCTCCTATTAACCTATTATACATTTTCCCAAAACGTCCAGAGTTTCATACCACATAGAAATGATTATATCATCCGTTGGCGGTGATAGATTTCAAAAATAATCCCGTTTGTGAATAGAAACTTGAATCAAAGTTTGGGCATCGGACCCGATCTAACACGAAAATGAGTGTTGAAATCGTTCAAATCCATGTAATCAACAGTTCTGAAAGAATTAAGTGGCAATGACTGTGAAATGAATGATAACGTGTTGATATACAATAATGTTACCACAAAGAACTGCGTTTTCCTACCCCTTTTGTGGATTTTCTTAGATGAGAAGGAGACCAGGTTTCGGTGCGGGAGGCAAGATTCAAAGGGAGAGGCGATGCATATAAAAGAATACAGTGAATGATTTTCTAGGACTGTAACTTTATGCATATTACAGGACACTTTTTCTTTCCCATTTACACAGCAAGTGTATCTCTCAGACTCGCTAGAACAGCCATATTTATATCTGGTCTATATTTTTCTCCTTTCTCCAAACTGACTTACCGGGCCACAATGGTGAATATAAAGTGAACGCGTTATAATTCTTGTGAATCTATTCTAACGAAACATTTTCAAAGAAAAACAAATAGCTAATTTGAGAATTCAGGTCATCACAAAATTTGAAAAATACGCTAGGTTCTTAGAAATATGTATCGCGGAAGGAGTTCAGATCTTCAATAAACGGACGTTCTGTGCCTTATACGTTGTAAAAGCTCTAAAACAACACCGGGGGTTTATTAGAATTTTCATACTTCTTTAAAAAGGGGTGGATGTTAATTACAGGCTACAGATGTTAAGACGGAAAAGGGTGGGGGCGAAGATTTACTCCGACTGGAAAGAGCAGGTGGTTTATGATTAGAATGAATTTACAGTATACATAGTATACAGCAGTAACATCGTGACATTAACATTTACATCGATCAAAACCATTCAAAGCACTCACACAGCGCTCCAATCATTCATTCCAAACACTCAATCAAACCATTAAAAAACGCTCAAAATAGTTAAAAAACATTTAAAACCCGTCCAAAATGCGCAGCATTTCATTCAGATCGATAACAATTTTCCACATTATTTACTGGCTGCTGTGGGTTTTAAAGTGTCTGATTGGTCCGTGAAGACACACGAACACAAAATCACGTATATTTTTTATAAAGGGAGGTAAAAATATCGCAAATTTGGACGAAATTAGCGATCTTGGATTACATACTTTTAATTTCATTCAAAACTCGCCCCCCCCCCCCTACTCATTCAATTTCATTCCGAAATTATTCCCAAATCATCCAAAATTGTCAATTTCACGGTGTTATTAACTTAAAGGGCAAATTCAAGAATTTTTTGTTTTGTTTTTTCATTCATTATTTTTTATGTATATGGTGTTATTTAAACACATGAACAATATTTTCGCGATTTCAGACCGTGCACATGTACAAAAACCAATTCGAAATGTCAAGATTTAATACTGCTCAAAAACAGCGCATCGCTTACTTCCCCTGTACATTCCCCAAACCGCTTATCTCCCCTGCATTTGTGACGTCATAGTGGAAGCTGTGTCAAATGGATGCTGTAGTAAATACAGGCGATAATACATAAAAAAAAAACAAAACAAAAAAAAAACCAAAAAAACAATTTTAAAACAGAATAATGACGATCTGTGATTCTTACGGTTGTAATGATGAATCGGGAACTTAGAGGGCCTGCATTTTACATTTCCGATTGATTTTAAAAGAAAAAAGTTGTGGATTCATGAACTGAACCGAGCAAGGACTAAGCCATCGTTGATCGACTTATGCAAAGCTTTGTGTTAGACACTTTAATTTTTTGATCAGCCCGAAACTAGTAAATGACGTTGATTTTGAGAACTTTCGACTCCGATTGAAACCTGACGCCGTGCCAACAATCTTTAACCCGGGGAACTGACGGGGAGAGGGACCGACATGCCGAACATCAGCTAGGGAAATTTCGAGGCTGAGGTTAGTTCATTATGGTGAACAAACTGATATCTCGGCCATTATATTATGGGGGTGGGGATTATATATATAAAAAAAGAAAATAATGAATCTCATCACCAATTTTTATAAGACAGCAGAAATGAAAGTGTTCCCTTTTTTCTTTTTCTGGGATATTGCCCTTCCAATTGACAAAAGGGGGCTTTCAATAGAGGAATATACTGACCAATCAAATAATTCATTCAGCCTGGACCTAAGCTTATCAAATCTAACATTGGTTGCCATTTTTCTTTACCTTTATTTTTTATTTGGCGGCTTAAACCTCGTAGCTACAGCCTTTTTAATCTGTAGCTACGACGTTTAGGTCATTAACACACCAATTTACTGTTTGTTACATGCTACTGGGCATGAATTTTGCAAGAGAATGCTGTAAAAATCAAAGCGGAACTTCCAGTCGGAGTCAATGGGCGGAGCTTTAGTAGTAATGGGCAGAGCCAGCGATTGGTCAATTTTGATATATTCACAAAAACTGTGTGGCAAAAGGAGAACTTAGTAATTATAGGTCATTTCCCTTTATTCTCACCAATTTCTACTCTAGCCATACTCTCATTTTTCCTTAATCCCATTCCAAAATGACATAATTTTAAACTAGTCCAAATTGAGAATAGGTGCTTTGAATTTAATTGATCTTATCAACTACTTTAGACCTGTGTCAATTATTGATATGAACATAGTTCCCCGAGAAATATACTGTTTATCTAGAATTCCAACATAGTTTCAAAATGTTCCTTTTACACGGTTGTTAGAATGTATTGTCTTTTTTTTTACCACCAACAAATCCATTCAGCCACAACAAGGGGTCGACACTAACAGTGTTCCGGGATCCCTTAAAATTGGAAGGGACCCCAGCAGTTTCTCCTTTTCCTGCAATATATGTCACAGCTATTTCCTACTGTGAGTACAAACTAGGACAGATGATTGAACAGAAAACAGTGGCTATCATTATGTTAATATTTTAATAAGATCTCAATAGTCACTAGTGGATAGACAAGCTACTGATTGCTTGGTAAACTAAGGTCATGTCATGTCATAATAAGTGTTTTAAACAATATAGGAAATGATTACATAACAGATGCATATACCATCCTTTCATGTTAGACAAACTAGTGATGTATATGACACCCTTAATTTTTACCCGTGATCTTTGTTAAATCCCTTTATATTCTATTGCAACTTATTATGACTTTGGAAATAAGCAAAGATGATACTAGAAAAGGTCATGATTTATGTCATGTATGAATTAATCTTGATTTGATTATATGAATGAGAATTCTATCTGTTATTTGAGTTTTGGAAAGTTTGAAATTATTATCAGTAAACTGACTTGTTAAACTGACTAATGAATCTATATCAATTACCCCAATGAAAAAATCATTATCACCCTTGTAACAGTTCTTGGAAATATTATGTACTTGGACAAACATGACAGGTTTTGACACTTTTAGAATGACAAAATTAGAAAAGATTTAACCCTTATAATGCTGAATCTGGGATATCTAACTAAGAATTCTGGAATATTCCTATTTTGACCGGGATATAGACATTGATAAGTCTGCACATAGGAGGGGGCAGGGGTCTTTACTAAACCCTGTCTGTAGCCTTCATGGAGGAAACCCAATGAAGGATAAGCTCATATAATGGCGGATCAAGGATTTCTGTTAACCCAATCCCTCACAATGGCATCTCCTCACATCCTAAAGGAACAAATGGGAAAGCATTGTGTAAAATGAAGAAATGTGACAAGCAATTTCTTTATTTTCCACAATGTTTTCTACCCAAAAAGACGAAACTAATTAATATTTCGTCACTTTGAAATTGTCATCTCTTACTTCTTTCAATTTTAACCAGTCTAACATTTTGTCGCCTAGTAAAGGTTTAAACAGAGGACATTTCATTCATGCCCTAATTCAAAGAAGATGGAGATGACAATTCTTTTAAATTTCAAAAATCCTTGTCTCATTTTGGACAGAAAATTATGTTGGAGTAGTAAGTTTGGAGGACAAGGAAAAAGCTATTCCTTCATTATCCACAATATTTCCCAAGCTTTTAGCTTGAGGGTCATAAAAACCAGGATTGTGTGGTAATGGGTTTGAACTTTTTTACATTTTGAGCTCCACCTATTGTTTTCACCAGACGAGTCAGGGTAAATTTTCTTTTTTGCAAAGTTTCTATTTTTTTCAAACTATTAACTAAGAAAGGAAAAATCTTGTAAACAACGTGTTTGGATTACCAGCATTTCTAATCATGCATAAAAATTGTTTTAACCCTTTCCCGTACAATTACTGGTTTTTATGTCGCTGTAATTTTATAATTGAGAAAACATTGTGGGAAAAGAAGAAATTGCTTGTAAAAAGCAATTTCTTCTTTTTCAACAATATTTCCTACCCTACTGGGTAGTTATTTCTCAAATTGAATTCACTCTAAATTTTCATCTGCAAAACCTTTGAATTTGGACAGGTCTAAAAATTTTCAAAAGAGGAAAGGGTTAAACTGTTTGGTTATTGTATTTTTTCTTTGATTTTAAATAAATCAAACTATTATCAACATGAGATCAGACAGCAGAACATGCATGGATGAGGAAGTAACTGTATTTGGAGAAGTCTACAAAGCTTTTCCACTTTATCCAATTGTTACTGTGAGCTCTTCAGCTGCTTTAACAACCACAATCATTACAACTACAGCTGCATCAGCTACAAGTATGACAACTTCACAGACTAGCCAATCATGTCTGTGTTCAGTGACTTGATTTGCAGATTTGACTTCAAACTTACCCTGACATTCGACCAACCAATGGCACAAAACAATGGACAAATAGACAAGCAAAGACCACCTAAACAGACAAACAGCAGCCATCATTTTATTTCATCCTCTTCTAAAACACCCTATAACCTTTTAAGTTTTACTATTAGGGTCACACTGTTGACCCATTACCAGACAGCAAAATTTTAGACTGGCCCAAATTGAAAGAAGTTGCAGACGACAATTTAAAGTGAATGTAATTTGCATTTTTTCAACTTTCTTTTTAGAAAACATAGAGGAAAATTAAGAAATTGCTTGTAACAATCAATTTCTTCATTTTTCACAATGTCTTCTAAAGCTTTTTTCATTGGGGTGTCTAGAAGAGTCACTAAGTGGGAATGGGTTAAGCCCAATTGCAGTGTTCTGGCAAGATAGAATCAAAGTGCTGAAAGCACTATAAGCTAGCAAAGCATGGTTGAATTTAGAAAACGTTCCCTTGTTGGTTAGAAAACATTATGGACATTGAAGAAATTGCTTGTACAAGCAATTTCTTCATTGTCCACAATGTTTTCTAAAGCTTTTTTTTCAAAATGCTTAAAAGGCGAAATTGACTGGGAATGGGTTAAATAGCGTGCGTTTGACACAGTTTACTACAATTTGAATAGAGTTTACAATATTCCTGAAATACATTAAGAACTACTTTTAATGGCGTAGGCATTTAACGGATTTAGTGGTTAAGCCTCCAGTGGTAGTTTGCACTCATTGAACTTTGAGACGACCTCAAAATTCTGTCTGTTAACTTAAGCTATCAAAGCTGACGCTTTGCTAGCTAAAAAAGTATGGGACAAATGTCTCATAGTAGCTCATAAGTTTGCGACATCTGAGAAAAACTAGGGACACAATATCAAAATCAAAATCGATTTTTTACTTAACATTTAATAGTTTGCAAATTACTGTTATACCGCATGTACATTTTATAAAAATGGGTTAAACATTAAAACACCAGCTCCAGGGTTCTTCTTCTCCGTTTCTGTGGGAATAGGCAATACAAGTTTTCACATTGACAAAGAAAACAAGTCATGCAAATTGAGGCCTACTTGAAATCACTTGAACTCTTTCCTGCACAAACATCAAATATTAAGCAATTTCTTCTTTTCCACAATATTTTCTACCAAATAGGATGGTTTGACTTCAAATTGTTTTTTGTTGGCAACATCTTTCAATCTGGACAAGTTTAAAAAGTGAAAAAAAAGTTAAGTATCTACATAGCTAAGACTGACAAGCCAACATTGACTGGCCAGTACTGTATCTAATCTCTCTTTTTTTACGTTTTTGTTGATCAAAATTCTGTTCAATGACAGATAGTCCCATTTTGCTTGACAAGTCATATATATGAGCTTTAATGTCGTATTGTAAACAAAAAAGCATTGCCTATCAAATCACTTCTTTGGTCATGAGTACAGATGTTAATCTCAAACACATAACTGGGGGAAATGATTTTGTAGATGGACAACTAACAACATTCCAACAATAGCTAACTCAAACTTTGTAAGGTAGCTCTCAGCAGCCAAAAAAATTAATGTTATCTGGTGTCTCAGACAAGTTTGTGATTGATGCTGGTATGGCTAGTAGATGACATATAATTAACCTTTTACTGAATTTCAAAATTTTAGACTTGTCCAAATTGAAAGATGTTGCAGACAAGAATTTTAATTCTTTGTTTCCTTGGCAGAAAAAATTGTGGTAAATGAAGAAATCCCCAATGTCAATCAAAGCCTTTTCTTGAGGGTTGTTATAAATTGGTTAATAATTGATTTAAATAATTGAAAGGTTTTCTGAAAACCATTATTTCTTTTTTCCATGATTGTTTTTGAATTATTGTTTCCAGGGTACACTTAAATTTTGCCCGTGTTCACATTGCACACGACTTTCCTTTCTTTGTACATGCATTTAACCCATTAACACACAATTCTTATTTGGTATGTGAAAATATTATAAAATGGAAAAGAAAGTGGGAAAAGGAGAGATTTCTTGTTATTAGAAATCATATTTGGTACCCAAATTTTCACTCGAAACACTGTGAATTGTCACCTGTAGCCTTAAAATTGAACCGGTCTCATTTTTGTCTCTTATTGTATGGTAGTAGGTCATTCAAAGGAATTGTAGAATAACATTGCATAAAATTCAAGCGAAACAGAATAAAACGTATGAAGCTTGCAGATATTATTTATTTTTCAAGTCCCGTTTTATCAGTATATCTCGCCATTTCATTATAGTTTGTTTTAGTTCAATCAACGTGAAAAACTAGCTTTTCGAAATTGTCAAGTCTTAGCAGGATGAAAACACATTGTAAACCTTGAACATGTTCCTTTTAGAAATTGATTGAATATGCACCAGTCTAAAATTCATCTAACTATATACTGCCTATATTACTGGCAGGTAAATCATCTAGAAAGGGGTTGATAACAACCCCGATAATTGCACTTCAGTGCTTTATGCAACAGACATATCCTTTTCTGTTTTTTGGAATTTTAAGACTGGTCCAAATTGAAAGAGGTTGCAGACAACAATGAAATTTGGATGCAGTATGAACTGAAACCATCCTATGCGGTAGAAAATATTGTAGGAAAAGGAGAAATGATTTGTTAGAAGTAATTTCTTCTTTTCCCACAATGTTTTCTCTAGTGACGTAAAATCCCATTTTTTACAGGAAAGGATTAAATACAAAATTTACAGGACTTTTTCCCCCTTTTTAACAGAAGCCTATGAAAACTACCTTCCCAATAGTAAAATAGTTGACATGCTAGTGTTGAGACTGAAAGGATTCCACTGTATCAGGGGATCTTAACCTATAATGCCAAGATATCAAAAGTTTACACTAGTCCAAAATTAAAAGTTGACAATGCCTGCTTAAACAGGATTGAGGTTGACACATAGTCTAGAAACTTTGAGAGGAAAGGAAAAATTGTTTGTCATTAACAATTTCTGCTTTTCCTGCAAAATTTCCATATTTCTTTAGGGTGTCAAAAAGCTGGGTTTTATGGCAATGGGTTCATACCAAAAATGACAAATTTAAGGCGGGTCTAGAACATGAATAGCAGGCAAACATTCAGTATGTTAAAATTGAAAAGTATGTGTAAAATAGGTATGAAGTTTAGAGATAATGTCCTGAGCAATGGATACTTTTCTCTGTGTATTTTCTTCAGCTTGGTTTTCTTCGGAGCATGAAAATAAGGGATTGTATGGAAATGAATTGAACACTTTTTCTCCATGGCAAAATAAGATCACAAAGTTAACTACTGAAGGTATTTGAATCCACTATAGTCCTCTGATAGCAGTCACCACACACGGAGGAATCAATTTTTTCAATCCTTTCCCGAGCAGTCCATAAATCCATCTTATAAATCATCCGGGTTTCTGTATAGCCTAGAATAAAAAGAAAATTGTGAAAGAAATCTTGGCTTTTGCACCATGAATTTTTTGGTGACGTTTAACTTAATAATAGACAACAGAGTTTGGACTGGTCAAAATTTAAAAAAATGCAGATGACAATATAAAGTTGATTAACTTTACAGGCTTTGTCTAAACAAGGCAGAATCAAGTAACAAGCATTTTCTTCTTTTTCTACAGTATTTCCAAGGTGGTTGGCTGGTGAACTAAATCTTACCTAAAGATTGAATTAGCTGCAGTTACAATGTCAAGGTCAACATACCAAGAAAATGATAGATGGCCAAAATCGCAGTCCAAAGTTCACTTTTGGGGGAACAATTGCATGTTAACAGCATTTACTCCTTTTCCCACACAATTATTTGCAAACTATATAGCTTCAGGATGTCAGAACATGGGATTATGTTGTAATTGGGGCTGTTTCCTTGCCTTAACCATTTTCTGTTCAATCCCTGATTTGAAGGTCCTATAAATTTATGAATGAGAAACATTTTGGAAACAAGGTGCCAAATTGTCACAAGATACGCCCGTCACACTGCTTAATATTAACTGGGGGTTTGAATAGAACTGATGTTATTTTAAATGAATACTTTTTGTCAAACAAAGTATGAAAAATAACAAAGGGCAATAACTCAAAATATACGCTAGGTAGAGTTATGGTTCTTGTACACTGCACTCCCACTTGGTGAGCTCTATCTATCCATGAAGTTTCATGATTCTAGCTATTATACTTTTAGAGACATACTCCATACAAGATTCAAGTATGATAAATAACAAAGCGCAATAACTCAAAAAGTAGGCCAGGTAGAGTTATGATTCTTGTGCACTGCACAACCCCTTGGTGAGATCTATAAACCCATGAAGTATCATGATCCTAGCTATAACACTTTTAGAGATATACTCCATACAAGATTCAAGTATGAAAAACAACAAAGGACAATAACTCAAAAAATAGGCTAGGTAAAGTTATGGTTCTTGTACACTGCACTCCCACTTACTGAGCTCTATCCATCCATGAAATTTTATGATTCTAGCTATCATACTTTTAGAGATATACTCCGGACAAGATTCAAGTATGAAATATAATAAAGGGCAATAACTCAAAATATACGCTAGGTAGAGTTATGGATCTTGTACACTGCACTCCCCCTTGGTGAGCTCTATCCATCCAATAAATTTCATGATTCTAGCTATTATACTTTTAGAGATATACTCCGGACAAGATTCAAGTATGAAAAACAACAAAGGGCAATAACTCAAAAAATAGGTCAGGTAGAGTTATGGTTCTTGTGCACTGCACTCCCCCTCGATGAGATCTATACACCCATGTAGTTTCATAATCCTAGCTATTATACTTTTAGAGATATATTCCGGACAAGATTCAAGTATGAAAAACAACAAAGGGCAATAACTAAAAAAATAGCCAGGTAGAGTTATGGTTCTTGTACACTGCACTCCTACCTTGTGAGCTCTATCCATCTATGAAATTTCATGATCCTAGCTATTATACTTTTAGAGATATACTCCGGACAAGATTCAAGTATGAAAATTAACAAAGGGCAATGATCCCATAATACGTCCCGTCTTAGATGGGCGTATAAAAAGAGAAGTTGCTTGTATCAAGCAATTTCTGTTTTTCCACAATATTTTCTACCGTACAGAATGGTTGTTTTCAACTAGAATCCGTTTAAATTTTCGTCTTTAAGTCCTTTGAATTTGGACAGGTCTAATTTTTTTTAAAACAGGAAAGAACAATATAAGGTCATGATAAGAAAACAAGAAAATATTTCACTTTCTCATGATTTCTTTGATGATTTCCCTCAAGTGGGCCTGTCTAACACATGGTCATTAGGCAACTTCCAAAACATGAATGTTCAGAAAATTCGCCTGGAATCCAATGTGATCTGTCATGCACGTCAATCCTTCTGCTTCAATCTTCCCATCTATAATGTTTGTTGTCATGCAGCACTTGGATTCTGTCACAGATAGCATATTCACACCAATGAAATTGAATTTTTTCAAATTTGAGAATGATTTTACTGTCCATATTTACAGAGAGTAAACAAACAGTAATGTAACTTATCTGATGAGGGTAATAGAACCTATTCACCTGCCAGTAATACCTGAAAGGGGTGTTTGGCAGTATATATAGATAGCTTACAATTGTAAACCATATAACAACAATTGTTTTCAAACATTTGATAATGTAGTACTGATTTCAAGCAACAATCAAAGGAGTGAAAGTCCCGAGAGCGGTTTTGCTGGCTTATCAGTAACCGCGTCAATAATGCCAACATGTATCATCAAGATGAGTAAATAAATCGTACACCTAAGTAGAATGAGCAGCTGGATGCTCGATAAGGATGTAGTGGTAATACTGGTGTGAGAACTACCAGGAATCCATGGTTAGGAGCTCCAGCCGCCCCGACATAACTGAAATACTATTAAAAGTTGCGTTAAAACCCCATCCAATAAATCATGACCCTTTTACTGTTTACAGAACAGCTATTTTGATTTCACCCCAACGTTTTCTTTAATATTATTTCATCAGTGCGTGAAAATTTGTGGTTGTGTGGTAAAAGGTTAAATGATAAAAGGTGAAGCAATCAACGCTAACATTCAATTCGTTTTGCTTTGATCATATTATTATTGCAATTGAAGTACAGTACTGCGTGGGCCGCCGTCAAAGCGCAATCGGTAGCGCGTCAGACTCCTAATCTTCAGTCATGGGGTCATGGGTTTTATCAAAGATAAAGTCGAATTCGAGAGGTAAAAGGGCGATTTTTCGGAGGGGTTAAATAGGCGCTTGAATCGCGACTATAACAGGGTTGTAAATTGTAACATATGCTGTGTATACGGGGTGTAAATTTGCTCAGTCCTGCCAGGTCAAAACTAACAGACAGGGTTAGGAGTGTGTTTACATGTATTCGCCTAATCCACTAACCACTGACCTAGAATCTATCTTGAAACGCGAGGAGATTATTTCTCTCATTTAGACAGTTCATTAGACAATTTACTATGGATTTATATTAAGTCGAAGTTTTAAACCATTTTCCTTGATATTCACGACTAAAAGGAGGCTGTTGGCATTCAGCAAGTAAGTAATTTTCTTCATCAGCGATGAAACAATATGGAGGCGATCACATAGATTTTCACTTCAAGTTTATGAGCATGCGTGGAAATGAGTAGAAAATTCGTGAAAACTTGTTTCCGGTTGATCGATTCGAAATACCAGTTTTGTCCTACAAAACCGCTAAAAACCATTTAAGACAGTGTTTGACATTTGCATAAATGATCCTGTCTGATCAAGCTTCACTTTGTACCTAGTAGATAGCTACAGACTGAAAGTTTCTTATGACAGCCAGATAATCATCTAATGCACTGTTTGGGCAATTCGACTGGAAATGCCATGCACTTAATTTCTTATTCTCGTCTTAAATTCATAAACGAGATGTTTGATCGTAACGGCAAAAAAATCCGAGGGAGTATTTGTCTACTGTGTTAATAATCTCCGAAATTCAAAAGGGTCCCATTCGTAAACGTCACCTCATTGGGATCTCGATTTAAATTCGTTGTTCAAGTCAATACAGATATGTTTTATGTTCATACTACGCATCATTTATGATTTAAACGTTTAAAAAGGGAATAAATTAAAATTATAACGTTTCAAATGTTTATAAGGGACATTATCGTCAAAATCGTGACAAAAAGAAGACGAAGAACTCTTGTCATCACTATCTCTCGATTCCGGAGCGATTGTCCTGCAAACTGGTTCGTACATATATGGCCTTACAGTACCAGAAACATCAATTTCTTCATCGGGAATATCGCTTAAATCGCTTTCATACTCTACGTCCATTTTTAATAAACTTCCACTATGACGTCACAATTCAGGGGAGTTAAGCATGTGTAACCAATAGGTAAGGGACGTAAGCGAGGCCGTAAAAACGAAGAGGTAAAAATAAAAACTCCAATAAAGTGGTTTTGAAACGTTCTCAAGAAAAATCAATGAATATCAATGCACTCGTTTATTAATAGAATTTTGAAAATTGAAATTATGTTACCCCTATGGATTTGCCCTTTAAAGGGCAAATTCAAGAATTTTTTGTTTTGTTTTTTCATTCATTATTTTTTATGTATATGGTGTTATTTAAACACATGAACAATATTTTCGCGATTTCAGACCGTGCACATGTATAAAAATCAATTCGAAATGTCAAGATTAAATACTGCTCAAAAACAGCGCATCGCTTACTTCCCCTGTACATTCCCCAAACCGCTTATCTCCCCTGCATTTGTGACGTCATAGTGGAAGCTGTATCAAATGGATGCTGTAGTAAATACAGGCGATAATACATAAAAAAATCAAAGTACTGAAAGTACTGTAAGCTAGCAAAGCATGGTTGAATTTAGAAAATGTTTCCTTGTTGGGTACAAAACATTGTGAACATTGAAGAAATTGCATGTACGAGCAATTTCTTCATTGTCCACAATGTTTTCCATAGCCTTTTTCCGAAAGCGGAATTGATTGGGAATGGGTTAGATAGCGTGCTTTTGACAGAGTTCAATACAATATGAATATAGTTTGCAATGTTCCTGAAATACATGAGAACTACTGTTAATGGCGTATACAGTTAATGGATTTAGTGGTTAAACCTCCAATGGCAGTTTGCACTTGTTGAACTTTGAGACGACCTCAAAATTTCGTCTGTTATCTTAAGCTATCAAAGCTGTCGCTTTGCTAGCTAAAAATTTTAAAACAGAATAATGACGATCTGTGATTCTTACGGTTGTAATGATGAATCGGGAACTTAGAGGGCCTGCATTTTTACGTTTCCGATTGATTTTAAAAGAAAAAAGTTGTGGATTCATGAACTGAACCGAGCAAGGACTAAGCCATCGTTGATCGACTTATGCAAAGCTTTGTGTTAGACACTTTAATTTTTTGATCAGCCCGAAACTAGTAAATGACGTTGATTTTGAGAACTTTCGACTCCGATTGAAACCTGACGCCGTGCCAACAATCTTTAACCCGGGGAACTGACGGGGAGAGGGACCGACATGCCGAACATCAGCTAGGGAAATTTCGAGGCTGAGGTTAGTTCATTATGGTGAACAAACTGATATCTCGGCCATTATATTATGGGAGTGGGGATTATATATATAAAAAAAGAAAATAATGAAACTCATCACCAATTTTTATAAGACAGCAGAAATGAAAGTGTTCCCTTTTTTCTTTTTCTGGGATATTGCCCTTCCAATTGACAAAAGGGGGCTTTCAATAGAGGAATATACTGACCAATCAAATAATTCATTCAGCCTGGACCTAAGCTTATCAAATCTAACATTGGTTGCCATTTTTCTTTACCTTTATTTTTGATTTGGCGGCTTAAACCTCGTAGCTACAGCCTTTTTAATCTGTAGCTACGACGTTTAGGTCATTAACACACCAATTTACTGTTTGTTACATGCTACTGGGCATGAATTTTGCAAGAGAATGCTGTAAAAATCAAAGCGGAACTTCCAGTCGGAGTCAATGGGCGGAGCTTTAGTAGTAATGGGCAGAGCCAGCGATTGGTCAATTTTGATATATTCACAAAAACTGTGTGGCAAAAGGAGAACTTAGTAATTATAAGTCATTTCCCTTTATTCTCACCAATTTCTACACTAGCCATACTCTCATTTTTCCTTAATCCCATTCCAAAATGACATAATTTTAAACTAGTCCAAATTGAGAATAGGTGCTTTGAATTTAATTGCTCTTATCAACTACTTTAGATCTGTGTTAATTATTGATATGAACATAGTTCCCCGAGAAATATACTGTTTATCTAGAATTCCAACATAGTTTCAAAATGTTCCTTTTACACGGTTGTTAGAAGGTATTGTCTTTTTTTTTTACCACCAACAACACTAACAGAGTTCCGGGATCCCTTAAAATTGGAAGGGACCCCAGCAGTTTCTCCTTTTCCTGCAATATATGTCACAGCTATTTCCTACTGTGAGTACAAACGAGGACAGATGATTGAACAGAAAACAGTGGCTATCATTATGTTAATATTTTAATAAGATCTCAATAGTCACTAGTGGATAGACAAGCTACTGATTGCTTGGTAAACTAAGGTCATGTCATGTCATAATAAGTGTTTTAAACAATATAGGAAATGATTACATAACAGATGCATATACCATCCTTTCATGTTAGACAAACTAGTGATGTATATGGCACCCTTAATTTTTACCCGTGATCTATGTTTATTCCAAGGACTGTATAACTTCTTTGTTAAATCCCTTTATATTCTATTGCAACTTATTATGACTTTGGAAATAAGCAAAGATGATACTAGAAAAGGTCATGATTTATGTCATGTATGAATTAATCTTGATTTGTTTATATGAATGAGAATTCTATCTGTTATTTGAGTTTTGGAAAGTTTGAAATTATTATCAGTAAACTGACTTGTTAAACTGACTAATGAATCTATATCAATTACCCCAATGAAAAAATCATTATCACCCTTGTAACAGTTCTTGGAAATATTATGTACTTGGACAAACATGACAGGTTTTGATACTTTAAGAATGACAAAATTACAAAAGATTTAACCCGTATAATGCTGAATCTGGGATATCAAAGAATTCTGGAATATTCCTGTTTTGACCGGGATATAGACATTGATAAGTCTGCACATAGGAGGGGGCAGGGGTCTTTACTAAACCCTGTCTGTAGCCTTCATGGAGGAAACCCAATGAAGGATAAGCTCATACAATGGCGGATCAAGGATTTCTGTTAACCCAATCCCTCACAATGGCATCTCCTCACACCCCTAAAGGAACAAATGGGAAAGCATTGTGTTAAATGAAGAAATGTGACAAGCAATTTCTTTATTTTCCACAATGTTTTCTACCCAAAAAGACGAAACTAATTAATATTTCGTCACTTTGAAATTGTCATCTCTTACTTCTTTCAATTTTAACAAGTCTAACATTTTGTGGCCTAGTAAGGGTTTAAACAGAGGACACAATTTCATTCATGCCCTAATTCAAAGAAGATGGAGATGACAATTCTTTTAAATTTCAAAAATCCTTGTCTCATCTTGGACAGAAAATTATGTTGGAGTAGTAAGTTTGGAGGACAAGGAAAAAGCTATTCCTTCATTATCCACAATATTTCCCAAGCTTTTAGCTTGAGGGTCATAAAAACCAGGATTGTGTGGTAATGGGTTTGAACTTTTTTACATTTTGAGCTCCACCTATTGTTTTCACCAGACGAGTCAGGGTAAATTTTCTTTTTTTGCAAAGTTTCTAATTTTTTCAAACTATTAACTAAAAAAGGAAAAATCTTGTAAACAACTTACCAGCTTTTCTAATCATGCATAAAAATTGTTTTAACCCTTTCCCGTACAATTACTGGTTTTTATGTCGCTGTAATTTTATAATTGAGAAAACATTGTGGGAAAAGAAGAAATTGCTTGTAAAAAAGCAATTTCTTCTTTTTCAACAATATTTCCTACCCTACTGGGTAGTTATTTCTCAAATTGAATTCACTCTAAATTTTCATCTGCAAAACCTTTGAATTTGGACAGGTCTAAAAATTTTCAAAAGAGGAAAGGGTTAAAACTGTTTGGTTATTGTATTTTTTCTTTGATTTTAGATAAATCAAACTATTATCAACATGAGATCAGACAGCAGAACATGCATGGATGAGGAAGTAACTGTATTTGGAGAAGTCTACAAAGCTTTTCCACTTTATCCAATTGTTACTGTGAGCTCTTCAGCTGCTTTAACAACCACAATCATTACAACTACAGCTGCATCAGCTACAAGTATGACAACTTCACAGACTAGCCAATCATCTCTGTGCTCAGTGACTTGATTTGCAGATTTGACTTCAAACTTACCCTGACATTCGACCAACCAATGGCACAAAACAATGGACAAATAGACAAGCAAAGACCACCTAAACAGACAAACAGCAGCCATATTTTATTTCATCCTCTTCTTAAACACCCTATAACCTTTTAAGTTTTTACTATGTGGGTCACACTGTTGACCCATTACCAGACAGCAAAATTTTAGACTGGCCCAAATTGAAAGAAGTTGCAGACGACAATTTAAAGTGAATGTAATTTGCATTTTTTCAACTTTCTTTTTAGAAAACATAGAGGAAAATTAAGAAATTGCTTGTAACAATCAATTTCTTCATTTTTCACAATGTCTTCTAAAGCTTTTTTCATTGGGGTGTCTAAAAGGGTCACTAAGTGGGAATGGGTTAAGCCCAATTGCAGTGTTCTGGCAAGATAGAAAAAAGTATGGGACAAATGTCTCATAGTAGCTCATAAGCTGCGACATCTGAGAAAAACTAGGGACATAATATCAAAATCAAAATCGATTTTTTACTTAACATTTAATAGTTTGCAAATTACTGTTATACCGCATGTACATTTTATAAAAATGGGTTAAACATTAAAACACCAGCTCCAGGGTTCTTCTTCTCCGTTTCTGTGGGAATAGGCAATACAAGTTTTCACATTGACAAAGAAAACAAGTCATGCAAATTGAGGCCTACTTGAAATCACTTGAACTCTTTCCTGCACAAACATCAAATATTAAGCAATTTCTTCTTTTCCACAATATTTTCTACCAAATAGGATGGTTTGACTTCAAATTGTTTTTTGTTGGCAACATCTTTCAATCTGGACAAGTTTAAAAAGTGAAAAAAAAGTTAAGTATCTACATAGTTAAGACTGACAAGCCAACATTGACTGGCCAGTACTGTATCTAATCTCTCTTTTTTTACGTTTTTGTTGATCAAAATTCTGTTCAATGACAGATAGTCCCATTTTGCTTGACAAGTCATATATATGAGCTTTAATGTCGTATTGTAAACAAAAAAGCATTGCCTATCAAATCACTTCTTTGGTCACGAGTACAGATGTTAATCTCAAACACATAACTGAGGGAAATGATTTTGTAGATGGACAACTAACAACATTCCAACAATAGCTAACTCAAACTTTGTAAGGTAGCTCTCAGCAGCCAAAAAATTAATGTTATCTGGTGTCTCAGACAAGTTTGTGATTGATGCTGGTATGGCTAGTAGATGACATATAATTAACCTTTTACTGAATTTCAAAATTTTAGACTTGTCCAAATTGAAAGATGTTGCAGACAAGAATTTAATTCTTTGTTTCCTTGGCAGAAAAAATTGTGGTAAATGAAGAAATCCCCAATGTCAATCAAAGCCTTTTCTTGAGGGTTGTTATAAATTGGTTAATAATTGATTTAAATAATTGAAAGGTTTTCTGAAAACCATAATTTCTTTTTTCCATGATTGTTTTTGAATTATTGTTTCCAGGGTACACTTAAATTTTGCCCGTGTTCACATTGCACACGACTTTCCTTTCTTTGTACATGCATTTAACCCATTAACACACAATTCTTATTTGGTATGTAAAAATATTATAAAATGGAAAAGAAAGTGGGAAAAGGAGAGATCTCTTGTTATTAGAGATCATATTTGGTACCCAAATTTTCACTCGAAACACTGTGAATTGTCACCTGTAGCCTTAAAATTGAACCGGTCTCATTTTTGTCTCTTATTGTATGGTAGTAGGTCATTCAAAGGAATTGTAGAATAACATTGCATAAAATTCAAGCGAAACAGAATAAAACGTATGAAGCTTGCAGATATTATTTATTTTCCAAGTCCCGTTTTATCAGTATATCTCGCCATTTCATTATAGTTTGTTTTAGTTCAATCAACGTGAAAAACTAGCTTTTCGAAATTGTCAAGTCTCAGGATGAAAACACATTGTAAACCTTGAACATGTTCCTTTTAGAAATTGATTGAATATGCACCAGTCTAAAATTCATCTAACTATATACTGCCTATATTACTGGCAGGTAAATCATCTAGAAAGGGGTTGATAACAACCCCGATAATTGCACTTCAGTGCTTATATGCAACAGACATATCCTTTTCTGTTTTTTGGAATTTTAAGACTGGTCCAAATTGAAAGAGGTTGCAGACAACAATGAAATTTGGATGCAGTATGAACTGAAACCATCCTATGCGGTAGAAAATATTGTAGGAAAAGGAGAAATGATTTGTTAGAAGTAATTTCTTCTTTTCCCACAATGTTTTCTCTAGTGACGTAAAATCCCATTTTTTACAGGAAAGGATTAAATACAAAATTTACAGGACTTTTTTCCCCTTTTTAACAGAAGCCTATGAAAACTACCTTCCCAATAGTGAAATAGTTGACATGCTAGTGTTGAGACTGAAAGGATTCCACTGTATCAGGGGATCTTAACCTATAATGCCAAGATATCAAAAGTTTACACTAGTCCAAAATTAAAAGTTGACAATGCCTGCTTAAACAGGATTGAGGTTGACACATAGTTTAGAAACTTTGAGAGGAAAGGAAAAAATGTTTGTCATTAACAATTTCTGCTTTTCCTGCAAAATTTCCATATTTCTTTAGGGTGTCAAAAAGCTGGGTTTTATGGCAATGGGTTCATACCAAAAATGACAAATTTAAGGTGGGTCTAGAACATGAATAGCAGGCAAACATTCAGTATGTTAAAATTGAAAAGTATGTGTAAAATAGGTATGAAGTTTAGAGATAATGTCCTGAGCAATGGATACTTTTCTCTGTGTATTTTCTTCAGCTTGGTTTTCTTCGGAGCATGAAAATAAGGGATTGTATGGAAATGAATTGAACACTTTTTCTCCATGGCAAAATAAGATCACAAAGTTAACTACTGAAGGTATATGAATCCACTATAGTCCTCTGATAGCAGTCACCACACATGGAGGAATCAATTTTTTCAATCCTTTCCCGAGCAGCCCATAAATCCATCTTATAAATCATCCGGGTTTCTGTATAGCCTAGAATAAAAAGAAAATTGTGAAAGAGATCTTGGCTTTTGCACCATGAATTTTTTGGTGACGTTTAACTTAATAATAGACAACAGAGTTTGGACTGGTCCAAATTTAAAAAATTGCAGATGACAATATAAAGTTGATGAACTTTACAGGCTTTGTCTAAACAAGGCAGAATCAAGTAACAAGCATTTTCTTCTTTTTCTACAGTATTTCCAAGGTGGTTGGCTAGTGATCTAAATCTTACCTAAAGATTGAATTAGCTGCAGTTACAATGTCAAGGTCAACATACGAAGAAAATGATAGATGGCCAAAATCGCAGTCCAAAGTTCACTTTTGGAGGAAAAATTGTATGTTAACAGCATTTACTCCTTTTCCCACACAATTATTTGCAAACTATATAGCTTCAGGATGTCAGAACATGGGATTATGTTGTAATTGGGGCAGTTTCCTTGCCTTAACCATTTTCTGTTCAATCCCTGATTTGAAGGTCCTATAAATTTATGAATGAGAAACATTTTGGAAACAAGGTGCCAAATTGTCACAAGATACGCCCGTCACACTGCTTAATATTAACTGGGGGTTTGAATAGAACTGATGTTATTTTAAATGAATATTTTTTGTCAAACAAAGTATGAAAAATAACAAAGGGCAATAACTCAAAATATACGCTAGGTAGAGTTATGGTTCTTGTACACTGCACTCCCACTTGGTGAGCTCTATCCATCCATGAAGTTTCATGATTCTAGCTATAATACTTTTAGAGATATACTCCGGACAAGATTCAAGTATGAAAAACAACAAAGGGCAATAACTCAAAAAATAGGCCAGGTAGAGTTATGGTTCTTGTGCACTGCACAACCCCTTGGTGAGATCTATAAACCCATGAAGTTTCATGATCCTAGCTATAACACTTTTAGAGATATACTCCATACAAGATTCAAGTATGAAAAACAACAAAGGACAATAACTCAAAAAATAGGCTAGGTAAAGTTATGGTTCTTGTACACTGCACTCCCTCTTACTGAGCTCTATCCATCCATGAAATTTTATGATTCTAGCTATCATACTTTTAGAGATATACTCCGGACAAGATTCAAGTATGAAATATAATAAAGGGCAATAATTCAAAATATACGCTAGGTAGAGTTATGGATCTTGTACACTGCACTCCCCCTTGGTGAGCTCTATCCATCCAATAAATTTCATGATTCTAGCTATTATACTTTTAGAGATATACTCCGGACAAGATTCAAGTATGAAAAACAACAAAGGGCAATAACTCAAAAAATAGGCCAGGTAGAGTTATGGTTCTTGTGCACTGCACCCCCCCTTGATGAGATCTATATACCCATGAAGTTTCACAATCCTAGCTATTATACTTTTAGAGATATATTCCGGACAAGATTCAAGTATGAAAAACAACAAAGGGCAATAACTAAAAAAATAGCCAGGTAGAGTTATGGTTCTTGTACACTGCACTCCTAACTTGTGAGCTCTATCCATCCATGAAATTTCATGATCCTAGCTATTATACTTTTAGAGATATACTCCGGACAAGATTCAAGTATGAAAATTAACAAAGGGCAATGATCCCATAATACGTCCCGTCTTCGATGGGCGTATAAAAAGAGAAGTTGCTTGTATCAAGCAATTTCTTTTTTTCCACAATATTTTCTACCCTACAGAATGGTTGTTTTCAACTAGAATCTGCTTTAAATTTTCATCTTTAAGTCCTTTGAATTTGGACAGGTCTAATTTTTTTTTCAAAACAGGAAAGAACAATATAGGGTCATGATAAGAAAACAAGAAAATATTTCACTTTCTCATGATTTCTTTGATGATTTCCCTCAAGTGGGCCTGTCTAACACATGGTCATTAGGCAACTTCCAAAACATGAATGTTCAGAAAATTCGCCTGGAATCCAATGTGATCTGTCATGCACGCCAATCCTTCTGCTTTAATCTTCCCATCTATAATGTTTGTTGTCATGCAGCACTTGGATTCTGTCACAGATAGCATATTCACACCAATGAAATTGAATTTTTTCAAATTTGAGAATGATTTTACTGTCCATATTTACAGAGAGTAAACAAACAGTAATGTAACTTATCTGATGAGGGTAATAGAACCTATTCACCTGCCAGTAATACCTGAAAGGGGTGTTTGGCAGTATATATAGATAGCTTACAATTGTAAACCATATAACAACAATTGTTTTCAAACATTTGATAATGTAGTACTGATTTCAAGCAACAATCAAAGGAGTGAAAGTCCCGAGAGCGGTTTTGCTGGCTTATCAGTAACCGCGTCAATAATGCCAACATGTATCATCAAGATGAGTAAATAAATCGTACACCTAAGTAGAATGAGCAGCTGGATGCTCGATAAGGATGTAGTGGTAATACTGGTGTGAGAACTACCAGGAATCCATGGTTAGGAGCTCCAGCCGCCCCGACATAACTGAAATACTATTAAAAGTTGCGTTAAAACCCCATCCAATAAATCATGACCCTTTTACTGTTTACAGAACAGCTATTTTGATTTCACCCCAACGTTTTCTTTAATATTATTTCATCAGTGCGTGAAAATTTGTGGTTGTGTGGTAAAAGGTTAAATGATAAAAGGTGAAGCAATCAACGCTAACATTCAATTCGTTTTGCTTTGATCATATTATTATTGCAATTGAAGTACATTACTGCGTGGGCCGCCGTCAAAGCGCAGTCGGTAGCGCGTCAGACTCCTAATCTTCAATCATGGGGTCATGGGTTTGATCCCCAGCGGCGGCTCATATTCTTTCCGACATTTGTCTCTCACCAATGGGTGGATAATCGTTAGCCTAAGTGGGCTAGCAGCTGAAGGCTAGGAAAGGATGTGGTGGTAGTACTGGTGTGAGAAATACCAGAAATCCATTGTTAGGTGCTCCAGCCGCCGCGATATGACTGGAATACTGTTAAAAGCGGCGTAAAACCCCGTTCAATCAATCAATAGTACTACATGTTCGTTTCAAAGATAAAGTCGAATTCGAGAGGTAAAAGGGCGATTTTTCGGAGGGGTTAAATAGGCGCTTGAATCGCGACTATAACAGGGTTGTAAATTGTAACATATGCTGTGTATACGGGGTGTAAATTTGCTCAGTCCTGCCAGGTCAAAACTAACAGACAGGGTTAGGAGCGTGTTTACATGTATTCGCCTAATCCACTAACCACTGACCTAGATTCTATCTTGAAACGCGAGGAGATTATTTCTCTCATTTAGACAGTTCATTAGACAATTTACTATGGATTTATATTAAGTCGAAGTTTTAAACCATTTTCCTTGATATTCACGACTAAAAGGAGGCTGTTGGCATTCAGCAAGTAAGTAATTTTCTTCATCAGCGATGAAACAATATGGAGGCGATCACATAGATTTTCACTTCAAGTTTATGAGCATGCGTGGAAATGAGTAGAAAATTCGTGAAAACTTGTTTCCGGTTGATCGATTCGAAATACCAGTTTTGTCCTACAAAACCGCTAAAAACCATTTAAGACAGTGTTTGACATTTGCATAAATGATCCTGTCTGATCAAGCTTCACTTTGTACCTAGTAGATAGCTACAGACTGAAAGTTTCTTATGACAGCCAGATAATCATCTAATGCACTGTTTGGGCAATTCGACTGGAAATGCCATGCACTTAATTTCTTATTCTCGTCTTAAATTCATAAACGAGATGTTTGATCGTAACGGCAAAAAAATCCGAGGGAGTATTTGTCTACTGTGTTAATAATCTCCGAAATTCAAAAGGGTCCCATTCGTAAACGTCACCTCATTGGGATCTCGATTTAAATTCGTTGTTCAAGTCAATACAGATATGTTTTATGTTCATACTACGCATCATTTATGATTTAAACGTTTAAAAAGGGAATAAATTAAAATTATAACGTTTCAAATGTTTATAAGGGACAATATCGTCAAAATCGTGACAAAAAGAAGACGAAGAACTCTTGTCATCACTATCTCTCGATTCCGGAGCGATTGTCCTGCAAACTGGTTCGTACATATATGGCCTTACAGTACCAGAAACATCAATTTCTTCATCGGGAATATCGCTTAAATCGCTTTCATACTCTACGTCCATTTTTAATAAACTTCCACTATGACGTCACAATTCAGGGGAGTTAAGCATGTGTAACCAATAGGTAAGGGACGTAAGCGAGGCCGTAAAAACGAAGAGGTAAAAATAAAAACTCCAATAAAGTGGTTTTGAAACGTTCTCAAGAAAAATCAATGAATATCAATGCACTCGTTTATTAATAGAATTTTGAAAATTGAAATTATGTTACCCCTATGGATTTTCCCTTAAAGCAGTGAAGTTTTTTACCCTTTGACATAATCTAGGATACAGCGCCTTCTAAATATAGGGGCCTAAAGAAAAAACTTTAAGCAAACCAATTTTCTAAGCATTGAATCATCACAAATGGGGACATTAGGTTGAGAACAGTTACATTCGCCCTCTATTGAATTCATTGTGGCATTAATTTGTTGGGGATGGGGGTTTATTACAGGTTAAAAGTTTTCCGAAAAACATATAAAAAGGGTCGGCTTTGACGTCCAGAGAGGGGCTGGGGTTACATAAGAGTATGGGGTTCTATTAGAAGTTTTACAGTACATTTATATATGCATCGCCTCTCCCTCTGAATCTTGTCTCCCGCACCGCATCCTGGTCTCCTTCTCATTTAAGAAAATCCGCAAAAGGGGTAGGAATACGCAGTTCTTTGTGGTAACATTATTGTATATCAACACGTTATCATTCATTTCACAGTCATTGCCACTTAATTCTTTCAGAACTGTTGATTACATGGATTTGAACGATTTCAACACTCATTTTCGTGTTTGATCGGGTCCGATGTCCAAACTTTGATTCAAGTTTCTATTCACAAACGGGATTATTTTTGAAATCTATCACCGCCAACGGATAATATAATCATTTCTATGTGGCATGAAACTCTGAACGTTTTGGGAAAATGTATAAAAGGTTAATAGGAGATCAAATTGTATGCGAGGTGCACTGTTTTATTTACCTTTTCGGTTCAGTTTCGGTCCTTGGCTCCATATCGGAAGTATCATTGTCTCCTTTTTGCACTGTTCTCCAAAAAGAGATGGAGCCCGAGATTACCGGGCGTGCTATATTGCCAAGTATTTTGAAATCCATCCATAGTTGAAGGAGCTATATTATGAACAAGGTCAATTTTGACCTTTGACCACGAATTGGGACCTTGGTGCTATTTTTTTTCGAATGGTACATCAATTTATGATAGAAAACAATTGTTCTAAGTTATTTTGAAATCCATCCATAATTGAAGGAGCTATGCTGTGAACAATGAAATTTTGATATTTGACTTTGAACTATGACCTTTACCTTGGACCTATCTAAAAACAGGGAAACGTACCTCGGCGCAATATTTTAAGGAATTCAAAAGTGAAGTTCCATCCAATTTTGCCCAAGGGTCGTGGAGATATTGGGATGGAAAGACGGACAGACAAAGCGGGGGCTATATGCTCGCCATATGGGGAGAATAAAAATATGCGGACAAGAAAAAGCTACAGAACGACCAGTTGATTGACAAGTTGACTCATATGTCCCCCAGAGTTTGGGGGTAGGGTGGGGGTATAGAGAAGCACAAAAGATTAGGATATCCTATTTTATTTTTATTCATAATATTTGTGAACAGAATTTCAATAATGTAGACGTACCCATCGTTAAACAAAAACACTTTTATAATATTGCACAAATGTAAGTTACCTTGTGAGAAGAGTTCTATATCATATTAGCTTTTTACAATAAGCCTTGGCGTGACATTTGCAACATCACACTTGTGCGCCAAGTAAATACTCAGATCAGCTTACCAAACCAGGCAGTCTGATCTTGATCAGTTTTTAATACATTGTATTATAGTTAGATACTAGCTGCGATATCGTAGCCCTCTTTCTGATAATCTGCTGACAAATCCTCACCAGCAGATCAGAAAGAGGGCTATGATATAACAGCTAATAGATAGTGACCAAAAGCTCCTCTAAACAATGAGGAAACATTCTAAATGCCCCAAGAGGCTGTCCATGCTGCTCAGTGTCTGCACTTGACTCATGTGTGAAGTGAATTATAATACCATGCACAGGCTCTGGTACTCTACAGTTGGCTGTTTCTCTACAGTTGACATTTTGCAGCTGTCAATCAAAGAATCAATCGACCTATCAGATAAAACATTTAGACCAGAAGTGAACTTTGACCTCCAACATCTGATGACATTTATGTGAGTCATTCTTTTTCTTTTTTTTTTTTTTTTTTTGCTTGGTGACTTTAAAGTCATAGCCACAGCTCTTCAAGCAGTATCTACAACGTTTAGGTCACCAACCAACAATTTACTTTATTGTTACATGGTACTGGCCATAAATTTTTGCAAAATAATGCCGTTTTAAATGAAGTACAACTACTTGTTGGTGTCAGTGGCATGACCAGCAGTCAACAGGCAGGCCCAGGTCAGTAGAAATGCAATCCATAGTTGATAAGATCATTTAAATTTGTAATAATTCTTCCAAACCCTAGGCTGTGGATCTTGTTAGGATGATTCAAATGAGTACCCACATTAGGCTTGATCTTTAGATAATCACTCCTCCCATCTGAAACTTTATCAGAAAACAATGTCAGAAAACATTGTCAAACAAGATGCGTTTGTGAAACACAATGCCCCTACAACAGGACTAAATGTTTGACCTTGGTATGTGACCTTGCATTTATCACATGACCTTGATATGAAGAGATGCGTATTATGGAGATGTATCATCATGCCAAATATGGGCATTATATCTTGAATAGGCTGGTAGTAATTGCAATGTTAAGTTTTATGGTTAAGTTCTTCTTTTGAAATTCACCAATAAACAGACACAGACTGACAGACAGAAAGACTGAATGACGGACAGACAGACAGACAATATTAAAACAATATGCCCCGATCTTTCAATGTGGGGACATAGAGAGAGTTCAAGACAAGCATACCACTTCCAACTCAATAATAGATTACAAAATTTAGACTGCTTTGAATTGAAAGAAGTTACAGATGACAATTTCAAGTTGATGAAATATAAGAAAACCCCTTTTTCTCTCAGGATAGAAAAGATAGTGTCAAATGAAGAAATTGCTTGTCACAAGTAATCTCCTCATTTACCACAATGTTTTGTCTAAGGTTTTTTTTCTAGGGGGGGGGGGGGGGGTTAAAAAGTAGGATTGGGTGAGAATTGATTAAACTATGCTTTCCTCCCTAAAATATCTCATGGACTTAAACCTCGTGACTGTACAGGAAAAACAGTATGTAAAAAAGCCGTAAATAACCCTTACATAAAACCACAGTCATAACATCATAACAAATGATCTTTTATATTTGAAACAGGAATGTAGAGACATAACAAAATAATGATAACCAACAAAATACCTAAATACATGTAAGTAGTTGTGCATCTTCAAATGTACATGTATAAAAGCATTGTTCTGTGAGAGATAGATTGATAAGTAGGTAAGCTAAACTTATCAAGCTTTATTTTTTTATCACAAAAGACAGTGCATACAGAATTTTTTTCTTTAACCCATTACCCCAGACAAGAAAATCTTAGACTGGTTCAAATTCAGAGGAGTTGCAGAAGACAATTTAAAGTTTATGAAATTTAGATTTGTTTTAACTTTCTAGGTAGAAATTGTTTTCATTGAGGGAATGGGTTATACACCTATATTTCAAAGCCCCCTCTAATGGGAAAAGGTTGTAGACTGTTCTTTGCTTGTTATCATGCTGATCTTTTACAGACCAACCCCTTTTTCTCAGATCATTGCACATTGTTCATTTTTTATAATACTATCATCAACAACAGCCCATCACCTGGATTTACATGATCCAAAACAAACATTGAGTATTAATCCATTACCAGACAACAAAGTTATAAACTTGGTCAAGATTAAATAATAGGACGTCACATTTTCAAGTTATAGGGTAAAATACAAAAGTATTGCATGAAAATGTCCGATTGCTTGATACTGCTGGATTGAGAATACACTTTAAGTTTTCTAATTTTAATTATAATTGAAACTACTGTGCAGGTTTATTTGTAAATTCATTACTAAATTGGGGAGATATGATTTATACAAGCTTAATAAATCCCAATTGTAACATTTGACATGTGACCTTGGACTTGAATCTATCAGAAAATTCATTTCAAATTGCACATGATTTAAAGGGAGGTATCGATGTTTCTGAAACATAGATAAGAAAAATTACCAAGTGCCGAAAAATAGACTCAAACGAACATTTAATACATAAAGTTAGGTCAGGTATTGTCTTGGTGGTTATCTAAGAGACCTAAAGTGGCTTTTTCTGGTTATATCGGAAAGGTTCAGCGGAATTCAAGGTTATTTTTAGATATCACGGAATTCGGCTGTCGACATCGGATGACCTCATTTGCATATGACCTAGTCAAATGAAGGTAACAAATTTACTAGCGAAACAGCCAACGTCCTGAATCATGTCACATGAAAGGACTGATCTTTAAAGACCGGCTAGCGAACATTATCCTGATGACGTAACGATGACGTTGGTTTGATGTAATTTGAACTAGATGCAAGGTTCTAACGGTTATTCGCACCACGTGAATGCCCTATAATCTTCGTAACTGTCTCGGATTAATCTAAAAATAGATTAATAGCCTACGTAGGCTATTAGGGAAATACCTTGCTTTTTTCTGATAAGCGACCTCATATTTTTGTAAAACTACTTTTCGGCATATTGTTTTCAAATAGTTTATGAGAGAAAATAAAAATAATCTAAATCTGTGACATGAGAAAAAACAATGATACCTACCTTTAAGAGGAAAATAATTGTAAATGTATTAAATTCTTTTGAAATTCACCAATAAACATAGGATATATGTTCTGGCTAAGCTCAATTCATAATTTTACATTTGATGTGTGATTGAAGCTTTCCGTTTATTTCTATCAAATTTAACACTTACACATGAATTGTTCAAAGTTATATTGACATTCATAATTCAATATTAACCTTGATGTGTGATTTTGCCCTTAGAGGTGCCAAAAATTGTCTTTATAATGGCATGTCGAATAACTATATAGATTTACACAGAAATCCATCCTTAAATGAATGTGTCATGCCATGGACAAGCTCAATTAGATCATTTTGAATGACCTTGACCCTGGATCTTTAAAAAGAAAAATAATCGGACATATGGCACATCTATTCATGATGGAGAACACATGATCCAAATTATATTGGTATTCAACAATAAATGTAGGTAAGATTATTTTTTAAAAATTTGACCTTGTATGACCTTGGCCCTTTCAAAAGATTTACAAATGACATCTATTCATGGTCAAGGAAAAGTGTGCTTCAAAAATGGTTTTGAAATCCATGGATAAATGTAAGAGCAGTGCTTTGCACAAGCCAAGATGGAATCTCTTGACACATGCAAGTAGACAGTGCCAAAACAGTCTTCTATAAAATGCCATCTGTAGTGAATTAAAAAATAGGGGAGCTTAATTTGTTTGAAACTGCATTCAGAGTTACCTTTTTAAAGTATAAATTGTTTTTTTGATAGCTAATATGTAAACATATTGAATAATTTGGACTAATAAGTGTCAAAGTTTTTGTTTGACGATCACAACAGCCAAAACAAGAATGTAGCCAAACCCCTGGTTTTCTCCAAAAGCATCTTAACTAATGAAGTATGAAATAAAACATTTGAACAGAAGAAAGTGCTTTTTACAACAAATTTCTCCTTTCCCAACAATTTTTTATATCAATTATACATAGGATATGAAAAGATTATTGGGTAATGGGTTAATGTATAAAACACAGGTGTTCAATTTTACAATATAAACAGCAGTTTTTTTTATCAATATACATTGTAAAATGTATCAAAACCTTGTTCTACTTGATAATATCTCTAGCTAATTTTTGTTATACACAGTTTCTATCTAGAAGGGTAGCAGCTGATTCAGATATGTCTGTTTCCATATGCCCAACTTAAAACATCACCAGATGACAAAATCCTATACAAAAAAATTTCAAATAAAATTACAAATTCCTTTTGTTTGATAAAAATAAGTGCTAAATGTGGAAGATAACATCTTGAGGAAAGGTGAAATTGCTTGTAATATGCAATTTCTTCTTTCCTTACATTGTTTTCCTAGACCATTTTCTTTGATGTGTCCAACATGAAATTGCAATGTAATGAATTAAGGCAAGAGTTTCAGACAAAAATTCATCAAAAGAGCAATAATTTTCTATGGTCTAATTTTGTTACATACCTTGTTAAATGAAAGTCCATCCAACAAATTCTTTGTTGGATGGCCAGGCTACCTCTATTGAAAATGCTTTTTAACCCATTACTAGACAGCAAACTTTATGACCAGTTCAAATTGAATTGTTTGGAGACGACACTTCAAAAGTTACGAAATTTTTTATTTTTTTTCTCACTTTTTGGGTAGAAAACATTGGGGATAATGAAGAAATTGCTTGTAACTAATATTTTTTTCATTTTCCACAATGCTTTCCAAAGCTTTTTTTCTTGGGGGCTTCTAAAAGTGTCATTGAGTGGGAATGGTTTAAGATTAATAATAATACTGCACATCTGTCTTGGCCAATTTGTATCTCTGCTTTTAATATATTGAGAGCAGTAGGGGAGGCATTTATCAGTAGAACGATTTTTTAACTTATTACATGATGACAGAATTTTAGATTGGTCAAAATTGGAAAGAGTTGCAGATGAAAAATTTATGAAATTTAAAGATTTTTCAACTTTCTAGGTTGAATACAGTGTGGAAATGTCATTTTTCACTATGTTTTCTCAATTGGTTTTCTTCAGGGGAGTCAGGGAGCATCACTGTGTGGGAATGGGTTAACCAATTACCAGCCTAAAATTTTCTTGTGTGGGAATTGGTTAAGTAGATCACTAATACATTTCAGATTGATCCAAGAAATTCCCAAGATGAATCTAAAGTGCAAATTGAAAATATTTTGATATGATTTTAGCGTTTCTGCTTTAGTGAGTCAAATTGACAGATCTTGTGTTAATAGGTGAAATACATGCATTTTTGTAGAGAGAGACAAAATACTTACAGGACTTAATGGTATGATGGAAACATAAGCACATGATACATGATATAATGTATTTACAAAATGCATTTTGCCATTTACTTTGAGCTTGTATCAATTATAATTCATTTTTCATACCACACTGTACTTTATTTTTCCGTACATCCGTTAGTGCAAGATATACTTAAACAAGCTCCGTTGCATCAATGTTATTTTTATCTAATCATCTTTTACTGTCTTTTATTGTCTGACTGTGACCCTGAGCTTTGACCTATTAGAAAAACATCTTATTATATAAGTAACGTAGTTTGATTCCAAAAATTTTCATAGGAATAACATATTTGAAATTTGTTCATCATTGTTGAAGATAAATTCTCACTTGAACTCTTACCTTGACCTTTCACCTGTTTGTAACTTATGTGCAACTTGTTTTCATTATACTAAAGAATTCCACTAAGTCTTTCCTTAATGCTGAAGATCTGCTTCAAACAAGCTTTTTACATGTAAAAAGCAAAGTCAAGAAGAATAAGACTGCGAAGTTATTATTGGAAAGCATCAAATATTTAACAAAGATATGCCTACATCTAGGATTAGTTGACATTTGACCTTCACATGCAACCTTATGTTGTGTATAATAGAACAAACCTTGTCAAATGCATCTTTATTATGGAGAACAAATGTGTTTAGTCAGGTTGAAATGCATACATAAATGTATATAAGTATACACTCAATGGGGCTTGTAAGTGCAAAAGCAATGTAAATCTAAGCTATTTTACTAAGTCATTGGCAGATAATTCTGAAACGACTTGAGGGATCAAAATATCAAACGATTCATTTAAACCTGAGGCAAACTTTGAACTCAAACATTTTTCGACATTTATATGAAGTATTTATGTTGGTTTTGTGAATAAAACATGGTAACTACAGCTTACTCAAGTAGTAGTTAAGACATTAAAGTCGCCAACCATTTTGCTTTTTTTTATATCTGCCTTAAATTTTGCTAAATAACACTGTATAATACCTAAGTGGATGGGGCAAGCGATCTGTCAATTCTGACCCTAAACACATGTGCAAAGTTTCAAAGAAAATTCTTTAAGTGAAACAGATATGACATTATCGACAGACTTATATGTAAAACTTGTAAGTCAAAATAGGGTCATTATTCAACTAAACTAAATGTCAGATTAATCAATCTTTATCAGGATGAAGTATTATGGTGACAAAGGTATGTGCAAAGTTTCAGTTACACTTGTACATAAGTCAAGCTAGAAAACACACACAAGTACACAAACATACCCATCCAAGAACTCACAGGCAGACAAAAGAAATATTCTTTATGTCTGTCGGCCATTTCATGGCAGGACATAAGAACTAAAGATTTTCAAAGACTCTACACGAATTGAGAATATTTAAACAGTTTTCACCAAATCATCATGAAACAAATAGAAAATATATAAATTCACTGCACAATAATCTTTAAAACTATTCAGAAACAAAACATTCACATTTTTCATATTTTGAAAGTTTAAGTCTGCCTTAAATCAACTATTTTCATTATCTATAAAGAGTGCTTTCTATTTTATCATTTTATTTTAAATGACTTCTGTTACAACCCCTGTATGTTAATTGTCCAAAGCTTCAACGACTCGCATTCTCAAGGCCAAGTGACTCCTATTTCAATATTCATTTCAAATAAGCAAATTGTTCAACAGCCTTGAACTTTCTTGTTAAATTGAACATTGAAATGATTAAAGCATGCTCTTCCATCCAAAACGTTTCCATGTCTTTCAAAGAAAACCTCTATTTTCTATAATGAATACATCAGCTGCAAATGTTCTCAAATTAACCCATTACCAGTCTACTCAATTTTAGACTGTCTAAACTGAAAGGAATTGCAGTTTATTTTTTTTTCCAATTTTTACGGGGAAAATCATTGTGGAAAATGAAGAAATCGCTTGTTGCAAGCAATTTCTTCGTTTTTCACATTTTCCCAGTTATTTTTCTTAAGGGGTATCAAAAATCTTCATTGTGTGGGAACGGGTTAAATTATTGATTGATTGAATTGGGTTTAAAGCCACTTTTAACGGTATTTCAATCATATTGCTGGGGCTGGAGCACACCTTGTATTTCCCACACAAGTACTACTACTATATCCTTTACAAGCCTCCAGGTTTACAAATATCCACCCATTGGTTGGAGACAAAGGATATTTGTCACAATCAGGGATGGAACCCTGGACCCCATGATTGAGAGTCTGATGTGCTATCAACTGAGCTAAGGCTGCAGCTGATGGATTGAGTTAAACTTATCATGGTTGTCTTATATGATATATATATATGTTTGAGCATTATTATGAACTAGATACTGTATAATCTTTGTATAATTGTTGTACATATTTTTTGATACTACTTGAATGTCATGTTAGTAATTTGTATGTATGTATATTTCAGAGGCCAACAGGGAAAATTGGGTAACCAAATATGTAGCCTTATTAACCAATTCCTACACAATGATGCTTTTTGACGCCCCCAAGAATAAAACCTTTTGAAAGAAAAATGGAAAATGAAGATACAAGCAATTTCTTCATTTTTCCAAAATGTTTTCAACCCAGAAAGTTAAAAAAATCTATAATTTCATCAAGTTAAGATGTTGTCTAGAACTTCTTTCAATTTCAACCAGCCTCAGGTTTAAATGAATGGTTTTCTTATGTGGTAATGGGTTAAATAAAGTCATTACAATTTATGTAGAGAAATAAACATGTGAACCATCACACAAATGCAAACCAGAACAAGAGCACCGCCCAAGGGTGCCAACGCTCGGCTGCAATTGCTGTATAATGCAAAAATTCTTCTGTATTAAAGTTTGTCAAGCCAACGCCATTGCTGACGACGCCAAGGTTAACACAATATCTTGGGTTTTCTCCATAAAAAGCCGAGTTAAAAATGATTCACACCTGGTTAGATTGCATGGATTGGGCCAGTGGATCAAATTTTTTTTATCCTTTGAAAGTTTTCTGATTGTAGATAAATCATTCTACTTTACTATAGAATCATCAATAAATATTAACCCTTGACATGCTGAATAAAAAACCTGTTTTTAAAAATGTGGGAATAGGTTAAAAGGTACAAACAGATGGTGGTGACTAAGATAAGACTGCAATTCTTTGCAGGCTATTTTTTACCTAGACCTCTTTCAAAAACAGGAATATTCCAGGATCAGCATAACAAGTCTTTACACTGACGGACAATGGATGAACAACATGCCCATTAAGTGCTCTAGGTGAGCTATTGTGATTGGTCATTATCTTGCGTCCGTCCATCTATCTGTCTGTCCGTCTGTTCACAATTCACAAAAAAATCTCCTCCCAAACTAACCATGGAATTTCAACCAAAAATCACAGAAATGATCCTTAGGTCATGCTCTTTCAAAATACTTCAAAGAATTTAAATCCTTGAAGAACTTTGATTGCCATGGCAACTTAGTGAAAAAACTTAAAAAATCTTCTTCTCCCAAGCTATATTTAGTATAAATTATCATCTATTGACCCTTAATCTATTGATACAGGGGCATAAAAATAGCAAAGCCACAAATCCTTACAGATGTATCCTCTCTTTAAAGCAACATTCAGTAAATATAAATTTATCATGGAATAAAATGAAACATCCATATGGAATGTACTATTTTATAACAAGACCTAGGGCAAGGGACAACATATTGACCTTTTTGGTTCCCATTCCCACAAAATGAGGCTTTTTGATGCCCTTCAGGAAAAATCAATTGGGAAATATTGTTTTTCATGAGTGGCTTTAAAAAGTTTTACTGTGCAGGGAATGGGTTTATAGATGATTTGTTTAATGAATAGGGTTGGTGAAATTTTGTAGCAATCAATCTAGGAATTTCTCAGAATTATTAGACTGTTTAACATTGAAAAGAGTTGCAGATATCATTCCGAAGTTTATAAAAGTTTACATTTTTCAACTTTCTGGATAGAAAACATTGTGTAAATTGAGGAAATTGCTTAAATTAAGCAATTTATTCAGTTCATTCAATGTTTTCAAAATTGTTTTTCTTGAGGGGGCTTCCAAAAGCACACTGTGTGGGATTGGGTTAAAAAGTTAATCTTGCCAACTTGTGTACAACTGGCCATGTTAGCAATGTAGACACAGTACTTTTAACAAAGGTTATAATATGCTCTTAACACAATGGAATTCAAAACCACTATTAGAACAAAATGGAATTCAAAATCACTATTAGAACAAAATGGAATTCAAAATCACTATTAGAACACAATGGAATTCAAAATCACTGAGATCAATATAAAATTATGCTGTAGATTTAAAACACTCTGTTACAATGTTTTTCATCAATTCTGTTTGAAACAACATTTCAAACTCATCTAATTTGGGAGATGTTACAGCAAACAGTTCAAAGCCAGTGTATAATGAAAAACAGACAGATCCTTACTATCAATTAAACTATAAACTGACCAAATCAAACCATTCAGTAGGAAAAATAGTATAATATGTCCTCTTACATTCATTTCAAGCGCTTTTGTTTGAGGGCAATTCAAATGTCATAACTGTGGCATATTCAAGCTGTGATTACAATGTTTAGTACGCCCACCAACGAAGTGCCTGACCATATAATTCATAAAATAATATCGGAGTTCAAAGTTTAATTCCAGTCTAAATGAAAGATTTGATTTGTATATCAATTTCATGATAGATAGCAGTGATCTGTCAGTGATTACGTAGGAAAAGGTTATGTTACATTGGAGATTCTATTGATTTGTAAATCACAGACTAGAAAAATCAGCAAGTTCAAAGGTTGAAAAAAAAGTTTACAAAAATAAGGTTTCTTGAACATATTCAAAACAGACAGAGTTGGTGGGAGTTGAAGTGTACAACAATCTGTGAAATGGCAACGTTTGTAACTAGTAGAAAGTTTGGAAACTTAAGTCAAACTGTAAGCAATTGTTAACATATTACCAAACAAGAAATATGTGAGTTAAAACTCACTGAGTATATCCACGCTTGCACCACAATAACTTTGGCTTGTTCTCACTCAGTCGAGCTTTCTCTAAAGATCATGCTTCTTTAAATTTTCTTCAAATTTTCTATGCAATTGAGGCTTGCTTGTGATTTTGTTCCAATGGAAAAAGTTCCAAAATCTTTCTCAGCAATATGAAGTCCAAGAAAAATGAGAGCCGCCGTCATAGCGCAGTTGGTAGCGCGTCGGACTATCAATCTAGAGGCCCCGGGTTCGATTCCCGACGGCGGCACTCATCCTTACCGACTATTTGTCTCTCACCAATGGGTCGATAATCGTAGACCTATGTGAGATAGCAGCTGGAGGCTAGGAAGGGATGTAATGGTAGTACTGGTGTGAGAAATACCAGGATTCCATTGTTAGGTGCTCCAGCCGCCGCCATATAATTGAAAGATTGTTGAAAGCGGTGTAAAACCCCATTCAAACAAACAAACCAAGAACAAGGTGCCAAATTGTCACAAGATACGCCCGTCACACTGCTAAATATTAACTGGGGGTTTGAATAGAACTGAGGTTATTTTGAATCAATATTTTTTGTCAAACAAAGTATGAAAAACAACAAAGGGCAATAACTCAAATAATAGGCTAGGTAGAGTTATGGTTCTTGTACACTGCACTCCCACTTGGTGAGCTCTATCCATCCATGAAGTTTCATGATCCTAGCTATAATACTTTTAGAGAAGATTCAAGTGTGAAACAAGAGGACCATGATGGTCCTAAATCGCTCACCTGAGGCATCCGCAAATTACAGTCCTTTTTTGTATAAAAAAGGCTTAACTTGAGCAAAATAAATAAAACAAAATATAAGATTTTGGGCTTTGTACAAAACAATCCAGTAATGCTTTCCAAAAAAATGAATGCCTTTGGCTTTATTGTTTAATCCATTACCAAACTATCCCAGAATTTGTCACCCTCAGGAAAAAAAGGTTTAAAAAAGCATTGTGAGAAAGGGAGTGACAAGCCATTTCTCCATTTCTATTTAAGAAGTCTTTCAATGCGATTTATGCAATTTTTGACCCCAGGAGCAGAGAGGTTTTTTATCCTACGAGCATTTTTTCCTATAACATAGTACAAAATTATCTAGCCATGATACATAACAAATATGAATGCCCTTCACCATATATTTCAGAAGAAGTCTTTTGAAGCTGCTCTAATTGGATGTTTTCCAAAATTTTGGACCTATAGGGCAGTACCATGTTTTATCCCAGGGCTAAGATTTTAGCTAACATGATAAAGAACCATCTGTTCATGCTATATACCAAATATGAATGCCTAAGACTTTGTAGATTGGGAGGAGAAGACTGTTGAACATGGTCTAATTGAGCATTTTTACGAACTTTGGACACCCAGGGAAGGGGTAACCTACAGGCATAATTTTAATCAAAATTGATAGATAACAGCCAGGCTATGCTACACTCAAAATATAAATGCCCTCCACCTTAAAATGAAGATTTTTTTTTTTAACATACTCAAATTTTGCGTTTTTCCCAATTTTTGGACCTCTAGTGCAGGGCCGTTTTTGACCCTGGGAGGACAACTTTAAGTGATATAGTACAAAACCATCTAGTTATGCTACATACCCAATATGAATATCCTAGACTTTATAGTTTAAGAGGAGAATTCTTTTGAAATTGCTCTAATTAAGCATTTTTCCAAACTTCGGACTTTAGGGGTGGGGCCATTTTTGACCCCAGAGATTGAATATTTAAAAACTTAGTAGAGAACCATATGATAAAGCTCTATACAAAATATAAAGGTCTATGGCCTTGAAGTCTATAAAAAAACAACAACAAAGATTTACTAAAATTTCCCATTTTCATATGCCACGGTTACAACATTTTTTCACGGAATGAAATTCTTTTAACAACTTTTGAAGAGCTTCACCCAAGGAACATCCCTGCAAAGTTTCAGCTTGATTGGCCTACTGGTTTAGGAGGAGAAGATTTTTAAAGATATTTAAAGAATTACTAAAGATTCCCATTTTCAAATGCCGCGGCAACCAGAGTTTTTGATGGAATTAAATTCTTTTAACAACTTTTGAAGAACTTCACCCAAGGAACATCCCTGGAAAGTTTCAGCTTGATTGGCCTACAGGTTTAGGAGGAGAAGATTTTTAAAGATATTTAAAGCATTACTAAAGATTCCCATTTTCATATGCCGCGGTTAAAACATTTTTTCTCGGAATGAAATTCTTTTAACAACTTTTGAAGAACTTCACCCAAGGAACATCCCTGCAAAGTTTCAGCTTGATTGGCCTACTGGTTTAGGAGGAGAAGATTTTTAAAGATATTTAAAGAATTACTAAAGATTCCCATTTTCAAATGCCGCGGCAGGCAGAGTTTTTGATGGAATTAAATTCTTTTAACAACTTTTGAAGAACTTCACCCAAGGAACATCCCTGCAAAGTTTCAGCTTGATTGGCCCACTGGTTTAGGAGGAGAAGATTTTTAAAGAAATTGTGGACGGACGGACAGACGGACAGACGGACAGACGGACAGACGGACGGACGGACGACGGACAACGACCGATCACAATAGCTCACCTCGCACTTTGTGCTCAGGTGAGCTAAAAAAAAACACAAAGGGCAATAACTAAAAAAAAAAGGCAAGGTATAGTTATGGTTCTTGTACACTGCACTCCCTCTTGGTGAGCTATATCCATCCATGAAATTTCATGATTCTACCTATTAGACTTTTAGAGATATACTCCGGACATGATTCAAGTATGAAAAACAACAAAGGGCAATAACTCAAACAATAGGCCAGATAGAGTTATAGCTCTTGTGCACTGCACTCCCCCTTGGTGAGATCTATACACCCATGAAGTTTCATGATCCAAGCCATAATACTTTAAGAGAAGATTCAAGTGTGAAAAAAAACAAAGGGCAATAACTCAAAAAAAGGCAAGGTAGCATTATGGTTCTTGTGCACTGCACTCCCCCTTGGCGAGATCTATACACCCATGAAGTTTCATGATCCTTGCTATAATACTTTTAGAGATATACTCAGGACAAGTTTCAAGTATGAAAAACAACAAAGGGCAATAACTCAAATAATAGGCTAGGTAGAGTTATGGTTCTTGTACACTGCACTCCCACTTGGTGAGCTCTATCCATCCATGAAATTTCATGATTCTAGCTAATATACTTTTAGAGATATACTCCGGACATGATTCAAGTAAGAAAAACAATAAAGGGCAACAACTCAAAAAATAGGCCAGGTAGAGTTATGGTTCTTGTGTACTGCACTCCCCCTTGGTGAGATCTATACACCCATGAAGTTTCATGATCCAAGCTATAATACTTTTAGAGTTATACTCCGGACAAGATTCAAGTATGAAAAACAACAAAGGGCAATAACTCAAAAAATAGGGAAGGTAGAGTTATGGTTCTTGTGCACTGCACTCCCCCTTGGTGAGATCTATACACTCATGAAGTTTCATGATCCTAGCTATAATACTTTTAGAGATATACTCCGGACAAGATTCAAGTATGAAAAACAACGAAGGGCAATAACTCAAAAAATAGGCCAGGTAGAGTTATGGTTATTGAGCACTGCACTCCGTATTGATGAGAAGAATATAACTGCCAAGTTTAAAGTCAATCGGACTTACGGTGATAGAGTTATGCCTTGGACAAAGAAGTGGACACCGCCGGACAACCGGACGCCATGACGACCGGATGCCCGGGTGATCCCATAATACGTCCCGTCTTCGACGGGCGTATAAAAATGACTGAATTGGTAAGAACTTAGTCTACAGGCATTTCTTTATTGTTTACCATACGCAGAAAATGGAGTTTTATTAAACACAAAATATTTGCTGTTTAAAAAGTTATCTGATTGGAAAATGGCAATTATAACATTTCCATCATCGTATCCATCTAAAAATGGCTGCCAGCTCATGCTAAGATTTAACTTTGGTCACGTGTCAAACATGTGATTTATGGATTGTAATAATTTGGGAAACCCAAAGAGATTAATTTCGATAGCCAATCAGAGGGCACGTCATATTTCAAGATGGCTGACAGCTGACCTAGAAAAGGTGTGTTTAAAATTAGAAATTTGATTATTTGCACCAGAGTTCAAATGACAATTGAAGTTTACTTACTACTTGCTTCTTTCATGAAAAATTATCAAGATGAAATATTTGAAAATAAAATTTCAGCTACAAAGTCTTAGGGTTACAACTTATTGGGAACAAGGCATACAGTGAAAATAAAATTCTCCCTCAATGGAATATATTCGGTAAGCACAATGTAGGACACCTAGCTGCCTCTCCACATCAAGCATTGAATAGATACCTATAACCAGGCATGTCCAAAAATAAACTATTGGCTGAAAATAAACTAGGTCAGAAAGGTGAAAGTAGATAATAAGCAGATCTAGATTTGGTTAGAACTATGGACACCTCTAGTTAAGCATGCCTATAAAGTTTAAAGTGTATACATCTAATAGTTGCTGAGAAAAATATGATGAAATATCAACTATACCAGGCAATGTCTAAGAATAAACTAACTCGTAGAACAGGAAGTAGTTAACTTGCAGACCTAAATTGAGTAAGTGCCTTGTAGAACCCCTAGCTGAACCTCCACACCAAGTTTCGAGTCAATGCTATCAATAGTTACTGGGAAAAATGCAATAAAAATATACCACTATACTTTCAATGACTGATTATAAACAAACTCATGAAACAGGAAGCAGTTAACTTGTAGACCTAAATTCAGTAAGCGACTTGTAGGACCCGTAACAGTTGCTGAGGAAAGTGTAACCAAAATGTCCCACTATACCATCAATGTCCAAATATAAACAAAGTCCTAAAGCAGGAAGTGGTTACATTGGGGACCTTAGTTTGGTAAGAACCATGTAGGACCCCTAGCTTAATCTCCACACCAAGTTTCAAGTCAAAATTATAGATAGTTGCTGAAATATACCTCTATACCAGGCAATGTCCAAGAATAAACTTACTCGTAAAAACAGGAACTATTTAACTTGCACATCTAAATTTGTTAAGCCCAATGTAAGGCCCCTAGCTGAACCTCCTCACCAAATTTAAAGCCAATGCTAAGAAAAGTTGCTGAGTAAAGTTTAAAAAAAATATACCACTATAAAAGTTAATATCTGCGGATCTAAATTCAGTAAGCAACTTGCAGGATCCCTAGCTGAACCTCCACACCAAGTTTCAAGTCAATGCTATGAAGATTTGATGAGGAAAATGCAAAGAAAATGTACCATTATACCAGCTAATATCTGTGGACCAAAATTCATTTAGCGCCATGTAGGACCCCTAGCTGAACCTTCACACCAAGTTTCAGGTCAATGCCCGAGTTTCAGGTCATTTGTTGCTGAGAAAAGTGCAACAAAAAATATTGGTTACAGATGGACGGATGGACGAGGGTAAACAATTATACCCCCCTCTTCTTCCAAACTGGTTAAACTGACAGAAGTTGTAGACTGTAATTTCAAGTTAGTGAAATTCAGAATATATTTGTCTTTATGGGGTAGAAAACAATGTGGATAATGAAATTGCTTGCTATAGGTAATTTCTTCATTTTCCACAATGTTTTCAAAAGCTTTTTCGTGACGGCTGTAAAAGAGCGAGATTGTATAAGATTGGTTTAATACAAAAGGCTCTTCCTCAGAAAAAATGAGAAGGTTCAAACACTTGCTCAGCATCTTTTCTGAGAAAAACATTATATGAGCTAAACCTCTCCTGAAAAATCTTGCAAATTAGTTTTTAACCCATTACCATACAATCTCACTTTTTAGCACCCTGGAAGAAAAAGGCTTAGAAAAATATTGCAAAAAATGAAAGAATATTTATCCAGAATGTTTTCTACCCCAAAAGAAAAAGATATTTATATTTTCTTTTTTGGTAGGAGTTGGCATCTGCAACTTATCTAATTTGGACAAGTTTAAAATTTGGTCACAGTAAATTATTCACTTTAATTTCAATATTTTTGCAGAAAACCTTTTTCAAGAATAAATCAAACAAGAGGACCATGATGGTCCTTAATCGCTCCCCTGAGTATGATGGTTCATGGCTTTATGATATATACAAGTAAGCAAAGCCCTCTCTAATTATTTTGGGTATGATGTTGAAGGATTTTCTCTTTTAATCCTAGGTATATTGATGATCCCACCATAAAGCGCTAATTTCCTGAATACGGTAATCTTTTGGAGTATTTTTGGGGTCAATAGACATCAGTACATACCAAATATCAAAACTCTAGGCCTAATGGTTTAGGAGAAGAAGGTTTTCAAAGATTTCCTTCTTTATTCCTTTGTAAAATAAGGGATTGCACAGAAAAGAGCTAATTTTCAGAGAATATTAATTCTTTGAAGTATTTTGGCAGAGGGTTAAAAGATGATGATATGTACCAAATATCAAAGCTCTAGGTTTAGGAGAAGAAGATTTTCAAAGATTTCCTTCTTTATTCCTTATTAAAATCACGGATCACACAGAAAAGGGCAAATTTTCAGAGAAAGGTAATTCTATGAAGTATTTTGGTAGAGGATAAATAGGTAATGATACAAACCAAATATCAAAGCTCTAGGCCTTATGGTTAGGGAGGAGAAGATTTTCAAAGATTTCCTTCTTTATTCCTTTGTTAAATCAGGGATCGCACAGAAAAGGGCTAATTTCTAGAGTATGATCATTCTTTGAAGTATTTTAGTTGAGGGTCATTAGGTGATGATATATACCAAATATCAAAGCTCTTGGCCTTATGGTTAGGGAGGAGAAGATTTTCAAAGATTTCCTTTGTAAAATCAGGAATTGCACAGAAAAGGGTTAATTTTAAGAGTACGATAATTCTTTTAAGTATTTTGTTAGAGGGTCAATAGGTGATGATATGTACCAAATATCAAAGCTCAAGGCCTTATGGTTTAGGAGGAGAAGATTTTTTAATAATTGTTTAAGGACGGGTATATGGATGACGGACAATTACCGATGACAGCAGCTCACCTTGGGCACGTTGTGCTCAGGTGAGCTAAAAATCTAATTCATTCTCGAAAAGGATAAGTACATGTATTAAAATTAGAATTTAAATACAGTTGACACTCATTATATCAAAACCAGAAATCTCAAGGTCATTTTCAAGTCCAAACTTTATTCCATCTTTTTTCTATATAAAACTGGAAGTTTATCTTGAACCAGTAAAAATGCTTTTGCTGTTATTTTGAGTTGTTTTTCAAGCCAAATTTAGAAATATCCCTGTTAGAAAACAATATGACTTTTGACACTTATCAGATAAAATTGATTGTTGATATCTGTCTGAAGTGTGATAAACCTGAAATAACAGCATGTCACTACAGAACTATTAGTGACTGTGCGATGTTTGTAATGTCTTATTCTAACTTTACTTCCACTAAAAACTTTCGATTTTCAAGGGCCAATTTTCACCTCGAACTTCAGTTATCTCAAGCTTTTTCCCACAGCCCATAAAAATCGAGATAATGAAAGTTAACAGTATTGAGTGCTATTGTGTTCCCTGGGGAATGTTGTTATTATATGAAATTTAGTTCTGGTAATGGGTTAAATCAAATGAGTAATGTTGCTTGTCCAATACAACAATGACATAGATGGAAAGTGAATTCAACAATTACCCTAAAAATACAACTAATTTATCAATACATATATGCGCCCTTTATGTAAACATGATCTACCAAAAGCAGATCATTGACCAATCATGTCTGTCAATCAAAGAAAACACGAAGGCTAAAAAAGCCCCTAAATCACTCATCTGAGTATTATTTCATATCATCTCTAAGACTGATAAGCCCAGGCATAACATACCCACTTTTTCACAAATGAAGATTTCACAACTTTTTTTTTAAAACAAGAGGGCTGTTGGCCCTTGGGTGCTCACCTGAGATAAAGGCTCTTTTTCTTTCAACAGTCTAATTTCATGTTAAGGTTAGGATTATGAAACAAGTAGGCCACAATTACATATAAAGACTATGAACCTGGGGATCCAAAAGTCTAAAATACAAATTCCAAGGCTTTAGTGCTGATTTGAAAGAAGGAAAAAACTTTTTCCATCGGTTATAATTTCAGAAATAAGAAAGAAGACTGTGAACTGATGCTTCATGCCTATACCCCCCCCCTTGGGTCCGCCCCTGGAAACCCGAGGATCATGATTTTAGCTATTTTGTAAGAGATCAATATACTGATGCTTCATGCAAATTACCAAGGTTCTACGCCTTCTGGGTCAGAAGGAGAAGATTCTTAAAGATTATTTTGAAATTTCACTTTCGTTGCCATGGCAACAAGAGTTTTTAATGGATTTCAATTTTCTTAGCTAATTTTAAGGGGACCACCAAAACAACATTTCTGCAAAATTTGGTTCAAATTGGCCTAGTGGTTTGGGAGGAGATGGCATTTAAAAAATCGTTCTTTATTTCTATATAAACCCCACCCCCCTGGGGCTCAGCCTCTGAAGACCCGAGGATCATGATTTTAGCTATTTTGAAAGAGGTCTATGTACTGATGCTTCATGCAAAATATTAAGGCTCTACGCCTTCTGGATCAGGAGGAGAAGATTTTTAAAGATTATTTTAAAATTTAACTTTTGTTGCCTTGGCAACCAGAGTTTTCAAGGGAATTCAATTCTTTGAGCTATTTTTGAAGGGGACCACCTAAGCAACATTTCTGCCAAATTAAATTCAATTTGGCCCAATGGTTTGGGAGGAGATGTCATTTAAAAAATCATTCTTTATTTCTATATATACCCCACCCCCCTGGGGCTCCGCCCCTGAAGACCCGAGGATCATGATTTTAGCTATTTTGAAAGAGGTCTATGTACTGATGCTTCATGCAAAATATTAAGGCTCTACGCCTTCTGGATCAGGAGGATAAGATTTTTAAAGATTATTTTAAAATTTTACTTTTGTTGCCATGGCAACCAGAGTTTTTAACAGATTTCAATTCTTTTAGCTAGTTTTGAAGGGGACCACCTAAGCAACATTTCTGCCAAATTTGGTTCAAATCAGCCCTGTGGTTTGGGAGGAGGTGTCATTTAAAAAATTGTTCTTTATTTCTATATAAACCCCATCCCCCTGGGGCTCCGCCCCTGGGGACCCAGGATCTTGATTTTAGCTATTTTGAAAGAGGTCAATATACTGATGCTTCATGCAAAATATCAAGGCTCTACTCCTTCTGGGTCAGGAGGAGAAGATTTTTAAAGATTATTTTAAAATTTGACTTTTGTTGCCATGGCAACAATTCTTTTAGCTATTTTTGAAGGGGACCACCTAAGCAACATTTCTGCCAAATTTGATTCAATTTGGCCCAGTGGTTTGGGAGGAGATGTTGTTTAAAGAAATTGTTGACGGACGACACACGACGCACATCTAACGACGCAGGACGGACAGACGCCAGACAAAAGGGGATCACAATAGCTCACTTGAGCACTCCATGCTCAGGTGAGCTAAAAAGTCACCCAGAGATCTTTCCTGCTAGGTTAGGGAAAATTGTTTGAATTGTTTAGAAGTACATGTAGAAAATTTTTAGAGAATAATTGTATGACTTCTCTATGTCAGATAAGTCTCCTACTTCACCCAACTTAAAAACTTCATTTATTATTTTTGAAAAGGGTCACACTAGGGAAATTTGTGCCATGTTTGGTTCAAACTGGCCAAGTAGTTTAGGAAGAGGAAATATTTCATGATTTCTCCAAGTCTGATAAGCCCAGTTCTGCCATACCACCTTTTTTTCACATAACAATATTCCATGAAAATTTTTAGAAAGATTCTCCAAAGGAACATTCCTTCCAAGTTAAGCCAAAATTGGCCAGGCTGTTTAGGAGATTTTTAAAGAATTACTTCATTATTTCTCATGAGTCAGATACACCCAACCTGCAACGCCCAAATTTTTCACCAATCAAAATTTAATGGTTTTCAGGAGGATTTTTTTAAAGAACTATTTTCTGATTACTCCGAGTCTGCCATGCCCAAATTTATCAAAATATAAAAAAGAATCCGAAAGGGTCCCCCAAGGAACATTCTTGAAATTTGCCAAATGGTTACAGATGAGAAGATTTTTTGACAAATTATTGACAAATTCCAACACACAAAGGCCAACTCACAACGGAAAGGGTCATCACAAAAGCTCATCTTGAGCATGTTGTGCTCAGGTGAGCTAACAATAAGACTATTATTATTACCTAGTGGATGAGAGAGGGAAAGCATTTTATCTATGACAACATAAAAAAAGCTTATTTCATCCCCTTGGGAAAAAGTTTAAGAGAGCAATGTGGAAAAGGAAGAGATTGCCTATTACAAGCATTTTCCACATTGTTTCTAACCTATACTTGATATTAGATCTACTTCATAATGTCTTCTGCAACTTCTTTGAATTAGGATCAGTAAACACTCTTGTCTGGGAATGAACTAATGTAAAATATTAGTGTTATGAAAAAAGATTTACTTAAGCTCTATCTTGAATGACTATCTGAATGATGAGGTTACTAAATAAGACAAAATCATTTCCCTCTCTCTTTGGACCAGAGTTACTATCTAAAAACTACATCTCCATCCATCATCAATATTCACAATATTCTTCTGTGTTCACCTCATCTTCATTTATCCCACTCTCGTCTAACGACTCCGACGAGACTCCGGCACTTAAAGGTTTTATAAGGGAAAGGTCCAGTCTGGGCAAGGTCATCTGTTCAGGATACAACCAGGGTTTTAAATGGGGATTGTGTTGACTCTTCCAATTTGGGTAACTCTTGCAGGCTTTATAGATTCTTTGTATCATCTGCAGGAAGGAGGAGAATGCTATGAATTTTACCCTTTTCTCCTTGATCCGAAATTGTTTAACTTTGACAAAGAAAAGCAGTTTGATCTTTGTCATAAATTTTCAATATTACATTATTAGTTTAACCAATTACCAGACAGCAAAATATTAGACTAGCCCAAATTAAAAGAAGTTGCAGACAACAATTGTAAGTTCATGAAATTTTGATTTTTTAAACTTTCTGAGAAGAAAACATTTTTTCACAATGTTTTCCAAAAGTCTTTTCCTTGGGAATGTCTAAAAGCGTCACCAAGTGGGAATGGGTTAAAGGGAATAATGCATTCCAAAACAAGTTTTAATCCATTACCATTATCAAAATTTTAGACAGGTCAAAATTCAAAGAAGTTGCAGTGTGCAAATAAAAGTTCATGAAATCTTAATTCATTTGTCTTTTTTTAGTTGAAAACACTGAATAATGAAGTAATGAAGAAAATGCTATAAAAAGCAATTTCTTCATTGTCCACATTATTTTCCTAAGCTTTTTTTCAAAAAGATTTTTTGTAGGATGGATTACACTGAATTTCTTCAAGTAGGATACCATTTGTAGGGCAAGAGAGGTCAAAGTTTCAAAACAAGAGCACTTCCCACGGTGCAACACTTGGCTGCAGGTGCTGGATAATGCATTCTGACCAAATATCAAGATATTATAGCCAAAAAATATGAACTCTGGAGTGCAACCAAGGTATTTCTAACATTTGACCAAGTGACCTAGTTTTTGACCAAATTAGACCCAAATTTGAACTTGGCTGAGATAACATGGACACAAAAGTTTTCACTGAATATCATTTGATTTGAGACAAAAAGTAACCTCTACAGTGCACATAAGATAATTTCTAGGATTTTACCTAGTGACCTAATTTTTTACCCCATATAACATGATTTAAAACTTGACCTAGACAAAATGAAGACTTTAAGATTGACCTAGTGACCTAGTTTTTGACCCCATGTGACCCAAATTTGAACTTTGCTGAGATAACATGGAAACAAACATTCTGACCATATATCATTTGATTTGAGAGAACATGTGGCCTTCAGAGTGCACATAAGATTATTTCTAGGATTTGACCTAGTGACCTAATTTTTGATCCCATATAACCCAATATAAAACTCAACCTAGACATTATTCAGACAAACATTCTGACCATGTATCAATTCCATTGAGCCACAAATATGGCCTATGGAGTGCACACAACGTATTTCTAAGATTTAATCTAGTGACCTAGTATTTGACCCCATGTGACCCAAATATTGAAGTTACATGGAGACAAACATTCTGACCAAGTTTCAAAACATTTGAGCAAAAATTGTGAGTGCATACAAGATGTTGACACATGACTGATGATGGATGACAAACGATGGAGATGAACACAGCTAAAATCACAATAGCTCACCATGGACACTTTGTTGTCAGGTGAGCTAAAAAGTTCTTAAAATAATTTAACCCATTCCACTTTTGATGCCCCTCAAGGAAAACAGTTGGAAAATAATTCTACACTATGTTTTCAATCAAGAAAGTTAAAAATCTAAAATTTCACAAACTTTAAATTCTCCTTAGAAACCCATTTCAATTTGAACTAGACTAAAAAATTTCCATCTTGTAATGGGTTAAAAGTTACAGTAAAATATTTCAGGTGTTGAAATACAGTTTTTCTCCCATTTGCACTGATAAGTACTTAATGGTTTTCTACCCTAATTAAAAGAACTTGCCCACAAAAAAAAGGAACAGATAAATTTTGAGAATACATGTAAATTGTTGTTAAGGTAGAAATGCTGGAATCCTGAATTTCTTCATTAACTACAATATTTATACCTTCAAAATAAACATTATGAATATTTTCAAATATATATCTAGATATCTTTGACATCTATTTGTACAATTTGCCTTGGTCCTCACCTGTCCCAAGACAAGATGCCTTGAAAAATGTACTTGTTTGCAAGTAGAAAAGCCCATGTTGGAAGAGTGTGGTATGAGAAAGCTTTGATAGCAAGTTAAGTTTTCAACTTAAGTTTAGGGATAGTAAATAAAGATTTGGCATTGACCTTCATCACATGATCCTCATTAGGTAGGTATCCAGTAACTTCATGTGTGAGCATGGTACCAAGATATTCTTTATACAGACAAACAGACATTATAACAATGGTAAAACAATATACCCTGACTTTTCAAAATTAAAGTATTGCAAAAGCTTTCTATCCAAGTAAATTGAATAATACTAAGAATTAACTGCAAGTGTTTTATCATGATTAATCCTGTTCAATCACAGATTTTCATGTCCCTGTGTTTTATATTTCAGAAAACATTGTGGAAAAGAAGAAATTGCTTGTAACAAGCAATTTCTGCTTTTTCCAAAATGTTTTCTATCATACTGAATGATTATTTTCAAATAAAACCAACCTGTATCTGTTGTCTGTAAAGCCTTTGAATTTGGACAAGTCTATAATATTGTAAAATAGTAAACGGTTAAAGTAACTGCTGTATGATAACAATTAGGTATTGGTTTTCATTTGTATATCCTCAAAAAAGTTGCTTTATACTAGGCCAATGAACGATTTCCATTACCTTTGGAGCAACAATCTTGGTGGCTTTGTTTACAACCCAAACTGGAAGTTTACCTGAAAGTAAAACAAACAGAAGCCAATATGAAGATCTATGAAGTAGTATGGTTATGTATAAAATAATCTGTTTTGGTTTGTTTGTTTAAATTGGGCTTTACGCTACTTTCAACAGTATTTCAGTCATATTGAGGTGGCTAGAGCACCTAACCGTGGCTTCCTGGTATTTCTCGCATGAGTACTACCACTACATTCTTTCCGAGCCTCCAACTGCTCATCAATTATCCACCCATAGGTTGGAGACAAATGTTGGAAACCTCTGGACCTCATGATTGAGAGTCCAACGTGCTACCAACTGCTGAGGCGTAACCTGTTTTGGAACATGTCACATACTACTTCATAGAAAATAATTTTACATTTCTGTACAGGCTTGTTTACAACAAAGAGAGTACACCAAAAGCTTTTGTTAGTCAAGGAATGAATAATTTATCAATCTTCCTTGTAAAAAAACCCATTTTACAATCCCACTTGAATACAAACTTTTAATAAATTCTTTGAAAAACATAGTGGAAAAAAGAAGAAATTACTTTTCAAACTATATTCTCTATTCAAAGAACAAAGATTATTAAAACTTCATTGACAAAGAGCCGTTGGAGACAGATTATGCTCCCCGAATAAAGCCCTGTCACAAAAAGTATGAAATAAACAGGAAAAGGGTTCAGACCAGCCGACAGACGCAGACATATGCTCGCCCTATTTCAGATATGCATAATTTTAACATAGATCCTTGAAGTGTGACCTTGACCTTGGATCTATCTGAAAATTTGTTTCAAATGGCACATAACTCAACACTTTAACTCGTGATAGAAAACTATTGTGTAAAGTTATTTAGGTATCTATACATAATTGAAGGAGCTATACTCTGGAAATGCTTAATTCCAACATTTGACCTTGAGCTGTGACCTTGGAGCCATCAGATTTTTTTTCCCAAATTGCACATCTACTCATGACTGAGAATGATTTTGCCAAGTTATATTGAAATCCATGAAAGAGCCATGCTTGGACATGCTTAATTTTCGACCTTGAGCTGTGACCTTTACGTTGCAGCTATCCTATAGAAAATTCAAATAGCACTCTACTCATGATAGAGAACATTTATGTAAATTATGTAATTATGTATCCTTAATTGAAGGATCTATGGTCTGGAAATGTTATTTTCCTGTTCGATCTTGTGCTGTGGACATGACCTTGAAGCTATCTGAAGATCTGTTTCAATTCACACATCTATGCATGATAAAGAACAATTGTCCTGTTGACCTTGAGCTGTGACCATGACCTTGGAGCTATCGGAGGATTTGTTTCAATTCACACATCTATGCATGACAAAGAACAATTGTGCAAAGTAATTTTGAATTCTAGAAGCTATACTCCAAAATGGCTATTTTCCTTGACATTTGACCTTGAGCTGTGACCTTGATCTTGGAGTTATCCAATTTATTTCCAAATGGCACATCTTCTTACAATAGATAACAATTGTGCAAAGTTATATTGAAATACTTCTATAATTGAAGGAGCTATGCTCTGGACATGCTTCATTTCAACTTTCAACCTTGGGATGTGAGCTTGACCTTGGAGCTATCTGAAGAGTTGTTTCAAATTGCACATCTACTCATCATAAAGAACATTTGTGTAAAGCTATTTTGAAATCCATCCATACTTGAAATTTGCTTAATTTCAATGTTTGACTTTGAGCTGTGACCTTGACCTTGGAGCTATCTGATTTATTTTTTCAAATGGTACATCTACTCATGATAGAGTACACTTCTGCCTAGTTATTTTGAAATCATCCGTAATTAAAGGAGCTGTGGAGAAGGTGAATTTAAACTTTTGACCTTGAACTGTGACCTTGACCTCCCAAAACTTCGAAAAAATGCATCAGCGCAATATCAAGTAATTCACATGTGAAGTTTCATTCAATTTAGCCCAAGACTTGTGGAGATATCAGGGCTGGACCAATGGAAAAAAAACAGAAGGACAGGACAGACAGACAAAGCAGCAGCTACATGCTCTCCCTTCAGGGAGCAAAAAAACTACCGGTCCTTTGAAATGGAATATTGATGAAATTGGATATTGATGAAATAGTTACAAGCAATTTTTTCATTGTCAACATTTTTTTTCTTATATTGATTCTTGAGTTTTGTGAAAAATTGGAATTGTTAGGGTTTGATTTGTTAGGTTTGAATGCTGCTTCAAACAATCTTTCACTTATTTTATAGTCAAGTTCACTTATTAATGGAATGGGTTCAAGAAGACTTTAGAGGACTTGAACATGAAAGTAAAATTTACAAAGAGAGATAACCACTTTGTTGTTTTTCCTTCTTTAATGTTCAACTGTAAGAGAAGGTATTGCCTTTTGTTCTTACTGATCTAACTAATCTGTTAATACAATTCAAAATTCACAAAAATAGGACTTACCTCTTGGGTCCGATTGAGAGACATATGAAAACTGGCATCGACCTCCTTCTAGCTCTCTTATCAAATAACCAGTTAAATACGATATACCTCGTATAAAACCCTTCTTTGGTGGATAACCCTACAAAAAAAAACAACATTTAACGGAAGTTGCAGACAACTATTAATTTTTTTTTGAATTTCAAGTCTTTGTCTTTATGATAGGAAATATTGTGGACAATGAAGAATTTGAATGTTAAAAGCAATTTCTTTATTATCCACAAAGTTCTTGAGGGGCGTAAAAAAAAAGGATTGTGTGGGAATGGGTTCAGACAGATTTAATGATAATATTCTGTCGATCATATGATGACTAAACCCATTACCATGAGTTTCTCATTTTCATATTGGTGAAGAGAAGAAATTGTTTGTAACAAACCATTTTTCTTCTTCTCACCATGCTTTTTTATCCCTATGCAGCACTTATTTTTCTTTTTTTGTAACAAGCCATTTTTCTTTTTCGTATAATGTTTCTTTTTAAGCTGTGCAGCACTTACTTTTCTGTTTTACAAGCCGCAAATTAAATGTCATTAGGTGGTTATTCTAATTGGCTTTATGTAAAACATATCAGCATGTGATTGCAAAGCTAAAATGTTGAACAACTTGGTAATGGGTTAGTTTCTTAGCAAACAAAATTATTCTCCTGTTCAAAACATTGCACCACATATTCTTTGACATGAAATTAATATTTATTTATTTCTATGTGTCAAGTTTTTTCCCTAAAATAGCGGTTTAGATCAATACTCTGACAACAATTTTTTTTCCTTCTATTCCATTTTTCATTTTACAATTTTGTTCTATTCTATTTATAGAATATGGGATTCTCTCAACTACAGCAGTGACTCTTGTCTTTTTTCAACCGTAGTGGAGAACTAATATTAAGTTTGACTCTAACAGGATTCAAACCTATTTGAATACAGCAACACCACCTAGCACTGCAATGTCCCATGTCTTTAACCTCTGCGCTACCAAGACATCCCCCCAAAAAAGGATGTTCACATAACACATATAAAGCTCCCCGACAATACAGCACAACCCGTATAAGGGTTCTTTTTTTAGAAATTCTATTTAAGGTATATATAATTCTCTCAACTACGGCAGTGACTCTTAGTTGAAATATGTCAATACTACTATAATGCTCATGATGTATTGATATTCGATAATCAGTTTTTCATTGCTGGACCAAAATAGTCATAACTGCAGCTTTATATAAGCTGTTGTTGCAACACCTAAGTAAACCCCTTATGAGCTCTTATGTATTGATAGGTTCAAGCTATGATAATTCTTACTTCTAAATTCTCTTATCTTTCCTATACATGAATATGTTTTTATGCATTGTAACCATCAATATTTACCCATTACCAGACAGAAATATTTTAAACTTGTCCAAATTGAAAGGAGTTACAGGCAACATTTTAAAGTTAAGGAAATGTAGATTTTTTTCACTTTTAGAGTATAAAACATCGTTAACAAGAGGCCCATGAGGGCCTGAGACGCTCTACTGGTTATCTAGTTTTCTGTAAAAGAAATCTGATATTTAAGGAAGTTAAATGCTTAAAGACGAACACATAAAGAAAACAAGAGCACCATCTACTTGTGCCTATGCTCGGCTTGGGTGCTGGATAGTGGATAAAAGCACAAAATACATCTAGAAATATCCCCCTTGATAGTATAGGTTGCTCTTTTGATAGTGAATAGTGTGTTAAGTTTCAAGTGAGTGCCTTTAGTAGAACCAGAGATATCACAAAATGTCACAACGATGACAACCATGACACCGACACCAAGGCTATAGCAATACCTTGTGTTAACAAATTGGACTTTATCCCCTTTTTTATTTTGGGCAACAATCCTCAAGGTCCCTTTTCCTGTGTTTCATGACAGATCCACTCCATTTCCAAAAGGTAGTTTCCATATGACTTTACACTCATCCTGTGTAATTTCCATTAGAATCTGACAACAATTGTGGACTTTATCACATAAACAGGATTGTTTTGAATGAAATTCCAAAAGGCCCCTTTTCCTGTGTTTTCTGATGGATCCATTTCATTTCCAAAAGGAACTTTCCTTACGACCCTACAATCGGCCTGTGAAATTTAAAGATAATCTGATAAAAATTGTGGAACTTCATCACATACACAAGAATGTTTTGAATGATAATCTGTAAGACTCCTTTTCCTGTGTTTCCAATGCTACAATTAATCAATGTATCTTTGAAGAGAATCTGATAAAAACTGTCAACTCTATTGTGTTTACAAAGATACTTTAATCAAGATCTCATAAGGCCCCTTTTCCCGTGATTCTTTACTGTTGGTTTATGAAAGTCTAAAGTGAATACGATGAAATATGGGGACTTCATTATGTTAACTAGAATATTTTAAAACAAAAGGCCCATAGGGCCTTATCAGTCACCTGAGTCCAAAGAGAACAAAACAAATAAAAGTCCACCAGATTATGTTACATACTAAATATCAAAGCTCTAAGCCTTTTAGTTTGGGAGAAGAAGATTTTTAAAAGTTTTCACTATACAATAATATGTTAAACTTGGCACATCTTGGAACAGGCTAATTCTGACCCTGGGGCCATAATTTATACAATCTTGATGGAGGTCCACCAGGTGATGCTACATACAAAATATTAAAGCTCTTGAACCTCCTGTTTGGGAGAAGAAGAATTCTAAATTTTCACTATTTAAGCGATGTTTAAAATTCGTCCAGGAATGGGCTATTTATGACCCTAGGGCCATAATTCATACAATATTGATAGAGATCAACAAGATGATGCTACATACCAAATATCAACGCTCTAGGTCCTCCTGTTTGGGAAAAGAAGATTTTAAAAAATTCACTATAAGCCCATGTTAAATTTGTGACATATGGGAATGGGCTAATTTTAATCCTGAGGCAAGAATTTCTACAATCTTGATAGAGGTCAACAAGACGATGCTGTATACACAATATCAAAGTTCTAGGCCCTCCTGTTTGGGAGAAGAAGATTTTGACAAATTTCGCTATATATGCCTATGTTAAATTTGTGACATCTGGGAATGGGCTAATTTTAATCCTGAGGCAAGAATTTTTACAATCTTGATATAGGTCCATCAGATGGTGCTGTATACAAAATACCAGTTCTAGGTCCTCCTGTTTGGGAGAAGATTTTTTAAATTTTCACTATATAAGCCCTTTGTAAAACTTTTGAAGTCTGGGAATGGGGCTAATTCTGTGTCGTGGGCCATGATTTGTACAATCTTGATAGAAATTCATCACATGATGCTACATACCAAATATAAAAGCTCTAGGCCCTCTAGTTTAGGAGAAGAAGATTTTTTTAATTTTCAGTATATAAGCCTATGTTAAACTTGTGAGTCCGGGAACTGGCTAATTTTGACCCTGGGGCTATAATTCATTCAACATTGATAGAGGTCCACCAGATGATGCTACATATCAAATATCAGAGCTGTAGGTTTTTTGGTTTGGTAGAAAAAGATTTTCAAAGTTGTCACTATGTAAGCTTATGTACCCAACCCACCTTTGACCCCCCCCTAGCACGGCCATTCCTTGACAGATTTTCTTTTAGTACAACCTTGATAGTCCTTGCAGTTACGACTTTGAATACCAATTGAGAATCTAATCTGACAGCTGGTTCATAACAAGAAGATTTTCAAAGATGTACCCTTTTTGGCCCCTTATGGAGCCCCAAGGGGAGTTCCTTTTCCTGTGATACTACACAGATCAGGCCAAATTTGTAAATTTGTAAAGAAACAATCCCAATGATTTTACAAACACTCTGTGAAAGATTGAACAGAATCCGATGAAAACTGGACTTTATTGTGGTGCAAGGATTTCAAAATAAAATTTTCATAAGGCTCCTAATGCAAAATCAACAATCGTAATTATTGTACAATCATTCTGTGAAAGTTCGAAGAAAACCCTCATGAAAGCTCTGGACTTAGTAACAAGGTTTATAAATGAAATTTTCATATGGCCCCTTTTACCATGTTTCTTAACAGTTAAAACTCCATTTTGGAAAGAATGATCATTATGACCTTGCAATCATTCTGTGAAAGTTTCAACAAATTCTGATCAAAGCTATGGGCTTCATTGCATTAATAGGGATTTTTTAATCAAATTTTCATACAGCCCCTTTTTCCCATGTTTCTTGATGGATCTGAACTAATTCCAAAGGGATCTATACTAACAAAAGTATAATCATCCTATTTGAGTATGAAGATAACCGAATGAAATCTGTGGACTTTATAGCATTAATTCAGATTCTTTTAAATCAAGTCTTCATTAGGCCTCTTTTCCCATGTTTCTTATCGGATCAGACCAAATTTTGAAAGGAACAATCATTATGATGGTACAATCATTCTTGAAAGTTTGAAGTGAACCTAGTGAAATCTAGGGACATCAAAATTTTGTTTAAAATTTTCATATGGCCACTTTTCCCATGATACTTGACGGATCAAACCCACTTTCAAAAGGAACAGTCAATATTGTGGTATAATCATTCTGTGAAAGTTTGAAGAGAATGTGTTCAAAACTGTGGACTCTAGCGTGCTAACTAGGATTTTTTATTTGAATTTTCATAAAGCCCCTTTTTCCATGATACTTAGCAGATCAGATCCACTTTCGAAAGGAACAATCCTAAATATGGTACATGTACAAATATTCTGTAGAAGTTTGAAGGGAATGAGATGAAAACTGGACTCTAGCGTGTTAACGAAGATTTTTTAATCAAACTTTCAAAAGGCACCCTTTTCCCTGTTACTTGACAGATCATACTGAATTTCAAAAGGAACGATCCTTTTGATGGCACAATCATTCTGAGAAAGTTTGAAGAGAATTGGATGAAACATGTGGACTCTAGTGTGTTAACGAGGAATTACAAGATTTTCAATTTTATTTTCATGAGGTCCCTTTTCCTGTGTTTATTTATGGATCATACCAAATTTAATAAGGAACAATCCTTATGAAAGTACAATCATTCTGTGAAAGTTTATTGATAATCTGATGAAAATTGTGGACTCTAGAGTGTTAACAAAGAATTTTTAAAATTTTTCATAAGGCCCCTTTTCTTTACGGATTCCGAAAATGATCCTTATGATGGTACAATCAATCTGAGAAAGTTTGAAGAAATCTGATGAAAACTGTGGACTCTAGAGTGCTAACAAGGAAAAGTTTAGGGACGGATTGGACAGGCACTGGACGGGAAAAAGCCATCGCTATAGCTCTTCTGGCCTTTGGCCAGTAGAGCTAAAAATGGAGACTTTGCTAGTTCAGAGCAATTTCATCAATTTACACAATGTTTTCTCAATTGTTTTTCTTGAGGGGGGTCAAAAAGCTTCACTGTGTGGAAATGGGTTAATAGTGGTCTTGGTCAAATTCATAAATCTGTCATTATGTTTGGACCCCTCTTAACCCATTCCAGAACAACAACATTTTAGACTGGTGCAAATTGAAAGAAGCTGCAGTTGACGATTTCAAGTTAATGGAATTTTAAATCATTTCATCTCTTTTGATAGAAAAGATTGTGGATAATGAAGAAATTGATTGAAACAAGCTATTTCTTAATATCATACAATGTTTTTCCAAGTGTTTAAATAATGGGTTTTTCCCAATAAACAAATTTTCTTATAATCAGTATACTTTTCCTTTGCCCACATTTAAATCCATTTGAAGCAAAACACATCCAAACCAAATAAGACTTGGTTGGTCCCACTTTTATAACTGATTAATCTTTTCTCACAAGTTTTGCTTTGGGATTGATGTATTACCTAATATTGTATATAATTTGTACCTTAGAGAATAAAGGACATGTCATGTTATATCTCTTTTAACTGACTTTGAAATTCGCTGCAACTGCTTCAAACTTGGATCAGTTCAAAAATTGGTTGTCATTGGAAATAGGTTACATGGCATTTTTTTCATTTTCCACTTATTCTTCTACCACAAAAGAAAATGATTTCTAATATTTCTTCAACTATAAATCCTAGTCAGTAACTTCATTGAATTTGTAAAATTTTGTTGTCTAGTAGTAAAATTTTGTTGTACTTGGTTATCCCATTCTCACATAATCCCGCTTTCTGACACCCCTAAAAGAAAACAGCTTGAAAAAGCATTGTGGAAAATGAAGAAATTGCTTATCATAAATTTCTTCATTTCCCACAAATGGTTTTCCTTTACCTATAAGGTAAATTTTGACAAATTTCATTCATTGACTTTGTCATCTGCAACTACTTTCAATTTGCACCAATCTTAAATTATGTCTTGGTTAAAGGAAAGTTTTATATTCTACCTCATGATTCACAGAATGGTTCATGATAAATTTTTCTTTTCCCATGTCTAGCCAGGATCTTTGGGTAACAAAATCTCGGTTGCGCAGTGGTGGAGGACTCCTTACTGAAATAAACACATTCAAAATCAGAGCTTGCAGATTTAATTTCAAAGGCTATAAGTCTTTGAATTCTATGCAAGATATGGTAGAAAATGTTGTGGGAAAAGAAAATGCTGCATATCTTCTTTTTTCCACAATGTTTTCCATAATCATGTTTCTTCTTAGGGTAAAAATGAAGGATAAAATGGAAAAAGCTTTAAGACTCATCCTTCTCATTTCACTGATTAGCACACAATCTAGAAATCATTGTAAGAAAAGGAGAAATTACATGTTTCAAGCAGTTTCTTCTTTCTCACAATAATTTCTAGCATATCAGGCACTCATTTGTTAATTTCTACAAGCTCTGGATTTTTGTGTGCATCTTCTTTCAACAAAGACTAGTCTACAAATTGCCATCCAGTAATGGCTGAAGGTTTGCGCTTACCATTAGTACACAGGGCTACTATTCATTGTAATGCTCAAATATATAATTTTTTTTCAGAGAAGTCAAACTATTGTTGTGTAATCCCGGTCTGTATGCCAGTCTTATTGTTGTTTACCAACACATATTCTCGTAGTCAAACTTGTTATCTCTAAATTAGAAATCTCAAATTTTTGGATATGCTTAGGTCATATTCAAGTCCCAACTTTATTCCTTCTTTATTTCATATAAAACTGAATGTTTATCTTGAACAAGTAAAACCGCTATTCCCATTATGTTGAATTTGGTTTCGAGCCAAATTTCTAATTTTGCATCAAAATTTACTTGTTAGGCAGACAATATGAGTAACCAATATATATATATATGTAGTTTCACGAGGTAATTATAATCCTGATTGTCACGGTCATAGAAATTCTGGTAGAAAATTACAAGCAAATCAGGTTAATGACTTTACAAATTTCACAAGCCCAAATGAAGCTTAACAAGCCCATACTAAATCATGTTAACATCTTTGAGGATAAAATGGTTTGTTCAAATGCAAAATAAAGACAGAAAATCATAATTATAAAATTAGAGGTCCAGAATTTTAAAAGCATGGTCACTACAGAATTGTTCAAGCCAAGAACAAATTTTACTATTTTTTTCACCGTCAGAGGCTGCCGTAATAGCACAGTAGGTAGCGCATCAGACTCAATATCTTCAATATTGGGATGTCATGAGTTTGATACCGAGTGGCTGCACATATCCTTCTGACATTTGTCTCTTACAAATGGTTGGATAATCGTAAGCCTAAGTGGGATATATCCTTCTGACATTTGTCTCTTACAAATGGTTGGATAATCGTAAGCCTAAGTGGGATAGCAGCTGGAGGCTAGGAAAAGATGTAGTGGTAGTACTGGTGCGAGAAATACCAGGAATCAATTGTTAGGTGCTCTTGCCACCACGAAATGACTGAAATACTGTTAAAAGTGGTGTTAATCCCATTCAATCAATCAATTAATTGTCAGACTAGTGTGAATTCTGATGACTCAAAGTATCTCACAGGCATAGTATCCAATGTCGTTGTTTGGATTAATTGCACAGATTTCATAAGCCTCCAACATGGAATGGTCCCACGTTTTTCTGAAGTCCGGGTCATGCAGAACATCATACAGTACTTCTGGTGAGATGTCACTAAATATTGTTCTAACCTGGAAATACAGTCAATCTTTCTTAACTTATTACCAGACAGCAAAATTTTAGACTACTCTGAATTGAAAAGAGTAGCAAACAATAAGTTAAAGTTGATTAAATTTTAGATTTTTTAAACTTGTATCAAGCAATTTCTTCTTTTCTCACAATACTTTCTATCTAACATAGTATTTATTTTTCAACTTTAACCATCTTTATTTTGTCATCTGCAGCCTCTTTCTATTTGGTCCAGTCCAATATTTTGTGATGTGGGAATGGGTCAAAAACCAGGTGCTTGTCCCCTGATTTGCTCGACCAGCCTTAATTTTCTTATCATGAAAGTAAATGAATTTTCATAGCATAGGAGGTAACACAATTATAAAGATTTGTTTTTTTGCTATTTCTTCTTTTCCCCCAATGTTTTCTCAAGTATGGAATTACAGGGACGTCAAACCAGGGATTGAACAGGAACGGGTTAAGAGGGGTTTTATATCTGGGCCTGATGCTTTATATATTTCAAGGTTTGATGGCAATTTCAAGGCTCTGCAGACTCTCAGAATTTAGGGAGAAGTGACTTCTCCCTAGTCTGAGAATAGGGAGAAGTTTTTTAAAATAGGGAGAAGTGATGAGACTTTCAGAAGTGGATCACTTTAAATATCAAACTTTTGTATGTATTCCTTATTTCTATGGGAAAATAAAAAATAACTTTACAACCAAACAGCTGCTCATTTTGTTTTATATAGTGTGCAGTTAATATCAAAGTATTGCTCATCCTTTCTTTCAGTCCTTATTACAAAGATCTTATTCCTGTGAACATATATTTTGTCTTCTTTCTTCCATTAGGAGAAAATAGGAATCTGATTCTGAATTATTTTTCTTGAATATTTCACATATAGATGGCATTATAATCTCAGTTTAAATTATGAAAAATTATAATAATCAAGAATTAGAAAAGAGAGTACAAGTGGTCTGAATTAAAAACAACAGGGCCTGGGGCGCTAACCTGAGATAAGGGTTCTTTTTCTTTCAACAGTCTAATTTCATGTTAAGGTTAGGATTATGATACAAGTGGGCCATACTTTATACATATATAGGCTCTGTACCTGGGGATCCAAAAGTCTAAATTCCAAGGCTTTAGGTCAAATTTGAAAGAAGGCGAAAACTTTTTCCTCCCTCTCGATCCATGGGTTATAATTTCAGAAAAAAGAAAGAAGTCAATGAACAGAAACTTCATGCAAATAACCCCCATTGGGCTCCACCCCTGTGGACCTGAGGGTCATGATTTTAGCTTTTTTGAAAGAGGCTAATATACTGATGTTTGGGCAAAATATCAAGGCTCTACACCTTTTGGGTCAAGAGAAGAAGATTTTTAAGATTATTTTAAAACTTCACTTTTATGGCAACCAGAGTTTTCAACGGATTTCAATTCTTTTAGCTATTTGCAAAGGGGACAACTAAAGGAACATTTCTTCTAAATTTGGTTCAAATTGGCCAATTGGTTTTGGAGAAGATGTTGTTTAGAAAAAAATCGTTATTTCTATATAAACCCCTTCCCCTGGGGCTCCCCGGGTCATTATTTCAGCTATTTCGAAAGTGGTCAATATACAGATGCTTCATGTAAATATCAAAGCTCTTTGCCTCCTGGATCAGGAGAAGATTTTTGAAAATTATTTAAAAATTTTACTTAGGTTGCCATGGCAACCACAGTTTTTAACAGATTTATATTCTTTAAGCTATTTGCAAAAGGGACCATCTAAGGAAACTTTCTGCCAAATTTGGTTCATATTGGCCTATTGGTTTGGGAGGAAATGTTTTCTAAAAAATCGTTATTTATTTCCATATAAACCTCATCCCCCTAGGCTCCGCCCCTGGGGACCCAAGGGTGACGATTTTAGCTTTTTTGAAGGGTCACTATACTGATGTTTCATGCAAAATATCTAGGCTCTACACCTCCTGCATCAGGAGGAGAAAATTTTTGAAAATTATTTAAAAATGACACTTATGTTGCCATGGCAACCAGAGTTTTCAACGGACTTCAATTATTTATGCTATTTTTAAAGGGTACCACCTAACGAACATTTCTGCCAAATTTGCTTCAGATTGGCCTATTTGTTTGGAGGAGATGTCGTTTAAAAATCATTCTTTATTTCTATATTAACCCCATCCCCTTGGACTCCGTCCCTGGGGACCTGAGGGTCATGATTTTAGCTATTTTGAAAGAGGTATTTCATGCTAAATATCAAAACTCTACGCCTTCTCTGTCAGGAGGAGAAGAATTTTAAAGATTATTTGCAATTTCACTTTTGTTGCCATGGATTTCAATTCTTGTAGCTATTTTTAAAGGGGACCACCAAGGGAACATTTCTGCCAAATTTGGTTCAAATTGACCCAGTGGTTTGGGAGGAGATGTTGTTTAAAGAAATTGTTGACGGACGAAGGGTGATCACAATAGCTCACATGCTAAAAATGCTAAGAGTTTAATTAGAAGCAGAAATAAAAAATGTTATTACTATTTTATTTAACCCATTACCAGAAGACAAAATTTCCAGACTGGTCAAAATAAAAAAAAAATACACATTTGAAATCAGAATATGCTCAAAACAGAAAATAAGTACCAGGTAAGGTAAAAAATATTGTGGAAAAGGAGAAATTACTTGCACAAGCACTTCCTCTTTTTCTCTCAAGTTTTCCATTTACACATTCAAATCTTCAAGGTATCAAAAAGCTGGATTGTGTGGTAATGGGATAAAGTCTGTCGGCTTCACAAGTTTTCAACAATAGATGGATAAAGATATATTAAAGTAGGGTTCATTTTGACTGAGATGCATTTATTGTGAGTAAATGGTAAAGATAACAGCTGAGTACACAAATCACAGACTGTGTAGAGAAGGTTAAATTTTGAAACTATGTTAACACTGGATCACTAATATTTTGTTCTAGTGTTTTGGATTACATGTCATTGAATGGAGTAATTACCAGTGAAATCAGTGAAATTTAATTTCTGAATAAAATCCAAACAATTCTACTTGTGAAAAGATCGTAGAAGCCTTAAATTGTTGTCTTAGTTTTTCTACATTTGTTAAATGTAGATAACTAGTCCAAGGATTTCAGTGAAAAATGATTTTTTTTCTCTTTGTAGTTTTACGGGAAAATCAGTTTTTATCATCAAGATTTTTGTTTATCAATACTTTTTTAAATAAGGTAAATGACACGATGTTCATAATAAAGTCAGCCATTATCTCGCTGCTTGAAAGTATGCAACAAATCTTGAAGATTGATAAGATAAACATAATATGCCACAGAAATAATTGAATCTTCAGAAGGGAAAGGGTCTGATATAAAAAAAACAAGAGGACCATGATGGTCCTATATCGTTCCCAGATGGCTCAAGGCTTTATGAGATAATATACAAAATATCAAAGCCCTACACCTAATCATTTTGGAGAAGAAGATTTTTTTAAAGATTTCTCCTTTAATCCTAGGTATAGTGAAGATCCAACCATATTGAGCTAATTTCAAGAGTATGGTAATTCTTTGAAGTACTTAAGTAGAGGGTCAATAGGCATTAATAAATACCAAATATCAAAGCCTTAGGCCTAATGGTTAAGAAGGAGAACATTTTCTATGATATCCTTCATTACTCCTTTCTGGGATTGCACAAAAAAGCGTTTATTTTCAGTATACAGTATTTCTATGAAGTGATGACGTATACCAAATATCAAAGCTCTAGGCCTTATGGTTTGGGAGAAACATATTTTTAAAGTTTTCTCTCTTTATTTCTAGGTAAAATCAGGGATTGCACAGACAAGGGCTAAATTTCAGAATACAGTAATTCTTTGAAGTATTTAGGTAGAGGGTCAATAGATGATGATGTATAATAAATACATGTATCAAAGCTCTAGGCCTTATGGGGAGAAACATTTTTTTAAAGTTTTCCTTCTTTATTTCTAGGTAAAATCAGGGATCGCACAGAAAAGGGTTAATTTTCAGAATACAGTAATTCTTTACGAACGTTGGTAGAGGGTCAATAAATGATGATTTGAACAAAATTTCAAAAGTCTAGGCCTTATGGTTTTGGAGAAGAAGATTTTTAAAGTTTTCCTTCTTTATTTCTAGGTAAAATCAGGGATTACATAGAAAAGGGCTAATTTTTAGAATATGGTAAATACATGAAGTACTTTGGTAGAGGGTAAAAAGATGATGATGTATACCAGATATCAAAGCTCTAGGCCTTATGGTTTGGGAGAAGAAGATTATCAAAGTTTTCCTTCTATATTTCAATGTAAAATCAGGGTTCGCACAGAAAAGGGCTAATTTTCAGAATACGGTAAACCTTTGAAGTATTTTGGTAGAGGGTCAATAGATGATGATTTGTACCAAATATCAAAGCTTTAGGCTTTATGGCTTTGGAGGAGAAAATTTTTCAAAAATTTTCACTCCATTGCCATGGCAACCAGAGTTCTTCATGGATTTAAATTCTTTGAAGTATTTTGAAAGAGCATGACCTAAGGATCATTTATGTGAAGTTGTGTTGAAATTCCATGTTTAGTTTAGGAGGAGAGGATTTTTGGTAATTGTGAACGGCCAGACGGACGGGCGGCCTGACATCGGTCAATGACCGATCACAATAGCTCACCCAAAGCACTTCGAGCTCAGGTGAGCTAAAAGTATCTATAATGCCAACTGTTTACAAGGGCTCAAAACCATCCAATCAGCTGTGGTGCAAATAAAGCAGTCGATACACGCTTGATTTACAGTTGTATAATTGATTTACTGTCCCTGATTTGATAGCTTCTAGGCAAAATGCCATTATTGCCTATCATAATGAGGTGACTTCCAGAGTTTTCCAGGCAACGCAGGCGAAGTTCCTTATTTTGATGGGTCCTAAACTTCAGACCTGCATTATTTTCTAGTCATGTTTCAAAGTTAGACCAATCTAAAGTTTTGACAACTTGTAATGTGTTGAAATTGAGTCACAACTGAAATCAAAGCCCTGAAGGGCCTGAGAGTTGCGACAACAGACAGACTGTCTGGAATTCATTACTAAACATAAACTGAAGTCTGTTTGCCCTTGACTGATCAAATAAGATTGATCCACTTAAAAGTAAATTCTGTGTGTGTATTTTTGTCTATTTAATTCTGTGTTAGTGAGTTCTATTTTTAAAGCCTAGTGTGATTGGATCTTGCATTTAGGTAATATTTTCTTACAATTGACTTCATATCACACAGGTTACTTAAAAGAATCATGGATTTAATTATCTGAGGTGAATTGTGTTTTGAAATATGAATATTTTCCCAATATTTATTGACATCAAAGAATATTTCTTCTCAGTGTTGCACAACAAGCTCTGGAAAGCAGTTTTTAAATCACCATAGCAAATTCAGAAGACAGAGTTAATTGGGTAGAAAGTAACTTCTAGTTGTATAAATCTGGTTTCTGTTTCTCATCGGAGGTACTTTCAGTGCTTTGATTATACAAATTATTGAACTTCAAATCCCAGCCGAAATTTTAAATGAATACTAAAATAAATAAACCTCAATCCATATAATAAAAAGCTCGTACATATCATCTAGGAAAAAAATAAATAGGGTTTAGGTTGAACATTTTTGAGTACGCATGATGTAATGAAAATAATCTTTTCTCTGCTTCATATTGGTATGTAACTAAGAGATCTTCAGGTATCTTTAGAAAATATATGCCTTAATTCGCCTGGGCTTCAAAGTTGAAAATATTTCAAACGTATATTTCCTTATATCGCATTCAACGCGAGAAGGTTCAGTGCGAGAATGACAGAAAATCGGTTCAAAAAATTATTTTACTAAATTGGGGAAAGCCCGGGCCAGGGCGGTACAAACACAATTTTTGTAAAAGACAAATCATATTTGACATGCAATCAAATTATAACCTTTTACAGGAAGCGCAGAAATTGCGGTACAGTAGACGTCTTGAGAAAACCATGACCTAACTCAGCGTTTCCATCCATCTGGTAGGTAAGTCAAATCAGCCTATCGAAGATATGATATCAATCTCGGATATAACCATCGTCTCGAGGGTGAACGCCTTTACTCGTCACTGAATAATCTTTATCGATTGTCATGAAATTAAACAACTCGGATTTAAATCAGGAATCAACATTCTCGTTTAGTATCAGGGCAGGATGTAAACAAGTGCGCGCGCATGTGTCGTACACAAAATAGTGTTGATAATAATGTGCATTCAGTAGGTTAGGTTTGCCCCAGTACATTTGAAATCACAAATAACTTCACAAAATCAATATTTAATACATTGATGTTAGTATAAATGACAGACTATAGCATTTTATCCTTAAAAATACCAAAATAAGTTAATATCGTCTATGCAATTCCCTTTGTACCCATTTAATATATACGAAGCTGTACGGCCCATATCACTTATACGGCGTGTTTCAAGTATCGTATGTATTTATGATCAATTTTGTTGATAATTAAGTTCATTGGAGGTAACCGATATGAGATTTGTATTGCATTTGCATATATATTTCCAAGAAATATAAAATGACGTGAAGATACAGCTGTCCTCTCGAATTTATGGTCTTTTAATCAAAACTGACAATCTAATTATTTGTATGTATCTAGGTTATTTACACGTTGAATGTAGTTCGCTTGTAAAATCAAAAGTTTCGAAAAAATTAGGATAATTTTGTAATGAAACCTTTAAAAATGATGCCATCTCTTAAAAAAAAAGAGTGTCCAAAAATTTATAATTTGGGCTGGTAACACAGTATGAGCCTATTTAAGAAACTCAAAAAAGTTAACTCCTTTTAAAATTAAGATTTAATGTTTGGACCCCAATTTTTTATTTTTGGTACCCCTTCCAAGAGGTACAGTTTCCCCTAATATTTCCAGTGGACACATTGTGTAACTGAGATTAGTTTACACAGGAGACATTTTTGGGGGTAAATACATGTAGAAATGAGCCAAAACAGCAAATATAACTATGACAAAATTTAAATACCCCAAAAAACAAACAAACAAACAAAAAAAAAAAAGGCCACCAACAGACTTCACTTCTAAGATTCCAAGCAGTTCCAGCAGAGACGATTGAAATTCCAGAGGAAACTGAAAGAAGGAACATGTCTGATTTTTATGGAAAGCTTCTTAGTTCAGTTTAAATTGAAATCACATCAGATGCTTTGTTGTAAATCATACACAGGACTTAATTCTTGTCCAAAACTGCCAAGAAAATATTTTTTCAATTTTTGAGAAACAATGCATTTTTCCAAATATTTCCCGATTTCTGTTACCAAAACTCTAAGAAATATATATGTACTATGAATAAGAGGTTGTAAAGTTTTTTCGTACATGCTTGAGATAAGGAGAAGAGTGCAGGTCCTGACAATATAGACTTTGACAAATTGTTCAGAACCTCAGCCTTTCTTAATTTTCTGTTTTAATTTAACAATATTAGTCTGTTAATATTAAAATTGATTTCACAGAAAATACAATTGGGGTCGAGATATACGTTGGGCCGAGTTGCAAATGGGTTGATTTTACCAAGTGCCCCTATGAAATTCATTCAAACTATTTTCACTGCTTTCCAAGAAGATTTCACTAATGCTAGCAAACAATTATTTAATCCATACAATTCTTAAAAAGCACATACCCTGACTATTTTAAAATTAGATATTTCATTATTTTTTGTAGAAACCCTGGTGCTATTTTTCTCAAATTCCAATTTCCAATCGCTTGTTTCGTCACATAATGATTTAAGTCTACGAAAGTCCGAGTCCTCTGCGACTTTGACTTCGCCAACTGGTACAACAGACAACATTAAACTAGATTTTGGTGTTTTTCAACAGATTTAGGGGCCGAAATCGTTAATTCAATTTTCCAAATTCTATCAGATTCGTGTCTTGCCGTAAAGCATTTCTTTAAATTGGATCCCTGCATCTTTCACGAGTAACAAAAATCAAGATAATATTTAACCTTTTTACCCTCTAAGGTACTCAAAATATTTCAAAACCTATTTTGATTTACGTGAAATACAAAGAAGTACATTTAACACGCCGACAAGCTGACGAGAATTTGTTAATTTCTTATACTAAGAATTCGAAGCCGGAGTCAAGTGCATATTGTCGTAAATCGGAAGTAGATCGTGAGTACGCGATAATTCCTTTGTATCATGTGAAAGACTTTATGGAAAACATGAGTCAATAAAATTGTGAAAATCGTACTTCACAGCTCAGTTTCTGATAATACGATTATTACGACAAATAAATGTTTTTACGACATATTCCAGCTGAGAAAAAACAAAACAAAGCACACATATAAAAACGTCATTTCTAAACTTGTTAAAAACTGTGTGGTTAAAAGAAACGCCGATGTTGCCACGAGCATTGGATAATGAACGCTAGAGCCCATGTCTTTGAACTGGTAATTTGTCATTGTTGAAGATTATGTGTAGCTCCTTAATTTAGCTCTATCGAGGGTACTGTAGGCATGACAGTTGCATGAAAAATTTAGATGGGCTAGGCCTCTGATCCATAATTATTTCCCAAAGGGGAGGTTATATTGATTTTTTAAGTTAGTCTGTAGACCAAATTCTGTCCAAATGATACTTTGCCATAAAATAGAGCTAGGATTATCAACTTTGGCACAAATATACATCTGGGTACATAGATGAACATTACCTATTACAAAGTGATGTTACTTTCTTTTGTTGATGGAGTGATGAGTGGTTACTCTTATAGTGACAAGTGTAAAACTGTGCAGTGTGGTAACCTGTGATTGGAAATACAAGATGTCGGGTACTAATGGTACAGTTTCAGTCAAGACCTGGGAGTGCAGTTCACACATAGTTTGAAATCAGGTGATCACATTAGCATAACAGCAAACACTGCTTACCATATCACTGTTCTTATCAAACTGAATTTCACATACATGGACAAGGAACTGTTTTTGGTTCTGTATAAATCACTCGGGCCTAATCTTGACTACAAAAACATCTTTTACAATCTAAGAACTCAAAGAATAAAAGCATAAATGTTCAACAACAAGCCATAAAACCAGTACCAGAACTTAAAGATTTATCCTACAACATGTGACTACAAAAACTGAAATCACCGACAGTTGAATACTGATGTCAACAAGGAGACATGATCCAGCTTTTTAAACTGATCCAGAAGTTTGACAGTTATGACAACACCTGTATGTTTACTCTATCTACAACCCCCCATGAGCTAGGAGGAAACATGTCTAAGTTACAAAAAAGTGTGCTATTAAATCTGTCAGTTTGAGCTCGTTTTCTCACCGAGTTATTAACACCTGGAACTTACTGCCTAACAAAGTGGTTTGCACTGATTCTCTGAACTCCTTCAAATCTAAAATTGATAAGCTGTGGAATGATCAGGGTTTTCACTAGTATCCAAAAGTCAAGATACCGGGTCCTTTAGCTCTAAAACACATTCACCCTAATTACTTTTCGACCTAATTCGCATTCGCCCTGGGTCCGTTCGCCCTATTTTTCAATTACATCATCATGTTCTGCCCCAATTAAAATAATCTTGTAAACGTTTATCTTTCCTTTATGAGATGTTCAGATAATGTAATGTAGTTCTTTCAACTCATATATTCAGAAAAAAATTCAGACGTTGCAGATGACAATTCGAAGAAATAAATCCCAAATACACATACGATTTGAATAAATTTGAAATTATCTCTAAATGAAGTTTGTCACAAAAACTATGGCTATATTGTCAGCATGACTTTACATATGTTCGTTTACTTTAATCAACTTCAAGAATTGACAAACTGTAAAACATATATATTAAAGGAATGCTTATTAAACAATTCAAGCGCATCAAAATAAATCAGAAAGCTTCTATAAAAAAGAACGTGATTTCCAACAACACTTAATAATTAAATGCTTCAACTTTATTTGATCGCTGATTGAAATTGATTTGTGTTCCATTTAATTAAATAATAACAAAATTCGGATGTTTTGCCATTTTGAATAACGTCAGAAATATCCAATTTCAAACAACATTTGAGTCAATTATAATTGAGCAATTTGGAACAATTGGGATAAAAAAAAACACAAAAACTTTTCATCAAAGCAATTTGTAACAAATATACTCAAAATCACTCATTTTAAAGAAGGCGAACATAAAAAAAAATAGGGTGAACTTTGGGGGCGAACAGACCCAGGGCGAACAGAAGTATATTTAGGGCGAACAGACTCGATTCCAAAGTCAAGAGTCATTGACCCTTTGGCCAAAATTTTCAATAGTCAAAATTGTAACCCCAAGAGTCAAAATGCGATATGCCCCCCCCCCCTTATTTTTTTTGGCAAGGGTGCCTCAGAATAAACTCTGTCTCACACTTAGATTGGAACATTTCTTCAATCTGAAAGTATTCTATTTTCAATAAAAGATAAATTTTAGGAAAAGTTTTGATGCACATGTTATAAAATTTAATCAGTTTTAGAAAATCTCAAGAGTACTAAGAGAATAAAAATATTATTTTATCATAAAAAAATATGTGCCAATTTTATCTACGAAAATTTATGAATTTCTTGAGCAACATTTTCTTTGATTTTATTTTACATCATGATTATGATTTGTGAGAATTTTGATAAAAGTATTAGCAAATAAGAAAATTTCAGTAGGATTAGAACTCTGAAAAGAGGTTCCATCATTAATTTCACAGGTGTCAATTACCTGTGAATTAAGATCGCCAATTCATACACTCGAGAGTGTTTATTACCAATCAAGCTAGGTGTTATACAGGATGAGGGTGCATAACTGTTTTCCAATAATTTGGCACACTTGTGATGACCCTTGACGCACAGTGGAAATTTTTCAAGCGTCAAAATTGCTTCTTTTTGAATTTCTGTGCGTCAAACCCAAGGTCTTGGGTCAAATGAAAATCTTGGGAATGAAAGGCGTTTTTATACCAGTGAAATTTACTAACATGTATGTACGCATGACCAAGCAGAAGACCATGGGATCAGCAAGAGAATGAGGCGGAAAAAACAAGCCATGAATGGCTTAATACTTTTCCGGTATTCCAAACTGAAAGGTATGATCCCTATCGATTTTTTGATAATGCAATTGAAGTTCAAGCTTACCCTGTGACTTTGAACTTGACCTGCGATACATCAAGCATTATCCAGATGTTAACTTGACACAGACCATAGCTTGGATCACCAAATTTGGCGCAGAGACACCTCTCTCTTGATGTTGATGATCATTATTAATGGCAGGGATCCTTCACTACTGGGAAAACAGGAAAATGATGGGCATTTTGCGAAACTAGTTCCTAGTCGTGAAAAGTTTTGTTATTGTGATTGAAGAATATTTGAAGAATTGGGAAAACAATGTGAAAAATTACAAATCAGTTAGGTAAGGAGACAAGTTTTTAGTTGACACTTATCTCCACGTCTTTCTCTAGATGCAGAGCGCAGGTTGAATATAAAGCCAGCGCCCTAGATTGGTGACAAAAATCACCAGACGTAAGGTTTTATCACACAGTGTGCAGACCGCTTTATTACGTCACAATGCCTGCATTATTGAAATTGAGAACGAGAAACTGGTATCAAATCATTGAATTATTCAAGTGCAGTACTCAAACTTCTGCTAGGACAAGAAGTAGGTATCAGTTTTTACAAAGTAAATGATTGGATTACTTAAAACAAATCTCCAAGAGTAGTAAAAGTAATTTTCTGGATAGATTAAATGTTTATAAAGTTTTTTAGACTGAATCTAGTTCTCTACACTTTACTGTTTTATTACACCAGTTTTTATGCAAACACCACTGGTGGATTTGGAGGGTATACAGTCATTTCGTACCATAATCATTTCGTAGCATAATTTCTATGGTTATTTCGTACCATACAATGGTTATTTCGTAACATGCGTTGGTCATTTCGTACCAAATAATTAGTCATTTCGTACCATCTCGTACCACAAATAAACCACTCAACCAAGTTCAGAGAATTTGATAATTAGATTGTTTGTCATTATTTGCGACATGTTAGGTGAGATCACTGTGAAAGGTGAACAAATGTTGATTGCTTGATTATGATTAGATTGGTATTTGCCTTTCATTTGACTGTCCCACTTTTTTACACCCATCAAGAAAAATACTTAGGAAACAAGCAATAATTATCACAATGTTTTCTTCTCCAAAAGGCAAATATTTTTAAAAAAAAAATCCGTCCTCATAAAATTGTGGTCTGCAAATTTCTTTATATTTAGACCTGTTTTAAATATCGTTGTGTGGCAATTGGCTCATGGTTACTTTGTCAAATTATTCGGTTAACTATGATACAATATTGACGGAAATACAGTTCTGATTCCCTACTAATTTTCTTCTAATGAACACAATTCCCCTGTTAGTAAAAGAGTAATGTGCTGATACGCTAATACTGTATCATCAACTCTCCGTTTGCCTGAATGGACTGTCTAAATTGATTTTCACTTGATCGATAAATTAGATAAAGCAAATAGAAAATAAAAATATTTTATAAATGTTGAAAGCGTTATTTTACTATTCAAATAATATAAGATTTTTTTCTTAACATGGTGCGAAACATTTGACTCATGGTACGAAATGACTACAACATGGTACGAAATGGTCACAACATGGTTCGAAACAACCAGGGTACGAAATGACTGGTATGAAATGGTTATGGTACGAAACGTCCGTAATTCATTTGGAGGAGGTTCCATGGATTTATTTAAAAACCCCATTTGTGGCGTAAATATTTCATTTTCATTAGGAAATTCAATGAAAATTTGGTTACAATAGCAAAACAAACCCCCTATTGGTAAGTTTGAACCCCTAATACAGAAATCCTGGATCAGCCATTGAACATGTCTTCTGATTTAATTTTTATCTCTAAATTCTTTCAAAGAAAATATGCACAAAAGCCTTATCTCAGATGATGCATGTTATTTCATAGTTTTATTCCTTTTTGATTACTGGTAAGTGATGCTCAACAAGTAAATTTTAAAATGCCCCAATCTGTAACACAAGGTACTGTCCCCCCACAAACGAGAGTGACCCAAGCTTCATAAGAATTAAAATGTATGAAGGAATGAGCATTTGACAAAAGGTTTCCATGTTATTTTTATGTGTGTGTGTGTATTTGTTTCTTTCTAATTTTTTTGTCAATGATAAAAACCTTGAATTTTAAAAAAATATCCTGGAAAAGGTCTTGTAACAGAAGAAAATTTTGGGAATCGGGTTATCCTGTTATTTTCAGTTTAATCCTTTTAATTTCAAGGACACAGTCAGGGTGACCTTGACCTTTGGTACAATAAACCTTGTCCAGATGATAACTTGACACAGTAAGAACTAGGATCACCGTCTAGGTGTTGATGATCCCTATTAACTTTTATTTTAACCCATTGAATTTGAAGGTCAAGGTCAATGTAAAATAAATAGGTTTAAATTAAACTAAACTGTGTTCCACTAAGACAGCAGCAATTTCATGTATTTATCAAATGACCTCAAATATTACTACCAGTGCCTATACCATTTATTCTGAAAAGCTGCTGGGGCTTTTGTCTTGGCATTGTGTTATCCCTTGTCATGCTGAACCCAGAGTATTCCTTTTTAGCTCACCTGAGCACAAAGTGCTCTGGGTGAGGTAGTGTGATCAGTCATCATCTTCCATCAATCCATTCATCTGTCTGTCTGTCCGTTCACAATTACAAAAAAATCTTCTCCTCCTAAATTAATCATTGAATTTCAACTAAACTTCACAAAAATGATCCTTAGGTCATGCTCTTTCAAAATACTTCAAAGAATTGAAATCTATGAAGAACTTTGTTTGCCAATGCCATGGTAACTGAGTGAAAAAACTTAAAAAATCTTCTCCCCCAAACCATTAGGCCAAGAGCTTTGATATTTGGTATAAATCATCATCTAGTGACCCTCCACCAAAATACTTCAGAGAATTATCATACTCTGAAATTAGCCCTTTTCTGTATGATCCCTAATTTTGCATATGAATATTGATGGATATCTTTGCAAATCTTCTTCTCCCAAACTTATAAGTCATAGAGCTTTAATATTTGGTGTGTATTAACCCTTTCCTAGACAAACACGGGATTTTACTGTGATTTTATACTTGGGAAAACATTGTGGAAAAAGGAGAAATTGCTTGTAACAAGCAATTTCTCCTTTTCCCACAATATTTTCTACCATATAGGATGGTCAGATTTCAAATTGCATGCATTTTTCATTGTCGTCTGCAACCTCTTTCAAATTGGACCAGTCTAAACTTTCATAAAACAGGAAAGGGTTAAAAACTATTGACCCTTTATGGTAGAATTGCCGTAATCTGAAAATAAGCCATTTTGTGTGCAATTTAAGATTTTAGAAAGAAATAAAGAAGGATATCTTTGAAAATCTTCTCCTTCTAAACCATTAGGCCTAGAGCTTTGATTTTATGTATAAATCATCATCTATTGACCCTCTACCCACATACTTCAAAGAATAACCATACCCTGGAAATTAGCTCTAAATGGTAGGATCTTCAATAAACCTAGGAATAAATAGAAAATCTTAAAAAAATCTTCTCCAAAATAATTAGGTGTAGGGCTTTGATATTTTGTTAATGTCATAAAGCCTTGAGCCATCATACTTAGGGGAGCGATATAGGACCATCATGGTCCTCTTGTTTAGCAGGAGGTATAGACAAAGAAATCCTGCACATACGTGCAGTCTGATCTTAGTCTACACCACCTGTTTGTACCTTTTATGCAGCAGTTCTTTATAGAATTCAAATTTCTAAATGAATATCAATCTTCAACTAGTACCTTCAGTGTAAGATCTTATTCAGCATGAGAAGGGTTGATTATGTGTCTATCCTTCTCTTCAGAAACAACTAGAAGAATTTCAAACAGATTTTACAGAAATTATCCTTCAGTAAGTCTTATCTTCAAGAAAATTAATTAGATGAAAACATGGCATTATCAGGCAGAGCTCATTTACATGATAATATAGAATATATAAAAACTGAATTTTTTTTCTGTATTTGCATGGAAATCATCCAAAGTTGACAGGAATGATCCTTGGATGAACCTTTGTCAGATTACTTTAACCTATTCCCATACAATGACATTTTTGATGCCTGAATAAAAAAAAATATGTAAAATGAAGAGATTTGCTTGTGACAGGCAATTTCTTCATTTCCTACAATGTTTTCTGCGCAGACACTTGAAAAAATATACAATTTCATAAAAATTAAATTGTCCCCAGTGCTACTGCTTTCAATTTGGACCAGTCTAAAATTTTGCGGTCTGCTAATGGGATCATTATGTAAAAGACTATCACTGATTTCTTGTTAAACTCTTTACAGTCTGTAGAGGCTCGCCAGATTGAAGAAGTCGTCAGCAGTAAGTATATGACTAGTTTTATGAAGGGTACTTGTTGGAAATGGAAGAAATCTTTATATCTTGTAATATTGCAGGCCTTTTTAATGCAATTTTTAGGGCAGAAATTGAGCCACAATTCCCCTTTTAACCCATTTTCACTTTATCCAGTATATTAACACACTAAAGAAATAAAGCTTTAGAAAATACTTTAAGAAAAGGAGAAATTGCTTATAACAACTATGCTTTTTACCAGATTATGAAAGTTATTTTTTAATTTAAAATTCCCCCTTTTCAAGAAAAAAAATGCCCTATGGAATATTTGAATTCTCCTTAATTTTGATTCCCACCATGATAACAGATAAAGCCCAACTTATGACAAAAGCTGTTGTAATGCGGCTCTTATTTTTCAACTATCATAAATAAAATGTATAAAAAAAAAGAACTAAGGCAAGATTGTTTTTGTTGATAGTGGTTTTTTAATGTCGCTAAACTTCAGTTTAGCTGACATTATTGCAGTCATGAGGGTTAATGGTGACAGTGTTAAGGTTGTTAGTAGTTAGTTTGCCTGACTCTTTAGATCTAGATAACAAAGTGTTATCTACCAATCTAACTCTGTTATTCCTCTTCTTGTAAGAACTCTTTGGTATGGTCTTTTTGAGCCCTATTCTGAGCTTCCTAAGAGTACCAAAAGCATAGGGTTTGAGTAATCACAAGAGAAATTTACATTTCAAAATAGAAATCACTCTCTTTATCTGGAGCTGGAACTACTTTATTGTGGAATGTGTTCTTTCTGTAAGGGCCAGTCCCAATAACTCCGCTATTAAGACTAAAAGAATAGTTCTTTTATTAGCTCACCTGAGCACAAAGTGCGAGGTGAGCTATTGTGATCGGTCGTTGTCCGTCCGTCCGTCCGTCCGTCTGTCCGTCTGTCCGTCCGTCCACAATTTCTTTAAAAATCTTCTCCTCCTAAACCAGTAGGCCAATCAAGCTTAAACTTTGCAGGGATGTTCCTTGGGTGAAGTTCTACAAAAGTTGTTAAAAGAATTTAATTCCGTCAAAAACTCTGGTTGCCGCGGCATGTGAAAATGGGAATCTTTAGTAAATCTGTAAAAATCTTTAAAAATCTTCTCCTCCTAAACCAGTAGGCTAGTCAAGCTGAAACTTTGCAGAGATGTTCGTTGGGTGAAGTTCTACAAAAGTTGTTAAAAGAATTTAATTCTGTCAAAAACTCTGGTTGCCGCGGCATGTGAAAATGGGAATCTTTAGTAAATCTGTAAAAAATCTTCTCCTCCTAAACCAGTAGGCCAATCAAGCTGAAACTTTGCAGAGATGTTCCTTGGGTGAAGTTCTACAAAAGTTGTTAAAAGAATTTAATTCCGTCAAAAACTTTGGTTGCTGCGGCATGTGAAAATGGGAATCTTAAGTAAATCGGTAAAAAATCTTTAAAAATCTTCTCCTCCTTAACCAGGAGGCCAATCAAGCTGAAACTTAGCAGGGATGTTCCTTGGGTGAAGTTTTACAAAAGTTGTTAAAAGAATTTAATTCCGTCAAAAACTTTGGTTGCCGCGGCATGTGAAAATGGGAATCTTTAGTAAATCTGTAAAAATCTTTAAAAATCTTCTCCTCCTAAACCAGTAGGCCAATCAAGCTGAAACTTTGCAGAGATGTTCCTTTGGTTAAGTTCTACAAAAGTTGTTAAAAGAATTTAATTCCGTCAAAATCTTTGGTTGCCGTGGCATGTGAAAATGGGAATCTTAAGTAAATCGGTAAAAAATCTTTAAAAATTTTCTCCTCCTTAACCAGTAGGCAAATCAAGCTATAACTTAGCAAGGATGATCCTTGGGTGAAGTTTTACAAAAGTTGTTAAAAGAATTTAATTCCGTCAAAAACTTTGGTTGCCGCGGCATGTGAAAATGGGAATCTTAAGTAAATCTGTAAAAAATCTTTAAAAATCTTCTCCTCCTAAACCAGTAGGCCAATCAAGCTGAAACTTTGCAGAGATGTTCCTTGGGTGAAGTTCTACAAAAGTTGTTAAAAGAATTTAATTCCGTCAAAAACTTTGGATGCCGTGGCATGTGAAAATGGGAATCTTAAGTAAATCTGTAAAAATCTTTAAAAATTTTCTCCTCCTAAACCAGTAGGCCAATCAAGCTGAAACTTAGCAGGGATGTTCCTTGGGTGAAGTTCTACAAAAGTTGTTAAAAGAATTTAATTCCGTCAAAAACTTTGGTTGCCGCGGCATGTGAAAATGGGAATCTTAAGTAAATCGGTAAAAAATCTTTAAAAATTTTCTCCTCCTTAACCAGTAGGCCAATCAAGCTGAAACTTAGCAAGGATGTTCCTTGGGTGAAGTTTTACAAAAGTTGTTAAAAGAATTTAATTCCGTCAAAAACTTTGGTTGCCGCGGCATGTGAAAATGGGAATCTTAAGTAAATCTGTAAAAAATCTTTAAAAAATTTCTCCTCCTTAACCATTAGGCCAATCAAGCTGAAACTTAGCAGGGATGTTCCTTGGGTGAAGTTCTACAAAAGTTGTTGAAAGAATTTAATTCTGTCAAAAACTCTGGTTGTCGCGGCATGTGAAAATGGGAATCTTTGTAAATCTGTAAAAATCTTTAAAAAATTTCTCCTCCTTAACCAGTAGGCCAATCAATCTAAAACTTTGCAGGGATGTTTTTTAGGTGAAGCTCTTCAAAAGTTGTTAAAAGAATTCCATGAACTCTTGTAACTGTGGCATATGAAAAAGGGAAATTTTAGAAAATCTTTGTTGTCTTTTTTTTAACAGACTACATGGCCAAAGGCATTTATATTTTATATAGAGCTTAATCATATTGTTCTCAACCAAGTTTTTTTAAATATTTAATCTCTGGGGTCAAAAATTGCCCTTCCCCTGAGGTCCGAAGTTTGGAAAAATGCTTAATTAGAGCAATTTCAAAAGACTTCTCTTAAACTATAAGGTCTAGGCTATTCATATTTGGTATTGGGCATAACTTGATGGTTTTGTACCATATCACTAAAAGTTGTCTTCTTCAGGTCAAAAAAAGCTCTGCACTAGGGGTCCAAAATTTGGAAAAACGCAAAATTTTAATATGTTAAAAAGAAATTCTTCATTTTAACCCTTTCCTGTTTTGCAAAATTTTAGACCCATCCAAATTCAAAGGTTTTGCAGACGAAAATTTGAAGTTGATTTTATTTGAAAATTAACCATTCAGTAGGGTAGAGAATTTTGCGGAAAAAGAAGAAATTGCTTGTTACAAGCAATTTCTTCTTTTCCCACAATGTTTTCTTAATTATGAAATGACAGGGACGTAAAAACCAGGGATTAACCAGGAAAGGGTTAAGGAGGAGGGCATTTATATTTTGAGTGTAGCATAGCCTGGCTGTTATCTATCTGTTTTGATCAAATTATGCTTGTAGGTTAATAAACACCCCTTCCCTGGGTGTCCAAAGTTAGTAAAAATGCTCAATTAGACCATGTTCAATAGTCTTTTCCTCCCAATCTAAAAAGTCTAAGGCATTATTTTGTATATAGCATATCCAGATGGTTCCCTACCATGTTAGCTAAAATCTTAGCCCTGGGATAAAACATGGCACTGCCCCAGAGGTCAAAAATTTTTGAAAACGCCCAATTAGAGCAACATCAAAAGTCTTCTCCTTCTAAAAAATAAGGTGGCGGGCATACATATTTGGTATGTAGCATGACTAAATAATTTTGTACTACATAACAGGAAAACATGCTCTTAGGATAAAAAATGTCTCTGTTCCTGGGGTTTAAAATTGCGTAAATTGCATTGAAAGAATTCTTCTTAAATATAGGTTCCAGAGCATTTACATTAAAAACAAAGGATAACATTATTGTTATCTACCATGTTTATATCCTTTTGACAAACATGGCCCTTCCCAAGGCATCCAAGGATATGAAAAATGCTCAATAAGAGCATGTTCAAATATTTTCCACTCCTCATGTATAAGTTGTAATGCATTCATATTTTGATTTATAGTACATCCAGATTGTTCTCTACCAAGGTTGCTAAAATTACACCCATTGAAGTTGCAGACTGTAATTAGAGTTTGATCGAAATCTAAATACAAAGAATTTCAGGTAGAAAACACTGTGAGAAATGGAATAATTGCTTGTCACTCCCTTTCTCACTATGTATTTTTCAAACCTGTTTTCCCTGAGGGTGACAAATTCTGGGATAGTTTGGCAATGGATTAAACTATAAAACCAAAGGCATTCATTATTATTGTAAAGCAATACTGGATTGTTTTGTACAAAGCCCAAAATCTTATATATCTTTTATTTATTTTGCTCAAGTTGTGTCTTTTTTATACTAAAAAGTACTGTAATTTGGAGATACCTCAGGTGAGCGATTTAGGACCATCATGGTCCTCTTGTTTTCAAATCCTTTCATTTTATATCTGTTTGGTTTAGTGTGTGAAATCGTTTCAATTTAATTTATGGTCTTTGAATTAATGATTACAACAATAAAAAAAAATGTTATACCTTTGATTATTCTGTTCAATGCTTTTCAAGTGTAGTTATTTTGTACAGCAAACATTTCCAAATACATTCTATGGTCAAAGGGAGATAAATAAAAAATGCCCTCTTCCTGTCTAATTTGAGTCAGCCTTTCTAATCAATAACCTACTTAATCCTTTTCTTTTCAAATTCTGGGTTTTTTAGCTCACCTGAGCACAAAGTGCGAGGTGAGCTATAGTGATCGGTCATTGTCCGTCGTCCGTCCGTCCGCCTGTCCGTCTGTCCGTCAGTCAAAAATTTCTTTAAAAAATCTTCTTCTCCTAAACCAGTAGGCCAATCAAGCTGAAACTTTGCAGGGATGTTCCTTGGGTGAACTTCTACAAAAGTTGTTAAAAGAATTTAATTCCATCAAAAACTTTGGTAGCCGTGGAATGTGAAAATGGGAATCTTAAGTAAACCTTCAAAATTCTTTAAAAATCTTCTCCTCCTAAACCAGTAGGCCAATCAAGCTGAAACTTTGCTGGGATGTTCCTTGGGTGAACTTCTACAAAATTTTTTAAAAGAATTTAATTCCGTCAAAAACTCTGGTTGCCGCGGCATGTGAAAATGGGATTCTTAAGTAAATCTTTAAAAATCTTTAAAAACCTTCTCCTCCTAAAACAGTAGGCCAATCTAGCTGAAACTTTGCAGGGATGTTCCTTGGGTGAACTTCTATAAAAATTTTTAAAAGAATTTAATTCCGTCAAAAACTCTGGTTGCCGCCGCATGTGAAAATGCAGGGGTGTGGAATTCCCATGCCCGACTTGTCCGACACGGGCTTTTGTACCTCTGGGCAAGTACATTTTTCAAGGCTACTTGTCTGCGGACAAGTAAATATCAGGGCAAATCTTGGAATGGTACTAAATAGATAGAAGAGATTTATGAGTGTAATGTTTGTATCTAAGGCTAGAAAATATTGTTTTTAATGAAGAAAATGCTGAGTTCTAGCATTTCCTTCTTTAAAAATAATGTTTTCTCAAAATGTATCTGTTCTTCATCTTTTCTTGGGCAAGTCCATTTTGATCCTGGACAAGTAGAAAATCACATTTTACTTGTCCATGGACAAGTAGAGAAAATCTGTATTTCCACATCCCTGGAAAATGGGATTCTTAAGTAAATCTTTTAAAAATCTTTAAAAATCTTCTCCTCCTAAAACAGTAGGCCAATCAAGCTGAAACTTTGCAGGAATGTTCCTTGGGTGAACTTCTACAAAAGTTGATAAAAGAATTTTATTCGGTCAAAAACTCTGGTTGCTGCGGAATGTGAAAATGGGAATCTGAAGTAAATTTTTAAAAATCTTTAAAAATCTTCTACTCCTAAACCAGTAGGCTAGTCAAGCTGAAACTTTGCAGGGATGTTCCTTGGGTGAAGTTCTACCAAAGTTGTTTAAAGAATTTAATTCCGTCAAAAACTCTGGTTGCCACAGAATGTGTAAATGGGAATCTTAAGTAAATCTCTAAAAATCTTCTCCTCCTAAACCAGTAGGCCAATCAAGCTGAAACTTTGCAGGGATGTTCCTTGGGTGAAGGTCTTCAAAAGTTGTTAAAAGAAAATTAATTCCGTGAAAAACTGTTGTAACCGCAGCATATGAATATGGGAAATTTTAGAAAATCTTTGTTGTCTTTTTTTTCACAGACTACAAGGTCAAAGGCATTTATATTTTACATAGAGCTTAATCATATGGTTCTCTACCAAGTTTCTAAATATTTAATCTCTGGGGTCAAAAATTGCCTCACCCCTGAGGTCTGAAGTTTGGAAAAATGCTTAATTAGAGCAATTTCAAAAGACTTCTGCTTTTAAACTATAAGGTCTAGGATATTCATATTTGGTATGGAGCATAACTAGATGGTTTTGTTCTACATCACTAAAATTTGTCTTCCTCGGGTCAAAAACAGCTCTGCACTAGGTCAAACATTGGGAAAAACGCAAAATTTGAGTATGCTAAAAAAAAAATATTCTTCATTTAAAGGAGGAGGGCATTTATATTTTGAGTGTAGCATAGCCTTTCTCACTATGTATTTTTCAAACCTATTTTCCCTGAGGGTGACAAAGTCTTGGAAAGTTTGGTAATTGAATAAACTATAAAGTCAAAGGCATTAATTCTTATTGAAAAGCATTACTGGATTGTTTTGTTCAAAGCCCAAAATCTTTTATTTGTTTTATTTATTTTGCTCAAGTTGTGTCTTTTTTATACTAAATAGTACTGTAATTTGCAGATGCCTCAGGTGAGCGATTTAGGACCATCATGGTCCTCTTGTTTTATAAATCTTGAAAATAGTGTGGAAAAAGAAGGAACTATATTTCATTATATGCTTAAACTTAGAAGTTTATGTCACCCACCCTGATGGCTGGATAATAGTAAACCTAAGTGGGATGAATAGCTTGAGGCTCAAGATTGATGTTGTAGTAGTACTAGTGTGAGAAATACCATGGTTAGGTGCTCAAGCTGCTGCGATTTCACTGAAACACTGGTAAAAGTGGTATTAAACCCTCTGCAATTAATCAATATTCTATACCTTGGACAAAAAATTGACAATCATTTTAATGAAATAAATGTCAAATGTTGGTTATTCAGAATTAAAATTACTTATTCAAACGGTGTTTTAGGCCGCCATCATAGCGCATTTGGTAGCACGTCGGACTGTTAATCTTGAGGTCCCGTTACATTATAAAAGATCTGTGATACTTTTGTTTAACTTCTAACTTCTCTGCCTAAAACTGAGAATGTTACTTAGTGATATTTTAGATTCATTTCTCTATGAGTAATGAAATCATAAACCTATCTGGTACATGGCAACTTTCAGGACCTTCAGTCCTTTGATATTTTTTCCCTTATTTGGAATTTCCCCCTTTTGAAAGGACCCATCACCTTTCCCTCTAAACTTGAAAAAGTTCTGTATAATTGTAATGCTAAAAGCAGAAGAGTGTTGCTACATGAACTTTCAAATGACCTTATGAGCAAACTTAACCCTTGTCCTGTCAAAAAAAATCCTTCTTCAAAAATGCATGGAAATCAAAAGGTTGAAACACTGAAAAGCTCTGATTGTGGGTCAGTATTTCTTTTGTTAATAAAAGTCATAAAGGAGTTAAATTGTTAAACAGTTATTTTGCAGAACATATGGCCAGTTAAATGTAAAAAAAAATTAAAATGGTTAGTTGGTGACCTAAACATCATGTCGAAGAAAAGTGGGCATGGCAAGGGATCCATCTATTGATTTGCCAATTCTCTTTCAATCCAACCCACAAGAAAAAAATCTGGCAATGGGTCATAATGAAGCTTTTACATTATACTTTCAGGTATTTTTCACAGTCTTATTTTGCACAGAACACTTGGGAAGGTGAGGAAACCTTAATAATATATGTGGAGAAGAGTGAAATCATTTTTTTTTCATGAAAAAAAGTCATAAAAGATGGTTATTTTCAACCTTTACTTCACTTAACAACCTATTTTTAACACTCACAACTAAATTAAGTATTAGTGAATTTTTCTTAAAATTTTCATTGAATTATGGAGAAGTCCTGTAGGATTTTCATTCAACTTATAACCTAATAAAATTATCAAAACGGTAAAGTTATTTCTTTTCTTTGTTACCACCTTCATTGATGATGAAAGTCCTCATATCAGCAATGTCCATCCGCACAAGGTTAGTTTTATTGACAAGTAATTTTAGAGAAACTGTCCATCAGGATCAACATACATGTACATGTACTTACTTAATCCATTCCCACACAGTGATGCTTTTGGACACCCCTCAATAAAAGCAATTGAGAAAACTTTGTGGAAAATGTAGAAATTGCTTGTAACAAGCAATTTCTTCATTTTACACAATGTTTTCTACCTCGATAGTTGAAAGAACCTAAAATTTCATAAACTTTGAATTGTCATCTGCAGCTACGTTCAATTTGGACCAGTCTAAAATTTTCTGCATGGTAATGGGTTAACAGATTGTCTTTTTGTATAGTAATAGACCTTTTCACAATCTCACAGTGCATGCGTCAAAATAAATCTCGTTAAATGCGATATTTACCCGAGACTAAGTCACGTGATCGATTGCGGGAGTCGATAAATTATCCCTATATAATCCTATATAAAATGGCTATTTTGAACGATTAAAAACAAAAATTAAAAATCAAAATTTGGTTGAAAGAATAGTTTCTACATGTGAGCAGATATGTACAGACTAGTTGTAGCGAGTAATATTGATGATATTATCGTGGGTAAGTAACCAAATCGAGTTTAAAACGGCCTGGTATCTAGGCCATATGAAATATAACGTACCTCGAATTTGGCGATAAGCATACTATTTCCAATGTAATAGGATTTTTTGGGAATATTTCCCCCCTCCCCTACACGCTTGCATACAAGAACGGAAAAGATATAGAGTAACAGTTAAACTCTCAATGAACACTTTGATAAATTATGATATAAACAAATAACTTTAAGTTATACGTGCCGGAAATCAACGATTTTTTTAATATTTACAACTATCTACACTTCACAAAAAACATAAGCAATCCAAATTTTTCCAGCACACAGAATGGTTAAATTTGCGAATTTGCGTCAATCATAGGCACGTCATTCATTGCAAACCCCGCCCATCACACGGTAGGACTGACCACAAGTGACAATAATCCTGATTGACATGATTGGCTAAATTTATATGTTTATTTTTAAAGCATTTACCCACTATTGACCACATTTTGGACGATAAAGATTAGATATGCCATGTTGATACCAATCTCCCAAAGTCTTCACCTAGGTGCATATAATTCTTATAAAAAGTTTCCTTGTTACAAAGTTTAAGCGTTTATTAAAATTAACAAAGTAGGCGTTCTGTTTTTGAAATATTTGTTTCTGTCTGTGTGTCCACTAATATAGATCTCTCTCCCTTTCTCTCTCTCTCTCTCTATTTCTCTCATGCTCTCTCTTCTTTTCATTTCTTAATATCAAATAAGCCCGCACGACAGCATATCAGTTGCTTTTTAAACATTCGCATCATTGTAACAATAGAAAAGTGGGAGAAAAGGAGGAAATATTTTCTTGATGTGAAAATACACGCAAAATATACCTTGCGATGAATTAAAAAGAATATATTATAATGCGAAAATAGGGGGCATTATCTCGACGATGAATGACATAGATCGTATTGATGATGACGATGTTAAAAGTGTGAAGAAAAGTATGGAAAATAAAAATGATTTTATGTAAAGATAATGATCATAATGATAATGATGCTTCAACTTATACAATATACCGGGTTATCATACATTTTATTGTATATGGTGAAAATAGATCATAAAACAAAACACCCGTTGTTTATTTGTTACGGCCGATAAAATAGGGTACTTTTAATGCTTCTAAAGGACATAACTGGGACAACAGAGAAAAAAAAATTGTAACAAACAGATGTTACATTAATAACAATATTATCTACATCATTTAGCCCAATAATTTTCATTGTAAAAACTCGAAAAAAGAAGTTAAAATGACTAGGCGTAATTGTAAGGCTTTCGAAAAGTAAAACTGGAAGTAAATCCTCCCCGCAGTGGAAAAATGTTGTTGTTGTTTTTCTTTGAAAGCGTCTAACGGATACAGACTTTTTAGTCATCTGACGCTTTGCGTGAAAAGGTCTATCATTAAGTTGATATTATAACAAAAAGTGTGGGGCTACAAGGAAAAACTTCCCTTACATTATTTAACCCTTGTCTTTCTGAACTGGAATATTTCCTGTTTTGGCAGGAAGTATAGACAATGATCAGCCTGCACACATGTGCAGTAAGATCTTTGTCTTCACCACCTGCTTGTCCATTAAAACCAGATTTATTCATAAGATAAATTTTCAAAATACATGTATTATATTTAGGAACCTTAGTGCTTTCAGCCTATTGATTTTTAATGCAATTCTATAGAAGATTTTTTTCAGCTTGGCAAGGATTAAGATTTTACATATAATATTCAAGTACCTTTTTCCCTAAAAAGCTTTTTTTAACGTGAACTAATCTTTTGCCCTTATGATCCCCGCCGTTTTGGCGAAGGGGATATAGTAATGGTCTCATTCCGTCCTTCCGTCACTAAACATGTCCGGAGCATATCTCTAAAAGTAAAATTGCTATCAATTTGAAACTTCATAGGTTGATAGATCTCATTGAGGAGAAGTGCAGTGCACAAGAACCACAAGAACCACAACTCTTGCTTGCATAATTTTGGAGTTATTGCCCTTTGTTGTTTTAAAGACTAAGATTTTGTCCGGGACATATCTCTGAAAGTATAATAGCTATTAACTTGAAACTTCATAGGTGGATAGATCTCGTTGAGGAGTAGTGCAGTGCACAAGAACCATAACTCTTGCTTGCATGATTCTGGAATTATTGCCCTTTTTTGTTTTAAAGACAGATTTTGTCCTGAGCATATCTCTGAAAGTATAATAGCTATAATCGAACTCATTGAGAAGAAATGCAGTGCACAAGAAGCCTAAATCTAATTGGCTTCAGTTTACTATCAAGCTTTTACGGCGGAGGATGGCCATGTCTGACATGGCTCTTGTTCATATATTATAATGATATTTCCTTTAAATTATGTTAAATTTCAGTTTGGTACAAAGAAGAAGGTCAAAAATCTATTTTTGTTTTATTTCAGTTCCATTACAAACAAGAAGGTCAATACTCTATTGGAACACTGGGATTTGTGGATGAGGATTGCGACTTTATAGATTTTACTTACGTAAGTAAGGCTCAGACAGTATTTTAAAGCAAAACTATCTTTGTATTTCATATCAAAACAATAGGCATTGCAGAAGACAGATCAAAGTCTAGATTTTTCGAATTTTCTTTGTAGAAAACATTATTGAAAATGAATACATTGCTTCATTTTACACAATGTTTTCTAAATTGTTTTTCTTGGGGGGCTTCCAAAAGGGTCATTGTGTTGGAAGGGGATAAAAGATTTTAAGAAATATTGATATTTTGATGAATTAAATTTCTTTTTTTATATTTCTTTGAAACTTTTCTTATCCCATTTACAGACTTTCTTTATTTCTATTTCTTTATAATTTGCCACTTTTAATCTCTACCACAAAGTTTTGCATTTAATGTAAGAAAAAACAAAAAACAAAAATAACATTGTGATAAAGTGAGATATTCCTTATTTAAAAACAATGAAAGAAGAGGAATGAGTTGTGAATAAAAGAATTTTAGTGTCCTCCCTAAGAGAGGGATTAATGCCATTGCCAGATGACAAAATTTTAGACAGGTCCATATTCAAAGAAGTTACAGAACTTTTAGTTGATGAAATTTGAAAAATCTATATCTTTTGGGGTAGAAAACAATTGTGAATATTGAAAAAATGCCTGTAACAAGCAAAATGCCTGTAACAAGCATTTCTCCATTTTCAGCAAAGTTAATCAAATGCTTTTTCTTGGACTTGGGTGGGAGATCCCAAAGTGGGATTGTGTTGGGATGGGGTAAAGACTTATAATTACTTGGTGCTTCTCTCTGTACAGTGGTAAATGCCAGTCCTTACCATTGTACAAAGGACAGGGTTGTACAGATACACACAACGCCATTGAGTCATTGGAAGATACGACAGACGTCTCTAGTCTTGATATAAGACCAGTCCCATTTCTTGAAATTTTAGACTAGTCCAAATTAAAAGAGGTTGCAGACAACAAATAAAAATGGATGCAATTTGAAATGAAACCATCCTATGTGATAGAAAATATTGTGGGAAAAGGAGTAATTGCTTGTTGCAAGCAACTTCTCCTTTTTCTACAATGTTTTCCCAAGTATAAAATCACAGTGACAAAATATCCTGGGCTTTTGCAGGAAAGGGTTAAAATCTAATGGAACGATAATAATATTTCGAAAGTAACTGATTTTAACATCTTCGAAGGACTTGTACTTCTTCTTCAATATTTGTAGGTTGACTTGTATTGTTCTGTATGTTTTATGTTAAATGATCATTAAATTTTTGTACCCTAAATGACCACAGCTGTCAATGAGCCATAAAACACCAATCAATCAATCTATACAATACTTGTACCAACATTTAAATTGTTTTGTGATAAAATTGATACAAATCACAGAATATACAGACCTTCTATTACCGTCTAGCAAATATAAACACCATGATTGCAATGGTTCATCAATTCATTTCAAAGTTTCAGAGTACATGGATTAACTCTGTCCATCCAAGTTTGTTCAGACCATAACTTTTACAGTTATTGATCCATTTCAAAATAACTTGGCATATTTATTGTTCTCCATCATGAGAAGACTTGCTTTAATTTGGACTTTTTTAAAAGTAGTACCAATGTCATGTTCCACAATTTAAGGTAAGATTTTTGTCTAGACTGCAGCTCCTACATTTTATGGATAGATTTCAAAATGTAAATGCACAGTTAATCTCTATCATATAAGTTTTTTGAAGCATTTTATCAAGTAGGTCAGAAGTCAAGGCAAGGGTTAAGTCCTAATAATTGTGACACCAACACCAGCTTCCTTTGACAACCATTTTATATTTATTTTTCAAATAAAAAAAACATGTAGAAAAGATATGATACATGTATTTATAGTATATTTTACCATGAAATTAATTTAATAAAATTATCTTTTTCTCATAAACAACAGGTCAGAGTGGCGTCTGATATTTTAAATAGCCATGTGAAGAGGGAGATTACCCTGTTTAGGGATAACTTACAGAGTACAACAACAGAGTCAGGCCAGGTATGTTGAAATCTTGATTGACAAATGTTGGGTGTTTAACCTGTTACCAAATGGGGAAATTTTAGACTGGTCCAAATTGAGAGGAGTTGCTGAGAACAATTTAAAGTTGATGAAATTTTAGATTTTTTTATGCTCCCAGAAAAAATTTTCATATCTCAGCAACCCCTGGGCCTAATTGGGTGAAACTTCATATATAATCTTCCTAGGAAATTTCCAAGACCTCTTTCATGATTTTCCTTATTTCAAGGCTGTGTCATGGAAAAAAGGGCCTTAATGTAAAAACTAGTTTTTTGCCAATTTCTCCAAGACTTATCATTAGAATTTCATGAAATTTCATATTTGAGTAGCAAATCAGATCCCCTTGACCTTAAACTAACGGGAATTTTCGTTTAAAAAAATGCGTCATGGGAAAAGGGGCCTTAATGTTATTACCTTTGCGTTAACTGTCTTTTTTCCCCACAAAAACTAAAATTGGCAATAACTTTTGATTGGTTACAGATGAAGTCTTCATATTTCACATGTTCATTGCTTGTGACAAATCCTTTCTGTAGGTACCAAGTTCAAGGTCATCATTCAAGGTCAAGGTCATTTCTCAAGGTCAAAATTGGGAAATTAAAACTTTAAAATTGGCCGTAATTTTGCAATGGTAAGTGATATAGCCTTCATATTTCACTTGTGCATTGCTTATGACATGACCTTTCTGTTTGAATTAAGTTCAAGGTTATTTGTCAAGATCAAGGTCATTTCTCAAGGTCAAAATTTCGAAAATCTTAACTTTTACATTGTCTATAATTATACAATGGTAAGTGACAAAGCCTTCATATTTCACATGTGCATTGCTTATGACATGGACTTTCTGTTGGTACTAAGTTCAAGGTCATCTGTAAAGGTCAAGGTCAGTTTTCAAGGTCAAAATTTTGAAAATTTCAACTTAAACATCTCCCATAAGTTTACAATGGTAAGTGATATAACCTTCATATTATACATGTACATTGCTTTTTACATAGATTTTCTGTTGTTACTAAGTTCATAGTCATTGGTCAAGGTCAAATTGTGAAGGTCATTAATTTTCAAATACCTCCTTTACAAATTGCCAAAATTTCTTGTTACTTTACATAAATGTTGTTTATTAAATGCCCTAGGTAATGTTTATTTCAATTTTTGACCCAATGAGCCTGACCATGCTAAAAGGGGGCTTAATGCCATGTAGCTTTACATTTTGTATATCCTACTCTAAGATAAATCAGTCTATTGTTTCTGCAAGACTACTCAAGTTATAGTCTTCATTTTTTGTATGGAGACATTTTTCATTGATAACTTTGATAGTCAAGGTAAAATATTTTACCCTTTACCATATGATGATATTGAATTTTACTAGAATCAGGCCTGTGAAGCCAAACAGATTCCTTCAATGTTTGTCAAAATTCCAAATTTCTTGTGAACTGAACTCTCAAACTATAATTGCATTCAATAAAAAGTTTTTTGTCCAATAAAGGCACACAGTTTTGTGACAAAAGCCTTATTTCGGGGAGCATAATCCATCTACGACGGCTCTTGTTTCAACTTTCTGTGTAGTAAATAAATATTGTAGAAAACGAAGTACTTGCTTATTACAAGCAATTTCATCATTTTACACAGTTTGATTTTCTATAGGAGTCTCAAAAAGGCGTCATTGTCTGGGAATGTGTTAACCCATTCCCACACAACCCCGCTTTTGTACGCCCCTCAAGAAAAGAGTTTTGGAAAACATTGTGGAAAATGAAATTTTTTCATAGTTCACAACGTTTTTTACCCCAAAAGACAAAGATTTTCAAAATTTCACTTACTCTAAAATGTTGTCTGCAATTTCTTCAAATAAAGGGCCTTCTTTGGGTCTAATTCTCTTTCCGTCATCACTTTAACCAAACTGAAAAAAAACCCAGAGCCAAATCTGTGGCTAAGAAGCCAAAATGAAAAGCCAAATTGTTTGCCGAGTTTTATGCCACTGAAATCTGCTGAGCTAGAAGCTGTTGAATGCAAAAAGATCCTGTCTGCCCCCAAAAGAAGAAAAGAAATTCAATAACTTAATCTGCTCTCTATCTTTTTCATCTGAATTCAACCAGACAAGCCATGATTTTTAAAAACAATTTTGGGATATTGGACTAAAATTTCCGGGTCCAATTGTCCCCCAACCACACACCTGAGTACCCCACCCACCCACAGAGAAGTGCAAACAAGATTTTCTCATTCTAAAGTGAAATAGAGATTAAATGACTTTAATTGTGGTTGTAAATTTCTTTTTCCTAAACTTTTTATCCAAAGTTATGTTTTGTACAACCAGTGATTGAATTTACCGGAGATCAAAGTCATTGCGTTTTTTTGTCAACAAGCTGCCTTCAAATATTCCTCTGTTGATGGAAACACACAGCTGATGTCACAAAAATATCGGGTCTGTTCTGCCGGAACATTCATCAAAGAGACCGACGAGACAGACGAGACAGACTTGAGAGGGTTGCCTGGGTTGCACAATTTCCCCGAGTAGAAATTAGACACAGATTTTAGCAAACAAATTGGCCATTCTTATATTTTAGTCATTATACAATTTTTTTATGGGAAATATATTCCGGATTTATTGTCAACCCATTGGAGTAAGATTTTTCAAATTTGATTTGTTCAATTTGATTAATGTAACATACAAAATCATTTAAGAAGTCTTTACGATCATTTTCAGAAACTATAACCTGTATCATAGGCCTTTCAATTGGTTTATTGTTTGTCACACTTTGTTTATTGATGAATCGCTTGTTTATTGAAATTCAACATGATTATCATTGTTTCAACACCTAGACAATGATAATCTGCCTTGATTGAAGTCTGATACAAACTTTTGGTGCATGGGTGGTACTTTATAGGAAAATCAATATCTCTTCCTCAGATTTTTTTTTCTGCCAGATTCGATTTTTTATCGCGACTTAACTTATATTTTTACGAATCGAGAACAATAGCCCCTCCGGACAATATCCCCTTGTATGTTTTTTGACAAGGTGGACATTATCCACTTCCTAAATTCAACAGGGTGGACATTAGCCCCTTCATCATTCTGACAGAGTGGACAAATCCCTTCCTTATATTATCCCCTCGATGGGCGGACATTAGCCCCTTCGTAAAATTGTACTAAATTTCTTCAGACTTAAGTAACAAAATGGACAATAACCTCTTTCATAAGATTAAAGTTAATCTTACTGTCTTTTATTGAAAAATAAACCAGTGCCCAACTTTTCATTTAATACTTTTCCATACAAGCAACTCTATAAAATTTGTATTCTAGTAAATGTAATGGTGAAGGCAAAAAACAGCTTTTCCCTCTTTACCACCATGTTTCTTTAAAATGAACCTCGTGTCAACTTCAACTTTTACTGTTTGAAGCCACCTGGTAATATGTAGTTCTTCCTGACCGTCAGAGATATAAATTTATCCAACTTAACAAGCTAGAATGTACCGAATGTTAGCTTTATTATTATCCTTTCCATGTGTTCTGTTTAGCTCACCTGAGCACGAGGTGCTCAAGTGAGCTATTGTGATCACCTTTCGTCCGGCGTGGGTCCGTCGTGCGTCGTCCATCAACAATTTCTTTAAACGACATCTCCTACCAAAACACTGGGGAAATTTGAACAAAATTTGGCAGAAATGTTCCCCTTCAAATATAGCTAAAAGAATTGAAATTCGTTAAAAACTCTGGTTGCCATGGCAACAAAAGTGAAATTTTAAAATAATCTTTAAAAATCTTCTCCTCCTGACCCAGAAGGCGTAGAGCCTTGATATTTTGCGTGAAGCATCAGTATATTGACCTATTTCAAAATAGCTAAAATCATGATGCTCGGGTCCCCAAGGGCAGAGTCCCAGGGGGGGGGGGGGGTATATAGAAATTAAGAACGATTTTTTAAATGACATCTCCCTCCAAACCATTGGGCCAATTTGAACCAAATTTCGCAGAAATGTTCCTTAGGTGGTCCCCTTTAAAAATAGCTAAAAGAATTGAAATACCTTAAAATTAACTTTAAAAATCTCCTGCTCCTGAACCAGAAGGCGTAGAGCCTTGATAATTTGCATGAAGTATCAGTATATTGACCTCTTACAAAATAGCTAAAATCATGATCCTCGGGTTTCCAGGGGCAGATTCCTGGGAGGGGGGTGTTATAGGCATGAAGCATCAGTTCACAGACTTACTTCTTATTTCTGAAATTATAACCAATGGATCCAGGGGTAGGAAAAAGTTTTTTCGCTCTTTCAAATCAACACTAAAGCCTTGGAATTTGTAATTTAGACTTTTGGATCCCCAGGTTCATAGTCTTTATATGTAAGTATGGCCCACTTGTATCATAATCCTAACCTTAACATGAAATTAGACTGTTGAAAGAAAAAGAGCCTTTATCTCAGGTGAGCACCCCAGGGCCAACAACCCTCTTGTCTAAGCTCACCTGAGCACAACGTGCTCAAGATGAGCTATTGTGATCAGTAATTGTCTGGCGTCCGTCTGTTCGTCCGTAAACAATTATTAAAAAATCTTCTCCACCTAATCCATAAGGCCTGGAGCTTTGATATTTGGTACATATCATCATCTATTGACCCTATACCAAAATACTTCAAAGAATTATTGTATTCTTAGAATTAACCCTTTTCTGTGCCATTCCCGATTTTACAAAGGAACTCTTTCAAAATGTTCTCCTCCTAAACCATAAGGACTAGAGCTTTGATATTTGGTACATATCATCACCTATTGACCCTCTACCAAAACACTCCAAAGAATTATTGTACTATGAAAATTAGCACTTATCTGTGCGATCCCTGATTTCACAAAGGAATAAAGAAGGAAATCTTTGAAAATCTTCTTCTCCCAAACCATAAGGACTAGAGCTTTTGTATTTGGTATATATCATTATCTGTTGACCCTCTACCAAAATACTTCAAAAATATCATATTCTGAAAATTAGCCCTTTTCTGTGCGATCCCTGATTTTACAAAGGAATTAAGAAGGAAATCTTTTGAGGTTTTCTTCTCCCAAACAATTAGGCCTAGAGCTTTGATATTTGGTACATATCATCAACTATTGACCCTCTACCAAATTACTTCAAAGAATTTCTGTTTTCTGAATATTAGCCCTTTTCTGTGCGATCCCTAATTTTAGTTAGGAATAGATCATGATATTTTTGAAAACTTTCTTCTCCTTAACCATTAGGCCTATAGATTTTATACTTGGTATGTACTTCTGTAATTCAAAGAATTACCATATTCAAGAAATTAGTGCTATATGGTTGGATCATCAATATACCTAGGATATAGACAGAATAACTAGATAGAGGGCTTTGCTATTTTGTTTATATCATAAAGCCATGAACCATCATACTCAGGGGAGTGATTTAGGAACATCATTGTCCTCTTGTTTATACATGTTGTTGGTATGAGACCAAAACATCGTAGCTACAGTTTTGTATGAGCTGTATTTACAAAGTATCAGTAGCCAGTAGAATCAGAGTGTATCATGTATTATTATTATTATTACAATCTTTCTAAGTGTATTGAAGTAGTTTATTTCATGTTTGCTGACACACTTTTTCACAATCTTATCTGGACAGTGTGAGGGCTTACACAGCTGCCTAAGGTCTGGATACATTAACAATGATGATCGTCTGGTGTTAACTGTGGCATGTCTTTAGGGATAGAAAATCCGACTGAGTAAACCATTATCTATGTTGATTGTTATGATTTACTATTTACGTAATGGAAAAACTCTGACTGGTTTTCTGGTGAAATACCAGAATTCAAACAATTGAGAAACCATGAATAGTCTGTGATATATTTTAGAAAGGGGCTTTTGTCCGCAGTAGAAATACGATGAAGGGGATAATGTCAGCCCTGTTAATATAAGGAAGGGGATTTTGTACGCCCTGACAAAATGACAAAGGAGCTAATGTCTGCCCTGTTAATTTTGGGAAGGGGATATTGTCGGCCTTGTCAAAAACATAGAAGGGGATATTGTCGTGACGGGCTATTGTCAGGTTACCTATTTTTGCATTTGGCAATAAAATTTTGTAATTTGGCAATGGGTTAATTAACTATTACTATTAAGCCACCATGACAAATTGCACAAAACTGTTTAACCCATCACCACCTGACAAAATTTTACATCTATCCAAACTGAAATAAGATGCAGACATCAATCAAAGTTAATTTAACATGAAAAACTAGTACCATTTTTGGTAGAAAACATTATTAGAAAAGGAGAAGTTGCTTATTGTAAGCATTTTAGCCTTTCATCCGGCGTTTGTGCTTCATCCGTCAACAATTTCTTCAAACGACTTCTCCTCCCAAACTACTGGGCCAATTTGAACCAAATTTGGCAGATATGTTCCTTAGGTGGTCCCCTTTAAAAATGGCTAAAAAAATTGAAATCTGTTAAAAACTCTTGTTGCCAAGGCAACAAAGGTCAAATTTTAAAATAATCTTTAGAAATCTTCTTCTCCTGACCCAGAAGGCGTAGAGCCTTTATATTTTGCATGAAGCATCAGTATATTGACCTCTTGCAACATAGCTAAAAAAATGATCCTCGATTTTAAATGAAATTTCCTCCTATACTTCTTGGCCAATTTGAACCAAATTTGGCAGAAATGTTACTTAGGTGGTCCCCTTTAAAAAAAATGCTAAAACAAATTTAAATCCGTTTAAAACTATGGTTGCCATAGCAACAAAGTGAAATTTCAAAATAATCTTTAAAAATCTTCTCCTCCTGACCCAGAAGGCGTATGGCCTTGATATTTTGCATGAAGCATCAGTATATTGACCTGTTTCAAAATTGCTAAAATCATGATCCTCTGATCCCCAGGGTCAGAGCCCCAAGGGGTTAGAGTTTTCATAGAAATAAAGAACGATTTTTAAATGACATCTCCTCTCAAAACACTGGGCCAATTTGAACCAAATTTGGCAGAAATGTTCTTTAGTTCGAGTCCCCTTTAAAAAAAGCCACTCAGAATGTATAAATCTTCATAGACATAACTAAAACTAAATGATTTAGAATGGAATAAGATTCTTCTATTTGCAAAAAGACAAAGGATTAGGAGTTTCTATGTGTGTGCTTAAACACTTTTACCCTTTCCTCCACAAACCCCAGATTTTATGTTGCTGCTATTTTATACTTGAGAGAACATTGTGGTAAAAGAAGAAATTGCTCAAGTGAGCTATTGTGATCAGTTTTTGTCCGTTCTTGTCCGTTGTCTGGCCATCGTCAGTCGTCCGTTGTCCATCAACAATTTCTTAAAATGACATCTCCTCCCAAACTACTTGGCCAATTTGACCCGAATTTGGTAGAAATGTCTCTTGGGTCGTCCGCTTTAAAAATAGCTAAAAGAATTGAAATACGTTAAAGATCTGGTTGCCATGGCAACAAAAGTGAAATTTTAAAATAATATCTTAAAATCTTCTCCTCCTGACCCAGAAGGTGTAGAGCCTTAATATTTTGCATGAAGCATCAGTATATTGACCTCTTGCAACATAGCTAAAAAAATGATCCTCGATTTTAAATGAAATTTCCTCCTATACTTCTTGGCCAATTTGAACCAAATTTGGCAGAAATGTTACTTAGGTGGTCCCCTTTAAAAAAAATGCTAAAACAAATTTAAATCCGTTTAAAACTATGGTTGCCATAGCAACAAAGTGAAATTTCAAAATAATCTTTAAAAATCTTCTCCTCCTGACCCAGAAGGCGTATGGCCTTGATATTTTGCATGAAGCATCAGTATATTGACCTGTTTCAAAATTGCTAAAATCATGATCCTCTGATCCCCAGGGTCAGAGCCCCAAGGGGTTAGAGTTTTTATAGAAATAAAGAACGATTTTTAAATGACATCTCCTCTCAAAACACTGGGCCAATTTGAACCAAATTTGGCAGAAATGTTCTTTAGTTCGAGTCCCCTTTAAAAAAAGCCACTCAGAATGTATAAATCTTCATAGACATAACTAAAACTAAATGATTTAGAATGGAATAAGATTCTTCTATTTGCAAAAAGACAAAGGATTAGGAGTTTCTATGTGTGTGCTTAAACACTTTAACCCTTTCCTCCACAAACCCCAGATTTTATGTTGCTGCTATTTTATACTTGAGAGAACATTGTGGTAAAAGAAGAAATTGCTCAAGTGAGCTATTGTGATCAGTTTTTGTCCGTTCTTGTCCGTTGTCTGGCCATCGTCAGTCGTCCGTTGTCCATCAACAATTTCTTAAAATGACATCTCCTCCCAAACTACTTGGCCAATTTGACCCGAATTTGGTAGAAATGTCTCTTGGGTCGTCCGCTTTAAAAATAGCTAAAAGAATTGAAATACGTTAAAGATCTGGTTGCCATGGCAACAAAAGTGAAATTTTAAAATAATATCTTAAAATCTTCTCCTCCTGACCCAGAAGGTGTAGAGCCTTAATATTTTGCATGAAGCATCAGTATATTGACCTCTTGCAACATAGCTAAAAAAATGATCCTCGATTTTAAATGAAATTTCCTCCTATACTTCTTGGCCAATTTGAACCAAATTTGGCAGAAATGTTACTTAGGTGGTCCCCTTTAAAAAAAATGCTAAAACAAATTTAAATCCGTTTAAAACTATGGTTGCCATAGCAACAAAGTGAAATTTCAAAATAATCTTTAAAAATCTTCTCCTCCTGACCCAGAAGGCGTATGGCCTTGATATTTTGCATGAAGCATCAGTATATTGACCTGTTTCAAAATTGCTAAAATCATGATCCTCTGATCCCCAGGGTCAGAGCCCCAAGGGGTTAGAGTTTTTATAGAAATAAAGAACGATTTTTAAATGACATCTCCTCTCAAAACACTGGGCCAATTTGAACCAAATTTGGCAGAAATGTTCTTTAGTTCGAGTCCCCTTTAAAAAAAGCCACTCAGAATGTATAAATCTTCATAGACATAACTAAAACTAAATGATTTAGAATGGAATAAGATTCTTCTATTTGCAAAAAGACAAAAGATTAGGAGTTTCTATGTGTGTGCTTAAACACTTTAACCCTTTCCTCCACAAACCCCAGATTTTATGTTGCTGCTATTTTATACTTGAGAGAACATTGTGGTAAAAGAAGAAATTGCTCAAGTGAGCTATTGTGATCAGTTTTTGTCCGTTCTTGTCCGTTGTCTGGCCATCGTCAGTCGTCCATTGTCCATCAACAATTTCTTAAAATGACATCTCCTCCCAAACTACTTGGCCAATTTGACCCGAATTTGGTAGAAATGTCTCTTAGGTCGTCCGCTTTAAAAATAGCTAAAAGAATTGAAATACGTTAAAGATCTGGTTGCCATGGCAACAAAAGTGAAATTTTAAAATAATATCTTAAAATCTTCTCCTCCTGACCCAGAAGGTGTAGAGCCTTAATATTTTGCATGAAGCATCAGTATATTGACCTCTTGCAACATAGCTAAAAAAATGATCCTCGATTTTAAATGAAATTTCCTCCTATACTTCTTGGCCAATTTGCACCAAATTTGGCAGAAATGTTACTTAGGTGGTCCCCTTTAAAAAAAATGCTAAAACAAATTTAAATCCGTTTAAAACTATGGTTGCCATAGCAACAAAGTGAAATTTCAAAATAATCTTTAAAAATCTTCTCCTCCTGACCCAGAAGGCGTATGGCCTTGATATTTTGCATAAAGCATCAGTATATTGACCTGTTTCAAAATTGCTAAAATCATGATCCTCTGATCCCCAGGGTCAGAGCCCCAAGGGGTTAGAGTTTTTATAGAAATAAAGAACGATTTTTAAATGACATCTCCTCTCAAAACACTGGGCCAATTTGAACCAAATTTGGCAGAAATGTTCTTTAGTTCGAGTCCCCTTTAAAAAAAGCCACTCAGAATGTATAAATCTTCATAGACATAACTAAAACTAAATGATTTAGAATGGAATAAGATTCTTCTATTTGCAAAAAGACAAAGGATTAGGAGTTTCTATGTGTGTGCTTAAACACTTTAACCCTTTCCTCCACAAACCCCAGATTTTATGTTGCTGCTATTTTATACTTGAGAGAACATTGTGGTAAAAGGAGAAATTGCTCAAGTGAGCTATTGTGATCAGTTTTTGTCCGTTCTTGTCCGTTGTCTGGCCATCGTCAGTCGTCCATTGTCCATCAACAATTTCTTAAAATGACATCTCCTCCCAAACTACTTGGCCAATTTGACCAGAATTTGGTAGAAATGTCTCTTAGGTCGTCCGCTTTAAAAATAGCTAAAAGAATTGAAATACGTTAAAGATCTGGTTGCCATGGCAACAAAAGTGAAATTTTAAAATAATATCTTAAAATCTTCTCCTCCTGACCCAGAAGGTGTAGAGCCTTAATATTTTGCATGAAGCATCACTATATTGGCCTCTTTCAACATAGCTTAAATCATGGGTCCCCAGGGGCGGATTCCTGGGAGGGGGGTTATGGGCATGAAGCGTCAGTTCACAGACTTCTTTCTTATTTCTGGAATTATATTCCATGGATTCAGAGGGAGAAAAAAGTTAATTCCTTCTTTCAAATTTGCCCTAAAGCCTTGGAATTTGTAATTTAGACTTTAGATATGGTACATAGTCTATATATGTAAGTATGGCCCACTTGTATCATAATCCTTACCTTAACATGAAATTAGACTGTTGAAAGAAAAAGTGCTTTTATCTCAGGTGAGAGCCCCAGGGCCAACGGCCCTCTTGTCTTTATTGTTTTTTTTACAATGCTAATTTTCTTTGGTAAATCAATACACAGGATTGTGAAGTAATTGGTTAAATTGAACAAGTTTTCTTTTTAATTCCTTTGTTCTCAACCAATGCTTATGTTATTTTTTCTTTCTTCTTTTTCATCATTATTTTTTACCCTTTTGAATAATCATTTTTCCAAAAAAATGACCTTGAGATTGTTGTCTGCAAAAACTTTGAATTTGGACTGGTCTAAATTTTGCAAACAGTAAAGGTTTAATGAATATATAGTTGATACTGGTTATCTCAAATGTGGGAAAACCCCAAATTTCTGAATAAGTCATGGTCATATTCAAGGCCCAACTGTATCCTTTCTTTATTATACCCCCCACAACGAAATTATGGGGGTGTATACTGGAATCAGGTTGTCTGTCTGTCCGTCCGTCCGTCCGTCCGTGGACATAATTTTGTGTCCTCTTCTCCTCCCACATTTTTTGACCAATTTTGCTGAAATTTTATCAGGTTGTTTCCTATCATATGAAGTTGTGCACCTGCAATTTTCATCTTGATCCAGTTGTTAGTTTCAGAGTTATGCCATTTTGAACTTTTTAATGGGGGGGGGGGGCGGGAGTAGTCAAAATTTAAAAAAATTCAAAACTCAGTAACCATAAGGGGAGTTACCAAATTTGTTAAGTAACATCATCTTGTTGACCTTTACAAAATATCGAACGGTTTATTTCCTGAGGTCAGATTTGACCCCGCCCCCCGGGGGTCAAAAATTTAACATAGGCTCATATTGACTTTTCGTGGATATAACTTTGTGTCATCATCTCCTCACACAGTTTTCTTTAACAAAGGCTCATATTGACCAACCTTTCCTAATCAGTCAACTCTAGCAACAAACACAAAATCAGAAAGAGGTGGAGGGTTGGCAATGTTCATCCACCATGACATGCATGTGATTAAACAGCTTCAAATTCCACTCCTTCATAGAAAAGCCTTTTTAGCGGTGTGGGGGGCATTCTTGTCAGCCCTTGAGGGCGACAGCTCTAGTTTCATATAAATTGAATGTTTATCTTGAACCAGTAAAATCCACAATTCCTGTTACAGCAGGTTGTTTATTACGCTAAATGTCAATTTTCACATCAAAATCTTATTTTAAGCAGACAAATTACAGAAAAAATGCAGAAAAAATTTGTACTCATGGTTAACACTCTTTTGGCACTTGACAGATTAGACTGAATTCCAATGTTTGTGTAAAGTGTGAATAACCTTAAATTACAGCATGTCACTGCCAAAATATCAGGTTTTAATTCAAATAACACAAACCATGAAATTTACATGCCATAACCGCTTCAACATTGGCAAACCCTGGCTTCTGTTAAAAACTTCTAGTTTGATAGTTTGACATCCGATTTTTTACCTCGAATTTCGGTTATTTCGAGTCTTTGCTACATGCTGCAAAAATTTGGATGACGAGTGTGGACTCTGCCCAGTTTTGCCTAAAGTTATAATCTCTTAAATTATGGTAATTATCAAATTGAATTGGTTATCAAATTCAATTGGTTATCAAAGTTATCAAATTGAATTGTATTGGTTTATAAATCTCAATGAGTAGAGATGCAGTGTATAAGAACTGATATTCTGACTCGCTTTATCTTTTAGTTAGTTCTATTTCATCCCAATCATATCACTGACAGTAGCTTTCCACTTAAAACTTCTAGAATGGGTTGATCTCATGGGAGAAAAATGCATCAAAGAAGAAGTGTAACATTCCCTTATTTTGCTGATTAAAATGCTTTTCAGAACTGCATTGGTGAAAGCTTCCCAGAATATGTCAGATTTGTTGTGTTACCTTCATTTTACCTATGAAATGGGATTAAAAAGTAAGATTTCAAGGTTTGGATGATGTCTTACTTTCACCCATGGAATCGCATAAAAACCAAATCACTGAAAGCACTGAACACACTAGTTTTGGGTCAATATATCTTTTGAATATTTATTTGATGAAAATCTATGGCTTGAAATGCATAAACAGATTGTGTAGAGTAGGATCAGACTGAAACTTGACTGGCAGATCTTTTACCTTACCTCTCGCCAAAACAGTCCAGTTTCAGCAAATATTTCCCTTTGTTACTCGTCCAACCAAAATATTGGTTTAGGCTAATCTCTAATAGTATTGCAATTTTGGCTCAATTTTGAGACTTGATCAGACTGCATGTCAGGTCATAAGGATGTCTCCTATTGTAAATTCTACCATACCATTTGAACACAGAAAAACTATCACTAGGTCAAATATTTTGATAATTATCAACAAGTTGTATAGGCCTTGTTTAACTGTTTCTCTTTGCTGATTCTGCATAGATTTAGTATAGAGTATGCTTTTAAAAGTATAGCACAAACTGACTTGAAAGTTTAGAAGAAGTGCATATTACTTGAACCATTACTTTGGCTTGCTTTAAAGTTGCAGACAACAATTTTAACTATTTCTTTGTCTTTCTGGTAAGAAAATGTAGAGGAAAAAATAACAAGCAGTTTCTTCATTTTAAACAATATTTTCCAAAGCCCTTTTCTTTTGGGGCATATAAAGAAAGACTCTGTAGTAATGGGTTAATAAGATTCATGTCAGAATTGTTGCTATGAATGTCTTACTTTAGGAATTTATACCTTTGACAATAAGAAAAAGTGATGTGATGAGAAGAACCCAAAATACAATATAATGTAAGTTAAACCAATATTTCCTCCTAACATTATTTATGCATCATCAGGCATTATTTTTATGGCCCTGCATCGAAAGATCGGTTTTATTGTTGTCCGTAGGTCTGTCTGTCTGCCTGCAAAACTTAACCAAATAACTTAACATTGCCAATTACCACCAGCCTATTCAAGATACAATGCTCATATTTGGCATGATGATACATCTCCATAATATGCATCTCCTAATGTCAAGGTCATGTGATAGGGTCAAGTTCACATACCAAGGTCAAATGCCAAGAAATCCCTCATGTACGGTATGGGCATTGTGTTTCACAAACACATCTTGTTTGGGGGGGGGGGGGTACACTTGTGCTCATAACTGGTATCTTTCTTTTTAGCAAAGTCCTCAAGTGAGCTATTTTATCACACTCTTTCAGGCAGAGCTAAACAGCATCTCCTCCCAAACAATTGAGGTAATTTCAACCAAATTTGCTAGAAACCTTCCATAGGTTGCACCCTTTAAAAATAGCTAAATAATTGAAATCTATGGCAAACCCCTTTGCCTAAGCAACAAAAGTAAAATTAGAAAATAATCTTCAAAATCTTTTCCTCCTGACCCAGAAGGCCTAGAGCCTTGATATTTTTGATGAAACATCAGTGTATTGACCTCTTTCAAAAAAGCTAGTCATTTCCCTCAGGTCCTTGGGGGCTCTGCCCTGGAGGGGGGGGGGAGCTAAAAGAATAGAAACTGTGGTTGCCATGATGACAAAAGTGAAATTCAAAACAATCCATAATTATCTTCTCTTCCTGACCATGAAGGTATAGAGCCTTGATATTTTGCATGAAACATTAGTATATTGACCTTTTTCTAAATTGTAAAAATCATTACTGTCAGGATCCCATAGGCGGAGTGCCAACAATGGGGGTTAGGAGGGGGGTGGGTTATAAAGAAACAAAGAAGGATTTTTAAATGACAACTTTGTCTCCAACAGCTGGGCCAATTTCAAGCATAAATGTTCTTATGAGGTCCTCTTCTACAATAGCTAATTGCATTGCTAAAATCAAGAATTTCAATCCCCAGGTAAAACTCATATATACTGGTATGCTTAAGGTATGGTTAACCCCACTTGTATCATAATCCTAACCTTAACATTGAGTTTGAGTTTAAAGAAAAAGAGCCCTTATATTAGGTGAGCACACAAGGGTAAACGGCCCTCTTGTTTTGATGTCTGCAAAAATTCCTGTTTTCTCTGTAGTGTCTGAAAATACATTTAGGAGAAAAATGTTTATAAAATAACAGTAAATGATTGAAGTTTAACTCATTTATCAACAGATATCTCTGGAGTTTTATCAACGTAAGAGAGCACGATGGCCATTCCAGTCAGAGTGTATACCATGGGAGGTGTGGACTGTTAAACTGGATGTATTAACATTGAGTAATGAGCTAGGTGAGTCTACACATTGAGTTATGAGCGAGACAAATAAATAGCATTGAGTTATGCACTAGGTGAGTAAAAAATTCATTTGGTTATGAGCTAGGTGAATATAAAGCATTAATTAAGGGGCTTAGTGAAAAAAAAACACACATTGTGTTATGAGCTAGGTGAATATTGTCGGGATGTTCTGGGTGGTATATGTTTATGAATACAAATAACAACAAAACCGAGAGTAGGTCATATCAAATCTTTTAAATGGATATATTCCTCAATCTTACAACATACTATAAGGAAAACAATACAGCTTTCTTACCAAAGTTATCATCCAGACTCTTTCAGGTTTAAACTTACGTTTGTAAATATTTCTTGGCTCAGAGCGCCGTTAACTCAAGATCTTGGTCTGTTTATATTAAGGGTATTGTTTTGAGGAGACGTTGTGAGCAATACACTATTTGATTTGCTGGAATAATAGTTAAGCAGAACGTAATGCGAAGTTATAAAATAAGATGCGTAACAGGGAAACAAATGTTCCAATTTAAAACAGAAGTAGACTAACTCTCAAAATGTCGCTGTTTCCAATGTTAGTAAAAGCTGTAAAAATTAGTGGATACACAACCCCGAGTGAATCAGGATGATACTCAGTAAGTTTAAATAATCAATAGTCTTGTTCACACACAAATAAGAGAACTGCGATGATTGTAAATATTGTGAATCCGAACATTGTAACTACGCACACTACGAGCTAGGTGAATATACAACTGTAAATAACAATATACTATGCTTGGCGAGTAATTATTATAAAGGTGACCTAAATTAAATAAGGTTTAGTAATCAGCTCCAAGAGGAAATACATCAAAATTCTCTTAATTGTAACCCTAATAATAGTAATTCACTGTTTAATTGCAACTGACTTTATGCTCAAACTTTAGATCTAAAGAAAAAATAACTCCTTTTAATAGCAACATATGGTTAATTGCAACAGTGTTGATATATAGGTGTTTCGATACATTGGATTCCACTGTATCTACCATCTCCTTTTTGATAACAACTATATTTTCAGAGAGACAGATTTGTCGAGAGAAAGTTGGAGAGATACTGGCAGACAAAGTGATTTATATTGCTGATATTATGAATCGCCATGAATATGTACCTAAAATGCCGAACCAGTCCGAAGTTGATCTCATATTTGATACAGCATATGTTGATGTGCAGCCTTACTTACATAGGGTGAGAAAATCATGGGCCTTGTTTTTATTATTATCCCTTAAAAGGGATCGTATAGCAGCTGCTTCATCTGTTTGTCCATCCCTCTGTTCATCAATCAGTCTATCTGTCCAAAGTGATTCCTCCTCAACCCTTTTGTCAAATTTGATAAAACTTCATACATGTACTCTTTATGACATTGTATGATGTTATATACCTGGTTGTTGGCCCACTTACGGCGAGCGAGAGACATAGTTGTCACAATTTTGGTTCGGTGTAAGTGCGTACGTAAGTGCATGCATCTGTCCATATTTTTGTCCGGAGCATAACTTCTATATTTATGGATGTCTTTGAAAATAACTTGACATAGTTGTTCTTCTTGATGTGTGCTAGTGTCATGCAAAACGTCTGTTGCCACAAGGTCAAGGTCACAGTTAAAGGTCAAAATTGACCTTAATTGGAGCAAAACTTCTACATTTATGGGTGGCTTTGAAAATAACTTGGCACAGTTGTCCTTCTCGTTGAGTGCTAGTATCATGCAAAGCATTTTCTTGTGATACCTCAAGGACACGGTTGAAGGTCAAAGGTCAAAATTAACATTGTCCAGAACATACATTTATGGATTGATTTGAAAATAGCTTTGTGTGGCTGTTTTAAGCTCTACTGGACGAAGGCCACTACAGCTATTGTGATGGCTTTTTCCCACCTGCCGTCCGTCCGTTAACTTTTCCTTTTTAACACTTTACAGTCCACAGTTTTTATTGCGTTCCCTCCAAACTTTCTCACAATAAGGATTGTACCATCATATTCCATTTGAAATTGAATCAGATCCGTCATTAAACACGGGAAAAGGGGCCTTAATTAAAATTTAAGTAAAAAATCTTTGTTAACACTCTAGAGTCCACAGTTTTCATCGGATTCTATTCAAACTTTCACAGAATGATAGTACCATCATAAGGATTGTTCCTTACGAAATCGGGTATGATCCGTCAAGAAACACAGGAAAAATGGGTCTTATGAAAATTTAATGAAAAATTCCTCATCTACACTCTGAGTCCACAGTATTCATCAGATTCTCTTCAAACTTTCTCAGAATTATTGTACCATCATAAGAATTGTTCCTTTCAAAATTGGTTATGATCTGTCAAGAACACGGGAAAAGGGGCCTTATGAAAATTTGATTAAAAAAACCTTTAAAAATCCTCGCTAACACTCTAGAGTCCAAAGTTTTCATCAGATTCATTACAAACTTTCACAGAATGATTGAGCCATCATAAGGATTGTTCCTTTCAAAAATTGTAAACTCTGTCAAGTAACACAAGAAAAGGGGCCTTACAAAAATTAAATTAAAAAATTGTCGTTAACACTCTAGAGTTTACAGTTTTCATATGATTCTCTTCAAACTTTCAAAGTATGATTTTACCATCATAAGGATTGTTCCTTTCGAGATTCAGGTGTGATCCGTCAAGAAACACAGGAAAAGGATCCTTTTGAAAATTTAATAAAAAATCCTTATTAATACTCTAGAGTCAACAGTTTTCATTGGATTCTCTTCAAACTTTCACAGATTGATTGTATTATCATTAGGATTGCTCCTTTCGAAATCTGATATGATCTGTCAAAAACACAGGAAAAGGGGCCTTTTGAAAATTTAATAAAAAAAATACTCATTTATACTTTAGAGTCAACAATTTTAATTGGATTCTCTTCAAACTTTCACAGAATGATTGCACCATCATAAGGATTGTTCTTTTGAAATTGGGTCAGATCCACCAAAAAACACTGGAAAAGTGGCCTTATTAAAAATTAATTTAATGACTTTTGTTAACACTCTAGAGTCCACAGTTTTCTTTGGATTCTCTTCAAACTTTCAGAGAATGATTGTACCACCATAAGGATTGTTCCTTACAAAATTGAGTCAGATTCGTCAAGGACCACGGGTAAAAAGGTCCTTATGAAAATTTGATTAAAAAAACCTCTTCAACACAATAGAGTTCACAGTTTTCATGGAAATCTCTTCAAACTTTCTCAGAATGATTGTAACATTAAATGGAATGTTCCTTCTATAGTGGGTTGGATCCATTAAGTACTATGGTAAAAAGGGGTCTTTTGAAAATTTAATAAAAAAAAACTTAGTCATCATGGCCCTAGATTTCACATGATTGACTTCATACTTTTACAGAATGATTTTACCATCATAAGGATTGTTCCTTTTGATATCTGGTATGTTCCATCAAGAAACACAGGAAAAGGGGCCTTTTGAGAATTCAATAATGAAATCCTTATTAATACTCTAGAGTCAACAGTTTTCATTGGATTCTCTTCAAACTTTCCCAGATTGATTGTATTATCAGAAGGGTTGTTCCTTTAGATATATGGTATAATTGGTCAAGAAACACAGGAAAAGAGGCCTTTTGAAAATTTAATAAAATAATCCTCATTTATACTCTAGAGTCAACAGTTTTCATCTGATTCTCTTCAAACTTTCACAGAATGAATGCACCATCATAAGGATCGTTCCTTTTGAAATTGGGTCAGATCCGTCAAGAAACACGGGAAAAGTGGCCTAATTAGAATTTTATAAAAAAGATCTTGGTAAACACTTTAGAGTCCACAGTTTTCTTTGGATTCTCTTCAAACTTTCAGAGAATGATTGTACCACCATAAGGATTGTTCCTTATGAAATTTGGTCAGATTCGTCAAGGACCACGGGAAGATGGGGCCTTAAGAAAATTTGATTAAAAGAAACCCTCTTTAACACAATGCTTTAGGTCCAGAGATTTCATCGGGTTCTCTTCATAAACAATAATTATACTTTTATAAGTATAGTTCCCTTTGGAACAGGTTCTGATCCATCAAGTAACATCGGAAAAGGGGCTATATGAAAATTTAATTAGAAAATCCCAATTAACACAATGAAGCCCACAGCTTTGATCAGATTTTGTTGAAACTTTCAAAGAATGATTGTAAGGTCATAACGATCATTCTTTTCATAACAGGGTTTGAACTGTCAAGAAACAAGGGAAAAGGAACCTTATGAAAATTTCTTTTATAAATCCTTGTTACCAAGTCCAGAGCTTTCATTGGATTTTCTTCAAACTTTCACAGAATAATTGTACAATAATAATGATTGTTGATGTTGACATAAGACCTGATCTGTCAAGTATCACAGAAAAAGGAGCCTTATGAAAATTAATTTTAAAATCCTTGTACCACAATAAAGTCAACAGTTTTCATCAGATTCTGTTTAAACTTTCACAGACTGATTATTCCATCATGAGGACTTTCTTTTCAAATTAGGCCTGATCTGTCTAAGATCATGAGAAAAGGGGCTTTTTGAGAATTTTATCTATAATCCTTGTGACCAAGTCCAGAGCTTTCATTGGATTTTCTTCAAACATTCACAGAATAATTGTACAATAATAATGATTGTTGATGTTGACACTAGACCTGATCTGTCAAGTATCACAGAAAATGGAGCCTTATGAAATTCAATTTTAAAATCTAGTATCACAATAAAGTCCACAGTTTCATCGGATTCTGTTAAAACTTTTACAGAATGTTTGTACCATCATTAGGAATGTTTCTCTCCAAATTGGGCCTGATCTGTCTAGTATCATAGGAAAAGGGGCTGTATGAAAAATTATCACAAAATCCTCATTAACACAAGAATATCCTCAGTCTTTATCAGAATCTCTTCAAACTTTAATAGAATGATTGTGCCATCATTTAGATCGTTCCTTTGTACATTGGGTCTGATTTGTTAAGTGTCACAAGAAAAGGGGCCTTATGAAAATTTTATTAACAAAAATTCTTGACACATTTAGGTCCACTGTTTTCATTGATTCTCTTTAACTTTTACAAAATGATTGTACCTTCATTAGAATGGTTTCTTTTGAAATTTGGTTTTGTTCTGTAAAGTATAATGGGAAAAGGGGCCCTATGAAGATTTCACTTTAAACTCATTAACACAGATTACACAGATTGATTGTACCATCATTACAATTGTTGACTTTGGCAGTGGATCTGAATATGGCAAATGTCATATAAAAAGGGGCCTTATGAAAAACTTTCTTAAATATTCTGGTTAACACAATGATGTCCCTTGATTTCACCTGATTCACTTCAAAATTTCACAGAAAGATTGTACTATCACTTAAATGGTTCTTTTCCATACTGGGTACAATCCATCAAGTATCATGTAAAAAGGGGCCATATGATTTTTTTTATTAAATATTCTAATTAACATAATGAAGTCCCCATATTTCATCGAATTCACTTTTAACTTTCACAGAATGATAAAACCAACTGTAAAATATCACAGGAAATGGGGCCTTATGAGAACTTCATTTTTATATTTTTGTTAACACAGTAATGTTAACAGTTTTTTCTGATTCTATTGAAAGATGCATGGAATAATTGTGGCATTGGAAACACAGGAAAAGGGGCCCTACATGTAATCATTCAAAACATTCTTGTGTATGTGATGAAGATCACAATCATTATCAGATTGTCTTTTAAATTTCGCAGGACAATTGCAGGGTTGCAAGGAAAGTTCCTTTTCAAATAAAATTGATCCATCAGCAAACACAGGAAAAGGGGCCGTATGGATTTTCATTCAAAGCATTCCTGTTTATGTGATAAAGTCCACAATTATTGTCAGATTCTGATGAAAATTTCACATTATGATTGTAGGGTCATATGAAAACTTCCTTTTGAAAATAGAGTGGATCCTTCATGAAACTCAGGAAAAGGGGCCTCGAGGATTGTTGCTAAAAATAATAAAGGGGATAAAGTCCATTTTTAGGTCACCTGACCGAATGGTCATGGTGACCTATTGCAATCATCGTTTGTCCATCGTCGTCTGTCGTCCGTTAACTTTTAAACATTTTCATCTTCTCCTCAAGAACTACTGGGCGGATTTCAACCAAACTTGGTAGAAAGCATCATTGGGGGATGCCAATTCAAGTTTTTGAAAATAGGGGTTCTGGGGTCATAGGGGCCCAAATAGGGGCCAAAAAGGGGTAATTTTTGGTACTTCTTTAAAAATCTTCTTCTAATAAACCGTTAATGCCAGAGCTTAAATATTTTGTGTGCATGACAACTAGGACAGGTATATTATAAATTGTGAAATTCATGCCCCTGGGGTCATGTATGGGGCCACACCCAGAGGTCAAAGTTCATCATGTTAAAAAATTCACATTTTCATCTTCTTCTGATGAAGTACAAAGCCAATTTCAAACAAACTTGGTAAAAAGCATCATTTGGTAATGGTAATTCAGATTTGTGAAAATAAAAAGGCTGTGGGGTCAGGGGGCTCTAAAATGGGGACCAAAAGGGGGAATTTTTGGTAACTTTAAAATATTTTATCTTCTACTCAAGAACTACTGGGCGGATTTCAACCAAACTTAGTTGAAAGCATCATTGGGGGATGCCAATTCAAGTTTTTGAAAATAGGGGTTCTGGGGTCATAGGGGCCCAAATAGGGGCCAAAAAGGGGTAATTTTTGGTACTTCTTTAAAAATCTTCTTCTAATAAACCGTTAATGCCAGAGCTTAAATATTCTGTGTGCATGACAACTAGGACAGGTATATTATAAATTGTGAAATTCATGCCCCTGGGGTCATGTATGGGGCCACACCAAGAGGTCAAAGTTCATCGTGTTAAAAAATTCACATTTTCATCTTCTTCTGATGAAGTACAAATCCAATTTCAAACAAACTTGGTGAAAAGCATCATTTGGTAATGGTAATTCGGATTTGTGAAAATAAAAAGGCTGTGGGGTCAGGGGGCCCTAAAATGGGGACCAAAAGGGGGTAATTTTTGGTTACTTTTAAATATTTCATCTTCTTCTCAAGAACTACTGGGCGGATTTCAACCAAACTTGGTTGAAAGCATCATTGGGGGTTACCAATTCAAGTTTGTGAAAATAGGGGTTCTGGGGGTCATAGGGGCCCAAATAGGGGGCAAAAAGGGGTAATTTTTGGTACTTCTTTAAAAATCTTCTTCTAATAAACCATTAATGCCAGAGCTTAAATATTCTGTGTGCATGACAACTAGGACAGGTATATTATAAATTGTGAAATTCATGTCCCTGGGGTCATGTATGGGGCCACACCAAGAGGTCAAAGTTCATCATGTTAAAAAATTCACATTTTCACCTTCTTCTGATGAAGTACTAAGCCAATTTCAAACTAACTTGGTGAAAAGCATCATTGGGTACCGATTATACAGATTTGTGAAAATGAAAAGGCTGGAGGTCAGGGGTACCTAAAATGGGGACCAAAAGGGGGTCATTTTTGGTAACTTTTAAACATTTTCATCTTCTTCTCAAGAACTACTGAGGGGATTTCAACCAAACCTTTTTCTAATTCTTTCAAACAAAATCACTTGTCTTGGTGCTCTTTTACTCAGGTGACCCACTGGGCCTCTTGTTTTTCTTTAAGCAATTAACTTCCTTGAATATCAGATTTCTTTAACGGAAAACTTGATAACCACTAAAGCATCTCAGGCCCTCATGGGCCTCTTGTTCTTTATGAGTGCTAGTGTCAAGCGAAAGTATCACCAAGTATTTCTTGTTGTGATGTCTCCAAGGTCAAGGTCACAGTTGAAGGTCAAAATTGACCTTGTCCAGTGCATAACTTCTACATTTATGGATAGATTTGAAAATAACTAAACAGATGTTCTTCTTAATGAGTGCTAGTGTCAAGCGAAACGTTTGTTGTGATACCTCTAAGGTCTAGGTCACAGTTGAAAGTCAAACAATAAGATTGACCTTGTCTTGAACATACCTTCTACATTATAGATGGATTTAAAAATAACGTGGCGCAGTTTTTTCTTGATGAGAGGTAGTGTCATGAGAAATGTTTGTTGTGATACATTAAATGTCATGGTCAAAGCTGAAGGTGAAAGAACAAAATTGACATTGTCAGAAACATAACTTCTACATTTACGGATGGATTTGAAAGTTATGTGGCACAATTTCTCTTCTTGTTGATTGCAAGTTTCATGTGATACATGCAAGGTCAAGGCCACTGTTGAAGGTGAGACGACCTTGTCTAGAGCATGACTTCTACCATTTTGGGTGTGGTAAGGTAAAAATCTAGGTCAAATCTTAAAAAATCTTGTTAACGAAATATGGGCCACAGTTGTTGCCAAATCTTCACCAACCATTGTCAGAACATTTATATTGATGATCTTAGCAAATAAGACCCACTTTTAAGTTTTACGTTTCTCTGTTCAAGAAAGCACCCAATTGAGGGATTCAGAGCAATCTTGGCAATCTTGTCTTTTATAACATCTGATCAGGTCAATTTTTTTGTCATTCTTCTAAGATATCTTTGAATATGGTTGGTATGAAATGTGAACAATAAGAATTTATACCCAGTCTTACATACACCCAACAGCATGCAATTTTTTGGTATTAGACTTTGAATATTATAATGACCCACATGTTGACAAACTTATAAGATCAAACCTCTGTGTGAAACGGCATACAGGGAATAAATAAATGATAGTCAAAACTAAAGTCAGTGATTATAGAGTGAGGCTCATGTACAAGTGCTACAAAAGCAAGGGAAACATGGGGAGTCACATGGTCTAAATCAGATAAATCTCACACTGCAGCACAACATGGGGAGTCACATGGTCTAAATCAGATAAATCTCACACTGCAACACAACATGGGGAGTCACATGGTCTAAATCAGATAAATCTCACACTGCAGCACAACATGGGGAGTCACATGGTCTAAATCAGATAAATCTCACACTGCAGCACAACATGGGGAGTCACTTGGTCTAAATCAGATAAATCTCACACTGCAGCACAACATGGGGAGTCACTTGGTCTAAATCAGATAGATCTCACACTGCAGCACAACATGGGGAGTCACATGGTCTAATTCAGATAAATCTCACACTGCAGCACAACATGGGGAGTCACATGGTCTAAATCAGATAAATCTCACACTGCAACACAACATGGGGAGTCACATGGTCTAAATCAGATAAATCTCACACTGCAACACAACATGGGGAGTCACATGGTCTAAATCAGATAAATCTCACACTGCAGCACAACATGGGGAGTCACTTGGTCTAAATCTTATAAATCTCACACTGCAACACAACATGGGGAGTCACATGGTCTAAATCAGATAAATCTCACACTGCAGCACAACATGGGGAGTCACTTGGTCTAAATCAGATAGATCTCACACTGCAGCACAACATGGGGAGTCACATGGTCTAAATCAGATAAATCTCACTCTGCAGCACAGTTGTTCTTGTTTGAATGATGACTTCTATTAAGCGACCATGTCCATTAAGTGACAATAATTGAAATCCCTTGTTTTTAAAAAAAGATCTGAAAAAGTGAAGTCATTTTGCTAAAAGTTTATCACAAGGAAATCCTATGTTGTTGGAACTCATTAGAATCGTCTTTATGACAGAATTCTAATGAGTCCCAACAATATAGGATCAAGGGAGAATTCTGTAAATATTTTTGTATGCAATCAAATCTATCCTTTATATCTTTAGACAAAAAAGAGTACTTAGGGATCAAACTATTAAGCAACCTCTTTTTGGTCATCCCTTGAGTTTAATACAATATATTGTATATAGAAAATATACACAAGCTAATGTCTATACCCTATATACCTTGTCACCTACTTTTTTCTCCGATACTTACGATAAATGTTTTAATCTTTTTTTCTGTTTCAGATTACCCACCAAATAAATGGTCCATCTTCCAGTTCAGTGTCATCAACCATGAGAAAATTTATAAAGGACACTTTGGCATTGTGACAGGATTTTGGCGTTTATGCAACTTCTGGTTAAACTTTACAACAAGCCCAGGACGTGTGGCAGATGATTTATTATTTACACAGATTTAGCAAACCAATCAGTTTTGTGGTCTAAGCTGATAGATCCAAGTGTATTGGTGAGTGTGTGTAACCAGGAAATAGATGTTGCATTTCTCATTACCTTATTCCTGCTTTTTTGTGCACCTTATCCAATTACCAGACACAAATTTTTCAAATTGGCGTAAAGTGAAAGGAGGACAATTTTAAGTTTATGGCTTTTTTAGATATTTTCAACTTTCTGGGTAAAAACATTGTGGAAAATGAAGAAATTGCTCATTGCAAGAAATTTCTTTATTTCCAAAATGTTTTCTCTTTTGCTTTTCTTAGCGGGCATCAAAAAGTGTCATTGTGTGGGAATAGGTAAAGAAAAGGCTTGGAAAAAACTTTGTGGAAGAATGAAAACTAGTGATTTGTTCATTTACTATAATGTTTCTACTTTAAAGACAAAAGATGAATGGTAATAAATTTCTTATACATGAAATTGTTGTCTACAGTTATTTTGAATTTGGACCAGTCTAAGGTTGAGATGTCTGGTAGTTGTTTAAAAAGATTTAAGATTCATGATGTAGTTTTATAATCTCAACAAAACTTTATTAGCAGAAAGACAAATAACCCATTTCATTTGCAATATGGCTGTTCTTACTTTGTTTACCATTTTGTCTGGTAAACCTTTCATTTTAAACAATTCAATTGAAAACTAAGGGCTTTTTGTACATAGGCGGTTATCATTTCATACCCTTGTCAGGCTGAATAAAAACCTTGCTCAGAATCGCAGTAAAGGCACTAATTGTAGGTCATTATTTCTTTTGCTTATTGATTTGGCTAAAGCAATTCCCAGAGGACAAGATATGCTCTGGACAAGAAATAGATACACACACACACTAACCCACCCAATCACCCACCCATGCACACACCCACTCTCTATATGCCTATGGTGAGAGCATAAAAAGGAAGTAGGAGTCAATGGTACAACATGAACATTCTCCCAAACACAGTTTTTCAGAGACCATGATAAAATAACTTAAGAAAGCATAGTAGGAAAAGGAGAAGTATGCAATTGGGTGTTTTTTTATACACTGTCACCTGTTTCCAGTTAGAAGTCATATTATTAAAAGCACTATTTTTCTATACATAGTTGAGTATGTTTACCTAGAAAAAAATTATGCTTACCCTGTTATTTGAGCTTTTTGATTATGCTCTTTCATGCTGGACAGTCCAAGGTTTTGCTTTGTTAAATATGGTTAGATTAAGCTGTATGACATGACATGAGCCATTATCATAATTATGTAAATCCATTACCACACAACACAAATTTAGACCAGGCCAAATTGAATTTGAATTTGTTCTCTGGTAATGGTTGAACTGTTTGGTTTACTGAGGAGAAAATAAAAGCTGGAATTACTACCCAGATCATATAACTAACAGAAATAGTAACGGTGCTTTTTATTAGAAAATGAATGAATGAAGGTTCAAGACTTGTCAATTACTGCCAGCTCTTATGCTAGAATTCAGAGGTGTATGATAGCCTATGTATGTGTGTGTATTTCTGTTTATTTATTGTTGCTACCGTAGTTCATGCCCATATGAGCGACGCCCCAAGAAGACGGCCAGTTGTTACGGGGGGTATTGCACAGATACAGGACGAAACTGCTGAGGGGCCTGAGCTGTGGTAAATTATGTTGATAAAGACGAAATTACTGATATCAACCATTTTCTTCTTTTCCCACAATATTTTCTTCCCTTTCAAACAGATTTCAAAGATTTGGCCACATTTTTAACGGTTACCTAAGTTTTATTCAATTTTGTGCAACCTTAAATTCGGTCTTCTGGTAATGTGTTACTTACTGTGTTCAACTCTTTTTACATGTACAGTTGATCTTGTTGGAGCAACCACCACTATTTACACTCTCCCTAACAATGACTGTTTTAAACGCCTTTTGAACTCAGTGAGATGATTCTAATGAGTCTTAACAACGTAGGACTTTTGGAGAATTTTGTGATAATATATGTATTGAATTGAATCAATCCTTCATATTCACAAAAATGTGTTTTAATAAACAATTTTTAAACGACCACTTTTCGGTCAGCCCGTGAGTTGTTTCTTAACTCTTTACTGATTTTTGAAATGTTACTCTGGTCCAAATTAAAAAGGTTGCAGTCGACAATGAAAATTGGGTGCAATTCGAAAATGAAAACATCCTATGTGGGAAAAGGAGAAATTGTGTGTTACAAGCAATTTCTTCTTTTTCAACAATGCTTCCTCAAGTGTAAAATCACAGCAACGTATAATCCCGGATTTGTACAGGAAAAGGTCAAATGTGAATGAAGTAATAAATGAACCATAAATTAACTAACCCTTGTCATGCTGAATAAATAGCTTTCTCAGAATTGCATTGAAATCAAAGGACTGGGTTACTTGATTGTGGGTCAATATTTCTGCTTCATTGGGATAGACAGATTGTGAAGACTAAGATCAGACTACACATAATTATGTGCAGGCTGATCTTTGTACTTCCTGTCAAAACAGGGATATTCCAGGCTCATCATGACAAGACTTAAAAAAAAAAAGATAAAATTGCAAGACATTATCAGACAAAGGGAGAAATGACTGATAGCATGCAATAATGGCTGATATATAATTCTTTGTTCCTATTATTTGCATTTCCATCCATTACATGTACATGATAGTAGCAGTGTTTTACATGAATTAACCCATTCCCACACACCAAGATTTTAGGCTGGTCCAAATTGAAGGCAGTTGCAGATGACAATTTCAAGTTGATGGAATTGAATTTTTTCCGGCTTTTTGGAGATAAACATCGTGGATAATGATGAAATTGCTTGATACAACCAATTTCTTCATTATCCATAATCTTTTCCAAAGCTTTTTTCTTGAGAGGAGTACAAAGGATGGATTGTGTGGGATGGGTGTACAGATTGCTGGCTACACACACTAGACTTCGACAGGAAGTCTCACTATGATATTAACCCATTCACACACAATGGCGATTTTTGGATGCCCCAAAGACAAAAACTTTGGAAAACATTGTGGACAATGAATAAATGCCTTGTTTCAAACAATTTCTTCATTATCCAAAATGCTTTCTACATCAAAATGAATAAAAGAATTAAAATTTCATTGACTTGAATTTTGTCGCCTGCAACTAAGACCAGTTGTCTATTATTTTTTTCTAATAACATTTTAAACAGCATTATTTTTGCAAAATTTATGGTCAGTAAGGTGTGACAAAAAGTAAAATGGTTGTTTGATTGATTAAGCCGTAGTGATGACGTTTATGTCGCCAAACGAACAAAACTGATTCACATAAATGTCAGCCAATATCAGAGATCAAAGTTCACTTCAGGTCTAAATGGATGATTTGATTAGTTGATTCTTTGATTGACAGGCACGATCGATCAATTGTTGTTTTCACGTTGTTTCTTGTCTCGCAAAAGCAGTGTGACAGGGATGTAATATAAACTGTTTTTGGTATGAGTGAGTATTTATGTATTTTATTATTGTTGTAGAAATCTTCATTATGATGTTATTGCCACATCATGTAATATAGCATTGTTCTTGTTTTTCCTATGTCAGACGTGTACCATATAAACCATGTAATTTTAAGATTAAAGATGAAACCTCACGTTGAGATATATGTTTATTTGTTTTAATCACGAAATCCACTGAAATTGCGTTTTGTCAGTGTTACGAGGTTATGCTGCACAATTATCTTTTACCTGACGACAAAATTTAGACTTGTCGAAAATGAAAGAATTTACAGACGACATTTCAAATTGCGCTAGAATTGGACAACAATGGTCCAAATATGTAGGAAACATTTTTTGAAAAGAAGAAATGCTTGTTACAAGGAATTTCCCCTTCCACACAAAGTTTTTCATAATTACATTTCCTCAGTGCGTTTAAAAGCGACTTTGTGTCGTAATGTGTGCTGTAGCTATGTTTGTGGACAAGATGGGTTCTGAATTTCTGTATTCACACACACTCGGATGCCTAATTCTTGAAGCTCAGATGATGTCTAGCCAGAATAGTTGTCAATAACGTCTTGCGTAGCACCCGCAAGTATTTTTAAGCCCAGACGTTTTCAGAGAAGCTGTAGCCAGGTCATTGTCTGAATCAGCGTCGACATCATTCGCATGTTTTGACATTTTGTAATACCTATGGTATAACGGAACATATTCATTTGAAACTCGGGATTTAAGTTCACTACCAAAAGAGCAATCTATTCCATGAAGGGGGATAAATCTAAATACATCTTTTAGCTCACCTCAGCACAACGAGATGAACTTCTCCCAAACCCCTGGGCCAATTTGGACCAAATTTGTCAAAAAAGTTCCTTGGATGGTCCTATTCAAAACTTGTTCATGAAATATTGATTAGTGAAAGAACTGGGGTATTTCAGGTAGGGCTTATCAGACTTAAGAGAAATAATGAAATAATTCTTTAAAGATATTCTCCTAAACCACAAGGCTAATTTCAACCAAAGTTTGCAGGAATGTTCCTTTGGTGACCGTTTTCAAAACTTGTTCAGGATATTTTGAAGCGCAAAAAAATTGGACATTGCAGGACTAGCCTTGTCAGACTTAAAAATTCATTCATGTGAGCGATTTAAGGACATTTTGCCCTTCTTATTTGAAAGAATTATGCCCTTCTTTCGACTTCGAAGTTTTACCCACTACCAAACAATTGAACAGCCAAGCATAGACATCCGCATGCGGTGCTGGTATTTATCTACGAGTATAACTTTGATCGATCTTAAAATATATAGCAAAGTTTACCTCTTCTCACGATGGGGAACATATGCAAACTTGTATTAAATTCTGTTCAGAAATTTAGCAGTTAGAACAATGGTTTGGACAAAATTTGACTTTCAGATGCGGCCTGTCCAAGAAGAAATGTTTCAAATGTCACAGTTCATAATGGAGAAGAATGGAATAAATTCATGCTGAATTATAGGAAAAATAACTGAACGATAGAACAAAAAATGACCAATCTACACGAAAAAATGTTTTAAATGGCATAGACGATTATATTAACTACTGAGATCAGTAGAGTAAATGTATTTGATTTGTTTGAATTGTGTTTAACGCCGCTTCTTATAATTTTTCAGTCATATAATGGCGGCTGTAGTACTTAACAGTGGATTCCTGGTATATCTCACACCAGCACTACCCTTATATCCTTCCTAGTCTTGTATAGCTGCTATCCCACTTAGGATTACAATTATCCGTCCATTCTCGAGATACAAAGTAAATGTATTTCATATCCGTCCACAATTGTTGAATCTGATCAGGAATTATTCGACCGGACAAACGTTTTTACGCACATACGCCGTATGTGATAGTGTTGACTGTGTATCGCTTACCATTAACCCAATACCAGACGACAACATTTCAGACCGATCCAAAAGCAAAGAGTCGGACTGTCAATCTAGAGGTCCCGGGTTCGATCCTCGACGGCGGCACTCTTCCTTTCCGACTATTTGTCTCCCACCAATGGGTCGATAATCGTAGACCTATATGGGATAGCAACTGGAGGCTAGGAAGGGATGTGATGGCGGTACTGGTGTGAGAAAAACCAGGAATCCATTGTTAGGCGCTTCAGCCGCCGCGATATAACTGAAAGATTGTTGAAAGCGGTGTAAAACCACATTCAAACAATTCAAACCAGAATCAAAGATGTTGTAGACGATGAATTTTAGTTGATCAAATTTGGATTTTTATGTCGCAAAACTTCGACCTGATTGACATTTAGCCGTCATGTGGATGAACGGTGTTAGTTGCCTGATTCCTGAGATACAGATAACAAAGTGTTATACCTATCCAATTCTGCTATTCCTCTTCTAGTCAGAACTTAATGATATTGTCATGATGAGCCCTATTCTGAGGTTCCAAAGAGTACCAACAAAATAGGGTTTGGTGTATCGAAAAAGCAATTTATATTTCAAAATAGAAATCACTTTCTTTATCTTGAGAAGGAACTACTTGGCTCTGGAAATTGTTTTTATCCTTAGGGCCGGCCAAAATAACTAAGCTACTTAGACTAATAATAGTTCTCTTATTTTCAAAACCTTTCATTCTATACCTGTTTTGGGCCGCCATCATAGCACACTTGGTAGCACATCTGACTCACAATCTTCAAATTATGGGGTATCATGGGTTACATCCCTGGCGGCGTGGATCGAACCCATGACATCCCATGATTGAAGATTGGGAGTCTAATGCGTTATCGACTCCGCTATGACGGCGGCTTGAAAAAATGCTTACTAGACACCTTACTAAATAGAATAATCGGTTGGCAACGTAGACGTCGTACCTACAGCTTGAATAAACTGTAGTTACCAAGTTTAAGTCGCGAAAATCAATTGAAATGCTTTAAAGAAGTGTCGATATTTAAAGTGCACTTATGGTTTAAATGAACAAATGGAATGGAAGATCTATTTTTGTTTGACAGCGCGATCTTGCATTTGCGATCTGACTAGATCGATATTCACAGGTTATTCATTTTTCATTAAAAAGATGAAAAAAAAAAGGTTTTGTTTTCATTGGGGTATTCAATTAAAAGCCTTATCAGACTGTTTGTCACAGCAAAGAGCATTCACACAGAATTGTGGTAGGGTTATTTAGTTACTTACCTCAGTGAAAACAAAGCTATCTTCATTTCTTATGATATAATATTGTAAATATCGTAAACAGGGTATAAGTAAGAAATGTTTAGCTTGGGATAGTTTTATGGAACTACTTAGTTCGTAAGCATACAAAATAGTCCCGTTCTTAATAATTTTCCAATCAGGCATGAAACGAATTTTTTGCCAATCATAATGCAGAAATTTTGAAAGACACAACTAAATTTATTTCATTTAAAACTAAACAAAGGCACCGAGTATTAAGACTAATGGCTAACTTTTAATTCTTCTGTCACAATTTACCATGTTTATGAAACTTTCCTTTTGTATGCGGTGATATTGCTAGTCCTAAATTTTGACCAATCGTAGGGCCATAGCCTTTTTCTCGCAACTTTTCTTCATATGTTGATGTTAACTGGAAACCAGTTGCCTCGTCGAAATGTTTTATGGGTACAAATTGTAACGGAACTTCCGTCCATATATCATGTAAACGAGTCCGCCAAGAATCTAACATGCTAACCCGAGAATGTTCGGGGACCGACCCTGGAGCGTGAGAAATTTGAGGAGCTAGAACTTGCATACCTGTGAACCGAAGGGTATTCTGAAAAAGAGAGACAAAATGAGTATGAAATATTGGTTTTATTTAGTGTACGATCGGTTATCTGTCCTTGCGTTGATAATTGACAAACGTCGTGCTCTTAATGGGAATTGACCAATGATAATTGAAATGAACGGTATGTTCTTAACAGGAATTGACCAATGATAATTGACATGAACGGTATGTTCTTAAAGGGAATTGACCAATGATAATTGATATGAACGGTATGTTTTTAATAGGAATTGACCAATGATAATTGACAAAACGTCGTGCGCTTAATGGGAATTGACCAATGATAATTGACATGAACGGTATGTTCTTAATGGGCATTGACCAATAATAATTTACATGAACGGTATGTTCTTAATGGGAATTGACCAATGATAATTTAAATGAACGGTATGTTCTTAACAGGAATTGACAAATGATAATTGACATGAACGGTATGTTCTTAACAGGAATCGATCAATGATAATTGACATGAACGGTATGTTCTTAATGGGAATTGACCAAAGATAATTGATATGAACGGTATGTTTTTAATAGGAATTGACCAATTATAATTGACAAAACGTCGTGCGCTTAATGGGAATTGACCAATGATAATTGACATGAACGGTATGTTCTTAATTGGAATTGACAAATGATAATTGACATGAGCGGTATGTTCTTAATAGGAATTGACCAATGATAATTGACATGAACGGTATGTTCTTAACAGGAATTGACCCATAATAATTGACATGAACGGTATGTTCTTATTGGGAATTGACCAATGATAATTGACACGAACGGTATGTTCTTAATAGGAATTGACCATAGATAATTGACATGAACGGTATGTTCTTAATAGGAATTGACCAAAGATAATTGACATGAACGGTATGTTCTTAATGGGAATTGACCAATGATAATTGACAAAACGTCGTGCTCTTAATGGGAAATGACCAATGATAATTGACATGAACGGTATATTCTTAATGGGAATGGACCAAAGATAATGACATGAACGGTATGTTCTTAATGGGAATTGACCAATGATAATGACATGAACGGTATGTTCTTTATGGGAATTGACCAAAGATAATTGACATAATCGGTATGTTCTTAATAGGAATTGACCAAAGATAATTGAAATGAACGGTATGTTCTTAACAGGAATTGACCAATGATAATTGACAAAACGTCGTGCTCTTAATGGGAAATGACCAATGATAATTGACATGAACGGTATATTCTTAATGGGAATGGACCAAAGATAATGACATGAACGGTATGTTCTTAATGGGAATTGACCAATGATAATTGACATGAACGGTATGTTCTTGACGGGAATTGACCAATGATAATTGATATGAACGGTATGTTCTTAATAGGAATTGACCAATGATAATTGACAAAACTTTCGTGCGCTTATTGGGAATTGGCCAATGATTATTGACATGAACGGTATGTTCTTTTAGGGAATTGACCAATGATAATTGACATGAACGGTATGTTCTTAATGGGAATTGACCAATGATAATTAACATGAACGGTATGATCTTAATGGGAATTGACTAATGATAATTGACATGAACGGTATGTTCCTAAAAGGAATTGACCAATGATAAATGACATGAACGGTATGTTCTTAATGGGAATTGACCAATGATAATTGACATGAACGGTATGTTCTTAAAAGGAATTGACCAATGATAATTGACATGAACGGTATGTTCTTAAAAGGATTTTACTAATCCTTGGCCCAGCCGATTTACTCCGGAGGCCCCGCCCTTGACTCCGACAGGAAGATTTGCTTTAATATTTTTCGACTTTATTATGCATATTTATGGCCAGTAGCCTGTAACAAAACGGTGAAATGGTTGGTTGAATATGCTGTAGTTACGACATTTAAGACACCAAACCAACAAAAATGCTTCATATATATGGCGGTCAATGTTGGAGTTCAAAGTTAACTTTTGACTCTAAAAATAAGGTCTAAATGAAACATTTCATTGGTCGACCAATTATTTCATTGACAGCAACGGTTGGTCAATTGTTGGGGCTGCAATTAAAGTCCTTTTGTGATTTACGGTAAATTCTGTTCAAAATAGACAAATGAGATGTGAAGCCTGTATCTGCTATCACCTGTACCTGGTATAAAAATCACGTTATTGAATGCTGGTATTTAATTCTAGCTTTATGAGTATACAATCGACAGAAACAGTTCAAAATTCCCGTCTTTTATAGATACCAAAGAGTGGATTGCAACTAGCATTACGAAATTCATTCGAATGTACATGTATATTTATGCTTTGTGACTGTAACGATAACGACAAACTTCATAAGACTTTATTTACTTTCAATTTCATTTTTATGTATGCTACCATATTATCATTTTAGTTGGCCCATTCCCACACACTGACGCTTTTGGACGCCCAAAAAGAAAAACAATTTGGAAAACATTGTGTAAAATTAAGAAATTGCTTGTAACAAGCACTTTTATTTATTTTACAAAATGTATTCTATCATGAAAGTTGAAAAAATCTAAAATTTTATTAAACCTTTAAATGTCGTCTGCAACTTCTTTCAATTTTGAATAGTCTCAAAGTTTGCCTTTTACTTATGGGTTGAAAGTACGAGGGCACAATTGAGAAACATGTTCATACCTGTATAGGCCAGAGTAGTACGTTCATGTCACCAAACAGCCCTCTCTGTGAGAACAAGGACGAAGTACCTCCCGTTGTAAATGAAAGAACTACTTTTTTGTTTTTAAATGGTCCGTTGTCAAACCACTGCTGACTGTCCGTATCAAACACAACGTGCTCAGCAAAACACCTGTCAATCCAGCCCTTTAGGATTGCCGGAAGACCCATCCAGTACATCGGAAACTGCAAAATTATTAAATCCGCGGCAAGGAGTTTGTTGATTTCTAATCGAATGTCTCCTGGTAGATTCCCTGTGTCATAAGCATTCCGCAACTCGTTTTGGTAATTAAAAAAGTCCGGGTTTTGTGGTTCTGAAGAAGAGAAGAAAAGTGAGAAATGGGCAAAGTAAGTAAATATAAATGAATGAATGAAAAGAGAAAGAAAAAAAGACAAAGAATATAACATTGGCCATACAAACATGACTACCCTTGCCGAAACTGCCTTATAATAAACACAAGATGGGATTAACCAGTTACCAGACGACAACAAAATAGACTAGTCCAAACTCAAACTCAAAGGTGTTTCAGACGACAATTGTTAGTTGATGAAATTTCGAAATTCTTTGTCTTATAGGGTAGAAAACACTGTGGATAATTACGAAATTACATGTAACGAGCAATTTATTCATTATTACAAAGTTTTCTGAATTTTTTCTCGGGGGAGGGGATATAAATGCAGGCTTGTATGGGAACGGGTTACTCGAAGTTTGTACGTGTTATGACGGACATGGGTAAGTGAGTAAATATATTTTGGTCAAATTATGACCTTGAACGCTTAAATTTTAGTCCTTGGGTCCGAGATGGCGGTTTTATTAACATTTCATAATACATTGTAGATTATGAAGAATCGACAATGGACTAATCGCGAGTCAATCAAAGAATTATTGGACCAATCAAATCCTTCATTTAGACTGGAAGGGAACTTTGAAATCCGATATTAGCCGACATTCATATGAAGCATTTTAGTTGTTTTGGCGACTTAAAAGTCGTATCTACAGCTTAATCAAGCTGTGTTTTCAATTAGGTCGCCCACAAACCATTTTTTGGTACGAATTACCGGTCATATATTGTGCAAAATAGCGCCGTTTAAAATATAAGAGAGCTCATTGAGTGTGATCAGCGATCCGTTAATCACGAAAACGAAAGTAGACATGGACCTTCGCATGTCACGTGTATTACTTCGATACACATGTATACAAAGCGACCGTTACATAAGAATTAGTACTACCTTTGAAATGGTGTCTTGAAGCTGTTGGATCGAACCTCATACTGTACAAGTCTGAAACCTCCATCCGATGACCTTGAGCTGTCAATGTTTCAACAGCCACGTCCTTAAGAGCCCCATTAAACGACTTGGGCTCTTGATGGGCATATACAAGTAATATATTCTTCATTGTTACACTGTATAAACTAATATCCAAGTCATTCAAACTAATTTATCAGAACTAAATAAACTACCCGTTACTCTAAAGCTAAGTTTTCCACGCGAAAGCGAATTAAAGTCTAACCACGTTAATAAGGGTAAACATACATGTATATGAAGGTGAATATATACACTACGGTTACAAAACACTTTCATCGATCAACACTTTACTCCAAAATAAATGAGAGAATCGATTTAAGTCGATGTTAGGAGTCACACATTACAATAGAGGGTTAATCGTGATGTGTTTATAGACACTTAGAACAGTATCGCAATTAACCATCGAATAGAGATGAGTGTACGAAAAGTGTAAAGTACATTTTCTTTTGAATTGATTCTATTTTAAAAGGGAGACAGCTAGTGAAGCCAGTGAAGCCCTGACAGAAAGATTAAACTCCTGTGGTTAGCTAATGAATAATATATTTACTTAACAGATTAAACGACTTTAAATACACATGTAATAACTTTTATGAAGTCACATTTCAAGTAATAACAATGGGGAAAACGGCTTTTCATAAAAATGATGTGTGTATACAGAAAAATATTATAGCTTGAAATTATTGAGATGACTCGACCTTTATGCAATGAATAAATTAGCAATGAATGAATTTAATCTCGAAGAAAGTCGTGCATTTACGAGTTATTTCGTCCATACCCGGACAAATTCAATGTACATTTAAATAGATCGATTTTTTCAGTGTTTTATTATTTGTGAGTTGTTGTGTGGTTTTGTTTTGGGGTTTTTTTTGTTTGTTTTTGTTTTTGTTGGTTTTTTTTTTTGTTGTTGCTGCGGGTTTTTTTTTATTATTAATCAAATGCGTGTTAATTAAAGAAAGTGCATCTGCACGGTTCCACATTACATTGATAAAATGTATCTGTCAGCGGATAAACAGTTATATAGTATCATTCAGGAACACCTCTCGGTGTAAGATAATTCCCAGGCCCGTTGCGATAAAGTGGCTCCTTTTTAATGTGTTAATGTTAATTGAGATATTGAGAGAACATTGTCATATCTACCAATAACATCTGAGCGAATTTGGAGATCAACGGTACAGTATCAAGAATACGTGAAGAAACGAAAGAGCGATGAAACTGTTTAATGTACAGTACCGAGTACTACCAATAACACTGAGCTGAGCGAATTTGGAAATCAACGGTACAGTTTCAAGAATAAGTGAATAAACGAAAGAGCGACGAAATTGTTTAATGTACAGTACCGAGTACTAATAACCCTGTTATTCTCTGACGTTTTGAAGTAAAATGATTAAAAAGTAGGCAATTAAAAATCAAACATAAAAAAAAAGATCGCTCTCGCCTCGAACTTTCCGAACTTTGAGTGCAGTGGAACTTCGCTCTATCACATTCGTCGACTTTTCGGTTTACAGTCCGGTAGATTCATGTCATTCTTGGCCTGGTTTAGCAGGCCATAGGAAACAACCGTGTATGCTAGAAATTGCCGAGGAAAAAGATAATAGAGTCAAAAACTGAACAACGTGTGTACTACGTAGCTTTTTTGTGCTCATGCGCACGCAAAAAATAGGTCTAGTATACGTCATCAACTTTTGTGCGACACGAAGTACTTTGTGTGTTCAACGCAGTGCTTGCATATCACTATGCTGTGTCACGGAAAATTCCGGAAAAATACGCAGATTTTTTTAAACACTTGTTTCTTGGAAATGTACCACTTGTTGTTAAATTAAATGAATTAAATCTTGCTCTTTCATTTGTATTTACAATAAAATTTAAGGAGACCAAATGAAGACTTTACTTCAAACTTTGTATTTTACTTAGTTAATAGTGATAAAACATGGTTTGTACAGATTGAAATTTTGACGTAAGTGCAGCTTGTGAGTTCAGATTACTCAGAAAACTATTTTTTTTGGGGGGAATCATTTAAACCCTGGATTTGAAAACTAATGGGAGTTACTGGGGGAAAATGTCAATTCGTTATGTCAGTTGTAAGCTGTCAGTTGACTTATGTAATATTTCGGGTTGACTTGGTAGAGTCTTCAGAAATTCATTCCAATTTGGGAATTGTAAACTAAAGGTCAACCTATTTCAAACTCCAACTTTTAAATGGCCTATTATTATATTGCTGATGGTGTGCACCCTGTCAAGTAAGAGATGAGGTGACATTATCATATGAGAGGAAAGCACATTGTAGTCACATGATTTAAAAATGGAATTTCAAATTTTGAGTGCAGCTGATTTTAATCAATCTAATGAATGTTTACCAGATGAAGCAAGGGGACTGCAGTGTGTTCCAAATTGTCTGGTGTTTTTTTATGTTTGTAAAAGCTAACAAAGATGTCTAAACCATACAGACAAAACAATTGAATGAAATATTGTTTGTTGGAAGTATTCGGAATGATCGAATGGATAAATTGACTGACAAGTAGCAAACCAATCAACTCAACTAAAATTATAAAAACGCGAGTTGCGCCTGTCTGCAAAGCGGTATCGGGCGTAGTAATCCATACCTTGGGAATTAGTTGTTTTTGGCGGACTCAGCGCTATATAGGGAGCATACCGTTCGACATTTTTCCTTTGAAGTGAGTTCGGAATGTGGCTTACGATCCCTATAGGTAAATGGAACCCTTGGTTTCCCTCGCCTAAAAAAGCCTTGCTAAAAAGATTAAAGAATTGGATTGCATTCCTTCAAATGTAACCTTACCTCTTTATAAACCAGGCCTTCAGCGCCTTTAGCGCTTTGATTTATTTGGACATGGAAGCAGAGTTTAAACCTTTTTTCTTGGTTAATTCTTATAGCCCGGACCTTGCTCTTCAAGAATCTGATTAATGACACCTTATCATCATTGAGCATTTTGAAATATTCAAGATGCTAGCCCAGATGGCAGCCAAATTTACGAAAATCCTTATTTTGACATTGTTACAGCTTTAAGATATATGGTTTGCGTTTGTTTTGACATTTAGCTTAAGTTGTCTGACCAAACAAAAAAAAGCTTAGAATGATTCTGAAATTCAGTATGGCTGTCAGGATGACTCCAAAGCGTAATTATTGTATTGTATGCTATGTATCACATTGCATTGTATTGTAGAACATTCTATGTATTGTAGAAGAAGTTTCTATACCTTTTTTGTTCCTTTTAGTTTTAATAACACTGTCTTGTTATTTATGATATATGCACACATAATTTAAGACTTAATTGCAAATTCATTCCATGTATTTCGTTTTGAGCTGAATAACAAATGGGATACAAAATTATGGTAGACAAACATAGTGCTATAATCTGTATTCCAACCTGTTTTGAAACACATCTTATCCCAAGCTACTTTATACAGGAGATCTAAACTCATTCCATCAACATACGCATACCATACCTGTATAAGTTTTACTAGTGAAACTACAGCAAATTACAAATAGTAGCAAATGTATTGATTATTACTGTTCACATTGCTAAAATGCCTTTTATGAGCCAAGATGTACATTAGTTACCATCATGACAGGCAAATACCTGCTGGGGATCAAACTTGTAACATCTTTGTTCTAACCCAAAAAACCTATCCACTAGACCGCACTAACTTGCAAATTTCCAGCCTGTAAGTCAAATTTTAATTGTTTCTTTGCGTCTGTTCATTCTTACATATAATGGTTCCTTGGCATACACAAAACACTGTACAACAAAATCGTGCCTTATTGCACCAACAACTCATTATCCCACATGGTTCTTAAGTATTATATTGACACTTAACCCATTCCCACACAATGACACCTTTTGACGCCCCCAACAAAAAAGGAGCTTTGGAAAACATTGTGGAAAATGAAGAAATTTCTTCAAGCAATTTCTTTATTTTCCGCTATGTTTTCTATCCTATGATAAAGATCTTTGAAATTCCATTAACTTGAAAATGTCGTGTGCAACATCTTTTAATTTGACACAGTCTAAAATTTTGCCTTGTGGTAATGGATCAATGAGTGGCAGAATCTTTTAGGTGCAAGCTCAATGCCGTGAGGTACTGTTTCTGGTAAAAGAGGCTAAATTAATTCTTCGCGAAGCCAGACGAAATCCGTAGGTGACATGTATGGTGGGTCTGCATCTAGAACATGCTTCCAAACACGAGCCTGATGATGCGCTCGACTTACTGTGAAAGCTTCTGTTGGAGGTGAAAGAAAGGCAATCTTGGGGACAACTTTTGTAGATTACTAATCAATTTATGTGTGAGGGGATTTCAAAGATTCCCAAACAAAATATTGAGAACAATAATAGCTTCTAAAAATAAAAATATCAATAAAAAAATGATTTAAAACCATACAAAACACTAAATCGCATTTTGAAAAGAAGCAGGTCCAAAGATTCTGAAGCAAAGTATTGAGAAAATTAATAGCGTCTAAACTTACTCAAAATCCAAAGTGAAATCTTTACTATGACAACTATATTCATTTTAAATCTTTTGAAAGATCGGAGGGCGATACTGCTAAAAATATCCTACATGTATTTTGTCCGAAATTGACAATTTCACCGTTGATCAAGCCAGATATAAGTGAGGAAACATGGTGGGAATTTCATCTCCGTCATTTCGTACAGACAAATGGCAGTTGGAAAATACAACTTCCTTAGCTTTGTATCTTTGGCGAAGGAAAATACAAGTTATTGAAATGTTGCATTTGTGGAAGAAGAATGTAAGAAGTATTTCGGCTGACGAGGGGTCGTCAAATTTCCAAATTGATTGTTTCAAACAACACAGTGAGTGAAAGGAACATCAGCTAGCCAAGTGTGAGCTGCCTAAAAAAAATTGCTGCACTTTTCACTTGAATTTAGATAGATTGATTGGTTAAATGGGATTTAACGCCACTTTTTTAACAGTATTTCAGTCATATTGTGGCGTCTGGAGCACCTAACAATGGATTCTTGGTATTTCTCACAACAGCACTACAATAACATCATTTCCTTGCCCCAAGCTGCTATTCCATTTAGGTTTACGATTATCCACCCATTGATGAGAGACAAATGTTTGAAAGGATATGTGTCTCTGCCGGGGATCGAACTCATGATATCCCATGATTGAAGATTGGGAGTCTGATGCGCTACCGACTGCGCTATGACGGCGGCACTAAAATTATATAGAATGTCATCACACTTCTTGGAGACCTTCATCATTACCATTCAGCCATTCCCACACAATGAGGCTTTCTGGCGCCCCTTAAGAAAAATAACTGGAAAAACAATGTGTAAAATGAAGAAAGTGCTTGCTACAAGCAATTTCTTCATTTTCCACAGTGTTTTTACCCAGGAAATTGAAAAAAATCTAAAATGACATTAAACTGAAATTGTCGTCTGCAACTCCTTTGTATTTCGACCAATCAAAATTTTCTAAAAAAAAAGAGAGATAGAAAGCTTATGCCAAAATTTTGACAATTTGGTCAAGCCTTTTGGTAAAACGAGGTAATAAATCAGTTTCTTAGACTTATTTCTCGTTTACCGAAAGATTTTAAGCATGGCTTTTTCATTAATCCGCATTATTTGAATTTTAGGCAGTAAAACCCCGACACCCTTCCTTGGAGTTGATCAATGTTGATCATTGTGCTCACTGCTATTAAAATCATAAACAACAGTGGAACTTAAATGAACGTGTAACAGAGAAAATAGGTCATTAAACAATTTCTATACCATTTTTGAACAAACTCAATTTTGCCAACCATCTTGGTCATCTTGTTTACTAAAGTATGAAATAATGCTGGTTTTTAATACAAATATTCTAACTATCATGAATATGAATTAATACAAAAGACACACACTATATTTGATAGACAATACCTGTAGTCTAATCCATATTTGTTGTCAAAGTTTACACTCTGGCAGCCATCTTCGAAACATTCTAGATATTTTTACCATGACTGGTAGGCCAAGATCTGTGATATTTACTAATTAGCTAATTTCAATAAGTGTTTGCAAATAAAAGTAGCCTGAATGCAATGTCGAAGCTACACTTTGACCAGCTGCCATTTTGGACGCCATCTTAATTTTCTCAAATTGCTCAATGATGACAGGATGTCATCAGTCAGATTCTTTAATTGTAACATCTAAATAACATGTATTAGCAAGGAAAAAATGTCTAAACGAGAAATATCGAAGTGAATTGGCCAAGCGCGTAATTATGCAAATAGAGGTCACGGTCCGTCAGGTCAATAAAATCATACTTTACATAGCTAAAAGTAGATTTAGACCCGCCCAATAGGCCCAGGAGTATATAACAGATAGCCAATAATGGCGTATGCTGATAAGGGACAGTTATGGTTGGGTATAACATGCTATATTTATACTAATATTTCGCCTTTTCGTTCAATGATTTAATGCCAAAGAGATTCTTTTTTATTTAAGAGATGAAGACAATATTTTTTGTTTTCATGGAGGTAAGAACCGAAAAAACTAATCACACTGTATGAATACGCGAAGCGGGTTCATACATTGTGTGATTAGGTTTTTCGGATCATACCCCCATGAAAACAAAAAATGTTCTCTTCATTTTTTATAATTTAATATCATCGAGCGAAAAAAAACAAAAGCTTTACAAATTTTGATACCTTTTTGTATGGGACTATTTTGTTCGAAAGCATACAAAATTGCTGCGTTCTCAAAATTTTGTTCATCGAGATTAAATTATATAAAGATGGGTTAATATAAGTGCGATCGTTTAAGAGATTTGTTACTCATATTAGAAATAGCATTTGCACGTCCGCCTCGCTTTCAAATATTAGAGCAAACAGAGAATGTCCTACCATGTGGTTATTATAAAAGATCGCCCTCTTGGACTTCGGTTCATTCCCTGTTGGTGAGAGTAACGATTATGATTGGGGTTTAACGTCACTTTAACGGTATTTCAGTCATATTACGGCGCCTGGAGCACCTAACGATGGATTCCTGGTATTTCTCATACCAGTACTACTTTTACATTCTTTCCTAGCCTCCAGCTGCTATCCCACTTAGGTTTCCGATTATCCACCCATTGGTGAGAGACAAATGTCGGAAAGGATATTTGCCACCACCGGGGATCGAAGCCATGACACCCAATGATTGTAGATTGGGAGTCTGCTGCGCTACCGACTGCACTTTGACCGCGGTTCGCTTGGAGATTGATGAAAGATGTGGAAACTCAAGTCAAAAATCTACATGTATTTAAAACCGAATCGATTAGGGAATCAATACGCTTCTTTTTATTATAATCAAACTAAAGTTATTTCCAAGACAAGATATGTTGAATTGTTTGTCCCACCTTTTGAGATTTGTACACTGCGTTCAATGCAACGCATGTATGAGTCCTTGAGCCAGAGGGTCGGCATGTACCATCGCAGATATTTTTGAGTAGCCTGAAGTATCTATGTAATATCATTCGGATATTGGTAGCTTTCTATGTTGTTCTACCCTTTTATCATATGATTCAAATGAAAATGCTAACTATTCAATCTCAAAATTTGTCAAATTTTGAATTTATCATCCATCCTTTCTCATGATTAGAAAATTATTTTTTCTTTTGAATTCTCATAAGCATAGTCTTTGTAATATGATTAACATATTACAAGAAAGATATCTATATTTCTGAAACAAAGATAAGAAAACAATAGCCTAAAATTACCCTCAAACGGACGCTTAACACTTAAATTTGAGTCGGACATTGTCTTCGTGGTAATCTGGTAGGCGTCAAGAGACCTTTTTCGGTTATATAGGAAAGGTTCAGCGTAATTCCAGGTTATTTTAGATATCAAGGATATCAAGGAATTCGGTTGTCGACACCGCATGACCTCATCTGCATATGACCCAAAGTCAACGGAAGCTAACAAATTGACGGTGTCGACAATGCGAGAAGTCTTAAGAACTTGCTCTGCTTTAGTGTTTCCAGACCTTGGATATTTGGGACAGGGACAAGTTTACCACAGGGATATACTTTTAGAAAAGAAGATAGATTTCTATCTAGTTATGCTATACACCAAGCATGAATGCCTTAGACCGTATACAGTGGGAGGAGATGCTCTATTTGAGCATTCCAAACTTAGGCCACACAGGAAAGGGCCGTTTTTGACTAAGTTATGTTACATTCCAAATATTTATGTCCTTGGGTTATAGGGAAGAAGAACGAAATTTTAAAACTTACTCAAATTGTGAGTTTTTCTCTTTTTTTGATCCCTCGGTCAGGACCGTGTTTGACTCTAGGGATATGGTTTCAAGTAAATTGGTACAAAACCATCTACATACCAAACATGAATGTCTTAAGCCTTACAGTTAAGAAAGAGGGGTCTTTTGAACTTGCTTTTTTCCAAGCGTGACCTCTAGGGTGGGGATTTTTTTTATCCCAGGGGTATGACGAAGAAAATTGGTAGAGTACCATGTGATTATGCTGTATATTATGCTGTAAATGAATATCTTTGACCTTGACGTCTTCTTATAAATAGATATTCAAGCATTTCGATGGTTCAGTGCGAAACAGTTGTAACTGTCTATAAACATATAGGCAGCTACGACTGCTTCGCACTGAACCATCGATTTACTAAAGATTTCCCATTTTCAAATGCTATGACAAACAGATTTGTCCACGGAATTAAATTCTTCCGACAACTTTAGTAGAACTTCATCCAATGAACATTTCTATCAAGTTCCAGCTTGATCAGCTTACTAATTTAAAGGGATGACGGACAGGCGGAAGGAAAGACGGCGGACAAGGACTGATCACAATAGCTAATTTCAATCTATGTGCTCAGGTGAGCTTAAAACGAGTATTTACCAGCATACATGTTACTGTAGTTCGTATTTTGCGATTAGCAATAGGGTCAGGGCTACGTAACGGGTTAAATGTAATTTGTTAAATCATAATAATTATAATCATGGCAGAAAATATTTAAAACTCTCTTTTTTATACTATTTTCCATTTGAGCAACCTTTAAGTGATTAAATCCAATGGAAAAACGCCATATATGATAACATTTAGCCATACGATAAGGATATTTTCACATAATCTTATTTTCTGCAAGTTTCGAAAAATCATGACGGATTTATTATTATTATGACCGGAAATGATAGGCATTTGTATGCTGGGGGCGTGAACGCTCAGCCAATGAGATCCAAGACCGATTTCGGATGGTTCAGGCATGGCGTCACCGATTTGACTGCGCAACAACGTTACGTCGGGACTTCCAGAACGCTACTGGTGTGCATATAAGTACCTAAACTATCAGGAATAGGTTTCATGATGCTGGCCTGTGGTTAAGACGATCTGCGATCCGGGTTCCGTTGACCCGATATCACGTGCAAATGCGTTTACCATGGACAAGGGCTCCAGTCCTATTTACAGACGAGTCCAGGGTTTGTTTGGGATTTACCGATATAGACGTAATAGGGTATGGAGAATGCCAAACTATTACCAGATACTTCGAAGGAATGTTGCTGTTTGAGATTTAGTCTTTTAGTAATGGACAAATAAAAGGTTTTCTCCAGTTGCACGGAAGTATGCTTGAGAATAGATATAACAGACGGAAATTTGAGCGCAGCATACGGAATCATCTCTTACACAGAAGATGACTTTAATTCCGCTGACATTACAAATTGTTAAGTCAGTCGTAAGGTCTCTGTTTAGATATACAGTGGGTCAATCAAAATCGAATCAAATAATGTCTGTTTATGTGATTTGGCGAAGCCTTATTGTTGTATGCCGAATTTGCTCAATTCTACCTTATTATAAAGATCTGGGAAATAATTTTTCCAAATAGCGAAAACACCTTATTTTACATTCTATAATAACATGATAGGTTATTTTTGATCTATGATCGAGTTTACATAAAATGTCATTTCACATCTGATCAAAGAGCAAACTCTTGCCGGTGTATAAACATAACAGAATTCTATTACCTTGATATTCACGGAATAGTTAAAATCGTCTTGTGGCAAACACACACACAAAAAAAAAACTACCACGCCCTTCTCTTTCCTAGGGACCGACGTAAAATCGCTTTTCTTCGTTATCATATCTATAGTGCTAAACTTTGGGATCGAATCCAAGTCACATAGTGTATCCTGCATGTCAACTGTATTTGAATTCAAGTCGATCTATAAAATGTATCAATTCTAAAGTTTTATGGTCCTAGGCGTGAGGAATCAGATAATATGTTTTTGAGATATGGATAATGGTACAGAAACTGAAATTAAAGCTTGTCACTTGGTGAGTGTATATTTAATTTTGGTGGTCCTATAGGTGTAAGTTATCAGTACGCATGATATAGGTTAAAGTTTTGAAAAGTATGTCAAAGTACATTAGATAACGGATCTTGGTCTTAAATGAAAGAGTATCACCTGTATGTTGCATCTATAGGATATACTTGGCCATGGTGAACATGTGAAAGGTTAAAAATTTTGAAAAGAAGGCCAAGGTCACACTATCAAGGGCCCTCAAAACACATACGTTCACTATGACTGTCCTATGTAAAGGTATTTAGAGAATATAAGCAAGATTAAAGTTTGTTGAAAGTGTTTTGTTGTTGTTCCTATTTTGATTTTGTTGTTTTCAATCGCAAAGGGTCACAGGTTTTTGATGAGTTTTGGTTTAGAAGTATGAGCCGCTAGGGTAAATAGTGACAGGGTAATAAAACCTCAACGATGTGGGACGCTGATAACCGTCGGTGACACCCGATCGTATGACAATAGCTCTTCCGAGAGTTTTCGTCCTGCAGGGTAAGTAAAAAAGTACGATGTAAGATATGTTTTTCTTTAGTCGATAAGCCACAAGAGTTGGCGGATCCGTAGCCTTTTAAAAAGTTTGCAGAATATATAATTCATTATTCAAATTATTGGTTAGAACCTATTCATGTTATATCGACTTTAAAACAAGTTCTTTTCTACAGTATACATCAGTTCTTGTGCCGAATGTAGGCCAGTGAAAGACCCAAGATCGATAACCGCTTATGGGATTAAACACGGCAATACTTAATACGATGCTTTACCTCTCGATCAGTCCCGTGAGTTCAGTCAGTGGGAATGCGGGCTTTCAATTCTGGATCGTGAGTTCGAACCCCGGCTCGGTAAACTTTCTTTCTGACAGTTGATTATTGTCATTCAACTTTTACTAATGCGTGAATGAGAAGTGGCGCGCTTAAATGGGATGAGGATCTGGTGACTCTGATTGAATGCTGTGGTTGTATTGTTGTGGGAAACGCCATGTTGTCGTAGCTTAGTGAACCATCTGCTGTTGTAGATTGGTCAGTCAAGCTTTAATTACGACGTTAGTTGCCAATCCACAGGAAATGCTTGGCACAAATGTAGGAGTTAATTTCTTAATTGCTCTGAGACTATTTGAATGTAAATGTTCAGATTTGGCATGTAGTTTTTTATTACCCATACAGACTTAATGAAGGTCGTTTGTCCAAGGTCAATGTCATGTTTAAACTACAATCCTCACCAATTAAGAGACGACGAGAATAATTTTTGCTTTCATGGAGGTATGAACCGATCAATTTAATCATACTGTATTAATACGCGAATCGGATTCGTAAATGAAAGTGTGTTTAGTTTCATACCTCAATGGAAACAAAAATATTCTCTTTATTTTTTTATAATAAAATGACATCAAGCGTAGAAAACAAATATTTTACAAATGTTGTAACACTTGTATGAAACTATTTTGTGCTTAAGCATACAAAATAGCTGCATGGTCAAAATTATGTTCATCGAGCTATGATTTTTCTTCTCAGCCTATCAGAACTCTCGTTTTTGAAAGACGAAACTAAGAATTAAATTGGGTTTTTTTTTTCTGTTGTTGTTTTTAGGGTTGTTGTTTTTGTTGTTTATACAAACTTTACCAACATGACTTAACATTTTTTATTTTCCTCCAAACAGTTTGAGTCATAATGTTCATGTTTGGTAGTAGGTATTGATCATCATTGCGCAATGAAAAAGGGTCATTTATGAAGGTCAAGTTCATATCATAAACCTTTTTGTCATCCCTTTTTCCAAAAAGAGTAACCGAAAAATTATTTTTTCTTTGCTTCTTCAATACTATTTGAAAGAAAATGTTCATATTTGCTATTTAGGCGCTTATAAGCAATGTGAATTGAACTAGGTTCATTGATCAAGGTCAAATACCCTTATACCCATTCTTACTTGTACACCCCCCCCCCCGAAATACTGGCTACCAAAACGATATAATTTAACTCTTACCTATTTTGCAAACTTTTAGACCTGCCTAAATCTTTTTAAAGTTGATTTAATTTGAAAAATAGCCATTTAGTGGGGTAGAAAATATTGTAGAAAAAGAAGAAATTTCTTTTTTTCTACAATGTTTTCTAAATTGGAAAATCACATGGTCGTAAAATTCAGGGATTAGACAAGATTAGCCTCTAACCCTTTGAATACACTAATTTGATTCGTAGTAGTGACGACGTTTTAGGCTAACCTCTGACGAAATGTTGGTGTTTTAATTCCCACTGCACGAGGTCCAGCTAGCCTATTGTTCGTTATTATTAATTAATTCATTTATTTTTCAATTATCGGTCAGATTACAAACAAATTGCACAAAGGATTGGCCCCTAAAGCACCCCCACAATTTTTTTTTTCAAGAAAATGTGTTCTTATGATAAACAATTGTTTTGGGAGTGTATCAACGCTTGTGTGTCTCTAATGGGGGACATCTGAAAAAAATCTTCTCTAAAAACTGAAAACGTTCATTTGATTTGTATATTGTTTTACGGGAATTTCTTTGGAGTAGTTCTTATTCCGCCGGGAAAAAAATGTCAGATGATAAGCAAGGCTTATGTGGGGCTTATAAGCATGCTTTTTCATGCATGACTGTTCCTTGAACGGCGCTCTCTTAGATTCATTTGAAATTTTGATCGGGCGATGAACATGGTTTTGCCAAAATACTCTTCAATAGAGTGATAAGCATTGATTTTAATTGAAGGTCTTCTTTTCATACTTTTCACCAAAGGTACTCACTGATTTTGAAGAATTTGTTGATGGAATAACTCCTAGATAAACTTTTCTCGGATTCCGTAGTAACTTATTGGTGAAAAATACAGAATTACTTGAAACAATCATTCTTTCAATCCCCAAAATTCGTCATTGATAATCTTTGATGAAGTCAAAATAATGGATTAAAGTACATTTTTTTGGTAAAATACGAAACTGCCATATTTGTGCCATAGAATAATAGTTATTTGATAAGTTTGAATTATTCTTCCAACAGAGTCAGAAAGAACAAAATAATTAGGAAAGGAAGAGATAGTTTTCATTGATGTATGAATGTAAGAACATGATCACTCTGTATGAATATGCGAATTGGATTCATACATTAGTGTAATTAAGCCTAGGTTCATACCTCAATGAAAAAAAATAGTCTCTTCATTTCTTATAGTTTAATCCCAAAAAGTAAAACAAAGCAAACCTTTTATTAGTTCTTAGTAAATATTTATAGACTTACTTTGTGCGCAAGCATATATTATAGGTGCGTGATCAAAATTGTGTTCGTGGGAGAATGAAAAGAAAGTTCGAGCCAATCAAAACACTGGAATTGTGATAGACAAAACTAGGGTTAAATCATTCACTGTTTTAATTCTAATCTAATAATAACTTTATTCAATAATGATGCATCCATATTTCATTCAGAAGATGTTGATCTATCTCGGGTATCGAAAAGTTATCAACGAAAAAAGAAAGGCTATGTTTGGCTCCTGCTATCGGCCAATTGATACCATCTTATAAACTAGACTTAGAACGAATTGTATCTGAACAAAACAGCAGTAGAAAATGTAAATGTTACAAAGGTCAAGTCAAGGATCAATTGCGATAATGTTCCAATTGTCTATACAATGTATAGACACTTAGAACAGTATCGCAATTAACCCACGAAGACTGCGAACACAAATCCTCTATGTATTCACTATATGATCTAGGATGAAGACCGGAAGTAGCCGATCGCACTTTCCCATAAATCTCTGCCCGCGTCTGCTATTCTGTTGTATATTGTTTCAGCAGCTTCTTGTAACATCAGAGCTCCACACTGAAAACCTTGTCTCACCATCGTGTTCAAAATTCTACAAAGAGAAACGGTTTTAATTTTTTTTTTTATCATTAACAAACTTGGTTTAAAGTTGAACGTTGCCCTTGAGGAGGGAAAAGGCAAAAAGGTTTATCAAATGACAATACTAGTTTGACTAATGGGGGTAAAAATAAAGATTAGGTACTGCGGTGCTAACAGGTTAGCTTTTTTTATCGCGGAATTCCGGATATTTAATACTTTTCAATTACCTGACCATGTAATTATTACGAAAAAGTTTGACAATTGACCAACCGCTGGTCCCGCCCACTTACTCCGTTGGCCGCACCAATTGACTCTGACAGAAAAGTTCCTCTTATATTTTAAAAGGCGTTATTTTGCAAAATTTATAACCAGTAGCATTTAATAAAAATGTGAAATGGTTGGTAGGCGACCGATACGCCGTAGCTGCAGCTCAAGTCCGTGCTGAATGGGGGATTTAATTGGTCGATTGGTTCATTAGTTGACAGCCGCGATTGGTCAATTAACTGGCCTTAATTGTGGTATTGTAATATTCAACAGTGACGAAGTTTGTTTTCATGATTCTGGTGAGAATAGGGCCTGATTATTTGCGATAAATGGACGGAAATCTTAAAATTGGCCGATTAAAAGGTTTCCCGTCCCTACTGTAGTAAAATGATGTCATAACGTCTTTTTTCCGTTAGGAAAATTCGATATGTTCGTTGACGTCTGTATTCTCGGTAGCCAAAGCATATGCTTTTGTGCGTAGGAATATGACCTACGACATTCGCGTTAAATAAACCCGTTGCCTATTGTGAAAGATGTAGTTACGATGTTTATGTCGCCAACAAAACATTTTAACTGTTTCGTTACATGTTATATACATTTTACAGAATAACGCCGTTGAATATCGAAGCGGAACCTCCTGTTTGGTGTCAGTGGGTGTGGCCAGCAGAGAAAGAGGGCGGGGCAAGCAATCTTTTAACTGCTTGGGATCTCACATCTTTCATCGTTATTCTGAAATATCATTACGCTGCCGTACAGTTTTGAAGTATATAGTGCATGCCAAAATAGCTTTGCTTGTTTTATGGAGCTTTAATAATCTTTTAGATATTCCTGTTTTGACAGGAGGCATAGACAGAGATCAGCCTGCACATATGTGCAGTCTGATTTTGATCTACACCACCTGCTTTTGTCTTTTAAACCACAGTTGTTTATAAATTATTTTTTCGAATGCCATTTGAATTCAATGAAATTCTATAGAGGATTTCATTCAGCTTGACAAGGTTTAAGATCACGAAGTTCGGTTAAAAGCGTGCTTCCTGGGGAATCACCTGTACTAGATGGGGGCTATGGTTGTGGAGGACTTGACTAAGGACCAGAGGCTTGGTCGGGTTTCTAGCCCTTATTGACCAATCGCGGCTGTCAATCAAATAACCAGCGTACCAATAAAATCATTCGTGTACAACATAATTGAGTTTTGAACTCTGACACTTGCCACCAATTTTGTTAAGCTTCTTTGTTGGTTCGGCGACTTAAACGTCATAACTACAGCCTTTTCAAGCTTTAGTTACGACGTTTAGGTCGCCAACGAACTATTCTACTTTTTTTTATGCATTCTACTTGCCATAAACATTGCAATATAACGCCGTTTAAAATAGAAGCGGGACTTCTTGTTGGAGTTAATTGGCATGACAAAGGGACTAAGTGGGCGGGGCCTGCGATTGGTCAGTTACTAAGCCACACAAATAGAGTAAATAGCTCACAACACAAACTGCGTTTAGCTAGATTGTCCGAGTACAAGTATAAGATACTTACGTTATATTGTTAAGACTGCCAAGTTTCCTCCTTTCAATTGGTCCCATAAGATTACCGTACCGTACAGCATTAGTTCTGATAAAATCACAAAAAGTAATCATCCCTTGGGTACCTTGAACTCGTCCTAAAATGTTTCAAGTCAATTTTACCGAATTATATTTTTCTTTATCCTATTACATATACACCAAAATTTAACGCAATCAACAAAAGAGGCTATGAAGAACATCGATTGAAAATTAGATATTGCTTGAAATAAGCACTTTCCCTTTTTCACCATGTTGTAGAACACATGTCCTGTCAATGCGCTATAAAAGACAGTCTACAGCCTTTTTAGATTTGGACCATTCCATTCATTTTGTCGTCTGGTGATAGGTTAAGTCATCGCGAATTGTCTGATTTCAAAACTGTATGAAGTTGTTGACGACAATTCAACAATCTTGCAAAGGATATTATCCGAAACAAAACCCTTAAGGATATCATACAAGATTGAAATAAAGGAAAACAAAAAACTATCGCGAATTATAACCAACACAATCTGGCTTTTTTACGCTCCCAAAGAAACAGTTCAGAGAAACAACGTGGAAAATGAAGAAATTGCTTGTTACAAGCAATTTCTTCATTTTCCAAATTGTTCTCTTCCCAAAATGACAGAGATACTTAAAATTCTGTCAACTTGAAATTGTTGTCTACAGCTTCTTTAAATTTGGACCGGTCTAAAAATTTCGTCCGGTAATGGGTTACAACAAAAATCAAAGGGATGTTGATTGAACAAGGAATGGCTGAGAGACAGAAGCCATCCTATCTCAATACCGATACTGGATAATCCGTCTTAAATAAAATAAACTGCAATCCTCTTGAATTCGTGTCAACCCAAAAAGGGAAAATCTACAATCCCTTTTCTAGTTGGGTTGTTTTCGGAGTGAGCCCGAGGTATGGCTGTGGTCAAGTCATCGTCTTCGTTCACGTACGCGTCAACGTAAGCGTCAACGTCAACATCGGCTGAGAGCAAGTCATCGTCTTCGTCCGCGTATGCGTCAACGTCAACGTAAACGTCAACGTCAACGTCAACATCGGCTGTGGTCAAGTCATCGTCTTCGTCCGCGTATTCGTCAACGTCGTGTTGTCGGAAATCTTTGATATTTCGTAATATCTCCGGTATTATTGAGTACATTCACTTGAAACTGAATATCTCGAAAGAGACACGACGTTTAGGTTTCCAACCAACGAATTTTTATATCCCTCACTAAATAATTAAAAAAAATATATATGTCTTTACCTCAGTCAAATTGTCATGTCGGTATATTAAGTGAGGCCAGGTTTCCTTTAACCCTTTCCTGTTTTTTTAAAACATTAGACCTGTCCAAATTCAAAAGTTTTGCAGACGAAAATTTAAAGTGGATTTAATTAGAAAATAAACTAGTCCATGATGATGTTGACAACTCAATTTTAATTGCCAGACTTAAACAATTTGATCGATCAACTTTCAAAATGTTTCTCTACAATAAACACCTTTTTTCCAAAATGAAGTCTCAACGAAAATGAAAAAAAAAAAATATTTGCCCGTTAACACACATTACAATTAGGCAAACCGAAAAAAAAAACTATTAAAGAAGAAACCATTAGAGAAACCATTAGGAGAATTTGACTGTAGTTAAGCATATTCCTTGATTTGGCGACTTAAACGTCGTAACAATAGCGTATCCAGGCTGTAGTCAAGACTATTAAGGCGCCAACCAACTATTTTACTTTTTTGTAACAATTTACCATAAATTTCGACCTGACGTCAGTGATCCGTCAGGTTTTTTTTTTTTTTTTTTTATATAAGGTTCTGTTGTCCCCGAAGACGTACTCATGAGAAATCTACTAGTTTTCTGTTTAAAAAAACGAGTCGGTAATAGTAAGCATTTTTTTACCATCGCAACGATTAGGAAAATATTTTATAAATCTATAATATTAACCAATTACCAGACGATAACATTTAAGATTATTCAAAGATGTTGCAGCGAAAAATTTTAGTTGATAAAATTTTGGAGTTTTTTGCCGTCTGGGAAAGAAAATATTTTGATGATTAAGAAATTGCATGTAGCAAAAATCTTTTCATTATCAGCAATGTTTTAAAATGGTCTTTTTTTTTTGTTGTTGTTGTTGTTGTTTTCTTGGGGCGTCAAAAAAAGTCAGTGGGAATGGTTTAAATAAGTAATGAATTGGAAGGAAATTCCAAGAGGATTGCACAATCTGAAAAGAAACTTAATCTATCCCCACACGATCCCGGATTTTGACGCGTTGAAAATATAAGCTACGACAGAATCTTTGTAAAAATAATAGAAAGTCCTGTCACATGCAATTTCTACTATATCAACTGTGTTTTATTCATTACTTGACACGTATTTTTCAATTCCAATTTAAGATAAATTGTCGATGGTAATGACTTTGAATTTAGTTCGACCCAAGGTTTGTCTGGTAATCACATTACAAGTGGACAAAAGTTTAGACTGGTCCAAATTCAAATAAGTTGCATACAACAATTTTTAGCGGATGAACTTTGAAAATCTTTGTCTTTTAGGGTATAAAAAATTGTGGATAATAAAGATATTGTTCGTAACAAGCAATTTCTTCATTTTACACAATGTTTTCTAAACCGTATTTTAATCTTAAGGGGCGTGAAAAAGTAATATTTGCGGGAATGAGTTAATCATCAAACAACAGTGATAAACACATATGAGCAAATGATCACTTACTATCATTACATTCCAGAATTCCTGTAATTCCAGCATTTTTAATGGCGTTACAAGTCGTTGTTTCCCCTCTATAGATAGGTAACATGTAGCTCATCAGACAAACGCTTGTCTGCGTCAACCAAATTTGGCCCTGAAAGGAAAGATTAGTTTAAAAAAAACTGTGTAGGATCCTAGGATCCTCTTCTAGTCAAGTTAAGCCATTTGCACACTATGACTCTTTTTGACGCCCCTCAACAAAAAAAAGCTTTGGAAAGCATTGTAAAAAATGAAGAAGTTCCTTGTTACCAACAATTTATTCATTATCCACATTGTTTTCACACTATGAGACAAAGTATTTAAAATATATCCACTCAAAACTGTCGTCTGAAACTTCTTTGAATTTGGACCAGTCTATAATTTTGCCGTCTTGCAACAATTAAGACTGGTTCAAATGGTAGGAAATGGAGAAACTCGCAGAATAAATGATTGGTTGATTGTTTGAATTGGGTTTAAAGCCACTTTAAACAGTATTTCAGTCATATCGCGGCGGCTTGAGCACCTTACAATAGATTCCTGGTATTTCTCACACCAGTACTACCACTACACCCTTTCCTAGCCTCCAGCTGCTATCCCACTTAGGTTTACGATTATCCGACCATTGGTGAGAGACAAATGTCGGAAAGGGTATGTGCCGCCGCCGGGGGACTAACCGAGGTCGATACTTTTCAGTTTTGGTGTTTAGAGGTTTTCTGATTCCAAAATGGTCCACCTGTCTTTACACTTTATGCACATTTATACCCATGCCCACACACCAAAGCAAAAAGATCCAAAAGCAAGAAAAACTTTTGAAAATATTGTGGAAATAACGAAATTGCTCATTACAAGCAGTTTGTTCATTAGCCACATTTTTCTGTCCTAAAATGCAAACCGTTTGAAATTTTCATCAACAATAGATTATCGGCTGCAACTTCTTTGAATTTGGACCAGTCTTAATTTTTGGATGGGTTTACAATGGGTTAATCACTTCTTGTGGGTCCGATCTTTTCGTATATTGTTTTGTGCAGTTCCCTAAGGTCACTTGATGGCTCACCAACGGCTACAGAGCAGTCGGAGCCTCGATCATGAGGTCCACGGTTCGATCCCTGGTCGCGGCAAATATACTTCCCGACATAAGGCTCCCACCAATGGGTGGATAATTGTAAACCTAAGCGGGATAGTACTGAGCTGTAGGCTATGAAAAGATGTAATGGCAGCACTAGTCTGAGAAATACCAGGAACCCATAGCTAGGTGCTCCAACTGCTGTGATATGACTGAAATAATCTTAAAAGTGGCGTTAAACCCCATTCAAACAAACAAACTAAACACAAATGGTCCCACAGCTGACCTGAAGTTAAAAAATTAAAATTGATTATGCTTGACTATATATATCATACTGCGATCACACCGTGAGTGTCGATTTTTAGACATCGTCGGATTTTCAATCAACGTACTACCATCTGATTGATTTACTGACCCCTTTCATTCAGAAAATGTACTTTCCTCTTCTTCGTTGCATAGAGTGTGTTCGTGTAACCCATTACCACACAATGACATTTTGACGCCATCCAGAATAAAATCTTTTGACAACATGCCGGAAAATAAAGAAAAAAATTGCTTGTTACAAACAGTTTCTTCATTACCCACAATGTTTTTACCCCCAAAAGACAGCGATTCTCGAAATTCTATCAACAAAAAATTGTCGTCTGCAAACTTTCTGAATTTGGAACAGTCTAAAATTTTGTCATCTGGTAAATGGTTCTTAAGGAATTCTAGCTGGAAACGAGCAACGTCAATAGTGCAATCGACAAGGTTGGATAAATGTGTAACGTCGGATTTACCGACGAATATATGTGAGATTACTTTAATCAATGTACTGAAAGTACTGTAAGCTAGCAAAGCATGACTTTGTTGAGTTGTCTTCGTTGCAAAAGGTTATCAGGATATATACACGGGTTTGAAGTAACTGAGGGGTTAAAAACACGCTTTTGAAGGAGTTCTCTACAGTTTGAATAAAGTTCATTTTAATTGCTATACAAAGCAGTGCGCATAGTGAAGACTCTGGTCAGACTAAGTCGTTACTTAGAACTTTTGATGAGTTGTTGTAAATGTACATTCTGAACCGAAAAGAAGGAAAACAAGGTTTTACATATACCAAGCAATTTCATTTTTTCGTGTTTTCTGTTAAATACAAAAGGACCATGATGGTCCTAAATCGATTACCTAGTAATCATTCTTTCATCAAGATTGAGCGCAAGTGGTGGCTAAAAAGAAATTGTCATTAAAGCCCCCTTTCTTTTGTTTTCGTATGAAACGCACCTAAATTCAACAAGACCCTTTCTTATAACGGACAGAGTTTAATAAAAAATGAGCCAAATTCGTAGCCCTTAGAGGATATACAAAAGAATGATCATTTAGGCCTTTTTACCGTGTTCTCATATCGAATGTTCGCATTTTCGATAAGGTTAATCTTTATGACTTGAAAATCATTCTCATCAAGTTTCGTTACAATTGGGCCATAATTGTACCCTCCAGGGTGCAAGCAAAGAAATTGTCTTGAAAGCCCCTCTCACGTTTTTTTCTTGCGTAATTTTCTAACTTTCAATATCATTCATCTTTATGGCCTGACAAATATTCTGACCAAGTTTCTTCGAAATAGAGCCAAATTTGTGACCCCTAGGGTGCAAACAAATTAACTAACATTAAGCCCCCTTTAAACAAGTTTTCTAATGGAATGTTTAAAATTTCTTTATGGTCCATAGGTTTTATCGTAATGACCTGATAAATATCTAGACAAGATACATCAAGATGGAGCCAAAATTATAGCCCCCATAGTGTTAATACTTAGAAATGTAGACGCGGACGACAAAGGACAGACATTCGATTATTATAAAGCTCACTATGAGCACGATGATATCAAGTGAGCTAAATATACATATAGGAGATGAAGTTGCAGACACACAAGATCTATTTTGTTGCGTAATCATTCAATGGAATTGGTGGTTAAGGCTCCTGTGGCAGATTGCACTCGTTGAACTCTGAAACTACTTCAAAATATTGTTTGTTAACTTATATAAGAAAAGCTAACGCTTTGCTAACTTAAACCAAACCCACTTTGATATCATAGCTGACAACAGTGGAGGGCCAGCGGGCGGGCGGCTTGCTGACTGGACGTGCGTTCATTTTACCTTGTGGGCGCGGCTTCTCCTACAAATCTTGACGGATTTTGAAAAAAAAGTATTTGTCTTTATGTGACCTAAAAGCGTTTTGGGATTCAGTTCTGTGTCATGAAAAAAGAAGACTTGTTGTTTAAATACTTATGTGCGTAACTGCTCCTACACCTTAATTCTTAATGTAAACAATACCACACAATTGCCCCTCTTCCGCTTTGTAGGATGTCCCCTCCTGAATATTTTACATAGCATTTTGCGTTGAATGAGAAGCATTTCGTACATGCACTAGCAAAATGTCGTAACTACAGATTTAATAAACTTGTAATTACAAGATTCTGATCGCGCACCGATGATTTGTTGTCGTCATAAAGACGCCGATCATCAAATGAGGAATTATCTTACTGATAGTGGAACTGTTTATTCAAGTAAATTCCTACCCATTGAATAGCACCTTAACCCTTGTCATGCTGAACCCGGAATATTCCTTCTTTAGCAAGAGTTATAAACAAAGAACTATCTGCACATATGTGCAGTCTGATCTTAGTCTACAACACTTGCTTGTCTCTTTTTAAGCCGGAGATGTGTATAGGATAATGATAACCTGCAGTTGTTTTTCTAGTACTTATGGCCGTTTGGTTTTAATGCAATTCTGTAGAGAATTTATCATTCATGACAAGGGTTAAAATCAGTTCTGGTTGAAGTTGGTCCAAAATAAGATATGAGATCATACTTACGTCAGCATCAAATGTTGAATAAGCCCGGTCTATTTTGTCACAGAAATGTTGACTAATATTGACCGTATAACCGTCTCGACCACACCTGAATCTGTCCTCCAAACATTTATAAAACATGCAGTCTCCTGCTTCACCTAACTGCAGAGCGCTGGCACATTCAGCTATCGTGTCTGTAGAATAAAGATCGTGTTTGGCTTATAATACGGGGGTTTTGACCTTCAAAATGTCCTGTTTTGATCCTTAAATTTCTCGCAAAGGAGTCATTTACCCCCTAAATTTTTCGAAGGATTTAATTTTGATCCCTCAATTTTTTCATGCATCTTGTGTATTATTGAAAATTATATAAATCAACTTATAAGAGATTTATAAAAGTAATTCAACATATACAAGAAAAAAAATGTATACATTCAATTCTGGATTTCAAAAACAGTTTTGACCCTTAGAACCCATGGCCAAGTAGTCATTGACTCCGCAATTTCATCAAATCTGCTAGGTGAAACGATTCCTAATTGAAAGTTTGATCATATACACTTTAATGTTTCTTTCAATGAGGCTATTTTCAATATCAACTCCGATTTGAACTCCGTTATTGGCTGCCATTTATGAAAGCATATCTATTGATTTTTCGACTGACACGTCGTAACTGCGAATTATTCAAGCTGCAGTTATGGCGTTCAGGTCGCAAACCAACTTTGCTACTTTTTGTTACGTTCTATTTGTCATAAATTTTGCCAAATAACGCGGTTTAAAATCCAATTAGAAATTTCTGTCGCAGTCAATAGGCGGGGCCAACGGAGTAAGTGGGTGGGGTCAGCGACTGGTCAGTTAACGGATATCAATGAGTAGCAAATGGAAGCGGGTTCTAGATTCAATGTTTTTTAAAGAGTATATCGTCATAAAAATAGCAACAGACATATCAAAGTAGCTCAATAGATAAAAAAGCATCAATGACAGTGTGAAATTTGCACAATTTCAACGTACTTACTAAATAATAGATTGGCTTCTCCGTCAAGAATTGACAGGTCGCCGCCGTCAATAGAAAAATCGATAAACCAATCAAATCAATTATCTAATCGGAAGTGAACTTTGAGCTCAGTTATTATGTATTTTTTATTTATTTATTTATTGTGACAGCTAATTCACTTTATTTGTTTTTTAGACCAAAATAACGACAAAGTAATTCCGTTTGCCATCTTTCTCAACTTCTTGCTGGAATTCGGGAGCCAGCGATCCGCCAGTATATAAAAGTGTAACGAATGACATGAAACAATCAGACAATAAACACCAGATAACTGTCTTCAGTGTAAAAGTTTTAATTTATCTAACAATAAGATCAAGATAGAAAAGAATTTTTATGGTTTAGTTCATTACTTTAAGTATTTCTAGAGTACAGTGAAGCAACAAATAGCAAGAAAAGATCACTGTGAGGGATTATCTCTATGAGTAAAATATTTTCAAATAACCCTTTCAAATTTTAGACCTGTCTGTAAATTCAAAGATTTTACAGACGACAATTCAGAGTTGATTCTATCTGAAAAATTATTCATTAGGGTAGAAAATAGTGTGGAAAAATAAGAAATAGCTCGTGACAAGCAATTTCTTCTTTTTCCACAATGTTTTCTCAAGTATTAATCACAGGGACGTAAAACCATAAACGCAAAAGGGATTGAAAAGGAAAGGGTTAAGAAACGAAGAAAATATTTTATTATTGATGTATGAACGTTAAAACTTAATTAAATTGTGAATACGCGAAGTGTGTGATTAAGAATTTATGTTCATGCCTCAATGAAAAGAAAAAAAATATTCTCTTCTTTTCTTATACGTAAACAAAGGTAAACAAAGCAAGAAGTTGACTGGTTTTGAAAAAATTGTGACGGATCTACTTTGCGCGCGAACTTACGAAATAGTTGCTTGCTCAAAAATGTTTATTGGAATATGAAAAGAAAAAAATCAGCCAAAACGCTTGAATCTTGATAGACACAATTGACGGTACAGAGATTTTGGGGTAGTCGGTATCTTAAAAAGGTCAACAAACTTTAAGGTTATCTTATCTGATTATCGCGTGACTTTAAATGATGAAAGTTTAAATCGTGATACCGTGATGATCAGCGCAATTGCAAATGCTGCAATACGAATGTACTTAAAATACCAAACAACTATAGCTGTGTCGTCAGCGAACGACCAAAACCTCGTGACTACAGATTTATAAATGTTATTTACTGTTAATAACGATGAGAATTTTAAAAGGGTAACATTTTTTCAGTGATTGCAGCATTTTTCTCGAACAATTTTGGACATTTTTGTCTCTCTCCCCTTTTTTATTCTTTTAATTGCAGACCTGTCAAAATCGTAATACAGTGTTAAGATTTCAGTATACAAAAACACCGTTCATATTATTGCTTCCGTTACTTTGGCCAGCATAAGTGCTTATTAGGTCAATTCTGTTATTCGTGGTCAAAGAAATGCAGCTCTTTATTTTCTTCTAAATAGTCAGGAAATAAATTATTTCCTTTCTAATAATAAAGATAACACAAAATGCTATTCCCTTTATAAGAAGAAAACTCGTAGATTGACACCAACAGGACGTCACACTTCGATATAAACGGTGTAATTTTGTAAAATTAATGGCTAGTAACATTCAACAAAAAGTAAAATTGTTGGTTGGCGACCTAAACGTCGTAACTCCAGCTTGAATAAGCTGTAGTTATGATGTGTAAATCGCCAAACCTACAAAAATGCCTTAGATAAATTCCGACCATTGACTGAGTTCAAAGTTCACCTCTGCCCTAAATGAATGATTAGATTGGTCGATTGATTCTTTGATTATCATCAATATATCTAGAAAAAAAGGCGTGTTTTAAAGTTTAGCTAAAATAATTGAAAATAGTAGAGAATTGAAGAAATCATCATAAATAGAAGTAGTAACCACCCCTGTTCATACAAAGTAAACAATTTAATTTTTAATACAGTTTAAATAAAGAAGTGGACCAAGTTTCCGCCCGACATTTGATGAAAGTCCAAAAGTCATTGCGACATGCATTATTTGACTCTCACATACCGGTATGGTATGGGCTAATTAAAAGTAGCTTAGTTAAATATGCTGCTGGTGAATCCGTTCTTGATTCTTAATTCTTGTGTGATAAATGTGATAATTCTTGTGTGATAAATGGCAGCAAGTCAAGATTAGGTTCACCAGCCGTCTCGATATAAATGAAATACTTTTGAAAGTGGTGTTAAATTCTTTACGAAAAATCAAATTTCGTTCCTTTCTTAATTTCTGAATTCTTGGCGAAGCCAGAGCTTAAAGACTTCGGCCTTGATATTCCCTTTTTACAGATAAAATAATCTTCAACAAGCCTTCGATTAGACTCCATCCCAGTTTTTATTTTCTTTTTTAACCCATTTCCCACACAGCTCCTCCTTTTTACGCCCCGCAAGAAAAAGGCTTTGGAAAACATTGCGGACATAGAAGAAATTGCTTTCATCAACCTAAAATTGTTGTTTGCATCTTCTTTCAATTTGGACCAGTCTAAAACTTTATTATTAGGGAATGGAATTATAAGACTGAGGACAGTTTCAGAGTCGAACTCGACGTTCAAGTGCTTTAAGATTATTAATGGCTATAGAATGGCCAGGCGATTAAGACCTTTTCGCACTTAGAAATAGTATATCGAAATAACGAGAATCAACTCTACGACTAGATCCAGGCAAAAACTTTTTATTACGATCAGATAAATATAGACATTGTAATACAGAGATTCTACAAGTGTAAACAAATCTCTGCGCAACAAACATTTGAATATTAGCATATAGAAATAACAATAATCAAAGGGCTGATAGTCCCGAGAGTCGCCTGATATATAGGCTACTGAACACATCTATAACCCTAGGAAACCCATTGTTAATCTTGACACACATATTTCGGACCATGTTTCGAGACATTTGAGACAAAAAAGTAAGATGTAGAGAGCACAGTGGATTTTTTCCCAAGGAAGTAACCTAGTGACCGAATTTTTACTCAAATTCTTTACAAATAATAAAGGAAAACATGTAACGTTTTAATGAAATTGTCAACGGATATAATATAAAGATGTACACTAAAATTGTCAAAGGGGGGGGGGAGTAATCAAAATATCATTATTGACATCTGGCAACAACAATTTCCTCCTAAAGTGGCTCATGGTCTACTACGTAATTCAGCAAAAAATCGATGTAACCACCTACAAATTGACCAATCGCTGGCCCCACCCACTGAATTCCTAGACCCCGCCCAGTAACTCTGACAAGAAGTTCCGCTTCGATTTTTAACGGTGTTATTATGGAAAATTTATGGCCAGTAGCATGTAACTAAATGTAAAATGATTGGTTGGCGACCTAAACGTCGTAACTACAGCTTGATAATTGTTTCAATTCTTAATCAGACGGACACCTTTTTAGGCAGTCTCTTTAAAACAGAGGAAAAATGAATAACTGATGAAATTTATTAGTTTGATAATGAGACTTACGAAGTCCTTGACATTATTTTGTTTCAGATTGAAAAGAAAAATCCCAATCTTCTCATCGGATAATCTGTGAAATCTTTTTGAAACTGCGACGATACACGAACCTTATAAAACATCACCAGGTTGTTCGTAGGAAGCCATTTGGATGTGAAAACCCATTTAGGTTTAACAAAAAAGCATTCTACTAAGTAAGAACATTCTTTTTTGAATGAACAGTACCCTTGGAAAAAGGATCAGATCAGATTTTCTTTTTAATGCAATCATCTACACTAAAACGCCTTATAAATAGATCTTTTAAAAGTTTATAGCGAACTTATTCTTGGAGATAATAACCGGAAACGTCGTTTATGGTCGGAAACATACCCTTCATCGAGTAGGAAAACAATAAGAGTAGGCAACCATGTAATGAATAATTGAATTTAAGAAGTTTTAAAATGTTCCAATTTTAATCTTCTACTTACGTTGTTGAGCTTGGATTGTGCCAGAGGGTACCAGAGAGACGGTCTCTTGTCGGGACCAGGGCCAGGCCACTACCCCGTGTAAAATAACGACAAAAACAGCAAGCACTAGTGCACGCATCTTGACTGGTGTGTTGATAAACAATCAATGATAGGTAAGCTAGATCACTTGTTATCTCGTAGTTATCCCGATTAGCCCGGACTTTAGGTATGGTTATGTCATATCAGAACTGGCTTAGTTTGGTTCAACTAGATTAAATGATAAATAAAAGCAACGTCACCATCTTTTGTGCAATATACCAAAAGACATTTCTTTCTCCCGTGTTCAGATCGAGATCGTTTCTTTCCTCTCCAAAAGAATTGGAGTTCATGTATAATTGACGGATCATCGTTCTTGTGTTTCAAAATTGTAATCCGCCAAGGAAAAGGGGACTATCCTAGAATTGACTAGAGAACCTAAATTAATCTTGCTCCAATATCGACTGAGCGGGAAAAGTATCTATCCTGACCAGAAGGTTTTGCTGTTGTTTTTCTCTTTTGTGTGTGTGTGTGTGTGTGTGTGTGTGTTTTCTGTCTCTTTTTCTTTCTTGAAAACCGAGTGATTGTTGGAGTTCTGTCATAACGGTAAACCCGTTTTAACCCATTACCGGACATTAAAATTTAGACAGGTCAAATTTGAAAGAAGTTACAGACGATTTTTCAACGTGTGAGTAATTTGAGAGCTAATTACTGAAAATAGCAGAAAAAAGTTGTTGAAAAAGGAGAAATGGCTTGTTACAAGCTATTTCTCCTTTTCTCACAATATTTCCTCGGCATTTTTATAGGTGCGTCAAAAAGCTTTATTGGCGGGTAATGGTTTTCTTAAGAAAAAAGAGAGAGGGATTGAAAACAATAGGAGCCTACGCATTTTAACCAATTGACCAATTACGGCTATAAATCAAATCATCAATCGCCCAATGAAATCGTTTATTTAGGCTGAAAGTTAACTTTGAACGCCAACATTGGCCACCATTCGAGTGAAGCATTTTTGTTTGTATTATGACTTAAACTTCGGAACTACAGCCTGTGGAATGTGTAGTTCTTCTATGTTTATGTCGCCAACCCACCGTTTTATTTTTCTGTAATGATAATAATAATAATAAATTCTTTATTTAGAGAAGGTAGCACATTAAGGTAACATCATACATTAATCAAACAGATAAATGAATGAAGATCATGTTCAATGAGGCCTTCTGTAAAATAAAAACAAGCAAACAACAACAGGATCTGAAAAACAAACGCAAATTTATGCGGTGAGAAAGAAAACGCATTTTGATGATAAAATCACGAAAAGGAAGTTGATGTTCTTATTTATCTTATATATATAAATTGAAATGGTGTATTGCAAAATTAATCATGAGTCTAGATCGAAAATCGAGCTAGAGATAAGCAAAATACATACACAACAAAATGCGTCATATATATTGATTGACAGTATGATTATACCAATTGGATGGTTGGTTATATGAGTTAAATATTTCTTAATCACAGCTCATTAATTGACATTAAGTGCTTCTTCAAATTACACTTGAAATTCGATAAATTGTTGATATTTCTGATGTGTAATGGAATGTCATTCCAGCATTCCATGCCAGTAAAGGTGAAGGATTTTTTCAAATAGTCTGTCCGAGGAGTACAGTTGTGAGATATTTGATTATTGAAACTAGATCTCAAGTCATAGAATGAATTATTGCTCACTTTTACAAAATCTGACATATACGACGGAACTAGACCGTGAATAGTTTTATATACCAGGGTAATTGTAAAGTATTTGCATCTGTTTTTAAAAGACAACCAATTCAATGCGGTAAAATTGTCTGCAGTACTAGATCATTTCGGTTTATATAAAATCATTCTTGCTGCCCTCTTTTTGATTTTACTGAACCGCTGAGTTAAAGAGGATTTGCATTGACTCCAAATAATGCAACCATAATCTAAATAGGGTGTAATTTAAACATTATAAAACAATTGTTTCATAATTATCAGTAAGGAAGCTGTTAATTCTTTTAAAATGTAAAGTTGTGAGGATAATTTTGAACATAATTTTTCAATGTGAATATTCCAACATAATTTGTTGTCAATGCGCATTCCTAATAGTTTTTGCGAAGTAACATTCTCTATCTGTTCATGGTGTACTTGTAACTTTAAATTTCTTGATTGTAGTAGCCTTTGATGGGAACCAATTAGCATGCATTTCGTTTTCGTTGGATTCAAAATCATATAGTTAAACTTACACCACTCTTCTATCTGAATAAGATCATCTTTCAAATTTTGATTGATAAATGCTACCGAGTTGCATCGTCAGCGTACATATCCAGGTTTGATGACAAACAAATTGGCAGATCGTTAACATAAATAACAAATAAGATAGGTCCAAGTATAGATCCTTGGGGTACTCCAGAAATAACTGGTTTCATAACAGACAAGACGTTGCAATTCTTAACTGTTTGTTGATTTCACATAGATACGAACGAAATAAATCACATGTGTTAGGAGTGAAATTGTGGAGTTTTAGCTTTAAAAGAAGAATTTCAGATCAAATGCCTTTCTAAAATCAACCAATACAGTTCCAAACAATTGACCTTGATCTATATCAGATAACCAAGAATCGACAAGTCGAATTAGAGCTGTCTGGCACGAATGATTCTCCCTAAACCCAGACTGGCTCGAAAATAATATACAAGTTGTAGCTAAGTAAGTCTTAAGATGATTGGCAATGTGTCTCTCAAAAACCTTTGACAAAGTTGGCAAAATCGAAATTGGTCGATAATTGTCCAGATCACTTTTATTTCCGCCCTTGAAAAGAGGCGTCACACTGGCCCTTTTAAAATCATGTGGGAAAATACCTTTTGATATGGAGCCATTTATAATACATGCCACTGGTTGTGAGATAACGTCTTTGCACATAATCAATAGTTTCGGTCCAATTATATCAAGCCCAGTTGATTTACTACCATCTAATTTTTCAATGATATTGTTTACTTCCATGGCAGAAATGAACTTTGTGTCAAAATAACAATTAGATAGCTTGCGATCAAGATATTTTCCAAATTTTTGAAATATTCCGTATCTAATGATAGGTTATCAATAATTTTAACTATGTAAACAAAATGGTCGTTTAAAGCATTAACTGTATTGTTGATTTCTTCAACTTCGATAGAGTTCACACATAACTTAGACGGCAATTGACAGTCATTAGTATCAGCTTCCGTTATATTTCGGATATTTCTCCATATAACTTTGGTGTTAGAATTATCTTTAATTGCATTGTTAAAGGATTTTTTTACTGTTTCTTATAAATGACGTAACTTTATTTCTCCAAATTTTGTACGATGTTATATTGCCTATATGCTTAAGCTTATTTCTCGTCAAAATAGCGTTCTTTATTTCTTCATTGTACCACTTTGTTTGTAAATGCCTTTTTTACGCATTTTTCTTTGAAAGGTATATGTTTATAGAGAAGGCTGTTAACAGCAGAGTAGAAATAGCTCAATGCCTCATCTGGATCATATATTGTTTCGATGATGTTAAAATCGATGCAGGATAAACTGCACATGAATGCATCCTCATCTAATTTAGAAAAGGAACGGTAAGTAATTGTATTGCATTGATTTTCATTCTGAAATCTTACACAACTATTAAAGCAATTTGATACCGATCGCTTATAGAGAGTTTAGGAACTAATATTTCATAAAAAGATCGCTTATTGGTACTATAAATGATCAATTATACTTGAGGAATGTTTTGATACCCTTGTTGGTGTATCAACAAGCTGATAAAGACCTAAGTCTTGTACTAATTTTGCCCATTTCATATTGTTGTAAGTCGAAATCAATGAAAAGTGTATGTTAAAGTCGCCCAACAAAATATAATCTAGACTAGTTGCATCGGCAATATTTAATTGCTTTTCACATTCGTCTATCCAAATTTGAATACTGTTTGGTGGTCTATATCCGAAGTTTAATAGTACATGTTTACTTTTATGCAATCGTAGTTCTAACCAAATGCTTTCAATATTTCCAATTTCTATATCTTTTCTTCTTTCGAAATCTATTTTGTCGGCTATATATATGTTAAGACCACCGACCATAAATTCTGAAAAATAACGCCGTTAGATATGGAAGCGAAACATCATGTTGGGGTCATTGGGCGGGGCCAACGGAGTCAGTGGGTGGGGCCAATGGAGTAAATGGGCGGGGCATGCGATTGGTTAATTGAAGGATATCTGACCACGGTCTCTGAACTCTGACTTGACAGCTCGACTGAGGTAATGAAATGACTTTGTTTCCGAATATATCGTAAGGATATAAAACAAAAGGTAAAGTGGTTGTTTTTTTACTTAAATTTCTAAACTCTAGTATGAAGACGATGTAGTTACGACGCATATATCGCAAAACTAACAAACAAACCCTTTAACATGAATGTTGAAATTCAAAATTAACTTCGAGTCTTAATGAATGATTTAATTGGTCAATGATTTTATCGTTGACAGTTATGTTCCATTAATCCCACATATGATTCTGTATATTATAGTTCAAACAATTTGCGGATCGTGATGTCAATAAAGAATTAATCGACCAATCAAGTTATTCATTTAGACAGAAAGTGAACTATGAACTCCGACATAGGCCGACATTTATATTAAGCATTTGTATTGGGCGACTTAAACGTTCTGACTATTCAACCATTCAATCTATAATTACGACGTCTGGTTTCCAACAAACAACGTTTAAGTCGCCAATCGACCAAAAACGCTTCACGTGTCTCAATCACTCACAAACACCCCTCTCTCTCTCATTCTCTCTCTCTTTCTCTCTCTCTCTTTCTCTCTCTCTCTTTCTCTCTCTCTCTCTCTCTCTCTCTCTCTCTCTCTCTTCTCTCTCTCTCTCTCTCTCTCTCTCTTTCTCTCTCTTTTTTATATCTCTCGTTGTTGCATTCGAAATCGTTTGTGGGTCATGAAACCTTTCAACTTTCACGACCTCTGTCTGTTTTCTCGCCCGAATATGGACTTTGTTATACAGTGCGATTGATAAATAAGAATTTTGAGAAGTTGCGACCAAGGACATTCGATTCATACCAGCACACATTGTTCAATCAATTGCAAGAGCCAATTTGCTTCATACTTTCATTGTGACTTCAGGAGCCATAAACAGCATTCCTAACAAAGAATTTCTGAGAAATTCTTAGACGGACCTTCACGTAGCCCTAACCTCAATCCGATTGTATATATATTTCAATCAAGGAATCAACCGACCAATCAAATCTTTAATTCAGCCCAGACCTGAGCTTTCAACTCCAACATTGGCCGCCATTTTGTTAACCTTTTTTGTTGGTTTGGCGACTTAAACGTAGTGCCTTTAGCTTATCCAAGCTTTAGTTTCGACGTTTAGGTCGCCAACCAACCATTTTACTTCTTTGTTACATGCTACTGGTCATAAATTAACGCTGTTCAAAATCGAAGCTGAACTTCCTGTTTGGAGTCGGTGGGCGTGGTCAACGACGTAAGTGGGCGGGACCAGCGATCGGTCAATTCACCTCCGATTTTAGGGGAACTAGAACGTATACTTGTTGAACAATGGAGACGTCTTCCCCAGGCAGTGATAATAAATAATCTTAGATCCCTGAGGGGGCGTTGTGTAGCTTGTATAGATACTAGAGGTGGACACAATCATTTTAAAAAATGTTTTCTTTTGATCATCATGTGAATCTTACTTACACTTTACCACCTCTACTAATACCCAAATGGTTTGAGATCTTAATGCATTAAAATCTATTATCAAAATCTTGGTCGCAGAAACTCGGAGTGTCAAGTTTTCATTTCTGCACAGTATATATTATTCATTTATCTATTATATCTGTTTGTATTTTATTCATTAATCTATTTCAAAGTCGATTATCAAACAGTTAAAAAATCCCATTTATTTTTAGATACTCCCGTTTCATGCTATATGTGTTAAAGCTTATGTTGACCTAGATTGCATCGTAATGTACTGAATCGTTTAAATAATCAAAAGTGAAAAATGTGTTATCGGTCAATATAATTGTGTTATCACCTGATAGCAATTATGAATACATGAGTTAGTTTAACCAGTTACCACAAGACAAAATATTGGACTGGTCCAAATTCAAACAATTTGCAGACGACAATTTCAGGTTAATAGAATCTGAAATATCACTGCCTTTCTGGACAGAAAACAACGTGTTAGATTGAGGAATTACTTGTAATTACTTGTTACAGGCAATTTCTTCATTTTTCACATTGTTTTCAAAAACTTTTTTTCCTGGGAGGGGGGGGGGCTTAAAAAGCGGGATAGTGATCAATTGTGTTAAAGTGATATTAATCGACAACATATAGAACTACCAAAGAGCGGTAACATAATTTGTATATACATGTATTACATTAGAGTCCATGAATTAAATAGAAAATGGCATATACAAAGAGATGGGATAGAGACTGCACAAAACTAACATTTTCTCCGAGAATCTTAAAAAAATACATTCTAAATATAACTATCTAACAGATGCAGATATTACTCAATTATAAAAAAAGTTTCCCCTTTTCAGAAAATGAAGTCAAAACTTAGTACATATAACAACCGTAAAACGCGAAGAAAAATCAACTGAAAGTGGACAGCTGTGTCCGCTAGCCGAAAAAGTGGACAGATCTGTCTATTATTTACCGTAGACAGTGTGATTAAGTTTAAAGTTTCATACATCACTGCAGATTAAAAATGTTTTCTTCGTTTCTTAAAAAAGATAATATCGAATAAGTTATTTTCAAGAACCCTGAAGAAGCTAGTATACGTTTTTGTAGTAGTTGTTTCGTTCTTTCGAAAGAAAAGTTTTGCCGTATACAAAGACAACAATACACATTTGTTAGTGCGGTCTTACGGGGTTCCGGTTAATCTTATTTTGCACTCTCATAATACTACGGAATCCTCTTAATCGCAACCCTTATAATAACAATCTACTGCTTAATTTCAACTGACTGAATGCTCAAACATTAGATTAAAAAACAAATAGCTCCTTTTAATAGCAACTTCTAATTAACTGCAACAAACTTTTTGACAACGTTATAATTAACAGGCTTCCACTGTACCGAGTTCTTGTCTATAACATTGTTATGTGCTTCTATGGATATAGAAGGCGAATACCACTTTATGCTAGTTTGTCCTGTTTACGATGACATTAGAAAAAATGTATTCCAAAGTCTTTCCATGTTAGACCCAATGTTTTCAAATTTCATTTCACTTATGGGTTCAAATGATAAATGTACTATTAGAATTCATTTACGAGTCATTCGTCTTACGCAATTCTTTGCTGTTAAACAATTCTTAAATTTTCATATATTGATCATGTTCTTTCTCCAACAAGTATACAACATTTCCGGTATTGTTTACTTTTTGATTACAAATTAACTTTGTTAACCGTTTCCCTTACGTCAAATTATCAGGTTGATCTCATTTTGAAAGCTAGTGCAGATGACAAAATCATGTGTTAACGTTGGAGTGGTGAATATTTAGGGGACAGCATAAATGCTGGTTAACGACATCCCAAAAATCCCAAACATTAAACTTGTATATATGTTGCTTATAATTTGTTTGTAAATTCTAATTGAAATGTATAGCCATCTATCTTCTTCTCTGTTTGTTGTCTTACTCACTCAGTCTGTCTGTTTATCAGCCTGTCTGTCATCCATCTCTATCTCTTCCCCTTTCTCTTTTGATGCCTTAAACTTTCTGTATGTTTGTTTCACCTATCACGTATTGTAATTACGTTTGCTGTTATTTATGTACAATGCTTGTAATTAATTATTATAAATCTTCAATATTGGAGGAAATAATGATATAATAATAATATTCCTACGCAAATATAACAAGGGAATCCAAAACCTGGTCTATTTCACGAGAAATAGTCAAAAGATATTGTTAACCTTTAACATGTTATTCTTTGTTCAATGTATTATTTGTAAAATGACCAAAAACTATGTATAAGTTTGTGTCAATAAATAATCTATGTCTATGTCTATTCTTAAAATAAATTGTGTGAAAACCTCGTACTACAGAAAACTATCGTTGATCTGGGATTCTTATTAATTCATCTAAAACACTTAGAAATGATAAAATGGGGATTTTCTGCGATTTTATCTCTCTTAGTATCACGAATTTGATTAATAATAATAATAAACTCAAATGTGATGTTTTGCCTTAAACTTTTAACTGAATTCTTTGCCAGTAAAAAAACGTTAATAGGCATAAAATAAAAGAAATGGACATTGGGAACGTCATTTACACTTAACCCTTTCCTGTACAAACCCGGGATTTTACGTCGCTGTATTTTTATACTTGAAAAAACATATTGGAAAAAGAAGAAATTGCTTGTAACGGTCACTGAAACAGATTTTGTCCATTATCGTAAGGGTCTAGGGTTTTTCTTAACGTTTTTGTGGCGCTATTAAATTGTAAGATCGATTTCTTGATACAACTGAACAGTTTATCATTGGCTCACGTAAATCTTCTTCTTTTACACCAAAGAGATGAATAAGTACCCTTGGCTAGCGAAGATGGTTTTGACATGATATTTCTTTATTTTTTTAAAAGTGAAACGTATTTTGGCGGTGGGAGATAACGCTTTAATATTGAAATGAATTTAACTAAATTGAATAAATAAACGAAAACTTTTTCGGAATATAAAAAAACTGTTCCATACGATTTTCTCTATATATCTTGTTCAATATATGATTATTATGTATAAAAATAGGGTGTCATCATGATAGTTTTTGAGAAAATCGCATGTCTTCATCGCACAGTTTTCAATTTCGAATATGGTAAAAAATTTCTAACTCTAAATATCTGTTAATCTCAAGCCATGAAAGGACCAAAATTTCAATTACGTTTAGATTAGATACATGTAGCTCGCATGGTATAAGTCTTTGAATTAAACACTGAATAAATGGTACTAAAATCGACGCGCAGATTCGACGTTCTTAGCCGATAAATAAAGTTGTCATTCAACGACTTCGTTGGTTTGGAGATTTAAACGTCGTAGCTACGGCTATTCAATTTGTAGTTACGGCGTGTATGTTCCCGACCAATCATTTTACTTTAATTTTTTTGTCTCTCACTTCACATCTCTTTGAAAAATAATGTTGTATATCACCTCAGTTGAGATGTCGTGTCGGAGCCCAGTGAGTTTGGCCAGCGATCCGTCATTTTTACCTTAAAACTTGTGTTAAGTGATCACTTAACCCATTTCCACACAACATCGCATCTTAGACCCAACGAGAAAATAATTCACAAAACAATGTGGAAAATGAAGAAACTGCTTGTCACACACAATTTCTGCATTTCCACATTATTTTCTACCCAGATTGACAGAGATAAGTGAAATTCTGTCAACTTGAAGTTATTATCTGCACGATTTTGAATTTGGACCTGTCTAAAATTGAGTCGTCTCGAGAAGAATTAACCGAAATCCAACAAACAGTAACTTAATTTACTATCTATCATAGCAATAAAGAAGATTAATTAACGTACGTTATAATATTTAATGTATCAATGTTTGTAATATACATGTAATATGTTCTCAATTACGGACATTTATCTTTTTTATACGATAAAAAGAACAAGCAGTCATTTATAGGCTATGTGGTGATACAAAGTCCAACTGTGCATCAAGCTATATTTGCACTTATTGAATAACTGTATATTCAAAACTACTTGGTGCGATTATAGGTTTGGCTGTTTTTGTTTGGAAAACATAGACAAAAATCATGAAGTTTCAACTTATAGTACTCGTGTCGTGTGTTTTGTCTGTAGAAGCATTTTGGTTCGAAGAACCGAGAGTAAGCCCACATACCGGTAAGACTATTTCTGTGTAAAAGCATTATTGGCTGGGTCTGCGGTTTTGGGGTGACTAAAATTAGAATTAGCGAATGCGCTGTTATTTTGTGATCGGGACAAATAGTCTTAGTGATTTTTATGTAAAAAAAGAGATGGTAAAATTAGAGATAGCTTGCAAAAGACGACTGACCAATCTTCACTCATTTAGACTTCTAATAAATGTTGACGTCCAAATTTTATTTGAAAATGTACGTTATCGGGTGACCTAGCTGTCATACATTCTAATTCAAACTACCACATTAAGGTCGCCCACCAACGATTTGATTTTTGTTTTATATCACTGGACTTCCGTTTCGTTTAACCCATTCCCACATAATAACGCTTTTTGTCGCCCCAACGAAAAAAAAAAAACTCTAGAAATGGAGAAATTGCTTGTTACATGTTTTCTACCCTAAAAGATACAGATCAACAAAAATGTCGCCTGCAACTTCTTTAAACTTGAGCCTGTCTCAATATTTTAAATCTGATCAGTAAATAAGAAGATGTTTGCATTAAGTCTAATTTGGACGTGTCGCCTTGTAAATTGAGAAATAGAGAAAAAGTATCAGAGGAGTTGATATATGGAGTTTCATATATTTGGTTCAGGGGTTGTGGATCAATGGTTTCGGACGGAAGGACGGACTGATGGAAATACGGACTGACCTTCACACAACATGGTGCCTATATGCTACCCCATCTTTTTGGGGGGAGAAGAATAAACCCGTATCAGACATGTGATGTACTGATGTGAATATGGTTATATGACGTAATTTCCCCGGTAATCTAACTATCCTGTATATTTACAGAAATCTCGACGGAATGTATCAACCATGCTAACCGCGGGTCCTGTGAGTTTTTCCAATGTATAGAGGAGCGATTCCCCTGTGGTCATGATGGATTTACCCTAAACATGATGGCCTTCATATGTGACAGGGTGGTGAGGGGCATGCATACATTAAACACCAAGGTATGATTGGAGTCGGAAATGTGGTGAATCGACCTCATGGGCCAGCTTTACTGAATTCAGAGGTTCTGGCTCTTACTAGAGTTGAAACTATTGACATTTTTAAAACCTCTATCTCTCTGGGTAGAAAACCACGTGAAACTACAGAAAATGCTTGTAAAAAACAATTTCTTAATTTTCCACATGGTTTTCAAGAGGTATTTCCTAAGGAGGAATCGTGTGGAAATGGGTTAACTTAGATCAGAGATTCATAATTGATTAGACTCTGGATACATTTGTAAAGTTTTATCAAAATCCATCGGTAAATTGAGAAATGAAAATATACCTAGGTGTAAATTATATAAGAGCACCCCAAAAGTTACCAGTTCTTTTATAATCTTGCAGCGAGTGAAAATTTATATGTGCGTTGTCAGGTAAGCATCCAGCAGAAAATCATAAATGTTTAGGAAACTTCGCAGACGTATTGGATTTTAAAATAGTATAGTATAAAGAGATTCTAAAGAGCTAAAGGTTCAGGTAGTAACGACCATTATACCATGTTTAACCCTTTCCTGTAAAACCCCTTGTTTTTTGGTCTCTTAATAATATACTTGATAAAACATTGTGGTAAAAGAAAAAAATGCTTGCAACAAACTGTCTTCTTTTTCCACAATATTTTCTGTCGCATAGGATTTATTAAAATTCTGCCTACTTTATAATGTCGTCTGCTAGCCCTTTGAATTTGGACAAGTGCATTTACTCAAGTTAAATTAATTTTCATCCATTTAGGGACAAAGATGGATGAACAGAACAACACAGTGTATGACGCAGGGTTTACTTCCTGTTTATAATGCTTACACATCACGATGTGGTGATATCCGAGATGACGGGATTACCTCTATGTTAACCTGTCAAAACTTGGTAGACGAAGCAGGCACTGATTTCTGTACTTTTGTCAGGGAGAATTTCCAACCCTATCAAGATATCATCGGTGATGAAGGATTCAGGCGGTTGTTCCAAACCAAACATAGGCGGTAGGTGAATCATCTAAATACATTCTGTTGATGTTTTTTATTGACCTAACCATTCTGATATGACAGATATATACGTACGGTCGTATTACCCGAGCGACCACCTCTTCTAAGCGATCAATTCCTATAAGCGTCCACAATAGAAATTTCCTTTTCAAAACAAAAAGCTCACATAAAGAAGTGGTCGTATTTGCTAGAACATATACCTAAATCCAATGTTGTTGGAACTCATTAGAATCGTCTCACCGAGATCATTCTAAAGAGTTCCAACAACATAGGATTTAGTGAGAATTCTGAAATGATTTTTATATTCAATCGAATCAATCCTTTACATATTTCACAAAAATATGTTTTAAGCTACCGTTCTCTCAAGCGACCCGTTTTGGTTGTTCCATGAGTGGTCACTTAATTCAAGATTTACCATATTTATGAAATAATGTTTATTTTTCACAATTGGAGCACGGTTGAGGATTCGGTGCAACCTTGATTAAAGTCTGGGTGTTTATAATTGGATGGAGCTTTGTATAAAAGAAATATGTTAAAACCAGATCAACAAGGAGTAAATGATTCTTTATTTGACGTATGGCCCCGCCAATTGACTCGGCTGGCCACACACATTGACTCCAACAGGAAGTTCCGATTCGATTTTAAAGGGCTCGTTTTGCAAAATTTGTGGCCAGTAGCATGTAAGAAAAAAGTAGAATGGTTGGTTGGCGACCTAAACGTCGTAACAAGAGCTTGCCAAACCAACAAAAAGCTTAACATAATTGGCGTCCACTGGAGGGGTTCAAAGTTAATTCAAGTCTCTATGAATGATTTTTTTTGGTTTACTTGGTACTTATTTTTTTTTTTTTTCTTTACTTGGTTTTTGGGGTAGAAATCATTATGGCTAATAAAGAAATTGCTTGTAACAAGCAATTTATTCATTTCAGACGATGTTTTGCAAAAACCTTTTCTAGAGGCGCCAAAAAGCGTCACTATTAAATAGGATCCTTAAATCTCTGTCATTTTAGATTGGTTGGACCGTTCGTGTATGATGTTGCGCGATGTGGAGCTGGAGAGATTCTGGGACGTGCACGTAGAGCATTTCAGGGTATATTTGGGGCGGCCCTTGAGACCGTGAGAGACAGTTGGAACAGCCTATGGAGCTAGGGGTCTTTTACTATATCACTATAACGGGTGCACTCTGACAGAGACTGAATGTCAACAATATTGTATACCTAAAATGACAAAGATTTATTAAATCTAATTCAATAAAAATTGTTTTCTGAAACTTCTTTCAATTTGGAAAAGTCTAAAATTGTTTCGTCTGGTAATAGGTTAACCTAGCTTTTGTGTTTCATACGAGTTTTACTACACTTCACTATTCTGAATTATTGGCCTCTGTAGTCCGTGAAAACGCCATCTGAAGACTTAACTTTATGTTTATATCCCATAGGTTGTTTATAGAGCATATTAAATCAGTGGTCATTGATTCTAAATTTATTAAACGAGTCTTCTATAGACAGTTAAAAAAGAGACTCTGTCGAGTCTTTAACTGTTTTACATGACCGGTTTAATAAATTCGAGATTTATGAACACTAATCCCATATTCCATCTATTATATGCCCAATTATTTTGCAATAAATCACTGAAATTTAATAGAATTCATTTATATATGATATTCCGCGAAACATAGACAGCCACAATATGCCCTTATGACGTCATTTCGGCGGTAACGAAAAGCCGTTACCACAGGCTTTGATTTCATTTTCATAATTATCTACTCGATTTATTATCAAAAAATATTAACGGGGTTGTATTACTCCCGGGTCGTAGGCCATGATTTAAATTAAAGTAATCCGAAACTCTAGAAAATATAAATTATTACTAGCAACGAATTTCTTGCTTTTCATTGACTTTAGAGCAATTACTATATTCCATTTGACAATTTCAACCTGCACAAGAGTAATACATGTGTAAATATATTTGATTCTTGTAGCCGTGAATTAAGATTGCGATTCGACACCCTGAGATAAACAAATGAAATTGTACAATGATATCCCGTCGACCCGTTGGCAAGCAAAATTCCGTTACTGCAGCTTTATTACGATGGTCAATCCCGGGATTTTTTTTTTTTTTTTTTGACAACTTTTAAATCTAATTATGAATTGATGTTACTAAATGCTTTTATTTTAGAATTTCGGATGTATGATATCTTTATATATTTTAAATAGCCAAATATTTATACGCTGCTTTACAATATCAACTTGCGCCTGTGAGATATTGGTCCGCCATTTGTAAAGTTCATATCGTTTAGAATTCTTCCCCTTCCTTGATGATTGCGTCCTTTTGACCATCTTCTTATATGACTGTGACACGACTATGGACACTGACAGTGTGGTTCTGATAGCGTCCAAGCTTTATCCTGTCACGTATGTATTGTGGAAAAGAGTTGTGGATACTAACATTTTTGTGCATTTTCGAAAATTCCAAGAACGTCTTTATATAGGATGACCCCGTGGCGTTTTTATAGACCTGTGAGTCTAGCAATTCTTGTGAATATCGTACAAGTTATATGGATTTTAGCTTTAAATCCCCACGGAGAAATTCAAAACAGTTCCCTTTGGCCCAGGAATGAACTTGAGATATCTCAGGTTTACTCCAAGAAATGGATCTGTCAATAAAGGGAGACAAATGTTGATATCTTTGATTGAAGGAATCTTGACTTTTTCGATGCATTAGTATGGTATCTGGTCCCGACCCTGGGAATAGCTTCTCGAGTAGTACGCCTTTGTTTGTCAAATCCATCTGATCGTGTTTACAGAGTAACATATTTTGAACCGTCTCTATCGTGATATCTTCTGTATCCATAACCAGATACTAGTCTAAAATGAAAATAAAAACAAACAATTTTAATTTATCTAGAGCAATGTTTTTAGTTCTGTCTGTTCATTATCCGAAAATACTGTTTGGTGAAAAAAGTTACTTAAACATAAATGACTATGAAACTGTTGTGCATATTGGTCCCGTCAACTGACTCCCACAGGAAAGCCGATACAGTTTGTAAAACGGCGTATTTTGCCATATCTATGGTCAGTAGCATGCCACAAAATAGCATAATTGTTTGTGGGCGACCTAAACTTCGTACTAGCAGCTTGAGTAATTTGGGTTACGGCGTTTCAGTCGCCAAACGAACAAAACTGCTTCGCTTAAAAGTCGAACTATGTTGGAGTTCAAGGTTCACTTCTGTTTTAAATGTATGATTTAGTTGGTCCATGGTTGATTGACAGTCGTGACCCGTAAATTCAGTACCGTAAAAACTTTTCAGAATGATACATTTAGATTTATTCCCATTGTTTTGTTGAAGATGAATATCTTTTGATAATAAGAGATGAGACGAGTGCTTTAGCTCTACTAGCTAAAAGCAAAATTGGCTTTTTCGATGGCGTGGTTCCCTATCGCCTGTCTGTCCTCGTGTAAGTCGGTCAGTCTATCCGTCTGTCATCTTGCCTGCCTGTTCGTACGTAAACATTTCTTATTTACGCGATTAAGACGACATCATATAGAATTGTCTTGAATTTTTACAGGCTGATTTTAGGGTCACCAGGGCCATATTCATTAAATTAGCGCGAAAAGAAAAAGACAACCGAGGAAGTCCGAAAACAAATATTTGAAAAAGTTATATTACCCATCACATTTTTATCTCGGTTGGTACTTCAGAAAGGTAAATTGGCTACTATTCATTCAGAAATTCTTAAACATATTGTTTTCGACCCGGGTTAGCCTATGCAACACTTGCAGCCGGACTGGTGTATACCCTTTCGCAACATTCTCTGGTGTGTTTACATGTACACTCATAGTCAATTTTGTTAACAAGGTCGTGTAAATATCATTTTGTATTCTTTTCAATTGGGTGGTCACTATCAAGAGGGATAATTCTATAAACACGTTTTTATAGTTACGCCAATTTTTATCTCATCTGACCACAAAGCGCTGAATGCCAGGTATAGTGATGAGCCATCTTTCCGTGCCCATCTGTTCGTCTGGTTTCCGTCTGTCAACAGCCGCTGGGTGTACAGGCTGCCAGCTTGGCGGGCGTTAACTTTACGTCATGTGTGCAACTACTCACAAAATTCTTGACGGATTTTGATGGAGTTTTTACAAAATGGATGTTTTGGTGACCTACCACAAATTAACAGCATTTGTCGATTCAATCATGCTTTATAGAAAAAGGTACCTTATTGTCAAAATTCTAGTGTGTGCACCTACTTCTACAATTTTTTGACGGATTTTGATGAACTGTTCATCAAATGCTTGTCTTTATACGATCTACTGCATATTATCACTGTTTTGTGGTTTAATGCTGCATCATAGAAAATGGAGATTTATTGTTACAATTTTCAACTTCTAATACGATTCTCGGTGGATTTTGATCAAGCTATTGAAAACATGGTTTTGTGACATTTTCGTCTATTGCTGAATCGATTTCGTATGGGCTCTCCCTGCCCATCCTATACTTTGCATAAAAACGGCTTGGGGTATTTTTAAAAGACCCTCTTTTGAGGCCAAAAGATTGAATAATTTGCGTTACCTTATGACTCTGTTTATAAGTTTTTAAAATAATTTATTGTTTTGGCTCAATTTTATTGGGAAATAGGATGAAATCTTAAAACAAAATTGTTGGGGTAGTACTCTGTTTTGGAAAAGTTGCTTTTATTCACAAGAAGACTCAGTTGAGCGATTAAGGACCGTCGTGGTCCTCTTGTTTACTTTAATTATTTTCTCACTATTAAGCAACTACAACCGAGTATTAGCATCTTCAATTGTTACGTTTGTTAAGATTTTTATTTCAAAACCGGAAATTTTCATATTACATTGCAAGTTCTACAAGCACATTGCACATATAAGCACATTTTATCATTACTAAAAAGGATACAGAATCTATTCAACATGCTATTCTAGGATTATAAAAGTTTTTAAAGGCGATATCTTGAATTAACCAAATTTTTTTTACCCATCACCTGACGGCAAAATTTTAGACACGTCCAAATTCAAAGAAATTGCAGACAACATAATTTAGTTGAAGTAATTTTAATTTTTTTGTATATTTCTCTTTTTTTTGGGGGGGGGGGTAGAAACAGTGTGGATAATGAAGAAATTGCTTGTAACAAGCAATTTAATTTACACGATATTATCCAAAGCGTTTCTCCTGGGGGCGATTAAAAGCGGATTTGTTTTGGAATAAATATCGACATGGAACTAGTATGTATCTAGTATGTATCTAGTTTTATTATGATATAGTCTTAATTTTATATTCTATGTTTACAAAGCATCACGAAACTTCTATTACTTGGAATCTTAATGATTTGAAAATGTACTACCATGAAAAATGTGACTTATTGCACCGTCGTACACTTTTTTATAACTGAAATAGTCGCCAGATGGGCGACCACAACTCGTAACTGTTGCTAATTAGTCCTCTACCGGCGAAGCCAAAGTGGACTTTAGGTTTGCACTCTGTTCGTTCGCCCGTCCATCTATCAATCAATCTATCAGTCCGGTAAATCCGTTTCCGGATTTTTTTCTCTGAACGCTTGCAGGTGTTGAGATGATTTTTGGTATGAGAGTCTGCATTAATGAGTTACAGAACCAGTTCGAATTCAATTGATTTTTGAGGAAAACACGGATGTTGAACTAAGAAAAATACTGGGAAACTACAGTTTTCAGGACTTTTTTCTAAAGACTTGAACACAAACAACAAAAAATGATACTTGTTTTTTGTTGTTGTTGTTTTTTTTGTATTGGTTTTTCCTTTTCTTTAAAGAATTGTATCTGAAATCAGTTGCAACAGTAAGACTTTGGAAGACCTCCTTTCCCACCCAAAAAAGATATCTCTCGAAAGAGATATATACATAAAGTCGAAAGAGATGTATACATAAAGTCGGTAGGGGATTTGTTATTGCCAGTCAATACTTCAGAATGCTTGTATATTAGCTATAGCTTAGACGTTCATGTCGCCTACTACGAAATGCTTCTTCAAGCCTTAAAATGAATTTTATATCTGAATTTATCTATATCTAGGGTGTGTTCGAGTAAACTTTAAAAAAAAGTGAAGAATAAGGTGAACATATAAACTAATTATTCCAATAAAGAGAAACAGTAAGAGGTGTTACGTAGGTCAAAATATACCTTTAGAAATGAAGCTAATGGAAGGACATCATCAACTTGACTAACCGTTTAATCCTTTATAGATAAAAAAAATTCTCGTGTATCGATCTCTCCGATTTTAGAAAAAATAATACAGTGCAAAATAACTCTTTTTGTCGCAATAGTTTGGTTTTCTTTTGTTGTTGTTTGGCTCATCAAGCCAAGGAACGAGAAACAATAACTGATATAAAGGACGCCTTTGCTAATTTTGTTTCCTATTGGGAAAAAGAAAATGAAAACTGGGTGAGGATGAAATTGTTTACTCGGAAGTGAAGAAGATAAAATGTGTCTGTGTATATACGAATTATCTGTATACATTCCACATTAACATTCTAGGTGAACCAAGCAGGATATTACAAAACTTTTCAATATCTTTCTGTATATGTAATATCTGATTCTGCTTAAAACATAAGTATTATGTCTCAGCTCTTATACATTCTTTTTAACAAATTTAACCGGGAAATACCATGTATAGTCGAGGGAGATAATTATAGGGAAATTCTCAGGACAACTTCGTATATAGGCTTCGAATTTGGAGCAGTCTAAGATTTACTCATATAGTAACGGGTCAAAATGCAGTATAAAAGCGCAGTGAAACTGAAGTTGAAGTTGAGACTGTTTACCTGTGATATTGGTAAAAATACGATAAATGGAAGCAAACAATAAAAGGTAGCACAATAGACTGAATAATTAATTAACTGTTCGCTGAGTTTCAGATAGATAGATAGATATACTTTATTGACGTAAACTATACAGTTTCTTGTCATATCATATACAGACATACAATAATAACAAACACACACACACACACACACACAAACAAAACAAAAAACGTTGACATATAGACAAACAATCCAAAGGCATTATATACAACATGGAAGAGAAGCTGGAGGAATGTGTGAATTACTGAGAACATATATGTCGCTGGTAAATACGACATTATCATAAATGCTGTATCTGCGCTTCAGTAAACACTATCGCACCCACCAGCAGCATACTTTACGTATCATAGATTAAATTGGTTCTTAGTAAGAAGCCTTCCTTGATAAATTTAGCCAAAATGAAAAGAGTAATTTTGTTACTTGAATATATCAATCTATTAAATTCCCACATACTGGGATCAGTATAGAAGTACTTCTTCAAATATGTTTTTCTAATATCCCCCTGCAAATAAAGTTTAATATCTTCAATTAAAAGAGGAAATAATAAGGGCGACATTATCTCCCCTTGTTTCAGACCAACAGTACTCTCGAATATTGGGGAAGTAATATTGTTAACTTTAACTTTAAATCCTGTTATAGGATTCTAGACATTAGGATTACGTATGATATTATGGAATTTTGTCTTCCCAAAAAGTGACACTTTCCCTATCAGTATTCCGTATAGAGTATAGTTTGAAAAAAATAGACTTTAAAGAACCCTTATTATGCCTTCCTTTTCGTTTCAGGGAAGGCTGTATATATTTGGAATAACTTGCGTGTCTACAATATCTGTGTTTAGCATCTATGTGTGTATATATGTTCATATACGTGTATCTGTGTTTGTGTATGTGTGTATTACATATGTATGTATATATGTGTATATGTGTATGTATGCTTATGTCTCTGTGTATGTGTGTGTATGTATATGTACACACGCATACATATACACACATATATTTGTATGTTTATGTGTGTATATGTGTATGTTACGAAAACCTTGTATTTGTTTTAGACATAACCTGTGTGACTGTTCAAGGGTTAGAGTATCACGATTGGAGAGGGCGGGAATCAACTCGCAACCAAAGGTAAATGATCCATCTTTATCATTGCCAATTCTGCCGTTTGCAACACGAAAAGACGAGGACCTACACAGATCAAGTAGTTTAAGACCAAAGGAATTACATATTTTATCCTGCGTACACCTCTGAATAAAAGTATCAGGCACATAATCATCATTATCAATAAAATATCTGTCTTGCTCAATAAAATCTAAGCGAGAGCCAATTTTAGAGTTAAAATCTCCACAAACAAATACAATGCCTAATTCATCAAAATGGTTTATATCGTCTTGCAAAACATGAAACAAATCTACACTATGTACATTATATGAAGGCGAATTTTCGCCCCACATATAATCTCCACACAAATATACATCAGACTGGTAACCGAAAAACTCTTTTTTCAAACGTAGCCTCTCTATAGTATCAAAATGGTTTCTAATTAAACTAATACCACTTTTCAAATGAGACTTAAAGTAGATGGCAATTCCACCGCTATTTCGACGAGCGTTCTTATTTTGAAACTTTCTGAATAAATTGAAAGCATAATAATCTTTTAAATCAACACCAGAACTACTTTTACACCAAGATTCATACAAGGATATAATATCAAAGGCACTTAAATATTGGACAAAATCGGGGTTTTCCTTCTTTTCTCTGGTTAGTCCATTACAGTTCCATGGAAGGATATTTAGCTGCTCTCCCGCGCATTCGTAATTTTTCTCACACTGTTTTCTACCACTTTCCCATCAATATACAGTTTATCGAAGCTAAACCACGCATTGTGAGCCGACTTAATAGCTTCCTTCATTTTAGGCAAGAGATTTTTTCGTTTCTCCGCTATCTCTCGTGGAAACTGTTCAAATAAGAAAAAATCAGTTTGGCTTAAATTCTTTGATTGCGTTCTAACAGTTTCCCTGTCCTTGAAATAAGTAAATTTCGCCAGTGGCGCATTCTTTCACTCTTTTGTCCCGTTCTATGAACTCGCTCAAAGTGAAAACTCTTCACTAAATCCTCCGCAATTTTCAATTTGTTGGCCATGTACCCACGTAAATAGACTGAGTTTCAGATCTCCTGTTAGACTGTTACTGAAAATTGACCTGGACATTTCGCAAACGCGGGTAAGGAATTCAATAGATTATTTTGTTCTGAGAAATTGTTTATAGAGAATTACAATTTTGATAGTTTTAGATGTTTGTTTTTTCAAAAGGGTGTATCGTCATTTGGCGAGCAAAATGTCGTAAAAACAGCTCGAATACAGCTGTATTTACGACATTTTGTTCGCCGGGAGACTAGATTGTGATCTAAACATAAATGTATTTTTGTAGCCTGCAGATTCTCCTTTGGACATGTACGTTGAAACTTTTACTTTCAACAAATCATTGTCATGCTATATAACATCCTATTCAAAACCTACATTATAATAAAAGGGTTGATTGTACTTACTGTGGTCGACATTTCATTTGAAAATTAATTTCATAAAACAGCTCAGGCTTGAAAAGGAAGAACGGGAGACATAGACTATAATCAGGCTGCTCTTGTGTGTAGGCTGATTAGAGTCTATATTTCCCGCCCAAACAGAAATATCCCGCTTACAGCACGACAATGGTTAACGTTTCGATTCATTTTGCAAGTTCATCGCTTTTACACAGTTAACGCTTTGCCGTTCTCAATCAGATATCAAATGATCAATCATTTATTCAGGCCGGAAGTGAACTTTTAACCCCAAATATTTTTTTACGTATTTTTGTTGTTGTTTTTTTTTTAACCTAAACGCCTTAGTTACAGCATCCTCAAACTGTATTGACGAAATCGCTGCCTGTTCGTTTATGTCCCTAGTCACACATATTATAAATATTGGTTTATTAACCTTAGTCGAACTGTCGGAGGTCAAAGGACGTGGCAAGCTTTTCGTCAATTTCAGCAACAATATCAAAACCATCGTTTACGTAGTTTGTACCCTAAATAAAACTGTCACAAAACTCCAATTTGTAGTGTCTTTTCTGAGAATTATCTACAATATTTGAGTGTTGATGGACGACATCGGCGGTCAAATCCCTGTTTAAGAAAATCTGACGAATGCTCACTATTACAGTCATCCGTAATTTTACACGTGACATACATGTATTAACCCCTGTCTATCTTGCTGTATAAATACTCTTCAAAAATTGCATTAGAATTAAAGGGCTGAAAGCACTGGAAATACCAATCATAGGATAATATTTATTTTGAAAATATGTCTAATGAATAACTCTGCATAAAACGCGATACACAGGCGATGTAGACTAAGATCATTCTGCACTTATACGCAGACTGATCTTTGTCTACACTTCCTGCAAAAACAAGAACACCGGATCAGCATGACCAGGGTTTATTTTCCGCGAAGTTGGGTTTACCTCGGGTTATACAACACCATTTACTGATAGGGTGTGGAAATATAGATCTGCTCATCTGTTCTTGAACAAGTTCAACTGTCCGCCTTGAACTATATACACTAAATCTTGTCCTGTAGGGACGACCAAACAGTGGTCGCTTAAAGGAACGGTCTTGTAACACAATTTATTGTGATACTAATAAAGGGTTGGTTCGATTGCATAAAGAAAGTAAAACAGAAATCTCGCTTAATCTTAATCTGTTGGGACTCAGAAACGTCTTATTGAGACGATTCTAACGAGTTCCTACAACAAAGGACTACGGTCGCTTAATGGAAGTGATCGCTGAATAGACGTGGTCGCTTGATTGTATCACCCTAATTGTCAGAAATGTTTCTTCTCTACAAAACATATCTATTTCTATGATGAAGAAATGGACGACTCTCTGCTGTCAATTCACCAATCGCTGGCCCCCATCCCTCTGACTCCTTTGATCCCTATCATTGACTCCAACAGGATGATCTGCTTCGATTTTTCACACCGTTACTTTGCAAATTTAATGACCAGTAAGATGTCTAAGTAGAATGATTGAGTTTGCTATCTAAACGTCGTAACTACACCTTGAATAAGCTGTAGTTACGACAATTAAGTCGCCAAAACAACAAAACTGATACATCATAATGGTGGCCAATGTCTTAGTTCAAACTGGACTTCCAGTCTAAATAAATTATTTCTTGGGTCAACTGATTAATCGCAGTTTGTCAATTAAAAAATTCAATGACCACTTTAATTTATCAGATTATGTGGAATTGAAATATATCTATTTCAACAGAAGAAAAAAAAGAGTATAAAGCCATAAAAAAAAGAGAGAAAAGCTGGGAAATACATCCAATAATGTTTTGAAAATGGAAAATTTCAATTATTAAGATAATTTTTCATTGCAGCACTAAAGAATCTAAGAAACCCCACCAAGACATCCCAAAAATGGCTTTTTAGTCTGTTTCATAAAATATATAAGGTAAAAGATTGAGAATAAAAAATGAATAAATAGCCACATTTAGAATTTCAGGGTTTAAATATCATGCTATTAACAGAAATCATTACTAAAACTGGTTTGTGCAAAATGGGAGATAACCCTTTCCGAGTGATAAGTCACCTTTTTTTCTGCCAGTTTATACAATCTTTTTTTTTCTTCTTCTTCTTTTTTTTTAAATCCTTACAACATATCGAGTGTTTTGAGATGACAAACACCCTAATCTAATGCATTTTAAATTAAAAAAAAAGCAGCAAAAGTTAGTTTTAAAAAAAACATTTAAAAGGGGGTCGTTTTAGCCCCTAAAATCGACTTTTCAGTCCGCTTCAATGGCAACGAAGCATGCAGAAAGAGAACGAAATGGTCGTAATACTGAGGTTTGGTCGTTTGTTGTCAAGTAATTTATGATTATTTCATCTTCGTTATTTGACTATATTAACACCATGCATATAAAAAATAGAAATATTAAACATGTATTACAGAGGTATCTTAAATTATTTTCAAATTTACAATTTTTGTTAAGTTCTACTTTCTCTCTTCTCCATTTTGATCCGATTCAGAAGTCCGACCTCGGATTTTTTGTACGTAAGTACAGGTTCAAAGTGTCAAACTGTTGAGATCATATCTTAAATATTGCGAATACCAAACATCAATTAAGATGAAATCAAAATTTAATTTAGAAGTAACTGTTCGGAACGCCATAAACAAACTAATCGTAATTTCTTGGATACGTTTTACTTTTGACTTTATTACTCGAGTCAAAACCCATGACATATTCAAATAACAATTAAATATAATACAAGCCATAATTTCTAAAAGTGATCGACCACTTTAATGTATTTAATTGAAATAACGCCTGTAATAATAAGGGTTCGGTATCATATAATCAAATATCCAATATTGTAATGACACATCAGTGTCGCTCTTATCAAGTGTGAATTTCGGGTGGTCGGTGGTATGAAGTTACTGTTCGTTTTAGTGGGGTTCAGAATAGCGTATCAACTATAGTTGGTACTGAAATGGTCGTATTTCGGAATAGCGGGGCGCCCGATTAAGAGGTGTTTGCGACCATTGAAATAAAAAAAAAATCCGTACTGTTAAAATTCGGTCGTAAAAGCGGGGTGCCCGTATTTCCGGGTTGGTCGTAAGGAGGGGTTTTACTGTATTTCAATATGCAGGTAGTTTTAAGCCAAATCGCTGACTATGAGTACCTAATTGTTTTCAGATCTTACAGAGAATGGCTGTTAACGCATTCCCACTTGGCAAAATTTAGACTGGTCCAAATTGAAAGGAGTTGTAGAAGAAAATCTAAAGTTTAACAAATTTGGGATTTTTCAACTTTCTGGGAAGAGAACATTGTAGAAAATGAAGAAATTGCTTGTTACAAGCGATTCCTTCATTTTCCACAATGTTTCCAAAGATTTTTTCTTGTGGGCGTCTAAAAGCGTCCCTGAGTGGGAATGGGATAATACTGGCAGGATTTATCTCAGCATAAATTGCAAAATATTAAAGTCATGTGACAGCTTTATTAACCTTTTCCTGTTTTGTGAAATTGTAGACCTCTCCGAGTTCAAAGCTTGTGCAGACGAAAACTTTGAGTGGAATTAATTTGAAAAATAATCACTCGGTAAGGGTAGAGAATGTTGTGGAAAAGAAAGAAATTGCTTGATACAAGCAATTTCTTCTTTTATATATGATGTTTTCTGAATTATAAAATCAAACGGACGTGAAAAAACCAGGAATAGAACAGGAAAGGTTTAATCTTAGTATTCTCGGTATACTCGGCTTACTATTCAAATACCTCTGAAAAATATTAAGTATTTATTGAAAGGACAGAACAATAGAAAATGATATTCGTCTTCTTGTTGAGACTGTATAGCCTATACATTTCTTCATTTCTTGCGAAAGTTCAATGACGAATTTTATCAAATAGATAGATTGATTGAATGGTGTTTAACGCGACCTTTAACAGCTGGAGCACCTTACCATTGTGCTGGTATCTATCGTACTAGTACCACCACTACATCTTTGCTGAGCCTTCGGCTGCTCATCCCCCATAGGTTTACGATTATCTACCCATTGGCGAGAGACAAACTACCATGACGCTACAATGGATCGAACCCAGGACTCCATGATTAGGAGTCCGACAGGCTAGCACCTTCTAGATATTGTGTATCTAATATGACGGCCTTTTTTGTCCTCACTAAGCTTGGAGCATTCTCATTGGTAAATTCATAGTTTCAAATAATAGTTTGGAACTATGATTCCAGGCAAATGATTGGTTGTTGAAACACAGTCTTGTTAGTTTATTTGAGCTCTATGGCCGCGGCTTTATCACTTAGAAACTGATAAACCAGATATACGTAACTTGAAAACAACTTTTCTGTATTTTTTTTAATTATTTATTTTTTTTCTGTTGTTAATTTAACCCTTTCCTGTTCTTTGAAGTTTCAAAGGTTTTGCAGACGACAATCTACACTTGAATTTATTTTAAAATAATCATTCGTTCGGGTAGAAAATATCGTGGAAAAAGAAAAATATGCTTGTCACAAGCAATATCTTCTTTTTCCACAATGTTTTCCCAAGTATAAAAAAACAGGGACGTAAAAACCGGGGGTTAAAATCGTTAATATAGGTATCTAGAACAGCTTAAATTACCCTTTAGATTTATAGTTTCAGATGATAGTATTAACTGAATGTACCAAGACAACTAAGGTACAGGCAACATCGTAGTTAATTAACAAATTGCTAATCCCCTCGTTGTTGTAAAAAGTATTGATTATATAAGAAAACGTAAACAACACCCAATTTATACGAGGTATTACCGAGCATGATATTTCAAATCCATGAGTGATTTAATTTTCCTTTGAAATAACAAAATCAACCTGATAATTAAATACAATACCGTTTTGCCATATTTATAGCCGTATCTAATGAGGTAACCTCGATATCTTAATTTAAAAAAAAAAAAAAAAAAAAAAAAGAAAAAAGAAAAACGGATAGCCGCTGCCAATCCAAGAATCTGTCGACTCATCAAAACATACATCTAGAGCGGAACTGACCTGTGAATCAAACATTGGCCGACATTTATGTGAAGCTTTTTACTCTTACTGTATATTTCCGACGGTTAGATTGTTAACCAATTATTTTGCTTCTTTGTTAAATGTTACTGGCCATAAATGTTGCAAAATAACATCGTTTAATGTAGAGGGTAGAGCTAATGGTAGACCGATACAATTGTGGGGAAAATACCAAACAAGAGGACCATGATGGTCCTAAATCGCTCCCCCGAGTATGATGGTTCATGGCTTTATGATATATACAAAAAAGCAAAGCCTTCTGTCTAATTATTTTGGAGATGTTTAAGGATTTCTCTTTTAATCCTAGGTATATTGATGATCCCACCGTATAGCGCTAATTTCCTGAATATGGTAATCCTTTGAAGTATTTTGTTAGAGGATCAATAGACATCAATACAAACCAAATATCAAAACTCTTGGCCTAATGGTTTAGGAGAAAAAGGTTTTCAGAGATATCATTCTTTATACCTATCTAAAATTAGTGATCTGACAGAAAATGGCTAATTTTCAGAAAACGGTAATTCTTTGAAGAATTTTGGTAGAGGGTCAATAGCTGATAATATGTACCAAATATCAAAGCTCCATGCCTATTCGTTTGGGAGAAGATGACTTTAAAAGATTTCCTTCCTTATTCCTTTGTAAAATCAGGGATCGCTCAGGAAAGGGATAATTTTCAGAGTATCGTAATTCTTTGAAGTATTTTGGTAGCACTATTAGCTGATGATATGTACCAAATATCAAAGCTCTATGCCTTATGGTTATGGAGAAGTAGAATTTCAAAGATTTCCTTCTTTATTCCTTTCAAAAATCAGGGATTGCACAGAGAAGGGCTAATTTTAGAATACCGCAATTCTTTGAAGAATTTTGGAAAAGGATCATTAGGTGATGATACTTACCATATATCAAAGCTCCATGCCTATTTCTTTGGGTGAAGACGACTTTAAAAGATTTCATTCTTTTTTCCTTTGTTAAATAAGGGGTCGCACAGAAAAGGGCTTATCTTTAGAATACGGCAATTCTTTGAAGTATTTTGGTAGTTGGTCAATAGCTGATAATATGTACTAAATATCAAAGCTCTAAGCCTTATGGTTTTGGAGAAGAAGATTTTCAAAGATTTCCTTCTTTATTCCTTTGTAAAATCAGGGATCGCACAGAAAAATGCTTTGTTTTTTTCCTTTGTTAAATAAAGGGTCGCACAGAAAAGGGCTTATCTTTAGAAAACGGCAATTCTTTGAAGTATTTTGGTAGAGGGTCAATAGCTGATGATACATACCAAATATCAAAGCTCAAGGCCTTATGGTTTGAGAGAAGAAAATTTTCAAAGATTTCCTTCTTCGTTCTTTTGTGAAATCAGGGATCGCATAGAAAAGGGCTAATTTTCGGAATACCGTAATTCTTTGAAATATTTTGGTAGAAGGTCATTAGGTGATGATATATACCAAATATCAAAGCTCTAGGCCTTATGACTTAGGAGGAGAAGATTTTCAAAGATTTCCTTTGTAAAATCAGGATTCGCACAGAAAAAGGTTAATTTTAAGAGTAGAGTAAATCTTTGAAGTTTTTTGGTAGAGGGTTAATATGTGATGATATACCAAATATCAAAGCTCTAGGCTTTATGGATTAGGTGGAGAAAATTTTTTAATAATTGTTTACGGAAGGACAGACGGACGCCGGACAATTACCGATCACAATAGCTCACCTTGAGCACGTTGTGCTCAGGTGAGCTAAAAACCCCGATGTCTAAGGAGAAAAGAGCGATGTATAAATTATTTCCCTTTGATAAAAGTTTTTGTTTTGTAATGCCATCAGTTTGTAGATATCAAAACGTTAGCTTTGATAACTTAAGTTATCAGACACAATACTGAGGTCTTCTCTGAGTTCAACGTAGCAATCTGCCACTGGAGGCTTAACCACTAAATCCATTTAATTTCTACGCCATAAACAGTAGTTCTTATGAATTTCAGGAAGATTGCAATTTCTGCAAGCAAGTTCATCTCCTGTGTATTTTCCCACTTGAGGACAGTTTTCGAAATGAGCTTTGTGATCATTGAATGTCGGTCGTGCGTCGTCCGGCAATAACAACTTTTAGTGTTAACACTACAGGGCGATAAATTTAAACTATTTCTGATTACACTCTGGTCTCAATGTTTGTTAGGTCAAAAAGATTTTGTGTTTATTGATAGTGAAAAAATCAATTGAAAAACACGAGAGAATGCTCCTTAATGTCTTTGTTTACATTCTAGGGTCTACAAATATGTCTCAATTTTTATGAAATTGGGTCAGAATGTTTAACCGGTCCTAAAGACGAAGCCTATCGAACACCCCAAATGTCAACAAGGTAAAAGGGACCTAAATGGCAATTCTTTTGTATATCCCCTAGGGGCTACAAATCCGGTTCACCTTAACGGCCAGAATAGTTGTTAGGGCATCAGATAGACGATTCTGAAAAAGATAAAATTCAAATTGAAAAGACGAGAAAAGGGACTAAGTGACAATTTCTTTGTTTACACTTTAGTGAGTACATATTTGGTTCAATCGTGATGAACCTCGGTCAAAATATGTGTTGAAAACTCGGTAAAAGGGGTGTAAATAACCCTATATGAGACACAAATTTAACTATTTTTTTTATGAAACTTTGTTATGTTTGTTGGGGCATAAAAATGTGACCTTTTGAAGCTAAGAATATTTCAAAAGAAAACACGGGAAATGGGGCCTTAATGTCTAATTCACTCAGTGGGCATGAATTTGAGTAAATCGCAATGAACTTAGTCATAATGGGCTTTAGGTTATGAAGATAAATTCTGTTGGAAAATGGGAACAAATGAATGCAAAAGACAGGCAAATGGACAACGATGACAACATTTTTCCACTGGGGTAATTATACCAAAGCGAAAATTCTTATGAAAGCAAATCTAGCTATAAAAATAGTATTAATTAAATGTAATGATAATCATTAGAGAGAGATGATCAGAAGAATGATTGGTTAACAGCCTTAATGTAAAGGGTTTCCTTTGGTATATCACGATATATGGGGTTATTATGTAACCGGCAACATGTCACCAACAATGCATACTTTTGCATTTAGTTGGCAAAATTTATGACTTCATGAATCAAATTTTAATTGTATACTCTTATGTTTCTTAATTGTATTATGTTTCAACCCATATGCGGCCAATTACTGATTTACGATCGAGCTATAAAAGTATGCGACCATGCGGCGTTTTCAGTCGGCACTGTAATATCACGAATTGGTGCTTCTTATTTTTTTAAAAAACATTTTCCAACAATCAAATAAGGTGAATACACATATTGATATTGAATGGATTTAATTATTGATTTAAATTTTTGCTATAGGATTTATTGCGAGGTTGCGAGGTAGGCTTTATTTTTTGCGACCACAGGACAGAAGTGGCGCGTAGTAATCCTAGTCATTTGGTCCCGGGTTCGATCACTGGTCGCGACATTTGTCTCCCACCAATGGTTTGATAATCGTAAGCCTAAGCGAGATGAGCAGCTAGAGGCTCGGAAATGGTGTAGCGTTAGTACTGGTGCTCAGCGGCCGCAATATGAATGAAATACGTGTGGTGTTAAAAGTGGCGTTAATCCCCATTTAATCAATCAATCAACATTCGTGACCATACAGACAGAAACAAAATATTTCAGAAACAGCATACTTACTTTGTTCTTCCTTATTTTCATAATTTATCCGCTTATGCTTTGTAACAAGGATAAATTTAACCCTTTTTGAAAATTTCAGACTGGTCAAAAATGAAAGAGGCTGCAGACGACAATGAATAACGACTGTTGTCCACATATCTAACTCCATCAAATGACCACATTTTCGTTTTTCTATAGACTTAAAAGATTACAATCATAAGGAGCTGTAGTCACAGGTATTTGCTATCAAGTTCTGTTTTTGCCTGATAAAACTTTATATAACGAAAGTCCTAATGAAGCATTCTGACCGATAACAATCTATTAAAATTGCATTCAACTCTTTATAGAAACACAAGAAATATGTTGTTAAAATGAAAAATTCAGACCAGTCCCCGTTTCCTGTGACACTCCTTAAATGTGAAAAACCATCAAAATATACAAAAGGTGATATACCAACAAAGATTCTAATAATGCTGCTCTCACACCTTTGCGTATCTGCGGCGTTTGGGCCAAAAATGTTTTACGTGGATCAAACGCCGATGACCAAGGCGTATTTTGTTCGATCTGAATGGTATGGCGTATGTACTACGTTCCTGCGGCGTTTCCGCGGCGTTCCTGCTGCGTTCCCGTGTTTGTATGGAGATCCAGCGGCGTAAGTACCACGTTCTGAGGCGTAAGCGTGGCGTATAAGGCGTTGTCGGGGCGTAACCGCTACGTAAGCACGGCGTTCCATTCGTTCGCGCGGCGTTGCTGCTGCGTAATCACGACGTTTACTGTTTACTTTTGGGTATAAAACTGTTTATTTCACGTCGTTGTAGTCATTCATCAGAAAGCAGCCGAAGATGCCACCTAATAGCTGTTTCAGTTTGTTTTTGTAAGCAAAATGTCCAGGCAAGTCCGACAACAGCAATATCATAATCTTCTTGGTCCATGACTTTGGAAATAATGAGAGCAGGCCAAGGATACTGGTACTATGGCGCTATTCTTACACAAACTCTATGAACGCCATAGAAACTCCGACAACGCAACACCAACGCAGCTGCAACGAAATATAAACGAAACATACGTCACACGTACGTAGCTAGAACACGAGAAAACGTAGTGACAACGCGGTTAACGTCGCACATACGCCGCAAATACGCCACGCATACGCGGGCTTACGCCGTGGTTACGCGGCATGATTAGCTTTTCGTTCGTGCCACGTACAAGGCGTAAGAGCTACGTTCCTGCTACGTAACTGCTACGTCATTTTCGTTTCTACGGCGTATACAATATGTAAGCGCGGCGTATCAGAGCTGTCACGTTCGTGCTACGTATTTTTAAGTGCACACTTAAAAATACGTCGACCCTCGGCGTACGAGGAGATCATGCTACGTATCGAGGCGTATGCGCTACGTAAACTCGCGTTCCTGCTACGTTGTCACGGCGTTCCTTTCTTATCGTGATACGCCACGCTTACGCGGGTCGATACGCAAAGGTGTGAGGGACGTATAAGAACATCTTTAAGGTCTAAAAAGATAGCTGGATAATCATATTGCCGGACATCTACTTTATGACCTAGTACTATCATTTTTAAATGTATCGTTAAAAATTCAAATTATACAGAGCTTGGGATATCTTTTACTTTTAGCCAGATTTAAAAGTTCTGTGCTCCCGTCACATAGCAGTACTGATATTGATCCGTATTACTTATTTACATTTAAAGTCATATCATAAAGTATTTATGCCAAAAAGCATAAGTAAATATGATGATTGAAATGATTATATCGAAATGGTTCTACGCGGTAAGCCCTCAATTCATAAAAGAAGTTTTCACATTTCAAATTGGGAATCACCACAATTAAGGTTTGTATACACCAAATTATGACGTCAGTGATGACGTTTTAACTTTCGCTAGTCATTCAAACAAATAGGTCGGTCACGAAGATTAACGAAATCGCTCGTAAAATTCAATCATCAGCACCTGTGCATATAACACAGTCAATTCCCAAGATGAGAGAAAATTCCCGGTAAAGAATCGGGTGCATTCGACTCGATCTTAAAGTGTAAACAAACACGAGTTGAAGTCAATACTGCAAAAACAAAATACTCTTTCCAGAGAACTTCACTCATACCCTCTTACCCTCTTTTTAAATAATGAAATTCAAAAGCCCCTTATTTGCTTAGTCAGCAAATGAACTATATTTTGTTTAAACTGTCTTTCCTTCCTCGGAGGGAGGATATGGCTTTAAATCTAGCCTGCTTAGTAGCAATAATGTTTATTATTTTATATGTACTCCGTTTTATGCGTTTATGATTTGAATTATTTTGTAGGTTTAAACATTTTCTCAATTAAATGTTAAATTTCTAACGAACAAACTCTCCCATGTAAGATGCATGGTTGTTTTGATAAATTTCTTTTAGACGAAGGGGATTTAAATTGTCTTATCATTTAGTAAAAGTAATGAATGTCAATTGTTATTTATCTTGACACTCGTGTTTTAATTTCGTACTTGTAAGCTTTTCTTTTTCATGCTGTTGGAAAGACTCGTTTTATTGCTTTACATTCCCTAATCTAATCATTTTTATCGCGTGAAAGGGTTAGTACTTTATTTTTACATACATTACCATGATTATTTATATAATGTTATTGGAATCGATCCATCTATGACATCTATGACATATTAAACATTTATTGTTTTGACCTTTTATATTTGTGTCTCCCCATAGTAACTCTTTTTTTTTTTTTTTTTTTTTTTATTTTATTTATGTCGGTGTTCGATTTAGCTACGTTTTGGTGATGGGGGGTTGTGAAATTCGTTCCAAATTAAGAGTGCAGCTTAAATAATTCTGAGAACTTTACTTTAGGAAGCGAACTGATTTTCAGAAATTTCATATCGAATGATATGCCATTTTTATAGTATTGTTTGAAATAAAGCCTTAGTTTATGAGTCTGATTAAAATCTTTATTTTCCTGGGAAAGGTCGGCCTATCGTTAAACCCAGTTATGTATGATTCAATATCCACAATCTCTATGCCGCCTTCGTATTTATGGCCAATTCGGTCTCAGACATATTAAATCAGAGAGTTATTAACGGAGGTTATCAAGTATTCTATCATGCTGTTTATCGGTCGATTTCGATAGTTAATATCATATTATTATTCTTTATTTCCTCCAAATTGGAGATTACATATATTTACACAACAAAATATACAATGCACAGAGATGCATTCAAAATAGAATAAAAGAGGACAGAGCGAGACCAAAAGAATAGCATAGGAAAAGAATAAATCAAAGCAGACGGAAAAGAGTGCAGATAATGAATGAATTAAAAGAGATCAAAATGAGATCAAAATATTACACTATCGGCTAAGTTTAATGTAAGATATGAACCTAGATTAATATTAGAGAACTTGTATGTACGCACCTACGATAATATCTTACCCGAAACGAAAAGGAAAGATATTAAAAAGGTGCATAGACACTGGATGGTATTATTTCATCACATATGTACTTCTGTCACTTAGCTTAGTATTGCAATCTATATTGACATATTACTCCATGTAGGAACTTAAAGACAAGTGAATAAAAGTAATCATATGTGTCCCCTATGATTCTGTTATACTGTAAGTTCAAGCCAAATATAGCTCTCAAGTACTGTAAAGGTGTAGTTGAAAATAAATAATAAAATACCAAATTATCAAATTTATGATAGACCAGAGCAGCAAAGTAACGAGTAATTTCGTAAAATCGGGGACAAACAGTTACAATATGTTCCGATATACTAACATCTAAGTCATCACGTTGACATTTTTTACAAGTTGATGAGAAACATGATAGATATGAAATAATCTGTGCCACAGAGAAGAAATTGCGAAGCAAATGCGGCTTTCGTTTAGCAAGATGCCATATTGAACAAAGATTACACCAAGGTTGGATTTCTCTATACAGTCTAAATTCTGCAGAGAATGTTCTCATTTCCCATTCACAAATAAAGTGTTAAGAAGTTTATTGTTAATCATTGATTACCATGCATATTTATCTGGATAAGTTCCACAATTGATATAATCATGAAAAACATTGGACAGATTATACTTTTGTAAAATACAGGCATTATTGGATATAAATCCTAGCCCAGGAGAGTACATATCAAAGGAAAACAACAGAAATCGAAAAAGGTGTTTCGACGCACAACCCCTTGCTAATCCACACAGTTGACCAGTTGACCAAAAGTGAAAGTTTGCGCTTATCAATCTCATACTCCATAGGAAATGCACTTAACAGACCATATACGGTATCAGACCTAGACCGCGTTTGCAGACCCTGTATTTGTTTGAGGCACAGTCTATTTGCCCTTTCTAACAGTAGGTTGTCGCTATTACTAGTTGAATATAAAAAGTGCTCGAGGTAATATTAGACTGGAAACCGCCGCAAAGAACACAGCTGTACATATTGGAGTGCATCTCAATAAGGGATCTTAATAACTTCATATCAATGCCGATCACTTTAAGTTTATAAAACAAGCCATCGTGCCATACACGATCAAAAGCTTGACGCGCGTCGAGAAAACAAGCATACAATTTTGAGTTTTTTTCTCGACAGTATTGAATACTTTCATTAAGAACGAATGACGTCATGTAACTACCCATGCCGGTTTGGAAACCTCCCTGAAGGGAATTAATCGGAGTTGATACCGACGTTTGCAACCGTTTAAGTAAAACTTTTTCATATAGCTTTAAAATAGAAGAAGACAGGGTAATGGCCCTACAGCTATAAGAATCATTCTTTGGTTTTCGACCACCTTTGAATAGTGTTATTGCGGTTCCCAACTTTAAGGTACTAGGAACATACGCATTACAAAACATCAAATCGAACAAAAATGTTAGGCAATGCTTAAGAGAGTTACCGCCATATGTAATATGCTCGTTACAGACTCGGTCTTTACCACAGGCTTTCCCTCGTTTAAGCGTTGATATAGCATCGGGTACCTCGCCATAGGTTATATGATCATCATCACAGGGTAAGGGGGACGTCTTAATGGCATTAACACTACGCGTAACTGTGTCGAAGTGGCAAGGGTCGTAATCTTTACAATCAGTGTCCGAGTATAATGATGAAAATATTGTCCCCATGCATCACATATAGTTTGAGGATCACGATAGACATTGTCGTTAAACTTAAGCTCACTAGATGAGCAAGTTTGTGCTGTTCTTCGTCTAGAATTAATCAATTTCCAAAACAATGGACTGTCCAGGCCCGAAGCGCTATCAATATCGCTATTCAGCTTCTGCAAGTACAGTAAAACCCCTCTAATACGACCTCTTGCGGTACTTTCTAAAAGTGGTCTGAATAGCGGGTCGGTCGTAATACTGAGTCTTGACCGTTTGTTGTCGAGTAATTTATACTTATTTTATCTTCGTTATCTTCGACTATATTAATACTATACATAAAAAATGGAAATATAAAAACATGTATTGCAGAGGAATCTTAAATCATTTTCAAATTTATAAGCTTTGATAAGTTTTACTTTCTCTCTTCTTCATTCTGTTCCGATTCAAAAGCCCGACCTCAGATTATTCATACGGAAGTACAGGTTCAAAGTGTCAAATTTTTGAGATCATATCCTCTGTATTGCGAATACCAAACATCAAATAAGTTGAAATCAAAATTTAATTGCTAATTAACTGTTCGGGACGCCATAAACGAACTAATCGTAACTTCTCGGATACGGGTCAGGGATCCGTTTATTACTGTCAAATTTAAGGTGAGATATACAATAGGAAATGGGTCTTTGACCCGAACATTCATAAATCTTATTTACTGTTGACGATGTGTTTTGTCTGGAGAAGATTGCCCAAATTTAGAATACATTATCTTTAGAGTTACAACACAAATTCGCAGGACTTTGAATTGGATTTTTTTCTCTTCACGGCTATCAGGCTAAGTAGAAAATGAAAACAAACAGATATAAACTCGTAATGGTGATGTTGATCTTGGTCTCCACAATTGTCATCACACATCTGTACATGAGAAGTTCCAAGGACATTCAACATGGCATGTTTCCGTATAGAGGTAAGATAAAATATGACCAGGTTATATGAGCCAAGAATTTATTTTGACTGCCTGTAAACCTTTTCTGTTTAACCTTATTCAGTTGAGAGAGTTTTGAGACGCAATACCCCTTAGCTTTGATTTTATTCGCAGCGTCGAAGTTCCGTTAAATAAATCGATTTGATTGACATTAACCCATTTCCAAACAAACGCCACACAAGAAAAACAAGTGGGAAGCATTGTGTGAAATGAAGAAATTTGCTGGTAACAATAATTAAGCAATTTCGTCATTTTACACAATTTTTTCTTCCCACAGGAAAATTCTCAATTGTTGTCTTCAACTCCTTTCAAGCGACCAAATCACAGTGTGTAGCGCACCGGACTCGTAATCATAATAATAATCATAATAATAGCTTACTTCATGAAGGTTGAACATTAAGACATTTTCAAATTAGATTACCTAAATAGTCTTTTTTGCAATGTTGCCTTCGCTATTTTGAAAACGATTACCGTAAATGATGAAATGATACAAAAATGCGTATAGAGTTTGATTAACAACAACAAAAAAAAAAAAAACAAGGGGGGAAATGCTCAATATGATATAAGTATAGTAAATCCGGGTTCGATCCCCGGTCGCGGAAAATATCCTTTCTGACATTTGTCCACCGACTATGGGTGAATAATCGTAAACCTTAGTGGGGTGAGCAGCTCAAGGCTCGGAAAGGATGTTGTTGTAGTACTCTTGTGGGAAATACTAGGAGTCCGTGGTAAGGTGCACCGACCGCCGCGATATAACTGAAATACTGTTAAAAGTGGCGTTAAACCCCATTCAAACAAACAAAACAAGCAACTCGTTTCAATCCTGGCCAGTCTCAAAAAAAATCATCTATAAATTGGTTAAATCTGTATAGATTTGACAGATCGTCGTTTTAAAATTCAAATTACTAAATGAGATTTGAAGTGATCTTTGCACCCAGACATTTCTGTTACTACAGCATATTCAAGATGTAGTAACGACGCTTAGGTCATCGACAAACCAGTTTAATATAAGTTACATCATACTGGCTAAATACTTTGCTTTAAAAAAATGAAAAGAAAAAAAGCTAGGTTAAATATTCTAAGTCACGGGCGTTGGCAGCAATCCACCAATTACTAAGGTTGGAAATGATTTTTTGGCATTAGATATTCGTGAAAAGTATACGTTATAGACAAAATTAACCTTTGATTATTCACTATAACTGAAAGTCGGTTCTTACCTGAACCCAATGTTCATGTCTTGTTTATCTTTTCAACCATTTTGATTAAAATGATTTTAAATACCAGTGAGAACCAAGTGCTTTAGGTTGGGTAAAGACATGTATAAACGGACAAAACATGGGCGTTACTGGGAGAAAACGTGTGTTAATCGTCTCACTTGTCGTTAACGCCCGGCTCTTTTTTTCCTTATTCCATTACCAGACGGTATTTTTTTAGACTGATCCAAATGAAAGAAATTGCAGACGACAATTTTAAGTTGATGAAATTTTGAAAGTCTTTGGAAAATATTAAGATAATGAATAAATTGCTTTACACAAGCGGCTTCTTCGTCTTCCACAATGTTTTTCGAAGCTTATTTCTCGAGGGGCGTATAAAAAGAGGCATAGTGAGGGAATGAGTTAGGTATCCTCGACCTAGATCAATATATCTACACATTTTCTCGCAATATTTGTTAGTCCTTAAATATTTAAAAGACGAACCAAATAAAAGATTGTGCGGAGTTAACGTGTTGATAAGTATGAATCTGTTGGGAAACCAATGTCTAGCAATAATATAGAGGCTTAATAGTTTAAACATATTTTATTGGTTATAGATTTATAATACGTTATATAATCAATACACTTTCGGTTTTTGTTTTTTGGATTTTTTTTTTTTTTTTTTTTTTTTTGTTGTTGTTGTTGTTGTTGTTGTTGTTGTTGTTGTTGTTGTTGTTTTGTTTCTCTGCTTAAATCATTACTCCGACCAACATCTGATCCGTTAAAAGACTTGCACGAATGGGATATTGTCTTTCTCAGTCTCGACGTGTTTTCCCCAAGGTATAAAAACTAAAGAATGACACGATAATTTGTTATAATCGATATCGGTACACCCGCAAACTTTACTGAGTCTGCATTGAGAGATCCAATCACCATCTTATTGACGATCTAAAAAAGACCTTGTCCAATTGTATTTATACGGTTCTCCTGGAGGTATATTTAAGCTCAAAAAGGACAAATGCCTAATTATAAAGTACTAGATTGAACTCTTCTGATAACAGAAAGTCAAGAGCAATAATATTTCCTATTCAGCATCTCCTATATAACATATATCGAGTTTGCTCATATCGGTATCAGGGACCATATTTGGGCTGCGTCAGAGATCAACCTATTTTACGTATACAAAAAAGAAAATATTCAAAACTATTCTTTCATAAACGAGTTAGGTGTTACACGAGGTAGTATCTGGACTAATTCCACGTAACCACCAAAATACTTTTGCCACGCGTAGTCGTTTGGCCTCGCATAATCAGGGATTTTAGTAAGAATGTTTTTGATATTTCAGGACACACAAAACATGCTAAATTTTGGAAAATTCCATTTAGATTCCGTGGCAACCAAACCCGAATTCTGAACAAAAAATGAAGTTTCTTTGTAAAAAGATGTTCCTGGTTCCAATGCAATTTATAGAATATGTACCGTTTTATGTAAAAAAAAAATCTGAATGACTGTCAACAGATTATACATATTGTGTTTGAATAAATGAATTGATATAAATTTTGACGTTGTATTTGTGTTTGAATAAATGAATTGATATAAATTTTGACGTTGTAAAAGATGAATTATTGATATTTAATTAGGATTTTGCAAATAAAATGCGACCTTCGTGTCCTTTTCCAAGTCAATTATTTCAATAAAAGCCGACTAGTTCTGCTAAAAGCAATCGTATTTCTACGAAGAATATATTTTAATACTTCTTATTTCTTAAAAAAATATCCGTGGGCAAATTTAAATCAACAAAGATAAACGGGTTTTAACTGCTTTAGTTTTGTGCATAAAAGAAGCTTGCATATCTCTGAGTCGATATTTATAATATATAGAAATTTAGACATATTTTTTGTGTTTCCAAATGAGTTTTTTTGTCTCAAAGTCCCCGAAACACGTACTATGTAACCATCAAATGCCTCTGTGAAAATGTCCATTTAATTATTTGAAACCTTGGCAAAAAACCACTTTGTCAATTAACTCCTATGAAAGCTCTTGTAAGGAGGTACAAAAAGGCATTCGTGAATTTAAACAATAACATAAACAATAAAATTAGCAATAACAATTACACAAACAATAGCAATAGCATAAACAATAACATAAACCTTAACAGTTTTTCCTTTTTAAATAAAATCACTATAATTTGAACAGACCCAAATTGTTACTCAAAAAAAAGCGATAGAGAAAGAAATAGATGAGCGGTGTCATCAAGATTAATCTATAAAAAAAAACAAGGACAAAACGAAATAGCCAACGGGGTTTTCTGCGGGTTGCAGGTTGCTTGTAGACATGACAAAAATGATCCCTGTTACTGATCAGGTAGATGCTCTATACGATTATTTTGAACCGTTTGACCTCTTTGATATATATATATATATATATATATATATATATATATATATATATATATATATATATATATATATATATATATATATATATATATATATATATATATATATATATATATATATATATATATATATATATATATATATATATATATATATATATACTGATTGGAATAGTAAGTAATTTTGATCGAAATATTAATCAGGACTCCAAAACAATAATTGTCTATATCTAGAGGAGGAAACACCCTCGTTGTTCGGATAAGCGGCATTCGGTGATAACAATTAAACACTTTTCCATACCATTCCTGATTTGAGTCCCCATGATTTATACTGAAACATTGTGGGAAGATAAAAAAATGTTTGATACAGGCAATTTCTTCTTTTCCAACAATATTTTCCATCCTTTAGGATAGTAAGGGTTTGAATAAAGTTCACTTTTAATTGTCGTCTGCGACCTCTTTCAAATTGGACAAGTCTAATATTTTGAAAAAAAAAGGGTTAAGAAATACAACACAAAAAACTTAAGCATTACATGAAGAACAAGTTGCTTACTACGTCGCGATCTCCAAGTATATAGAGTTGTTGTTCGTTACTCTTATCAAACCCCTCTGTGATTGACTAAATGACAAGATTCTTGTCGAACCAAGGAATTAATTATTATTATATATTACTTTTCTGCCCTTTGGCAAGAGATACAACGGTAAGGTCATAATAATTATGGTTCGAGATACATTATAATAAATAATTTACCTTTTAACCACCGAACTTCTTTTGTAATAAAACCGCTTAAAATGCTAACCGAAAATCATCTCATATTCATGTTCCAGGTTATAATTTGAAATTGAGGTCATGTTACGTAATAATGACGTATTAGCGGATTATTTACTGAGCCCATTACAGAGTGTGCAAGAGAGTGACTATTTCTTTTTCGAACATGATGAACCGATAGATATTCGCTTCCTCAAAAGTATTTTGAATATGTAGTGGGGTGATCTGTTCCATAAATAGATTTAAATAGATTTAAACCGACATCGGATTTGGACGTGGCCTGGTAGGCCCCGTCCAAACCCAATGTCGGTTTAAATCTATTCATGGAACAGATCACCCCACTACAAATAGCATTGTTCTTTTCATGCTATTTTAACCCAGTCACGCCTTTATACGCGCCTAAAGAAAAAACACTTTAAAGAACATTAAGGAGAATGAAGAAATTGCTTGTTACAAGCAATTTCTTCATTCTCAATAATGTTTTTTCAGGCCTAAAGACAAACACTTTCTTAAATTCCGTCAATTTAATATTGTCGACCGGAGCATCTTTTAATTTAGACCAGTCTAAAATGTTGTAGTTTGGGAATGGGTTAAACCAGCCATACGTGGCAATATTTCTTATAGATTGTTCAAGAGTGAAGAGGGAATATATGATTTAAGATTTTTTTTTTTTAAAAAAAGCGAGTTCTATCATGTGGCTTTCAATAATGTTGGCCGTGTCTCGGCTAAGGCTGTGATCTGTTGTGTTACGGTTGATTAGTGGGTGTTATAGATGTACAAGTTATAGTGAGTGATCAAAAGGGAAATTCTGTCTATACAAGTATAGCCATAGCTAACCTTTAACCACTGACTATAACTTTTACATCTATAATATGGATCGGATAATGTGATTTCTTATACTCATTCATTCAATTATTTCTTGTTTTGATAGGTAACATTGCATATTATAGTATCAACGGAAGCGTCCTACCATCTATGAATAGAACAGAGAAGACGCCCTCGTTACGTCTTGTTGCTATCCTGGCGTACATGCACACGGGGTCCAGCTATACCGGAAGTATCTTTCAAAATCATCCGGGAACGTTCTACTTCTACGAACCATTACGCAGTCTGCAAGAATCGAGCAGAAGAAATGCGACGATACAATATCTGAACGATACAAAAAGGTACAAGGATTGAGGGGCTTTTGGTTTGATTTTTGCTGGTTAGAAACTTCATAACACAGTTTGAATTAACGGATGCCCACTCGCCTCCGATAGGAAGTTCCACATATCATACGGCGTCATTTTCAAATTTTAGGGTCTGTAAAGTAAAAAGGTTGGATTGCGTATCTAAACGTCTAAGTTCTGCTCACGGCGTTGTTTCAGTCGCCAAACCAATAAAATGCTTCAAATAAATGTCGACCAATGTCTATCGACTCTCTGATTGACAGACGCGATATTTAAATTGGTGGATTGCAGCTGTCAATCAAAGAATCAATCGACCAATCAAATAATTCATGAAGACCGGAAGTGAACTTCGAACTCCAACGTAGGTCGACATTAATCTGAAGCTTTTTTGTTAATAAGGCGATTTATGTAATTACGACTTATGGGTTACTAACCAACTGGTTTTACTTTTTTGTTTCATGTTACAAGCCATAAATTTATTATTATTTACATGAGTGGGAACTTCCTGTTCGAGTCAGTGGGCGTGGCCAGAGGGGTTTGTGGGCGGAGCCAGCGATCCATTAAATGACGATGTTTTATTTCGACACAAATCAACCTTAATGATAGGATGAATATAGCCCATTCTGTAGTATACTGCGAATCCTAGTCTTACACTATTTCTTACACAACAAGCAATTTCTTCTTTTTCCACAACCTTTTCTACCCTACTAAATGGTTATTCTAAATTTAAGTCCACTGTAAATTTTCTTCTGCAATCCCTTGAATTCGAACAGAACTAAATTTTCGGAAAACAGTAAAAGGGTTAACTAGCATTGTCTGTTGCTACCTTTTCAGACAACTCTCAGGTGACTGGATACACGAAGACGTTGCCAGGGAGACTGTTGACAGTTTGTTACACTGCGATCACAATCAGCTAGATTTTAATACCCTCGTGAAAGGTTACTATTCGAATAGCTATAATCGAGGACGAGATCAGATTCCATACTTCAGCTGTGTCAAAAATGATAGGGTAACTTCTATCAGAACTATTAGACAATGTCTACCTTTATTGACCGGTCCGTGTTTACGAGCAAACCTTAGAGCTTTCAAGTTTATTCGACTGCCCATGAAACCGGTCCTTGAACTCCTCCGTCGAAACGGAAATCTTAAATTGATATACCTCGTTCGTGATCCACGTGCTATGCTCGATTCACAGGTGCGTAAAAATGATATGGGGTCAAGGAATTTGAATAACTTTTTTGTGAACTCAAAACGATTGTGTGCAAAAATGCAGGAAGATTTTAGGATATATAACTCATTTCCACAATACATTCGCGATAGGATAAAGCTGGTACGATATGAGGATTTAACTGATAATCCGTCAACAGTTGTTTCAGAATTATTCCAATTTATGAATGTCGCCATATTGGAAGAAGATCGAAAATTTGTGACGCAGTCGACAAGAAAGGAAGAGAATTCGACTCGGTATAAACTCGACAAATGGCGGACACATATCTCACAAATGCATGTTAATATTCTTAACAGAAACTGTAGACAATTGTACGAAGATTTTGGTTATTTGCAATATACAAATGTATCTGACATCCGAAATTTTGACAGACCAACTTACACTAAGTAAAAGTCAGTTTCAAGATTAGGTGGAGATTTATCCGTGTTTGGAACGTTTCGGGACATTGATACCATTCATCTATCGACGATAATATTTGAATGATAGTATTACGGAGCCAACTCCGTCCGGAATGCATAACTTTCTTCGTCATAGACATATAAATATTTCGAGTAAGATATATACATTTCACACCGATAAAATTGGTACAAAATCAAAGCACTGAAAGTACTGATGATGGACGTCCGTGTTGGCATAGTAGAGTGTTATAGATAATCTTTTTTAAGCATAACCTCTCGCATAGCCTAGTTTGTTTAATAGATGCATGCAATACAGAATGTTTCTTTTCTAGAGTCCTGAGCACGATCACAAAGTAGGGGGTAAATGCCATTGTCACACGTGTCATTTGTCTTTCACCGATGGAAATATGATAAGTAATTTGCCTGCAAAGTTTTACTTTTCCGACACTATCCTTTTCCGAAGGCATTCCACAAATAATTAAAATATCATTTAAGAAACAAGGACAATATTAGATTAGCAATATTCATTGAGAATTATTACCTGTAAGAAACAAATGGGAGATTTTGTGTATCTTTAAAACCTTCCGTGATCTTGTGGAAACTTAACCCATTCCCACACAATCACGCTATTTACACCCCTGGAGAATTGCATTAAAAAAAAACATTTTGAGAAAAGGACAAATCGCTTGTTTCACAATGATGTCTACCTTATCTGGGCCTCGGTTTTCAATCTCAAAGCGATTTGAGTTGTCGTCTGTAGTCCAAAATTGTATCGTTTGGTAATGCATAAAAAATGCTAATTCAAAATGATAATAAACACCTTTTAATACATGTAACTGTATAGCTTATCACTCTCGCGGTATACTTCTGGTTTGCTGATTTCTCAAAGTAGAAGGCAAATTACTCACAATATAATCGAACGACTCCGCGTTATTGAAACCGTGACCACATCTACGCTAAGCGGGTTAATGGTAGGTGTTGTCGTAATTTTTAGGAATCTTTATGCGTTCTACGAATTATATAGAATCATCGTATTTTCAAAATGCAAATTTGTTTTGGGAAGACAGGTTTTGAAAATTAACAAATCGAACCTAACTGGTCACTCCTCCTCTCCTAACATAGAAACATCCGACTGGATTTTCTAAACTGGATAACACTGATGGACGCCTACGGAGTCCATCAAAAATCGATTCTGAAAGTGTCGAAAACGCTTCGACTAAGATGACACAATTGTCATTCTATAGAAGACGCCATAATGCAAATAAAATAATCCAAATGTTAAAGAAGAGAAGATATACTTGTTGAAATACAGTGTTTTTTACGCTTCCCGAAGGTCGAGCATATAGCCGCCGTTTCGTCAGTCCGTCCGTCCACCCGTTGCAATTTCTCCACAACCCTTGGATGAAACTTTGCATGTGAATTCTTTATGATATTGAGCCGACGCATTTTTCCCGGTTTTTGGATAGCTCCAAGGCCAAGATCAAACATTAAAACTTAGCTTGTCCTGAGCCTAGCTTCTTCAATTGTTGGTGGATTTAGATATAATTTGGCACAATTGTTTTCTTTCATGAGTAGATGTGCCATTTGAAAGAAATATTCAAATAGCTCCATGTCCAAGGTCACAGCGTAAGGTCGTCCGTGAAAAGAATGCATGTCCGGAGCATAGCTCGTAAATTTATGGATGGATTTTATAATTCCTTTGCACAATTGCTCTCTTTCATGAGAAGATGTGCCTTTGAAATAGGATTCTGATAGTCCCAAGGTCAATACATATAGGTCAATATTCGGGAAGCATGATTCGTCTCGGACGACTCTTGTGTTTATTATTTTTTCGAATTTATCTTATGAAAATATAGGTATTCCTTTATAATAAATGAATGTATGTTATGATAGCAAATCAACATCTTGTACAACATACAATATATTCATTTATTATATAGGAATACCTCGCTATTGTATAGTATCGTATGGTGGCATGAAAATGCCGCCAATTTCAAAATAAATTAACGCGAAAAGAAAGGCGGATATCAAGTTAACTGATAATGAAAAACTAATGCGTTATATTTCTTTTCGTGTTCAGTATCTGGTAAGTGGTTGGGGTACCAGAGTACTCACACGACGAATTGTCTGGAGAGAGTCGATGTTCCTCCGATGTTCCTCCGTGCTCAAATTGGATTATTTCAAACCTTTGCATTTATCACCCTAACAATTATTTAGAATATTAATTTAAAACGTCATATACCATTAATAAAATGATATAATCTGTACTGTATAATAAATATCCATCCTTCAAAACCGGTGCCGGAAAAACCCATTAATCCATCCATCCATTCATCCAACCATCCATCTATTCATTCTTTCATTCATTCATTCATTCATTCATCCATTCATTCAGTTGTTCATTCGTTCGTTCACTCATTCATTCATCCATTGATTGATTGATTGATTCATTCATATTATCTTTATTATCTAGTAACATTACAAAATTAAATTATCACATAAATTAACATGTTATCCTCCATTTTTATCGTGGTAAATATCTAGTTAGTGGTGGTGGTCTCGGAACACTAAAAAATCCTTTACTTTATAGTAAAAAATATGATAATGTCAAAACATTTTATGGAAAATAAAAAATGACACGCTCTCCGCCATTTTACGTGATGATTATCTGGTTAAGGGTGGCAGTTCGATGTCGCAATTCTAACGTAACATAATATTCTCTATTAAAATAATGCTTAACATCCTGTTAGAAACAGTTGTCCTTACATTAGTCGATAGAACAGTGTGCTCTTTGGTCCCCGGCGGCGACACATATTCTTTCCGACATTTGTCTTTCGCCAATGGGTGGATAATCGTAAGCCTAAGCGGGATAGCAGATGAAGGCTAGGAAAGGATGTAGTGGTAGTACTGGTGTGAGAAATACCAGGAATCCATTGTTAGGTGCTCCAGCCGCCGCGATATGACTGAAATAATGTTAAAAGCGGCGTTGAACCCCATTCAATCAATCAATCTTAATCTTTGGTTTCTAATCATGCACCGTGGTGTCGGAACATGCCCGCGATGGTTGTTCTTCAGCTGTGCATTTGTGGCGTAAAACCATTTTCCACACGATCTTTCAGGTTACATTTGACGGATCTCGACTATCAATCATAGAACCAATCGACCAATCAAATAATTCACTTAGATCGGAAGTGAGCTCAGAACTCCAGCATTGGTCTACATATATATGAAGCATATTTGTTGGTTGGGGAACATTATATATGTCAAGATGTAGATACACTTTACTGTATAATCACTGGTTTTTACGTCCATGCAATTTTATACTTAAGAAAATATTGTGATTAAAGAAGAAATTGCTTGATACAAGCAATTTCTTCTTTTATCAAAATATTTTCCAACACATACAATGGTTTCAATTTAAATTGTACGCACTTTTCATTGTCTTCTGCAACATGTTTCAAATTGGACCAGTCTAAAATTTCGAGAAACAGGAAAGGGTTAAATGGCAATCGGATGGCGTCGGTGTCATTTTACTCGTGAATTACATGGCAATCGGATGACGTCAGTGTCATTTTACTCGTTAATTACAAAATTGGATGACGTCAGTGTCTTGTTCAAGTTCGGCTCGAAATTTGTAAGTTATCTATAGACCTATAAAAAAAACTCATTTTAATTACGCTTCGGATTTTAGATAAAATAATTTGGCTTTGCAGAAACATGTGTGTCACGTTAAGCAGAAAGGGACAAACAGGCGTTTCTGTGTAAAAGTAATTTGAAAGAGATCGGATTCAGCACAGACAAATCGGGTTTGATATTCAAACACCGAATTCTTAGATAGGCAAAAACGAAAGGTGTTCACCAATGTCAACTTGAACGGTCCGTACCGTCTAGGGCAGATACTTTTAGTCTCTTCTTGCGTACAGGTCACATACATATAAAGCAAATAAGAACAAATCAAGAAAAAAGTCTGGGCGAAAACAGGATCTTTAACACTTTCCTGTTTTTCAAAATTTATACTTGTCCAAGTTCAAAGAAGTTGCAGATGATAATTAAAAGTGGGTGCAATTTGCAAAGGAACCGAACAACATGGTAGAATATTTAAGTTCCAAGCAAATTCTTATTCTCCAACGATGTTTTCTCGAGTATAGAATGACAAGGACGTAAAAACCAGGGTATTGTACAGGAAAGGATTAAAAGTAAGGATACATTATATTGTAAATTGTAAAGAATATTTTATTAAATTTCCAGATGGATGCATATGTTTTTAGAATTGTTTGTTTCAATGATAACTTTTGGAATTTTCTCTAATGTTATTCGAAGCTCCACAAATTATTCCAGCTGTCAATCACAGCCGAAAAAGCCGTCTCAAAAATACCTTCAACCTGTTGTACAAAGGTGTTAACACGTTCTTGGAACTGTCCTGCCCACATCGACCCACGTCGTACAAGAAAGATCCAGCAAGTCTGAAACGACACAAACGAAACAAAGAATCAGGATTCGGACACATATTTTACACATCAGAATATCAAATTATTTGATAGTCCAACAAGTAGTAGTGTTAGCGTCATCCGCTTGTAATTTTGACGGTTACTTTCGCAAATCGTGCGCCATTCTTCATTTGATATATGCTTTAAACAAACTAGACATATTAAGTTTTTGGTGAACTTTCATAAATTTGAGATGTTCGATAGAAAAAATCTATTTTATTGAGAAGGAGTGTCAAGATGTATATACATACGCGGAATATTATATATGTCAAGATGAAGATACGTACACGGAATATTATATATGTCAAGATGTAGATACATACGCGGAATATTATATATGTCCAGATGAAGATACATACGCGGAATATTATATATGTCAAGATGTAGATACATACGCGGAATATTATATATGTCTAGATGTATATACATACGCGAAATATTATATATGTCAAGATGTAGATACATACGCGGAATATTATATATGTCCAGATGTAGATACAAACGCGGAATATTATATATTTCCAGATGTAGATACATACGCGGAATATTATATATGTCTAGATGTAGATACATATGAGGAAAATCATATGTCCAGATGTATATACATACGCGGAATATTATATTTGTCCAGATGTAGATACATACACGGAATATTGTATATGTCCAGATGTAGATACATACGCGGAATATTTGCTTTTTGTGAAATTTCATAAATTTGGGTTGCTCGATAAAAATCTATTTTATTAAGAAGGGGTGTTAAATGTATGTCCAAATGTAGATACATTCGCGGAATCTTATAAAAACGCTCTCAAAGCGCATTCCTCAGTGATGTCAGAATGCTTTAATTAATCTTATTCCTGTCGATATCCTTATTAGATGCTTTCATTGCACGCGGACCAAAAACGCAGAAAAAAAATGCGTATCAAACTGAACTGATACTATATGGTTGGATGACATCATTTACCCGGTGGAATGACGTCACACCAAAAATGGCATTATCATGATTTTTAACAAGAGTTAATTTAAAAAAAAATAGTAAGCTTCTTTTGATCTTTTATAGTCAGAAATCGTTGTTTTATGATAAAAATATACTAAGATGTAGTAGTGATAAAAATTTTCTCCACGAAGGAAAACTTGATATTTCACTCGACCTCCAGTCACCATCCTACGTAGCTCAAATCCAGTACTAGTTTTTGAATCACAACATATTCCATATTTATAGGCGACCTAAATATAAATTGATAGATTGGGGTATTACCTATTACGTCCCATCAAACAATCGAGTATTTAAAATCTCTTTGTCTCTCACCAATGGGTCGATAATCGTAGACCTATGTGGGATAGCAGCTGGAGGCTAGGAAAGGATGTAATGGTAGTACTGGTGTGAGAAATACCAGGAATCCATTGTTAGGTGCTCCAGCCGCCGCGATATAACTGAAAGATTGTTGAAAGCGGCGTAAAACCCAATTCAAACCAACAAAATTTAAAATCTCATACGACAGGAAAAGCGGAAGTTCGAACCAGGGTCTACTGGATCTTATAAAAACGCTCTCAAAGCGCATTCCTCAGTGATGTCAGAATGCTTTAATTAATCTTATACCTCTCAAATTTCCTTATTAGATGCATTCATTGCACGCAGACAAAAAACGCAGAAAAAATATGCGTATCAAACTAAACTGATACTATATGGTTGGATGACATCATTTATCCGGTAGAATGACGTCACACCAAAATGGATTTATCATGATTTTTAACAAGTGTTAATTTAAGACAGAATTAATAAGCATCTTTTGATCTTTTATAGTCTGAAATCGTAGGCTTATGATAAATGAAATACTAAATAGTAGTAATACAAATTTTCTCCGCGAAGGAAAATTTGATATTTTACTCGACCTCCAGTCTCATGAAGTATCCAAATCATCCTACGTAGTTCAAATCCAGTACTAGTTTTTGAATCACAACATAATATTCCATATTTATAGGCGACCTAGATATAATTTGATAGATTGGGGTTTTACCTTTTACGTCCCATCCAACAATCGAGTATTTAAATCTCATACGACAGGAAAAGCGGAAGTTCGAACCAGGGTCTACTGACATTAGATTCTAGCGCGTTACCATGTAACCAAATCCACTCCATAAAAAACCACAACCACCACCACCAACAACAACAAAAAACCAAAATCATCCTATATAGACATGTAGAATTCACTTACCTTGGGTTACCGAATCGGAACATCTGAGTGAAAGCTCGAGTACCGTATATATCTCGATAGGGTTGATAATTCTCCGTGATAAATGTACAAAAATCTGTGCCAGTGTCGTCAACCAATCTTTGACATGTCATAAAGGCGTCGATTGCGGCCTCCTGGACATCACCGCATCGGTTTATTTGTGTATTGTAGACTGGAAGTAAGCTCTCAGTGACGCACTGTGCAGTTCTGTTCACCCATCTTTGTCCCTGTCAATCAGGAACTAAATTTCAGACTTTTTGTAATAATATCGATAAACCGAAAAGTATTTTAATTATCTGAAAAATGCAATAAACGACACGCACAAACTTCGTTAAATGACTGAATTCAGAAACACCCACCAATACTTTTTGATTGCAGTAAGAAGCTATTCAAAGTTACGGGAATAACCGATCGTTGTTCCAACTACCGCGACTGTTTTACTTAGATCAGGGCTTGTGCTAGCCTTTGGAATTCAGTAGTCTGTGACCCCTTCATCATTAACTTTAAGTTGTCAAAACTGAGGGGTCGGAATGATAAAAAGTAGGAATCGTTTGATTTAACTTGAAATATCGAGTTTTAACAAACCTTTTCTTGTTGATGGCAATTCGTTTTGTAAACCCCTCGCATAGGTATTAGGTTAAAAATAAACCCAATACCATTTGACAAAATTTTAGACTGGTCCAAATTCAAAGAAGTTACAGAAAACAATTTCAAGTTGACAGACTTTCAAATATCTTTTCCACTTTGAGAAGAAAACAATGCGGAAAATGAAGTAATTTATTGTAATTTTTTTCTGAACTATTTTCTTGGGGGTCGTAAACATGTGGGTTGTTTTGGAATGGTTAATTACATCATTTTCAGAAGTACATGAAATGCATCTTAAAAATGTGAGGCAGAAAATACCCTGTGTTGTCCCTTAAAAATAACTCTTAAGATGATCATTTCGGACCCCCCCCCCTTGAATGAAATTTCTAAGGGTCAAAACATTATGAGATTTTGAGAGTCAAAACCCTGGTTCACGAGTCAAACATAAGCCCTGTTAATTCTAATCTGCTTCCCCACACAAACTCTCTTTTTACGCTCCCCAAGGGAGCCCTTTGAAAAATAAACAGTAATCATTTCATTGTCCACTATTTCGTCTATCCTAAAAGAGAAAGATTTCTATATTTAACCATCTTCATATTATCGTTTGCAACTTCTTTGAATCTAAACAAGTCCAATATTGACCAATCGCTGGCAACGCCCTCTTACTCCTCTGGCCACGCCCACTGACTCTAACTGGAATTACCGCTTCGATTTTAAATACCGTATTTTACCAAATTCGTGACCAGTAGAATGTAACAAAAAAGTAAAATGGTAAGTTGGAGACCTAAACGTCGTAACTACAGCTTGGATAAGATGTAATTGTGACGTTTAAATCGCCAAACCAACAAAAATGTTTCACACAAATGGCGGCCAATGTTGGAGTTCAAATCTCAATTCCAGGCAGAATGAGTAAGTAATCTGATTGGTCAATATATTCCTTGATTGACATCTGCGATTGGTCAATTGTCCTCTGACAACCAGTTACAAGCAATGTCTTACTATCATAAAAGACAAACATTCTTAAACATTATATCAGCTTTAAATTGTCGTCTGCAACTTCTTTCAATTAGGTTCATTGTAATATTTTGTAGTTTGGTAATCGTTTAAACTGATTAAGTGATACCCTAGCGTTGAATCTCTGAATGTTCATATTCGCCCTATCACACGTATCAGCTAGCATATTCACTGCATAACCATTACGTCCACATGGGAATCGCTCCTCCATACACCAGAAAAAATCGCAGGACCCAGAAGCGCCATGGTTCAAACATTCGGTAGAGATTTCTGTGAAACGGAAAGAAAAACACCGTGCCCTAACAAAGACATACACAGTATCACTACGTTCCGGCGCTTTGCCAAGATGTACTGGTCGTCGGTTGGCGATTAAAATATCGTAAATACAGCTTTATTCAAACTTTATTCACGGCATTTGAAAACCAACCGGGTTTATGTTTAAGTAAACCTTTGAAAACTGGCGTCCTTTTGCTCATCCAAATGTCGAACCTTATTTATTCACGTGATTAAGTATAGTTTTGTATTGAAGCCGGATACCCTCTATAGATAATTTTATGTCATATACGCAATTTTAAAAGTGATATGTTTTTGACGCCAGTGAAATTTGATTGGGAAGTACTCAGATATTAACCCATACCACATGACAAATTTTTAGACTGGTCTAAATTCAAGGGAGGTGCAGACGACTACTTTTAGTTAGTGAAATTTAAACAATCTCTGACATTTAGGTTATAAAATATTGTGTACCATCACATGCAATTTCTTCATTGTCCTCATTGTTTTCCATGTTTTTCTTGAGGGGCGTATAATCGAGATTGTGAGGGAGTGGATTAAACTCGGCTAATCTTTCAAGGGGCAATGTTTAACCATTTATTTGATAACAAAAGTATATACAGTTCAAAACTGAAACCTTGTTCAGGTAAAAATTTCAAAATGAAACTAGCCTGGGCAACCTAAACCGCCTAGGTTATGAAACATTTTAAAAAAAGAGGTTTCTTTAATAAGCCAGTTTTCGTTTTCCTCAAATTCTCCAAAGATGATCTTCAAGGGCGACAAAACAAAGAAAATTGACCAATTGCTGTCCCCGTCCGCTGACCCGCTAGCCAACCCACTCACTTCGACAGGAAGTTAGATATTAAACGGCGTTATTTTGAAAATCAAAATATGGTCAGTAACGTAACCAAAAAGTTAAATGGTTGGTTGGCGACCTTAACATCGTAAATATAGCTTCAATAAGAAGTAGTTACGACATTTAAGTCACCAAGACAACAAACATACCTCTCGTAAATGTCGGCTAATGTTTGAGTTCACTTCCAGCCTAAATGAATTATTTGATTGGTCGATTGGTTCTTTGATTGACAGCCGCGATCAGGGAAATTAGCAGTAATGAGTTAAACTTAAACGGAAGAGCTTTATGGGTCTATTAGATGGTAGCTTTTGCCCCCAATATATAATGAAATTCTGTAAAAGTGGCTATAAACCCCATTCAAACAATCAATGGGAAATAAAATGATAATGATAATAGCAATAAAACACTCGAAGAGAAAAGTAGCTAATGTAGAGCCTAATCTTTATAAAAGAATAAAAAAAAATACGCGAGTTATCTATGACCAAAAGTTACCAAGACCGACTTTTGACGCCCGATTAAAAATACACCGCAGAAAACATTGTGGGAAAAGGAGGAATGACCTGCAACAAGCCATTTCTCCTCTACCAACAATACTCGCTACCATATTAAGACATCTTTTTTCACATTACACACACTTTGAAACGTCGTCTGCAAGGTCTTGCAATTTGGACAAGTCTAAAATGTTATTGTCCGGTAATGGGTTAAACCCTATACAATCAATCATTTGTTGCTTCACTCCCTCACATTTGTTAGTCTCGAAAATGTTCAAAACACTCACGGGGAGTGTTAGATTATATACTTACATACTGATATATTACACTAGGTCAGATAGTTACATTTATCTTATATAACGATGTTTGTTAGAATGACCTCATTTGTAAACCTACATCACTGTAGATACCAGATCAAACAATTAGTACTTGTACTTAGGACAGGCGATGACACAAACTCCAAATGCGACCATTCACCTCAAAAGGGACTATATCAGAGATCTGCTAACAAACATTTCATTTTGTTTGTTTGAATGGAGTTAAACGCAGCGTTTAACAGTATTTCAGTCATAGCGTGGCGGCTAGAGCACCTAACCATTGATTCCTGTTTTTTCTTAAACCAGAACTACGACTCCATCCTTTCTGAGTCAACACTTGTTCATTCCAGTTGAGTTTACGATTATCCACCCATTGGTCGGAAAGGATGTATGCCTCGACGGGAGATCGAATCCTGAACCTCATGATTGAGAGACCGATGTGCTACCAATTATGATATGGCCAGATTTTAACGCTTGGACATAAGACAAAGTTATTTCAAATATTTAGTACAATAAACTTGCGTAAAGTTATCACTCTATTTTCAACCAAAAGGCGGTCGTTTTAGACAGTTGTCGCTTAATATACTTTTTTTGTGACTGAATGAAGGTTTGATTTGTTTAAATATGAGATTATTGTATAATTAAAGGGTCGCTGGCCCCGCCAACTGAACTTCAACAGGAAGTTTCACTCAAATTTATGACCAGTTATATGTAACAAAAAAGTAAAATGGTTGGTTGACGACATGAAACGTCGTAACTATAGCTTGAATGGGCTAGTTGCGACGTTTAAGTCGCTAAATCAACAACAATGCTTCACATTTATGTCGGCAAATGTCAGAGTGAGAGTTCAAAGTTCAGTTCCTGTCAAAATGAATCATTTGATTGGTCGATTGATTCTTTGATCGACAGCACATTCTATCCATTTTTACTTTAACCGATGTTGTTACAAATTAAAAAAATCGCGTCATTTCACAAATCGAACGAGTTAACCCATTAACAGACTGCAAATTTTTAGACTGGTCCAAATTGAAAGGAGTGCAGACGACAAATCTTAATTGATTATTACTATATTATTATTTTTATTTTTTTTTTTTTTTTTTTTTTTTTTTTTTTTTTTTTACTTTTCGTGTAGAAAACATTGTGGATAATGAAGAAATTGCTTGTTCGGGGGAATTTCTTCATTTCTTACAATGTTTTCCAAAACTTGTTTCCTCGGGAACGCCAAGAAACTTCATTATGTAGGAATGGGTTAAAGCAGGGTAAGAATTTGTTTCGATAACTTAGAGCAAACGTGTTTGCTTTTTTAAAAGATTTTACTCGTGAGAAAGGGGAATGTTGTAGTGATCTCTTTAAAAAAGTGGACGCTTGGGGAAGATAGACTTTAATTTAGTATAATTTAGGATAATAAAAAATATCCTCTGCTGGTTTTATAATTCAAGATGGCCCCTTATTGCTTGACGTTACAATTATATGGCCATAATGTACGGCGATAATCTCAGTATATAGAAACTGTATACGTCCGACAACTGATTACTTTAAAAGTTAAATAATAATGAAATATCTTGTGTTTATGTTAGTATCCTGTGTTTGGGCTTTACAAACTGAACCAAGTATAGAACCACACACGGGTAAGAATATTGTCTAACTAGCAACTTTTGGTCATAGATAACTCGCGTTTTTTTGTTTTTTTTATAAAGATTAGGCTCTACATTATCTACTTTTCTCTTCGAGTGTTTTATTGCTATTATCATTATCATTTTATTTCCCATTGACTGTTTGAATGGGGTTTATAGCCACTTTTACAGAATTTCATTATATCGTGAGGGCAAAAACTACCATCTAATAGACCCATAAAGCTCTTCCGTCTTCAAGTTTAACTCATTACTGCTAATTTCACTGATCGCGGCTGTCAATCAAAGAACCAATCGACCAATCAAAAAATTCGTTTAGGATGGAAGTGAACTCAAACATTAGCCGACATTTACGAGAGGTATTTTTGTTGTCTTGGTGACTTAAATGTCGTAACTACTTCTAATTGAAGCTATATTTACGATGTTAAGGTCGCCAACCAACCATTTAACTTTTTGGTTACGTTACTGACCACATTTTGTTTTTCAAAATAACGCCGTTTAACCCATTCCAACTCAATCCCCCCTTTTTACGCCCCTCAAGAAAAAAACTTTTGTATCAAGCAATTTCTTCATTATCCACAATGTTTTCTATCCAAAAAGACGAAAAAATTCAAAATTCCATCAACTTTAAATTGTCGTCTGCAGTTTCTTTCAATTTAGACCAGTCTAAAATTTTGCTGAGAAGGAATGGGTTAATATCTAACTTCCTGTCGAAGTGAGTGGGTTGGCTAGCGGGTCAGCGGACGGGGACAGCAGTTTGTCAATTTTCTTTGTTTTGACGCCCTTGAAGATCATCTTTGGAGAATTTGAGGAAAACGAAAACTGGCTTATTAAAGAAACCTCTTTTCTTAAAATGTTTCATAACCTAGGCGGTTTAGGTTGCCCAGGCTAGTTTCATTTTGAAATTTTTATCTGAACAAGGTTTCAGTTTTGAACTGTATATACTTTTGTTATCAAATAAATGGTTAAACATTGCCCCTTGAAAGGTTAGCCGAGTTTAATCCACTCCCCCACAATCTCGATTGTACGCCCCTCAAGAAAAACAATGGAAAACAATGAGGACAATGAAGAAATTGCATGTGATGGTAAACAATATTTTATACCCTAAATGTCAGAGATTGTTTAAATTTCACTAACTAGAAGTAGTCGTCTGGCAACCCCCTTGAATTTAGACCAGTCTAAAAATGTGTCATGTGGTATGGGTTAATGTCTGCGTACTTCCCAATCAAATTTCACATGGCGTCAAAAACTTATTCACTTTTAAAATAGCGTATATGACACAGAACTATCTATAGAGGGTATCGGGGCTTCAATACAAAACTACTTAATCACGTGAATAAATAAGGTTCGACATTTGGATCAGCAAAAGCACGCCAGTTTTCATAGGTTTGCTTAAACATAAACCCCGGTTGGTTTTCAAATGCAGTAAATAAAGTTTGAATAAAGCTGTATTTACAATCTTTTGTTCGCCAACCGACGACCAGTACATCTTGGCAAAGCGCCGGGACGTAGTGATACTGTGTATGTCTTTGTTAGGGCACGGTGTTTTTCTTTCCGTTTCACAGAAATCTCTACCGAATGTTTGAACCATGGCGCTTCTGGGGTCCTGCGATTTTTTCTGGTGTATGGAGGAGCGATTCCCATGTGGACGTAATGGTTATGCAGTGAATATGCTAGCTGATACGTGTGATAGGGCGAATATGAACATTCAGAGATTCAACGCTAGGGTATCACTTAATCAGTTTAAAACGATTACCAAACTACAAAATCTTACAATGAACCTAATTGAAAGAAGTTGCAGACGACAATTTAAAGCTGATAGAATGTTTAAGAATGTTTGTCTTTTATGATAGTAAGACATTGCTTGTAACTGGTTGTCAGAGGACAATTGACCAATCGCAGATGTCAATCAAGGAATATATTGACACTTACTCATTCTGCCTGGAATTGAGATTTGAACTCCAACATTGGCCGCCATTTGTGTGAAACATTTTTGTTGGTTTGGCGAATTAAACGTCATAATTACGTCTTATCCAAGCTGTAGTTACGACGTTTAGGTCGTCAACCTACCATTTTTACTTTTTTGTTACATGCTACTGGCCACGAATTTGGTAAAATACGCTTTTTAAAATCGAAGCGGTAATTCCAGTTAGAGTCAGTGGGCGTGGCAGAGGAGAAAGAGGGCGTTGCCAGCGATTGGTCAATATTGGACTTGTTTAGATTCAAAGAAGTTGCAAACGATAATTTGAAGATGGTTAAATATAGAAATCTTTCTCTTTTAGGATAGACGAAATAGTGGACAATGAAATGATTACTGTTTATTTTTTAAAGGGCTCCCTTGGGGAGCGTAAAAAGAGAGTTTGTGTGGGGAAGCAGATTAGAATTAACAGGGCTTATGTTTGACTCGTGAACCAGGGTTTTTACTCTAAAAAATCTTAAATGTTTTAACCCTTAGAAATTTCATTCAAAGGGGGGGGGGGAGTCCGAAATGATCCCCTCAAGAGTTATTTATAAGGGACAACACAGGGTATTTTCTGCCTCACATTTATGAAATGCATCTTATGTACTTCTGAAAATTATGTAATAAACCATTCCAAAACAATCCACATGTTTACGACCCTCAAGAAAATAGTTCAGAAAAAAAATTACAATAAATTCCTTCATTTTCCACATGTTTTCTTCTCAAAACGAAAAAGATACTTGAAAATCTGTCAACTTGAAATTGTTTTCTGAAACTTCTTTGAATTTGGACCAGTCTAAAATTTTGTCAAATGGTATTGGGTTTTTTTTTAACCTAATACCTATGCGAGGGGTTTACAAAACGAATTGCCATCAACAAGAAATATCAAGTTAAATCAAACGATTCCTACTTTTTATCATTCCGACCCCTCAGTTTTGACAACTTAAAGTTAATGATGAAGGGGTCATAGACTCCTGAATTCCAAAGGCTAGCACAAGCCCTGATCTAAGTACAACAGTCGCGGTAGTTGGAACAACGATCGGTTATTCCCGTAACTTTGAATAGCTTCTTACTGCAATCAAAAAGTATTGGTGGGTGTTTCTGAATTCAGTCATTTAACGAAGTTTGTGCGTGTCGTTTATTGCATTTTTCAGATAATTAAAATACTTTTCGGTTTATCGATATTATTACAAAAAGTCTGAAATTTAGTTCCTGATTGACAGGGACAAAGATGGGTGAACAGAACTGCACAGTGCGTCACTGAGAGCTTACTTCCAGTCTACAATACACAAATAAACCGATGCGGTGATGTCCAGGAGGCCGCAATCGACGCCTTTATGACATGTCAAAGATTGGTTGACGACACTGGCACAGATTTTTGTACATTTATCACGGAGAATTATCAACCCTATCGAGATATATACGGTACTCGAGCTTTCACTCAGATGTTCCGATTCGGTAACCCAAGGTAAGTGAATTCTACATGTCTATATAGGATGATTTTGGTTTTTTGTTGTTGTTGGTGGTGGTGGTTGTGGTTTTTTATGGAGTGGATTTGGTTACATGGTAACGCGCTAGAATCTAATGTCAGTAGACCCTGGTTCGAACTTCCGCTTTTCCTGTCGTATGAGATTTAAATACTCGATTGTTGGATGGGACGTAAAAGGTAAAACCCCAATCTATCAAATTATATCTAGGTCGCCTATAAATATGGAATATTATGTTGTGATTCAAAAACTAGTACTGGATTTGAACTACGTAGGATGATTTGGATACTTCATGAGACTGGAGGTCGAGTAAAATATCAAATTTTCCTTCGCGGAGAAAATTTGTATTACTACTATTTAGTATTTCATTTATCATAAGCCTACGATTTCAGACTATAAAAGATCAAAAGATGCTTATTAATTCTGTCTTAAATTAACACTTGTTAAAAATCATGATAAATCCATTTTGGTGTGACGTCATTCTACCGGATAAATGATGTCATCCAACCATATAGTATCAGTTTAGTTTGATACGCATATTTTTTCTGCGTTTTTTGTCTGCGTGCAATGAATGCATCTAATAAGGAAATTTGAGAGGTATAAGATTAATTAAAGCATTCTGAAATCACTGAGGAATGCGCTTTGAGAGCGCTTTTCATAAGATTCCGCGTATGTATCTACATCTGGACATACATTTTACGCCCCCCTTAATAAAATAGATTTTTATCGAGCATCCCAAATTTATGAAATTTCACAAAAAGCCAGTATTCCGCGTATGTATCTACATCTTGACATATACATTATTCCGCGTATGTATCTACATCTTGACATATATAATATTCCGCGTATGTATCTACATCTGGAAATATATAATATTCCGTGTATGTATCTACATCTGGACATATATAATATTCCGTGTATGTATCTACATCTGGACATAAATAATGTTCCGTGTATGTATCTACATCTGGACATATATAATATTCCGCGTATGTATCTATATCTGGACATATATAATATTCCGCGTATGTATCTACATCTGGACATATATAGTATTCCGCGTATGTATCTATATCTGGACATATATAGTATTCCGCGTATGTATCTATATCTGGACATATATAATGTTCCGCGTATGTATCTACATCTGGACATATATAATATTCCGCGTATGTATCTACATCTGGACATATATAATATTCCGCGTATGTATCTACATCTGGACAAATATAATATTCCGTGTATGTATCTACATCTGGACATATGATTTTCCTCATATGTATCTACATCTGGAAATATATAATATTCCGCGTATGTATCTACATCTAGACATATATAGTATTCCGCGTATGTATCTTCATCTGGACATATAATATTCCGCGTATGTATCTACATCTGGACATATTTAATATTCCGCGTATGTATCTACATCTAGACATATACATTATTCCGCGTATGTATCTACATCTAGACATATATAGTATTCCGCGTATGTATCTTCATCTGGACATATATAATATTCCGCGTATGTATCTACATCTGGACAAATATAATATTCCGTGTATGTATCTACATCTGGACATATGATTTTCCTCATATGTATCTACATCTGGAAATATATAATATTCCGCGTATGTATCTACATCTGGACAAATTTAATATTCCGCGTATGTATCTACATCTGGACATATGATATTCCTCGTATGTATCTTCATCTAGACATATATAATATTCCGCGTATGTATCTATATCTGGACATATATAATATTCCGCGTACGTACCTACATCTGGACATATATAATATTCCGTGTACGTATCTTCATCTGGACATATATAATATTCCGCGTATGTATGTATCTACATCTGGACACTCCGTCTTAATAAAATGGAATTTTTTCTATCGAACATCTCAAATTTATGAAAGTTCACCAAAAACTTAATATGTCTAGTTTGTCTAAAGCATATATCAAATGAAGAATTGCGCACGATTTGCGAAAGTAACCGTCAAAATTACAAGCGGATGACGCTAACACTACTACTTGTTGGACTATCAAATGATTTGATATTCTGATGTGTAAAATATGTGTCCGGATCCTGATTCTTTGTTTCGTTTGTGTCGTTTCAGACTTGCTGGATCTTTCTTGTACGACGTGGGTCGATGTGGGGCAGGACAGTTCCAAGAACGTGTTAACACCTTTGTACAACAGGTTGAAGGTATATTTGAGACGGCTTTTTCGGCTGTGATTGACAGCTGGAATAATTTGTGGAGCTTCGAATAACAACAGGGAAAATTCCAAAAGTTATTATTGAAACAAATATTCTAAAATCGTATGCATCCATCTGGAAATTTAATAAAGTATACTTTAAAATCTACAATATAATGTGTCCTTACTTTTAATCCTTTCGTGCACAATACCTTGGATTTTACGTCCTTGTCATTTTATACTCGAGAAAACATCGTTGGAGAAGAAGAAATTGCTTGTAATAAAATATTCTACCATGTTGCTTGGGTCCTTTTCAAATTGCACTCATTTTTAATTATCATATGCAACTTCTTTGAACTTGGACAAGTCTAAAACTTTGAAAAACAGAAAAGTGTTAAAGATCCTGTTTTCGCCCAGACTTATTTCTTGGTTTGTTCTTATTTTCTTTATATGTATATGACCTGTACGCAAGAAGAGACTAAAAGTATCCGCCCCAGACGGTACGGACCGTTAAGGCTGGCATTGGTGAACACCTTTCGTTTCTACCTAAGTAAGAATTCGTTTTTTGAATATCAAACCCGATTTGTCTATGCTGAATCCGATCTCTTTCTAATTACTTTTACACAGAAACACTTTGTTTGTCCATTTCTGCGTAATGTGACACACATTTCTGCAAAGCCAAATCGGCCTATTTAAAATCCGAAGTGTAATTAAAATGAGTTTTTTATAGGTCTATAGATTATAGGTCTATAGATAACTTACATATATCGAGCCGAACTTGAATAAGATGTAGTTTGGACGTTTAAGTCGCCCAACCAACAAATATGCTTCATATATATGTAGACCAATGCTGGAGTTCTGAGCTCACTTCCGATCTAAGTGAATTATTTGATTGGTCGATTGGTTCTATGATTGATAGTCGAGATCCGTCAAATGTAACCTGAAAGATCGTGTGGAAAATGGTTTTACGCCACAAATGCACAGCTGAAAAACAACCACCGCGGGCATGTTCCGACACCACGGTGCATGATTAGAAACCAAAGATTAAGATTGATTGATTGAATGGGGTTCAACGCCGCTTTTAACATTATTTCAGTCATATCGCGGCGGCTGGAGCACCTAACAATGGATTCCTGGTATTTCTCACAGCAGTACTACCACTACATCCTTTCCTAGCCTTCATCTGCTATCCCGCTTAGGCTTACGATTATCCACCAATTGGCGAAAGACAAATGTCGGAAAGAATATGTGTCGCCGCCGGGGACCAAAGAGCACACTGTTCTATCGACTAATGTAAGGACAACTGTTTCTAACAGGATGTTAAGCATTATTTTAATAGAGAATATTATGTTACGTTAGAATTGCGACATCGAACTGCCACCCTTAACCAGATAATCATCACGTAAAATGGCGGATAGCGTGTTATTTTTTACTTTTTCATAAAATGTTTTGACATTATCATATTTTTTACTATTAAGTAAACAGTAGTGTTAGTGTTCTGGGACCACCACCACTAACTAGATATTTACCACGATAAAAATGGAGGATAACATGATAATTTTTGTGATAATTTAATTTTGTAATGTTTACTAGATAATAACGATAATAAACACAATCAAGATAACATGAATGAATGAATGAATCAATTAATCAATCAATGGATGAATGAATGAGTGAATGAGTCAAAGAACGAATGAACAATTGAATCAATGAATGAAAAGATGGATGGATGGGTAGATAGTGGATGGATGGATGGATGGATGGATGGATGGATGGTTGGATGGATGGATGGATGGATGGATGGATGGATGGATGGATGGATGGATGGATTAATGAGGTTTTCCGGCACCGGTTTTGAAGGATGGTATTTATTATACAGTACAGATTATATCATTTTATTAATGGTATATGACGTTTTAAATTAATATTTTAAATAATTGTTTTTTATGCATTTTTATGCCTCCATACGAACCATACAATAGCGAGGTATATGTATTTCTATATAATGATAGAATATATGTTGCGATAGCGATCCAACATCTTGTATGTTGTACAAGGTGTTGATTCGCTATCATAACATATTGTCATTTATTATATAGGAATACCTATATTTCGATAAGATAAATTCGAAAAAATAATAAACACTAGAGTCGTCCGAGACGGATTATGCTTCCCGAATATTGACTATCAGAATCTGTTTTCATAGGCATATCTTCTCATGATAGAGAACAATTGTGCAAAGAAATTATAAAATCCATCCATAATTTTACGAGCTATGCTCCGGACATGTATTTTTTCAGCGGACGACCTTACGCTGTGACCTTGGATATGGAACTATTTGAATATTTCTTTCAAAAGCACATCTACTCATGATAGATAACAATTGTGCAAAATTAATCTAAATCCACCAATAATTGAAGGAGCTAGGCTCTGGACAAGCTAAGTTTTAATGTTTGATCTTGAACTGTGACCTTGACCTTGGAGCTATCCAAAAACCGGGGAAATGCGTCGGCTCAATATCATAAAGAATTCACATGCAAAAGTTCATCCAAGGGTTATGTAGAAATCGCAGCAGACGGACGGAATGACTGGCGGACGGACTGACGAAGCGGCGGCTTTATGCTCGCCCTTCGGGAAGCGAAAAAAACACTGTATTTCTACAAGTATATCTTCTCTTCTTTAACATTTGGATTATTTTATTTGCATTATGGCGTCTTCTATAGAATGACAATTGTGTCATCTTAGTCGAAGCGTTTTCGACACTATCAGAATCGATTTTTGATGGACTCCGTAGGCGTCCATCAGTGTTATCCAGTTTAGAAAATCCAGTAGGATGTTTCTATGTTAGGAGAGGAGTAGTGACCAGTTAGGTTCGATTTATTAATTTTCAAAACCTGTCTTCCCAAAACACCTTTGCATTTTGAAAATACGATGATTCTATATACATTGTAATTCATAGAACGTGTAAAAACTCCTCAAAATTACGACAACACCTACCATTAACCCGCTTAGCGTATATGTGGTCACGGTTTCAATAACGCGGAGTCGTTCGATTTATTGTGAGTAATTTGCCTTCTACTTTGAGAAATCAGCAAACCAGAAGTATACCGCGAGAGTGATAAGCTATACAGTTACATGTATTAAAAGGTGTTTATTATCATTTTGAATTAGCATTTGTTATGCATTACCAAACGATACAATTTTGGACTACAGACGACAACTCAAATCGCTTTGATATTGAAAACCGAGGCCCAGAAAAGGTAGACAACATTGTGAAACAAGTAATTTCTCCTTTCCACACAATGTTTTCTTTAATGCAATTCAAATGAATATTGCTAATCTAATATTGTCCATGTTTCTTAAATGATATCTTAATTATTCATGGAATGTCTTCGGAGAAGGATAATGTCGGAAAAGTAAAACTTTGCAGGCAAATTACTTATCATATTTCAATCGGTGAAAGACAAATGACACGTGTGACAATGGCATTTTCCCCCTACTTTGTGATCGTGCTCAGGACTCTAGAATAGAGATATCCTGTATTATATGTACCCATAAAAAAACTAGGCTATGCGAGAGGTTATGCTTAAAAAAGACTATATGTATGAAAATTGTCATTTGGTACACCAAAACGGGCATATAACTCTACTATGCCAACACGGACGTCCATAATCAGTACTTTCAGTGCTTTGATTTTGTACCCAATTTATCGGTGTGAAATGTATATATCTTACTCGAAATATTTATATGTCTATGACGAAGAAAGTTATGCATACCGGACGGAGTTGGCTCCGTAATACTATCATTACTAAACTTTATCAAATATTATCGTCGATAGATGAATGGTATCAATGTCCCGTAACGTTCCAAACACGGATAAATCTCCACCTAATCTTGAAACTGACTTTTACTTAGTGTAAGTTGGTCTGTCAAAATTTCGGATGTCAGATACATTTGTATATTGCAAATAACCAAAATCTTCGTACAATTGTCTACAGTTTCTGTTAAGAATATTAACATGCATTTGTGAAATATGTGTCCGCCATTTGTCGAGTTTATACCGAGTCGAATTCTCTCCCTTTCTTGTCGACTGCGTCACAAATTTTCGATCTTCTTCCAATATGGCGACATTCATGAAGTGAAATAATTCTGAAACAACTGTTGACGGATTATCAGTTAAATCCTCATATCGTACCAGCTTTATCCTATCGCGAATGTATTGTGGAAATGAGTTATATATCCTAAAATCTTCCTGCATTTTCGCACACAATCGTTTTGAGTTTACAAAAAAGTTATTCAACTTCCTTGACCCCATATTATTTTTACGCACCTGTGAATCGAGCATAGCACGTGGATCACGAACGAGGTATATCATTTTAAGATTTCCGTTTCGACGGAGGAGTTCAAGGACCGGTTTCATGGGCAGTCGAATAAACTTGAAAGCTCTAAGGTTTGCTCGTAAACACGGACCGGTCAATAAAGGTAGACATTTTCTAATAGTTCTGATAGAAGTTACCCTGTCATTTTTGACACATTTGAAGTATGGAATCTGATCTCGTCCCCGATTATAGCTATTCGAATAGTAACCTTTCACGAGGGTATTAAAATCTAGCTGATTGTGATCGCAGTGTAACAAACTGTCAACAGTCTCCCTGGCAACGTCTTCGTGTATCCAGTCACCTGAGAGTTGTCTGAAAAGGTAGCAAAAGACAATGCTAGTTAACCCTTTTACTGTTTTCCGAAAATTTAGTTCTGTCCAAATTCAAAGGATTGGAGAAGAAAATTTAAAGTGGACTTAAATTTAAAATAACCATTTAGTAGGGTGGAAAAGGTTGTGGAAAAAGCAGAAATTGCTTGTGACAAGCAATTTCTTCTTTTTCTACAATATTTTCTTCATAACAAAATCACAGGGACGTAAAATGGTAAAATACAGGGATTGAACGGGAAAGGGTTAAAGAATGTACCTCATTAAGTTATAATCATACAAAACAATGTAATGAAGAGCTTGTTTACAATTGTGCATTTTGAAACAAATTAATCAGTGCCGATACAAGAAATGTTGATATCTATCTATCTTAATGCTTATAATGATAACTGTACTAACAATCAAAATAATGATTACGATGATGATTGAGAAGGTATTGATAAGACAATTGTTAAGTTAAAGAGAACTAGGTATCATTATCTCCTCATTATATTGTTTCATTTTCGTGAACATCGTTCATGTTCGTTTATCAATCGAATGAGAGAGAGTGAGAGAGAGAGGGAGAGAGAGAGAGAGGGGGGAGGGGGGCTGAAAAAGAAAGGGAGAGAGAGGGGGGTAGAGAAAGAAAGAGAAAGGGTATGAGAGAAATGAGTTCATTGTAAATTGAAAATGCTGTCTTAATGTTTTACGTTCTTAAAATAAAGTTATTATTATTATTATTATTATTATTGTAGCGAGTGACTGTGGTATATATATATTCATGGCGTAAACTACGTTATCACTAAGTACCCCTAACAATGTTTTGCTTCCTTAGCGTACTGAATGCGTAGGAATATCTTCTATATATATATCTTGTTGCTGAGTCGTTTTCGCTGCATAGTTATTATAATGAACAGATATGTACGTATAGTGCGCACAGCCATTAACACTTTTTCATAAGAGAAATAAACGAAGCGTTTTCTCCACTGCAGCGCATTTTACGCCAATTTTATAAATCAGTGCTGCGTACTTTACGCCTCCTAAACTCCAATGAAATTCTGTTAGGTCAAAAAGAACATCGCTAGAACTTCACAGAAACGCTACGTAAACGTCGTAGATTTTTTTTTAAAGAAAGGGATTAAGGTTTATGACTTTTATCCGCCTTAAATACCTACCGATTTCCTTAACAAATTCACTACAGTACCAATACTATGTGGTTATATGACGTCATTTTTACGGTGAAATGACATCACACCAAAACCGTTATTATGATTATAAAAAATGGCTGATATAAGACTAGTTTCGTTAGCCTCTTTACTTATGTTATAGTAAAAAATCGTTGGTATATTATAAATGGAATACTATAATGTAGTAGTGTTACAAAACCTGGCAATGGATTTTCGCCTCGTAGGAAGATTTGATATTTAACTCGACCTTGGATCTTGTGAAATATCTAAATTTTCCTACGTGGCTCGCGTCCAATTCAAGGTTGGGTGTCACAACCATATAGGAATATTACAACAGCGTGCTTCTTAGCTAGCAAAGCGACAGCTTTGATAGCTTAAGATAACAGACGAAATTTTCAGGTCGTCTCAAAGTTCGACGAGTGCAAACTGCAATTGGAGGCGCAACCACTAAATCCATTAAATGCCTATGGCATTAAAAGTAGTTCTTATGTATTTCAGGAATATTGCAAACTCTATTCAAACTATATTGAACCCTCTCAAAAGCACGCTATCTAACCCATTCCCTATCAATTCCGCTTTGGGAAAAAAGCTTTGGAAAACATTGTGGACAATGAAGAAATTGCTTGTCTACCCAACAAGGGAACGTTTTCTAAATTCAACCATGCTTTGCTAGCTTAGAGTACTTTCAGTACTTTGATTTAGTTGTTGTTATCGTTGTCGAGAATCGTGTGTAGGTTTCTTTTATTGGATGAGACCGTAGGTCGAATCTAATAAAAGAAAAATACCCACACACGATTCGAGAACAAGATAACAACTAGAAAACCACACTGTTGTAGTATTCCTTTTATTATATACGTTTTCAGAATAAACATTAAAAAAGATAGAAGAAAATAATTATGAAATAAAAACAGAAATGACATCGGCTATTTTACGGAAAACCCCGAGCATCAGTACTAAAAAGCGATCCGTATTTAAGGGTACACGACCGATACGTTTTTTTTTATTGGTACACGGCAAATACGGACAATTTTTTACTGTCGAGTAGCATCAGATAGCGAGGATTTTAATTGGACCATTTATAGGTATTTCGTAATATATATTGTTCCTCATTTGTTGCGTTTACTGTCGATACGCAATAGTGTAAGACTAGGATTCGCATCCTATCATTAAGGTTGATTTGTGTCAAAATAAAACATGGTCAATAAACGGATCGCTGGCTCCGCCCACAAACTCCCTTATCCACGCCCACTGACTCGAACAGGAAGTTCCCAATCGATATTTATGTAAATCATAATAAATTTATGGCCTGTAACTTGAAACAAAAAAGTAAAACTAGTTGGTTAGCAACCTAAACGTCGTAATTACAATTAACAAAAAAGTTAATGTCGACCTACGTATACGAGTTCGAAGTGCACCTCCAGCCTTTGTGAATTATTTGATAGATCGATTAATTCTTTGATTGACAGCTGTAATCCATCGATTTAAATATCGCGTCTGTCAATCAGAGAGTCGATAGACATTTGTCGACATTTATTTGAAGCATTTTATTGGTTTGGCGGCTGAAACAACGCCGTGAGCAGAACTTAGACGTTTAGATACGCAATCCAATCTTTTACTTTACTGACCCTAAAATTTGAAAATGACGCCGTATGATATGTGGAACTTTCTATCGGAGGCGAGTGGGCATCCGTTAATTCAAATTGTGTTATGAAGTTTCTACCGAGCAAAATTCAAACCAGCAGACCTCAATCCTCGTACCTTTTTGTACCGTTTAGATATTGTATCGTCGCATTTCTTCTGCTCGAGTCTTGCAGACTGCGTAATGGTTCGTAGAAGTAGAACGTTCCCGGATGATTTTGAAAGATACTTCCGGTATAGCTAGACCCCGTGTGCATGTACGCCAGGATAGCAACCAGAACTAATGAGGGCGTCTTCTCTGTTCTATTCATAGATGGTAGGACGCTTCCGTTGATACTATGATATGCAATGTTACCTATCAAAACAAGAAATAATTGAATGAATGAGTATAAGAAATCACATTATCCGATCCATATTATAGATGTAAAAGTTATAGTCAGTGGTTAAAGGTCAGCTATGTCTATACTTGTATAGACAGAATTTCCCTTTTGATCACTCACTATAACTTGTACATCTATAACACCCACTAATCAACCGTAACACAACAGATCACAGCCTTAGCCGAGACACGGCCAACATTATTGAAAGCCACATGATAGAACTCGCTTTTTTAAAAAAAAAACTTTATTCGTATATTCCCTCTTCACTCTTGAACAATCTATAAGAAATATTGCCACGTATGGCTGGTTTAACCAATTCTCAAACGACAACATTTTAGACTGGTCTAAATTAAAAGATGCTCCAGTCGACAAATGTGGTCCCTGATGTGTGTATTTCCGTTTATTTATCGTCGCTACCGTAGCACATGCCCATATGAGCGACGCCCCAGAAGACGTTCAGGTGTTACGGGGAATAGTGCAAGGATACAGGACGAAACTGCTGAGGGTCCCACCTGGTTCTTTTACGTGCTCGATGGATAGCACCGTCGAATAGGGCCTCGGTTTAGGGTCTCATCCGAAAGACAATTAGTTGTGTTAGTTGATATGGTCAGCCCAGGGCTCGAACCCGTGATCTTGAGGTTTGAAGTCAAGTGCTCTACCATCTGAGCTAATCGGACTGACTTGGTCCCTGATACCGATGTATCTAATGCAAAAAAAATCATTTCCGCCCTTAGTAATTGGCACATTGCTGCCAACGCCCATGACTTAGAATTTTGACTTAGATATTCAACGTGGCTTTTTTTTTTTTTTTTTTTTTAATTAAGCAAAATGTTTAGCCAGTAAGATGTAACTTATATTAAAATGGTTTGTTGATGACCTAAACTTCGTTACTGCATCTTGAAGATACTGTAGTAAGAGAAATGTCTGGGTTCAAAGATCACTTCACATCTCAATTAATAATTTGATTGATAATTCGACGAGCTGTCAAATCTATACAGACTTAACCAATTAATAGATTTTTTTTAGACTGGCCCAAATTGAAACGAGTTATTTGTTTTGTTTGTTTGACTGGGGTTTAACGCCACTTTTAACAGTATTTCAGTTATATTGCGGCGGCCGGCGCACCTAACCACGGACTCCTAGTATTTCCCACAAGAGTATTACAACAACATCCTTCCGAGCCTTGAGCTGCTCACCCCACTTCGGTTTACTGCTCACCCCACTGAGGTTTAATGCTCACCCCACTGAGGTTTACTGCTCACCCCACTGAGGTTTACGATTATTCACCCATTGTCGGGAGACAAATGTCAGAAAGGATATTTTCCGCGACCGGGGATCGAACCCGGATTTACTATCCTTATATCATATTGAGCATCCCCCCCCCCCTTTTGTTTTTGTTGTTAATCAAACTCTATAAGCATTTTTGTATCGTTTCATCATTTACGGTAATCGTTTTCAAAATAGCGAAGGCAACATTGCAAAAAAAGACTATTTAGGTAATCTAATTTGAAAATGTCTTAATGTTCTACTTTCATGAAGTAAGCTATTATTATGATTATTATTATGATTACGAGTCCGGTGCGCTACACACTGTGATTTGGTCGCTTGAAAGGAGTTGAAGACAACAATTTAGAATTTTCCTTTGGGAAGAAAAACATGTGTAAAATGACGAAATTGCTTATTACCAGCAAATTTCTTCATTTCACACAATGCTTCCCAATTGTTTTTCTTGTGGGGCGTTTGTGTGGAAATGGGTTAATATCAATCAAATCGATTTATTTAACGGAACTTCGACGCTGCGAATAAAATCAAACCTCAGGGGTATTGCGTCTCAAAACTCTCTCAACTGAATAAGGTTAAACAGAAAAGGTTTACAGGCAGTCAAAATAAATTCTTGGCTCATATAACCTGTTCATATTTTATCTTACCTCTATACGGAAACATGCCATGTTGAATGTACTTGGAACTTCTCATGTACAGATGTGTGATGACAATTGTGGAGACCAAGATCAACATCACCATTACGAGTTTATATCTGATTGTTTGCATTTTCTACTTAACCTGATAGCTGTGAAGAGGGAAAAAATCCAATTCAAAGTCCTGCAAATTTGTGTTATAACTCTATAGATAATGTATTCTGAATTTGGGCAATCTTCTCCAGACAAAACACATCGCCAACAGTAAATAAGATTTATGAATGTTCGGGTCAAAAACCCATTTCCTATCGTATATCTCACCTTAAATTTGACAGTAATAAACGGATCCCTGACCCGTATCCGAGAAGTTACGATTAGTTCGTTTATGGCGTCCCGAACAGTTAATTAGCAATTAAATTTTGGTTTCAACTTAATTGATGTTTGGTATTCGCAATACAGAGGATATGATCTCAAAAGTTTGACACACACCTAAGAGCTCCAACATTGATGTTCCACTTCGATATTACACGGTGTTAATTTGTAAACATTTATGACCAGCAACAAACATGTGAATTGGTTGGTCTGCGACCTAAGGGTTGTAACTACAACTTGAATAAGCCGTAGTTACGACCTTTAAGACATCAACAAATATAAATACTGTCAACTGTTAACTGATGTTGGAGTTGAAAGTTCACTCCTTGTCTAAATAAATGAATAGACATTTTCACGCAAAGCGTCGGATGACTAAATAGCCTGTATCTTGTAGACACTTTCAAAGAAAAGCAACAACAACAATTTTCCATTGCGGGGAGGATTTACTACCGGTTTTGTTTTCGAAAGCTTATAATTTTCGAGTTTTTACAATGAAAAGCATGGGCTTAATAATGTAGATAATATTGTTGAAAATGAAACATCGGTTTGTTACATTGTCCCCAGTAATGTTCTTCAGAAGCATAAAAAGTACCCTATTTTATCGGCCTAAAAGACGGGTGTTTTGTTTCATGATCTTGTATATTTTGAAACAAACGCTTGTATTGAATGAAGGTGAATGCACCATGGAAAGGTCATGAATCCGTTTTGTTTCCAGCAACAAGCCCCTGTTCTTCGCTTCCGGAAATATTAAAATTATGATAGTTTTTGCCAGGAGAGATGAAATTAAAGATAAATATAGTTCAGACATTATATCGACGTTGGGTGACCGAAATGTCGTACTACATATTATCTCGAATTGTATTTACGACCTTTTGGTAGCCCATTGGTGATATTCTGGTTATAATATACATATTGGCCTCATTGGTCTACTAGTAAAGCTAGATTTTTAGATACTAAGGCTTGATTTGTTTTAAAATGAAAGCCTACCTCGCAATATAACCTGCAGCGAAAAAATAATTTTAAATCCATTCAGTGAAATTAAGCGTATTCACTTTTTTTGATTGTGGAAACATTCTTTAAAGATAAACACCAAGCCATATACCGTGCCGATTAAAACGACGCTCGGTCGCATCCTCGATCAATCAACAAGAAATTAGAATTTAGTGGCATATCGGTTGAAACATATAAAAGATAAAATTTGTCTCATCAAATCATAAAATTAGACCAATTAAAAGTAAAATTGTTTATCAGATTCTTTGTGACATGTTGCCGATAACAAAATAACTCCATACTTATCGTGTTATACTGAAGGGAACCCTTTTAACGAAGGCTGTTAACAGATCATTCTTCTGGTCACCCTCACTAGTAAAGGGGGTATCGAGATCATCTTTTTCGCTAAAATGTTAGATAAGTAGAAACGTTGCCGCCCTTCGTACGACAAGATGTCTTCTGGTCAGCCCTCTCTTCTCATTATTTTTATATTTAATCATTTATATTTTTCATACTTGTCTTCACACTACGATTTATGTCATTCATTCAACCTCCACATAATGCTCACCGTTTTCGCATTATAATATTATATTTTAAGTCATTGTATGGCACTTTTTTTACGAAAAGTGTATTACTTTTATCAGAAAATATTTTCTACCATTCCTTCACATTTCTATTGTTACAACGATGCGAATTTTTAAAGAAATTGACATGTTGTAGTGCGGGTGTGTTTGATATTTAGAAAAGAAGAGAGAGAGAGAGAGAGAGAGAGAGAGAGAGAGAGAGAGAGAGAGAGAGAGAGAGAGAGAGAGAGAGAGAGAGAGAGAGAGAGAGAGAGAGAGAGAGGAGAGAGGGAGAGAGAGAGAGAGAGAGAGAGAGAGGGAGAGAGAGAGAGAGAGAGAGAAACAAATATTTCAACAACACCAAGCCTGCTTTGTTCTTCTTTATATTAATAATGTACGCTTAAACTTTGTAATAAGGAAACTTTTTAAAAACAGAAATGTATGCACCTTGGTGAAGACTTTAGGGGATTGGTATAAACATAGGCTATTTTTATGGCATATCTAAACCATCATTCTATCTGTATCGTCCAAAATGTGGTCAATAGTACTTAAATACTCTAAAAATTAAACAAATAGATTTAGTCAGTCATGTCAATCAGGATTATTGTCACTTATTCAGATGATCAGGCCTACCGTGTGAGCGGTGGGGTTTGCTTTGATTGACGTGCCTTGAATTGACTCGTATTCCCAATTTAACCAGTGTGCCGAAAAAATAGTCTTTTGTGTAGAGTCGATATAGTTGTAAATTTTACAAAACTCTTGATTTCCGGCAAAAATAAGTTATAGCACTTTGTTGTTTATTATAATCATCAAAGTGATTATTTAGTGTTTTTTACCGAGTGTTAAACTATAACTTTATATATTTTCCTTACTTGTATGAATGTGTGTGTGTGTGTGGGGGGGGGTTAAACATATTTAAAAAAAAAAAAACCTTATTAGATTGGAAATAGTGTTATCGCCAGATTCAGTGGTGGATTAAGTCTTTCTATAAATGGAATTCCATTAAATTGTTCAACTGCAGTATGCTGAAAGACATACTTAAATGGGTTGAAAACGCTCCTTTAATGACTTTCATGTTCTATCTCATTATATTGCAAATCAGATAGAATTATTTGTCCATAAAAACAGCAGACGAGAATGACCGGGGAGTAATGGCTTTAAAACACAAAATGAAAATGAAATTTTCCTGGAGGGATTTTGTCCGTGCCCCATCATGGTTAATGGTAAACTAGAAAAGGGAGACTTTACCTATCATATTAACTATCGAATTCGACCGATAAACAGCACGATAGAATACTTGATAACCTCCGTTAATAACTTTCTGATTAAACATAATTTTCTGATTATAGCATGCTTTCATTTTGTATTGATTACCAAAACATTTTTTTATCTTATTTTTTTAGAGATGGAACACTGACAAAATAATCTAGGAAAATGTAGATAAAGAGTCTTTTTTAGTATATTTAGATGATAACAAAAGTCTCTTCGATGACATTACGGGAACGAGTATGATATTGATACTTGTATGAAATATTTTCAAGATATACCTTTTAAATTTCACGGGGTAGGGGAGCGATGTGTAGAAATAATTATTCAGGTAAGAAGTATACACAAAAATCGACCCCGGGGTTTAATAATGAGCTATATTACTTTTCCACGAATGAAAGAGATAAGACCAAATTGTTGAAAATAAGACTCACTTTTTGTTAGCAGCTGGATCAGATTATATCAAGGTGAAAAGATCCGCTAGGATAAAATTTTAAAAAGAGAAAAAGATAGGCTTGTTCAACTTATTAAAGATTCTCCTCGGTCCTTTTGGAAGTACATTAATAAATACAGTAAAACTGCGGAAACAGATATCTCTGTAAAGAGTTTTCAAACTAGTTTTTCAAATATGAATTCTCTTGGTTCAAATTCAAATGACCCCATCCCCTTCCTACAAAACCTTTATTAATGAAGTAGATGGATTAGATACCCCAATTTCAACAGAGGAAATATACAGGTTATTTTGTATCTCAATAGACATAAAATTGGTGCTTTAGATAATAACGTCGCAGATTTTTTCATCGACTGTCATAGCTTAATCTCACCATTCCTATACAAAATTGTTAACATCATATTTGATTCTGGTGTTTATCCCGAATCTTGGACTAGAGGTGCTTTGGTACCAATCCAACGATTTGAGAAACCGTATAAACTCCTTTTGTGAACGAGAAGACACTTTTCTGGGAAGTCAATTTGATTTTCGTGTTGGATACTCAACCGATAATACAACCTTTATTCTTCACGCTCTAGTACAACTGTTTTTGTCAAATAATAAAAAGCCTTGGTGTGTTTTTACAGACAAAAAAAAGCAATTGATACTCTAAACAGAGATTTACTAATAAGTTATCTTATTTTAATTGAAGATGATATTTCTTTGTGTACTATAAACACCGTAAGTTTACAAGCTCAAATCGAAAGTGCCTATCATTACTCGAAGAGATGGGGGCTAGAAATAAATGTAAGAAAAATAAAGATGTTTGTTTTGGAACATCTCAATACAGTGGAACATTTGAAATCGGTAGAGAAAAAAATGCTCATAGCTTTACATATTTATGTGTCAACTTAAATTACACTGGTAATTTTAATGAAACCGTCAAATGTCTAAATGATCAAGCATTTAAAGCATACACCCTCTACTCTCATTGCTAGATAAAGTTAGGATGTGATAACAACATTGTCAATTTTCGATTCTTCTATTTGTACTAATATTGCTATATGGAGCCGAGGTAAGGAGAGTGTATAACAACAAAGATGAAGACAAGTTACATATGAAATTTTTAAAAACGGAGTAAAACAAAAAACAACAAATTTCGCAGTCTTAGGAGAAATTGGCCGATTACCTTCATCTGGCATATGCAAGCAAAATTCATGAAAAATTTAAACCAAGATAATGAATATAGATATCCCAGTGCGAAACTTACATGGATCAATGTGAAAAATAAATAGAAATTGCTGGTCAAAACAAAAAGGATAAATTCTTTTTTAGATAATCTTGGACTTGGTTATCTTAAACTTGCAACTAATCGATCGATAAATTTCAACACTATTAAGATAAGACGACGTGATCAATTTATTCAAGAATTGAATGTTTCTATTTGCAACTCCCCAAAAAGTTTCATCATATCGCGAATACAAAGAAAATTCCGAGTATGAAGCATATCTAAATAAAATTGAAAAATCCAAAATTTCGTAAAACGTAAAACGTAAGATTAGTCATAATTTACAATTTGAAGCTGGTAGATTTTTAAACCTTATCAGAGTTGAAAGATTTTGTAATCCTTGTAAAACAAAAATTATTGAAAAAAATATGAATACCTTCATTTGCCGATAAATTATTTCTAGGTTTGCTAAATATCATGCATACGATACAAATGTCAGTAGAGGATTTTAAATTTATATCTAAAAAAAGATAAGGAACGAACCTGAAAAATAGTAACATTGATATACAAGATAATTTTTTCTTAATATCAAATTCACGACACTGTTATCACATTTAGCAATATTTAGGCACCTAATGGAACAAAGTCGAGGGATAATTTCTTCAATGATTAGAAAAAATACCAATGAAAACCTTTTAAGTGTAGTTATACTCAGTGGCGACTTCAATGTCACTTTAAGCGAAAACAATAGTTTATTGTCGACAGCTTGAAGTAAGAATACTTAGGATTTTCGGAAAATATCAATTATCTGATTATTGGAATGATTACATAAATAGTGGTACATTTCCTAAACATTCAATATGGAAACAAATTATAAATAAGTCTATTAATAACAACGTAAATCTCGCCTATAGATGTACCACAAAAAATGGCTTACAAATATGCAATCTTTCTCTATACATTGTGAGATCAAGGTTAGTAATATATTGCATTTTTGCCGGATATACAGGGACTACCTAGAGTATTGTTGTACCATGGCATTATTCATAGGGAAATACTTTTCAAAGTCTTATACGGTGATATGTCCTATTTGTAATGTATCCAGTTTTAACATAGTGGAACATCTACTCATGTTCTGTCATACCAATGATGATTTACGACAGTGTTTTTGGAAAAAATTACATTGGCTTTTAACAGATCAAGCATTCAGAGAATTCATTAATCTTAATGTTACAGAACAAATTCTCCAAATGATATCAGGTTATACATCTATACAGATGAGCGACGATGTTCGAGTTGCTTGTTTTAAAATAACCGTGAATAGCATCCATCACTTAGCAAAACATATTCGCTTTATTACACCAGCTACATAATGCCATGTGTATATATATATGTGTGCGCGTATTTGTACGTAAGTGTATAGATGCGTCTAAATGTGTAAGTATAATTGTGTATTTGTGTGAATGTATGTGTATATAAATGTAAACATGTCAATTTATAAGTGTTAAATTCAATAATCAAGCTATTCATTTATCATCTGGTAATGAAATTACATTCAACTGTTTTTCTAATGTTTATCGTTTCGTTTCGGATAAACATTGACGAAAAGCGGTAATACTTAATTTTACCTAAAACAAAGGTCGCTGAATATTAGAGTTTATGTATGTGTACGTGTGTCTATGTATATGTGTACGTGTGTGTATGTATATATGTATATGTATATATGTGTATATATGTATGTGTATATGTGTATACGGATATATGTGTGTGTATGTCTATATGTGTGTGTATGTGTATATATAATAATCAGGTTCCATTTAAGATACAGTACATGCATATTTATGGTCTCTGTCGCCTTCTCTCTCTCTCTCTCTCTCTCTCTCTCTCTCTCTCTCTCTCTCTCTCTCTCTCTCTCACATATCATTTCCTTATCAAATGGTTAAATTAATTGTTTATTTATAATAGGTCTTTTGTATGTTGTAAATATGGTTGTAATAGTTTGTACGTTCCATCTTTGTATTTACTTGTTTGTATGCTCTTCAATTTTGGAGGAAATAAAGATTATATATATCACATTAAGCAATATTTAAGGCACCTAATGGAACAAAGTCGAGGGATAATTTCTTCAATGATTAGAAAAAATACCAATGAAAACCTTTTGGGTGTAGTTATACTCAGTGGTGACTTCAATGACAATTTAAGGGAAAACACTAGTTTAATGCCGACAGCTTGAAGTAAGAAATGCCAAGTAAAATCTGTCAACCCCGATTAGATATCTTAAGTTAAAGATATATGGAATATTTCTCATCCCCAAAAGAACCATGGAGGTGAAAATGGACTAGAAAAAAGTAGGACAGATTATTGTCCCATAGAAGGAGGAGATTTACCAATGCAGTGACAATCGGTCAGAACAAATAAAGACGACAGTTTATATGGCTATTTCTCTAAAATTGAAATTTTCGAAACTCAGGCGTCTAGGGATATGGAAGTTAAACAACAGACTACTACAAGGTGATTATTATCCGCAATTCATCAAACAATTACTTGAAATTGTATAATTAGTTTAATCATAAAGTACAATGGGAACTAAAAAAAATGTGACGTAAAACATGCACTATCAAAACTCCAAAAACAAAAGCTTCAAATTGTCGAGATAGATTATCGAAATTAGAGAACCTGCATGAAGATAAATACAGTAATAAATCTGAAATAACCTCTATGAGAGCGAAATAGAAATGATTTACACGGGAAAAGACAGGCGTGCACAAGTTCGGTCAAGGTTCTGGATGCAAGAGAAGCAAATTCAAAACACTTCTAAAATCTGATAAGAAAAAAACAGACCATGTGATGTGACATTAACCATTAAGTTATCTGAAGATTTATTTCTAATTGCACATCTACTCATGCTAGAAAATAACAGTGTAAAGTGATATATATATATTTTATAATATTATTTGAGCCTATGCGTGACATTTCCAACCATTTCGCATGTGTGTGACTCGCACGCATTGAGCACCCTGGGCAATTAGAACATTCGTTGGTTGTTTAAAGAAGCTTTGGGTCAGTATCCATCTACAGAACACAGAGTGAAGACTCTGATCAGACTGTGCGGATGCACAGGCTGATCTGAGTCTTTACTTGGCGCACATGTGTAATGGTTGGAAATGCCACGCATGACCTCATTTGTAATGCTTAATAACTACGTTTGATATTGAGTTTGACCTTGAGCTATGACCTTCATGATAAAGAACAAGTGTGGCAAATCAATCCATAATTGAAAGAATTATGCACTTTTGACCTTTGACCTTTAACTGTGACCTTGAGCTTGGAGCTATCCAAAAACCAGGGATGTTTCCTCAGCGCAATATCATAAGAAATTCACATGTGAAGTTTCATCTAATTTGCCCAAGGACTATGGAGATATCTGGGCGGACGGACGGACGGACAGATGAAGCGGCGGCTATATGCTCGCCCTTTAGGGAGCATCCAAAGGAGACGCGTGCAATATTGAAAACGAGAGACCAATATCACTATTAAATGTTGATTATACAATAGCTGCTCGTGCACTTGCAAAGCAGCTCAAAAACATAATCCTAACTATAATTAGCGGTGATCAGCAAGCTGTCTTAAAGGTCGATTTATCGGAGACAATATTCGACAATTTCAAGAGATCATTGATTACGCCGATAAAATACAGTTAGACGCAAGTAGTATTCTATTCTTAGAATTCCGAAAAGCGTTTGATACGATCGAATGGACTTTTGTCAAAATTTTTTAAAGTTGATTCATTTCGGGCAATTATTTACTATTCAAACATTATCGAAGCATTTCTTTTGCCAAAATTCACTTTTCTTTTCAGTCAATTAGTGTTCCAAATAAATGAGATAAATAGTATGTTTTACAACTTCTTGTAGGGCGGCCATAAATACGAAGGCGGCATAGAGGTTGTTGATATTGAATCAGACATTTATAAGGGTGTTACGAGTTAACTGGATTTAACGATAGGCCTACCTTTCCCAAGAAAATAACGATTTTAATCAGACTAATATACCAAGGCTTTCAACAATACTGTAAAAAGGGCATATTATTCGATATGAATTTTCTGAAAATAAGTTCGTTTCCTAAAGTAAAGTTCTCAGATTTCTTTAAACTGCACTCTTAATTTAGAACGAATTTCGAACACACACACAAAAAATCGTAGCTAAATCGGACACCGACATAAATAAAAAAGAGTTACTATGGGGAAACACAAATATAAAAGGTCAAAACAATAAATGTCATAGATGGATCGATTCCAACTTAATGTATGTAAATAACATTATAAACAATCATGGTAATATATGTAAAAATAAAGTACTAACCCTTTCCCGCGATAAAAATGATTGGATTAGGGAATTTAAAGCAATAAAACGAGTCTTTCCAAAAGCATGAAAAATAAAAAGCTTACAGGTACGAAATTAAAACACGAGTGGCAAGATAAATAACAACTGACATTCATTACTTTTACTAAATGATAAGACAATTTAAATTCCCTTTGTCTAAAAGAAATTTATCAAAATAACCATGCATCTTACATGAGAGAGTTTGTTTGTTAGTAATTTAACATTTAATTGAGAAAATGTTTAAACCTTCACAATAATTCCAATCTTAATCCCATAAAACGGAGTACAATAAAATAATAAACATTATTGCTACAAAGCAGAAAGGATTTAAAGCCATATCCTCCCTCCGAGGAAGGAAAGACAGTTTAAACAAAATATAGTTCATTTGCTCACTAAGCAATTAAGGACCTTTTGAATATCATTATTTAAAAAGAGGGTAAGAGGGTATGAGTAAAGCTCTCTGGAAAGAGTATTTTATTTTTTCAGTATTTACTTCAACTCGTGTTTGTTCACACTTTAAGATCGAGTCGAATGCACCCGATTCTTTACCGGAAATTTTCGCTTATCTTGGGAATTGACTGTGTTATATGCACAGGTGCTGATGATTAAACTTTACGCACTGTGTCGTTAATCTCCGTGACCGACCTATTTGGTTGAATGACTAGCGAAAGTAAAAACGTCATCACTGACGTCATAATTTGATGTATGCAAACCTTAAATTGTGGTGAGGCACAATTTGAAATATGAAAACTTCTTTTATGAATTGAGGGCTTTACCGCATAGAACAATTTTGATCTAATCATTTCAATCATCATATTTATTTATGCTTTTGGGCCTCGAGCACTTTATGATATGGCTTTAAATGTAAATAAGTAATACGGATCATTATGAATAATTTAATGTTACGGGAGGCACAGAACTTTTAAATCTGGCTAAAAGTAAAAGATATCCTCAGCTCTGTATAATTTGAATTTTTAACGATTCATTTACAAATGATAATACTAGGTCTTAAAGTAGATGTCCGGCAATATAATTATCCAGCTATCTTTTTAGACTTTAAAAGATGTTCTCGGAATATTTGTTGGTATATCACCTTTTGTATATTTTGATGGTTTTTCACATTTAAGAAGTGTCACAGGAAAAGGGGACTGGTCTGAAGTTTTCTTTTTAACAAAATATTTCTTGTGTTTCTATAAAGAGTTGAATTCAATTTTAATAGATTGTTATCGGTCAGAATGCTTCATTAGGACTTTAGTTACATAAAGTTTTATCAGGCAAAACCAGAGCTTGATAGCAAATACCTGTTATTATTGTAATCTTTTAAGTCTATAGAAAATGGAAATTGTGGTCATTTGATGTAGTTGAACATGTGAACAACAGTCGTCATTCATTGTCGTTTGCAACCTCTTTCATTTTTGACCAGTCTGAAATTTTCAAAAAGGGTTAAATGTATCCTTGTTACAAAGCATAAGCGGATAAATTATGAAAATAAGGAAGAACAAAGTAAATATGCTGTTTCTGAAATATTTTGTTTCTGTCTGTATGGTCACGAATGTTGATTGATTGATTAAACGGGGATTAACGCCACTCTAAACACCACACGTATTTCAGTCATATTGCGGCCGCTAGAGCACCAGTACTAACGCTACATCATTTCCGAGCCTCTAGCTGCTCATCCCGCTTAGGCTTACGATTATCAAACCATTGGTGGGAGACAAATGTCGCGACCAGTGATCGAACCCGGGACCCAATGACTAGGATTACTACGCGCTACTTCTGCCCTGTGGTCGCAAAAAAAAAAAAATAAATAAATAAAGCCTACCTCGCAATAAATCCTACTGCAAAAATTTAAATAAGTAGTTAAATCCATTCAATGTTAAAATGTGTATTCACCTTATTTGATTGTGGGAAAATGCTTTTTAAAAAATTAATAAGCACCAGTTCATGATATTACAACGCCGCATGGTCGCATCCTTTTATAACAGTATTTGGCCGCATATGGGTTGAAACATAAGGCAAATAAAAATTGATTCATGAAGTCATAAATTTTGCCAACTAAATGCAAGAGTATGCATTGTTGTTTATCGGATGCTTGGTGACATGTTGCCGGTTACATAATAACCTCATATATCGTGATATACAAAAGGAAATCCTTTACATTAAGGCTGTTAACCGATCATTCTTCGGATCACCTCTCTCTAATGATTATCATTACATTTAATTAATACTATTTTTTATAGCCGAATTTGCTTTCGTAAGAATTTTCGCTTTGGTATAATTACCCCAGTGGAAAAAAGTTTGTTCATTGCCCATTTGCCAGTCTTTTGCATTCATTTGTTCCCATTTTCCAACAGGATTTATCTTCATAACCTAAAGCCCATTATGACGGAGTCTAATAACGATTTAGTCAAATTCAAGCCCCTTGAGTGAATTTGACATAAAGGTCCCATTTCCCGTGTTTTCTTTTGGAATATTCTTAGCTTCAAAATGTCTCATTTTTATGCCCCAACAAACATAACAAAGTTTCATAAAGAAATAGTTAAATTTGTGTCCCGTATAGGGTCATTTACACCCCTTTTACCGAGTTTTCAACACATATTTTGACTGAGGTTCATCACGATTGAGCCAAATATCTATTCAATGAAGTTATAAACAAAGAAATTGTCACTTTGTCCCATTTCTCGTCTTTTCCGTTTGAATGTTATCTTTTTTCAGTATCGTCTATCTGATGCTCTAACACATATTCTGGTCGTTAAAGGGAACCGAATTTGTAGCCCCTGGAGGATATACAAAAGAATTGCCATTTAGGTCCCTTTTACCTTGTTTACATTTGGGGTGTTCGATAGGCTTCGTCTTTAGGACTGGTTAAACATTCTGACCCAATTTCATAAAATGAGACATATTTGTAGACCCTAGAATGTAAACAAAGACATTAAGGACCATTCTCTCGTGTTTTTCAATTGATTTTTTCACTTTCAATAAGCATAAAATCCTTTTGACCTGACAGCATTGAGACCAGAGTGTAAATTTATCGCCCTTTAATGTTGTCACTAAAAGTTGGTTTTGCCGGAAGACGCACGACCGACATTCAATGTTCACAAAGCTCATTTGAACACTGTCCTCAAGTGGGAAAATACACAGGAGATGAACTTGCTGGCAGAAATTGCAATATTCCTGAAATTCATAAGAACTACTGTTCTTATATATAAGATAAATAAGAACATCAACTTCATTTTCGTGATTTTATCACCAGAATGCGTTTTCTTTCTCACCGCATAAATTTGCGTTTGTTTTTCAGATCCTGTTGTTGTTTGCTTGTTTTTATTTTACAGAAGGCCTCATTGAAAATAAGTTTTTCATTCATTTATCTGTTTGATTAATGTATGGTGTTAGCTTAATATGCTACTTTCTCTAAATAATGAATTTATTATTATTATTATTGTTGTTTATGGCGTAGAAATTAAATGGATTAAGTGGTTAAGCCTCCAGTGGCAGATTGCTACGATGAACTCTGAGAAGACCTCAATATTGTGTATGTTAACTTAAGCTATCAAAGCTAACGTTTTGCAATCTACAAACTGATGGCTACTTCTTCCCTTGGACAAATACAAAACAAATACTTTTTATCAAAGGGAAGTAATTTATAAATCGCTATTTTCTCCTGAAAGACTGGGGTATTTTAGTGTTTTCCCCACAATTGTATCGGTCTACCATTAGCTCTAACCTCTACATTAAACGATGTTATTTTGCAAAATTTATGGCCAGTAACATTTAACAAAGAAGTAAAATGATTGGTTAACGATCTAACCGTCGGAAATATACAGCATGAGTAAAAAGCTTCATATAAATGTCGGCCAATGTTTGATTCACAGGTCAGTTCCGCTCTAGATGTATGTTTTGATGAGTCGACAGATTCTTGGATTGGCAGCGGCTATCCATATTTCTTCTTCTTTTTAATTTAGATATCGAGGTGACCTCGTTAGATACGGCTATAAATATGGCAAAACGGTATTGTATCTAATTATCAGGTTGATTCTGTTATTTCACAGGAAAATTAAATCACTCATGGATTTGAAATATCATGCTCGGTAATACCTCGTATAAATTGGGTGTCGTTTACGTTTTGTTATATAATCAATGCTTTTTACAACAACGAGGGGAGAGCAGCAATGAAAAAGAATCTATCATTAGCAATTTGTTAATTAACTACGATGTTTCCTGTACCTTAGTTGTCTCGATACATTCAGTAAATACTATCGTCTGAAACTATAAATTTAAAAGGTAATTTAAGCTGTTCTAGATACCTATATTAACGATTTTAAGCCCTGGTTTTTATCGTCCCTGATTTTTTTATACTTGGGAAAGCATTGTAGAAAAAGAAGAAATTGCTTGTGACAAGCATTTTTTTTTTCTTTTTCCACGATATTTTCTACCCGAACGAATGATTATTTTTAAAATAAATTCAACTGTAGATTGTCGTCTGCAAAACCTTTGAACTTTTCTAAAATTTCAAAGAACAGGAAAGGGTTAAATTAACAACAACAAAAAAAAAAACAGAAAAGTTGTGGTCAAGTTACGTATATCTGGTTTGTCAGCTTCTTATTGATAAAGCCGCGGCCACAGACTTCAAATAAACTAACAAGACTGTGTTTCAACAACCAAACTATTATGGTTCCACAATGGTTAGGTGCTCCAGCTGTTAAAGGTGGCGTTAAACCCAATTCAATCAATCAATCTAATTGATAAAATGCGTCAATGAACTGTCGCAAGAAATGAAGATATGTATATACTATACAGTCTCAAACAAAAAGAAGACGAATATCATTTTCTATTGTTTTGTCCTTTCAATAAAGACTTAATATTTTTCAGACGTATTTGAATAATAAGCCGAGTATACCGAGAATATTAAGATTTAACCTTTCCTGTTCAATTCCTGGTTTTTGCGTCTGTTTGATTTTATAATTGAGAAAACATCGTATATAAAAGAAGAAATTGCTTGTAACAAGCAATTTCTTCTTTTTCCACAATATTCTCTACCCATACTGAATGATTATTTTTCAAATTAATTCCACTTTAAGTTTCGTCTGCACAAACTTTGAACTTGGAGAGGTCTACAATTTTACAAAACAGGAAAGGGTTAATAAAGCTGTCACATGACTTTAATACTTTTGAATTTATGCTTTAAAGTACAGTTGAGATAAATCCTGCCAGTAATAAACAGCAATTCTCTGTAAGCTCTAAAAACAATTAGGTACTCATAGTCAGCGATTTTGCTTAAAACTGTTGGAAGTGTGTAACCAAACAAACTACGTGCATATTGAAATATTTCGTTCTCTTTCTGCATGCTTCGTTGCCATTGAAGCGGACTAAAAAGTCGATTTTAGGGGCTAAAACGACCCCTTTTAAATGATTTTTTTAAAACTAACTTTTGCATTAGATTATGGTGTTTGTCATCTCAAAACACTGGATATGTTGTTAGGATTTGAAAAAGGAATAAAAAAAGATTGTATAAACCCTGGCAGAAAGAAAAGTTACACAAAACCAGTTTTAGTCATGATTTCTGTTAAGGTTTATTTCCGATTCTCCCACATTTGAAAATATCGATGAAAAATCGATTCAGGTAAGGTGTGAGATAATCCTGCCTGGGGCTAATTTACCGTTAGGTTCTATAACCCTATTCCTCGAGCGTTTCAAATCGAAATAATGGCTTTCGAATCACGATTCCAAGTTACATGTATAAGGTCCCCTTTTCGATCGAAGAAGAGAAGTGAAATCATTTTGATAAAAGTCACTTATAGCAAACAATTTCCCTTTTTCTTACAAGATTTCATATGCAATGACACTGTTTATTGGCGACCAAAACCTCCTAACTATATCTTTATTCTAATTGCAGTTACCAGATTTTTGTTGTCATCTGAAAATATGTTGTATGGATGCAGATACTCAGAACTAGTTGTACAAAAATTATGTTTGGAAAAAGATAACAGTTCAAGCATAGGCCAATCGGGATTCATTAAGAGGCAAACATAAAGTGGGGTAGAATGACCATTTTGTGTTCAATAAAATTTTCGACTTCTGTAATTCTGTGATTATTGAAACGGGATTATTATAAAAATGTGTACAGCAGAAAAACTTTTACCGGTTCCATTGTTCTTTCTGGAAGATTCTACCTGACTTTGCCACAAAAAGATTCTTAATACATGGCGGAATTCTTTATACATACGGACGGACAACTTTTTGAAGGACAGACGGATGAAATAACCTTTATCTACCGATGTGTGGTTACCAAAATTACACACACAAAAAAAATTAAGGCACATTTGTTCTATCGTATTTCCTTTGTTTGACTTATGGTAAAATACATCTTATTGTTCAAAAAAACAACAAAACAATCTAGATGAAGTTTAGTCCCAATTCCTTTATTTTCTGAAGAATGAATCGGCAATTTTTCTTTTTTTTTTTTTTTTTTTAGGTTCAAACACAGTAGTTTTAGAAGAAACCCTTAACAGTATCAACATTTTTAAAACATGTACATACAAAGTTTGTAAGGGAGCAATTATCTCTGTCTCTATAAACGCAATAAATAGGAAGCTGCATCGGCATAATGGACCAGCGTCATAGTCTTTTCGACTGCTCGAACAGCACAAATCATCTTGTGTAGACGATGGAATGTTGGATTCTACGTACAACATATCTGTGACCATCCAGAATAGGCTCAATCCACAGTGTTGGTTCAAGATGAAGCTATTCGTTGGCCATGACTTGTTCTAATGTTGGCCGATTTATGATTTTTTGTTTCATTTTTGCTTTCCCGTCAGAATTAAACAATTATTTTAAAGTATTTCTTTCGACAGACATTTTCCCTTACTCCTTTCTTCCCACCAGGTAAAGGGTGTTATTGGATTTTCAAATGTAGGAGAATCGGGAAGACACCTCTGTTAATAGCATGAAATTTTACACAAGAGCGAACCTTTAAACCCTGAATTCCTAAATGTGGCTATTTATTTATTTGTTATTCTCAATCTTTTTAGAAACAGACCAAAAGCCCTTTTTTGGATGTCTTGATGGGTTTTCTTAGATTCTTCAGTGCTGCAATGAAATATTATCTTAATAATTGAATTTTTCCATTTTCTAAACATTATTGGGTGTATTTCCCAGCTTTTTTTTCTTTTTTTTAAATGGCTCTATACTCTTTCTTTCTTCTGCTGAAATAGATATATTTCAAGTCCACATAATCTGATAAATTAAAGTGGTCATTGAATATTTTAATAGACAAACTGCGATTAATCAGTTGACCCAAGAAATCATTTATTTAGACTAGAAGTCCAGTTTGAATTGAGACATTGGCCACAATTTTGATGTATCAGTTTTGTTGATTTGGCGACTGAATTGTCGTAACTACAGCTTATTCAAGGTGTAGTTACGACGTTTAGGTAGCAAACTCGATCATTCTACTTTGACATCTTACTGGCCATTAAATTTGCAAAGTAACGTTGTGAAAAATCGAAGTAGATCATCCTGTTGGAGTCAATGATGGGGATCAAAGGAGTCAGAGGGCTGGGGGCCAGCGATTGGTGAATTGACAGCAGAGAGTCGTCCATTTCTTCATCACAGAAATAGATATGTTTTGTAGAGAAGAAACATTTCTGACAATTTGGATGATACAATCGATCTTGCTTGAGCGACCACGTCTATTCAACGACCACTTCTATTAAGCGACCATAATCCTTTGTTGTAGGAACTCGTTAGAATCGTCTCAATAAGACGTTTCTAATGAGTCCAAACAGTATAAGATTAAGCGAGATTTCTGTTTTACTTTCTTTATGCAATCGAATCAACCCTTTATTAGTATCACAATAAATTGTGTTACACGACCGTTCCTTTAAGCGACCACTGTTTGGTCGTCCCTTCAGTACAAGATTTAGTGTATATAGTTCAAGGCGAACAGCTGAACTTGTTCAAGAACAGATGAGCAAGTCTGTATTTCCACACCCTATCAGTAAATGGTGTTATATAACCCGAGGTATCGACCTATGCAATGACCCAACTTCGACGAAAATAAACCCTGGTCATGCCGAACCCGGTGTGTTCTTGTTTTTGCAGGAAGTGTAGACAAAGATCAGTCTGCGTATAAGTGCAGAATGATCTTAGTCTACATCGCCTGTGTATCGCGTTTTATGCAGAGTTATTCATTAGACATATTTTCAAAATAAATATTATCCCGCGATTGGTATTTCCAGTGCTTTCAGCCCTTTAATTCTAATACAATTTGTGAAGAGTATTTATACAGCATGATAGACAGGCGTTAATACATGTATGTCACGTGTAAAATTACGGATGATGTAATAGTTCTTAAAAACAGGGATTTGACCGTCGATGTCGACCATCAACACTCAAATATTATAGATAATTCTCAGAAAAGACACTACAAATTGGATTTTTGTGACAGTTTTATTTAGGGTACAAACTACGTAAACGATGGTTTTGATATTGCTGCTGAAATTGACGAAAAGCTTGCCACGTCCGTTGACCTCCGACAGTTCGACTAAGGTTAATAAACCAATATTTATAATATGTGTGACTAGGGACATAAACGAACAGGCAGCGATTTCGTAAGTACAGTTTGAGGATGCTGTAACTAAGGCGTTTAGGTTCTAAAAACCAACAAAAATACGTAATAAAAGCTTTGGGGTTAAAAATTCACTTCCAGCCTGAATAAATGATTGATCATTCGATATCTGATTGAGAAACTGTGTCAAAGCGATGAACTTGCAAAATGATTCGAAACGTTAACCATTGTCGAGCTGTAAGCGGGATATTTCTATTTGGGCGGGAAATATAGACTCTGATCAGCCTACACACAAGAGCAGTCTGATTATAGTCTATGTCTCCCGTTCGTCCTTTTCAAGCCTGAGCTGTTTTATGAAATTAATTTTCAAATGAAATGTCGACCACAGTAAGTACAATCAACCCTTTTATTATAATGTAGGTTTTGAATAGGGTGTTATATAGCATGACAATGATTTGTTGAAAGTAAAAGTTTCAACGTACATGTTCAAAGGAGAAACTGCAGGCGACAAAAATACATTTATGTTTAGATCACAATCTAGTCGCCCGGCGAACAAATTGGCGTAAACACAGCTTTATTTAAGCTGTATTTACGACATTTTGCTCGCCAAATGACGATACGCCCTTTTGATAAAAATAAATATCTAAAACTATCAAAATTGTTATTCTCTTTAAACAATATCTAAGAACAAAATAATCTATTGAATTCCTTACCCACGTTTGCGAAATGTCCAGGTCAATTTTCAGTAACAGTCTAACAGGAGATCTGAAACTCAGCGAACAGTTCATTAATTATTCAGTCTATAGTGCTACCTTTTATTGTTTGCTTCCATTTATCGTATTTTTACCAATATCACAGGTAAACAGTCTCAACTTCAACTTCAGTTTCACTGCGCTTTTATACTGCATTTTGACCCGTTACTATATGAGTAAATTTTAGACTGCTCCAAATTCGAAGAATTCGATAATTCTAAGTTCATGAAAATTTAAGCTTTCTGTCTTTTGGGATAAAAAACAATGTGGATAATGAAGACATTTCTTGTAGCAAGCAATTTCTTCATTTTCCACGATGTTTTCCAAAGCTTATTTCTTGGGGTGCAAAAAGCGTCATTGTATGGGAATGGGTTGGTAGACTATGAAAGCGGTTCGATACTATTCACAAAGAATCGCTTTCGCTTAATCCATAACCACACAATAATTCTTTCTGACGCCATAAAAAATACAACCATGGAAGAATTCGCAGGAAAAGAAGACAATTGCTTGTAACAAGCACCGTCTACATTTCATAAGCGCTTCTGTTTTCGATGACTATCCGAGGTCTAATCAAGGGCCTACCTGTCGTTTCCGTTGACGTCGCTTCAGTAGGACATATGATGGGTGTTACCACTCGGGATAGCTTGGTGACTAGCTTGTAACCACAGGGACTTAGTCAAACTGACCAATCGCTGGCCCCGCCCACTTACCCCGTTGGCCCGCCCATTGTCTCCGACAGGAAGTCGCACTTCGGTGTTCAACGGTATGGCCAGTAGCATGTAACAAACTAAAGCGCTTGAGCCCCTGTATCGCTCCACAGGCCTGATTGTACATTGATAAGCAAATAGTGTTTTCAGAAATTCAATTTAAACCGCCCATTACAGCCATGTTTATCATCCGGTCAAAATTCTTCGAATGAATTAGATGAACGTTCACACAAGGATCGTTTCAGTGAAATTTGGTTGAAATTTGTTCAGTACTTTCTGAGGAGAAGATTTTTCAAGTAAAATTTACGGACGGACGTACGCAAGCATGTACGCATGGACACTCGACGGACACAACGCCATGACAGTAATTCGCTAGCTTTTAACCAGTGGAGCCAAAAAGTGGAATAGTTGGTTGGCGACCTAATCGTCGTAATGAGAGTTTGAATAAGATGAAGTTACGACGTTTAAGTCACCATACCACCAAAAAAGGTTAAAAAATGACGACCAGTGTTGAAATTCAAAAGAAATTTCTGGTCCAAGTCCCTGTACTTATAAACTAGTAGAAGATAGTTTGGCTTTTGTGTAAAATTGGACCGTCACAAAACGTTGAAACGTATCGTCTTCGATTTAACAGAACACCTGAACAAGACCGAAACCTTATGACTTCGAAAATTATCAATTAACAGCGCCTATTTTATGCTGATTCCTTTACATTCACTGACTCCGGAGTATGGTATATTAAAACAGTGCGCTATAGCATAATACATTTCAACTGCGCGCTTTGGTATATTACATTTAAACAGTGCGCTATGGCGTATTACATTTCAACAGCGCGCTACGGCATATTACATTTTAACAGTGCGCTATGGCATATTACATTTCAACAGCGCGCTACGGCATATTACATTTTAACAGTGCGCTATGGCATATTACATTTCAACAGCGCGCTATGGCATATTACATTTTAACAGTGCGCTATGGCATATTACATTTCAACAGCGCGCTATGGCATATTACATTTCAACAGCGCGCTATGGCATATTACATTTTAACAGCGCGCTATGGCGTATTACATTTCAACAGCGCGCTATGGCATATTACATTTTAACAGTGCGCTATGGCATATTACATTTCAACAACGCGCTACGGCATATTACATTTTAACAGTGCGCTATGGCATATTACATTTCAACAGCGCGCTACGGCATATTACATTTTAACAGTGCGCTATGGCATATTACATTTTAACAGCGCGCTATGGCGTATTACATTTTAACAGTGCGCTATGGCATATTACATTTCAACAGCGCGCTACGGCATATTACATTTTAACAGCGCGCTATGGCATATTACATTTCAACAGCGCGCTATGGCATATTACATTTTAACAGTGCGCTATGGCATATTACATTTCAACAGCGCGCTATGGCATATTACATTTCAACAGCGCGCTATGGCATATTACATTTTAACAGCGCGCTATGGCGTATTACATTTCAACAGCGCGCTATGGCATATTACATTTTAACAGTGCGCTATGGCATATTACATTTCAACAGCGCGCTACGGCATATTGCATTTCAACAGTACGCTAGGGCATATTACATTTAAACAGTGCGCTATTGCGTATTACATTTCAACAGCTCGCTATGGCTTATTACATTTCAACAGCGCGCTATGGCATATTACATTTCAATAGCGCGCCACTAATTGTTCCCCACTTTAGCTTGTACAAGCTGTAGTTATTCGGTTTATGTAGCCCGTTGTTGATTCAATATATACAGATTTTATTAAGTGTCTTTTTGTGTGAAACAGATTACATTAAACACGCGTTTTACTCGTTATAACTTAAAAGGGTAAACTACAGATTTCATTGACCTGTCTATTGGTTGATTCTATCTCGTCACTACAGTTCCACAACCTCGTAACTACATCTTAAAATAAGCTGTAGATACGAAGTTTTAGTATTTATCGAACATCTCATACGTCTGATGTTCCCATGTCCATACTCTCAATGAGAAGGCGTTAGATATAGTTCAGATTGACTGCGTCATATAAATCGGATTATTAATATTCAATGAATCACGTGTCGACGATGGGTGACCCAACTGTTGTAGATTAAACTCGGACAAAGCTGTAGGTACGACTTTTTGGTCACCCATTCACGATATGCGGAATCGAGAAAAGTACCGTCCATAACATGAGAGGTCTATGTATTGAGATTACGAAATACATTTTTCATTATTATGGCATAAAGAAAATTGTCGTAATTTGATTGTTTGATAAACAGCTTTCTTAAAGTCATATTAGCTGCACTGCGGTATGACATGACGTTTTTCCCTTAGAAGCCTCGGCGGTGATATAAACATTTTTATGGCGACCAGTCGACTCTCTCTTCGTCAGTTAAAAAACTGATTTTTCACACAGTTAAGCTATCGAATTTTGTTTTTAAAAAAAGGTCTTTTTAAATAAGCAATGATGTCACAATGCATGTTAAGACGCCATTTTACAAACGACGTTATATATTTCGCGGATAAACATATATAAATGATTAAGCGCAGTAAGGTCATATTAAATCAGAATGTTTTATTCGTGATCCTAAATTCCAAGATATTAAACTCGCCATGTAACAAGATAAAAATCAAAGCGCTGAAAGCGCTGAAAGTCTGAGATATGTATACAGGAGATATATAATCTAGGCAGATTAAGTTTGATGGTCGGATTATCGGAGGTGCTACTTTCTACCAAAATCTACTGTCGATTATGCACAGATTTGCCAATTTGTGCGCTAGGGGACACAACCTGTCCGCAATAATTTTCATCCCGTTGAGGTATTGTAACGATATATTTACATGTATATATCGTTAAATATTTTTCACCCGATCAAAATGCTTTGAAGGGATCTGATTAAGGCCAACCAAGGATCCTTCCTGTGAATTTTGGTTTGGTTTGGTTGAATTATGTTCAGTACTTTCTGAGAAGAAGATTTTTAAAGTAAAAGTTGACGGACGGACGACGGATACCAAATCATGACAAAAGCTCCCTGGCTTTCAGCCAATGGAGCTAGCGAGAGAGAGCTAGAGGGTGAGAGAGATTGGGGAATGGAGCGTGTAGCCAGGTTCGAACTAGGAGGCTCTTGCGTGCGATGTGAGTATTCTACCACACAGACCAATTTTTCGCTTTATAATCTCCAGATAAAGAGAGCGACAGAGGGCGGGTTAACCAGGTTAACATGATTATGTACACCTCTCAAAAGCGGTATGTAGACGTTGCATCCTTTGGGTAGAATTCGGAGGTAAAAATATATAGACACAAAGTCCGAGCACGACCAAACTGTTTTCAGACAGTGCGAATATGATCCTATGAATGACCAATTAATTTGTTAAACAAAACATTCCAATCGTGCGTAAAACCGACAGCTTCGCTTATCAGCTTTATACAGCAACTTCGTCTAACCGGACCGGTTTTAACATTGTTACTCTAGAATAAGTAATATTATTTTGATATGAAAAAAAAACAAACTTATTTTTACTTAACAATATGATATGATTATATATGTTTAATAATTTCCAATATATTATACATCTCCTTTCTTTCTTTCCATTCACTCGTCAAGTTTTGATAATTTTGCAAAATTCAGAGCACTGAAACGAAAGTACTGTACATCAAGCCGAGAGCTTTCAAAGAGTCATATCTTGCCTTCGTCCTTCTCGCCTAAATCGGGCGTATTAATTTATAGTCAGATCCGATCTACTTTTCAAGAGATAGATCGAATTGATTGCGGTAGATGTTTTTACATTATGTTTTCACATTAAACTCTGCATGGGTTTGAATTTTTAGCATTGTAACTTTAGCCTCAGATTGCTTACGCAATCTCAGGCTAACTAGACAAAACCTCGTTTTCGTCTGTTCATAGATGATTCGTTAAATAAGTTCGGTATTCAATGACCGCTCATTAAATATTCTCTATCTAATAGATAGTTGACTAAAATAATCTATAGCTTTCTTTTCTTCTTTAGAAAAAAAAGAAGAAAAAAAACGTAATATGTCTTTTTACACTTACCCCTTTACCAAACATCACAATTGTTGACTAGTATAAATGTTGCAACTCAAAGTTGGCGAAATTTTAAAAATCTTCGTCTTTTAGTGCAGAAAACAATGTGGATAATGAATATCTTGGTTGTAACGAGCAATTGATCTCTGCGTCCAGACATCTCCCGGAAGATCCTATTGAAGGTAAAGGTCTAAAAATCAATAGAACATAACGAAACTATAGTCCGGTATCAGATAGGTGTTCGTATATGGAAACGTTTGCTACACATTGCGAAATGATAGTTTAACATATTAAATAAATACATCGCAAACAATATACTAGGGTTCATTTTAACAATGTCACATTTTTTATGATACAGCCATTCTAATTAACAATCTTATGACATGCTACATAGGATCATGCTACTTAACCTATAAACAGATGGCACAAATTTAGATTGGTACAAATTCAAAGATGCTGCAGACGACGAATTGTAGTTTAAGAAATTTTGGATTTTTATCTCTTTTTTTTCCCTTTGTGGGTAGAAAACATTGTGGATATTGAAGAAATTGCTTGTAACAAGCGATTTCTTCATTTTTCACAATTTTTTACCAAGCTTTGTTCTTAGGGCGCCAAAAAGCGTCAATTTGTGAGAATGGGTTAACAAATACACTGGTAATGAAGGTTTTTTCCAAAGGCTATATTCCTAAAAAAAAAGGCTTTTACACAAAATCCTGTATTTTAACTTACTGAAACGAGTTTTGAAAATATTGTGGGCAAATGAAATCTGAAAGCATTTTTTTGGAAACATTTCTCTCAGTGTTTTCCATTCCAATTGTTGCTCTTGATTTTTTATTTGAACTCTTATGGGAATATTGTCTGCAACTTTTTTAAATCAGGCAAGGCAGAAATTTCGTCGGCTGATAATGGATTTTCGACAAAAAAAATGAAAGAGTTTGACATACGACTAAAATAACCAAATTTGTAGAGGGTCCACGGTAAAGACAAATTTATAATGTTTTTCTGTCGATTTAGTATCCGCTGTTATGTTAGGTGCGAAGGTGAAGTCACTTAAAGGTAGGTATCGATGTTTTTTTCATGTCACAGATTTTAATTATTTTTATTTCCTCTCATTAACTATTTGAATACAATATGCCGCAAAGTAGTTTTGCAAAAATATGAGGTCGCTTATCAGAAAAAAGCTGGGTATTTCCCTATTAGCCTAGGTAGGCTATTAATCTATTTTTAGATTAATCCGAGACAGTTACGAAGTTAACAGGGCATTCACGTGGCGCGAATAACCGTTGGAACCTTGCATTTAGTCCAATTTGTATCAAACCAACGTCATCGTTACGTCATCAGGAGTTGTGTTCGCTAGCCGGTCTGTAAAGATCAGTCCTTTCATGTGATATGATATAGGCCATTGGCTGTTTCGCTAGTAAATTTGTTACCTTCATTTGACTGGGCCATATGCAAATGAGGTCATTCGATGTCGACAGCCGAATTCCGTGATATCTAAAAATAACCTGGAATTCCGCTGAAACTTTCCGACATAACCACAAAAAGCTACTTTAGGTCTATTAGATTACCACCAAGACAATACATGACCTAACTTAAAGTATTAAATGTTCGTTTGAGTCTATTTTTCGGCACTTGGTTATTTTTTCTTATCTAGGTTTCAGAAACATCGATACCTCCCTTTAAACAATGAACCGTATTATATCCGATGTCGAGGGTATTTGAAACAGTGCAGTATATATTGTCTTAAGCGACCATTGAAGGGACAACCAAAAATGGTCGCTTAAAAGAATGGCCGCTTAATACACATAAACCACTTATTGTGAAAGAAATGAAGGATTTATTCGATTACATTGAAAAATCATTACTGGACTCTCGCGTTTACTATGATGTGGGGACTCATTCGAATCAGCTCATTGATACGAGTATAAAATGTTCTAACAATATAGGATTTGTTATCACTTCTCAAAGGAACTTATTCACTTATAAATACATGAATCAGAATTTGAAATAAAAACCTTTATTCAAATCACAGTCCTCGTCTCACATGTCAGTACGATAATGCTAGTCCACGAACATCCGATATTGAAGTCTTACACAGGCCTTCACGCTGCGCTGATCTCACATGACAGCACGATAATGCTAGACCACGAACAGCCGATATTGAAGGTTTACACAGGCCTTCACGCTGCCCTGATCTCACATGACAGCACGATAATGCTAGACCACGAACAGCCGGTATTGAAGTCTTACACAGGCCTTCACGCTGCCCTGATCTCACATGAAAGCACGACAATGCTAGACCTGGAACAGCCGGTATTGAAGTCTTACACAGGCCTTCACGCTGCCCTAATCTCACATAACAGCACGATAATGCTAACACGAACGGCCGGTATTGAAGTCTGACAGAGGCCTTCACGCTGCCCTGATCTCACATGACAGCACGAGAATGCTAGACCACAAACATCCGGCATTGAAGTCTCACACAGGCCTTCACGCTGCCCATATCTCACATGACAGCATGACAATCCGAGACCATAAACAGTCGATATTGAAGTCTTGCACAGGCCTCCCGCTGCCTTAATCTCACATGACAGCACGATAATGTTTGATCACGAACAGCCAGTATTGAAGTCTATCAAAGGCCTTCATGCTGCCCTGATCTCACATTACAGCACGATCATGCTAGACCACGAACAGCCGGTATTGAAGTCTTACACAGGCCTTCTGGCTGCCCTAATTTCATTTTTCAGCAAGATAGTGCTAGACCATAAACAGCTTGTATTAAAGTCTTACACAGGCCTGCACGCTGCCCTAGTCTCACATATAAACACGATAATGCTAGACCACGAACACCTGGCATTGAAGCCTTACACATGCTTTCTCGCTGCGCTGATCTTACGTCAGCACGATAATGCTTGAACACGAACAGCCGGCATTGAAGTCTTACACAGGCCTTCTCGCTGCCCTGATCTCACATGACAGCACGAGAATGCTAGACCACCAACATCCGGCATTGAAGTCTCACACAGGCCTTCACGCTGCCCATATCTCACATGACAGCATGACAATCCGAGACCATAAACAGTCGATATTGAAGTCTTGCACAGGCCTCCCGCTGCCTTAATCTCACATGACAGCACGATAATGTTTGATCACGAACAGCCAGTATTGAAGTCTATCAAAGGCCTTCATGCTGCCCTGATCTCACATTACAGCACGATCATGCTAGACCACGAACAGCCGGTATTGAAGTCTTACACAGGCCTTCTGGCTGCCCTAATTTCATTTTTTAGCAAGATAGTGCTAGACCATAAACAGCTTGTATTAAAGTCTTACACAGGCCTGCACGCTGCCCTAGTCTCACATATAAACACGATAATGCTAGACCACGAACACCTGGCATTGAAGCCTTACACATGCTTTCTCGCTGCGCTGATCTTACGTCAGCACGATAATGCTTGAACACGAACAGCCGGCATTGAAGTCTTACACAGGCCTTCTCGCTGCCCTGATCTCACATGTCAGCACGATAATGCTAGACCATGAACAGCTTGCATTGAAGTCTTACACAGGCCTTCACGCAGCCATAGTCTCACATGTCAGCACGATAATGCTAGAACACAAACAGCCGGTAATGAAGTCTTACACAGGCCTTCACGCTGCCCTGATCTCACATGACAGCACGATAATGCTAGACCACGAACAGCCGGTATTGAAGTTTTACACAGGCCTTCACGCTGCCCTGATCTCACATGACAGCACGAGGATGCTAGACCACAAACAGCCGGTATTGAAGGTTTACACAGGCCTTCACGCTGCCCTGATCTCTCATGACAGCACGAGAATGCTAGACCACGAACAGCCTGTATTGAAGGTTTACACAGGCCTTCACGCTGCCCTAGTCTCACATGACAGCACGATAATGCTAGACCACGAACAGCCGGTATTGAAGTCTTACACAGGCCTTCACGCTGCCCTGATCTCACATGAAAGCACGACAATGCTAGACCACGAACAGCCGGTATTGAAGTCTGACAGAGGCCTTCACGCTGCCCTGATCTCACATGACAGCACGAGAATGCTAGACCACGAACAGCCGGCATTTAAGTCTCACACAGGCCTTCACGCTGCCCATATCTCACATGACAACATGTCAATCCGAGACCATGAACAGTCAGTATTGAAGTCTTACACAGGCCTCCCGCTGCCTTAATCTCACATGACAGCACGATAATGCTTGATCACGAACAGCCAGTATTGAAGTCTATCAAAGGCCTTCATGCTGCCCTGATCTCACATTACAGCACGATCATGCTAGACCACGAACAGCCGGTATTGAAGTCTTACACAGGCCTTCTGGCTGCCCTAATTTCACATTTCAGCAAGAGAGTGCTAGACCACAAACAGCTTGTATTAAAGTCTTACACAGGCCTTCACGCTGCCCTTGTCTCACATATAAACACGATAATGCTAGACCACGAACAGCTTGCATTTAAGCCTTACACAGGCTTTCTCGCTGTGCTGATCTTATATGTCAGCACGATAATGCTAGAACACGAACAGCCGGCATTGAAGTCTTACACAGGCCTTCTCGCTGCCCTGATCTCACATGTCAGCACGATAATGCTAGAACACGAACAGCCGGCATTGAAGTCTTACACAGGCCTTCACGCTGCCCTGATCTCACATGTCAGCACGATAATGCTAGACCACGAACAGCCGGTATTGAAGTCTTACACAGGCCTTCACGCTGCCCTGATCTCACATGACAGCACGAGGATGCTAGACCACGAACAGCCGGTATTGAAGTCTTACACAGGCCTTCACGCTGCCCTGATCTCTCATGACAGCACGAGAATGCTAGACCACGAACAGCCGGTATTGAAGGTTTTCACAGGCCTTCACGCTGCCCTAGTCTCACATGACAGCACGATAATGCTAGACCACGAACAGCCGGTATTGATGTATTACACAGGCCTTCACGCTGCCCTGATCTCACATGAAAGCACGACAATGCTAGACCACGAACAGCCGGTATTGAAGTCTGACAGAGGCCTTCACGCTGCCCTTATCTCACATGACAGCACGAGAATGCTAGACCACCAACAGCCGGCATTGAAGTCTCACACAGGCCTTCACGCTGCCCATATCTCACATGACAGCATGACAATCCGAGACCATGAACAGTCGGTATTGAAGTCTTACACAGGCCTCCCGCTGCCTTAATCTCACATGACAGCACGATAATGCTAGACCACGAACAGCCGGTATTGAAGTCTTACACAGGCCTTCTCGCTGCAACGATCTCACTAGACAGCACGATAATGCTAGACAACGAACAGCCTGTATTGATGTCTTACACAGGCCTTCAAGCTGCCCTGATCTCACATGACAGCACAACAATGTTAGACCACGTACAGCCGGTATTGAAGTCTTACACAGGCCTTCACGCTGCCCTGACCTCACCTGACAGCACGATAATGCTAGACCATGAACAGCTGGTATTTAAGTCTTACACAGGCCTTCACACTGCCCTGATCTCACATGACAGCACGATAATGCTAGACCACGAACAGCCGGTATTGAAGTCTTATACAGGCCTTCACGCTGCCCTTATCTCACATGACAGCACGATAATGCAAGACCACGAACAGCCGGTATTGATGTCTTACACAGGCCTTCACGCTACCCTGATCTCATCTGACAGCACGATAATGCTAGACCACGTACAACCGGTATTGAAGTCTTACACAGACCTTCACGCTTCCCGAGTCTCAAATGACAGCACGATAATGCTAGACCACGAACAGCCGGTATTGAAGTCTTACACAGGCTTTCACGCTGCCTATATCGCACATGACAGCATGAAATTACTAGACCACGAACAGCGGGTATTGAAGTCTCACACAGGCCTTCACGCTGCCCATTTTTCACATGACAGCACGAAAATGCGAGACCATGAACAGTCGATATTGAAGTCTTACACAGGCCTCCCCGCTGCCTTAATCTCACATGACAGCACAAAAATGCTTGATCCCGAACATCCGGTATTGAAGTCATCACAGGCCTTCATGCTGCCCTGATCTCACATGACAGCACGATAATGCTAGACCACAAACAGCCGGTATTGAAGTTTTACACAGGCCTTCACACTGCCCAAATTTCACTTGTCAGCAAGATAATGCTAGACCACAAACAGATTGTATTGAAGTCTTACCCAGGCCTTCACGCTGCCCTGGTCTCACATATAAAAATGATAATGCTAGACCACGAACAGCTGGCATTGAAGCCTTACACAGGCTTTCTCGCTGCGCTGATCTCACATGTCAGCACGATAATGCTAGAACACGAACAGCTGGCATTGAAGTCTTACACAGGCCTTCAGGCAGCCCTGATCTCACATGACAGCACGATAATGCTAGACCACGAACAGCCGGTATTGAAGTCTTACACAGGCCTTCACGCTGCCCTGATCTCACATGACAGCACGATAATGCTAGACCACGAAAAGCCGGTATTGAAGTCTGACAGAGGCCTTCACGCTGCCCTGATTTCACCTGACAGCACGATAATGCTAGACCATGAACAGCTGGTATTGAAGTCTTACACAGGCCTTCACGCTGCCCTGATCTCACATGACAGCACGATAAAGCTAGACCACGAACAGCCGGTATTGATGTATTACACAGGCCTTCACGCTGCCCTGATCTCACCTGACAGCACGATAATGCTAGACCACGAAGAGCCGGTATTGAAGTCTTATACAGACCAACACGCTGCCCTAGTCTCACATGTCAGCACGATAATGCTAGACCACAAACAGCCGGTATTGATGTCTTACACAGGCCTTCACGCTGCCCTAATCTCACATGACAGTTCGACAAAGCTTGACCACAAACAGCCGGTATCGAAGTCTGACAAATTCCTTCATGCTGCCCTGATCTCACTTGACAGCACGACAATGCTAAACCACGAGCAGCCGGTATTGAAGTCTTACAAAGGCCTTCACACTGCCCTAATCTCACATGTGAGCACGATAATGCTAGACCAGGAACAGCTGGTATTGAATTATTACACAGGTCTTCACGCTGCCCTAGTCTCACATATAAACACGATAATGCTAGACCACAACAGCCGGCATTGAAGTCTTACACAGGCCTTCTCGCTGCCCTAATCTCACTAGACAGCACGATAATGCTAGACCACGAACAGCCGGAATTGAAGTCTTATACAGGCCTTCACGCTGCCCAAGTCTCACATGTCAGCACGATAATGCTAGAGCACAAACAGCCGGTATTGAAGTCTTACACAGGCCTTCTCGCTGCAACGATCTCACTAGACAGCACTATAATGCTAGACAACGAACAGCCTGTATTGATGTCTTACACAGGCCTTCAAGCTGTCCTGATCTCACATGACAGCACAACAATGTTAGACCACGTACAGCCGGTATTGAAGTCTAACACAGGCCTTCACGCTGCCCTGATCTCACCTGACAGCACGATAATGCTAGACCATGAACAGCTGGTATTTAAGTCTTACACAGGCCTTCACGCTGCCCTGATTTCACATGACAGCACAATAATGCTAGACCACGAACAGCCGGTATTGAAGTCTTACACAGGCCTTCAAGCTGCCCTAATCTTAATAGACAGCACGACAAAGCTAGACCACGAACAGCCGGTATCGAAGTCTGACAAATTCCTACACGCTGCCCTGATCACACTTGACAGCACGACAATGCTTAACCACGAGCAACCGGTATTGAAGTCTTACAGAGGCCTTCGCGCTGCCCTGATCTCACATGTCAGCACGATAATGCTAAGCCACGAACAGCCGGTATTGAAGGCTTACACAGGCCTTCTTGCTACCCTGATCTCACATGACAGCACAATAATGCTAGACCACGATCAGCCGGTATTGAAGTCTCACAAAGACCTTGACGCTGCCCTGATCTCACATGTCAGCACGATAATGCTAGAACATGAACAGCCGGTATTGAAGTCTTACACAGGCCTTCACGACGCCCTATTCTCACATGTCAGCACGATAATGCTAGAACACAAAAAGCCGGTATTGAAGTCTTATCCAGGCTTTCTCACTGCAATGATCTTACTAGACAGAACAATAATGCTAGACCACGAACAGCCGGCATTGAAGTCTTACACAGGCCTTCACGCTGCCCTAGTCTCACATGACAGCACGACAATGTTAGACCACATACAGCAGGTATTGAAGTCTTACACGGGCCTTCTTGCTGCTCTGATCTCACATGTCATCACGATAATGCTAGATCACGAACAGCCTGTATTGAGTCTTACATAGGCCTTCACGCTGCCCTGATCTCACATGACAGCACGATAATGCTAGACCACGAGCAGCCGGTATTGAAGTCTTACACAGGCCTTCCTGCTGCCCTGATCTCACATGACAGCGCGATAATGCTTGACCACGAACAGCCGGTATTGAAGTCTCACACCGGTCTTCACGCTGCCCTGATCTCACATGTCAGCCGATAATGCTAGACCACAAACAGCCGGTATTGAAGTCTTACACAGGCCTTCTCGCTGCAATGATCTCACTAGACAGCACAATAATGCTAGACCACGAACAGCCGGCATGAAGTCTTACACAGGCCTTCACGGTGCCCTAGTCTCACATGACAGCATGAAAATGTTAGACCACGTACAGCAGGTATTGAAGTCTCACACAGGCCTTCTTGCTGCTCTGATCTCACATGTCATCACGATAATGCTAGATCACGAACAGCCTGTATTGAAGTCTTACAGAGGCCTTCACGCTGCCCTGATCTCACATGACAGCACGATAATGCTAGACCACGAACAGCCGGTATTGAAGTCTTACACAGGCCTTCCTGCTGCCCTGATCTCACATGACAGCGCGATAATGCTTGACCACGAACAGCCGGTATTGAAGTCTCACACCGGCCTTCATGCTGCCCTGATCTCACTTGTCAGCCGATAATGCTAGACCACAAACAGCCGGTATTGAAGTCTTACACAGGCCTTCTCGCTGCAATGATCTCACTAGACAGCACGATAATGCTAGACCACGAGCAGCCGGTATTGAAGTCTTACACAGGCCTTCATGCTGCCCTAATCACACACGACAGCACGATAATTCTTGACCACGAACAGCCGGTATTGAAGTCGATCACAGGCCTTCTCGCTGCCCTGATCTCACCGGACAGCACGACAATGCTAGGCCATGAACCGCCGGTATTGAAGTCTTACACAAGCATTCTAGCTACCCTGATCCTACATTACAGCCTCTGATCTCACATGACAGCACGATAATGCTAGAACTCGAACAGCCGGTATTGAAGTCTTACACAGGCCTTCACACTGCCCTAGTCTCACATGTCAGCACGATAATGCTAGAACACGAACAGCCGGCATTGAGTCTTACACAGGCCTTCTCACTGCAATGATCTCACATGACAGCACGATAATGCTAGACCACGAACAGCCGGCATTGAAGTCTTACACAGGCCTTCACGCTGCCCTAGTTGCACATGACAGCACGATAATGCTAGACCACGAACAGCTGGTATTGAAGTCTTACACAGGCATTCATGCTGCCCTAATCTCACTAGACAGCATGACAAAGCTAGACCACGAACAGCCGGTATCGAAGTCTGACAAATTCCTTCGCGCTGCCCTGATCTCACTTGACAGCATAACAATGCTAAACCACGAACAGCCGGTATTGAAGTCTTACAGAGGCCTTCACGCTGCCCTGATCCCACATGTCTGCATGATAATGCTAGACCAGGAACAGACGGTATTGAATACTTACACAGGTCTTCACGCTGCCCTAGTCTCAAAATTAAACACGATAATGCTAGACCACGACAGCCGGTATTGAAGTCTTACACAGGCCTTCTCGCTGCCCTGATCTCACATGTCAGCACGATAATGCTAAGCCACGAACAGCCGGTATTGAAGTCTTACACAGGCCTTCTTGCTACCCTGATCTCACATGACAGCACAATAATGCTAGACCACGATCAGCCGGTATTGAAGTCTAACACAAGCCTTCTCACTGCAATGATCTCACTACACAGCACGATAATGCTAGACCACGAACAGCCGGCATTGATGTCTTACACAGGCATTCACGCTGCCCTAGTTGCACATGACAGCACGACAATGCTAGACCACGAACAGCCGGTATTGAAGTCTCACACAGGCCTTCACGCTGCCCTAGTCCAACATGACAGCACGACAATGCTAGACCACGAACAGCCGGTATTGAAGTCTTATACAGGCCTTCACGCTGTCTTGATCTCACATGAAAGCACGACAATGCTAGACCACGAACAGCCGGTATTGAAGTCTTGACAGAGGCCTTCACGCTGCCCTGATCTCACCTGACAGCACGATAATGCTAGACCACAAACAGCCGGTATTGAAGTCTTACACAGACATACTATCTATCTCCCTTGCATCACCTTGATATATCCTTAGAACTACGTCAAGGAATACATTTTTATTAGTATGAACAAAAAAAGGCAACATCAGTTTACTATAAACAACTAAATGGTGTATTCTGAGTTACATAATTATTCATTGGACATGTGTTGTTTTCTGGCTCATTCGCTTCAGATGAGGTGGTAGTTATTATCTTAAATCAAATTTGTTATAACCTTCTGTACTTATTAGAATTGTCTTATTGAGAGTATTCAAAGGAACGTACATAATAATGGATTTTATATAGAAAAATATGTTTAAAACCTCTGGACCTCTGAAAAAATGCGAAGCCTCAGAAAGCCACTAAAAATGCAGTTTATATAACACACAACAAAATTTGTCAGAAAACCATACTCTAGACCCAAAGCATAAATAAATATATAAGATGAGAATAATTCTACGCGGAAAGCCTTATATTCATGATAGAAGTTTAACATTTTAAAGTTTGTTGATAAAAAATTATGACGTCAGTGGTGGCGTTTTGCTTTCGCTAGTCATTCAAACAATCTCTTCGGTCACGGAGATGAGTTATATTAAAAAGGCTTGTGAATCCTCTAGTGACCAAATAAAAGACTTGCACAAAAATATTTAACCAGGAATTTTTCGTTTTGAAAAAAGTGTGTGTGCCACTAAGGTATTTTTTTCCCAAGAGAGATGAATTACAACCCTTTAACACATATGTACTGTTTCAAAGCAGTACTTTTAGTGGTTTCCTTTAAGCACCCTTTTTTCTGTGACGCAGCCTAAAATGGTGAAACCCAAATATGTGCAAGATGATATGAGCATGATGAGGTTACTAGGAACATTTTGTGAACAAGAGCTTTGTCCACAGGACACAGATGCCCCCACCAGTAGCTTTGATAAAAACAAAGGGCAATAACTCCAATATTATGCAAGCAAGAGTCGTGGTTCTTGTGCACTGCACTTCTCCTCAATGAGGTCTATCCACCTGTGAAGTTTCAAGTTGATAGCTATTATACTTTCAGAGATATGCCCCGGACAAACTTTAAGTCTTTAAAATAACAAAGGGTAATAACTCCAAAACTGTGCAAGCAAGAGTTGTGGTTCTTGTGCACTGCACTTCTCCTCAATGAGGTCTATCCACCTGTGAAGTTTCAAGTTGATAGCTATTTTCCTTTCAGAGATATGCCCCGGACAAAATGTAAGTCTTTAAAATAACAAAGGGCAATAACTCCAAAATTATGCAAGCAAGAGTTGTGGTTCTTGTGCACTGCACTTCTCCTCAATGAAGTCTATCTATCTGTGAAGTTTCAAGTTGATAGCTATTATACTTTTAGAGATATGCCCCGGACAATTTCGGGACGGACGGAAGGACGGAAGTACAGACAAAGGCAAATCAATATGCCCCCACACACACACATTAAGTGGTGGGAGCATAAAAATCCATTCAATTCCCTCCTTAAATGTTGAAAGAGATGTGTTAACAAGGGGGTCATTTGCCCTAAAGCGCTCACCGACTCTCGATACCAAATATCAATACTCTACATAATATGACAAAATATGACCAAGGAAAACTTTTAGGGAAAAGGAGAAATTGCTTGTAACAAACAATTTAGCTGTTCCTCACAATGGTTTCTACCTTAAATGGCACTTATTTTCCAATCTTAGAGCCATTTGTTCGCTGTAACTTCTTTGAATTAAGTCATTTTAAACCAGTCTAAAATTTAATTGTCTGGAAATGGGTAAACCAAGCCATTATACCGACAATAATACCAAGGTGATTGGAACAACCATCCCCCCTTTTCTGGTAATTGAGCTATACAGGGTATACTTATATGCACTCTTTTCCTTCAATAATTTAAACTGACTTTCAGGTTGGAGCTTTGTTTGGGAGACTCAATCCAATAGTGTATCCGCAGAATGCGTTCCCATACAATCCCTGATTTTTACCTCCCTGTGATATTATCATACATGAGAAAAAAATATTTTCATTCCTACAGGATGGCCACTTTTTAATTGTACCTACCTTATACTGTCATCTGCTACTCTTTTGAATTTGGACAAGTCTACTATTTTGAAAAAACAGCAAAGGGTGAAGGAACTTTTCTGTATATTTCTAAGAATTGAAGAGGTTAGAAATGTTAGGATGGAGGAAAAAATTAGAATTCAAGATTGATAGTCTTTCCATAATTTTATGGTCTTCATTGCTCTTTTCAATAATATGGTTCTTAAAAATGTACAAAGCAACTATTTTAATATGTACACAAAATTAATTAACAGAATTAACCCATTCCCACATGACAAGATTTTAAACTTTGAAAATATGAAAAAAATTGCAATTTAAAGTTCATGTGATTTTACAATTTTTCTTCTTTTTGAGCAGAAAAAAAATTATGGAAAATGAAGAAATTGCTTGTTATATGCAATTTCTTCATGTTCCATAATGTTTTAGAGTGTCCAAAGGGAATGGGTCAAGAGGGTAACAGTATATTTTATAATCTTACAACAAGGTTCAGTCCTTTCAAGGATTTTGCGTTCCATCATTAATTGAATTAAACAACTCATTGAATTTGACACATTAACAGATTACAAAATTTCAGACTGACCCTAATCAAAAGAAGTGAATTTATAGGGGATGAAATTAAAAAAAAATGTATTCAGGAGTACGAAAAAAAGCAGTTTCTTCAATTCGTACAATGAAGTTTTTTTTTGTTGAGTTGTGCAAAAAGTCGGGATCAAAAGGGTTTAATTGTATCAAAGGAAATATTGAGAAAAAAAGTAAATGCTTGTCACAAGCAATTCCTCTGTAACTCAATACCAGATGTGATACTATGAAGGAAGTGGTAAATAATGCTTGTGAAAAGAAATTCCCCTTTATCAAACAATATTTTCCCTAGATTCTTTTTTTTTATTGCATCAAAACTTCAAAATACAGGGTTGTATGAAATTTAGTTTTACCAAAATCGTATTCTTACAAAAGAAAAGTTGTCTTTTTTTGTAAAATCCCATTCAATTTCACTTAAAATTGCATGAAACTACAGATTGTAATCTGAAAAAGTCTACAAATTGATATTCTTAAAAACCTGTCTAGTGGTTATTTGGCATGTTGTAATCATGATATATTCGTGGAGTATTTCCTTTAAATTTACACAAGGAACAATATTCTCCTTCAATACTTTACATGCACTTTTTACAACTTGTCGTCTTAAAGACGGCTTAATCTGTAGAAATTAACCCATTACCTGATGACAGAAATTTAGACAGGTCCAAATTGAAAGAATTTGCAAATGACGTTTCAAATTTCGCTAAAACTCAAAAATAATCGCCAAATATGGTAGACATCATTGCGAGAAATGGAGAAAGTGCTTGTTACAAGCAATTTCTTCTTTTCCCACAAAGATTTCCATGATCCCTTTTTTCCAAGGTGTCAGAAAGTGACGTTGTGTGGTAATGAATTAAGATGGCACTAAAGTCTCGAAGCAGGTTTGCCACTAATGTAAAGGAAGCAGAATCCAAGAAAGGTTAAAACATTACAACAACTGTACTTATAAATAACACAATAACAGTTTATACTTTAACAAGTAAAATAAGGACAGCCCTCATAATGCTCCAAGCTACTTTCGATTTTGAAGAATGAGAAACAACATTTTTCGACTATGTCATAAATCTACAACATGAATGTAAGATTAATGAGTAACTCTCACCACATGTCTAAAAAGTTTCAAACCATACTCCTAGTATTATAGAGGTAAACAAGAGGCCCATGGGTCCTCATCAGTCACTTGAGTCAAAAGAGCAATAAAAAAAGCAAGTCCATCCGATGATGCTACGTACCAAATACCAAAGATCTAGGCCTTTCTGTTTTGGAGAAGAATATTTTTAAAGTTTTCACTATAAAAGCCTATGTTAGAGTTGTGACTTCTTGGAAGGGGCTAATTTTGACCCTAGGCACCAGCAGATGCTGTATACCAAATATAAAAACACTAGGCCCTCCTATTTTGGCATAGAAGATATTTATCAACTGCATTCATGTACATGAACAAAACTTGCTCTGATCTTTTTTATAAAAGTAGAAAACACTGTTATATTCATTACAACACAATCTCTTTTTTGACACTCCTATTTAACACCAACCAGCATATTGTCACTCAAGTACCACAGTTGAGCTTTGACGTATGTGCCTCAAGGTACTATGGCACTTCCTTTGATCATTGGCAATACATTTGTATGAAATTTCATGCCTGTAGGTCAATTAGTTATAGAGTAGCATGAAAACGAAAAGGTCTATGGACAGACAGACACGGTGAAACCAATGTACCCCTCCTTCGTAGATGAGGGGGTATAACAAAGGAAAATGTAAAAGCTATTTCTTAATATCCAACAATGCTTTCTTGAAACAAGACATTCATTCTACAAATTTATGCTTTTAAAATTGTTATCTGCAACACATTTTAGTTTGTACTTGTCTAAAACTTTGACTGGTAAAGGATTCAATAAACTTAATGTACTTGTGAAGCATGAGATCAAAAGGGACCTCCGAGGTCTTCTATACTTAAAAAGAAGATAAGATCTAGCACAGGCCAATTGACCAATTGCGGCCTTCAATCAAAGGACCAATTGACCAATCAAATCATTTATTTAGACAGGAGGTGAACTCTAAACTCTGACATTGGCCAACATTCATGTTAAGCTTTTATTTTTACTTACTGTCACAGTATATAGGGTGTGGTGATCTGTTAATCAGCAACAGTATTTCAAAAATAAACCTTAAGTGAGGTAGAATGACCGTTCTAGATTCAGAAAATTTACAAAGATGCACAGGTTATACTTTTAGAAATATGAATGAAGTCAATGAACTGATATCAAGGCTTTACGCAATTTATCTTTTAATGCCATGGAAACCAGAGTTTTCTATGGATCTCCATTCTCTTAGCTTTTCCCTTGAAGGAGGACAACCTAAGAATAATTTCTCACAAATTCAGTTGAAATTAGTCCAGCAGTTTCTGAGGAAACCCTTTGGAGGAAATCCTTCTTTATTTCTTTATAGTCTCTTCCCCCTGAGGCCCAAGGGTAATCATTTGATTATTGATTTTCTTGGAAAAAAAGTCAATGTACTGATGTTTCATGCAAAATATGAAGGCCCTACGCCTTCTGGATCAGGTAAAGATTTTAACAACTATTTTTCAAACTTCACTTTTGTTTCCATGGCAAGTAGAGTTTTCTATGAATTTCAATTCTTTTCACTTGTTTGAAAGAGACCCACCTAAGGAAAAATTCCTGTCAAATTTAGTTAAAACGGCCCTGGGGACCAGAGGGAAGTGCTTTGAGTAATTTCCAAAGAGATCATGATGCTTTATGAATAATATCTAGTCTTTATGCCCTCTGGGTCTGGGAAGATTTTTAAAGTTTTTTTTTTTTTTAATCTCACTTTTGTTGCCATGGCCACCAGAGTTTTCAACAGATTTCAATTCTTAAAGCAATCTAAAAAGGGGGCCAGCAAAGGAATATTCCTGGCAAATTTGGTTGAAATTGGGCATTAGGTTTTCCAAGCCTTTAAAAAAAAAATGCTAAATTGAATTAACATTTTGATTCGTTTATTATACACCTAATGAAAATTTCTCTTAATCTTTAATACAATGAAGTGGAAAATAAATATAATAACTTTGGCAGATCAGAAATAAAGGTGTTGCTTTTAACATCTTCCTCAGGTAAAAACAAATATCAAATGAGGTGAATTTTTAAATGACTAGAATAATATGAACATTTTTGTTATGATTCTGCCATTACAATCCTGATTTTTTGACATATCAAGAAATAAGATGGTCAGAAATTGTTAGTCAAACATTGTTAAGAAGCTGAAATTCACTTATTGCAAGCAATATCACTTTCCACACAATGTTTCAATTTTAAAGCAATTTTGAAAAGCATCTTCTATCAATTTTGACCAGTCTAAAATTTTGTTGACTGGTAAATGGTTTCCACATTCATTACAAAAATTGAAGGCCTTTCAACTGTCAAGGTTACTTTTTAAATATACTCACTTAACAATGTAGTCTGCTACCCCTTTGAGATTGGAAAAAAGTAAAGGGTTATTAAGTTTAAGACCTTACCTAATTCAAAGGTTTTCCAGATGAAAGTTGATTTAATTTGTAAAACAAGAGGCCCATGATGGTCCTATATCACTCCCCTGAGTATGATGGCTCAAGGCTTTATGAGATAATATACAAAATATCAAAGCCCTACACCTAATCCTTTTGGAGAAGAAGATTTTCTTAAAGATTTTCTCCTTTAATCCTAGGTATAGTGAAAATCCAACCATATTGAGCTAATTTCAAGAGTATGGTAATTCCTTGAAGTACTTAAGAAGAGGGTCAATAGGCATTAATACATACCAAATATCAAAGCTCTAGGCCAAATGGTTTAGCATGAGAACATTGTCTATGATATCCATCTATGATATACTTCATTACCCCTTTCTGGGATTGCACAGAAAAGGTCTTATTTTCAGAATACAGGAATTCTATGAAGTATTCTAGTACAGGGTCAATATGTATTATTACACACTAAATATTAAAGCCCTTGGCCTTATGGTTTGGGAGAAGAAGATTTTTAAAGATTTCCTTCTTTATTTCTTTGTAAAATCAGGGTTCACAAAGAAAAGGGCTAATTTCAAAATACAGTTTATCCTATGAAGTATTTTGGTAGAGGGTCAATAGATGATGATTTATACAAAATATCAAAGCTCTAGGGCTTATGGTTTAGGAGAAGAAGATTTTAAAAGTTTTCCTTCTTAATTTCATGTAAAATCAGGGTAGCATAGAAAAGGGCCAATTTTCAGAATGCGGTAATTCTATGAAGTATTTTGGTAGAGGGTCAAAAGATGATGATTTGTACAAAATATCAAAGCATTAGCCCTTAGGGTAAGAAAGAAACATATTCTTAAAGTTTTCCCTCTTTATTTATAGGTAAAATCAGGTATCACACAGAAAAGGGCAATCAAGAATACAGTTATTCTTTGAAGTATTTTGGTAGAGGGTCAATAGATGATGATTTGTACCAAATATCAAAGCTCTAATCCTTATGGTTTGGGAGAAGATTTTTAAAGTTTCCCTTCTTTATTTTTATGTAAAATCAGGGAGCGCATATAAAAAGGGCTAATTTTCAGAATACAGTAATTCTATGATATATTTTGCAAGAGGGTCAAAAGATGATAATTTATACAAAATATCAAAGCTCTAGGCCTTATGGTTTGGGAGAAGATTTCTTAAGATTTCCTTCTTTATTTCTTTGTAAATCAGGGATCGCACAGAAAAGGGCTAATTTTCAGAAAACAATTATTCTTTTAAGTCTTTTGGGAGAGGGTCAATAGATGATGATTTGTACCAAATATCAAAGCTCTAGACCTTATGGTTTGGGAGAAGAAGATTTTTAAAGCTTTCCTTATTTATTTTTATGTAAAATCAGGAATCACCCAGAAAAGGGCTAATTTTCAGAATACGGTAACTCTTTGAAGTATTTGGGTAGAAGTTCAATAGATGATGATTTGTACAAAATATCAAAGCCCTAACCCTTATGATTTAGGAGGAGAAGATTTTTAAAGTTTTCCTTCTTTATTTCTATGTAAAATCAGAGATTGTACAGAAAAGGGCTAATTTTCAGAATATGGTAATTCTTTGAAGTATATTTGTAGAGGGTCAATAGATGATAATTTGCACCAAATAGCAAAGCTCTAGGCCTTATGGTTTGGGAGAACAAGCTTTTTAAGGCTTTCCTTCTTTATTTCTATGTAAAATCAGGGATCACCCGGAAAAGGGCTGATTTTCAGAATACTGTAATTCTTTGAAGTATTTTGGTAGAGGGTCAATAGATGATGATTTGTACCAAATATCAAAGCTCTAGGCCTTATGGCTTGGGAGGAGAGGATTTTTTAAGTTTTTTCACTCCGTTGCCATTGCAACCAGAGTTCTTCCTGGATTTCAATTCTTTGAAGTATTTTGAAAGAGCATGACCTTTGAAGTTTTGTTGAAATTCCATGGTTAGTTTAGGAGGAGAAGATTTTTTTGTAATTGTGAATGGACAGATGGACAGACGGATGGACGATGACCAATCACAATAGCTCACCCAGAGCACTTCGTGCTCAGGTGAGCTAATAACCATTCAGTAGAGTAGAAAATATTGTGGGAAAAGATTAATTGCTTGTTACAAGTAATTTCTTCTATTTCCCACAATATTTTCTTAAGTATAAAAACACAGGGACATAAAACCAGGGATTAAATAGGAAACGGTTAAAGGATCTGGTACTCTCCAGAGAAAGACAGAAAATGCCGCTGTTAATGTGTGCATTGATTATCTTTGAATCATTGCTGTGTTGCTAAGCAAGTCATTTGGCTGTAGAAACAAGTTCTGACTGTGAAACAAGGGTGCCACAAACTAAATATGTATGACATAAGGAGTTAAGAAACCAAATATGAACTTTGTTACTTCAATTCATTTTTAGTGATAGTGAAAGATCATGTCAAGAGGTTAAGTTGTGAACCCATTCCCACATGACCCTTCCTTTTTACGCCCCTCAAGAAAGAAGCTTTGGAAAATATTGTGGGAAATGTAGAAATCGAGGGGCATAAAAGGAGGTATTGTGTAAGAATGGGTTGAGCACTGAATTGTAAATAATATAGCTCTCAAATAGTAAGGTAACAGATACGTTGACTTTGAATGAGCAAAAACATCACATAGAGCATTGGGAGACCATTTTTAGAGTCTGATATTATGCACACAGGATTCTGAATGTGTAACAAAATGACAAATGTAACAAGGCTTTTCATTGGTCAAAGTATGCAAACAGGATTCAGAATGTGTAACACCATGATAAATGGAACAAGGCTTTCCATTGGTCAAAGTATGCACATAGGATTCAGAATGTGTTACACTATGATAAATGGAACAAGGCTTTCCATTGGTCAAAGTATGCACATAGGATTCAGAATGTGTAAAAACATGATTTATGTAACATGGCTTTTCATAGGTCAAGTATGCACACAGGATTCAGAATGTGTAACAACATGATGTTTCATTGGTTAAAGTAATGTGGCTTTACCTTAACCCATTACCAACGAACAAAAATTTAGACATTTCTAAGTTGAAAAAAATTTCAGACAACATTTCAAATAGTGCTAAAATTGAAAAAAAAAAAGCGCAAATTAAGTTGGAAAAGATTGACAAGTAGTTTCTCCTGTCTCCTTTTTATGTCACTTTATTTCATCATGGCTAGAACAAGCAGGATTGTGTGATTATATCTTAACCCTTCATGAGACAGGGAAATTTCAGACTGGTACAAATTGAAAGGAGTTGCAGATGACAATTAAATTTTATGAAAATTTAGATTCTTTCAACTTTCGGGAAAGAAAACTTTGTAGAAAATGAAGAAACTGCTTGTTACAAGCAATTTCTTCATTTTTTAATCTATGTTTCTATACTGTTTTTTCTTGAGGGGTATCAAAGAGTCATTGTGTTGGAAAAGGTTGAACTCACGTAATTAAAAGATGGCCTATGTCAATCTAAGAATCAGTTGACCAATCACTTGCTTTAGACCAGAAGTACCATGTCAAACTCCCACATTTGGTTTGATGACAACTTAAACATTGTAACTAGACCTTAACTGCAGTCCATCGATCAATTGAAACCTTCTGATGAACAAAATGAATATGTATTATCTATCAATAATTCAGAAAAAAAAACACAAACACTGAAGATTTCCAAGAGTAAGCATCATCTCAGAAATAGTTAACCCATTGCCACACAATCGAGCTTATTGACATACCAAAAGAAAAGGGGTTCCATGATTGTGGATAAAGAAAAAATTATAGGTGATAAACTTTTTCTTCATTTTTTACTATGTTTTCTACCCAAACAGACGAAAAATTGTGAAATTTCATGAGCTTTAAATTGTCGTCTGCAATGTCTCTCAATTTGTTCCTAGTCCAAAACTTTGTTGTCTGGTAATAGGTTACAGTAAGTTACATACAAGAGGACCATGATGCTCCTATATCGCTCCCGAGTATGATGGTTCATGGCTTTATGACATATACAAAATAGCAAAGCTCTCTGTCTTATTATCAGTAGGTGCTGATACATACCAAATATAAAAGACCTAGGCCTTATGGTTTGGGAGAAGAAGATTTTCAAAGATTTCCTTCTTTATTCATAAAATCAGGTATTGCACAGAAAAGGACTAATTTCATAGAGTATAGTCATTCTTTGAAGTATTTTGGTAGAGGGTGGTCAATAGGTAATGACATGTACCAATGTCAAAGCTCTAGGCCTTATGGTTTAGGAGGATAAGATTTTTTTAATAATTGTTTACGGATGGACAAACGGAAAGATGACAGACGGACGCCGGACATTTACCAATCACAATAGCTCACCTACAGCATGTTGTGCTAAGGTGAGCTAAAAAATAGGCCTAGAATTCTGTCTACTCAACATTTTACATCTTTAGGTATTGTTCACAGAACAAAACTTTTCCAAATATCTCTGTTGTACACCAATAGTGACCAATCTTCATCTCTGTCATCAGTGATGTCCCTTGATCTAGGTTGTCTAGTAACACTAGCCATTAATGATTGCACAATTTGAACTCCAGAATTATTGCACTGTGAAAGCTCTCAGTCTATGAATTCCACATAGTTTTCAGGTATTAATCCAGTTTTACCATTGATCGTTCCTTCCAACCAGCCAGGCTCTTTTGATTGCCGCACTGTAATGCAATATTGTACACAACTTAAACTCATTACCAGACAAGAAAATTTCAGACTGGTCCAAATTGAAAAGTTGCAAATGACAAATTAAGGTTTATGAAATTTTAGGGTTTTTTACTTAAGGCTTAGAAAAAATTATCAATATTGAAGAAATTGCTTGTTTCAAACAATTCTTCTTCATTGTCCACAATGTTTTCCAAATTTTTTTCTTGTAAGGATAGGGGTTAAAATATACCTAAATAATCCTTTATTTTTACTTAGTCCCCCCAAAAAAGCAATTTCTTCATTTCCCACGTTTTCTAGCCGGAAAGCCAAAGATTTTCAAAATCTCAATTACTTGAAGGTGTCGTTTTGAACTTCTTTAAATTTGAAGCAGTCTAAAATATTTTTGTCTGTCAATGGATTAAATATAATGTTCCATGAAACATAAATGCCCCAGTATGTCAAATTTCTCTATCAATAGCTTGACAGTTGACCTTATGGATAATAGATAACCTTGTAAATATTCAGTATTAATATTGCAGGAAAATAATTATAAATTGACCTTGACAATAGACTAGTGACCTACATTAGATGTGTATCAATGAACTGATACAACTGAACTGAAATAGAAATTGGAGGTGAATGATATTATTACGCAGGATTATGCAAAGTTGATACAAGTTTGGATATTACCGGTATATGTTTATATTTGATAAAGTTGGAGAAATAGGTAAATTTCTACATTTCAGTCAATCCTTCTTCCACATGAAACCACAGGTAATCCATCACCCCTGACTCACTGAGTAAAGCACTTAGATGTCCCTGTAAAATAATACTTCAGAAAACATTGTATGAAAAGGAGAATAGGCTTGTGACAAACCATTTCTCCTTTCCCCTAAATCTTTTCAACCAGATTCAGTCATTATTTTTCAAATTACTAACACTTTGAAATGTCGTCTGCAACTTCTTTGAATTAGGACCAGTCCACAATTTGTTTGTGTGGGAAATGTGTTCTAGTGAATGTTAAACAGTTTACAGAACTCACCATTAGTGATAATCATATTGGGCTCAAAGGACAGTTCACTCTCATTTTCTGCTTCACAACGGTACAACGATCTAACTGTCCTGAAAAACAAACAAATCAATGGATTGTGACTGTCAATCAAAGAATCAACAGTAAATTAAATGATTAATTTAGACTGGAAGCAAACTTGAACTCCAACATGACCCAACATTTATGTGAGGCATTCCTCTAGGCTTTGGGACTTGAACATTATCCAAGCTGCAGTTGCAATATTTAGGTTGCCAACCAACCTTTTTGCTACATGATATTGGCCATAAATTTTGCAAAATAACCCATTTCAATAGTGACACAGAACTTCCTGTAGGAGTGAGTGGGTATTGAGACCAAGTCAGTTAGAGGGATCAGTGATTTGTTAATTATATTAGATCATTTCCACACAGTGATGCTTTTGGATGCCCCCCAAGAAAAACAACTGGGAAAAACATTGTGTAAAATGGAGAAATTAATTGTAACATGTTTTCTATCCAGAAATTTGAAAAATCTAAAACTTCATAAACTTTAAATTGGCGTCTGCAACTCTTTTGAATTTGGACCAGTCTAAAATTTTGCAGTCTATTAATTGGTTAAATAATCATTTTGAGCAATCTGGCCAGTCACAAGTAAAGTATTCACTGATTATCTGCAGACACTTATTCTCACTATCTTTCTACTTAAAGTGCATTGTTAACTTTTTCTCAACCTTTTCCATTTTATTTTTCTTAATTTCTTTTTTAAATATGAGACAGGTCCAAATTGCATGAGGTTGCAGGTGACAACGAAAATTGGATCAAATTTGAAATGAGACTATCCTTAATGTGGTAGAAAATATTGTGGTTACAAGCAAGTTTCTCAATTATAAAATCACAGCAACTTGAAATCTCCAATTGTATAGGAAAGGATTAAATTGAGCTAAATTGAAATTATCGTCTGAAACACCTATCAAATTTGATCTGTGTAAAACACTGTCGCACTGGAACTGGTTGAAATACCAATATCAGAAAATCATTTAGTTGACTTGCCATCAAGTATTTGGTATTGGTGGAACATTCTAAACTTGTACAGCGAGGTTGTTCCATGTCTGTATTCATAATCAGAATATTTGGAAAATTGCATATTTTTTCACTCTATATGGAGATTTTCATAACACTCTTAAACCTTTCCTGTTTTTGAAATTTTAAACTGGTTCAAATTGAAAGAGGTTGCAGACGACATTGGAAATTGGATGCAACTTGAAATGAAAGCATCTTATGTGGTAGAAAACATTGTGGGAAAAAGGAGAAATTGCTTGTCACAAGCAATTTCTTCTTTTTCCACAATGCTTTCACAAGTACAAAAGCACAGCATTTTAAAATCCCGGCTTTGTCCAGGAGAGGGTTAATCCTGCTTTTTTACGCCTCTTTAGAAAAAATTGTGGTAAATGAAGAAATTGCTTGCAACAAGCAATTTCTCCATTTTCTACAATGTTTCTACCCCAAAAGACATTTCAACCAGTAGAAATTGTTGTTTTCAATTTCTTAGATTTAAGACAAGCCTAAAACTGTGTTGTCTGGTAATGGGTTAGGAGTCTGACAATACAAATCTTGTCCAGACAGCTGTAATTTCTCTAGCTAATCTTAATCATTTTTTACATAACACAGTAGTCTAATTCTAATCCCCCTTTTAAATAAAACAGACTACACAAAAATAACAAGACTGGTTAAAAAAATTGTACCACTGTGATATTTAAATATTTAAAAAAAACTTACCTCTTTTTTGGTTGTGAAGCACTCAGGTTTCCAGTTATACTGCCAGTCATACTACAGTTAGATCTGCCTGGTGTGGGTGTACTATGCATAGATGATGACCTTCAAATAGAGTATTTGACCAATTATCACTCAGTGATGTTTTCTGATGCACTGAAGAAATGCAATCATGGAAAACTTTGGGGAAAAGAGAAATTACTTTTGAAAACCAAACTCTCCCTTTCTCAAAATGTTTTCTGTCCTATTTGGCACTTTTGGGAGGGATTTTAAATATCTTCTGCAACTTCCTTGCATTTGGACCAGTCTAAAAACTTTTGTCAAGTAACGGATAAAGAATAAGTAAAAGATGGAATAAACTATTGTAAAGGATCAGAAAAGGCATCATCCCCTCTCGAGTTTTAGACTATTGACTACAGTAATTATATACAAACAATACATTATAAGCAAAAGTAATACGACTTTTCAGGGAACAATGTAATTGACAGTCAAATTTCATTTAACAATGTAGTACAATAGGCAATCCTTTAGAAGAAAAACATACAGTAATTTGATTTTAGTTTTGTCTATCAATATTCTGTTAGGATGAAAATTTCATATCATACATACATGAACATACATTTGTAACAGAACCTTTTTGTTACAGATCTCTTGCACACACTCTGAGCAGTTCCATTTAAACATTTTTTTTTAAACCAGTACAATCTTTTCTAATTTGACAACTGTATAATTGATACATGCTGATTCATTTTAAATGAAAGAAAGAAATGAAGAAAATATTTCTGTCTTTTTCATGACATATGAAACAATAACCCTAATCACACTACAGTCTGATTTTATACAGTAATTCTCTCCATCTCTTTATGAAAATTACTGAAGTACATTAATACCTCCCATTGACACTAATATACCTAATGTCTTTTATCAAAAATGGTTTTGATAACATCAGCGGAATTTTGACATAGTTAACCTTTGATTGATTGAATGGGGTTTGACACCATTTTTAACAGTATTTCAGTCATATTGCAGCGACTGGAGCACCTAACCATGGATTCCTTGTATTTCTCACACCAGTACTACCACTACATCCTTTCCTAGCCTCCAGCTGCGACCCCACTTAGGTTTATGATTATCCACAAGTTAACATTTGAAACATGATTGTTACTTTTCTCTGATCCCAAAACAGTAGACACCAAAAACAAAACAGCAGATTTCTTGATGAGGCCAAGGGCTCATGCTTGCATTCTAAATTGAGGGGTCATTGACTTCTTCACCATGAAATTCTTTGGGTCAAAACTGACTCAGTATAACACATTTAGACTGATTCAAATTTAAACAAGAGGACCATGATGGTCCTAAATCGCTCACCTGAGGCATCTGCAAATTACAGTACTTTTTTGTATAAAAAAGACACAACTTGAGCAAAATGAATAAAACAAATATAAGATTTTGGGCTTTGTACAAAACAATCCAGTAATGCTTTAAAATGAAAATGAATGCCTTTGGCTTCATAGTTTAATCGATTTCCAAACTATCCCAGAATTTGTCACCCTCAGGGAAAAAGGTTTAAAAAAGCATTGTGAGAAAGCAAGCAATTTCTCCATTTCTATTTAAGAAGAATCCTTTCAATGTGATTTATGCAATTTTCAATCCCAGGAGCAGAGACATTTTTCATCCTAAGAGCAAATTTTCCTGTAACATAGTACAAAATTATATAGTCATGCTACATACCAAATATGAATGCCCTTCATCTTATATTTCAGAAGGAGAAGACTTTTGCTCTAATTGGGTGTTTTCCAAAATTTTGACCTCTGGGGTAGTGCCATGTTTTATCCCAGGGCTAAGATTTTAGCTAACATAGTAGAGAACCATCTGGTTATGCTATAAATCAAATATGAATGCCTTAGACTTAGTAGATTGGGAGGAGAAGACTGTTGAACATGGTCTAATTGAGCATTTTTACGAACTTTGGACACCCAGGGAAGGGGTGTTTTTTAACCTACAGGCATAATTTAATCAAAATTGATAGATAACAGCCAGGATATGCTACACTCAAAATGTAAATGCCCTCTGCCTTAAAATGAAGAATTTTTTTCAACATACTCAAATTTTGCATTTTTCCAAATTTTTGGACCCCTAGTCAGGGCCGTTTTTGACCCTTGGATGAAAACTTTTTGTGATATAGTACAAAACCATCTAGTTATGCTACATACCAAATATGAATATCCTAGACCTTATAGTTAAAGAGGAGAAGCCTTTTGAAATTGCTCTTATTAAGAATTTTTCCAAACTTCGGACCTCAGGGGCAGGGCCATTTTTGACCCCAGAGATTAAATATTTAAAAACTTGGTAGAGAACCATATGATTAAGCTCTTTACAAAATTTAAAGGCCTATGGCCTTGAAGTCTATGAAAAAACAACATCAAAGATTTACTAAAATTTCCAATTTTCATATGCCGCGGTTACAAGAGTTCTTGACGGAATTAAATTATTTTAACATCTTTTGAAGAGCTTCACCAAATGAACATCCCTGCAAAGTTTCAACTTGATTGGCCAACTGGTTTAGGAGGAGAAGATTTTTAAAGATATTTAAAGAATTACTAAAGATTCCCATTTTCATATGCCGCGGTTACAAGAGTTTTTGACGGAATTAAATTCTTTTAACAACTTTTGAAGAACTTCACCAAATGAACATCCCTGCAAAGTTTCAGCTTGATTGGCCTACTGGTTTAGGAGAAGAAGATTTTTAAAGATATTTAAAGAATTACTAAAGATTCCCGTTTTCATATGCCGCGGTTACATGAGTTTTTGACGGAATTAAATTCTTTTAACAACTTTTGAAGAACTTCACCCAATGAACATCCCTGCAAAGTTTCAGCTTGATATGCCTACTGGTTTAGGAGAAGAAGATTTTTAAAGATATTTAAAGAATTACTAAAGATTCCCATTTTCAAATGCCGCGGCAACCAGAGTTTTTGACGGAATTAAATTCTTTTAACAACTTTTGAAAAGCTTCACCCAAGGAACATCCCTGCAAAGTTTCAGCTTGATTGGCCTACTGGTTTAGGAGAAGAAAATTTTTAAAGATATTTAAAGAATTACTAAAGATTCCCATTTTCAAATGCCGCGGCAACCAGAGTTTTTGACGGAATTAAATTCTTTTAACACCTTTTGAAGAACTTCACCCAAGGAACATCCCTGCAAAGTTTCAGCTTGATTGGCCTACTGGTTTAGGAGGAGAAGATTTTTAAAGAAATTGTGGACGGACGGACAGACGGACGGACGACGGACAACGACCGATCACAATAGCTCACCTCGCACTTTGTGCTCAGGTGAGCTAAAAAGTTGGGAACAACATTTGAAAGCTTACTTGATGTTTCAAAGGCTTTTCTTTGAGGGGCATAAAAAAGCAGGATGATGTGGGAATAGATAAATGCTTGGCGGTTACTTATCAAACTAACTGGGTAAACAAGTCACCAAAGTATCAGAGCAGTGTAGAAGATTAACTTATCTTAATACAATACAATGTCCTATTAAATAGATGAGTATAAAAGTCACCCAGGTATAAGAATAGTGTAGAAGATTCACTCATCAAACATTAGATACCTGTGTACACAAGTTCCCTAGGTATAAGAATAGTGTAGAAGATTCACTCATCAAACATTAGATACCTGAGTACACAAGTTCCCTAAATATCAGAGCAGTGTAGAAGAGTATACTCATCAAACATTAGATACCTGAGTACACAAGTTCCCTAAATATCAGAGCAGTGTAGAAGATTCACTCATCAAACATTAGATACCTGAGTATAAAAGTCCCCTAGGTATCAGAATAGTGTAGAAGATTCACTCATCAAACATTAGATACCTGAGTATACAAGTCCCCTAGGTATCAGAATAGTGAAGAAGATTCACTCATCAAACATTAGATACTTGAGTACACAAGTTCCCTAAATATCAGAGCAGTGTAGAAGATTCACTCATCAAACATTAGATACCTGAGTATACAAGTCCCCTAGGTATCAGAATAGTGTAGAAGATTCACTCATCAAACATTAGATACCTCAGTATACAAGTCCCCTAGGTATTAGAGTAGTGTAGAAGATTCACTCATCAAACATTAGATACCTGAGTATACAAGTCCCCTAGGTATCAGAATAGTGTAGAAGATTCACTCATCAAACAGTAGATACTTGAGTACACAAGTACCCTAGGTATTAGAGTAGTGTAGAAGATTCACTCATCACACTTTTACACCAGTTATTACCATTTGTTAAGTTCCATTTTCATGGACAAGGCTACATAGAGACTAGTATTACTGAAAGTTAAATATGAATACATGAACCAGCAGTTTTACACATTAACCCATTGCCACTGAATCCAACTTATTTATGCACCTCAAGAAGGGCTTTGCTAACATTGTGGAAATGAAGAAATTGCTTGTTGCAAGCAATATCGTCATTATTGACAATGCTTTCAAACCTGAAAAATATTTTATTTTAAAATTTCATCAACTAAAAATTGTGGTCTGCATCTTCTTTGATTTGAAACAGTCTAAAATTTTGTCATTTGGTAATGGGTTAATAAAAAAATAATGTATACCCAACAAAAACGGTTACTTTATTTGTATATACAATTTGATGATATACATACATGATATATAAATATAGGGGAAGATTACATTGAATAACGATACAATTACCATAAAACTACACAAACAAGAGGCCCATGAGGGCCTGAGACGCTCTACTGGTTATCAAGTTTTCCGTTAAAGAAATCTGATATTTAAGGAAGTTAATTGCTCAAAGAAGAATGCATAAAGAAAAAAAAAAGGGCTTTATCCCCTGTATCATTTTAAGCAACAATCCTCAAGGCCCCTTTTCCCATGTTTCATGACGGATCCACTCCATTTCCAAAAGAAAGTTACCTTATGACCCTACAATCATTCTGTGAATATTTCATCAGAATCTGACAATAATTGTGGACTTAATCACATAAACAGGATTGTTTTGAATGAAAATCAATAAGGCCCCTTTTCCTGTGTTTTCTGATGGATCAATTTCATTCCAAAAGGAACTTTCCTTACAACCCGTCAATTGTCCTGTGAAATTTAAAAGACAACTTGATAATGATTGTGATCCTCATCACATACACAAGAATGTTTTGAATGATAATCTGTAAGGCCCCTTTTCCTGTGTTTCAAATGCCACAATTATTCCATGCATCTTTGAAGAGAATCCAATAAAACTGTTGACTTTATTGTGTTAACAAAGATATTAAATTCAAGTTCTCATAGGGCCCCTTTTCCTGTGATATTTTACTGTTGGTTTTATCATTCTATGAAAGTTAAAAGTGAATCCGATGAAATATTGGAAATTCATTATGTTTACTAGAATGTTTAAAAAAAAAAATCATATGGCCCCTTTTTACATGATACTTGATGGATTATACCCAGTTCTGAAAAGAACCATCTAAGTATTTGTACAATCATTCTGTGAAATTTTGAAGTGAATCCGGTGAAATCAAGGGACAACATTGTGTTAACCAGAATATTTAAGAGAGTTTTTCATAAGGCCCCTTTTTATGTGACCCTTGCTATAGTCAGATCCACTGTTAAAATCAACAATTGGAATGATGGTACAATCAATCTGTTTAATCTGTGGAATTTATTGTGTTAATGAGTTTATAGTGAAATATTCATAGGGCCCCTTTTCTCATGATACTTTTCAGAACAAACCAAATTTCAAAAGGAACAATTCTAATGAAGGTAGAACCATTCTTTAAAAGTTAAAGAGAATCAATGAAAACAGTGGACTGAATTGTGTCAAGAATTTTTGTAACTAAATTTTCATAAGGCCCCTTTTTCTGTGAAACTTAACAAATCAGACCCAATGTACAAAGGAACAATCCTAATGATAGTTTGAAGAAAATGATAAAGACTGAGGACTTTATTGTAATAATGATGTTTTGTAATAAAATTTTTATAAGGTCCCTTTTCTTGTGTCACTTAACCAATCAGACCTAATTTACAAAGGAACAATCCAAATGATGGTACAATCATTCTTTTAAAGTCTGAAGAGATTCTGATAAAGACTGAGGGCATTGTTGTGTTTATGAGGATTTGGTAATACTTTTTCATACAGCCCCTTTTCCTATGATACTAGACAGATCAGGCCCAATTTGGAAAGAAACAATCCTTATGATGGTACAAATATTCTGTGAAGGTTTGAACAGAATCTGATGAAAACTGCAGACTTTATCTTGGTGTCAAACTTTTAAAATAAAATTTTCATAAGGCTCCTTTTCCTGTGATACTTGAAGGATCAGGTCTCATGTCAGCATCAACAATCGTGATTATTGTACAATTATTCTGTGAATGTTTGAATAAAATCCAATGAAAGCTCTGGACTTGGTTACAAGGATTATAGATAAAATTCTTCAAAGGCCCCTTTTCCCATGATACTAGACAGATCACGCCTAATTTGAAAAGAAAGAAACCTTATGATGGAATAATCATTCTGTGAAAGTTTTAACAGAATCTGATGAAAACTGTTGACTTTATTGTGGTACAATGATTTTAAAATTAAATTTCATAATGCTCCTTTTCCTGTGATACTTGACGGATCAGGTCTAATGCAAACATCAACAATCATGATTATTGTACAATTATTCTGTGAATGTTTGAAGAAAATCCGATGAAAGCTCTGGACTTGGTAACAAGGATTTATAAATGAAATTTTCATGAGGCCCCTTTTCCTGTGCTTCTTGACAGTTCAAACCCTGTTATGAAAAGAATGATAGTTATGAGCTTCCAATTATTCTGTGAAAGTTTCAACAAAATCTGATCAAAGCTGTGGGCTTTATTGTGTTAACAGGGTTTTATTAATTGAATTTTCATATAGCCCCTTTTCCCATGTTACTTGATGGATCTGAACCAATTCCAAAGGGAACTCTTCTTACAAAAGTATAATTATTCTGTTTGAGTATAAAGACAACCCCATCTCATCTGTAGACTTACAAGCATTAATTAAGATTTTTTTAATTGAATTTTCCTAAGGCCCCTTTTCCTATGTTTCTCAATGGATCAGACCCAATTTGAAAGGAACAATCCTTATGATGGTACAATCATTATGTGAAAGTTTGAAGTCAATCAGGTGAAATCTAGGAACGTTACATGTTAACTAAGATTTTTTTTATTAAATTTTCATAGGGCCCCTTTTCCCATGAAACTTGATGGATCAAACCTACTTCCGAGAGGAACAATCCATTTAATGTAATAATCATTCTGGGAATGTTTGAAGAGAATTTGTTGAAAACTATGGACTCTATTGTGTTTTCGAGGACTTTTTCAATCCAGTTTTAATCGGGCCCCTTTTTCCCGTGGTCCTTGACTGATCATACCAAATTTTGAAAGGAACAATTCTTATGATGGTACAATCATTCTGTGAAAGTTTGAAGTCAATCAGATGAAAACTGTGGACTCTAGAGTGTTAACAAAGATCTTTAAATTAAATTTTAATAAGGCCCCTTTTCCTATGTTTCTTGAGGAATCATATCCGATTCCAAAAGGTACAATCCTTATGATGGTACAATCATTCTGTGAAAGTTTGAAGAGAATCCATTGTAAATTGTTGGCTCTAGATTATTAATGAGAATTTTTTATTAATCGTTTCATAAGGCCCCTTTTTCCTGTGCTTCTTGAAGGAGCATACCAAATTTCAAAAGGAATAATCCTTATGATAGTACAATCATTCTGTGAAAGTTTGAAGGGAATCCGATGAAAACTATCGACTCCAGAGTGTTAACAAGAATTTTTTCATTAAATTTTCATAAGGCCCCTTTTTCCCCTGTTTCATGACAGATCAGACCCATTTTCGAAAGGAACGATCCTTATGATTGTACAATCATTCTGAGAAAGTTTGAAGAGAATCCGAAGAAAACTGTGGATTCTATCGTGTAAACGAGGATTTTTAATGGAGTTTTTAATTGAATTTTTATAAGTCCCCTTTTCCCATGTTTCTTGATGGATCATACCCAATTTCGAAAGGAATGATCCTTATGTTGGTACAATCATTCTGTGAAAGTTTGAAGAGAATAAACTCTGGACTCTATCGCGTAAAAGAGGATTTTTAATGGAATTTTGATTAAATTTTCATAAGGCCCCTTTTCCCGTGTTTCTTGACGGATCATACCAAATTTCAAAGGGAACAATCCCTATGTTGGTACAATCATTCTGTGAAAGTTTGAAGAGAATCTGATGAAAACTGTGGACTCTATTGCGTAACAAGGATTTTTTAATTAAATTTTCATAAGGCCCCTTTTCCCATGTTTCTTGACAGATCATACCCATTTTCGAAAGGAACGATCCTTATGTTGGTACAATCATTCTGAGAAAGTTTGAAGAGAATCCAATGAAAACTGTGGACTCTATCCGGTAAACGAGGATTTTTAATAAATTTTCATAGGGCCCCTGTTCCCGTGTTTCTTGACGGATCATACCCATTTTTGAAAGGAATGATCCTTATGTTAGTACAATCAATGTGTGAAAGTTTGAAGAGAATCTGATGAGAACTGTGGACTCTATCGCGTAAACGAGGATTTTTTAATTAAATTTTCATAAGGCCCCTTTTCCTGTGTTTCTTGACGGATCATACCCATTTTCGAAAGGGACGATCCTTATGATGGTACAATCATTCTGAGAAAGTTTGAAGAGAATCTGATGAAAACTGTGGACTTTATCGCGTAAATGAGGATTTTTAATTGAATTTTCAATTAAATTTTCATAAGGCCCCTTTTTCCCGTGTTTCTTGACGGATCAAACCCATTTTGAAAGGAACGATCCTTATGATGGTACAATCATTCTGTGAAAGTTTGAAGAGAATCCGATGAAAACTGTGGACTTTATTGCCTAAACGAATATTTTTTAATTAAGTTTTAATTAGGACCCTTTTCCCCTGTTTGTTGACGGATCTGACCCAATTTCGAAAGGAACGATCCTTATGATGGTACAATCATTCTGTGAAAGTTTGAAGAGATTCCGATGAAAACTGTGGACTTTATCGCGTAAACAAGGAAAAGTTTAACGGACGGACGACGGACGGACGGACGCCGGACGGGAAAAAGCCATCGCTATAGCTCTAGTGGCCTTCGGCCAGTAGAGCTAAAAACAACCATTTACATAAAATTGTATATCTTATGTCGTTGCTTTATTCAAAAAAGGCAAAGAAATATCACTAGAAAAACCATCAAGTGTAAAATCTTAAAATTTTTCATCTTAGTCCATCATAGATACATAAACTAGAGGCACTTGAGCGCCTATATTGCTTCACAGGCATGAATGTACTGATTAAGCAAATATTTCATGAATTCGATATAAACTGATATAAGGAAATAAATCTAAGTCACTGAAATCTTTAAAGTCTTTAAAATTTAAACATTTTCGTTGTATTCCATTTATAGACATAAGCCACAACCATAGTAGCAAAGCTTTTCAACCAAGCAAAATCATATGAAGGAATCAGACAAACAGTCATCTGAGGATCATTCCTGTAAAATTTGTTTGAAGTCCATCAACAGTCCATTTCAGTATATATCATATGGAAGTAAGCCCTGCCCATTTAAGCCATATTTTTCTTGAGATCAAAATTCTTTTTGATATTCTGATAGAAAGTCACTAAACGATCAATTTGGTAAAATTTGGTTAAAATCAATCCAACTGGTTTCTGAGACAAAGAATTTCAAATTAGTTCCACCCATTTAAGCCATGTTTTTCATTTGATCAGAATTCCTTGAAGGAATCTGATAAAGGGTCACCTAAGGATCATTTCTGTAAAATTCAGTTGAAATTCATCAACTGGTTTCTGAGAAGATGATTTTCAAAGCTTTCACCATATATGGAAATTAGCCCCGCCCATTAAAGCCATATTTTTCACCCGATTACAATTCTATGAAGGAATCCAATAAATACTGACCCAAGAATCATTTCTGTAAAATTTGGTTGAAATCCATGAAATTATTTCTGAGAAGATTAAACCCTATATGGAAATTAGCCCCTCTCATTAAAGCAATGTAGAAGACTTTTAAGTATTATACCATATATGGAAATTAGCCACACCCTTTAAAGCCAAGTTTTTCATCCAATAAAAATTCTTTGTAGGAATCTGATAAAGGGTCACCCAAAGATAATTTCTGTGAAATTTGTTTGAAATCTGTTCGGTACTTTCTGAGGAGAAGATTTTTAAAGGCTTTACCATATATGGAAATTAGCTGGCCCATTAAAGCAATGTTTTTCATCTGATCAATATTCTATAAAGGAATCTGATTAAGGGTCACCAAAGGATCATATCTTTGAAATTTGGATAAAAACCATCCATTGGTTTATGAGAAGAAGATTTTCAAAGCTTTCACAATATATGGAAAATAGCCCCACCCATTAAAGCCATGTTTTTCATCAGATCAAAATTCTTTGAAGGAATCTGAGAGAGTTATCATCCAAGGATCATTTCTGTGAAATTTGGTTGAAATCTGTTCAGTACTTTCTGAGGGGAAGATTTTTGAAGGAAAGTTTTATGGACGGACAAATGACTGAACTGACGGGCAGCCTTCACGCCAAGACAATAGCTAGCTGGCTTACAGCCAGTGGAGCTTAAAATGATTTCATTACAATAATGTAATACATGTACTAAAAAGTGTCACAGACCAAAATTGCCCTTCATAATTGCTTGTCATACGACCTTAAGTTGTGATCTTGAACTTGGGAGTATCAAACAAAACTTTACACAGACCCTTAATACTCTTCAAGGAGAACAACTATGCCAAGTTATTTTGCAACCAAACAACTGATGCAGAAGATATAATATGCACAAGATTTGGAAACCACTATGGCACACCAACCAACCCAGGGACAGTGGCAAGTCTATATGTCCACTGCCATTACATGGCAGGGGCATAAAGGTTGATGGTATTCTCACACATTTTATTTTTTTATTGAATACAGTAGCCACAAAAGCAGAGCTTTGATAATCATAAGTCAAAGAATTTCTGGAATCAACAATCAGACATTGCCGGGCACACAATGTGTGAAGGATAGGTTATCAAGTAGATATAGAGAGAAAGAGTCTATACAACCTTGGATTCAATCAAATTATTGAAGATTGAAATGGAAAAGGATTTAACAAAATTACATTCTACAATTAGACAAATTTCTTGGTCCAAGGAAAAGCCAAATTCTACTAACCCATTCCAAAATAATGACACTTTTTGACACCTTAACCCTTTCCCGTTTTTCAAAATTTTAGACCACTCCAATTTGAAAGCAGTTGCAGACAACAATCAAAAGTGGGTGCAAATTGAAAAGTAACGAACCTACAGGTCGGAAAATATTGTGGAAAAAGAAGAAATTGCTTGTGACAAGCAATTTCTTCTTTTCCCACAATGTTTTCTCAAGTATAAAATCACAGGAACGTGAAAACCAGTGATTGTACAGGAAAGGGTTAAGAAAAACAATTGGGAATGCATTATGTTTTAAATGAAAAATTGCTTGCAAACAAGAAGTTTCTTCATTTTCCACAATATTTTCAACCAAAACAGTTGAAAAAATCTAAAATTTCATTAATTCTAGATTGTCAGCTGCAACTCCTTTCAATTTGGACAATCTAAAATTTTGCTGTCTTGGATAGGAATGGGTTAAGCTACCTCATAATATGTAGATGACTCTGAAAGCAACTATGGGGTAACTCGACAAATAATGCCTAATGGAATCAAGAATTCATAGAGTTGGAGTTTGGAAAGTAAGGAAGACAAATTGAGTCTAGTACAAGTTGAATAAATAAAATTTGTGGGAAAAAGTGTTGAAAAAAAAGTAAATCTCTTTTTCATGTTACCTGAGAAATCAAGACACCAACTCCAGTACCAGGATGTAAATAACAACAATTTTTTCTACCTCTAGGATGGCAAACTCCTTGCTGATGCTTTAACCAATTACCGTACAAAAATTTTCTAGACTTGTCCAAATTCACAGAAATTGCAGACAACTATTTTTAGATTATGAACTTTTAAAAATCCTTGTATATAGGAAATAAAGCAATTTGGATAATGGAGAAATTGTTGGTAATGCACTTCCTTCAATTCTGACAATGTTTTCAAAGTATTTTTACAGGGGTCCTTAACCAATTCCTACAAAAAAACGCTTTTGAATGACCCTCAATGTAAAAGCTTTGGAAAAGGTTGTGAAAAAAGAAGAAATTGCTTGTTACAAGCAATTTCTTCATTATCCACAATGTTTTCTACCCCAAAAGACAAAGACTTCATATGTTTCATCACCTTAAAATTGTCCTCTGGACTTCTTTGAATTTGGACTGGTCTTGAGTAGCAATGGTGAAGTGGTATTCTATATTGCTATAACTTGGTCCAAGTCATGAATGGCTTTCAAGAAATAAAGACAAGCACTTTGGCATCCCGGATTCTGACCAGATGGTTAGACAGAGCTCCAGTAAGAACTTGTTAATTTTATAATTTTTTCTCAGCTTTAAATATTTTTTTCAATTTTACCCTAAATATATCCAGGATAATTGTTTGTTATGGTGTTGGATCAATTTACCTTATCTTGAGAGAATATATCCAGGATAATTGTTTGTTTTGGTGTTGGATCAATTTACCTTATCTTGAGTGAATATATCCAGGATAATTGTTTGTTTTGGTGTTGGATCAATTGACCTTATCTTGGATGAATATATCCAGGCTAATTGTTTGTTTTGGTGTTGGATCAATTAACCTTATCTTGGGTGAATATATCTGGGACAATTGTTTTGGTGTTGGATCAAGTAACCTTATCTTGGGTGAATATATCTGGGATAATTGTTTGTTTTGGTGTTGGATCATTTTACCTTATCTTGGGTGAAAATATCCAGGATAATTGTTGAGTGGCAGCTTGAAAAAGCAGCTTCTGTAGACAACTTATTTAGTTCAAGATATATATTTTGATGCAGAGACAAAATGCGAAATTTCCTCACAAATTCCCTCTATGTGTACTTAATTTTGCATGTGAATTACCATTCATGGCATCTAAATAAGGTCATCAGTATATTGGGCTTACTCTGAGATGAAGTTAATTAGCCCAAAGCAATGAAATCAGTTCTATATCAATAAAAATACTTAGTTTATCTTTATGATAATTTCACCCGTTTTGATGAAATTGATAATCTGATAACCAAAGAAATTTCGATATTCAATCGGAAAGCATTAACCCATTACCTCAAATGACGCTTTTTGATGCTTCTCCAGATAAATGCTTTGGAAAACATTGTGGGAAATGAAATCTCTTCATTATCCACAATGTTTTCTGACACAAAAGATAAAGATTTTTAATATATCATAGACTTGAAATTGCTGACTGCAACTTCTTTTAATATAAACCAGACTAAATTTTCTTTTGTGATAATGGGTTAAGAAATATACGATAATTAAAATTAAGGTACCACCAACAATAATATCAATTTTAGGATTTTATTTTCAAATTCTTACCCAGAGCTCTGTTGGTACAAAAGTATTAATACAATAGTGATATAGGACTAAATATACAACAAACAGCCATCAGATTGGCCAAGAAAGAGTGCCTCAACCAATCAAATGGCAAGAATACTCATATATAATTATAGCCGAATTTTAGATTGTGAGTGCAGGTCCAGACTGACCTTGAAATCAGAGATATTGTCATCTTCCATTCAATCTAAATCTGTATAAAGGAGCTGAAAAATTGGCAGTAAGATGTAACTTGAGTATGCAAACAGATTTCACTAAAAGTAATGTGTTTGTTCCAAAGCACTTAATGCCACTGTAACCATTGGGTTACAAAGGATAAAAAATACATTTTTGATAACTCTTCTGCAATAAACTTGATTTTGATTAAACCAAAAACAGCAAAGCAAAATTTCAGATTTGTCCAAAAATGCTTCAGATGACAAGACAGTTCAAGCTGGTGAAATTTAAAACAAGAGGGCCATTGGCCCTGGGGCGCTCACCTGAGATAAAGGCTCTTTTTCTTTCAACTGTCAAATTTCGTGTTAAGGCTAGGATAAAGATATAAGTGGGCAACACTTACAAATAAAGACTATGTTCCTTGGGATCCAAAAGTCTAAATTGCAAATTCCAAGGCTTAAGGGCAAATTTGAAAGAAGGAAAAAACTTTTTCCTCCCTCTGGATCCATGGGTTATAATATAAGAAATAAGAAAGAAGTCTGTGAACTGACATTTCATGCCTATAACCCCCTAACCAAGCTCCGCCCCTGGGGACCCGAGGATCATAATTTTAGCTATTTTGTAAGAGATCGATAAACTGATGCTTCATGCAAAATATCAATGCTCTGCACCCTCTGGGTCAGGAGAAGTTTTTAAAGGTTATTCTAAAATTTCACTTTTGTTGCCCAACCAGAGTTTTTTAATGGATTTCATTTCTTTTAGCTATTTTTAAAGAGGACCACCTAAGAAACATTTCTGCCAAATTTGGTTCAAATAAGCCCAGTGGTTTGGGAGGAGATGTCGTTTAAAGAAATTGTTGAAGGACACCAGACACCAGACGGACGACAGACAAAAGGTGATCACAATAGCTCACTTGAGCACTTCGTGCTCAGGTAGGCTAAAATACCCCCCCCCCCCAAAAAAAAAACACACCTTTTTTGGTAGAAATGTGGACAATGAAGACATTGCTTGTTACAAGCAACTGCTTTATTGTCCTTAATGGTTTTCTAAATATTTATGAAAAGCAGGGTTGATTGCGAATGGGTTAACCAATACAATCCTGTATTTTGATCTACTAAATAAAAACTAATAATTTTTTCATTCTAAGCAACCTAAAGTTGTCATCTAATCTTTAATTTGGACAACTCTAAAAAATTGTTGTCTGATAGAAAGATTAAAATATTTAACCAGTAATCTACCGACATTATTAGTTGATGTAGATGACATGATTTCAAGGTCATTAACCAAGGTGAAGGTCATGCATATATATATCTTACATTGAGGTCACAGTGTGATCATTTGAGGTCCGTTTCTTGATGCTGCCACTATCAAAAACATACATGTACACACAATGTATAAAATAAGCAGAATTAGTTTGGGTGGGTAAAATACAGTCAGAAAAAAAACCTGAAAAACCATGCTCCCAGACTGTTGTACTTCAGTTTATGGAAAAAACTATTACTTGAAAAGTATCTGATCTGCAATACATTTTCTTAATATTCCTGGTTATATTTCCCTTAAAAGAATGGCCACATATAAGTGATAAAACTATTTCAGAGCAAAAAAAAAGCTGGAAGAGTTCCTTCTTATCATGACTGATAAGTCTCACTGTCTAAAACATGTTTGTCAAATAATAAAGTCTTACTGTCCAATACATGATTCTGAAATAATACAGTTTTACTGTCTAACACATGGTTAAAAAATAATAGAGTCCAACTTTTCAATGCAGTGGATTGATTGAATGGGTTTATTGCCCTTTTTTACAGTATTTCAATCGTATGGATTCCTGGTGTTTCTAACATCAGTACTACCACTTCATCTTTTCTGAGCCTCCAGCAGCTCATCCCATTTAGGTTTATGATCATCCATCCAATGGAGACAAGTGGAAGAATATTTGCCACAGCCAGGGATCGAACCACAGACCTCTGTCCACTACATGTTTCTCAAATGATAAAGTCCTTTTGTCCAATACAGGTTTCTCAAATAATAAATCATACTGTCTAATACAGGTTTTTCAAATAAGAGAAAAATTACAGCTGGGAGAATTACTTCTTGTCATAATTAATAAGTCTTATTGTCTTACAGGTTTCTCACATAATAAAGTCTAACTGTCTGATACATGTTTCTCAAATAAAGAGTCCTTCAGTCCAATAAAGGTTTATCAAAAAATAAAGTCTCACTGTCATATTTCTTAATTATTAAAGTCCTACTGTCCAATACAGATTTATCAAATAATAGAGATATTTCTTTTTTTGTAGGTTATGCACCATATGGAGAAGACCATGGAGATTGAATGGGGTTTATAACACCACTTTTAATAGTATTTCAGTCATATCGCTGCAACTGGAGCACCTAACAATAGATTCCTTGTATTTCTAACACCAGTACAACCACTACATCCTTTCCTATCCTTCAGCTGCTATCCCACTTAGGTTTACGATGATCCACTCATTCTTGAGAAAAATGTCAGAAAGGATATGTGCCAATGCCGGGGATCGAAGTCATGTCATCCCATGATTGCATCGAATTAAGAACTTTTTTTTAAATAGGAGGTAAGGTAGGATTTAACAGATTTGATGGATTAGAGAATGTGAGTCTTGAGATTACATCTAAATAATGTTGATCAATATTAGAGAATTAAATGGTGTCCTTATAATAATACTATTTTGCCACACTGAATTAACCTATTACCAGATGCACTTTTTCAGACTGATCCAAAATTAATGGAATTGAAGACAACAATTTAGTTTTATTAAATTTTTAAAAAAAACTTTGACTTTTAGGGTAGAAAAATTTGTGGATAAAGAAGAAATTGCTTGTAATAAGCAAGTAGCTAAACTGACTCACTCTCTGTGATTTTTAGATTTCTGAGAACATTTAACACTATACCTCTATCAGCATTCTATTAGATTAAAACACTCAGGCCTAACCAAATTAAATATGGCCAATGATGAAAATTGAACATTGACCACAAAACAAATTTTACTTAAACACACACACACAAAAAAAATGTATAAACATTATGACAAGAGGACCATGATGGTCCTATATTGCTCCCCTGAGTATGATGGCTCAAGGCTTTATGATAAAAGCTATACTGCTAAATTGTTTTGGAGAAGAAAATCTATAAAGATTTTCTCCTTTTATCCAAGGTATTTACTTGATCCCAGAATATTATTGCTGAATTCCAGAGTATCGTAATTCTTTGATGTATTTTAGTAGAGGGTCAATAGGCATTGATAAATGCCAAATATCAACACTCTAGCCCTAACAGTTTAGGAGGAGAAGATTTTCAAAGATATTCTTCTTTATTCCTATGTAAAATCAGGGATTGCACAGAAAAGGGCTAATTTTCAGAGTACAGAAATATCTTGAAGTATTTGGGTAAAGAGTCAATAGATGATCTTTTTGTTTGTTTGAATGGGGTTTTACGCCGCTTTCAACAATCTTTCAGTTAGGCTGGAGCACCTAACTATGGAATCCTGGTATTTCTCACACCAGTACTACCATTACATCCTTTCCTAGCCTCCAGCTGCTATCCCACATAGGTCTACGATTATCGACCCATTAGTGAGAGACAAATAGTCGGAAAGGATGAGTTCTGCCATCGGGAATCGAACCCGGGACCTCTAGATTGACAGTCCAACGCGCTACCAACTGCGCTAAGACTGTGGCTTGATGATGATCTATGCCAAATATCAAAGCACTAGGATAGGGAGAATTGATTTTGAAAGATTTCCTTATCTATTTCTACGTCAAAACAGGGATCACTCAGAAAAGGGCTGTTTTCAAAGTACAGTAATTCTTTGAAGAATTTTGGTAGAGGGTCAATAGATGATGATATATACTAAAAATTGAAGCTCTAGGCTTAATGGTTTGGGAGAGGAAGATTTCAAAGATTTCTTTCTTATTTTCTATGTAAAATCAGGGATCTCACAGAAAAAGGCTAATTTTCAGAGTATAGTAATTCTTTAAAGTATTTTGGTAGAGGGTCATCAGATGATGATATATGCCAAATATCAAATCTCTAGGCCCTAAAGTTTGGGGGAACATTTCCTTCCTTATTCCTATGTGAAATTAGGGATCGCATAGAAAAAAGCTAATTTTCAGAGTATGGTAATTCTTTGAAGTATTTCTCTAGAGGGTCATTAGATGATGATATTTATTAAATATCAAAGGTCTAGGCCTTATAGTTTGGAAGGATAAGATTTTTTAAGTTTTTTTCACTTGGTTGCCATGGCAATCAAAGTTCTTCTTGTATTTCAATTCTTCGAAATATTTTGAAAGAGTGTGACCTAAGAATCATTTCTGTGAAGTTTGGTTGAAATTCTATGGTTAGTTTAGGAGTATAAGTTTTCTTTGTAAATTGTGAACGGGTGGACAGATGGATGGACAGACTGATGGACAATGATCGATCACAATAGCTCACCCACAGTACTTCATGCTCAGGTGAGCTAAATAAAGGAGGAAAAAATAGTCACCAAGATTTGCTCTTTCCAAGCTTTACTAAACAATATTACAAACAATATTTCCTTTCTTACGATGTTTTGGACCTTATTTGTCAATTTTAGCATACTGGTTTGAAAAGGAAGAATTCCCAATAAGAAAAAAAATAAAATAAATGGGTTGACCTAGCCTATCATTATGCTTTCTTTTATTGAAAATACTTTATATGGTGTTAAGTTAGAAGTTAAATATATTTTTGTATTCCAGTTGTCTATTTCATTTAGTAATATCTTTTTGAAGATTTTGATAGGGTTTTCTTTCATTCTTTCTTCTTTTCTTAATTATTTTCCAACTAAATGACAGATCATATTTTAGGTTGTACATTTACATTTCAAAATCAGCTATGTCATGGATATCAGCTGCATAAATAATCATGCACTCTTGAACTTAACTATCTCAAAATCACCTAAGTAAATAATATAAAAAAAAATAAAAAATACCAATAAAACTTGAAACATACAGTACCCAAACAATTCACCAATTTAAAAATCTACTCTCTATGAAAATGCTATATAGGCAAAATGATGTAAATCAGCCTGGTGCTGGGGACTTAAGCAAAATAAATTGAATAGTAAATGTTTCTTTTTACATTTTACCTTCCTTTAGAATGTCTGTTCCCAATCAAATATAAATATCATTGAAATTTCATTAATCACTGAGTCACTAGTGAGAAAACCCATTACCAGACGGAAAATTTTTAGACTGGTCCAAATTGAAAGGAGTTGCAATTCTAGATTTTCCTCAATTTTCTGTGTAGAAAACATGGTAGAAAATGAAGAAATATCTCCATTTTACACAATATTTCACTGATTGTTTTTCTTGAGGGGTGACAAAAAGCTTCATTGAGTGGGAATGGGTTAAAAAGATCAAAATCATACAATCATGTTGTTAAAGTTGGTTATTCTTGTTGTTGAATATCAAAATCTTGTCAAGCACATTAAAACACTTAGAAGCCATATCAATAAAGCAGCCTCTCAAACTGGCATCTCAAATAGGCATTAATTGTTAAATTGCAGAAAACAGACAAGGGAAAGTAATTATGATGAATAACCGTCATTGTATATTGCTATATATTCATTTTTCGAAATATAGACCCTGTTGACCTATATTTGCTGTAAATTTCTTTTTAACCATTGGTAACCCATCACACCACAATTCCATATTTAACATGCTGACGAAACATGGTTTTGGAAACCATTGTAGTAAATGGAAAAATAACTTGAAATAAGCAAATTCCAACACCAACAATGACACTTTTTAATTTTTTCATGAAAATTTCGCTTTTTTCTTCTTTATAGGTAGAAAACATTATAGAAAATGAAGAAATTGCTTGTTGCAAGCAATTTCTCCATTTCACACAAGGTTTTCCAAGTCACTTTTCTTGAGTGGCTCCAAAAAGAATCATTGTGCGGTAAAGGGTTAAAATTGGAGATACAGTTTAAACCATGATTTTCAATACTTTCCCTTGTCCGTTACTCTGATTGAAGCAACAAAGCATCAAACACACTATAAATTTCTAGCCACTCAAATAACTGGTCCAAATTGAAAGGACATGTAGATGACAAATATTAGTTTATGGAATGTTAAATTTTTTGAACTTTCTGGGTAGAAAATATTGAGGAAAATCAAGAAATTGCTTGTTGCAAGTAATTTTTTCATTTTATCCAATGTTTCACAATAACTTTTCTTGGGAGGTGAGGTGTCAGAAAATATCATTATGTGGGAAAAGGTTAAATGAACCATCATAAGTCTAGCCTTATGTTAATAAGCTTGCTGAAATCAGCGGTCCTTGTAGAGTTTTTACTGATTTCATAACTTAAAATAAGCCAAGACTTGATATTTCTAACAACTTAACAACAATGGCTTTGTGAAAAAAAAACATTTTAAATATCTATACAGTGTTAGGACATTTACAATGTTTCTTCACTAAACTTCTACATTTATGGAAGTTTAGACAATTTTATATTGAAGGACATACACTAATACACATACATAAACTTATCATTGTCACTGCAAGTGGGTTAATCAAACCATTTTCATTGTATTGATCTGTTTGTATGATTATTTAATGAAACAGAAAAGAAAGTACTTACAATGTAGGAACATCTGAAGTAGAGAGAATCAATCTATTTGCTGAAAAAAGAAAAGTTAATAAAATGATTTACTAGCCCATTATCTGACAACATAATTCTAGACATGTCTAATTTCAAAGAAGCAAAAATGGTGGAAAATAAAATGAGAAAAGATGATATTGCATGTAACATGCATTTTTCCTTATTTAACAATATTTCCAATGCTATATTTACTAAGGGTATCAAAATGGGGGACTGAGTGGTAAAAGGTTTTAACACTTATGCTCCTATAAACAGAATTTGAATTTGAAATTGTCTTCTGCAAATTCTCTGAATTTGAACCAGTCTAAATTTTGTCCTCGCATAATTAATTAACCATTTACTAGACCCAAATGTTTAGACTGATCCAAATTGAAAGGAGCTGCAGACAATAATTTCAAGTTTATATGAGGTTTTTTCATTTTCTGGGTAGAAAAAGCAGTGAAAAATGAAGAAAATGCTTGTTGCAACTTCATATAATAATATGTTTTCTGATTTGTTTTTCTTGAGGGGTGTCAAAAAGCGTTGTTGTGTGGGAAAGGGTTTAGAAACAGTAATTTCGCTTTCCAAAGTCAATTAAATCTTTTTAATCAAATTGAATTTTTATCTAATCCTTTAACCAGACAACACAGTGATAGACCTGTCAAAAATCAAGGGAGTAACAGATAACCAGAGGTGCTTGAGCACCTGTATCGCTCCACAGGCCTGATTGTACTGATTAAGCAAATGGTGTTTTCAGGAATTCAATACAAACTGAATCATGTGAGGCAAATAAATCTGTCAATGAAATCTTTTTAATATTTCGAATGTTTTATTGTTTTACAAAAGTCCATGAATTTACTGAGTCAGATGAAAAAGGTATTAACAATTCTTTAAAAAAAACACATGTGTTTGTTAAACACTATGCCCCCGAAACAGATTTTCTTTAGAAACAGGTGGTCTTTATTGTTTTTTTTCTTTGTTTTAGGGAAAAAGGTTAAAATTTTGACCTCAACCTTGATGAAATGACCTTCCCCAAATGCGCCTTGTTGAGACCTATCTACATACCAAATATTAGAATAATAACTTAATTGGGGTTGAAGTTATAGGAAAATATAAAGTTGGCAGGTTAAGTTTTTGAGTAACGTTTTAGGGAAAAGGGTTAAGATTTATAACTTGACCTTGAGGAAATAACCTTCCCCAGTTGCGCCTTGTTGAGACCTTTCTACATACCAAATATTAGCATTGTAACTTTATTAGGGTTGAAGTTAAAGGAAAATGTTTAGTTGGCAGGTTATGTTTTTGAGTAAAGTTTTAGGGAAAAGGGTTAAAATTTTGACCTTTACCTTGATGAAATGACCTTACCTAGTTGCATCTTGCTTAGACCTATCTACATACCAAATATTACCCATGCGAAAATATTACGCAGCTCTTGGTGAAAGCTGGATAAAAGCCGGCTTTTACCCAGCTTTTCTGCGTTTATATAGAAAATCAGCAGAAAAGCTGCGTATTTTTTAAAAATCTGCAGAAAATGCATTAATGCTGCGTATTTAGGTCTGGAGCTGTACAAAAGCTGCGTCTTTAATGAAAGAGCTGCAGAAAACCTGCGTTTTTTTCTTTTCAAGCTGCGTATTCCCTTTGTAGATTCTCATCGACTCTCAATAATGAAATACGCAGCTTCCACCAAGCTGCGTATTTGTTTAAAGTAAATTCAGACATGATGAAAATTAAATACGCAGCTAAAACGCAGCTTTCTCAAAGCTGGGTATTTGTTTATATCAAATATTGCATTATACTTTATATCTTAGCCCTTTACCAGATGGCAAAATTTTAGACTAGTCCAAATTGAAAGAAGTTGCAGACGACAATTTAAAGTTTGAATTATTATAGATTTTTTTTATCTTTCTGGGTAGAAAACATAGTGGGAAATGAAGAAATTGCTTGTCGCAAGCAATTTCTCTCCATTTTTCACAATTTTTTCCAAATTGTTTTTCTTACGGGGCGTCAAAAGTTGTCACTGAGTGGGAATGGGTTAAATTGGGATCAAAGGTAAATTTCTATTCAATAAAACTTAACCTTTGATTAACACTCCTCAAGAAAAAAAACTTTGAAAATATTGTGGAAAATGAAGCAATTCTTAATGGAAAGCACTTTCTTCATCATCATCAAAGTTTTCTCTAATTTCATTAACTTAAAATTGTCATCAAAGTTTTCTCTAACTTCATTGACTTAAAATTGTCATCTATAACTTCTTAGAACAGTCTAAAATTTTGTCATCTGGTAATAAGTTAAGCAATTCATCCATCTATCCATTCAATCAACATATCAGTCTTTCAAACCATCCACCAATCAATTAACCTATTTATTAACTCATCAATCCTTTGATTTGTCATATGGGTATTAACAATATATGTCTCAATATATTTATCTGTCTCTCTATCATCCCATGAATAATTCCATTAATCAACCAATCCATCAATCAAATCATTCTCAAAACCTACAATTAATCAATCTATCCATTAATCAGTCAATCAATTCATCTATCTTAGAATCTTTCCATCCATCCATTGATCTATCTATCCATCCATCCATCAATCCATTCATTCATCCATCTATCTATCCAAATTTCCACAAGTATCTACTCTCTCTCTTTATCTCTCTAAATATCTATCTATTCATTCATCCATCCATCCATCCATCCATCCATCCATCCATCCATCCATCCATGCATCCATCCATCCATCCATCCATCCATCCATCCATCCATCCATCCATCCATCCATCCATCCATCCATCCATCCATCCATCCATCCATCCATCCATCCATCCATCCATCCATCCATCCATCCATCCATCCATCCATCCATCCATCCATCCATCCATCCATCCATCCATCCATCCATCCATCCATCCATCCATCCATCCATCCATCCATCCATCCATCCATCCATCCATCCATCCATCCATCCATCTATCTATCTATCTATCTATCTATCTATCTACCTATCTATCTATCTGTCTATCTGTCTATCCATCTATCTATCTATCTTTCTATCTATCTATCTATCTATCTATCTATCTATCTATCTATCTATCTATCTATCTATCTATCTATCTATCTATCTATCTATCTATATATCTATCTATCTATCTATCTATCTGTCTTTCTATCTATCTTTCTATCTATCTATCTATCTATCTATCTATCTATCCATCTATCCATCCATCCATCCATTCATCTATCTATCTATCCATTCATCTATCTATATCTCTTATCTATCTATCTATCTATCTATCTTTCTATCTATCTGTCTGTCTGTCTATCAATCCATCCATCCATCCATCCATCCATCCATCCATCCATCCATCCAACTTTTCACCATTATGTATCTTTCTATCTAGACATCAATCCATCCATCCATCCATCTCTTCACCAATATCTATCTATCTATCAAGCTGTCTGTCTATCTATCTATCTATCTATCTATCTATCTATCTATCTATCTATCTATCTATCTATCTATCTATCTATCTATCTATCTATCTATCTATTTATTTATCTATCTATCTATCTATCCATCTATCTTTCTATCTATCTATTCTCTATCTATCTATCATTCTATCTCTCTAGCTATCCATCAATCTATTCATCAGTCTTTCCATCATCTATCAATCTGATATAATGTATCTCTTTGTCTCTAAAACCTTTCTGAGTAGATATGAATGGCATTTTGAACTAAAATTGAAATTAATTTTTGATTCTAGTTAAAAAGAGATTACTAGATAATCTGAAATATTATTTCTTCCACAAATTTACAAATACCAAATTTAAGAGAAAATTAGGACAATAAAAGCTATCTATTACTAATTATCAAAAGTTTACTTTTGATTAAGTAAGGATTATGGTAAAGGGTTTAGCTAGTTGGCAATTCTAACATCCCTCTAGGGGTATATTACAAAATGGGGACTTGGTTTAATTAACCAATCAGACTTTTAACTTCCCACAAGCCCCAAAAAATTATTTTAAAAAAATGATTGAAATTGACAAAACTTTTCAAATTGATATCAAATGAAAGAAAATCATCATTGAATTATGTAAAAAATTAGACAGAAATAATATTAGGATTTCTTTTGTTGTTGTTGTTAAAAGAGGCTGGATGTTTGCATAATTGGTGTATGGCAGCCATTTTGAACTTTTAGCACAACATGAAAATGATGACAGATAAGTCATCTCAAAGGTAATTCTTGTTTCTTTTGTTCATCAAACATTATAAGTAAGTTCATTTTATCACTGTATTTCAATAAAAGATATGTATTATGTAATTGGGGGAGATTTCAATTAAGTTATGTAAGTCAATTAAGTTGTGTAAGTGATTGTCTGGTCCAATATACAAACACTGGTTTTAAATGGTGTGAAAAACTTGATAACCAGTTATACTGTAAAAGGTGTTTAATTTCTTAGTAGTTTTTTATTTGATTGTGTTTTTTTTTTTTTTTTTATTATTATTTACTTTTCTGTTGCAAGGGAAACTGGTGTAAAGCCTCACTTTTGCATATTATTGTATAATTATTTTCTCAAGGGGGATTTGTTAATATAAAAAAAGTAAATAATTTCAATTTAAGGTAAATGATGTCTTGATTTCAGGTGCTAAATGCTAAGTAGAAGTGTGATTGTATATTGCCAGCTGATGGAATGTGGTTAAAGCTGAAGAGTTACTCCACCCTTCACTCACTAAAGGAATAATCTGAACTAAAACTTCTGAAATGATAGAACTTAATCAGTAAGTTGCTTTGTTGATTTTTTTAGAATAAAAGTTGTATGTTTATGTTCAACTAAAAAGTATACAAATAAAAATTTGCTAGCTATGATGAACATTTTTGAATGTGTGTGCAATTGGTACAATGCAAAAATACATGAAAAATTTAATAGGAAAAATATGACATAAGAGAGAAATTGATTGATTGAATGGGGTTTAATGCCACTTTAAACAGTATTTCAGTCATATCGCAGCCGGTGGAGCACCTAACAATGGATTCCTGGTATTTCTCACACCAGTACTACCACTACATTCTTTCCTAGCCTCCAGCTGCTATCCCACTTAGGTTTGTGATTATCCACCCATTGATGAGAGACAAATGTCGGAAAGAATATGTGCAGCCGCCGGGGATCGAACCCATGACATGGGCTATTGACTGCGCTAAGACAGCAAACGATATAAGAGAGAGACAAACTGTCCTAGAATTATGTTTATAAAAAGAAAGTTTTTGAAATTTCTTTTTGATTTTGTTTAGATGATATTTTCAGAAACAACTGACATAAACCAATTCTTTTTGCCCCCCCCCCCCCCTCAAGAGGATAACAAGATAAAGGGTTGAAAGACTCTTATTTCCGTTGTGGTCCTAACTAATACAAGATCTTATCATGCACATATAGAGAGAGGCAATGGATTCTAACCAATGCTACCCACTTTTACAGCTAGGTGGACTGGGGCTCTGTCTGGAAAGTGTCCTGCCAAAATACACTACCCGCCTCCGGTGGGGCTAGAACCCGCAACCACCAGATTACGAGTCGACCACGCTAACCTCCCAGCCAACTAGCCAGACAACTAGCCATCTTTATTAACCACAATGCTTTATCTCAAAAACAAAAAAATATCAAACTTTCACTAAACATGAATGTAATCTATAACAGCTTCCAATTTGGACCAGTTTAAAATTTTGATGTTTGGTTTGGGTCAAGAGGTTAAGGCTTTAACCATTAACCCCACAAGAAAATTTAGACTGGTCCAAATTGAAAGGAGTTGCAGAGGACATTTTAATATTTTTGAAATTTTAGATTTTTTCAAATTTCTGGTAGAAAACATTGTGTAAAAGAGAGAAATTACTTGTAATAAGCAATTTCTTCATTTAACACAATGTTTTCTCAGTTGTTTTGTCCTGAGGAGCGTCCAAAGGCGTCACTGTGTCGGAATGGGTTCATTAAAGCCATTTTTCAAGTCTATCCAGATAAACTCCTATCATGTCTGTGTTGGTAATTAATTAATATCAAACATCAATTATACCCCTGCTTCAAAGAAGAGGGGGGTTATACTGGTTTACCTTTGTCCATCCTTCCATCCGTCTGCCCGTGTCCAATAGATTTTGTCACATTTTCAGACATAAGGTGGTATAATGGTATATTTTCATCACATTTTTCTCAGCAACTGTTGAAAGCATCAACTTGAAACTTGATGTGAATGTTCAGATGGTGCTTACCGATTATAGGTCTGCACAATATCACATGTTTAAAGATTCAGTTTATTTTTCGGAAATTTATTGGGATAGCGGTATATTTTTATTGTTTATTGTATTTCAGTCATAGTGTGGCGGCTTGATCATGTAACCAAGGATTCCTGGTATTTCTCACACCAGTACTACCACTACATCCTTTCTGAGCACCAGCTATCCCACTTAGGTTTACGATTATCCATCCTTTTGCAGGTGACACATATTTGCTGCAACCCGCAATTTAACCCAGGACCTCATGATTGAGTCTTATGGGCTATCAACTGTGCTATAGCTGTGGCCTTGTCAGATGCAAAAAAAAGACAGTGATATTTGTTTCATAATTTTAGGTATTGATATGAAACTTAGAATATATGTTTTGTTAAAATATCAATTTATAGCATTAAAACCATATCTTCCCTCAAAGCACACTATAAACCCTTGTCATGCTGTATAAACTACCTTACTGAATTGCTGTAAAATCAAAGGGCTGAAATCACTGATAGAACTTGTTGGTGAAAAATCAATATTTCTTTTAGAAATCAATTTCAAAAACAAATCTGGCAGAAAAAAATGAGCAGGAGGTGTCCACCAAGATAAGACTGCACTTACATGCAGGCTGATCTTGGTCTACACCTCCTGTCAAAAACGGAATATTCCGGGTTCAGCATGACAAGTGTTAAATTAATTAAAAAAAAATATACACCAGGCTTAAAAGCATAAATAAATATGACAATTGAAATTATAAGATCAACATAATTCTACGCAGTAAGCCTACAACTTATGAAAGAAGTTACAATATTTCAAAATGTGACCCACCAAAATACAATAAAATATGAGGTGAGTGATGACGTTTTATCTTTTGCTAGTCATTCAAACGACTAGCTTGGTCATGAAGATTAACGAAATCATCTATAAAGTTCATTCATCAGCGCCTGCGCATATAACAGTCAATGCCGAAGATTAGCGAAGATTTCTGGTGAAGTGTCTGGTGCATTCGTCTCGATTTCAAAATGTAAACAAACACTAATTGAAATCGACAAGAAAAACACAAAATACTCTTTCTAGAGAACATCACTTAAAACCTGCTTTTGCATATTGATATTAAGAAAGCTTGTGTTTGCTTTAGTGATCAAATAAGCGATAGATTATTTCAACTATTTTTTTCTTCCTTGGAGAGCAGATATGGCTCTAAGTAGGATAATTCTGAACTCATGTTTAGCTCTGCTATTTTTAGCTCACCTGAGCACAACGTGCTCAAGGTGAGCTTTTGGTATCACCTTTTGTCTGTCGTGCGTCGTGCGTCGGAAGTCGTCAACAATTCTTTAAAATCTTCTCCTCAGTAACCACTGGGCGGAATTCAACCAAACTTGGTAGGAATGTTCCTTGGGTGACCCTCCTCAAAAGTTGTTCGCGGATTTTTGATTGACCCCCAAATATGGGCGTGGCAGGGCGTGGCAGTTTTTAACTTAGAAATCTTTAAACATCTTCTCCTCAGTAACCATTGGGCCAATTTCAACCAAACTTGGCATGAATGTTCCTTGGGTGACCCTTTTCAAAAGTTGTTCATGGAATTTTGATTTATGCCCAAATATGGGCGTGGCAGTTTTTGACTTAGAAATCTTTAAACATCTTCTCCTCAGTAACCATTGGGCCAATTTCATCCAAACTTGGCATGAATGTTCCTTGGATGACCCTTTTTAAAAGTTGTTCGCAGAATTTTGATTTATGCCCAAATATGGGCGTGGCCGGGCGTGGCAGTTTTTGACTTTGAAATTTTTAAACATCTACACCTCAGGAACCATTGGGCCAATTTCAACCAAACTTGGTATGAATGTTCCTTGGGTGACCCTTTTCAAAAGTTGTTTGGCAGAATTTCGTTTCACGCCCAAATATGGGCGTGGCAGTTTTTGACTTTGAAATCTTTAAACATCTACTGCTCAGTAACTATTGGGCCAATTACAACCAAATTTGGTATGAATGTTCCTTGGGTGACCCTTTTCAAAAGTTGTTCGCAGAATTTTGATTTATGCCAAAATATGGGCGTGGCAGTTTTTTTAACTTTGAAATCTTTAAACATCTTATCCTCAGTAACAGTTGGGTCAATTTCAACCAAACTTTGCATGAATGTTCCTTTGGTGACCCTTTTCAAAAGTTGTTCCTGGAATTTTGATTTATGCCCAAATATGGGCGTGGCAGGGTCAGGCACTTTTTTGACTTTGAAATCTTTAAACATCTTCTCCTCAGTAACTATTGGGCCAATTTCAACCAAATTTGGTATGAATGTTCCTTGAGTGATCCTTTTCAAAAGTTGTTCTAGAATTTTGATTGATGACCAAATAAGGGCTTGGAAGGGTAGGGCAGTTTTTGGCTTTGAAATCTTTAAACATCTTCTCCTCAGTAACCATTGGGCCAATTTCAATTTTGAATCATCTTACATTAGTCAGGTGAGCGATTTTAGGGCCATTCTGGCCCTCTTGTTTTAGTTGTGATGCTGGGCAATAACAGTTTAGAAATCTTGAGTAAAAAGATGCATAATACTTTCAATCTCAAAAGAGCAATCTATACTATCAAGAGAGGCAACTCTAAATGCATAATATCTATTTTGATTTATTGATTAATTATTTAGGGTTTTACATCCCCTGAACAAATGAGATCAAATGAAGACAGGGCCTCCTTAAGGTAAAGTCTGATCAGAATATCTGCAGAAGTTGCAATCCATTATTTTTTAAGATATTTTGTGAAACTTGGTATATATGTTTACTATTATCTGAGAAGTTCATGCCATTAATGGAGATAACACTAAGAAATTTTGTAAAAAATATGCCCCCTTTTCAATTAGGAATATTATCAGATGAGCCTGGCACCCACACATGAGGCTTTTGCTGAAATTAATAAGTAGATATACTGACAAAATCAATATTGAATATAAATCCAATAACTGATAATTGAAAGTATCAGTTGCATTAATATTTGGAGTTTCAGAGAAATGTTTTTGTTATATTGTAGTGACTGGTGACCTAATCACAGCTTCTTGTGGATTCTCCCGCTAGAACAATCAAAACATTACTTCAAAGCCATCAGCAGCTCATCCCTATTAAACTGGCAGCTTAGTGTGAGACAAATGAAGCCAGCCACATTGATATTTATCAAATGTAGGAGAGAGTGTTTGTTGAGCCTTGATTGGAAATAACAACCCAAGGATAGAGAGCACAGGGTGTTACAGAATGATCAAACTGATACAATCCACTAAAAACTTTACAGGCTTATTGTTGTTTCTTAAATATTTTGTGTTTTTTTAAACTAAATTGTGATTTCAAAAAGTGCTTCTTAACCCATTCCCACACAATGATGCTTTTAGAAGCACCCAATGAAAAACAATTTGGAAAACATTGTGGAAAATCAAGGAATTGCTTGCAACAAGCAATTTCTTCATTTTTCACAATGTTTTCTACACAGAAAGTTTAAAAAATCTTAAATTTCAAAGACATCAAATTGTTGTCTGCAACTCCTTTGAATTTGGACCTGTCAAAAATTTTGATTCATCATCATATATTCACCATATATTGTAGCTCCTGTTAATTAAATGATTGCTTTTCCAATTGTTTTATGCTGTTTAATTGCTGTATCAACACAGCTGTGGTTATACGATTTTAACCCTAGTCCTACTGTATATTTATCTTTTTTCCATTATATTTTAAAACTTTGACATAATTTGATCAATGTTGGGTTTAAAGATTTTCTCAACACTATGACAGCAAGCAGGTAGTGTAAGCTAAGATCAGATTTATTTGTGCAGTCTGATCTTAGTCAACACACTTGCCAAAGCCCGCATTAAAGCAGCAATATTCCAGGATCAACATGACAAGAGTTGAAATAATCTTTTTGCATTCTAGAAATTTGCAGCTTATTGGCAGCTTAACTGCAGCTTCCTCAAAACCCAGCTCCCTGTTATCATAAAACGCAGCTCTGCGCTTTTAAAACTCAGCCCTGCATTTTGATGCGCAGCTCTGCGTATAAAAAAACGCAGCTACCATATATTTACGCAGCTCTGCGTTTTTCATCCATCAAGCTGGATAAAAGCTGCGTAAAAGCCGGCTAATAGCCGGCTAAAAGCCGGCGGTATTGGCACCTGCGTAAAAGCTGCGTTTACGCAGCTTATATGCAGGTTTTGGAAAAATAAAGGCAATTTTTGTAAAGTCTGAATTTTCTGCGTTAAAGCTGCGTTAAAGCTGCGTTTACGCAGCTTTAATGCAGAAAATGCACAGCTTTTGTGATTATTTGAGATAAAATTCCATGTAAGCTGCGTTTACGCAGCTCTGGGTAAAAGCTAGCTATTACGCAGGTGCCAATACCGCCGGCTTTTAGCCGGCTAAAAGCCGGCTTTTACGCAGCGTAAAAGCCGGCTTTTAGCTGGATATTTTTCGCATGGGCAGCATTGTAACTGAATTAGGGATAAAGTTATAGGAAAATATTAAGTTGGCAGGTTAAGTTTTTGAGTAACGTTCTAGGGAAAAGGGTTAAAAACTTGACTTTTATCTTGTGATGAAATAACCTTCCCCAGTTGCGCCTTGTTGAGACCTTTCTACATACCAAATATTAGCATTGTAACTTTATTAGGGATGAAGTTAAAGGAAAATGTTTAGTTGGCAGGTTATGTTTTTGAGTAACGTTTTAGCGAAAAGGGTTTAATTTTGAACTTGACCTTGATGAAATGACCTTCATCAGACGCACCTTGTTGAGACCTATCTACATACCAAATATTAACATTGTAGCTTAATCATGGCTGAAGTTATAGGAAAATGTTTAGTTGGCAGGTTAAGTTTTGAAGACAGACAAACGGACAGACAGACAGACACTGGAAAACAATATGCCCCCGATCTATCAATGCGGGGGCATAGAAATCACTGTTCACCAAATATGGACCTAAGCCATGAACATAAATGCTATGTTTTCAACAAACAAAATTAATTGATGAAATCTGAAAAAAGTCACTAGAGGATCATTTTAGTGGAATTTGGTTGAAATCCATCGACTGGTTTCTGTGAAGAAGATTTTAAAAGCTTTCACCATGATTATCATCTGATCAAAATTCTTTGAAGATATCTAATAAAGGGCCACCCAAGGATTGTTCCTGTGAAATTTGGTTGAAATCCATTTGCTTGTTTCTGAGAAGAAGATTTTCAAAGCTTTCCTCATATAGGCAAATTAGCCCCGCCCATTGAAGCCATGTTTATCATCCGATCAAATTTCTATGAAGAAATCTGATAAAGGGTCACATAAGGATCATTTCTGTTAAATTTGGTAGAATTCTGTTCAGTACTTTCTGTGGCTTTCTTCAAATGGAGCTAAAAATTCAGAGTACAATTTAAAGATACTGAAAATGTTGTAGGAAAGGAGACTGTCATACTCCCTTTCTGTTGGGAGAAGACTTCAAGCAGATGTTTAACATCAAATACCAAAGCTTTTGGTTTGAAATGAAGATTTCTAAAGATTTTATTTTTATTTTAGATGGGGAGGTCAGGAGTAGACAAAATATGACACCAGAAAAAACTTAGAAGAGGTCCACAAGGATTTGCTAAATAACAAATCTCAATTCTCTCGTTCTTCTGATTACAGAGAGGAAGATTTTCAAAGATTTCCTTCTTTATTTTTATGTTAATTTTAGTGAGCAAAGACATACGCCAAATATGACCTAACAGTCATCCAATGAACAAACTTGGTAGACATCCAATAGGACATGTTACATACCAACCAAATATCAAAACTCTTGGCATTTTGTTCTTGTTAACCATTGTTTTAGGTTGATTTCAAATGTTGAATAAGTTTGGAAGCACTACATCCAAGGAACTTCTATGTAAAGTTTCAATAGCATTAGCTACCTGCTTTAGGAGAAGAATATTAAAGGAAACTACCATTATCCCACTACGACAAACAATTTAACATTTGGTAAACATCTTTGCTTACCTAAAGCACTGGATGCTCAATGAGCTAAAAAGGAGCATGCATTTGACTCCCTATCCAACTACTGGCTTTACTTTTCCATGCATTAAGAGTAAGCACTATTAATCCATTCCCAAACAATCCTACTTTTTAACACCCAGCAAGAAAAAAGCTTGTGGACAAAGAAGAAATTGTTCGTAACAAGCAATTTCTTCAATTTTCCACAATGTTTTTTATTAAAAAGGGCAAAGATTATTTAAATTTTATCATATTATCAAATTGAAAAACATGTAGTTGTCTACAACATCATTCAATTTAAACTAATCTTAAATTCTGTCATGTGGGAATGGGTTAATCATACCCAAATAATTTCATTGACAAACAGATGCATGAAACATGTATAAGCCATCCTGCTACATCATTCCAAAGCAGTTTCTTGATAAAACAACTTACATCCATTGGGGAAGGGAAGATTCAATAGTACTACAAATATGATAATTCCAGAATAAGCTTTGTTGAAGAGAGATCCTCATCTAACTTCCTTTGAATTGTCATCTGCAACTTCTTTGAAATTGGCCAGTCTTAAATTTTCCCATCCAGTATTACTTTGAATTGTCTTTGAATTGTCATCTGCAACTTTTTTGAAATTGACCAGTCTTAAATTTTTCCATCCAGTATTAAGTTGCAGATGACAATTCAAAGGTTGTATAAAAAAACCCCAAAACTAGATGGTTGTCTCAGGACAACTGCTGTCGAGCCCCCAAAGTTTTGTAGGCATCATGCTCTGGACAAGCACAATTTTAGTGTTTGACCTTGAGCTTTGACCTTGAACCTTGAAGCTATCCAAAAAAGTCTTTCAAATGGCACATCTACTCATAATGGAGAATAATTGTGCCAATTTATTTTGAAATCCATCTATAATTATAGGAGAAATGCTCTTGACAATCACAATTTTAGTGTTTGACTATGAGCTGTGACCTATAAATTAGAACTATCCCAAAAATTCTTTCAAATTGCACATCCACTCATGATGAAGAATAATTCTGCCAAGTTAAAATATTTTGAAATCCATCCATAAATGTTGGAGTAATTGTCCCGACAAACACAATTTGAGAGTTTGACCTTGAGCTGTGACCTTGACAATAGAACTATCCCAATTCTTTCAAATGGCACATCTACTAATGATGCAGAATAATTGTGCCAAGTTATTTTGAAATCCATCCCTAAATGTAGGAGTAATTGTCCAAACAAATTCAGACGGGCAGACCGACTTATGCACATACACTGACTTGTCAAAGAGACAACTATGTCTCGCTCACTGCAAGGGGGCTCAACAAAACCCCCAGAAGCCAAATAGGGTAGAAAACAATGAGAAAGAAGAAACTGCCTGTAACATCAATTCCTCCTATTCTCAGTGTTTTCTACAACTATATTTTCTAAGCATGTCGAATTTTGGATTCTGTAGAAATGATTTAATTGTACCTATCTAAAAATTTGATCGACACATTGACATTACTGCTGACAAACACAACTAGACTATCTATGAAATGATTAATACCCTCCACAGCTCTGTCTCACAGAAAAATCATTTTGTCAATGAAATAAAGCCATTATTCAACAAAGGGCCATATTTCCAAAACAAGAGGGCCGTTGGCCCTGGGGCGCTCACCTGAGATAAAGGCTCTTTTTCTTTCAACAGTCTTATTTCATGTTAAGGTTAGGATTATGAAACAAGTGGGCCACAATAAAGACTATGAACCTGGGAATCAAAAAGTCTAAATTACAAATTCCAAGGCTTAAGTGCTGATTTGAAAGAAGGAAAGAACTTTTTCCATGGGTTATAATTTCAGAAATAAAAAAGCCAGAGTTTTTAACGGATTTCAATTCTTTTAGCTATTTTTGAAGGGGACCACCTAAGGAACATTTCTGCCAAATTTGGTTCAAATCGGCCCAGTGGTTTGGGAGGAGATGTCATTTAAAAAATCGTTCTTTATTTCTATATAAACCCCAACCCCCTGGGGCTCCGCCCCTGGGGACCCGAGGATCACGATTTTAGCTAATTTGAAAGAGGTCAATATACTGATGCTTCATGCAAAATATCAAGGTTCTACGACTTCTGGGTCAGTAGGAGAAGATTTTTAAAGATTTTTTTAAAATTTCACTTTTGTTGCCATGGCAACCAGAGTTTTTAATGGATTTCAATTCTTTTAACTATTTTTGAAGGGGACCACCTAAGGAACATTTCTGCCAAATTTGGTTCAAATCGGCCCAGTGGTTTGGGAGGAGATGTCATTTAAAAAATCGTTCTTTATTTCTATATAAACCCCACCCCCCTGGGGCTCCGCCCCTGGGGACCCAAGGATCATGATTTTAGCTAATTTGAAAGAGGTCAATATATTGATGCTTCATGCAAAATATCGAGGCTCTACGCCTTCTGGGTCAGGAGGAGAAGATTTTTAAAGATTTTTTTAAAATTTCACTTTTGTTGCCATGGCAACCAGAGTTTTTAACGGATTTCAATTCTTTTAGCTATTTTTGAAGGGGACCACCTAAGGAACATTTCTGCCAAATTTGGTTCAAATCGGCCCAGTGGTTTGGGAGGAGATGTCATTTAAAAAATCGTTCTTTATTTCTATATAAACCCCACCCCCCTGGGGCTCCGCCCCTGGGGACCCGAGGATCATGATTTTTGCTAATTTGAAAGAGGTCAATATACTGATGCTTCATGCAAAATATCAAGGCTCTACGCCTTCTGGGTCAGGAGGAGAAGATTTTTAAAGATTTTTTTAAAATTTCACTTTTGTTGCCATGGCAACCAGAGTTTTTAACGGATTTCAATTCTTTTAGCTATTTTTGAAGGGGACCACCTAAGGAACATTTCTGCCAAATTTGGTTCAAATTCGCCCAGTGGTTTGGGAGGAGATGTTGTTTGAAGAAATTGTTGACGGACGACGCACGACGCACGATGCACGACGGACGGACAAAAGGGGATCACAATAGCTCACTTGAGCACTACGTGCTCAGGTGAGCTAAAAAGTGAATTGAAATTGCATGTGCAAACTTTTGCTTGATTCCGAGTGATTGTGTGACATTTGAATAAAATCCAACCATTAGTTTAGGAGACAATAGGACCATGATGGTCCTAAATCGCTCCCCTGAGTATGATGGTTCATGGATTTATGATATATACAAAATAGCAAAGCCCTCTGTCTAATTATTTTGGAGAAGATGTTTAAGGATTTCTCTTTTAATCCTAGGTATATTGATGATCCCACCATATAAACCTAATTTCCTGAATAAGGCAATGCTTTAAAGTATAGAAATCAATACATACCAAATATCAAAGCTCAAGGCCTAATGGTTTAGGAGAAGAAGGTTTTCAAAGATATCATTCTTTATTCCTATCAAAAATAAGGGATCGCACCGAAAAGGGCTAATTCTCAGAATACAGTAATTCTTTTTAAGTTTTTTGGTAGAGGGTCAATAGCTGATGATACATACCAAATATAAAAGCTATAGGCCTAATAGTTTGGGAGAAGACTTTAAAAGATTTCCTTCTTTATTCCTTTGTAAAATCTGGGATCACACAGAAAAGGGCTAATTCTCAGAATACAGTTATTTCTTCAAGTATTTTGGTAGAGGGTCAATGAAGATTTTCAAAGATTTCCTTCTTTATTCCCTTGTAAAATCAGGGTTTGCACAGAAAAGGGTTAGTTTTAAGAGTACAGTAATTCTTTTAAAGATCTTAGTCTTTTGGGGGTAGAAAAAATGGGGGATAATGAAGAAATTGCTTGTCTCAACCACTTTCCTCAACCTCCACAATACATTTGTATTTTCTAAAGCTTTCTAATGGAGGGGTGTGAAAACTGGGAATTAAGTGGGAATGGGTTAACAAGCTGACTTGTAAATACCTTACATACATAGGTTGGGGGTATAAATATGCATTTCTCTGTCTAGTTATAATATAACATTTAATTTAGCAGACAGCGGTTAAATGGTTTTATGATTCTTTCATAGCATGCAATACTAAACATTTTCTTGTTGTTTTGATTCAACAGACAAACAGGCCAACAAATAAGTCTAAGTATTAGGTATAAGGTGCTCTGTTTGTGAAACACCACAGTCTAATCAGAGTCTTCACTTTGTACTTTATAAAATACTATCTCAAAGCTGTCAGCATTTATTCTGATAGTTCTGTGAGACAATCCAGGTTACAGGGTATCTGCTGCTCAATAGGACTTGTAGGAAATGTCATCTCATAATCAAATATTTCCACATATTTCCAGTATTTGGCACATGCAAGCTTTCACTTATTATAACACAGGATGTAGAATCAAGCTCTGACAAGCAGGTTGGTAGTAAATGCAAAACCCAATCTCTCTTTGAACTTGCTGTCCCCCCTCCCATAATTGGACATAAAATTTTGAGGTACTAGAACAGAACTTCCAAATTGTGTATGAATAACCTATGAACAGATCTACAGATTTTGGTGACTATGATAGATTGTTATTGTTGCTGAGCTTCTTATGCATTACCTTAACCCTTGTCATGCTGCCTCAATAATGCTGTAACGAGGTATAGACAAAACAAGGCTGTAAATATGTGCAATCAAATCTTAGTCTACACCACTGTTTGTCCTGTTTATTCAATTTCTAGATAGCAAATCTTTAGACTGGTACAAATTGAAAGGAGATGCAAAAAACAATTTTAAGTTTATGAAATTTAAGATTTCATCAACTTTCTGGCATTGTGAAAAAAGAGGGATGGCTCAAGCAATTGCTTCATTTTACACAATGTTTCCCAATCATTTTTCTTAAGCAGCGTTAAAAGGTGTCATTACTAGGGAATAGGTTAAACTAGAATTTGTTCATAAAAGCTAGTTCTCAGAAGAACAAGATATGTTTGTGAAACACTATGCCCCCGAAACGGGAATTCTTTAGAAACGGGTAAAGGGTTAAAATTTTGACCTTGACCTTGATGAAATGACCTTCCCCAGTTGCGCCTTGTTGAGACCTATCTACATACCAAACATTAGCATTGTAACTTAATCAGGGTTGAAGTTATAGGAAAATGTTTAGTTGGCAGGTTAAGTTTTGCAGACAGACAGAAACAGACAGACACCGGTAAAACAATATGCCCCCGATCTCATCGATGCGGGGGCATAAAAGTAGATCAATAATCAATCCACCAAGTCCTTTAATTCTAGTGTAATTCTGGAGAAAGTATTTTACTCAGAATGATCAGGGTTAAGCTTCTATAAGCTGTAGTTTCCATATTTCATTAGTTCAGCAAAACCATTTTTTAGGGATTGTATTACATACTAACAGTAGAATAATTTTGAACACAAAACCAAACAAACCTTCATCATTATATAATTAATATCTGTAAGAAAATATTGAGTTAAAAAATGGCTGGCAACTTGCACTCCAAACTTTTCTATACCGTTTTAAGCCCTTCCTAATACCAATTTTATTGATTTTTCCCATTGAACATTGTAGCCTGGTCAAGATGTTTTCAATAATTTCATGTGTGCACAAAGTCAAGACTCAGATCATCCTGTGTATCCATACAATCTAGCCTGAGTTTCCCCTAAGCATTCTTTGAATAGATAACTCAAAGCTTCTGAAAAATAAATATTCTTGATACATTGTATGGCTGTCCAGGCTGCTCAATATCTTCAACTCATGCAGATGTCAACTAGTAAAAATGAAAAGGCTCATTTAATGTCTGCAACCACGTTTGATATGGACCAGTGTAAAAAGTGTTATCTGGTGATTGGTAAAGTTCACATCTAAAGAGAGATTGGGTCATATCTAGGTATTTCTTAACTCACCAGGAGACCGAGTATTTTCAAATTCAATTTTTTCAACAGGAATCTGATACCCTTATAAATACAAAGAAGAGTGCCATAGTCACAATATATACCACCACAAAATTACTATTTTAAGAAGATAGGTATAGAGAAAACGGTAAGAACTCATTGATACACCATAGAGAACAACTAGCCAAGAGATGAAATTTTGAATTGATGATTTCTTTCTGAAAAGATATTTTTTGATATAGATGTTAAGATTATGACTTACTGATAGATAAAAACAATAATTGTTTGTTTGTTGAAAGATCAAATTATCATTCAACAAATAAACAACAAAACTATACTTTGTGATTGGCAAAGCTAGAAGCTACGTTACTGCCTTACTTGGATCACTAGCCCCGCCCACTGACTCTGCTGGCAATGTTCACTCACTCAGACAGGAAGATCTACTTCCATATTAATCCATTCCCACTTGACAGAATTTCAGACTGGTCCAAATTCAAAGAAAATGCGGACTACAATTTTAGGTCGTTTGAATTTTAAAATTCTTTGTCTTTTGGGGATGGAAAACATTGTTGACATTGATGAAATTGCTTGAAACAGGCAATTTCTTCTATGTCCACAATGTTTTCCAAAGTAAAAATGAGGGCTTATGTGGGAATGGGTTGAGTGGAGTTATTTCACAAAATTCATAGCCAGAACCATGTAATAAAATGGTTAATTGTCAAAATAAACTTCATAAATACAGCTTGAATACGCTGTTTTAGTTGCAAACAAAACAAAAATACTTCACGTAAATGTTGGTCAGAGCTCAAAGTTCTAGTCGAAATGATTTATTTGATTCGATGATTGATTCTTGATTGATAACTGTAACTGGTCGATTGTTCAAGAAATGAAATGGCAAGAGCTTACAGTCAAACATATTAATTTTGTTTTTCCTTTGTATGACAGGGTTTCAAAATTAAAGATAAAATTAAAAGAGAATGTACAATGTCAAATAACACTAAAAATCATCAGTAACTTTTTTTCTGCATCCTTTACATTCAATAGAGTAAAAGGAATGAAAATGGAAAACTATGTAAAACTGGAGGCGCTTGAGAGCCTGATTTGCTCCACCAGCCTGAATTTACTTATAATTCCTAAGAAATTTGGTTGAAAACCATCCTGCAGTTTGCAAGAATAAGTTTTTCAAAATTTCACTACATACCAGATATGGAGACAATACCGTCCCCCATAAAAGCCCTAATTTTCATCTGAGCCATGTTTTATGAAGGACTCTGACAATGAGTCAGCAAAGGATCATTTTGTGAAATTTTGTTGAAAACTTATAATCGTTTGTAATCTAAGAAGATTGTAGGTTTTCACTCTTTACCATACATGGAAATTAACCCATTCCATTATAGAAATGTTTACAGCCAATTGATTCTTTTATTAGCATCTAATAAGGGGTCACCAAAAGGATCATTCCAGTGAAATTTGGTTGAAATCCATCCAATGGTTTCTGAGAAGAAGATTTTCAAAGCTTTCACAATATATGAAAATAAGACCTGCCCATTAAAGCCCAATTTTCTGTCCTATCAAAATTCTTTGAAGGAATCTGCTAAAGGGTCACCCAAGGATCAATCCAGTGAAATTTGGTTTAAATTCATCCATTGGTTTCTGAGAAGAAGACTTTCAAAGTTTTCACCCTATATGGAAATTAGCCCTACCCATTAAAGCCATGTTTTTCATCAGATTAATTCTTTGAAGGAATATAATAAAGGGTCAACAAAGGATCACTCCTGTAGAATTTGGTTGAAATGCATCACTTTGTTTCTGAAAAGAAGATTATTTAAGTTTTCACCATATATAGAAATTGGCCCCGCCAATTAAAGCCATGTTTTTTATCCAATCAAACTTCTTTCAGGGAATCTGATAAAGGGTCACCCAAGGATTATTCCTATGAAATTTGGTTGAAAGCCATCAATTGGTTTCTGAAATGAAGAGTTTTAAAGGTTTCCCTATATATGGAAATTAGCCCTACCCATTAAAGTGATGTTTTTCATCTGAAGGAATCTGATAAAGGGTCACCCAAGGATCATTTCTTTGAATTTTGGTTAAATTCTGTTCTGTACTTTCTTAGAAAAAGATTTTAAAGTAAAAGTGTAAGGACGCAGGCATTCTCGCACGGACAAAAGAAGGACACAACCCCATGACGATAGCTCCCTGGCTTTCAGCCAGTGGAGCTAAAAACAGGGAGCCATTTTTTCAGGCCTATCAGATTATATGTAAATAGATCTCTCCTTAGCGCACAGAAAAGCATTTAAAAAAAATCCTGACAAAGACATGGCAACACAAGGGGCCTGTACCTTGAGCAATTATTGTATAAACTTCGATAAATTTGGCCCTGGTTCCTTTATTTAGATAGTTTTGTTACACACTTTAATAGTTAAATAAAGAATATAAAGGACAGTTGAATAATCAATCCACTTACCTAATTCACTAACATTGATGTTACTATAAACTGGCCCTGTTACAGGCCCTCTCCCTGGTGTACCTCCTCCATAGCCCCGCCGCACTTGGTCTCCGTGGGTATTGACATGGTTGGATTGTGTTGAATTCAGGGACTCAGAGCTATCACTGGCATTATTTATTGTTTGTGTCTCAAAACCTAATAATTCAAATAAATAACAAATAATGAGCACAAAAGTTTTCAGTAAAGAAAATTCTTTAAAACCATATCTTCCCTCCAAAGAAGGAAAACCAGTTTAAACAATCTACCGTTTATTAGACCACTAAAGCAAACAAGACCCTTCTTAATATCAATTTGCAAAAGGAGGGTAGCAGTGAAGTTCTCTGGAAAGAAAATTATGTGTTTTTCTTATCGATTTCAGTTTGAAGTTGTCTACATTTCGAGATCGAGTTAAAAGCACCCTATTCTTTACCAGAAATGTTCGCTAATCTTTTGCATTGACTGTTATTATACACAGGTGTTGATGACTAAGCTTTACGGATAATTTCGTTAATCTACGTGACCGAGCTAGTTGTTTGCATGACTGACAAAAGTCAAAACATCATCACTGACATCATAATTTAAGTAAACAAACCTTATATTGTGGTGGGTCACAATTTAAAATATCAAAACTTCTTTCATGAATGGCTTACTGCATAGAATTATTTAGATCTTCTAATTTCAATTGTCATATTAATTTGTGCTTTTGGGCCTCGAGAATGGTTCTCATTTAATACTCGCTAAGAACTAGAGGTGCTTGAGCGCTGGAATCGCTCCACAGGTCTGATTGTTCTGATTAAGGAAATGGTGTTTTCAGGAATTCAATATAAAAGAATCATATTCACCTTGTGTAGCAAATAAATCTTGTCAATGAAATCTTCTAATATTTCAAACTTTTCATAGTTTTAGAAAAATCAATTTATGTACTAAGTCACATGAAAAGGTAGTAACAATTTTTTTAAAAAAAAAACAACTGTATACCAAATATGGACATAAGCCATGACCCTATATAAGCCATTATTTCAACCAATCAAAATTAATTGATGGAATCTGAAAAAGAGTCATCAGAGGATCATTCCAGTGAAGTTTGGTTGAAATCCATTGACTGGTTTCTTAGAAAAAGTTTTTCAAAGCTTTCACCATATATGGATATTAACCTCACTCATTTAAGCCATGCTATTCATCAAATTAAAATTATTTGAAGGAATCTGATCAAGGGTAACCTAAGGATCATTCCAGTGAAATTTGTTGAAATTCATAACTTGGATTTTGATAAGAAGATTTTCAAAGCTTTCACCATTTATGGAAAGTAGCCTCGCCCATTAAAGCCATCTTTTCATCAGATTAAAATTCTTTAAAAGAATCTGATAAAGGGTTAAACAGGGGACATTCCTGTAAAATTTTGTTGAAATCCATTTAATGGATTCTGAGAAGAAGATTTTTAAAGGCTTCACCATATACGGAAATACGCCCCGCCCGTTAAAGCCATGTTCTTCCTACGATCAAATTTCTGTGATGGAATCTAATAAAGGGTCACCCAAGGATAATTTCTGTGAAATTTGGTTGAATTCTGTCCAGTACTTTCTGAGGAGAAGGTTTTTAAAGTAAAAGTTTACGGCCGGCCGGACTCAATGACGGACACACGACGGACACAACACCATGACAATAAGTCGCTGGCTTTCAGCTAGATGAGCTGAAAATCAAGAATGATTGACATGCTAGATGCATACTGAATGAATTCTTTGAATATATGTGTATGGTTATGATTTTCCCACATGGTCCACTTTAACCAATTACAAATGACAAAAATTTTAGATTTGTTCAAATTCAAAGATGTCACAGACTTCTATTTGAAGTTAATAAAAGTTTAACTTTCTTTGTCTTTGAGGTAGAAAACATTGTATATAATGAAGTAATTGCTTGTAATAAGCAATTGTTTCATTTTCCACAATGTTCTCCAAGGCTTTTACTTTCTTGAGAGCATCAAAAAGCTTTATTGTGTTAAGAAACAGGTTACTATCAGTGCATAAAAGATATAACTTACTGCCTGTTGAAGGATTGTATGTTTCTACTGGCCGTAATTTGGCCCGATTTTGTTGTTGTTGGTATGGAAGACCTATATTTGCATATTGTCGTGGGGACTGGTTGCTAGGAACACTCATTGCTGTAGCCGTAACCTGGGGTTTGTTCATGTGATTGACAGGTGGTCCAGGAGCATGAGATTTATTTGGTTTTGCTTGTTGCATATTTGATGTTAAATTTGTTCGTAAATCTTTATCTTCTGGAGCTTGTTTGAAAATCTGAAGAAAAAAAAAAAGAAAACATTTTACCCGTTCCCAAAACACAAATTTTGGACTGGTCCAAGTTGAAGGAAGGCGTGCAAACAACATTTCAAAGTGTAATTAGAAATTTAATGACTGACTACGGTAGAAAACATGTGGGAAAATGAGAAATAGCTTGTTACAAGCCAATTCTCGTTTTCCAAAAATGTTTTTCTTAGTACTATTTTACAGTGGCACCAAAAAGCGCTATTGAGTGGTAATGCGTAAATACAAAATATAACACTTGTTTATAAAGTTTCAAAGGAAATGCTTGAGATATGACAATTTGCAAAGACTTGCATGCATAACATTAACCAGGAAAGTCAAAATAAAAAAAGGTGTATTTACCTAAAATGAAAGTTAATGTAATAAAACATTGCCTAGAAAGTTGAATTATAACCCATAGACATATTAACTCATTCCCACAAGATAAAATTTCAGAACAGTCCAAATTCAAAGTAGCATACACCAATTTTAAGTTGATAAAATGTTTAATAAAAAACATTGTGGAAAATGAAGAAATTGCTTGTAACAAAGTTTAAAAAGTGTCATGATGCGATTAAAAAAGGTTACATAAAAAGATTGAGTTTAGGTAGTTACAAAGATACAACACGATGCACAGACCTGAATGTAAAACTTTAACCCATTCCAATGCGATAAAATTTCAGACCAGTCAAAATTCAGTAGCACACAACAATTTTAAGTCGATGAAATCCTTAAAACTTTTGTTCTTTTTGGGTAGAAAACATTGTGGAAATATTCAAATTGCTTGTAACAAGCACTAACTTCATTTTTTACTGTTATCAAAAGCTATTATATGGAGGGAGTTTAAAAGCTTAATTGTGCGGGAATAAAAATTCTTAGTTTAAAAGGGGTAAAAATTCTCACTAAAATAAATGTCATATTAATGAATCTTTGCCTAGACATTTAATTATGACCTTTCCCACTTACAGAGATATAACAAAATACCACAGACTTGCATATAAAACTTAAACCAAATCCTAAACCCATTCCCATACAATGATGCTTTTTGACGCCCCTCAATAAAAACACTTGAGAAAAAATTGTGGATAGTGAAGAAATTGCTTGTTCCAAGCAATTTCTTCATTATCAACTATTCTTTCTACCCTAAAAGACAAGAAAAAAAAAAGTCAACTTGTATAAGTAGTCTGCAACTTCTCCCAATTTGGACAAGTCTAAAGTTTTCTTGTGTGGTAATGGCTTAACCCTTTCCAGTTTTTTAAATTTTAGACTGGTCGTAATTGAAAGAGGTTGCAGATGACAATGAAAATTGGATGCAATCTAAAAAGAACCCAGCCTATGTGGTAGAAAATATTGTGGGAAAAGTGGTTAAAGCATTCTATGAAAGTTTAAAGTGAATCCAATGAAGACCCAGTTTTGAAAGGATCAATCATAATGGTACAATCATTCTGTGAAAGTTTGAAGTAAACCATGTGAATTCTGGCAACATCAAGATTTTTTTAATTGAATTTTCATAAGGCCCCTTCTCCCATGATACTTGAAGGATCAAATCCACTTCCGAAAGGAACAATCCTAAAAATGGTACAAATATTCTGTAAAAGTTTGAAGAAAATATTGTGGGAAAAGTGGTTTAAGCATTCTATGAAAGTTTAAAGTGAATCCAATGAAGACCCAGTTTTAGAAAGGAACAATCATAATGGTACAATCATTCTGTGAAAGTTTGTAGTAAACCAGGTGAATTCTGGCAACATCAAGATTTTTTTATTGAATTTTCATAAGACCCCTTCTCCCATGATACTTGAAGGATCAAACCCACTTCCGAAAGGAACAACTCTAACAAGAGGCCCATGTCAGGGCCTGAGACGCTCTACTGGTTATCAAGTTTTCCGTTAAAGAAATCTGATATTTAAGGAAGTTAATTGCTCAAAGAAGAACGCATAAAGAAAAGAAAAAGGGCTTTGTCCCCTTTATCATTTTAAGCAACAATCCTCAAGGCCCCTTTTGAAATGTTTCATGACGGATCCACTCCATTTTCAAAAGAAAGTTACCTTATGATTCAAGTTCTCATAAGGCCCCTTTTCCCGTGATATTTTACTGTTGGTTTTATCATTCTGTGAAAGTTAAAAGTGAATCCGATGAAATATTTGGAATTCATTATGGTTACTAGAATATTTTTTAAAAAAATCATAAGGCCCCTTTTTACATGATACTTGATGGATTGTACCCAGTTCTGAAAAGAACCATTTAAGTGATTGTACAATCATTCTGTGAAAATTTGAAGTGAATCCAGTGAAATCAAGGGACATCTTTGTGTTAACCAGAATATTTAAGAAAGTTTTTCATAAGGCCCCTTTTTATGTGACACTTGCCATAATCAGATCCACTGTCAAAATCAACAATTGGAATGATGGTACAATCAATCTGTGTAATCTGTGGAATTTATTGTGTTAATGAGTTTATAGTGAAATCTTCATAGGGCCCCTTTTCTCATGATACTTTACAGAACAAACCAAGTTTCAAAAGGAACAATTCTAATGAATTTACAATCATTCTTTAAAAGTTAAAGAGAATCAATGAAAACAGTGGACTGAATTGTGTCAAGAATTTTTGTAACAAAATTTTCCGTGAAACTTAACAAAATCTGATCAAAGCTGTGGGCTTCATTGTGTTAACAGGGTTTATTAATTGAATTTTCATATAGCCCCTTTTCCCATGTTACTTGATGGATCTGAACCAATTCCAAAGGGAACTCTTCTTACAAAAGTATAATTATTCTGTTTGAGTATAAAGACAACCCCATCTCATCTGTGGACTTACAAGCATTAATTAAGGTTTTTTTAATTGAATTTTTCTAAGGACCCTTTTCCTATGTTTCTCAATGGATCAGACCCAATTTGAAAGGAACAATTCTTATGACGGTACAATCATTATGTGAAAGTTTGAAGTCAATCAGGTGAAATCTAGGGCCATGATGTGTTAAAGTTTTTTTTATTAAATTTTCATAGGGCCCCTTTTCCCATGAAACTTGATGGATCAAACCTACTTCCCAAAGGAACAATCCATTTAATTTAATAATCATTCTGGGAATGTTTGAAGAGAATTTGTTGAAAACTAAAGACTCTATGGTGTTTACGAGGACTTTTTCAATCCAGTTTTTATCGGGCCCCTTTTTCCCGTGGAACTTGACTGATCATACCAAATTTTGAAAGGAACAATTCTTATGATGGTACAATCATTCTGTGAAAGTTTGAAGTAAATCAGATGAAAACTGTGGACTCTTAGAGTGTTAACAAAAATCTTTGAATTAAATTTTAATAAGGCCCCTTTTCCTATGTTTCTTGAGGAATCATATCCGATTCCAAAAGGAACAATCCTTATGATGGTACGATCATTCTGTGAAAGTTTGAAGAGTCCGTCGAAAATTATTAATGAGAATTTTTTATCAAAATTTTCATAAGGCCCCTTTTTCCTGTGTTTCTTGACAGATCATTATCAAATTTCGAAAGGAACAATCCTTATGATAGTACAATCATTCTGTGAAAGTTTGAAGGGAATCCGATGAAAACTGTTGACTCCAGAGTGTTAAAGAGGATTTCTTAAAAGATTTTTCGATTAAATTTTCATAAGGCCCCTTTTCCCGTGTATCCTGGTGGATCTGACCAAATTCCCAAAGGAACAATCCTTATGATGGTATAATCATTCTGTGAAAGTTTAAATACAATCTGATAAAAACTGTGGACTCTAGAATGTTAATGAGGATTTCTTAATTAAATTTTCATAAGGCCACTTTTCCGGTTTTTTTTGACAGATCCTACCCATTTTTGAAAGGAATGATCCTTATGATGGTACAATCATTCTGAGAAAGTTTGAAGAGAATCCAATGAAAACTGTGGACTCTATGGCAAAAACAAGGATTTTTAATGGAATTTTTAATTCAATTTTCATAAGGCCCCTTTCCCCATGTTTCTTGACGGATCATACCCAATATTCTAAAGGAACAATCCTTATGATGGTACAATCATTCTGTGAAAGTTTGAAGAGAATCCGATGAAAACTGTGGAATCTATCACGTAAACAAGGATTTTTTAATTAAGTTTTAGTAAGGCCCCTTATCCCATGTTTCTTGACGGATCTGACCCAATTTCGAAAGGAAGGATCCTAATGTTGGTAAAATCATTCTGTGAAAGTTTGAATTGAATCTGATGTAAACTCTGGACTCTAGAGTGTTAACGAGGATTTTTTATTAAAATTTCATAAGGCCCCTTTTCCAATGTTTCTTGACGAATCATACCCATTTTCGAAAGGAACGATCCTTATAATGGTACAATCATTCTTAGAAAGTTTGAAGAGCATCCAATGAGAAATGTGGACTCTATCTCGTAAACGACTATTTTTAATGGAATTTTTAATTAAATTTTCATAAGGCCCCTTTTCCCATGTTTCCAGGAGGATCATACTCAATTTCGAAAGGAACAATCCTTATGTTGGTACAATCATTCTGTGAATATATAGATACAATCTGATGAAATCTGTGGACTCTAGAGTGTTAAAGAGGATTTTTTATTTCGATTTCATAAGGCCCCTTTTCCCATGTTTCTTGACAGATCTGACCCATTTTCGAAAGGAAGGATCCTTATGATGGTGCAATCATTTTGAGAAAGTTTGAAGAGAATCCGATGAAAACTGTGGACTCTATCGCGCAAACAAGGATTTTTAATGGAATTTTTAATTCAATTTTCATAAGGCCCCTTTTCCCTTGTTTCTTGACGGATCATACCCATTTTAGAGAGGAACGATCCTTATGATGGTACAATCATTCTGTGAAAGTTTGAAGAAAATCCAATGAAAACTGTGGACTCTATCACATAAACTATGATTTTTTAATTTAGTTTTAATTAGGCCCCTTTTCCCGTGTTTCTTGACTGATACGACCCAATTTCGAAAGGAACGATCCTTAGGTTGGTACAATCATTCTGTGAAAGTTTGAATGGAATTTTATGAAAACTGTGGACTCTATCGCGTAAACAAGGAAAAGTTATAGAACGGAGGACAGACGGACGGACGGATGCCGGACGGGAAAAAGCCATTGCCATAACTCTAGTGGCAAGGCCACTAGAGCTAAAAATGGTACAAATATTCTTTAAAAGTTTGAAGGGAATCTGATGAAAACTGTGGACTCTAGTGTGTAAACTAATTTCTTAATCTTCAAAAGACCTTTTACATGATGGATCGTACTGAATTTTGAAAGGAACAATCCCTATGATGGTAAAATCATTCTGAGAAAGATTGAAGAGAATTTGATGAAACATGTGGACTCTAGAGTGTTAACAAGGAATTATAAATTTGCATAAGGCCCCTTTTACCATGTTTCTTAATGGATCATACCCAATTCTTAAATGAACAATCCTTATGAAGGTACAAGCATTCAATGAAAGTTTAAAGATAATCTGATGAAAAGTGTGGACTCTAGAGTGTTAACAAGGATTTTTTAATTAAATTTCAATTAGGCCCCTTTTCTCGTGTTTCTTGACGGATCTGACCCAGTTTCGAAAGGAACAATCCTTATGATGGTACAATCATTTTGAGAAAGTTTAAAGAGGATCCGATGCAGACTGTGGATTCCTGTATTTCATGACGAATGATTCCCAATTTCGAAAGAAATGATCCTTAAAATGGAAAAATCTTTCTGAGAAAGTTTGAAGAGAATCCTATGAAAACTGTGGACTCTAGAGTGTTAACACGGGAATTTTTTTATCAAATTTTAATTAGGCCCCTTTTCCCATGTTTCTTGACAGACTCAACCCAATTTTGAAAGGAACTATCCTTATGATGGTACAAACATTCTGAGAAAGTTTGAAGAGAATCCGATAAAAACTGTGGACTCTAGAGTGTTTACAAGGAAAAGTTAATGGATGGATGACATACGGACAGATGCACAGACAGGAAAAAGCATTGCTTTAGCTCTTCTGGCCTTTGGTCAGTAGAGCTTAAAATCAAAATTTCACAAACAAATTTTGAAAAGGCTCATCTGAAGAATATTCCTGCCAAATTTGGTCCAAATCAGACAAAAGATTTAGGAGGAGGCGATTTTTAAGGATTTATTCCATGATTTCTCCAAGTCTGATAAGCCAAGCCCCGTCCTTCCCATGCTTTTTTGCCAACAAATTTCATGAACCAGCATAAGGAACATTCCGGCCAAATTTGGTCCAAATCGGCCAAATGGTTAAAAAGAGAAGATTTTTAAAGAATTATTCCATGATTCTCTAAGTCTGATAAGCCCTCTCCTGCCACGACCACATCTTTTGGCAAATATAATTTGACGAACAAGTTTTGAAAAGGGTCATCCAAGGAACTCTCCTGCTAAATTTGGTCTAATTTAGCCCAGTGGTTTAGTAGAAGACTTTTACAGAATATTCAATGATTTCTCTAAATCTGATAAGATTGGCCCTGCCATGCCACTATTTTCTGGCAAATCAAAATTTCACGGACAAGTTTTGAAAAAGGTTATCTAAGAAACATTCCTGCTAAATTTTGTCTAAAGTAGCCCCGTGGTTTAGTAGGAGAAGACTTTTACATAATATTCCATGATTTCTCTCAGTCTGATTAGATTGGCCCTGCCACGCCACTATTTTTTGGCGAATCAAAATTTCACAGACAAGTTTTGAAACATTCCTGCCATGTTTGGTTGAAATTGGCCCAATGGTTATAGTTGAGAAGATTTTGAAAGAGTTGTTGGCGACTTCTGACGCACAACGGACACAGGGTGATCACAAAAGCTCACCTTGAGCTAGCTGTGCTCAGGTGAGCAAGAAAGGGAGGAATAGACAATGGAGCATTTCAGAGTTTGAATGTTAAGACATTACAGTTAAACATAAACTTAAACCAAATTCTTTAGTCTAAAATAGGGTTATAATTGCACTAAAATGAATGTCAGAGTAGCAAATCTTTGCCTTTGGGGGGTGATATGATGGTAACAAAGGTATGTGCCAAGTTTCAGAGCAATAGCAATAGTAGAAACGGAGACATGAGACTTGAATATAAAACTTTAACTGAAGTAATACGCCAACAAAGACAGAATAGCTTTGATTAATAATGATTATCAAAGAACATGAAGGTGATATGAAGGTCACAATGCATGTTCAAAGTTTTAAAACACTAGCATTGGTAGGAACAGAGATATGATACATGTACATAAATTTCAATCAAAGCATTAAAAGCATTACACCAACACCTAGGTGACTGAATCAGTCCCCGTTGTTCCATGACTAGTTGAGCTAAAATGAGACTGTTTAGGAACAGGTTAAGTACATATACTACAGTGAAAAATATTGTAGAAAAAAACATGTTTTTGAAAAACTAATGTAACACAATTAAATATGAGCTAGGGCTCTGAATGCCTCACTAAAGGACATACTGTACTACCAGAGCATCATCAATACTAAGCTGGGGCTCTGAATTCCTTACTTTAGGACATATTGTACTTCCAGAGTATCATCAATACTAAGCTGGGGCTCTGAATGCCTTACTTAAGGACATATTGTACTTCCAGAGTATCATCAATACTAAGCTGGGGCTCTGAATGCCTTACTTAAGGACATATTGTACTTCCAGAGTATCATCAATACTAAGCTGGGGCTCTGAATGCCTTACTTAAGGACATATTGTACTTCGAGAGTATCATCAATACTAAGCTGGGGCTCTGAATGCCTTACTTAAGGACATATTGTACTTCCAGAGTATCATCAATACTAAGCAGGACTCTGAATGCCTTACTTAAGGACATATTGTACTTTCAGAGTATCATATATACTAAGCTGGGGCTCTGAATGCCTTACTTAAGGACATATTGTACTTCTTGAGCATCTTTAATACTAAGCTGGGGCTTTTAATGCCTTACTTAAGGACACACTGTACTTCCAGAGCATCATTAATACAAGGCTTGGGCTCTGAATGCCCTATATAAGGACATATTGTACTTCTAGAGTATTCTCAATACTAAGCTGGGACTCTAAATGCCTTTCTTAAGGACATATTGTACTTCCTGAGAATCTTTAAAACTAAGCTGGGGCTCTGAATGTTTTACTTAAGGACATACTGTACTTCCTGAGCATCTTTAAAACGAGGCAAGGAATCTGAATGCCTTACTTTAGGACATATTGTACTTCCTGAGTATCATCAATACTAAGCTGGGACTCTAAATGCCTTACTTAAGGACATATTGTACTTCCAAGGTATTCTCAGTACAAAGCTTGGGCTCTGAATGGGTTTCTTAAGGATATATTGTAATTCCTTAGTATAATTAATACTAAGTTGGGGCTCTGAATGCCTTATTTAAGGACATATTGTACTTCAAGAGTATCATCAATACTAAGCCAGGGCTCTGAATGCCTTACTTAAGGAAATATAGTACTTCCAGAGTATCATTAATTCTAAGATGGGGCTCTGAATGCCTTACTTAAGAACATATTGTACTACCTGAGTATTATCAATACTAAGCTGGGGCTCTGAATGCCTTACTTAAGGACATATTGTACTTCCTGAGCATCTTAAATACTAAGGTGTAGCTCTGAATGCCTTACTATAGGACATATTGTACTTCCAGAGAATCATTAATACAAGGCTAGGGCTCTGAATGCCTTACTTCAGGACATATTGTACTTCCTGAGTATCATTAATGCTAAGCTGGGGCTCTGAATGCCTTACTTAAGGACATATTGTACATCCTGAGTATCATCAATACTCAGCAGGGGCTCTGAATGAATTACTTAAGGACATATTGTACTTCCAGAGTTTCATCAATATAAAAGCTGGGGCTCTGAATGCCTTACTTAAGGACATATTGTAATTCCTGAGTATCATCAATACTAAGCTGGAACTCTGAATGCCTTACCTAAAGACATATTGTACTTCCTGAGCATCTTTAATACTAAGCTGGGGCTCTAAATGCCTTACTTAAGGACAAATGACTTCCAGAGCATCATTAATATTAAGCTTGGGCTCTGAATGCCTTACTTAACCCTTTCCTGTACAATCCCTGGTTTTTACGTCCCTGTGACTTTACACTTGAGAAAATATCGTGGGAAAAGAAGCAATTGCTTGTAACAAGCAATTGCTTCTTTTTCCACAAGAATTTCTACCCTACTGAATGTTTTTTTTTTCAAATTAAATTCTCTTTTAATTTTCGTCTGCAAAACCTTTAAATTTTGACGGGTCTAAAATTTTGCAAAATAGGAAAGGGTTAAGGACATATTGTTCTTCCTGAGTATCATCAATACTAAACTGGGGCATTGAATGCCTTACTTATGGATATACAATTCTTCCAGAGTAAACTCAATACTAAGCGGGGGCTCTAATTGCCTTACTAAAGGACATATTGTACTTCCTGAGTATCATCAATACTAAGCTGGGACTCTGAATGCCTTACTAAAGGACATATTGTACTGCCAGAGTATTCTCAATACTAAGCTGAGACTCTGAATACCTTACTTAAGGACATATTGTACTTCCTATGCATCTTTAAAACTAAGCCAGGGCTCTGAATGCCTGGCTTAAGGTCATATTGTACTTCCTGAGCATCTTTAAAACTAAGCCAGGACTCTGAATGCCTTACTTATTGTACTTCCTGAGTATCATCAATACTAAGCAAGGGCTCTGAATGCCTTACTTTACGACATACTGTACTTCTAGAGCATCTTTAATACTAAGATGGGGCTCTGAATGCCTTACTTGAGGACATATTGTACTTCCTGAGCATCATTAAAACTAAGCAGGGACTCTGAATGCCTTACTTAAGGACATTTTGTACTTCCAGAGTATCATCAATACTAAACTGGAGCTCTGAATGCCTTACTTAAGGCCATATCGTACTTCCAGAGTATCTTAAATACTTAGCTTTGGCTCTGAATGCCATACTTAAGGACACATTGTACTTCCTGAGTATCATCAACACTAAGCATGGGCTCTGAATGCCTTACTTAAAAACATATAGAACTTCCAGAGTATCATCAATACTAAGCTGAGGCTCTGAGTGCCTTTCTTAAGGACATATTGTACTTCCTGAGCATCATCAATACTAAACTTGGGCTCCGAATGCCTTACTTAAGGATATATTGTACTTTCAGAGTTTTCTCAATACTAAGCTTGGGCTCTGAATACCTTACTTAAGGACATATTGTACTTCCAGAGGATCATCAATACTAAGATGGGGCTCTGAATGCCTTTCTTAAGGACATAGTTTACTTCCTGAGCATCTTAAATACTAAGCTGGGACTCTGAATGACTAACTCAAATACATTGTACTACCTGAGCATCTTTAATACTAAGCTGGGACTCTGAATGCCTAACTTTAGGACATATTGTACTACCTGAGCATCTTTAAAACTAAGCTGGGGCTCTGAATGCCTTACTTAAGGACATATTGTACTTCCACCAAAGTATAATCAATGCTAAGCTGGGGCTCTGAATGCCTTACTTGAGGACATATTGTACTTCCCGAGCATCTTAAATACTAAGCCAGGGCTCTGAATGCCTTACTTAACGACATTCTGTACTTCTAGAGCATCTTAAATACTAAAATGGGGCTCTGAATGCCTTACTTAAGGACATATTGTCCTTCCACCAAAGTATAATCAATGCTAAGCCAGGGTTCTGAATGCCTTACTTAAGGTCATATTATACTTCCTGAGCATCTTAAATACTAAGCCAGGGTTCTGAATGCCTTACTTAACGACATACTGTACTTCTAGAGCATCTTTAATACTAAAATGGGGCTCTGAATGCCTTACTTAAGGACATATTGTCATTCAATAGAATCTGCAATACTAAGCTAGGGCTCTGAATGCCTTACTTTAGGACAAATTGAATTTCCAGAGTATTCTCAATACTAAGCTTGGACTCTGAATGCCTTTCTTAAGGACATATTGTACTTCCAGAATATCATCAATACTAAGCTGGTGCTCTGAATGCCTTACTTAAGGACGTTTTGTACTTCCTGGGTATCATCAATACTAAGCTGGGACTCTGAATGCCTTACTTAAGGACTTACAGCACTTCCAGAGCATCAATTATTTCTAAGCTGGGGCTCCGAATGCCTTACTTAAGGACTTACAGCACTTCCAGAGCATCAATTATTTCTAAGCTGGGGCTCCGAATGCCTTACTTAAGGACATATTGTACTTCCAGAGTATCATCAATACTAAGCTGAGGCTCTGAAGGCCTTACTTTAGGACATATTGTACTTCAAGAGCATCATTAATACTAAGCTTGGGCTCTGATAGCCTTTCTTAAGGACATATTGTACTTCCTGAGCATCTTTAATACTAAGCTGGGGCTCTGAATGCCTTACTTTAGGACATATTGTACTTCATGGGCATCATAAATACTAAGCCTTGGCTCTGAATGCCTTACTTAAGGACATATTGCTGTGACAAATGGTGTGGCAGGATTTGAATAACTCTCAGACCATCAGTTCAATTAATGGGTTATGGCTGTCATCAAAGAATCAATCAGCCACTCAGAATCTTTATTTAGACAAGAATAGAACATATAACAATTGTAGTTACAATGTTTAGGCCACCAACCATTTTACTATTTTGTGCCACAAGTTTTGCAAAATCAGACCATTTCATATGTTAGTGGAACTTCCTGTTGGAGCTCAGAGGGCATAGCCAGCTATCAATAAATTACATGCCATGTGGAACACCCAAAGTAAAGGGAAATTAAAGGCTAAAATATGCAAAATGCACTTACCATATCATAATTTTCTACAAGTATTTCTATCACAATATTACAAAATTTTATGTCCATGATTGCTGCAACCGTCTCCTCCTCTGGGCGCATTAATGTCGGACCAAAACACACTCCTAAATTGGCAACTGTCATTAAATTTTTGTCAGCATTCCTCGATACCCTGTAATTCATGCAAGTTAACTGATTAACCATCCTATTACAAAAAGATTAGTTTTAGACCATTACTGGAGGAGCATTTTACTCCTGATTCATGTATTAGACTGAAATGATCAGTTTTACTTTAAGTTTTTTAAATAAGTTTTACAGTCATACTTAGTTGTGACCTGAGCTCATAATGACGCCTGCTATTATCTGGCCTTTAATCCATTGCCAAACAACACAAAAGCACCGCCTACAGGTTCCTATGCTTGGCTATTTGGTGCTGGATAGTGGATAAAATGCGTCTAGAGTTATCCCCCTTGATAGTATAGGTTGCTCTTTTGAAAGTGAGCAAGTGTGCTAAGTTTCAAGTGAATGCCTGTAGTAGAACCAGAAATATCCCAAAATGTCAAAGTTTTCGCATGACGATGATGACCATTACAAAAACAACAACAACGACGACACCAAGACTATAGCAATACCTTGAGTTTTCTTCGAAAAGCCGAGCTATAATGTCAGACTTATCCAAATTGAATGAAGTTAATGACAACAATTCAAAATTCATGAGGTTTTCTTAATATTATCATTTAGTCTGTCAGGGAAGAAAATATCCATTCGGAATGTAGAAATTCCTTTTTTACAAGTAATTTCTTTATTTGCCACAATACTTTTCAAACCTTATTTACTGAGGGTCAAAGTATAGTGGGCTTGTGTAAGAATGGTAAAACAGAAGTAGTTGTATGTATGGGAAATATTATACATGTGGAGCAAACCTTGTTTTACTATTTTTTTCCACCAACATTTTGTTATATCTTAGTATAACTACACTGTCCTATTTAATCCATCACTTGGGGACAACATTTAGAGTGGTCCAAATTCAAAGAATGGCAGATTGAAATTTTCAGTAGATAGAATTTTAAAATTCTTTGCGTTTAGGGGTAGAACACATTGCTGAGAATTAAGAAGTTGCCTGTAACAAGCAATTTCTTCATTGTTCAAAATGTCTTCCATAAGTGGCATTAAAAAGTATATTTGTGACGGAATGGGTTAACGCATGACATTTCCAACCATTTCGCATGTGCGTGACTCGCACATATTGAGCACCCTGGACAGCCATTCGGGGCAATTAGAATATTCACTGATTGTTTAAAGAAGCTTTTTGTCAGTCTCTATTTACAGAGCGCAGAGTGAAGACTCTGATCAGACTGTGCGAATGCACAGGCTGATCTGAGTCTTTACTTGGCGCACATGTGTAATGGTTGGAAATGTCACGCACAAGCTCATATCACATCAGTTCAGTTCATTATGATACAGATTTTTTTATGTCAAGCCTGATTTGGTCCGCATGCATTGAATGTAACTTATAAGGAAATTTGGTAGGTATATAAAAGAAAAAAAAGAATAGATATTAGACAAGACAACTTACCGCCTTAGATGAGCAATAATAAGATCTAACATTTCAAAGTTAGACTCTGGAAGTTTATGTGCTAGTGTATGTATGTCATGTAACCTCAATGTCTTAGCTTCCCTCTCTGTGAAAATATACAAATGTTGAAATACCTCATCATTCTCATCTTTTACTATTTTGCAATATCTTGTGATATCCTATCAAATGTAACTGAATGCATATGCTTGACAGTTAGTTAATCCATTTCTGCAAAATCCATCACTTAAATGTTCTGAAGAAAAGCTTAAAATATAATTATAAAAAGGAGTAAACAGATTGTAACAATCTATTTCTCCTTTTATTACAACATCTTCTACCCCTAAAGACACAATTTGTTTATTCCAATGCACTTTGAATTGTCATCTGCAACTTCTATGAATTTGGACAAGGCTACAATTGTGTCAACTTGTAAAATGGCAAAAAATCAACTAAGCATAAGAAAACATTTTGATACAAACTTAAATTGGTTTGAAAACTTGTTTTCTCACACTTTACAAAACAAAATATTTATAACTGGTCCAAATTAAAACAAGTTGGAGACAATATTTCAAAATGTACTAAGATTAGAAAACATTGTGAGAAAAGTACAAATTGCTTGTTATAAGAAATTTCTCCTTTTCCCACAACGATTTCCATGATTGCATTTCTTCAGGGCATCAGAGATTATCCATGTGCAGTAATAGGTTAACTCTCAGGAAAAAAGTTTTAGTAAATAATTTAGAAAATTAAACAAGAGGACCATGATGGTTCAAAATCCCTCACCTGAATCATTTGCTGTTAAAACAAGATGTGTTAGTGAAACACTATGCCCACGAAACGGGAATTCTTTAGAAACGGGTAAAGGGTTAAAATTTTGACCTTGACCTTGATGAAATGACCTTCCCCAGTTGTGCCTTGTTCAAACCTATCTACATACCAAATTTTAACATTGTTACTTAATAGTGGTTGAAGTTATAGGAAAATGTTTAGTTGGCCGGTTAAGTTTTGCAGACAGACAGACAGACGGACAGACACACAGACAGAAGGACACCGGTAAAACAATATGCCCCCGACCTTATCGATGCGGGGGCATAAAAATGAAACTGGAGCCAAATGATTATTACCAGTTTCAAGAAGATTAATCCAAAACTATGGCCTTTATAGTTTAAACAAAGAAATTATCATAAAGGTCCCTTTTCCTGCGTTTTCATATAGAACCATTCTATAATCAATAAGGTTCATCCTTATGACCAAACAAATATTCTGGCCAAGTTTCATGAAGATTGAGCCAAAAATGTGGCCTCTAGAGTGTAAACAAAGAAATTGTCATTAAGGCCCCTTTTCCTGTGTTTTCTGATAGAACCTTCCCAGATGATGATGATGACGCAGATGTTGATACAGACAAGGCCCTGGGTTCAGCAAATTACTCATGTTTTCTCTGAAAACAGCCAAGCTAAGAGTTAATGGGCAACCAAAACCATATAAGTACTCATATACTTATACGTTAGTATGTTTTGGTTATCCTTCAACAACTTCTTTTCATAAATATCAGAGATGAAAATGATTTGATCGGTCAATAGACTTTTTTGAAAGATAGCAGCAATTTTACTTACTTGCAGCAGCTATAAAATCAGGATGAAGGTCAAAGGTCATTAGAGGCTCTGGCAATGACCTGAAAATGATAACTTTGATAAACTTTTCTACCACCTGATAATATGAGTCTATGAGTGACATTTCAATCAATTTAACCCATTTCCAGACAGCACAATTTTAGATCGGTCCAAATTGAATTGAGTTGCATACAACAACTCAAATTTCTTAACCCTTGTCATGCTATATTATTACCTTACTGAATTGCTGTCAAATCAAAGGACTGAGAGCACTGATGGAACTTGTTGTTCAAAAATCAATATGTTTTTAGAAATCAACCTCATAAACAACTCGGGAAGGAAAAGTATGATCAGGAGGTGTAGACTAAGATCAGCCTGCACATAAGTGCAGTCTGATCTTAGTCTACATCTCCTGCCAAAACCGGAATATTCCGTGTTCAGCATGACAGGGTTAATATTTTAGATTTTTTCTACTTTATTGGTAGAAAACATTGTGGAAAATTAAGAAATTGGTTGTTTTACACAATACTTTCTAATTGTTTTCTTGAAGAGCATCCAAAAGTGTCATTGTGTTGTAATGTGTGGGAATGTGTGAGACATTGAGAATCTTTCACAGCCATTAAGTGCATTAAGAAATTGCTGATTGTCTGAAGGAACAATGAGGTAATAGGTATCTAAAGAGCATGAGGTCAAGATGTTGATCAGACTGTGTGGATGGACAGGTTGATCCCAGTCTTTACTTGACACAATTATGAAATTGTTGGATATTAAACAGATTTATATCTTTTAAATATTGAATGTGCAAAGCAAGGAAAAAAACATAAATCTGAAAAGAAATCTTTACAATAAAGACTTAAAATAAGCAGTTTTCAAACAAGAGGCCCATGAGGGCCTGAGACGCTCTAGAAATCATATTTAAGGAAGTTAATTGCTTAAAGAAGAATGCATAAAACAAATAACAAATTGGACTTTATCCCCTTTATTATTTTGAGCAACAATCCTTAAGGCCTCTTTTCCCTTGTTTCATGACAGATCCACTTAATTTCCAAAAGGAAGTTTCCTTAGGACCCTACAATCATAATATGAAATTTTCAATAGAATCCAATAATTATTGTGGACTTAATCAAGTAAACAGGATAGTTTTGAGTGAAAATCCATAAGGCCCCCTTTCCTGTGTTTACTTATAGATCCATTTCAGTTCCGAAAGGAACTTTCCTTACGACCCTACAATAGTCCTCTGTGAAATTTTAAAGACAAACTGATAATTATGAACTTCATCACATAAACAAGAATGTTTTGAATGATAATGTAAGGCCCCTTTCCTGTGTTTCCTATGGCACAATTATTGCTTGCATCTTTGAAGAGAAACCAATTAGAACAGTAGACTGTATTATGTTAACAAAGATATTTCAATCAAGTTCTCATAACACCCATTTACCCGCGATACTTTATTGTTGGTTGAATCATTTTGTGAAAGTTTAAAGTGAATCTGATGACATAGGGGGACTTCATTATGTTAACTAGAATAATAAAAAAAATTCATATGGCCCCATACTTGAGGGATTGTACCCAATTTTGAAAAGAACCATCCTTATGATTGTACAATCATTCTGAGAAATTTTGAAGTGAATCCAGTGAAATCATTGTGTTTACTAGAATATTTAAGAAAGTTTTCATAAGGCCCCTTTTCATGCAATACTTGCCATATCAGATCCACTGTCAAAATCAACAATTGTAATGATGGTACAATCAATCTGTGTAATATGTCAAATTCTTGTGTTAATGAGGATTTTACAGTGAAATTTTCATAGGGCCCAGTTTAAAGAGAATCAATGTAAAGTGGACTGAATTGTGACAAGAATTTTTGAAACAAAATTTTATAAAGCCCCTTTTCCCATTAGACTTAACAAATCATAACCAATTTACAAAGGAACAACCCTAATGATAGCTAGTTTGAAGAAAATGATAAAGACTAAGGACTTTATTGTGATAATGACGTTTTTGCAATGAAATTTTCATAAGCCCCTTTTCTTGTGTCACTTAACAGATCAGACCCAATTTACAAAGGAACAATCCAAATGATGGTACAATCATTCTATTAAAAGTTGAAGAGATTCTGATAAAGACTGAAGACATGCTTGGGTTAATGAGGATTTGGTAATAATTTTTCATAAAGCCCCTTTTCCTGTGATACTAGACAGATCAAGCCTAATTTGGTAAAAAACAATCCTAATAATGGTACAAACATTCTGTGAAAGTTTGAACAGAATCCGATGAAAACTGTGGACTTTATTGTGGTACAAGGTTTTTCAAAATCAAATTTCATTAGGCTCCCTTTCCTGTGACACTTGACAGATCAGGTCTAATGTCAACATCAACAATCATAATTATAGTTCAATCACTCTGTGAAAGTTTTAAGAAAATCAAATGAAAGCTCTGGACTTGGTAACAAGGATCATAGATGAAATTTTCAAAATGCCCCCTTTCCCATGATACTTGACAGATCAGGCCACATTTGAAAAGAAACAACCCTAATGATGGTACAAACATTCTGTTGAAGTTTGAACAGAATTCAATGACAAGAGGACCACGATGGTCCTAAATCACTCCCCTGAGTATGATGGTTCATGGCTTAATGATATATACCAAACTCTCTATCTAATTATTTTGGAGAAGATGTTTAAGGATTTTCTCTTTTAATCCTAGGTATATTAATGATCCAACCATATAGCGCTAATTTCCTGAATATGGTAATGCTTTGAAGTATAGACATGAATACATACCAAATATCAAGGCTCTAGGGCTACTGGTTTAGGAGAAGAAGGTTTTCAAAGATATCATTCTTTATTCCTACCTAAAACTGGGGATTGCACAGAAAAGGGCTAATTTTCAGAATACAGTTATTCTTTGGAGTATTTTGGTAGAGGGTAAATAGCTGATGATATGTACCAAATATCAAAGCTATAGGCCTTATCTTTTGGGGGAAGAAGGCCTTAATAGATTTACTTCTATATTCCTTGGTAAAATCAGGGAGTGCACAGAAAAGGGCTTATTGTCAGAATAAGGTAATTCTTTGAAGTATTTTGGTATAGGGGCAATAGGTGATGAAACAAACCAAATATAAAAGCTCTAGGCATTTTTGTTTGGGAGAAGAAGATTTTCAAAAAGATTTCCTTCTTTATTCCTTTGTAAAATCAGGGATCACACAGAAAAGGGCTAATTTTCAGAATACAGTAATTCTTTGAAGTATTTTGGTAGAGTGTCAATAGGTGATGATACATACAAATTATAAAAGCACTAGGCCCTATGGTTTGGGAGAATAAGATTTTCTTAGATTTTCTTCTTTATGCTTTTGTAAAATCAGGGATTGCACAGAGAAGGACTAGTTTTCAGAATTCGGTAATTCTTTGAAGTATTACCTACCAAATATAGAAATTCTAGGCCTAACTGTTTTGGAAAAGAAGAATTTCAAAGATTTCCTTCTTTATTCCTTTGTAAAATCAGGGATCGCACAGAAACAGGATAATTTTCAGAATTCTTTGATGTATTATGGTAAATGGTCAATAGATGATCATACATACCAAATATTAAAGCTTTTGGCCTTATGGTTCAGTAGGAGAAGATTTTCAAAGATTTCCTATATAAAGTCAGGGATTGCACACAAAAGGGTTAATCTTAGAAGTACAGTAATTCTTTGAAGTATTTTGGTAGAGGGTCAATAGGTGATGATACATTTGAAATATAAAAGCTCTAGGCCTTATCGTTTGGGAGAATAAGATTTTCAAAGATTTCCAAAGAAGAACATTTTCTATGATATCCTTCATTACTCCTTTCTGGGATTGCACAAAAAAGCGCTTATTTTCAGAAAACAGTAATTTTATGAAGTAGCTTAGTACAGGGTCAATAGGTATTATCACACACTAAATATTCAAGCCCTTGGCCTTATGGTTTGGGAGAAGAAGACTTTTAAAGATTTCCTTCTTTATTTCTATGTAAAATCAGGGATTACACAGAAAAGGGCTAATTTTCAGAATACAGTTTATTCTATTTAGTATTTCAGTAGAAGGTCAATAGATGATGATTTATACAAAATATTAAAGCTCTAGGGCTTATTGTTTGGGAGAAGAAGATTTTCAAAGATTTCCTTCTTATCTCCATGTAAAATCAGGGATCACACAGAAAAGGGCTAATTTTCAAAATACGCTTATTCTTTGAAGTATATTGGTAGAGGGTTAATAGATGATTATTTGTACTAAATATCAAAGCTCTAGGCCTTATGGTTAGGGAGGAATATATTTTTTAAATTTTTCCTTATTTATTTCTCTGTAAAACAGGGATCGCACAGAAAAGGGCTAATTTTCAGAATACAGTCATTCTTTAAAATTAGTAGAGGGTCAATAGATGATGATGATATGTACAAAATATCAAAGCTCTAAGCCTTATGGTTTTGGAGAAAAAGATTTTTAAAGATTACCCTCTTTATTTCTATGTAAGATCAGAAATCACAAAGAAAAGGGCTAATTTTCAGAAATAAAGTTTAACCATGAAGTATTTTGGTAGATGGTCAATAGATGATGATTTGTACAAAATATTAAAGCTCTAGGGCTTATTGTTTGGGAGAAGAAGATTTTTGAAGTTTTCCTTCTTTATTTCTCTGTAAAATCAGGGATCGCACTTATAAAAGGGCTAATTTTCAGAATACGGTAATTCTTTGAAGTATTTTGGTAGAGGGTCAATAGATGATGATTTGTACCAAATATCAAAGCTCTAGGCCTTATGGCTTGGGTAGAGAAGATTTCTTAAGTGCCATGGCAACCAGAGTTCTTCATGGATTTAAATTATTTGAAGTATTTTGAAAGAGCATGACCTAAGGATCATTTCTGTGAAGTTTTGTTGAAATTCCATGGTTAGTTTAGAAGGAGAAGATTTTTTTGTAATTGTGAACAGACGGACGATGGACAATATTACCCAAAATAATTACTCACTTAGATTAATCCTTTCCTTTTATGCAAAATTTTAGACCTGTCCCAATTCAAAGGTTTCACAGACAAAAATTCAGAGTTGTTTTAGAATAACTACTTAGTTTTGTAGAAAATATTGTGGAAAAAGAAGACTTTGCTTATTAGAAACAATTTTTCTTTTTCTACAATGTTTTCTCAAATATAAATCATAGGGATGTAAAAACAATGGATTGAACAGGAAAGAGTTTACAAGATCTTATTCATCACCTTTATTGTTAGTGGGACGGCTGACAAAGTGATGATTATGATGATAATTACCTGAGATAATTCTTGACAGCACTAGTGATGGTTTTGGTTTCATATTGACTGGGATCGTTGAGATCTAATTTATCACCTTTCTTTTTATCAAGTCCCATGGCTATTAATTTATTTACTTTAGAATTTACGCCAACAACACGGTAAAGACCTTGATCATCAAGACCTGCAAAGGCAATCAAGATACATGTATGACATATGTGAGAAAAGGGATCTTCCCTTTGGTGCGAAAAGTATCGACCCTAATATTCCATTACCAGACGACACAACTTAAACCATTACCAGACGGCTAAATCTGAGATAAGCCCAAATTGAAAGAAGTTGCAGACAACAATTTGAAGTTTATGAAAATTTGGATTTTTTCAACTTTCTGGGTAGAAAACATTGCGGAAAATGAAGAAATTACTTGTAACAAGCAATTTTCCACAATCTTTTGCAAAGCTTTTTTCCTTGGAGGCATTTAAATGCGTCACTGAACATGAATGGGTTAAGAGTGATCCAAATTAAATAAGATGTGTTTGTGAAACACCTTACCCCCAAAACAGGAATTCTTTAGAAACGGGTGATTTTTATTGTTTTTTTCTTTGTTTTAGGGAAAAGGGTTAAAATTTTGATCTTGACCTTGATGAAATGACCTTCCCCAGTTGCGCCTTGTTGAGACCTATCTACCTACCAAATATTAGCATTGTAACTTAATCAGGGTTGAAGTTATAGGAAAATGTTTAGTTGGCAGGTTAAGTTTTGCAGACAGACAGACAGACAAACGGATGGATGGACAGACAGACAGACAGACACCGGTAAAACAATATGCCCCCAATCTATCCATGCAGGGCATAAAAATGTTGCAGAAGATGGTTTTTAGTTGATGAAATTTAGGATTTTTTTTAATTTTGGGGTAAAAATCATTGTAGATAATGAAGTAATTGCTTGTAACAAGCAATTTTGTCATTTTCCTCAATGTTTTCCAAAGCTCTTTTTCTTTGGGGTTTTTAGCAAGCAATTTTGTCATTTTCATCAAGTTTATTCAAGGCTCTTTTTCTTGGGGCATCAAAACGTGTTACTGTATGGGAAGTTGTTAAGCTTTACCCAATGTGAAGGCTGCCTTGGTAAAATTCTTTTCATTCCTGAATCAAGAATGACTATTCTACCTTAACCCTTGTCATGCTGAATAAATCCATTTTCGAATGGCATGAAAATAAAAGGGACGAAAGCACTGTTAGTACTTCTTGTTCAATCATCAATATTTCTTATGGAATTTGATTTCATAAGCAACTCTGGCATGAAAAAGATAATCAGGAGGTGTAGACTAAGAGCAGACTGCACTTATGTGCAGGCTGATCTTTGTCTATACCCCCTGCCAAAACCGGAATAATCCGGGTTTAGCATGGCAAGGGTTAAAATATGACTAATTTTGCAAACTATGCTTGACCTCTGCAGGATCTGACCTCTTTTTTTAAGTATTTATTTCATGGAGAACACTCTGTAGGTCCCTCTTCACCTTTCTAAACTGTTAATTATGTAATACTGATTCTTTACAGTAAGAATTGGTAAGTTCTAAAATACTTGTCAAGGAAGAACTTATAAATAAAAGTGTATTCTCCTTTTTATTTCTTTTTTCTCAATCCTTTTCAATCATGTATTCTAACAACAAATTTCTTACTTAAAACTTATCATATTTCATCGATGTTAGTTTGAAGTATATCACACTTTTATTGCTTGGTATAAGGTTTGATAAAAACAAAACATCCTTGTGAAAACTAGTGCCCCCAAAACAGGAAAATTTACACCATTTCTGTTTTGGTATCAGCAGATGAAAGTTGTTTACAGCTATTATCATACAACATATGACCAATGTATCTTAAATGGTCGAGAACTGAACTAATATGCAATAATTTTCGGTTATGTTTCATAGGAATTTTAGGAGCAAGGATTAAAATTTTGACCTTGACTACTTGACCCTTACTGGAAACCATCATTGAAGGTACCTAGTTACCAAATAAAAAGTTTTTATGTTGAATAGTGTAGAAGAAAATGAAATTGTTAAGCTATGATAGAAATTAAACCATTCCCACACAATCCCACATTTTCAGGCATCAAAGACAGCTTTAGAAAGCATTGTAAGAAATGTTTTTTTCTTTGTATAGCCCTTATTTTTCAAAATAAACAAACTTTGTTTTGTTGTCTGCAACCTCTTTGAATTTGGGCCAGTTTAAAGTTTTGTTGCTTGGAAATGAGTTAAAAGATGACTAAAATTTAGACTGGTCAAATATAAAAGAAGTGGAAATTGAAAATTTTTAGTTGATAGAATTTCATAAAATCTGTGTCTTATGGGGTAGAAAACATTGCCGATAATGAAGAAATTGCAAGTAACAAGCAATTTCTTCATTTTTCCCACAATGTTTTCCTAGGCTTTTTCTTGAGGGCATAAAAAAGGAATGGACTAAAAGGGTAAGAGAAGAGAATGACCATAACCTTCAATAGAAGACCCTCACTATGTGGGTTCATAGATTGACAGGTACCTGCATACCAAAAATGGACCATGTATTTTGAATAGAACAGAAGACATGGAAAATGTAAAAGTTTTCTTGGTCAAGTTTTGATAGGAATTTTTGGGGCAAATGGTTCAGATTTTGACCCTTGTCCAAGGATCCATTCACAAGATGAACAGGCATACATCATACCAAATATGTTCTTAGTATTCGGAATAGTACAGTAGAAATGGAACATGTTTAGTTTTGGGGTTAAGTTTGGCAGACAGATGGACAAAAAGAATGACAGACAGATATAAACAGTGAAACAATAGCCTCTGATTTTTCGAAGCTAAAGTTAAGAAATAATTCCTACCTCTATTTTCTATTGCACTCAAACATCTTTTGATAAAGTTAAAACCAACATCATCTAATGAAGCTGAAATACAAAAATAATAATACTCTTCCTTAGCCTATCAAACAAACTTAAATGCTACAAAGAAAAGGGATTGATCAGATTTTCATTAATTATCCAGATTAGCTTCCATACATTATCAAAACCATCCATTTCTATAGACATATACAATAATATTAATTATGTGCATTTGTGAACACTCTCCTACACACAAAACAAGAGGACCATGATGGTCCTAAATTGCTCCCCTGAATATGATGGTTCAAGGATTTATGATATATACAAAATAGCATAGCCTTCTGTCTAATTATTTTAGAGAAGATGTTTAAGGATTTTCTCTTTTAATCCTAGTTATATTGATGATCCCACCATATAACCCTAATTTCCTGAATAACGCAATGCTTTGAAGTATAGACATCAATACATACCAAATATAAATGCTCTAGGCCTAATGGTTTAGGAAAAGAAGGTTTTAAAATATATCATTTTTTATTCCTATCAAAAATTAGGGATCACAAAGAAAAGGGCTAATTTTCAGAATACAGGAATTCTTTAAAGTATTTTGGTAGAGAGTCATTAGCTGATGATACATACCAAATATCAGAGCTATAAGCCTAATAGTTTGGGAGAAGATTTTCAAAGATTTCCTTCTTTATTCCTTTTTTAAAATCATGGATCGCACAGAAAAGGGCTAATTCTAAGAAAACAATTATTTGTTTAAGTATTTTGGTAGAGAGTCAATAGATAATGATATGTACCAAATATCAGAGCTCTAGGCCTTATAGTTTGGGAGAAGAAGATTTTCAAAGATTTCCTTCTTTATTCCATTGTAAAATCAGGGATCTCACAGAAAAGGGCTAATTTTCAAGAAACAATTATTTTGTTTGAGTATTTTGGTAAAGGGTTATTAGATAATTATATGTGCCAAATATCAGAGCTCTAGGCCCTATGGTTTGGGAGAAGAAGATTTTCAAAGATTTCCTTCTTCATTCCTTTGTTAAATCAGGGATCTCACAGAAAAGGACTAATTTTCAGAATACAGTAATTCTTTGAAGTATTTTGGGAGAGGGTCAATAGGTAATGATACATACCACATATAAAAGTTCTAGGCCTTATGGTTTGGGAGAAGAAGATTTTCAGAGATTTCTCTTCTTATCCCTTCGTAAAAACAGGGATCACACAGAAAAGGACTAATTTTCAGAAAACGGTATTTCTTTGAAGTATTTTGGTAGAGGGTCAATAAGTGATGATACATACCAAATATCAACGCTCTTGGCCGTATGGTTTAGGAGGAGAAGATTTTTTAAGATTTCCTTTGTTAAATCAGGGATCTCACAGAAAAGGACTAATTTTCAGAATACAGTAATTCTTTAAAGTATTTTGGTAAAGGGTCAATAGGTGATGATACATACCAAATATCAAAGCTCTAGGCCTTATGGTTTGGGAGAAGATTTTCAAAGATTTCCTTCTTTATTCCTTTGTAAAATCAGGGTTCACACAGAAAAGGGCTTATTTTCAGAAAACGGTATTTCTTTGAAGTATTTTGGTAGAGGGTCAATAAGTGATGATACATACCAAATATCAACGCTCTTGGCCGTATGGTTTAGGAGGAGAAGATTTTTTAAGATTTCCTTTGTAAAATCAGGGATCGCACAGAAAAGGGTTAATTTTAAGAGTACAGTAATTCTTTAAAGAATTTTGGTAAAGGGTCAATAGGTGATAATATGTACCAATTTTTAAAGCTCTAGACTTTATGGTTTAGGAGGAGAAGATTTTTTAATAATTGTTTACGGACAGACAGACGGCCTCCGGACAATTATGAATCACAATAGCTCACCTTGAGCACGTTGTGCCCAGGTGAGCTAAAAACAAACAAGAGGACCATGATGGTCCTAAATTGCCCACACGAGTATGATGGTTCATGGCTTTATGATATAAACAAAATAGCAAAGCCCTCTGTCTAATTATTTTGGAGAAGATGTTTAAGGATTTCTCTTTTAATCCTAGGTATATTGATGATCCCACCATATAGCACTAATTTCCTGAATTAGTAATGCTTTGAAGAATAGACATCAATACATACCAAGTATAAAAAGCTCTAGGCCTAATGGTTTAGGAGAAGAAGGTTTTCAAAGATATCATTATTCATTCCTAACTAAAATTAGGGATTGCACAGAAAAGGGCTGATTTTTTTAAGTAATTTGGTAGAGGGTCAATGGCTGATGATGTATACCAAATATCAAAGCTCTAGGCTTTATGATTCGGGAGAAGAAGATTTTTAAAGTTTTCCTTCTTTATTCCTTTGTAAAATCAGGGATCGAACAGAAAAGGGCTAATTTTAAGAGTATGATAATTCTTTGAAGTATTTTGGCATAGGGTCAATATATGATGATATGTACCAAATATCAAAGCTCTAGGCCTTATGGTTTGGGAGAAGAAGATTTTTAAAGTTTTCCTTCTTTTATTTCATATAAAATCAGGGATTGCCCAGAAAAGGGCTAATTTTCAGGATATGGTAATTCTTAGAAGTATTTTGCTAGAGGGTCAATAGATGATGATGTATACCAAATATCAAAGCTCTAGGCCTTATGGTTTTGGACAAGAAGATTTTTAAAGGTTTCCTTCTTTATGTCTATGTAAAATCTGGGATCACAAAGAAAAGGGCTCATTTTCAGGATACGGTAATTCTTAGAAGTATTTTGCTAGATTTTCAATAGATGATGATTTATACCAAATATCAAAGCTCTAGGCCTTATTGTTTGGGACAAGAAGATTTTTAAAGATTTCCTTCTTTATCTCTATGTAAAATCTGGGGTCGCCCAGAAAAGGGCTCATTTTCATAATATGGTAAATCTTTGAAGTATTTTGGTAGAGGTTCAATAGATGATGATTTGTACCAAATATCTACGCTCTAGGCCTTACCGCTTTGGAGGAGAAGAATTTTTAAGTTTTTTCACTCTGTTGCCATGGCAACCAGAGTTCTTCATGGATTTCAATTCTTTGAAGTATTTTGAAAGAGCTTGACCTAAGGATCATTTCTGTAAAGTTTAAATGAAATTCCATGGTTAGTTTAGGAGGAGAAGATTTTTTGTAATTGTGAACGGACGGAGGGACGGACAGACAGACGGACGGACGATGACCGATCACAATAGCTCCCCCAGAGCACTTCGTGCTCAGGTGAGCTAAAATCAACCCAGCCATTTCTTCTAAATTATTATAAAAGCTAACCATGACCTCATCGGATGTCCTTGAACTTGTACATTTGACCTTAATCCATTACAAGATGGTAAATTTTAGACTGGTTCAATTTGGGAGAAGCTGCGGATGATAAATGTAAAGTTAATGAAATTTTACACTTTTTATCTTTCTGGGTATAAAATATTGTGGTGAATGAAGAAATTGTTTGTGACAAGAAATTTCTTCATTTTACAATATTCCCAATTGTTTTTCTCAAGAGACATCGAAAAGCAGATGACATCTTCAAGTTGATGAAATTTAAAAATCTTGGTCTTTTGGGGAAGAAAACGTTGTGTGTGATGATGAAATTGCTTGTATAAGCAATTCTTTAATTTTCCATAATTTTCTTGAAAGCTCTTTCAAAAGAAGTATAAAAATTGATTGATTAGATCAGATTCGATTAGGAAATTTACATCGGTCTGGATCAATGACCCCCGGCCAGCAAAAACGAATAACCCCTCCCCCTCCGCCTGCAAAAACGAATACCCCCGCCTTTTTACCTTTCCCATACATAAAGGGGTTCATCATTCATTCAGTAGTTGCCTTCTTTTTTCAAATTTTCCAAAGATGATTATAATCTTCAACAAATGGAAGATAGATGAAAACAACTGACAAATCCTGTTTTCATTTTGTTTTTTAAAATTCGGCTGTGTACGGCAGTCCACGAAATTTCAATTATTGTAATTAGATAGATTATCAAAATTTCCTTGTTTTACAGAATTTGCAAATTAGGTCCACAGGGGGATGTGCACATGACTGGCCGGTGGATAAACTGATTATCGGCTTTTGGCACTTTATCTGCAGGTAACGTGTTGAGCCCTTGAATTATTTTGGTTTCAAGTGGATTTTGATGGATGGTGGTCTCTAGAGTGTAAACAAAGAAATTTTCATTAAGGCCCCTTTATCTGTGTTTTCCAATAGAATCCTCCAATAATCGATAGGGTTCATCCTCATGATCAAACAATTATTCTGATCAAGTTTCATGAAGATTAAGCCAAAATTGTGGCCTCTATAGTGTAAACAAAGAAATTGTCATTAAGGCCCCTATTCCTGTGTTTTCGGAAAGATCCTTCTAATAATCAATAGGGTTCATCTCTATGACCTAATCATTATTCTGGCAAAGTTTTATGAAGATAGAGCCATATTTGTGGCCTCTAGAGTGTAAACAAAGAAATTGTCGTAAGGCCTCTTTTCGTTTTCAAATGGAACCCTCCCATAATCAATAGGGTTCATCCTCATGACCTAACAATTATTCTGACCAAGTTTCATGAAGATTGGGTCAAAACTGTAGCCTCTAGAGTGTAAACACTTCAATTGTTGACGTCCCACACTGCAAGACAGACAACAGGCATTCAACGATCACAAAAGCTCAGGTGAGCTAAAAACTCGGTCCAGACCGGCAATATATCAGATTTCCCTAGCCCTGGATTTGATGTGGTTTAGGTCCACTTTTATCAGTCATATCATGGCGGCTGGAGGACCTAACCATGGATCCCTGGTATTTCTCAACCCAGTACTTCATGTAAATCCTTTTGAGCCTCAGCTGCTCATATTACTTAGGTTTATGATTATTAACCCATTGGTAGGAGAAAAATGACAGAAAGGATATTTACCACAACCTGGATCAAACCCTTGACCTCATGTTTAAGCGTTGGACGCCATACTAATTGTGCCAAGAACGCAGCAAGGGTAACAGGATGTGGTTGTGAAGAACCATGCCCTAGAAACAGGAATTCTTTAGAAACGGGTGATTTTTATTGTTTTTTTTCTTCGTTTTAGGGAAAAGGGTTAAAATTTTTACCTTGACCTTGATGAAATGACCTTCCCCAGTTGCGCCTTGTTGAGACCTATCTACATACCAAATATGAGCATTGTAACTTAATTTGGGATGAAGTTATAGGAAAATGTTTAGTTGGCAGGTTAAGTTTTTGAATAACTTTTTAGGGAAAAGGGTTAAATTTTTAACTTGTCCTTCATGAAATGACCTTCCCCAGTTCCTTGATGAGACCTATCTACATACCAAATATTAGCATTGTAACTTAATTTGGGATGAAGTTATAGGAAAATGTTCAGTTAGCAGGTTAAGTTTTTGAATAACGTTTTAGGGAAAAGGGTTAAAATTCTGACCATGACCTTGATGAAATGACCTTCCCCAATTGCGCCTTGTTGAGACCTATCTACATACCAAATATTAGCATTGTAACTTAATCAGGGTTGAAGTTATAGGAAAATTTTCAGTTAGCAGGTTAAGTTTTTGAGTAACGTTTTAGGGAAAAGGGTTAAAATTCTGACCATGACCTTGATGAAATGACCTTCCCCAATTGCGCCTTGTTGAGACCTATCTACATACCAAATATTAGCATTGTAACTTAATCAGGGTTGAAGTTATAGGAAAATGTTCAGTTAGCAGGTTAAGTTTTGCAGACAGACAGACGGACACCGGTAAAACAAAATGCCCCCCATCTATTGATGTGGGAGCATAAAAATAAGCTGCATTACACCATTCTTGTTTTCCACCAGTCAATGTTACTTACATTCATCTGTTGATGTTTTTGGTTTGTTATAAATCTGTAAAATACAAAGAGTAATAGGACTTCTTTAACTCTTTAACCTATTAGCAGACAACAAAAGTACAGACTGGTCAAAACTGAAAGGAATTGCAGATAGCAATGTAAAGATAATGAAATTTTACATTTTTTCAACTTTCTGGGTAGAAAACATTGTGGGAAATGAAGTAATTGCTTGTTGCAAGCGATTTCTTTGTTTTCAACAAGGTTTTACCAATTGTTTTTTCAAGAAGTTGTCAAAAAGCATCACAATGTGGGAATGGGTTAAGGTGAATCATAGCATATTCTACATTGATTATCACAATACCTTTTAGTAAGTATATGAGGTAAGAAATAATTTCTTTGAACATATCTTTTAACCGATTACCAGATGTCCAAATTTTAGATTGGTCCAAATTGTGATTACAAGTTTAAGCAAATGATATGATAAATTTCTTAGTTTTTTTGGGGAGAAAACATTGCTTGTTACAAGCATTTTTTCATTTTCTATAATGTTTTCAAAATCCTTTTTGCTTGGGGGCATATAAAAGCATTATTTTGTGGAAAAGGGTTAATCACATTGACACTCAGCTGAACAATAGCACAGATTTCCTTGTGGCATTTTATTCAGCACAATATGGCTTTATAATTTAAAATCAATTGTGGTCAATGGAATCAAGGGAAATTGAGACTATTGGTAGATGAAACATGTAATGAAAATTTCAATACAAACAAATAAGTATCTGTTCTAGTCAGCCTTGGTAATCTGTGCTTTGTGCATTAAAATTCTACCTAAAGTTAAAGCAGTTTTTAAATGAACAGTATGACGTGTCAAAATTAAAAATAAGTACCATATTGAGTTGGAAACATTGAAACAAAAGGAGAAATTGCTTATAACATACAATTTCTCCCTTTCTCATGTTTTCCTCAGCTTATTTTCTTAGGTTCATTAAATCTTGGGGGCATATAAAAGCATCATTTTGTGGAAATTGGCTAAGCACAATGACCCTAAGTTGAAAAATAGCACTTAAGAGATAGGTGATTGACAACCCATTACCAGACAAAACATTTCTGACTGATTGTAATGCAAATTTGCAAGACATTTTGTTGAAATTAAGTAAAAAAAAGATGCTATATAGGGAAGAAAACAGTTCTAACTGGTAAAATATTGGGATTAGTTGGTAAAGTTGATATTTTTAATAATTTTAAGGTATTACAATTTTTCACAGAACAAATTGAAGAAAAAGTCGATACTCACTGGTTCTTTCCCATCCATCACATCCATCCATAACTTTCTGTCATCTTCTGATAATGCTTGGAATGTTAACACAGTATTGGGTCTAAAATAGACAATGATTCAAATTTCTAAAACATAACCAGTTACCATTTAGAGAATTTAAAGTGAAAAATTGTGGACCTTGTTAAGCCCATTTTCATTGGCTAGTTAAAATTTCACTAACAATTTCTATGTAAGGTCACCCAAAGAACATTTCTTTAAAGTTTGGTGCAAATAGGAATAGTAGTAAAAGAGCAAAAGATCTTATTACCACACAATCACGCCTTTTTACACCTCCAACAGAAATAGTTCAGAAAACAATGTGGAAAATGAAGACATTCCTTGTTACAAACACTTTAATTTTCAACATTGTAATCTACCTATAATGATACAGTTATTTAAATTTCTTTCAGCTTGAAATTGCCATCTAAAAGTTCTTTGAATTTAAGCTGGTCTAAAAAAATTGTTGTGTGGGAAAGGGTTGAAGAGCACCGCCCTCATGTGCCTGACATTTAGCTGTTGGATGCTGGATAGTGTATAAAAGAAAAAAATTAAGTAGAAAAAAGATTTTTCTTTTAACAAAAATGCATAGAGTATCTCTTGATAGTGTTGGTTGCTCTTTTGATAGTGAATATATATTCTGAAAAATATATATTTTTTAGTTGTTCTATCAACATTAAAAATGACAACATTTTGCTATGACAACAAAATGAAGCAGACTACAAGGCTACAGAAATACCTCATTTTTTCTCTAGAACTTGTAGACAGATATTGTACAAAACACTGTGACAAAAGCCCTGATGACCTTTGACCAGTAGAGCTAAAAACTAAATTGCTACAGGACTTACTTTTCTTCACCATTTTTACTTACTTTTCTTCAACATTTATATCTATACAAAATCTTCTTTCTATTGAATCTGTAGCTCTTCTAGTACACGACTTTAATTTCAATGTTTCACCAGAGTTGTTCTGAAATAAAGTACAATAAGGTCAGCATGGGAAATTATCTATTTCACATTATAGTAAAGACAAACTGAGTTGATTTCCCTGTTTGTAAAAGGAAAAGGGATAATTCTAGTTTCATTACATTTCTAGTTCTCTGTTAAACTTTGAAATACAGTTCTCATTTATAACTTAAATGACATAGTGTTTACAAATAAATCGAACGGAGAACTTGAAGATAATGCCGTTGAAAAGGGTTACTTTCTTTCGTTGTAAACTTTCTTATTTTCATTTTGTTTTCCATATTTCTTAAAAAGTTATTTTCCCTCTGAATTTCCTGTATCCAAGCTTACCAATTTCCCTGTGACCTGACTGTAGGGTACCATATAAAACTGTTTCCCATCTTTTTTATACCAACACCAGTGTTTGTTCCAAGTCGTTGCCAAGGCCTCTATTTGGGTAGTAAATCAATTCATGAAACATCTTGTAAAACACTAGATTTCTTTTGAATAAGTAAAGATATGAAGTTTACTAATGCTTTATACATTAAACAAACTTGTTAGAGTATATTACTTTTGGACAGACACCAAAAGAAAAAGACATTTTCACTTCTTCACAATGGAGTACGCTATTACCAGATGACAAAATTTTAGACTTGTCGGTGGGTGAGAGCTCTGTCTGTAAAAAGTCCTGTCCAAATACACTATCTACCTCTCGTGGTACTCAAACAAGTAACGATCCAATTATAAGTAAAGTACTTTGACCAATGGGCTAACAAGCAAGATTAACATCAAACAACAGCTTGACAAAGAAAGTGCTTAAACAATGAGCAATGGCCAAGGTCACTTAGTTAAAGCTAATAACCTATTGAAGTTTTGAAGCAGATATAAACATAACATATATTAGATACAAAGATGAAAAAAAACACCATTTGTCCAAGGCTGTCAAGGTCACATGGTTGTGGTAAAAGATGAAAACCTATTACTAGATAAATACATTCTGTCAAATAAGATTGCCCAAGTGAAGGCATTTCCAGACAGCACAAATTTTAGACTGGTCCAAATTGGAAGGAGTTGCAGACTAGAAGTTTAGGACATATTAGATTTTTCAACTTCCTGCATAGAAAAAACTTTGTACAATGAAGAAATTCAATTTACACAATGTTTTCCCAATTTTTTGAACAATCTATGAACATTAAGTGTAAGAGGCTTTATTTTTCTTGGTAATAACTATCTCATACAAGAGTCCAATGAGGGCCAGAGACACTCTACTGGTTATCAAGTTTTCTGTTAAAGAAATCTGATATTTAAGGAAGTTAATTGCTCAAAGAAGAATGCATAAAGGAAAAAAAGGGCTTTATCCCCTTTATCATTTTAAGCAACAATCCTCAAGGCCCCTTTTCCCATGTTTCATGATGGTTCCACTCCATTTCCAAAAGAAAGTTACCTTATGACCTTACAATCATTCTGTGAATATTTCATCAGAATCTGACAATAATTGTGGACTTTATCACATAAACAGGATTGTTTTGAATGAAAAACAATAAGGCCCCTTTTCCTGTGTTTTCTGATGGATCAATTTCATTTCCAAAAGGAACTTTCCTTACAACCCTACTATTGTCCTGTGAAATTTAAAAGACAACTTGATAATGATTGTGATCTTCATCACAAACACAAGAATGTTTTGAATGATAATCTGTAAAGCCCCTTTTCCTGTGTTTCAAATGCCACATTTATTCCAAGCATCTTTGAAGAGAATCCAATCAAACTGTTGACTTTATTGTGTTAACAAGGATATTAAATTCAAGTTCTCATAAGGCCCCTTTTCCTGTGATATTTTACTGTTGGTTTTATCATTCTGTGAAAGTTAAAAGTGAATCCGTTGAAATATTGGGAATTCATTATGTTTACTAGAATATTTTAAAAAAAAATCATAAGGCCCCTTTTTACATGAAACTTGATGGATTGTACCCAGTTCTGAAAAGTGAATCCAGTGAAATCAAGGGACATCATTGTGTTAACAAGAATATTTAAGAGAGTTTTTCATAAGGCCCCTTTTTATGTGACACTTGCCATAATCAGATCCACTGTCAAAATCAACAATTGGAATGATGGTACAATCAATCTGTGTAATCTGTGGAATTTATTGTGTTAATGAGTTTATAGTGAAATATTCATAGGGCCCCTTTTCTCATGATACTTTATAGAACAAACCAAATTTCAAAAGGAACAATTCTAATGAAGGTACAATCATTCTTTAAAAGTTAAAGAGAATCAATGAAAACAGTGGACTGAATTGTGTCAAGAAATTTTGTAACAAAATTTTCATAAGGCCTCTTTTTCCGTGAAACTTAACGAATCAGACCCAAAGTACAAAGGAACAATCCTAATGATAGTTTGAAGAAAATGATAAAGACTGAGGACTTCATTGTAATAATGATGTTTGTAATAAAATTTTTATAAGGTCGCTTTTCTTGTGTCACTTAACCAATCAGACCTAATTTACAAAGGAACAATCCAAATGATGGTACAATCATTCTATTAAAGTTTGAAGAGATTCTGATAAAGACTGAGGACATTGTTGTGTTTATGAGGATTTGGTATTAATTTTTCATACAGCCCCTTTTCCTATGATACTAGACAGATCAGGCCCAATTTGGAAAGAAACAATCCTAATGATGGTACAAACATTCTGTGAAAGTTTGAACAGAATCTGATGAAAACTGCAGACTTTATCTTGGTGTAAAATTTTTAAAATTTTCATAAGGCTCCCTTTCCTGTGATACTTGAAGGATCAGGTCTCATGTCAGCATCAACAATCGTGATCATTGTACAATGATTCTGTGAAGGTTTGAATAAGATTCAATGAAAGCTCTGGACTTGGTTACAAGGATTATAGATAAAATTCTCAAAAGGCACCTTTTCCCATGATACTAGACAGATCACGCCTAATTTGAAAAGAAAGAATCCTCAGGATGGAATAATCATTCTGTGAAAATTTTAACAGAATCTGATGAAAACTGTTGACTTTATTGTGGTACAATGATTTTAAAATTAAATTTTATAATGCTCCTTTTCCTGTGATACTTGACAGATCAGGTCTAATGCAAATATCAACAATCATTATTATTGTACAATTAATCTGTGAATGTTTGAAGAAAATCCGATGAAAGCTTTGGATTTGGTAACAAGGATTTATAAATTAAATTTTCATAAAGCCCCTTTTCTTGTGTTTCTTGACAGTTCAAACCCTGTTATGAAAAGAATGATAGTTATGACCTTCCAATCATTCGGTGAAAGTTCCAACAAAATCTGATCAAAGCTGTAGGCTTCATCGTGTTAACAGGGTTTTATTAATTGGATTTTCATATAGCCCCTTTTCCCATGTTACTTGATGGATCTGAACCAATTCCAAAGGGAACTCTTCTTACAAAAGTATAATTATTCTGTTTGAGTATAAAGACAACCCCATCTCATCTGCAGTTTTACAAGCATTAATTAAGATTTTTTTAATTGAATTTTCCTAAGGCCCCTTTTCCTATATTTCTCAATGGATCAGACCCAATTTGAAAGGAACAATCCTTATGATGGTACAATCATTATGTGAAAGTTTGAAGTCAATCAGGTGAAATCTAGGGCCATGATGTGTTAACTAAGATTTTTTTATTAAATTTTCATAGGGCTCCTTTTCCCATGAAACTTAAAAAGTTAAACCTACTTCCAAAAGGAACAATCCATTTCATGTAATAATCATTCTGGGAATGTTTGAAGAGAATTTATTGAAAACTATGGACTCTATTGTGTTTATGAGGACTTTTGCAATCCAGTTTTTATCGGCCCCTTTTTCCTGTGGTCCTTGACTGATCATACCAAATTTTGAAAGGAACAATCCTTATGATGGTACAATCATTCTAAGAAAGTTTGAAGAGAATCTGATGAAAACTGTGGACTCTATTGCTTAAACGAGGATTTTTTAATTAAGTTTTAATCGGCCCCTTTTCCCATGTTTCTTGACAGATCATACCCATTTTCGAAAGGAACAATCCTTATGTTGGTACAATCATTCTGTGAAAGTTTGAATTGAATCTGATGTAAACTCTGGACTCTAAAGTGTTAACGAGGATTTTTTAAATAAATTTTCATGAGGCCCCTTTTCCAATGTTTCTTGATGGATCTGACCAAATTCCCAAAGGAACAATCCTTATGATGGTACAATCATTCTTCGAAAGTTTGAAGAGAATCCGATGAAAACTGTGGACTCTATCGCGTAAACAAGGATTTTTTAATTAAGTTTAAATTAGGCCCCTTTTCCCATGTTTCTTGACAGATCTGACCCAATTTCGAAAGGAATGATCCTTATGACGGTACAATTATTCTGCGAAAGTTTGAAGGGAATCCGATGAAAACTGTGGACTCTATCGCGTAAACAAGGAAAAGTTTAACGGACGGACGCCAGACAGGAAAAAGCCAACGCTATAGCTCTAGTGGCCTTCTGCCAGTAGAGCTAAAAAATGTTTTCTCTAATAAGTTTTTGTGACTTGAAGAACTTACTTTTCTCCATAAGATACAGATAGCCTTGTCTTACCATGCCTCTCATTGTTCCAGAATTATCCACTGGTTTCTGTAAACAGTAGAAGGTATAGTATTGTATATCTAAAAGCTTGCTGAATAACATTCAATCAGTCACAATGATTTGTTCCAGTTTATTTTAAGGAAGACCTTGGACTGAAGTTCTATTTCTTCCATGCATCACACAGTATTCCAAAGTTCCGTTGGCAAAATGCAACAAGTGTAAAACAGACACTGGTACACCATCTTTTTAAATGAAAACTGCACACAGAACAAAATGCATGTTTCTGAAACAACAATGTCTATACATCAATATTTTTTCTTGTTATGTTTGCCTCTGTGATCAGAAACAGTAAGTTATATGTAATGTTTCTTCATGTATCAGAATTAGAAGATTTTTTACATCTACCAAATTCCCTAAGATGGAGTCTAGTGTGCTACCCTGGGACCAAATCTATTCCTTAAGAACAAAAAGCACAAATATCTATCATGAAAAGAATACAACACATCTTTTATTGATTTAATCATTTCAATTTTATTTCTTACTTAATTGTTTTTTAAGTAAAATGAGAAAAATGATTACAAGATGTCTCCTAACAAAATAAACGTATGTGGGGTGATTGAAAGGTCTGTGGCCAGGGCAGAGACAAGCAGTTTAACCCTTACATTTTCATTTACTTTTATTCACCTTGCAATCTCACACACTTTATCCAATGATCTTGAAGCATTTGGATACCTTCAATGTAGAAGGTAGCATCAAGGGCCCAAAAAATGTGTCAACAACTTGTTTGACATCATCATTAGTGCAAATAGGACAGCTGCTGGCTTAATAATATTAAACCTAAGTGGGATGAGTAGTGGAGGCTCAGAAAGGATTTAGTAGTAGTTTAAACCCTATTCAAAGAAGAGGACCAGTCTGAATATTAGTGGTCTGGTGGTGGGTTAAGCTAGTCTCAAGACTCTGTTAAGACCATCTTGCCTCCTGAAACTCATGATATCTTGTATATCTATATGAAAGGTCGGAATATTTACCATGGAAAAAGGGAATCTGAATTTACAGATAATATGCGACTAAAAACAACAAAATATTTGACAGGTCAAAATAGTTATAAGTGACTGAAGCAAAACTAAGCAATTGCTTAACATAGTGGTGTATTTATTAGAATGGTAATTAAACTTGCTCAACATAAATAACTATTTTTGAACCTAAAAGCAGCAAAAACACTCTATATAAAACTAGAATTGTCACTAAGCAGGCAAATACCCCCCACCAGCACTTCGTCACTCAAGTAGAGCAGTTGACCTTTGACTTTCATTACCAAACAAGAGGACAATGATGGTCCTATATCCCTCCCCTGAGTATGATAGCTCAAGGCTTTATGATAAATACAACATATCAAAGTCCTACGTCTAATTATTTTGGAGAAGATTCATAAAGATTTTCACCTTAAATCCTAGGTATATTGAAGATCCCACCATATAGTGCTAATTTCCAGAGTACGGTAATTTTTTGTAGTATTTCGGTAGAGGGTCAATAGTAATTAATACATACCAAATATCAAAGCTCTAGGCTTTATGGTTTTGGAGCAGAATATTTTCTTCCTTATTTCTAAGTAAAATCAGGTATTGCACAGAAATGGGCTTATTATCAGAGTATGGTAATTCTTTGGTATTTTGGTAGCGTGTCCATAGGCTATGTGCTATATCAAATTTCAAAACTCTAGGCTTTATGGTTTGGGAGGAGAAGATTTTCAAAGATTTCCTTCCTTATTACTATGTAAAATCAGGGATCATAAAAAAAAGGGCTAATTTTCAGATTACTATTTCTTTAAAGTATTTTGGTAGAGGGTCCATAGGCTATGTGTTATTTAGAATTTCAAAGCTCTATGCTTTATGGTTTGGGAGGAGAAGTTTTTGGTAGCGTGTCCATAGGCTATGTGCTATATCAAATTTCAAAACTCTAGGCTTTATGGTTTGGGAGGAGAAGATTTTCAAAGATTTCCTTCCTTAGTACTATGTAAAATCAGGGATTACAAAGAAAAGGGCTAATCTTCAGATTAATTTTTCTTTAAAGTATTTTGGTAGAGGGTCAATAGGCAATGATATATACCAAATGTCACAACAACAAGGGCTAATTTTCATAATAAGGTAATTCTTTTAAGTATTTTGATAGAGGGTCAATAGAAGATGATGTGTACCAAATATCAAAGCTCTAGGCCTTATGGTTTGGGACAAGAAGATTTTTGATGATGATTTGTACCAAATATCAATGCTCTAGGCCAATGGGAGCAAAAGATTTTCAAAGATTTCCTTCTTTATTTCTATGTAAATTTAGGGATCACAAAGAAAAGGGCTAATTTTCAGAGTATGATAATTCCTTGAAGTATTTTGGTAGAAGGTCAATAGATGATGATATAAACCAAATATCCAAGCTCTAGGCCTTATAGTTCAGAAGGAAAATATTTTTTCAAGTTTTTTCAATAAATTGCGATGGCAACAAAAGTTTTTCTTGGATTTCAATCCTTTGAAGTATTTTGAAAGAGCATGTGAAGTTTCATTGAGATTCCTTGATTAGTTCAGGAGTAGAAGATTTATTTTTAAATTGTGTCCGGACAGACACCGGACAATGACCGTTCACAACAGCTCACCATTTTGTGCTGAGGTTAGCTAAAAACGGAAAAGGTTTTCAAAGTTCTTTTATAACCTTTGACCTATGTGACCCCCCCTCCTCCCCTAAAAAATTGGGCATCTCCTTGGGTCATGGACAATTGTGTCAGAAGCTTCATTGTCCTAGGTCACATGGCTTATGAATTAGAGCCCAAAAAAAGTTTTCCATCAAAGGTCAATCTTGACCTTGACTTTGACCTCTGTCAGCCAAAAACAACGGGGCACTTCCTTGTGTCATTAGGAACAATTGTATGCAGTACCAAAGTTGAATGTCTATTGGTTCTTGGGTTAGAGCATTGAGTTGATAAAGTCTACAGACAGAGGCACTGACAGACAGACAGACAGACATGGTGAAACCAATTCACCCTCCTCTACTTCATAAATGTTTCATGAAAAAGCAGATAATTCAAATTGGAAAAACTGGTAAATATACAAAATATATACGTTTTCATTGTCCAAAAAAGGGACTTTTAACCCATTACCATTGACAACATTTTAAACTGGTTTAAATTGAAAGTTGCAGACAACATTTTATAGTTGACAAAATATAAAAATCTCTGTCTATGAGGGTACCAAATATTGTTGATAATGGATTTTTTTTTTTTCAAAAAGCAATTTCTTCTTTCTCCACAAGGTTTTCTTCAGTTTTATTCTACAGGGGCGTCACAAAGAGATATTGTGTTGGAATGGGTTACACACTCTGTAATCAGGTGAGCTAAAAAATAACTACAACACTATCAAAGTTTCACTATAGCAATTTTAACAGGACCATTATAGAGAAAATCATATATTTGCATCAAATGCCTGGAGAAACTAATGTTTTGAATACCAAGAAAAGCAAAGCACCAGACTTTAACAAAAAACAAAAAATTTAAAGTTTGTGAGGAAAAAAAATTGCTAAAACAGCATGAGTGACACACAACAGTTAAAGATCTTACCATCATAGCAGCTTGACTCATAGCCTGAAGCTGATGGAAACAATGGAAAGATAGGGAAAATACATTATTTCATTACCATAAGGAAAATACATTATTACATTACCATACAATAAACGTTTAGACTGGTCTAAATTGAAAGAAGTTCAAAGCAACATATATTGGTCCTGAAATTCGTATTTTTTTTTTATTTTGTTGCAATTTCTTCATTTTCACAATGTTTTCCAAAACTCTATTCATGGGGTCCATAAAAAGCAACTAATGCAGGGAATGACCAATATAGCTATAGAGATAAAATAACATTCTCAATACAACTTGAGAGTATTGACTGACCATGACTTAAAGAAATGGTTGGTTTAACTCATTACCACATGGCAAAGTTTTAGACTGGTCCAAATTGAAAGGTGTTGCAGATGACAATTTAAGTTTACAAAACATTGTATAAATGACCAATTGCTTGTTGAAAGCAATTTCTTTATTGTACACAATGTTTTCCCAATTGTTTTCTCAAAAGCATCATTGTGTGGGAATTGGTTAACAGAGCTTTGATATAAAAGGATTTAAGGATCACAATTTTAATCCTCAGCTGGCATTGTTTGAAAATGGGTGATAAGGGGCTATTTTTTTAAAAGTATTGTTAGTTATTTGTCAAATTGCATTACTTTTTGAAATATATTTTAGTATCTATTGAATTTCTTTCACCCCCCCCCCAACAAAAAAAGAAAGGTACAGAGCAAAATCTGCTCTGTGTTCCCACTGAATGATTTCATAAATGGCCAAGCAAATAATAATTTGCTTTTGGGCATACTTGGAAAGAAATTCATGAAAACTGTATATAAAATAATATATGTACAACAAAAGTGATTTTATTACCTACACTACAGGTACACTATGTTAATTAAAATAGTCTAAATAATTTCTAGATAATTTCTGCAGGAACATAAGCCATGTACAACTATTTTAATATTCATACATTATGAATTAAAACAAGTCTATCAGTAATTTGTGATTATACTACTATAAAGAATATATCAAAATTTTCTTTATCTGTGCAATCACAGTTATCAAGCCCTCATTTGTGCCACCAAAATCCAATATCCTGTGAAATTTAACTATTCACTACAACACTGACCTAATCCATTTCTGGATAATACATATATAAACTCTTTCTTTTAATGTTAATAACTGAATGGACTTAATTCTGCAAAATTGTGCATTGAAGAGAACTCAAGAAGCATTGTTATAATTCCAAATTTCACTCATCAAAACTAATTGAAAATTAACCAAAAAGAAGGAGAAAAAGAAGGAAAAAAAGAAAAAAGGGTTCCTAGCAAAACAAAAAGGGGGAAAATGTGGTTGCATGGACTCGTCAAAAGCTACAGTAGTTATGTAACATTTCATTCTCAAGCTTGGATAATATCATCACAAAGTGTTTCCCCTATTTTATAAGGTTCTGTCTTAAGAATCCATATTATCAGTCTAGTATCTGATGGTTAAGTCTCACCATTTATCGTGAGGGATAATTGCTACAAGTTTCATTTTCATTATGATGCTTGACTGTCACAATCTAATATAGAAGAAAACATCTAAGTATGGCATCAGGGAGAATGAAGGCTAGCTGTGACTGGTAAGAAAAATTTTGTGATGGTTAATCATCACAAGTATTAGAATTCTGAAAGTTTTTGACACTTTATAAAACCATGATTAACTTTTAAAATGATGGCTAAGTACTGTTACAGGAATTGCATGCTGCTTTTTATCTATCAGACAATGTAATTATTGAAATTTCATCCATTTGCTACAAAACCATAAAGGAATTTGGGTCATCGTTTCAGCCAATAAATCATATAAAGCTATGCAATAACGCAAGATGTTGAAAACAGTTGAAAATATTTTAATATGCTCTACATTGGTTTCAAAAGAAATGTGACCAGGGGTTGTGATAGGGGATAGAATCTTTTGATTTGGAAAAATTACATTGTGGCAATTCATAGTCACAAAAGAAATTGACATTTAGATACAAGACTGTCAAAGATATTGGCAAAGAAAAAAATGTAATTAGAATGGACACAACAATAAATTAGATTAGATTTATGTTAAGTACGGAACAAGATGATCATCTGGTTCTTTAACCCTCATCTGAGAATGGGCCTTAGTTACACAATTTTCTTTTATTTAGGCAGTTTAAAAAATGTTGACCATATAACACTTCAAGTTAGCCTGAAATAACATGTAGTTTTTGTAACTCCTTAGACCATTAAATTGAACTTACATAAGTCACACAATAAACTTATCCAAAATTTCCAAAGATTTCTTATGTACTCGTACATATTCAAAGCGCATAGTGAAGACACTAATCGAACAGTGCTAAAGCTTCACTCAGTGCTCATGAGTGTCTGTCTAACTAACCTATTACCAGACGGTCAAATTTTAGACCATTCCTAATTGAAAGGAGTTGCAGACAACAATGTAAAGTTTAAGAAATCTTAGCCTTTTTTCAACTTTCTGGGTAGAAAACATGGTGTAACAAGAGCTTCACAGAGCAGTGCGTATACGCCCGAAGGGGCTTGTAAGTAACCCTGCTTTGTCAGCTATGTTAGCTTGAATGATAGCTCATGCATTTTATCAAAAGAAAGATCTTGTTACCTCAATAATATTGTATACACTTGAGAAACAAGTGTTTTTAGTTCAATTCGAGGGCAGATAATTCAAGATAACTCAAAAATGACTGGAAAGATTTGAATTTCAAAAGTCTTATGCACAACAAGATATCATAGGAAGTAACTGTGCAAAGTTTCAGCTCATTCCCATTGATAGTTTAGGAGGAGTTAAGCACACAAAAAATTGCTAGCAGACGGACAGACAGATGGGCGGACAGACGGACTAAAATCATTGAGATACATTGTTGCAATTTTCTGTTAAATTCTATGTAAATTGTAGGAGCTTTGTACAAAGTTAAATGTAAATTGATGCTATTTTGTTAAGTCAAGGGAAGATAATTCAGAAACAACTTGATATTTCAAACAAATTCTAGTCCTAAGGACAAGTAGACATCACACAAAGTCATTGTAGCAAGTTTCAGCTCATTTGATTGATAGTTTAGGAGGAGTTGCGCACACAATAAACAGTGATTTTTGTTCAATTCAAAGGCAAATTACTCAAGATAACTAAAGAATGACTGGAGTGATTTTACTTTCAAAGGTCTTATGCACAACTTGACATCATGGGGAGTAATTGTGCCAAGTTTCAGCTCATTCCCATTGATAGTTTAGGAGGAGTTGCGCACACGAAAAGTTGCTAACGGACAGACAGACAGATGGATGGACGGACGGAAGACCGGGCCAAAACATAATACAACCCTTCGGGCGTATAAAAATGAAGAAAATACACAACTAGACATCATGGAGAGTAATTGTGCCAAGTTTCAGCTCATTCCCATTGATAGTTTAGGAGGAGTTGCGCACACAAAAAATAGCTGACTGATGGACGGACAGACAGATGGACAGACAGACGGACAGATGGACGGACAACCCGGGCCATAACTAATATGACCCTTCGGGCGTATAAAAATTAAGAAATTTACAAGCAATTTCTTCATTTTACACCGTGTTTCCCGAATCATTTTCTTGATGGGAGTCAAAAAGCATCATTGTGTGGGAATGGCTTAAAGCTTTGATTACAAGGCATACAGAAAATAATTCATCTTTTTTATTGATTATACATGGAGCCAAGTTACATCAGACAATAAATTAAGATACTTGACAAAACTGTTAAAAAAACTTTTATAGAAAACTACTTTTTTTTATATATCTTGACAAAAAGAGGTCTGTAATGCCACTACTCAAGTACATATCTAGCAACTGGAAAGCCATCAATGGACAAAAAACCTGCATAATAGTGACCTTGACCTTGGAGCTATCTTAAAACATAATTTAAAATGGCACATCTACTTATGATGGAGAATAGTCGTCTCGAATCATTTTAAAATCCATGAACAAATGTAGGTGATATTCACAGGACAAGCTTAAGTTTAACATTTGACCTTGAGCCTTAATCTTGACACTATCTGGAAAGTTGTTTCAAAAAGTATATCTACTTTTGACAAGAGAGGAATTGTGTAAAGTAATTTTAAAGTCAATTAATAAATACAGGAGTTATGACCTGGACATATTCAAATTCCAATGTCTAATGCACCTACGCACACAAAAGCTTGTCATAGTGATAATAATGTCTCGCCCTCTGCAAGTGGACTCGACATAAAGTTCTAATGCAGGGAGCAAAAAACTCTTAGGCAAACGCCCTTTCAACACCTCCAGGCTCTGTTCATTAGGCTTTAGTTTGTCAGTAGGTGAATCATTAAATAATAGCAAAAAAATCCAACAGTACACTAGTGTCAAGGAGAAGAGTTTGAAATATGTCTAATTGAGCATTTCAATAAAAAATTTGAAGGAGGAGATGCTTATGGAAATTGTAGAGTAGTGGACAACAGAAAACATATGAGAAAGGGCCATCAGAAAACTTTACCAAGAGCTAAAAAGGTGCTAAATGGTCATAAGGCTTACTAACATGCAGACAGGCAGTTAAATTTGAATATGTTAGGAAGAAGTGTCAATGGTCAAAATCATCAATTTTCTGGGGAATAGGTTGCATTTTTTTATACAGTTTTTAAGTAGAGAAACAGATTTGCAATTGAACTGAAGGAATTAAATTCAGGAAAGGTAATTAAAAAGTTTTAATATTTTTTTATCCAGAAATGAACAAAACAAAACACAGTATTTTGGCCCCAATTATGAAAGATCTTGAACCCTACTCCAATAAATCTGTGGTCCCATAGTTTTTTATTGGTTTTCCCTGCACACAGAAATAATTTTTATTTTCTATCTTACATTACAATTTGCTGCAATGCAATAAAAAAAGAATAATTTCTGCTTAGAAAAGAATTTTAACTACCTAGGATTGGAAAATATCATTCAGGATATATCATGTATGCAGATGCTTTGACTCGGCTGCTAAGTGCTGAATAGTGAACAAAAAATTTAAGTTGAAAAGGGAGCATAAATCATACAACAATAGCACTGCCTGCAGGTGACTAAGCTTGGCTTTTGGGTGCTGGATAGTAGATAAAAAACATCTAGAGTTATCCCCCTTGATAGTATAGGTTGCTCTTTTGATTGTGAACAATTTGACAAGTTTAAAGTGAACGATATAAGTAGAACCTGAGATATCACAAAATGTCAAAGTTTTCACACAACGACAATGATAACACCAAGGCTATAGCAATAACTCGGGTTTTCTCCGAAAAACAGCCGAGCTCAAAATAAATTGGGCATTATTTACCTTAACCCCCTAACAAGGTGGTAAAATTTTAGACTGGTTAAAGTTGAAAGCAGCTGCAGATGACATTTTAAAGTTTATAAAACTTTAGATTTTTTCATCTTTCTGGGTAGAACACATTGGGTAAAATGAAGAAATTGCAATTGCTTGTTGCAAGCATTTTACACAATGTGTTCCCTAATGTTTTTCTTGAGGGGCATCAAAAGATGTCATTGTTTGGGAATGGGTTAAGGTACAAATTTTATTTGGGCAGTGAACATTATGTTCCAGATTTCAGATTAAAACTTTTGACAGTAACAGATATCACATAACATAAAAGTTCTTCCATGTAGCTCAGGCTATAGCAATACTTCAGATTTTCAAAAAGAAAAATAAAATAAATAAATAGTTAAGCTAGATATTGACATGAAAAAACACACAATCAGCAGTTGAAAGAATTTGAAAATTAATTTACGGAATAAAATGACAGAATCATTTCTCATGATATTTCACAATTTCAGAGCCAGGGTGATGCAGAACAGCATACGGCACATGCCATTGTAACAGAATACCTTATCTGCTGTCTGGTTAACAACATCAGGCCAGGATGAATTCTGGTACGAACTTCCCACCAACTGCTAATAAGTAGTGACAATCACAACACTAGCACAATATGCAGGCAAAATACTTTTCCCTAAATTAACGGATTACTGGCTTCCGACAGAGGGATAGACTGAGATATTGTATAGTGTTAATTTCCAAAATCTATGGTCAGTAACATGTAACTATATAAAATATGCGACCAAAGTGTTGTAACTACATCTTGAATTAGCTGTAGTTATGTTGTAAGATTTGATTGGTCTACTGATTTTTTCATTGAAAACTGTAATCCATCAATTGAAAAGCTCTTAACTGATAAATAGTAAAAATTCACAGTATTGTAGAAGAAGACTATGTCTGTTTACTCATGTAACCCTTTCTCATTTTACAAAATATCAGACCCGAGGATGCAGAGGACAATGAAAAGTGGTTGTAATTTGAAAAAGAAAATCCTTTATTTTAGAAAATATGGTGAAAAAGGAGAAATTGCTCATTACAAGCAATTTCTTCTTAATCCACAATATTTTTTTCAAATATAAAATCAAGAGGACGTAAAATCCCTTGACTGTAAAAGAAAGGTTAAATCATTTACATGAGACTACTCTTCAGAGTACCCACAATAAAGGAATATACTTGAAAACAGATTATTCTTTTTATTTAACATTAAAATCATCCTACTGTATTTTGTTCTGCTTAACCAGGAGTCTTTGTGTTTTAAAGTTCTTCCCATTTTTACGACATAATTCATGTTTTTTTTAATCCTATTCCCGGATAATTTTATTTTACACTGGTCTAAATTCAAAAACATTGAAGAAGACAATTTTTGGTGGATTGAAATCTTGAATCATTTTGTTTTTGAGGTTGACGCAATCAATTTCTTCATTGTCCACATTGTTTTTAACAAAAAATATCTTAGAGACTTCAAGCACGTGTGGGAATGGTTTGATAAACAGCATAGCATATCAGAGTCAATACAGAGAGTGAGAGAAAATTTTTAGATGACGGAATTTCAAAATTCTTTGTCTTATAGGGTAGAAAACATTGTTAATAATGAAGAAATTGCTTGTTACAATTTCTTCATTTTCCACAATATTTCCAAAAGTTTGTTTTCTTGAGGAGTGTAAAAAGGAGGGATTTTGTGGGAATGGGTTAACAAATGAACATGTGTGTGATATTTCCCTCAATATCACAAGTCCATAAAGTAATGACTCAGATCTGTCTTTGCATCCACACAGTCTGATCAGACTCTCTCCTATACCCTCTGTAGATAGCTAATCTACTCCTCATTTCTATGGACAATCAGTGGATATTTTACATGCACTGTGTGACTGTCAAGGCTAGTTCATATCTAACCCCTTCCCACACAATGATGCTTTTTGACGCCCCTCATGAAAACATTTTGTACAATGAAGAAATTGCTTGAACCAAGCAATTTTTTCATATTTCACAATGTTTTTAACCCAGAAATTTGAAAAAAAATATTAAAATTTAATAACCTTTAAATTGATATCTGCAACTCCTTTCAATTTGGACCAGTCTAAAGTTTTACTGTCTGGTAAAAGACTATGCTTAAAGCACATGTAAAATTGTTGGAACTGATACTGCCATGCTCAAGACTCCTTCTGCAATGCTTTTTTCCCATAATCACTAACCCATAACCACCCAGAGGGATTTCAAACTGGTCCAAATTCAAAGAAGTTGCAGACAGCATTTTCAATTTGAGAAAATTTTGAATATCTTTTTGAATGTCCTTTTTGACTAGTAAAGCAAGGTTCAAAATCCAGAAATTGATTGTAACAGGCAACTTCTTCATTTTCAGCCTTGTTTTTCTAAGGTCTTTTCTTAGGGGGCGTCAAAAAGCGGGATTCTGTGGAATAGGTTAATACACAATTTCATTTAATTTCAGTAGATAACACTGATCTTAGACTATCAATACTAACTTGCTTGTTTCATCAAGTCATTTTATCACTATGCAGGCAGTGCTAAATACACACACTCACAAAATAACACAATAAGCACATACAAATCTCTTTTCAGATCATGATTTCAAGCATATTATGAAAACATAGAGCTCAGTCTAACCTTTAAGCTTCTACTATATAAGTATATTTGTTACAATATCCCAGACTATCAACATATATCTAAGGAAGTTCCCACACAATCACACTTTTTAACATATCCAAGATCAAAAGCTTTGTAAAAGATTGTGGAGAATGAAGAAATGTTTCAAGCAAATTCTTCATCATCTGCAATGTTTTCTATCCAAAAAGTCATATTTTTTAGAATTTTATGTACTAAAAAATGCTATCTGAGGCAACTTCGAATTTGGACCAGTCTAATATTTTGTAGTCTGATAATGGGTTAAATACCAATATCCATAGCTCCTAAGGTGTATTCTTAACAGCAAAATGGAAATCCCACTCAATGACAAAATTTTAATATTTCCTGAAGAACAACTTTAACCATTTTGATTGAATTTTTGTATTGTCTTGATTTCTCGTTTAACAAAATACCAATGTCACTTTTTTTCTAATAAGAATTTGAAGATTCTTATTGAGTGGCTAAAAAATATTGCTCTAAAGAATACTTTATCTTCAAAATCTCAAAAAGAATTTTAAAAATCTGGCTTAAAGAGCACAAATCAATTTTGTATGTGCTTTTTTTCACAGAGCCTTTGCCTCCCAATAATATTTGACATTGGGCCCTTAGCTTTCTTATCAACAAACAACCAGCACTCCTGCTTATATACTCTGAAGAGAACCTGCTTCAAAAACATCTTACAAAGGACTCTCAGTAAAATCCATTACACCAGTAAAAATTCAATCCTCGTCATGCTGAATCCATATCATTCCCGTTTTGGCAGCAGATATATACAAAGATCAGCCTGCACACATGTGCAGTCTAATCTTGGTCTACACCACCTGCCTACCCCTTTTAAGCCAAAATAGTTTCAAGATAAAATTTCAAAATGAATACTTCCCACAATCAGTATTTTCAGTTCTTACAGCCCTTTGATTTGACTACAATTCTGTAGAGGATTTATCTAGCATGACAAGGGTTTAGGCTCCTTGGATCTTCCTTAAAACCCTCAGTTTGTATAACCAATATACAGTATACCAGATGAACAAGGGTTTACTTACAGATCCTCTTGCTTCCAACATTTTTAACATGAGATTCTCAGCTTGTTCTTTGGTGGCCTCAAAATTACTTCTGGTCTGTTGAATTAAAATAAAAGATGCAGAAGTTATTACACTTAGCTCCATTTTATATAGAATTCAGACTTTTCTATGGCTTTTTACTCATCAGATGATACCTAAAAATAGTTTGAGCAAGACATGTGTTGTCTAGTTTCACATTCTAAAAACAAATTTTAAGAGAATATGTAAATTTACAGATCCCTGGTCCCAGCTACTGAGCTATGAATAACCTGTAGTTACAACATTCACTAGACCAACAAAAATACTTTACTGAAATGTATACTGATGTCAGAGTTCAGAGATCACTTCTGATCTAAAAGTGTGATTTGATTAACCTATTGATTTTTTGATTGGCAGATGTGATTCACCAATTTGCACATCCTAGATAACAATAGGGCCATTGGCCCTAGGCGCTTACCGGAGACAAGGCTCTTTTTCTTTCAACAGTCTAATTTCATATTAAGGTTAGGATTATGATACAAGTGGGCTATACTTTATACATACATTTTGTATACAGCCTATGTACCTGGGGATCCAAAAGTCTAAAGTACAATTTCAAAGGCTTAAGGATAAATTTGAAAGAGAAAACTTTTCCCTCCCTTTGGATCCATGGGTTATAATTTCAGACATAAGAAAGAAGTCAGTGAACTGATGCTTAATGCATACATCCCCCCAAGGGCTCCACATCTTGGGACCCAAGGATCATGATTTGAGCTATTTCAAAGAGGTCAATATACTGATTCTTCCTGCAAAATATCAAGGCTCCACACATTCTGGATCAAGAGGGGAAGATTTTTAAAGATTATTTTAAAATTTCACTTTTGTTGCCATGGCAACCACAGATTTTAAAGGATTTAAATGCTTTTAGCTATTTTCAAAGGGGACCACCCAAAGAACATTTCAGATTTGGTTGAAATTGGCCCAGTGGTTTGGGAAGAGATGTCGTTAAAAAATCCTTCCTTATTTCTATAGAAACCCAATCCCCCTGAGGCTCAACCCCTAGGGACCCGAGGTCAATTATTTGAGCTATTTTGAAAGAGGTCAATATACTGATGCTTCATGCAAAATAACAAGGCTCTACACTTTCAGGGTAAGGAGGAGAAGATTTTTAAAGATTATTTTAAATTTCGCTGTTGTTGCAATGGCAACCAGAGTTTTAAAGGATTTCAATTCTTTTAGATATTTTTAAAGGGGACCACCAAAGGAACATTTCTTTTGTTGCAATGGCAACCAGAGTTTTAAAGGATTTCAATTCTTTTAGATATTTTTAAAGGGGACCACCAAAGGAACATTTCTGCCAAATTTTGTTGAAATTGGCCCAATTGTTTGGGAGGAGATGTCCTTTTGAAAATCCTTCTTTATTTCTACATCAACCCCACCACACTGGGACTCCGCCCCTAGGGACCCAAGGATCATGATTTGAGCTATTTTAAAAGAGCTCAATATACTGATGTTTCATGCAAAATATCGAGTTTCTATACCTTCTGGGTCAGGAGGAGAAGATTTTTAAAGATTATCTTAAAACTTCACTTTTGTTGCCATTACAACCAGTTGTTTTTAACAGATTTCAATTCTTTTGGCTATCTATAAAGAAGACCACCTAAGGAACATTTCAGCCAGATTTGGTTGAAATTGGCCCAGTGGTTTGGGAAGAGATGTCGTTTAAAGAAATTGTTGACGGACAACAGACGGAATGGACAAAAGGTGATCATAATAGCTCACTTGAGCACTTTGTGCTGGGGTGAGCTTAAAATTAACCTTTGATAACATGAATTTTACACACAGAGCCAACATTTGACGCCTTCAAAAGGTTTACATATGCTTAACCCATTACCAGATGACAATATTTGAGACTAGTCCAAAATCAAAGTAGTTGCAAACAATTATTTTTAACTGATCAAATTCTTTGGGTTTTTTGGGGGGGTAATAAACATTGTGGATAATGAAGAAATTGCTTGTTAAGAGTATTTTCTTCATTTTCTGCAATGTTTTCAAAAGGTTTATGCTTGAGGGGCGTAAAAAGTGGGATTGTGTATGAATTAGTTAATTCATCTTGTGTCTAATATCAAAGACTGAATGTTAGTGATGTGTGTGAATATAGTATATTCATACATCAAGGATGTAGTGTCGGTGTCAATACTTATTAAATCTTCTTTTTTGTAATGTCTACAGATAAGGCACATCTATTGTCAAATATAATTTTTTTTTTTGATATATCACAGCTTTATCTCTTACAAAGTTTGTTGTAATGCTTGTAAATACAGAGTATTCACAGTCTAAAATATTCTAAATGAATGAATGAATCACATTTTTGTCTTTTGCAAAGTTTGTTGTAATGTTTGTAAATACGGTGTATTCACTGTCTAAAATATATCACACTTTTACCTTTTGCAAAGTTTGTTGTAATGTCTGTAAATAGGGCATATTATCAGCAGCTGTTTCATGACCTGAAAAATTAAATTTTTAAGAATGCTAAGGATATTGACCTAGCAGAATGTAAGTCTGACAATCTGTAGGACTAGTAACACTGCAGACTAGCAGCTGCAGAGGTGTGTCTTTTTCTGTCAAGACAAAAAATCCCACTAAATAAGATGTTTGATATGACATAATGAAAGATTTTATTCCTTTTCAGGGAAATAGTTTATGCCATCAAGGCTATTCAGCCAATCCCTAGCAAGTTTAACTTCCTCAATAAGAGTTCTTAAATCTCAATTTTCTAGATAAGAACCCTAAGAACGAAACTAATGCAGCTCAGCATATCATTTGACGTTTGAAATGCATTGTAACTTAGACCTCATTCTTGTCCTTGGTCCTACAGGCATAGCTTTCAGTAGCACAAAAATGAAAGAAAAAAGGGATAACAGCAGTTAATTTATAAATGTGATCATTTCACTGGTTTGTGGAATTAACAATTGATAACAAAAAAAAATCTCAATAATTCATCCTAGTCATTTAAGTGATATGGATAAGCATAAACTTTTGAAATTCACATTAACTTACATAATGCTGAATAAAATCCTTCCAGAATAACATTAAACTCAAAGACTGATATTACTAGTTGTTGGTCAGTAATCTCATAAACAACTCTAGTTAGAAAGGGACAAACAGATAGTGTACACAAGATCAAACTTCACTTATTTGCAGGCTGATCTTTCTCTTAACTCCCAGCCAAAAAAGGGGAATATTTTAGGTTTATCATGATAAGGGAAAATTTCTTTGTATGTTTGTATGGAGTTTAAAATGCTTTCAACAGAATTTCACTTGTACTGGTGCACCTATCCATGGCTTCCTGCTGTTTCTCACACTAGCACAACCACAATATTCAACTCTAGCCACCGGCTGCTCATCCCAGTTAAACTCCCTTCTTACCATTTACCCAATAGTTGATTGAATAGGGTTTAGCACCACTATAAACAGTTTTTCAGTCATATTGCAGCAGCTGGAATCTTGTATTAAACGTTAATCAGTAGTTCTATAGCTAACTTACCTTCATGGTAAAATGTTAAAAGACTGTACATGAATACTAGTAACTGAAATAGAAACAATGCAAGATGATTAAACTTAACCCATTACCACACAGCAAAAGTTTAGACTAGACCAAATTCAGATATTGCAGATGACGATTTTGAGTCTGTGATATTCAAAAATTCATTTTTTTTCTGCTCAGAAAACATTGTGGCAATTGCTTATTACCAGCAATTTCTTCATTATCAAAAATGTTTTTCCAAACCTTTTTCTGAGGGGCGTTAAAAAACAGGAATGCCTAGGAGTGGGTTAATGAAAAAGTAATTGTAAGGTATATGCTTAAAGCCTCACTTCCCCTGCGATTTTTTTCATTGAGATTTAAGATCAATATCCCTTTTGAAGATATTGACCAAAGCTTTATACATGTAAAAAGTATGAAACTGATTAGCGCTATTTTGAAATTGCCAGAATTCTATCCTAAAAATAGTTCAGTTTCATTGATGTTCCTATAAATCTTTGGTATTGCCAAACAGTGCAATTTGAGACAACACAATGGAAAAATAATTACATCATTATCATTCAGTTCAAACTAAGCAGATGTATGCTAATACTAAGGCGCACACCTTTCATCTAAGTTGCATGAGTCAAGATATCTTGAAAATGTATTGATTAGGTTTCTGGTAATAAATTACCACAACAAATGTTTTCAAAGTATGATAAGACCAAATGGAGTGATCTTGGATTCTAGTCTACTCACTTATTGATAATTTCATCTTTTGTGCCAAGCAAAGATCAGATGAGTCTTTAATAATATGACCTTAATATCTGACCAAGGCTTTGTCAGATAAGCTTGAACTTGAATTATCCACTTGCCATTCAATCAAATTGTAAAAAGTTGCAGATAACATTTTAAAGGGTGAAATTTGGCTAGACAAGAGTGGGGAAATGTTATTAATGAAACTACAAATAGTTTTGCAGGAACAAGAGAATTTTTCTTTCAGAGACAATAAAACACTAAACTTTAGATTACAAGACAGTTAGCCTGCATTAAGAATCACAAGGAGTAAGATATGAAGTCAACATTGCCTAGGGCTCTTGATAAACAAGGAAAACGTGGTATTTCAAGAAATTCTGAAAATTTTAAAGACAATTAAAATTTCACAGCACCTCCCATTATTCTAATAGAAGACCTCAAAAGGCATTAAACAGTAAATTGAAACAATATCCTAAGAGGGTCATACATAAAGTTTCAGCCAATTTGGCCAAGGCGTTGTCAGCCGGATTAGTGCAGTTGGTAATGTTATTGGCTTCAACCTCAAGATCACAAGTTCGAGTCTTGGGCTTACAAAATTAACAAACTACTTGTCTTTGGATAAGATGTTAAACCAACGCCCTTTGTGACGTTGCTTTACATTAATAACATTAAAGAACCAGACAGAGCTCTCAGCACTTTTATCCTGTATCCTTGCATTATCCCCTGTAACAACTAACCATCTTCTGGGAACATTGTTCATATTGGCAAGTGCTATGGTAGCAATGATAAACAAGGTCCATGTAGGACATGACCATCCCCTGCTGTAAAACAAAGGGCAATAACTCTAAAATTATGCAAGCAAGAGTTGTGGTTCTTGTGCCCTGCACCTCTCCCCAATAAAATCTATCCACCTATGAAGTTTCATGTTGATAGCATTTATACTTTAGGAGATATGCTCCGGAAAAGCTTAGTAACAGAATGATGAAATGACGGATGGAGCCCATGACTATATCCCCTTCACTGACACGGTGGGGGATAATAAACAAACATACGGCCCAGGCATTGAGGAAAAAACACACCTCAGATGGGTGGTATAATAGACAAATTGTTGGTTTGAATGGGGTTTAACACCCCTTTTGACAATTTTTCAGTCTTAGTTCGGCCCACTTAGGTTTATGATTATCCATCCATTGGTGAGAGACAAATGTGGGAAAGGATATGGTCCACCACCAGGGATCAAACCCATGACACCCCATGATTGAAAATTGGGAGTGTGATGCACCTCCAACAGATTTATGACAGTGGTGCCGAATGAAAGAACAAGTTGGCCATGATGGTCCTATATCACACCCCTGAGTATGAACATTCAATGCTTTATGATAGGAGGAGAAGATTTTCAAAGGTATTCTTCTTAATTCCAATTTAAAATAAGGGATCGCACAGAAAAGGACTAATTTTCAGAGTAAAGTAATTCTTTTAAGTACATTGGTAAAGGGTCAATGGATGATGATCTCTACCAAACATCAAAGCTCTAGGCCTTATGGATTGGGAGAAGAAAATTTTGAAAGATTTCCTTGTTTATTCCTATGTAAAATCAGGGATCACATGGAAAAGGGCTTATTTTCAGAGTACTGTAATTTTTTAAAGTATTTTGGTAGAGGGTCAAATGGATGAAAATTTATACCAAATATCAAAGCTCTAGACCAAATGGTTTGGGAGAAGAAGATTTTCCTTCTTTATTTCTTTGTAAAATCAGGGATTGTACAGAAAAGGGCTAATTTTCAGGAAACAGTAATTCTATGAGGTATTTTGGTAGATGGACAATAGATGATGATTTATGCTTAATATCAAAGCTCTAGGCCTTATAGTTTTGGAGAAGAAGATTTTCAAAGATTTCCAAAAGAGACAAAGACTCTGAATTTCACCAACTTAGAATTGTTGTATTTAACTTCTTTTAATCTGAACAAGCATCAGTTAAATTATTTTTGAGAGGTAATGGGATAACCCATAACTGCACAAGAAAATTTCTGACAGGTAGAAATTGATAGAAATTGAAGAAAACAATTTCTAAATAATGAATTTTTTAAAATCTTGGTCTTTTAGGACAGAAATATTATTTTCCACAATTTTTATCAAAGCCTTTTCTTGAAGGGCATCAAAAAGATCGATTGCATATAAATGGGTTAAAGAAATTCTTTTTAAATGATAGTGGTATACTTACAATTTCAACAAATTCGAATTTTTTTCGTTCTTGCACTTCTTGTAAAGATAAGACATATTTCATTGAATGTTGATAAAAACCTCGTCTTTCTAAATCTAGTGCTGCATCAGCCTGTAAAACATATTCAAAATCATAAATAACTTCAGCCACTACCAGACAACAAAATTTTCACTGGTCCTAATAGAAAGAAGTTCGAGACAACATTTCAAATTGCTATTTAATTGAAAAATACATTCCTAATAGGATAGAAAACGCTGTAAGAAAAGGATAACGAGAGGGCAGTTGGCCCTGGGTTGCTAACCTGAGATAAAGGCTCTTTTTCTTTCAACAGTCTAATTTCATGTTAAGGTTAGGATTATGACACAAGTGGGCCATGCTATATACATATATAGGCTTTGTACCCATGAGTTATAATTTCAGAATTAAGAAAGAAGTCAGAGAACTGATGCTTCATGCATATACACCCCCTCCCCCTCTGCCCCTGGGGACCTGAGGGTCAATATACTGATGCTTCATGCAAAATATCAAGGCTCTATGCCTTCTGAGTGAGGAGGAGAAGATTTTTAAAGATGATTTTAAAATTTCACTTTTGTTGCCATGGCAACCAGATTTTTAAAGGATTTCAATTCTTTTAGCTAGTTATAAATGGGACCACCTAAGGAACATTTCTGCAAAATTTGGTTGAAATTGGCCCAGTTGTTTTGGAGGAGAAAATTCCCTCTTTATTTCTATATAAACCCATCCCCCTGGGAATATGCCCCTGGGGACCAGAGGATCATGATTTTAGCTATAATGAAAAGGGTCAATATACTGATGCTTCATGCAAAATATCAAGGCTGTGTGCCTTCTTGGTCAGGAGGAGAAGATTTTTAAAGATAATTTCAATTTTAATTAGTTTAGGTTGTAATTTTCAATTTAATCCACTTTAAATTATTGCGTACAAACCCTTGAATATGGACAGGTCTAAAATTTTGCAATCAGGTCTAAAATTTTGCAAAACAGGAAAGGGTTAAGGAGAAAATTTTCAGAGTTTTCATTCTATACCATAAATGTAAATTAGCCTGGCCCATAACATTTCCATGATATTTGGTAGAAGTCCATCAAATAGTTTCAGAGAAGAATATCTAAATTTATCAGTTTATACCTTATATGAGAATATGCCCTTTCTATTTAAGAAATGTTTTCAACAGATCAAATTTACTCAAGGAAACTGACATTTTAGGGTAATCAAAAGACCATTGCTTGGAAATTTGATTTAAATCAAACTAGTTCCTTTCAAAAAAATTTAAGAAAATTTTTATGGATAGGCAAGTGCATGATTGGACAGATGGTAGCAAACACAACAGATAAAGCCTTTGGCCAGTTGAGGTTAAAATCTTAACCCTTGTCATGCTGAACCCAGAATATTCATGTTATAGTAGGAGGTATAGACAAAGACAAGTCCGCAAATATGTGCAGTCTGATCTTTCTCTATACCTCCTGCTTGTCTCTTTTAAACCAGAATTGGTCATACCTTAGATTTTCAAGACAGATAATAAGTCACAATAAGTGTAGCAAGACCCGTTAGCCCTTTCAAATTGATGCCATTCTGTAGTGGATTTTATTCAGCATGACAAGGGTTAGTATCCAACTGTTTTCTTTCTATAAAATATATTATCCTATCTAATATGAGATCATCTTAAGTCTTTTACATTAATTCTTGATAAAAAAATACAGTTTTATTTCCCCAAAGCTGTTTTATCTCTACAACAAAATACAACCATAAAAGATTTGAACTTGTGTGATGGACTACCCTGGGAACATTCAAATGAAGTTTTGTTGAAATCCACCTAGAAGCTTCTGACACGATTGTCAAATGGCTACACCCAGTGACACATGACAAACAAAGTCTGAATCAAATAGATCAATTTAATACATTATTACACAATCCTACATTTCAATGTGCTAAAGTTGAAGAGCTTTTGAAAATATTGTGGATCAAGATGTGTTTGTGAAACACAATGCCCTCGCAATATAAAAATTGATTCTTGAAAAGCCTTCAAGTATTTGGAAATTTTAACTTTTTTAGTTAATATTTTTGGCATTTGACCTTGGTATGTGACCTTGACCATATCACATGACCTTGACCTTGACATGAGGATATGCATATTATGGAGATGTATCATCATGCCAAATATAAGCATTGTATCTTGAATAGGCTGGTAGTAATTGTCCATGTTAAGACTCTTGGTTAAGTTTTGGTTTTGGTTAAGACCAGCAAATGGACAGACTGACAACGGTAAAACAATATGCCCCGATCTTCCGATGCGGGGGCATAAAAAGGAGAGATTGTATACAAAAAGCAATCTTTCCTTTTTTCTCAAAGATTTCTACACTATTTGGAATTAATTCTTCAATATCAACACAATTTGAATGGTCAAACACAACTTCTTTCAATTTGAACTAGTTTTAAATTTTGGCATCTGGTTATGGATTAACAGTGTAATAATTTAGCATTTGATTATGAGTTTAATGCAATTTTATGTGATATGATTAACCATACAATCATTTTGGATGTCTCTTCAAATTAAACTTGAAAGCATAGATAAGGTGAAAATATTAGTTACCAAGTAACAAATTCCAACTCAATCACCCTTTTTATTACAACACTCAAGAAAAAGGTTAGAGAAATCAATAAGGAAAATAAAGAAATTGCTGTTATTTCCTCATTTTCCAGTGTTTTCAATCTAGAAAGATGGAAATTTACCTAATCAAATTGTTGTCTGATTATGGACCAGTCTAAAATGTTATCTGGTGATAGATCGCTGGCCCCACCCACTTCCAACAGTAAATTCTACTTGCAAAATATTAAAAGTTTGTTTTTTTTTTCGCAAAATTGATGGTCAGTTACAAGTAACGAGAAAGTGAAATTGTTTGATGTTTACCTAAACATTGTAACTACAGCATGATTAAGCTGTAGATACAAGGTTTAAGTTGCAAAACCAACAAAACTGCTTCACATAAATGTTGGCTAATTAGTCCAAGTTCACTTCTGGTCTAGATAAATGATTTGAATGGTCAATTGATTCTTTGATTTACAGCCACAAGAGTCAATTGGAGCTAAGAAAAGTAGAAGCAGTTACTTGTGACTTACCTCTTTAAATGAATTATCAGGGATTTTTGTTTTCAAGTTGAGATATCTGTCTAGGGAAGCACAAAATTTCTGCGTCTGTTTATCAAATTGCTTTTTACCCTCCTGAAATAAAAGAAAAAAAAATATGATAGCTTTTGAGAATAATGATGGAATAGGAGAAATTGCTACTCAAGCCATCTGCAACTTCTTTGCATTTCGAAAATGAAAAAAAAAAGTAATAAAAAAGAATTCGCTGGATGATGGTTTAAAGTTTTTATTTCATTGTTTTAGCTAAGAGATAATTCAATTCAAATTTTCTTTTCAAATCTTTCAAAGTTTATTTAGCTCTTTTCAGTTATTAAGTGGGGGTTGATTTCTTCTTAACCCATTCTCACACAATCCTGCTTTTTCACACCCCTGAAGAAAAAAGCTTTGGAAAACATTGTGGAAAATGAAGAAATTGCTTGTTACAAGCTTGATATGGAGTCAATCTGTGCAGTTTTAAATCAAATATATCAAATAGTTATTGAGAAAGTGAATAGACAAAAGTCAACATATCATCTGAGGACAGGGCCAATAGACAAAGTGACTCCTTAATCCGTTCCCACACAATAACACTTTTAAACGCCCTCAATACAAAAACTTTGGAAAACATTGTGGAAAATGAAGAAATTGCCTGTTTCAGGCAATTTCTTCATAATCAACAGTTTTCTAACCCAGATGACAAAGATTCTAAAATTTTCATCAACTTCGAATTGTCATCTTCAGCTTCTTTCAATTTGGACTAAACCAAAATTGTGTGGTAATAGGTAAATCCCTCCCAAATTGTTTGATGCGGTATATTAACAGACAATATAGACATTTCAAAACTGAATTCATAAGCTGTAGGTACTCATTATAGTCACTCACTAAGGTCATAGAATTGATGGATTGTTGCTGTCAATCAAACAATTAACTGACCAATCAAATCATTCACTTAGATAGGAAATGAATTTTGAACTCTGACTTTTATGTTAAGCATTTTTGTATGTTTGGCAACTTAAACAACATAACTACAGCCCATTCAAGCAGCAGTTATGACAGGTCTCCAATTAACCGTTTTAGTTTTTTGTTACATGTTAACAACCATAAATTTTGTAAAATACCATTGTTTGATTTTAAGTCTAACTTCCTGTTGGAGTTCAGTGGACATTGACAGCAATCCATTGATTATAATGAGTAGCATGCATGTGGACTCACATCAGTCCATAGCAAGACAGTCTTAGCCAAACACAATATAAAGACAAATGCAAGGTAAGGGTAAATTCCCTATTTTGTAATAAAATATGAGCCATGTGTCTTGAAAGAAAAAAAAAACAAACAAGCCTGTTACAAGCCATTTTTTTCTTTTCCAATGATATTTCATATGGATATTTTTCTTCAGTTCATTAACCCTTGTCATGCTGTATAAATTACCTTACTTAATTGCCATAAAATCGAAGGGCTGACAGCAATGATAAAACTTGTTGTTCCAAAATCAACATTTCTTTTAGAAATCATTCAATAAACAACTCTGTCAGGAAAATTACAAGCAGAAGGGGTATACCAAGATCAGACTGCACTTATGTGCAGGCTGATCTTGGTATACATCTCCTGCCAAAACCGGAATATTCCGGGTTCAGATTGACAAGGGTTATAATGCTAGGTAGTGTGTTACACTAAGGTTAGAAATGCTTACAATAGGAATAATCATTCTGTTTATCTATAGTTTTGTTAAAAAGGAGAAAACAACAGGTGTAAAATAGCATTTAACCACTTAGCAGTAAATTCTTCACAAATTAAGTCATAAACCCACATTACTTGATCAAATGTTACATTGTACAGATAAAATTTACACTTTCCAGTAATTTATGTTGTATTTGTTTGATAATTAGAAAATCAAAATTTCTTAAACATTTATCAAAATCAAATGTTTACAAAATTTGTGAATTTGACAAAATATATTTCTTTTTTAACCCATTGCCAAATTACAATTTTGCAGAAAGAAGAAGTTGCAGACGCCATTTTACAGCTTGAGCAATTTAAGAAATAAGTGCCAGATAGGGTAGAAAACATTGTGAGAAAAGAAAAACAAGAGGGCTATTGGCCCTAAAGCGCTCACCTGAGTAGATGACTATAGAAGTAAAATGGCACAAGTGACCTTATCTTGTCCTAACAAGACTTGTTACTGAAGTCTGGTCTCAGAAACTACACTAGAAAAACATTCTTATCATGTTTAAGATATCTATGCCAGAAGCATAGTGACTTCAGAGAAAGGATGGTTATAATAAGATCTGACCTAGTGACCTACTTTATTAACCCACTCCTGTTTTGCAAAGTTTTAGACCTGTCCAAATTCAAAAGTTTTGCAGACTAAATTTTCAAATTGGATTAATTTTAAAAAATAACCATTCAGTAGGGTGGAAAATGTTGTTGAAAAAGAAGCAATTGTTTTTAGCTTTGTTTACAATGTTTTCTCAATTATAAAATCACAGGGGCTTAATAAACCAGGGATTAAACAGGGTTTAAAAAAGGTGAACATCAAATATGAAAGAGTCCATGGAAACAAACATTTTGAACAAATATAGAACCCTTTGACACAATAATAAGGTCCTCTACAGTGAACACAAGGTTTTACTAAGATTTGACCTGGTGACCTAGTTTTTGACCCTACATGACCCATTTTTGAACTCCTCCAAAATATCATTAAGACAAACATTCTGACATAAATTCAAGACATTTGAGCCAAAAATGAGACCTCTAAAGTGCACACAATGTTTTCTCTAGTTTGACTAGGTGACATAGTTTTTTACTGCGCATGACCCGTTTTTGAACCCGAGATATCATGTAGACAAAGTTTTTCAAGATTTTTCAATATCAAATATGAAAGAGTCCATGGAAACAAACATTCTGAACAAATATAAAACCCTTTACACAATAATAAGTTCCTCTTCAGTGAACACAGGGTTTTTCTAAGATTTTACCTGGTGACCTAGTTTTTGACCTCACATGACCTCATTTCGAACTCCTCCAAGACATCATGCAGACAAACATTCTGACATAAATTCAAGACATTTGAGCCAAAAATGTGACCTCTAGAGTGCACATAATATTTTTCTCAAGTTTGAACAGATGACCTAGTTTTTGACCCCACATAACCCGTTTAAATTATTTAGACAAACATTCTGACCCAGTTTCAAGACATTTGACACACAAAAAAAATGACTAGAGTGCACACAAGGGTTTTCTAAGATTCCATCTTGTGATCTATTTTTAACCCCACATGACCTATTTTTCAACTCAATCAAGATATCATGAAGACAAACATTCTGACCAAAATTCAAGCCATTTGAGCCAAAATTGTGACCTCTAGAGTACTCACAATGTTTTTCTAAGTTTTGACCTGATGAAGTATTTAATGACCCCACATGACCCAGTATCAAACTCATCCGCAATATCATGTAGATAAACATTCTAACCCAAATTCAAGCCATTTGAGCCAAAGGTTTTCTAAAATTTGATCTGGTGTCCTAGTTTTTGACCCTGCTTGGCCCTTTTTCGAACTTAACCATGTTATCACAAAGACATACATTCTGACATAAATTCAAGGTATATAAGCCAAAAATATGAACTCTAGAATGCACACAAGGGTTTTCTAAGATTTGACCAGGTGAGCTAGTTTATGACCCCAGATGAACCGTTTTTTATCTACTTCAAGATATCATGTAGACAAACATTCTGACATAAATTCATGACATTTGAGCCAAAAATATGACCTCTAGAGTGCACACAAAGTTTTTCTAAGATTTGACCAAGTGACCTAGTTTTTGGCCCCATTTGCTCATTTTTATACTCGAACGAGGTATTATGCAGACAAACATTGTGACCAAAATTTACAAGATTTGAGCCAAAATAGTGACCTCTAGTGTGCAATCAAGGTTTTTCTAAGATTTTACCTGGTGAACCAGTTTTGACCCTGCATGACCCATTCTTGACCTCAATCATGACATCATGTAGACAAACCTTCTGGCATAAATTCATGGCATTTGAGCCAAAAAAGAGACCTCTAGAGTGCATATAAGGTTTTTCTAAGATTTTACCTGGTGATGTAGTTTTTGACCCATTTTCTAACTCTTCCGATGTATCATCTAGACAAACATTCTGACCAAAATTGAGGATATTTGGGCCAAAAATGTAACCTCTAGAGTGCACACAAGTTTTTTTCTAAGATTTTACCTGGTGACATAGTTTTTGACCTCACATGACTTATTTTTGAACTTGTCCAAGGTATCATGAAGACAAACATTCTAACCAAAATTCAAGACATTTGAGCCAAAAATTTGAGCTCTAGAATGCACACAATATTTATCTAGGATTTTACCAGGTGACCTAGTTTTTGACCACATGACCCATTTTGAACTTGTCAAAGTTATCATGTAAACAAACATTCTGACCAAAATTCAAGACATTTGATCCAAAAATATGAACTCTAGAATGCACAGAATGTTTTTCTAAGATATAACCTGGTGATCTAGTTTTTGACCCTACATGATCAATTTTTATTACTTCAAGATATCAGGTAGACAAACATTAAGACATCAATTCATGACACTTGAGCAAAAAATATGACCTCTAGAATCTACACAAGGTTTTCTAGGATTTTACCTGGTGACCTTTTTTTACCCCACATGACCCAATTTCGAACTACTTTGCAGTATCATGTAGACAAACATTCTAACCAAAATTCAGAACATTTGAGCAAAAAATTCCATCTCTAGAGTGCACAAAGGTTTTTCTAAGATTTGATCTGGTCACCTGTTTATTGACCCTGCATGACCCATTTTTGAACTTGTTGAGGTATCATGTAGAAAAACATTCTGACCATGTTTCAAGACATTTGAGCCAAAAATGAGACCTGTAGAGTGCTCACAAGATAAAAGTTGATGCTGGACCCAGCCTCATCACATTAGCTCACCATGTGGCTAGGTGAGCTAACAAGAGCTTTGCAGAGTGGCGCATATATGCCCGAAGGGGCTTGTCAGTAATCTTGGCTTGTCAGTAACCTGAGCTTGAACGATAGCTAATGATTTTAGTCAAAAGAAAGGTATTATCACCTGAATAATACTGTTTAGACTTGAGAAACAAGACAGCTTTATAATAACTTATCATTCAACATTATGTACAATGGTTAAATTCTATAATTTGAATACAACTGACATAATCAAAGGCCTGAACAGCCTCAAATGCAGTCAGGACTGTATATTAACAATTTGTATGATAGTTGAAGTCATTCTCTGATTTGTCTGTTAAGTTTTCCTTATTATGAAATAACATTATGACTTCTATCTCCCCCCCCGACAGAATCCCAACCATGTTTTCTTGCCCATAACTGACTTGATCTGACTTGTCAAATTCAGACAAAATATACAAAGGATGGTTTAAGGAGCATCACCCTACAAAATTTCGAAAGATAACAAGTGTTGTTACGAGATTTTAGCAGAAACCAACAAAATTCAGCGTGCGGAGAATTCTACACTTACCTTCCTGTCTATTGGAATTGAATAATCCGTAAATTTCTACAGGTCTACAAATTGTGGTTCTCTTTCGGTCCGCGCCAATGTTTATAAGCAAGAATTTTTACCGAGACATGTTTTATTAGTATTGATAGTTGTCGGTATTAATCTAATTGAATTAAGCTTGCACCGACGTAAATATTTCCATCCTTATACAAAAGGGATAAAATCTAAGTATCCCACAAAGCTACCTCTCCTTGGAGACCTTGTTGAACACCTGGGGTAACTGGCACATTGAGAAAATGTCACGTGGATCGACCTTCAACCCTCTTTTGCGGTAATGGACTTGGTCTAATTTCTTTGCCATTGTTAAAGATACAGTAACTATAAATTAACAAAGATCTCTATTTTACGAGTCGGGAATTTACACCAAACAGATGCAAGTGTACAAAACTGGATTAAACTTTATAGCTGGTAACTTTTAAAATCATAAAAATGAAGGTTATAATAATAGAAAAAATCTGAGACGGTGAAATGTCTAGTTTCACTTTCTACTATGTCTAAGAATGACAAATCTTTGAACACCGAGGCCTACCATACCAGTTGTTGTTAAATGAAACCGGTAATGATGGTAAGTTCAGGCAGTCGATTAAATGATGTCAGAGACATAAATATACATTATTCTATGTCTACGATGATGTTAACTTTTGACATAGTGACAAACCCGGAGGATTCCCTCTATTGAGTGGCCTGGATGCCACACTGTTTAAGATGGTATAAATAGAAGTACCTGTAGAGGTCGTGCGCACATTCAGTGATTCGGCTTTTCGTGGTCATTCTTTACATTTTCAGAAAGTATACTACAAGAAATTATGAATCAATTCATGAGCAAGGAAAAATTTTTCAGGTTGTTGCCAGGTTCCTAGAAGCAAAGAGTGAATTTGGGCAATTCCTAAATTACAGTCAGTATCCTGACTGCAATAAAAAAATGATCTTGACCAATGGCCTTGAAACAGGTTTCAACAGAAAATACTCACCACAAGCAATAAAAAATTGACCTTGTAAACTATTACAATGGTTCAGTTTAGGTTTTCAGAGCTCAAAATTGACCTTGTAAACTATTACAATGGTTCAATTTAGGTTTACAGAGCTCAAAATAACCTTGACATTTGAATTCAATCAATACAAGGGCAGATAGTTCAAGAAAGACCCGAGCTTTATGAATTTCTGAAGTCTTATGCTCAATTAAATATCAGAGATTCATTGTGGCAAGGTTCAGTTCAATCCAATAGAATTTGTAGGAGGAGTTGTGCACACACAGACAAAAAATGTAATTTTAAGCTATATTGTTAAGTAAAGGGCAGATAATTCAGTAACAACTTGACATCAAATAAATTTTAGTCCCAAGCACAACTGGACATCATACAGAGTTATTGTGGCAAGTTTCAGTACATTACCATTCAAAATGTAGGAGAAAGTGAGCTGACAGGGTTTTTTCATTCAATGTAAGGGCAGATAATTCAAGATAACTTAAGAATTACTGGAGCGATTTAAATTTCAAAGGTCTTATGCACAACTAGACATCAAAAGGAGAAATTGTGCTTAGTTTCAGCTAATTCCCATTGATAGTTTAGGAGTTGTTGGGCACACAATAAACAGTGAATTTTGTTCAATTCAAAGGCAGATAATTCAAGATAACTCAAGAATGACTGGAGCGATTTGAATTCCAAAGGTCTTATGGACAACTAAATATCATAGGGAGTAATTGTGCCAGTTTCAGCTCATTCCCATTGATAGCTTAGGAGGAGCTTGGCACACAATAAACAGTGATTTTTGCTCAATTCAAGGGCAGATCATTCAAGATAACTCAAGAATGACTGGAGCGATTTGAAATTCAAGGGTCTTTTGCACAACTAGACATCATAGGGAGTAATTTTGCCAAGTTTCAGCTTGTTCCCATTGATAGTTTAGGAGGAACTGGCACACAAAAATTTGCTAACATACAGACAGAAGGACAGACAGACAGACAGATGGACGACTGGGGCCATAATACAACCCTTCAGGTGTATAAAAATACTTGTGATAAGCTATTTCTCTTTTTCTCACAGTGTTTTCTTAGACATTTTTAAAACGGAAAAATGCAGGATTGTATGTAATTTATTCCCAAGTTTTCAGCAATGGTAGAAAACTGGCTGCCTAAGACTGACATTTATAAGAGTCTCTTGTTGAAATTCAAGGTCTTACCTTTGCAGAGCCTATGTGTTGTTTCCTAAAGTTTTCTAATGGTTTTATGAACTGCTCATTGGCTTTCTCTAACTGAAATTTTAAGAGAATTAATACTTGATTATTATATGGTTATGGTTATAATTTAATACAACTGATGAAATAGATATCAAAATATTTCAACAATGTGAATGTTTGACCCATTACTACACGCCCAAAAATTAGACTGATCTCAACTCAAAAAGATGCAGAAAATAGTTTCTAATTAATAAATCTTAAGAATTTCTGTCATTTGAGTTGAATAACATGTATAATGAAGAAATTGACTGTAACAAACTATTAATTCATAGTCAACTATGTTTTAATAAGCTTTTTTATCTTAAGGGGTTTAAAAAGGAGAGATTGTTTAGGAATCAATTAAATAACAGAAGTAATCTTGATAATATTAAACTAGAGGGCCGTTGGCCCTGGAGCGCTTACCTGAGATAAAGACTCTTTATCTTTCAACAGTCTTATTTCATGTTAAGGTTAGGATTATGATACAAGAGGGCCACACTTACATATAAAGACTATGAACCTGGGGATCCAAAAGTCTAAATTACAAATTCCAAGGCTTTAGTGCTGATTTGAAAGAAGGAAAAACTTTTTCCTCCCTCTGGATCCATGGGTTATAATTTCAGAAATAAGAAGTCTGTGACATGATGCTTCATGCCTATAACCCCCCCCCCCCCCCCGGCTCTGCCCCTGGAGACCCGAGGATCATGATTTCAGCTATTTTGTAAGAGATCAGTATACTGATACTTCATGCAAAATATCAAGGCTCCTAGGGAGGAGAAGATTTTTTAAAGAATATTTTGAAATTTCACTTTTGTTGCCATGGCAACAAGAGATTTTAACGTATTTCAATTCTTTTAGCTATTTTCAAGGGGGACCACCTATAGAACATTTCTGCCAAATATGGTTCAAATTGGCCCAGTGGTTTGGGAGCAGATGTCATTTAAAAAATTGTTCTTTATTTCATTATAAACCCCTTCCCCCTGGGACTCTGCCCCTGGGGACCAGATGATCATGATTTTAGCCATTTTGAAAGAGGTCAATATACTGATGCATCATGCAAAATATCAAAGTTCTATGCCTTCTGGGTCAGGAGGAGAAGGTTTTTAAAGTTTATTTTAAAATTTCTCTTTTGTTGCCATGGCATTCAGAGTTTTTAACAGATTTCAATTCTTTTAGCTATTTTTAAAGGGGACCACCTAAGGTTTGGTTCAAATTGGCCCAGTGGTTTGGGAGGAGATGTCTTTTAAAGAAATTGTTGACGGACGACGCACGCCGGACAATGGACGGATGATGGACGAAAGGTGATCAAAATAGCTCAATTGAGCACTTCATGCTCAGGTAAGCTAACAAGAGGCCCATGAGGGCCAGAGATGCTCTACTGGTTATCAAGTTTTCCGTTAAAGAAATCTGATATTTAAGGAAGTTAATTGCTCAAAGAAGAATGCATAAAGAAAAAAAAGGGGCTTTATCCCCTTTATCATTTTAAGCAACAATCCTCAAGGCCCCTTTTCCCATGTTTCATGACGGATCCACTCCATTTCCAAAAGAAAGTTACCTTATGACCCTACAATCATTCTGTGAATATTTCATCAGAATCTGACAATAATTGTGGACTTAATCACATAAACAGGATTGTTTTGAATGAAAATCAATAAGGCCCCTTTTCCTGTGTTTTCTGATGGATCAATTTCATTCCAAAAGGAAGTTTCCTTACAACCCGACAATTGTCCTGTGAAATTTAAAAGACAACTTGATAATGATTGTGATCTTCATCACATACACAAGAATGTTTTGAATGATAATCTGTAAGGCCCCTTTTCCTGTGTTTCAAATGCCACAATTATTCCATGCATCTTTGAAGAGAATCCAATAAAACTGTTGACTTTATTGTGTTAACAAAGATATTAATTCAAGTTCTCATAGGGCCCCTTTTCCCGTGATATTTTACTGTTGGTTTTATCATTCTATGAAAGTTAAAAGTGAATCCGATGAAATATTGGAAATTCATTATGTTTACTAGAATATTAAAAAAAAAAAATCATATGTCCCCTTTTTACATGATACTTGATGGATTGTACCCAGTTCTGAAAAGAACCATCTAAGTATTTGTACAATCATTCTGTGAAATTTTGAAGTGAATCCGGTGAAAACAAGGGACATCATTGTGTTAACCAGAATATTTAAGAGAGTTTTTCATAAGGCCCCATTTTATGTGACCCTTGCTATAGTCAGATCCATTGTCAAAATCAAAAATTGGAATGATGGTACAATCAATCTGTTTAATCTGTGGAATTTATTGTGTTAATGAGTTTATAGTGAAATATTCATAGGGCCCCTTTTCTCATGATACTTTACAGAACAAACCAAATTTCAAAAGGAACAATTCTAATGAAGGTAGAATCATTCTTTAAAAGTTAAAGAGAATCAATGAAAACAGTGGACTGAATTGTGTCAAGAATTTTTGTAACTAAATTTTCATAAGGCCCCTTTTTTCTGTGAAACTTAACAAATCAGACCCAATGTACAAAGGAACAATCCTAATGATAGTTTGAAGAAAATGATAAAGACTGAGGACTTTATTGTTATATTGATGTTTTGTAATAAAATTTTTATAAGGTCCCTTTTCTTGTGTCACTTAACCAATCAGACCTAATTTACAAAGGAACAATCCAAATGATGGTACAATCATTCTATTAAAGTTTGAAGAGATTCTGATAAAGACTGAGGGCTTTGTTGTGTTTATGAGGATTTGGTAATACTTTTTCATACAGCCCCTTTTCCTATGATACTAGACAGATCAGGCCTAATTTGGAAAGAAACAATCCTTATGATGGTACAAACATTCTGTGAAAGTTTGAACAGAATCTGATGAAAACTGCAGACTTTATCTTGGTGTCAAATTTTTAAAATAAAATTTTCTTAAGGCTCCTTTTCCTGTGATACTTGAAGGATCAGGTCTCATGTCAGCATCAACAATCGTGATTATTGTACAATGATTCTGTGAAGGTTTGAATAAAATCCAATGAAAGCTCTTGACTTGGTTACAAGGATTATAGATAAAATTCTCTAAAGGCCCCTTTTCCCATGAAACTAGACAGATCACACCTAATTTGAAAAGAAAGAATCCTTATGATGGAATAATCATTCTGTGCAAGTTTTAACAGAATCTGATGAAAACTGTTGACTTTATTGTGGTACAATGATTTTAAAATTAAATTTCATAATGCTCCTTTTCCTGTGATACTTGACGGATCAGGTCTAATGCAAACATCAACAATCATCATTATTGTACAATTATTCTGTGAATGTTTAAAGAAAATCTGATGAAAGCTCTGGACTTGGTAACAAGGATTTATAAATGAAATTTTCATAAGGCCCCTTTTCCTGTGCTTCTTGACAGTTCAAACCCTGTTATGAAAAGAATGATAGTTATGACCTTCCAATCATTCTGTGAAAGTTTCAACAAAATCTGATCAAAGCTGTGGGCTTTATTGTGTTAACAGGGTTTTATTAATTGAATTTTCATATAGCCCCTTTTCCCATGTTACTTGATGGATCTGAACCAATTCCAAAGGGAACTCTTCTTACAAAAGTATAATTATTCTGTTTGAGTATAAAGACAACCCCATCTCATCTGTGGACTTACAAGCATTAATTAAGATTTTTTTAATTGAATTTTTCTAAGGCCCCTTTTCCTATGTTTCTCAATGGATCAGACCCAATTTGAAAGGAACAATCCTTATGATGGTACAATCATTATGTGAAAGTTTGAAGTCAATCAGGTGAAATCTAGGGCCATTACATGTTAACTAAGATTTTTTTTATTAAATTTTCATAGGGCCCCTTTTCCCATGAAACTTGATGGATCAAACCTACTTCCGAAAGGAACAATCCATTTAATGTAATAATCATTCGGGGAATGTTTGAAGAGAATTTGTTGAAAACTATGGACTCTATTGTGTTTTCGAGGACTTTTTCAATCCAGTTTTAATTGGGCCCCTTTTTCCCGTGGTCCTTGACTGATCATACCAAATTTTGAAAGGAACAATTCTTATGATGGTACAATCATTCTGTGAAAGTTTGAAGAGAATCCAATGAGAACTGTGGACTCGAGTGTTAACAAAGATCTTTGAATTTAATTTAATAAGGCCCCTTTTCCTATGTTTCTTGAGGAATCATATCCGATTCCAAAAGGTACAATCCTTATGATGGTACAATCATTCTGTGAAAGTTTGAAGAGAATCCGTTGTAAATTGTTGGCTCTAGATTATTAATGTGAATTTTTTATAAAACATTTAATACGGCCCCTTTTTCCTGTGTTTCTTGAAGGATCATACCAAATTTCAAAAGGAATAATCCTTATGATAGTACAATCATTCTGTGAAAGTTTGAAGGGAATCCAATGAAAACTATTGACTCCAGAGTGTTAACAAGAATTTTTTAATTAAATTTTCATAAGGCCCCTTTTCCCCTGTTTCATAACAGATCAGACCCATTTTCGAAAGGAACGATCCTTATGATTGTACAATCATTCTGAGAAAGTTTGAAGAGAATCCAATGAAAACTGTGGACTCTATCGTGTAAACGAGGATTTTTTAATTGAATTTTTAATGAATTTTCATAAGGCCCCTTTTCCCATGTTTCTTGACGGATCATACCCATTTTCGAAAGGAACGATCTTATGTTGGTACAATCATTCTGTGAAAGTATGAAGAGAATCTGATGAGAACTGTGGACTCTATCGCGTAAACGAGGATTTTTTAATAAAATTTTCATAAGGCCCCTTTTCCAATGTTTCTTGACAGATCAGACCCATTTTCGAAAGGAACGATCCTAATGATGGTACAATAATTCTGAGAAAGTTTGAAGAGAATCCGATGAGAACTGTGGACTTTTTCGCGTAAACGAGGATTTTTAATTGAATTTTTAATTAAATTTTCATAAGGCACCTTTTCCCGTGTTTCTTGACGATCATACCCATTTTCGAAAGGAACGATCCTTATGTTGGTACAATCATTCTGAGAAAGTTTGAAGAGAATCCAATGAAAACTGTGGACTCTATCGCGTAAACGAGGATTTTTAATTGAATTTTTAATGAATTTTCATAAGGCCCCTTTTCCCGTGTTTCTTGACGGATCATACCCATTTTCGAAAGGAACGATCCTTATGTTGGTACAATCATTCTGTGAAAGTTTGAAGAGAATCTGATGAGAACTGTGGACTCTATCGCATAAACGAGGATTTTTAATGGAATTTTTAATTAAATTTTCATAAGGCCCCTTTTCCCATGTTTCTTGACGGATCATACCCATTTTCAAAAGGAACGATTCTTATGATGGTACAATCATTCTGTGAAAGTTTGAAGAGAATCCGATGAAAACTGTGGACTTTATTGCGTAAACGAAGATTTTTTAATTAAGTTTTAATTAGGCCCCTTTTCCCATGTTTCTTGACGGATCTGACCCAATTTCGAAAGGAACGATCCTTATGATGGTACAATCATTCTGTGAAAGTTTGAAGAGAATCCGATGAAAACTGTGGACTTTATTGCATAAACAAGGAAAAGTTTAACGGACGGACAGCGCACGGACGCACGGACGCCGGACGGGAAGAAGCCATCGCTATAGCTCTAGTGGCCTTCGGCCAGTGGAGCTAAAAAAGAGTAGTATGAATGCAACTTGGAAGACAAAACACAAATGCTTCATGACTAACATTATATGGTTGAGGTCAAGAGCAGTTCAATACAAGTTCTGTTGGGCAAAATGTATATATAACAAGGCAAAGGAATTCTGAGAATGTTGACAGTAGCTTCTTTGAGCAATATGATTGTTAAATTGGCACAAATATTTTACATATATATAAACCCTTTATGATTGTTAAATTGGCACAAATATTTTACATATATATAAACCCTTTACCAAACAACAAAATTCTTAACTGGTTCAGAATGAGAGATGTTGGAGACAACAAATCAAACTGTATATAAACACAGAAATAACAGGCTTACAGAGTAATTTCTTCTTTTCCCACAATGTTTTCCCTTGTAACAAATCTGACTCTAAACACTCACCTGAGTATGATTTCTCTAAGTCTGATAGCCACCGTCATAGCGCAGTTGGTAGCGCGTCAGACTGTCAATCTAGAGGTCCCAGGTATATTGCGGCAGCTGGAGCACCTAACAATGGAATCCTGGTATTTCTCACACCAGTACTACCATTACATCATTTCCTAGCCTCCAGCTGCTCTCCTACATAGGTCTACGATCATCGACCCATTGGTGAGAGCTAAATAGTCGGAAAGGATGAGTGCCGCCGTCGGGGATCGAACCCGGGACCTCTAAATTGACATTCCGATGCGCTACCAACTGCGCTATGACGGCGGCTGCTAATAAATGATTGTACAGGCTAATAAGGTTAGGACAATACTGTAGTCCTGTGGCATTTGTACTGATTGTACAAACACCAATGTAGTCATGTGGTAGTTGGACTTGTTTTGGATATTTGCTTAACCAATTACCTGATATCAAAATTTTAGACTTGCCCAAAATGAAAGAAGTTACAGACGGCAATCGAAAGTTAATGAAATAAACATGCTGTGGTTGTAACTGTTATGGGTTTGTAAATAAACACCTAAGTAGTCATGAAGTTGGTGGTTTTGGTTGTTTGTTTGTCATAAAACAATATTATTGATATAATGGGTTAATGATATATGAGAACAGGGTTTATAGGTAATACATGTATAATGGCTGAAATCAATTTACCATTCTCTCTCTTTCATCTTCTATTCGACTCATTAATTTTCCAAATTCTTTCAAGGCTCCAGCTGCAAAGATACAAAATGTAATGATATTCAATTAATTACAACTTTACGGTATACTGAGAAAACCTATCATTTAATGAACCTGAAAAAACAACTGATTGAGGAAACATTGCAGAGAGAAAGGACCTCTTCTGATAATATTCCTACTGACCCTGCCACAGATTGCAATTATGTTGTCTGTGAATTCTTCAAATTGGATTAATCCAAAAAATCTCTGTCTAGTGATGGCTCAACCCATCCCAACACAATCCCTCCTTTACATGCCCCTTAAGAAAAAGGCTTTGGAAAACACTGTGGAGAATGAAAAATTGCCTGATACAAGCAATTTCTACATTATCAGAAACAGGAATTCTTTAGAAAGGGGTGATTTTTATTGTTTTTTTCTTTGTTTAAGGGAAAAGGGTTAAAGTTTTGACATTGACCTTGATGAAATGACCTTCCCCAGTTGAGATCTATCTACACACCAAATATTAGCATTGAATCTTAATCAGGGTTGAAGTAATAGGAAAATATTTAGTTGGCAGGTTAAGTTTTGCAGAAAGACAGACAGACAGACAGACAAACAGACGGACACCGATAAAACAATATGCCCCCGATCTTATCGATGCAGGGGGCATAAAGAGATATTGCATCAACCAGAAATCTTCATTTGCAGCTTCTTTCAATTAGGACAAGTCTAAAATTTTGTTGTTTCGGAATGGGTTAAAAAAGAGCACCTGAATAGTGAGTAATTTTAACATTATCCATAATGTTTGCTACAAAAAATGACGAAGACATTTAAAATTTCATCAACATGAAATCGTTGTATACATGTTCTCTCAACTTGGACCTATTTAAAACATTGTTGTCTAGTAATGGGTTGAGTTGATAGATATAGACAGTTTTATAAACGTTCTGTATAAACAAATTCCAACACGATAAAATTTTAGACAAGTCCAAGTTAGAAGAAGCTGCAAACGACAATTTGATAGAATCGTTTGTCCTTTTGGGGAAAAAAAATGTGGATAATGAAGAAATTGCTTGTAACAAGCATTTTTCTTCATTTTCATCAATGCTTTCAAAAGCATTCATATTAAGGGGCGTTTAAAAGTGTCATTGTGTGGGAATGGGTTAACAGTTGGCTTATTTTTTGCCTCAATCTACTGACAGACATCAGTATTCCTATAGGTTAAATTATAAACACTCACCACTAATGAGTGGGAGCAACCCAACCTGATAATCTATTTATCATTGGTAACTCAGCCTACATACAACATGCTTCTCAAATTATTTTCAGCCTGTTGGCCTAGTTGGGGCAAAATGAAAAGTAATTTCTCCTTTGCTTGCAATTTTTCCCAAAGCACAAATGATCAACATGTAAAGAAAATGATTGTAAACAAACAAAAATATTCTGTAATTCCAACTCTTCAAATAGTTAAAAAAAAGTTTGTTGTTCTGTGTAAACCCTTTACCACTGAATACTTTTTGACACCCCTTGATTTAAACATTCAATAAAACAACATGGAAAATGTAGAAATTGCTTGTTACAGGCAATTTGGTATTTTCCACACTGTATTCTTCGCAGAAAGTAGAAATATTTAAAATCCTATCCAAATGAAATTATCACCTGCAACTTCCTTCATTTTGGACCAGTCTAAATTGTTGTTGTCTGGTAATGGATTAATGGGCTAAAAATATGAAAAAAAAATAAAAACTAGACATTGTTGCAAAGCTGACTAATACATTGTACCCCCCAACAGCACTTGTCCATATACAAGTGCTATCTGCAAAAGGGCCATAACAAAAAAATAGACTTTTTTAATTAAAGGGCAATAAATCCGTCAAAAAATGGACCATATAGGGCTACAGATATCGGGCGTGATTCGTATTTTAGATTTAAATATTTCAAGAATACTGCCAAAAACCCTATGTTGTGGGTACTCATTTGAATCGTCTCGACGAGACAATTCAAATGAGTAGCCACAACATAGGGTTTTGTTGAGAAATAAATATTTGGGAAGGATGTTAACCCCTCATATCTAGACCTCTGACCATAACCAAAATAGGATATGCACATGTCTGACTTATACCAAGTGTTTCTGTAAAATTTGAATCAAATCCGTTCAATGGTTGCTGAGAAATTGAGCGGACACGATTTTTCACTAAAGGGCCATAACTCCGTCAAAAATCAATGGACCATAACCAAAATATAATATGCACATCTCTGCTTGATACTGATTATATCAGTGAAGTTTGAATCAAACCCGTCCAATGGTTGCCCAGAAATTGAGCGGACACGAAAAAGCTACAGACGGACGGACGACCGACAAGCTGACTCCTATATACCCCCTAACAAAGTTAAGGGGGGTATAATAAAAAGATAGAAATGCATAAAAGCTGGTTCCTTAAATCTGCATGGGTATCTTTTATATCCTTGATGATTCTAAAACTTCCACTTATTGATCAGTCTGACCTATTAAATGAATGCCCTATAATGTAAAAACTGCAATGAATGCTCTGTCTGGGATATCCTATTTACAAAAGGCTTTTTATTTTGTCTCCATGCCATGGGAATCATGAAATAACATTAACACTGCAACCAATTTATCTGTTTGCGCCTTAAAGCTCAAAACATCAGATATAACTGTAGGTACCATTAATTTCACGGTAAATGCTCTCTCCCTAATGTTAGTCTTTAATGTTATATAAAGAAAAGCTAATTTATTGATAATTTATAGTGTACTCTCAAAAATACCATACATTTACTTAAATTTGAAGTATTTTATCTTTGAGGAAATAATCTACTAAAATCTCATAAGCAGAAGGTCTGTGAAACCAGAATTGTTCCATTGGCACTTTTAGAACAGCAAATTAACCCTTTCCCATTTTTTTCAAAATTTTAGATTAGTCCAAATTGAAAGAGGATGCAAGGACAATAAGCCCTTGTGATAACAAGCAAATCCTCCTTTTTCACTTTTTTTTACGAGTATAAAATCATAGGGATAGGATAAATATAGGAGCTGTACAGGAAAAAGTTAAAGGCTGTTTACATTAAATTCCTTTGAAAAGTGATGAGGTTTATAAATAAGCATAATTATAAAGATTCATATAAAAGGTTGATGGCAATGCTACATGAACTTAAGGCCCTTGAGTGCATAGGTCACTCCACAAGCCTTAATTTACTTATATTACAAGTAATTTAGTTTTTTCAACTCATTTTAGAAAGGACAACTTCTTGCCAATTTACCTTAAGGGAGACAATTTCTTTTATGCAGCAAAAATTCTCAGTCCATTAGAATCAATTATTTCTTTGCATCACAATGTGATCTCTTAATGAAATTAGGTTTGTATGTTTGTTTGAATGGAGTTTAACGCAACTTTTAACAATTTTTAGTCATATTGCTGCAGGTCAGTATCATAAAGCCTATTAAAATACAGAAATCTGATCTGAGTCTTTGCTTTCACTCATATGATCTGGACTAAGAGCTCTTTATAGGGCTGAGTGACGACAATATAAATTCCAAACATTGTTTTGAGCAATTTCTTCATTATCCACAATGTTTAACCCAAAAAAGGAAGACTTCTAAAATTTTATCACTAAAAAATTGTTGTCTGCAACTTCTTTGAATTCCGACCAATTTTGTGGTCTGTTAATGGATTAAGTTTCAACAGGCATTTCATTGTTTGTGTTCATTCCCTAAACAAGAAATATGTGGGTCAAAACTCACTGAGTATACCCCCCTATGCTCTACCGCATACTACAGTCAAAATGAAATTTTCCCACAATGGAACGCATTTTGTACGCACCATATAGGACACAAAGCTTCAACTGCACATCAAGCATTGAAGAGATAACTATACCAAGCAATGTCAAAAAATAAACTATTGGCTGAAAATACAGTAAGTGCAGCCCAATGGAGGGCCCCTAGATAAACCTCTACGTCAAGTTTCAAGTCGATGTAACCTACGGACCTAAATTAGGTAAGAGCCCTTTAGGTTCCCTATATTTATCTCCACACCAAGTTCAAAAGTTCCAAGTCAATGCTATTAGTTGTTGACAAAAGTGTGATTAAAATATACCACTATACCATCAATGTATGAAAGTTAACGAAGTTGTAAGACAGGTAGTAGTTAACTTGTGGACCTAAATTCAGTAAGCACCATGTTGGATCCCTTGGTGAATATCTACACCAAGTTTCAATTCAATGCTATGAGAAGTTGCTGAGAAAAAACATATGAAAATATACTACTATTCAATCGGTGTTCGAAATGAACAAAGTTATTAACAAGAGGGCCGTTGGCACTAGGGCACTCACCTGAGACGAAGGCTCTTTTTCTTCAAACAGTCTAATTTTATATTAAGGATAGGATTATGATACAAGTGGGTCATACTTTATACATATACAGGCTCTATACCCGGGGATCCGTAAGTCTTAATAACAAATTACAAGGCTTTAGGACTAATTTGAAAGGAGGAGAATATTTTTTCCTCCCTCTGGATCCATGGGTTATAATTTCAGAACAAGAGGGCCAGTGGCCCTGGCGCTCACCTGAGATGAGGCTCTTTTTTTCATCAAGGTCTTATACAAACTGGGTCGGGAGAAGACCTCCTTTAACATTAACTAAACTCATTTTACCATGCCAACCAATGCTTTCACTAAATTTCAAATATTTTAGTAATTATTAACGTCCTGACGTATTTCTGCCTAATTTTGTTTAAATTGGCGAAATAGTTTTGAAAGGGTTGCCTTCTTTATTTCTATTTAAGCTAAATCACCCTGTGGCTCTAAATTTTCATTAATTCTGAAAGAGGTCAATGTACTGATGCTTCATGCAAAATTCAAGATTCTTCATCTTCTGGGTCAGAAGGGGATGGTTTTCATAATTTTTTTTTCAGTTTTACTCTTGTTGTCATAGCAACCAGAGTTTTCAACTGATAAAATTTCTTTGGTTGGCCAAGTGGTTTTGGAGGAGATGTCGTTTTTAAAATGCTTAATTTCTATATAACCCCCTCCCCAACCTAGGGCTCTGCCCCTGGAGGTTCCGAGTTTGATGATTTTAGCAATTCTGAAAGAGGTCATTGTACTAATGCTTCATGCAAAATATCAAGACTCTAGGCCCTCTGGGTTTGGACGAGATAATTTATAAAGTTTTATAAAAAGTTCAGATTTGATGCCATGGCAACCAGAGTTTTTAACAGATTTCAATTCATTTAGCAATTTATCAAGGGCACCACCAGAGGAACATTCCTGCCAGATTTGGTTGAAATACCTCCAATGGTTTGGGGGGAGATGTCCTTTAAAAATCCTCCTTTACTTCCATATGAGCCCCCCCCCCCCCCTGGGGACCCAAGGGTGATGATTTTAGCAATTCTGAAAGAAGTCATTGTATTGATGCTCCATGCAAAAAATCAAGGCTCTACACCTTAAGGGTTAGGTGGAGATAATTTTTTATTAAAATTTCAGCAACCAAAGCTTTTCAATGCTTTCAATTCTTTTAGCAATTTTTAGAGGGCACCACCCAAGAAACATTTCTGCCAAGTTTGGTTGAAATCCGCCAATAGATTGGGATGAGATGTGTTTTAAATATCCTTCTTTATTTCTATATAAGCCCCATCCCCTAGGGCTCCACCCCTGGGGAACGAGGGTGAGGATTTTTGCAATTCTGAAAGAGGTCATTATACTGATGCTTCATGCCAAATATCAAGGCTCTAGGCCTTCTGGGTTAGGAGGAGATAATTTTCAAAGTTTTAATTAAAATTTCAGTTTTGTTGCCATGGCAACCAGAGTTTTTCACTGCTTTCAATTCTTTTAGCAATTTCTAAAGGGCACCATCCATTGAACATTTCTGCCAAGTTTGGTTGAGATCCGCCCAATGGACTGGGATGAGATGTCCTGTTAAAAATCCTTCTTTATTTCTATATAAGCCCCACCCCCTAGGGCTCCGCCCCTGGGGACCCTAGGGTGATGATATTAGCAATTCTGAAAGAGGTCATTATACTGATGCTTCATGCCAAACCTTCTGGGTCCGGAGGAGATAATTTTCAAACTTTTAATTAAAATTTCCGTTTTGTTGCCATGGCAACCAGAGTTTTTAATGGATTTCAATTCTTTTAGCAATTTTTAAAGGGCACCACTCAAGGCACATTCCTGCTAAATTTGGTTGAAATCTGCTAAGTGGTTTAGGAGGAGTTGTCATTTCAAGATTGTTGACACATGACTGACGATGGGCGACGCACACTAAACGATAGTCAGAGGACAATCAAAATATCTCACCATGAGCACTTTGTACTCAGGTAGGTGAGCTAAAAAAAGCAGAAGTCAATGAACTGGTGCTTTATGCAAAATATAAAGGCTCTACACCTTCTGGATCAGGAGGAGAAGATTTTTAAAGCTTTTTTTGTTTAAATTTCATTTTTCAATAGATTTAGATTCTTTTAGCTATTTTAAAAGGGACCACCAAAGTAACTTTTCTGCCAAATTTGGTTCAAATTGGCCTTGTTGTTATGGAGGAGATGTCGTTTAAAAATTGTTCTTCATTTATATATTAACCCCTTCTCCCATGGGGCTTTTATCAATTTTGATATTGATGTATCTTGCATAATACCTAGGCTCTACGCCTCCTTGGTCAGGAGGAGAGGATTTTTAAAAACAAGAGGGCCGTTGGCCCTGGGGCGCTCACCTGAGATAAAGGCTCTTTTTCTTTCAATCAACAGTCTAATTTCATGTTAAGGTTAGGATTATGAAACAAGTGGGCCACAATTACATATAAAGACTATGAACCTGGGAATCCAAAAGTCCAAATTACAAATTCCAAGGCTTTAGTGCCGATTTGAAAGTTGGAAAAAACTTTTTCCATGGGTTATACTTTCAGAAATAAGAAAGAAGTCTGTGAACTGATGCTTCATGCCTATACCCCCCCCTCCCTGGGTCTGCCCCTGGGACCCGAGGATCATGATTTTGGCTATTTTGTAAGAGGTCAATATACTGATGCTTCATGCAAAATATAAAGGCTGTACGCCTTCTGGGTCAGGAGGAGAAGATTCTTAAAGATTATTTTGAAATTTCACTTTTGTTGCCATGGCAACCAGAGTTTTTAACAGATTTCAATTCTTTTAGCTAATTTTAAGGGGGACCACCTAAGGAACATTTCTGCAAAATTTGGTTCAAATTGGCCCAGTGAATTGGGAGGAGATGTCATTTAAAAAATTGTTCTTTATTTCTATGTAAACCCCACCCCCCTGGGGCTCCGCCCCTGGGGACCCGAGGATCATGATTTTAACTATTTTGAAAGAGGTCAATATACTGATGCTTCATGCAAAATATCAAGGCTCTACGCCTTCTGGGTCAGAAGGAGAAGATTTTTGAAGATTATTTTAAAATTTCACTTTTGTTGCAATGGCAACCAGAGTTTTTAACGGATTTCAATTCTTTTAGCTATTTTTGAAGGGGACCACCTAAGCAACATTTCTGCAAAATTTGGTTCAAATTGGCCCAGTGGTTTGAGAGAAGATGTCATTTAAAAACCGTTCTTTATTTCTATATAAACACCCCCCCCCTCCCTGGGTCTGCCCCTGGAGACCCGAGGATCATGATTTTAGCTATTTTGAAAGAGGTCAATATACTGATGCTTCATGCAAAATATCAAGGCTCTGCGCCTTCTGGGTCAGGAGGAGAAGATTTTTAAAGATTATTTTAAAATTTCACTTTTGTTGCCAAGGCAACCAGAGTTTTTAACGGATTTCAATTCTTTTAGCTATTTTTGAAGGGGACCACCTAAGCAACATTTCTGCCAAATTTGGTTCAAATCGGCCCAGTGGTTTGAGAGGAGATGTCATTTAAAAAACCGTTCTTTATTTCTATATAAACCCCACCCCCCCCTGGGGCTCCGCCCCTGGGGACCTGAGGATCATGATTTTAGCTATTTTGAAAGAGGTCAATGTACTGATGCTTCATGCAAAATATCAAGGCTCTACGCCTTCTGGGTCAGAAGGAGAAGATTTTTGAAGATTATTTTAAAATTTCACTTTTGTTGCCATGGCAACCAGAGTTTTTAACGGTTTTCTATACTTTTAGCTATTTTTGAAGGGGACCACCTAAGGAACATTTCTGCCAAATTTTGTTCAAATTGGTCCAGTGGTTAAGGAGGAGATGTCGTTTAGAGAAATTGTTGACGGACGACACACGAGGGACGGACGCCGGACAAAAGGCGATCACGTGCTCAGGTGAGCTAATTACATTAAACTTTCACTCTTGTTGCCATGGCAATGAGATTTTTTAACAGATTTCAATTCTTTCAGCTATTTCAAAGGGGACCACCTGAGGAACATTTCTGCCACATTTTGTTAAAACTGGTCAGTGGTTTGGGAGGAGATGTAATTCTTTATTTTTATATGAACCTCAACCCCCTGGGTCTCTCTGCCCCTGGGGATCTGAGGGTCATGTTTTTTGCTTATTTGAAAGAGGTCAATATACTGATGTTTCATGTTAAATATCAAGGCTCTAATCCTTTTGGGTCACGAGAAGATTTTTTTTAATTTCACTTTTGTTGCCATGGAAACCGGAATATCCAACGGATTTCAATTCTTTTAGTTATTTTGAAGGGGAATATTCCTGTCAAATTTGGTTTTGGGAGAAGATGTTGTTAAAAGAAATTGTTTACGGACAGGGGATGTCAGACGATAGACGACGGACCAAAGGTGATCACAATTATAGTTCACATGAGCACTTCATGCTCAAGTTTGGGACGACCTCCAAAAAGAACAATTCAAGTTTAAACCACAAGCCAGAAACTGCTTACAAACAGTTATTAGCAAGCTAGCAGCCGTAGGAGAATCGCTTTCAAACCCCAAAATATTACAGTATTTCAAACGCCATCATTTTTGTCTGAGTTTGGCTGGTCTGATATCACAGATATTAATTTCATTGTATAAAACAGGTGAGCACTGGGAACGCTCTCATTCAAATTGGAACAAGCTCCAACTTATTGGAATGACCTCTACTGCAATTTTCTCAATAATTTGCTTAGATAATGCGCCCCGTTGCTTTTTTTTACAAGATATGTAATACAGAGTGCTCGTTTCCCCAGGGCGAGCGTACCAGGGATTTGTTCTTTGCGGAAAACCACAAATTATGCAAAAAGGTGTCAGTTGTTGACGAACTGTTGTGAAAAAGCAACATTGTGTTCCAACTTTTAAAAACAACTCAGCGGAAATTATTTCAGTTTCAACCGCAGTGTTGGGCCGTATGCATCGAGAAGTCATCTTTACACGACACAGCATTGCCATAATTATCCATTTTTCGCTGGAAACTTAGAAAAAGTCAAAAGAACCACCGAGACCTACCTTTGTTTACCTGTTTACCTAGCTTTTGGATCAACCTCGCGAGTTCCCGGATGTGTGATTGGAACAGAAATTCACTACCCCTTTTTGGAGGTCGTTCCAAACTTTACCATCCGTGTAAAAAGGAAATACTTAAATTGTGGACCTAAATTCGGCCAGTGCCATGTAGGACCCTTACCTCTACAACAAGTTTCATGTCAATGCTATGAACAGTTCCTGAGAAAAGTGCTACAAAAATGATCCACTATACCACCAATGTCAGAATATATACGCATGCGTCGTGCAACTAACAGCTGTTTTTTTCTCTTCCTTTTCAGATCGTGAAAATTCTAAATTAAATATATTTTTCTGCTTCAGGGATTGTCCTAATTGACGCAAGAAGATACTCCAATCATTTTTGGAGGTTGTTCCATACATCAACTTAGAATATTTACAGATAAAAGGATTTTTCAAGTATTTTCATTTTTCTAGATCCGTTGACCTCCCCTTGTGCCACGAAAACCCATAACAATTTTTGTCTGTTTTGAAAATTTCAAAATGTTTTAAGGTGTTTTAGCCCCGATTCTTATTGCAGTTTTTTGGCTCAGCCAGATAGGTCCAGACCCAACCAAAGAACATCAACCAGTAGCCTTTATTAATCCAAATGTACTAAAACCTAGTAATTTGTATGTTTGTGCCTGCTTGCTGAAATCAACACGGTGGTCCGTCCCGGTCGAGAAACACACAAGAAACTCTTCGCTAACACATTTATGTCTTCTCTTACTGTCTTTGTCTGCAGATGTAGAAACAAATCCTGGCCCTGAATTTCCATGTGGTTCATGTCAATATGAGGTTTCAATTTCTTCATTTTCATCTCATAATAGCTACAGTGTTTTGAGTGAGCAGTCCAAACTGCAACATCCAAGTACCACCTCCGGAAATACAGTACAGAGACAGAAATCTAAACAAAATAATATTCCTTTTCAGCTTAAAGTAATTTCAGTTAATTGCCAGTCCATTGTCAACAAAAATGCAGAATTCCTTTGTATGATAGATCAACATAAACCTGATATAGTTGTAGGTACAGAATCCTGGTTAAATAGACACCATGCAGATTGTGAATTCTTTCCAAAATCCTTAGGTTATACACCCTTTAGATTAGACAGGTCAACCAAAGGTGGGGGAGTATTCATCCTGGTTAAAGATACTTTCCTTGCAACAGAGCAGAAACAACTAAAGACTGATTGTGAAATTATTTGGATTAGATTACAGGTCAGAACATGTAAACCTCTTTATATAGCAGCCTACTACAGACCGAAAGAATCAGACATCCACAGCTTTAACGAGTTCAAAAAGTCCTTAGACCTGACAAGAAACCTTAAAGGATCTTTTTGGGTGCTAGGTGATTTTAACTTACCAAAATTCTCATGGAACTGTGATCATATACCAGTATTAAAGTCAGGATGCAGTTATACCAACTTGTATGAAGAATTTAATGACTTGCTTTCAGATTTCAACCTCACTCAGATGGTAACAGAAAACACCAGAGGAGAAAATACACTGGACCTTTTCCTAACATTAAACCACACATTAATTAAAAATGTAAAATGTCTTCCAGGTATATCAGACCATAATATCGAGGGCTTAGAGCAAAAACATAGTAGGGCTCTATACAATGTATAGAGCCATACTATGTTTTTGCTCTAAGCCCTCGATATTGTCTCTATTTTTGCAGATACAAAGCCACAGATGACAAAACAACAACCTAGACAGGTTCATCTGTACAAAAAAGCCGACTGGGGTAGCTTTAAAATCTACATGGAGCAAGTTAAAAATGAAATTCTGAAAGATCATCACTCTAATTCTGTTGAAGAAATTTTGTTAAAATTTTCAGATGCAATCTCCACAGGTATCGAGAAGTATGTTCCAACAAACTGCATGGCCACAAGAGATCTCTTCCATGGATTACACAGCCTATAAAACGCCTTATCAGAAAAAGGGATCAACTCTATTTCAGATTGAAGAAAGAAGGAAACAACAAGATGAAGACTGCTCTCAAGGCTCTAAAAAGAAACATCAAAAATCAAATAAAAGTTTCCTATATTAATTATATTGAATACATTTTAGGCCTAGATGGAACCACTGAAGACAAAGAGAAAGCCACAAGATTTAACAATAAGAAACTTTTCAGTCTGATAAAGAATGCCAAGCAAGACGCAACCAGAGTAGCCCCTCTTCTTGATAAAATTTCAGGTTCCATCAAATCGGACAACACAGAAAAGGCAAATATCCTAAATCAACAGTTCCAGTCAGTCTTCACTTCAATGACACCAATTTCTTTGGCTTTCATCTATAAGACAAAATGTATTCTCTGCCTCTTTCAGCAAATACCCAGTTATGCCGAACATTACCATTTGCACCAGTGGTGTACAAAAACTTATTTCCAACCTGAAACCAGACAAAGCAGCAGGACCAGACAACATCAAACCTCTTGTACTAAAAAACTTATGAAATCAAATTTCCCCAATCTTACAAATTCTCTTTCAGAAATCCCTAGACACAGGCACTCTTCCCCAGGTTTGGACAAAAGCAAACGTGACTCCACTCTTCAAGAAAGGAAACAAAGAAGATCCTGCAAAATACAGACCTATATCTTTAACATGTATACTGTGTAAAGTTCTAGAACATATTGTAGCCTCAAATCTAACTGAACATTTTGACAAAAATAATATCCTTTATGACTTGCAGCATGGTTTTAGAGAAAGGCGTTCATGCGAAACCTAGCTACTTCAACTGACCGACCATCTTGCCAGAAACCTGGCTGAAGGAAAACAAACTGATCTAGTTTTGTTAGACTTCAGCATGGCTTTTGACAAAGTTAGCCACTTAAAACTTTTGTATAAATTGCAGGAACATGGTGTTAACAATGCTACCCTTTTGTGGATTAAATCTTTTCTAATAGGCAGAACACAAAAAGTAGTCTTAGAAGGTGGATGCTCATCAGAAGTACCAGTCACGTCTGGAGTACCTCAGGGATCTGTACTTGGCCCTCTTTTGTTCTTTTGTATAAAAATGACCTTCCAAATAACATCACATCCCAAATTCGTTTGTTTGCAGATGACACTGCTGTTTACCTAGCTATAAACAACAGACAAGACTGTTTGACCCTACAAGAAGATCTAGACAAGTTAATGCAGTGGGAGAAAAAGTGGGAAATGGAGTTTAACCCCAGCAAATGCATTGTTCTAAATATTACTGAAAAGAAGAAAAAGATTTCCTTTGATTACAGATTACATGGACAAGTAATAGAGACTGTGGACAATGCCAAATACCTAGGAGTTACAATATCTGGAGATCTTTCCTGGAACAAACACATTGACAATATAACATCAAATGCTAATAAAACTTTAGGTTTTCTCCGCAGAAACATCCAGACCAAAAATAAGAAGATCAGAGAAATAGCATATAAAACTTTAGTGAGACCCCAGGTAGAATACGCATCAACAGTTTGGAGCCCCTACACAAAAACCTATATCAACAAAGTGGAAAAAGTACAACGTAGAGCGGCAAGATGGGTTCAAAATAATTTCTCTTATTATGACAGTGTTACCTGCATGCAGAAGGAGCTTGGTTGGGAAACACTCCAATACAGACGAGACATCTCCAGAGTCACCATGTTTTATAAAATCGTTAACAATTTTGTTGCAGTGCCAGTACCAGCTTATCTTGAAAGACCAGTGAGGACCACCCGACATATGCACACAGCATCTTTCAAACAGATCCACACAAATGCAGCCTACTTAAAATATTCTTTTTTTCCCTACACAGTGATACTATGGAACAGCCTTCCAGAAACAATTGTACAGCATCCTGATATTGCAGCGTTCAAAAAGAGTCTTGATTCTTTTCAGATAGTGAGCCGTCCCTGAATGACCAAAATATGTTTTAACATCTCTTTTAACCCTTGTTATACAGCATGACAAGGGTTAATAAAACACTCGCAATACTTTTAAAATTTTGCACCCCAACAAATGTCTAACAGTTTTTATTCCAGCACAGACGCGCACCTGCCAGTAATACCCGAAAGGGGAGTTGGGCAGTATATATAGATAGATATACTCAGTCATAAAACAGGACCAAAATTCAGTAAGAGCCATGTGGGACCTCAAGATAAACCTCCACACCAAGTTTCAGGTCAATGCTATGAATAGTTGCTTAGAAAAGTGTGAAGAAAATATTGGTTACAGATGGATGGACGGACAAAGGATGGACAAGGGTAAGCCATTATACCCCTCTCTTCTTTACAGTGGGGGTATAAAAATCTATTGTGAAGATATAAAGGAGGCAAACCCAAGCAATTGAGAAAATGTGTAAAATGCAGAAATTGCTTGTTTCAAGGAATTTCTTCTTCTTTGCATAATGTTCAACTTAGGTAGTTGAAAAATCTGAAAATTCATAGACTTTAAATTGCTGTCTGTAATTCTTTTCAATTTGGACAAATCTACAATATTGTTGTGTGTAAATGGAGTACCCATTCCCACACACCAAGATGTTTGACTAGTCCAAATTCATAGTTGCAGACAACAATTTTAAATTGAAGATATCTTTAAACTATTTGTCTGTTGGGGTAGAAAACAATGTGGATAATAAAGAAATTGCTTGTAACAAGCAATGTCTTCATTTTCCACAATGTTTTCCAAAGCTTTCAAATTGAGGGGAGTTTTAGAAGCGTCATTGTGTGGGAATGGGTTAAGAGGGTCCAAACTGTAAAACGATTTGGAGTAGCCAAATCAAAATTGTACAAATTGTTGATCAACTTTGCAATGAAATTTTGTACTTAGAAAGTGAAATCATCCTATACTGTCTAGAGTTCTTTAGCATCTCATGTCCTTCACAGAATAAGTTTTTTATAAACAAATAGAAGGATTTCAAATAACTCACTGATACTTGTTACACAAGCTATAACATCCTGCTATATATTGTTGAATTTTTGCTCCCCTAGACTAGAGCTATAGTTACACTGAGACAAGGTGTTTCTGTCTTAACCCATTTCCAGAGGGCAAAATTTTAGACATGTTAAAATTGAAAGGAGTCGCAGACAACATTTTAAAGTCTTCAGAATGTTAAGATTTTTCAACTTCTTGGATAAACTAGAGGCGCTTGAGGGCCTGTATTGCTTCACAGGCATGAATGTACTGATTATCTTTGAAATAGTTCTTGAAAAGCATTTCAACTTTTTCAATGTTTTTACAAAATCAAGTTAAGTATAATTCATTGACTGGAGAAGATGAGAAGGTATTAACAAAATTTAAAAATTTTCACAGTATACCATATATGGACATAAGCCACAACCATAATAGTCAAGCTTTTCAACCAAGCCAAATTATATGAAGGAATCCAACAAACAGCCATTCTGAGGATCATTCCTGTGAAATTTGGTTGAAATCAATCAATAGCTGATTGAAATCCATCAATAGCTGATTTTCAGTATAAATCATTTATGGAAGTAAGCCCTGTCCATATAAACCATATTTTTCTTACACACTAAACGATCAATCTGGTAAAATTTGGTTAAAATCCATCCAACTGGTTTCTGAGACAAAGAATTTCAAAGCTTTTACCAAATATGGAAATTGGCCCCACCCATTAAAGCCATGTATTTCATTAATTTTATCAGAATTCTCTGAAGGAATCTGATAAAGGGTCATCTAAGGATCATTTCTGTGAAATATGGTTGAAATCCATTGACTGGTTTCTGAGAAGATGATTTTCAAAGCTTTCACCATATATGGAAATTAGCCCCGCCCATTAAGTTCTTTTATCCATGTGCTTCCTGGTTATAACCAGTACTAGGCTAGGGCTCTAAAATGCCTTGCCAAAGGATATACCCACTTGACAGGATACACTGCAGAGCATGGCAGGGATTTTAAGTTTTGACCTAGTAACCTAGTTTTACACCCAACATGATCCAATATATAACATTACTTAAACATTCAGAAAAAAAAAATTCTGACCAAATATCAAGGCATTTGAGGCAAAATAATGCCTCTGACAGAACATAAGGTATTTCTACAAATTGACGTAAAGACCTAGTTTTTGACCCCACATGCCCAAATAATGAACTTGACATAAAAATTATAAATACAAACATTTTGACCAGTTATCAAGACACCTGAGGTAAAAATGTGCCCTCTAGAGTGCACACAACGTATTTTTGAGATTTAACCAAGTAACCTTCTAACCTTCTACCCAACATGACCCAAATTCAAAAAGGTTGAGATATTTGAAGACAGACATTCTGACCAATTACCACAACATTTGAAGACGTGTCCTCTAGAGTGCATGCAAGGTGTTTTTAAAATTTGACCTGGTGACTTTCATTTTGACCCAACATGACCTTATATAGAACTCGACCTAGATATCATAAATGTAGACATTCTGATTAAATATCTAGACATTTAAGGCAAAAATGTGACCTCTAGAGTGCACATAAAGTATTTATATATGACCTAGTGACCTAGCTTCTGGCCCAACGTGATCCAATATTGAATTTCTTGAGGTTTCATAAAGACAAACATTCTGACCCAACACAGACTCTGGACACAGCTAGATTAGAAATGCTAGATAAAAAGTCTATTATTTCATAAATGAAGCCTTTATATGTGTCCCACTGTTCTATCAGACAAGAGGCCATTTTGTATATCTAAATACCTGTAATGTTAGACAGGAAGCCTTCCTTTGTATCCAACTATTTTTTTACACAGGAAACCATTCTGTGTATCCAAGAATCTGTTAATCTAGACAAGAAACCATCTATGTTTCCAACTATCTGTTAATTTTAGAAAGGATGCAGTTCTATGCATCCTTTCATCTGTTGTTGTTTTTTCGGACATGGGGCCATTCTGTGTATCCAGCTATCTATCATTTTAGACAGGATGTAATTCTGTGTATCAATTTATGTTATTTCAGGCAGGTTGCCAATCTGTGTATCCAAAGATCAGTTGGTTTTTTTGTTGTTTTTTTTTTTTTTTTTTTTTTTGGGGGGGGGGGGTCTTTGTATGTGTTGTTGTTGTTAATTATACAGGAAGTCACTTTGAGTATCCAACTTTTATTTCACACAGGAAACCATTTTGTGAATCTAACTGTTATCAGACGGAAGCATATCTAACTATCATTTCACTAAGAAAGCCATATTCTGTGAAACCAACTGTTATCAGACAGGAAGCAATTCTGTATATTTAACTATCATTTCACACAGGGGGCCATATTCTGTGTATCCAATTATCTGCTGTTTTGGTCAAGAAGCCATTAATTCTGTGTATCAAACTGTTATCAGGTGGGAAGCAAGTCTGTGTATTAAACCATATTCTGTGTATTAATTTTACACACAGATAGCCATAGTGTGTATCAAACTTTCTATTATTTCAGGCAGGAAGTTTGATTTAATTGATTGATTTAATGGGGTTTAACAACATTTTTAACAGTATCTCAGTCATATCACGGTGGCTGGAGCACCCAACAATGGATTCCTGGTATTTGTCACACCAGTACTACCACTAAATCCTTACCTAGCCTCCAGCTGCTAACCCACTTAGGTATAGATTATCCACCCATTGGTGAAAGACAAGTGTCGAAAAGAATATGTGCCGCCGCAGGGGATCAAACCAATGACCCATTATTGAAAATTAGGAGTCCGATGCACTACCGACTGCGCTATGACGGCAGCAGGCAGGAAGTAATTCTGTGCACCCATTTATCTGGTATTTCAGGTAGGAAGCCAATCTGTACATCAAATCATCTGTTGATTTTGTTGTGTTATTGTTGACACAGGAAGACATTCTGTGTATCAAGCTTTCTGTTGTTTTTGTTGTGTTGTTGTTGACACAGATGGACATTCTGTGTATCCAGCCTTCTGTTGTTTTTGTTGTGTTGTTGTTGACACAGGTGGACATTCTGTGTATCAAGCTATCGTTTTTGTTGAGTTGTGTATCAAGCTATCTATTGTTTTTGTTGAGTTGTTGGTGACACAGGTAGACATTCTGTGTATCAAGCTATCTGTTGTTTGTGTTGTGTTGTTGTTGACACAGGTAGACATTCTGTGTATCCAGCTTTCTGTTGTTTTTGTTGTGTTGTTGTTGACACAGATGGACATTCTGTGTATCAAGCTTTCTGTTGTTTTTGTTGTGTTGTTGTTGACACAGATGGACATTCTGTGTATCAAGCTTTCTGTTGTTTTTGTTGTGTTGTTGTTGACACAGATGGACATTCTGTGTATCAAGCTTTCTGTTGTTTTTGTTGTGTTGTTGTTGACACAGATGGACATTCTGCGTATCCAGCTATGTGTTGTTTTTTTGCGTTGTTGTTGACACAGGTAGACATTCTCTTTCTCTTTGTCTGTCTGTCCATTCATATCTCTCTTTAACTTCCATGCCATCCATGATTCAATAATATTGGAATATCATACAAAGTTAAAACACAAACAGAGCACTATAAATAAGACATACCCCCAGAGGTTTTATTGTGAATAATGAATACTGCTGAAATCTATATGGATGACAACACTAAATGCATAATTGTTCTACAGCACCTAATCAATTAGAAACTCACATGAAATAGCTCTTATGTGTGGTAAATTCAGTCATAAAATTGTGGGAAAAAGAGAAAACAAATATCAATTTGCAATTTCTTCTTTCCAACAGTATTGTATAAATTCTGTAATATGGAATATTAAGCTCATTCTAAACTGCTGCAATCATTTTTTTTATAAATTGAACTTGTATCAAATCTTGCCATCTAGTAGTATATAGGTCAAAATTAGAAAACAAACGGCATAAAATTGAAATGATGGTAAGATCATCATCAAAAGAAGTCAGAAAACAGCAACACTAGATCATTCCTAGAGCTGTATGCAGTGTTTCAGCCATGCTGTGCCATTGCAGGATTCAAACATCATTTTCATAGATTGCGCATCAATAGAATGATAGAACAATTGGACATTTTGGTGCACCAAAATTTCCTACCTAAAATCATTCATGTGAAATAGAAATGTGGAATCTATGTTTACCAGAAGAAAACACTTGAAAATACAACTGATTTTAAAGACTGGAAAACTATCAAATTTTATTCAAAGAATATCAGATGCTTTCTCCATTTAGAATTCATAAAGAAGGTTCCCATTTAATAGTGTTGAGACTGAACCTTTTCAGTTGTAGCCTCTTCACTACCTGAGCAACAACTTGTAACTTAGACAATTTCTTTGGAAGTCATAAAATTTTGAATATGGACCAATTCTAAAACTAGCTCAGAGACAAGTGTGCATATCAAGTTGTATGCATTCAGTAATAATGATTTTGGGGTTAAAAGATCAGATTGAAATAATGGTATATAAAGTTATCAAGAAGCACCACCATGGTCGATATTTGTGTAGCAAAATATCAAAGGTTTGGTAAACATCCTACTCGAAACTGACAATTTTTGACAATAGTAAGTTGACTTCTTTCAACTTATTTCCATATTTTTTTCTGTTTGTTTTCTTTGTAGCTTGAGGATCTAAAGAGATATTTAAGAAACAATATAATGTACAGAAATCAATTGGCTCTAAGATTTGCAACAAGAGGGCTATTGGCACTGAAGCACTCACCCTCAGTGACAACAAATGGCCAACAAGAGGACCATGATGTTCCTAAATCACTCTCCTGAGTATGATGGTTCATGGCTTTATGATATATACAAAATAGGAAAGCCCTCTGTCTAATCATTTTTGAGAAGATGTTTAAGGATTTTTCTTTCAATCCTATGTATATTGAGGATCCCAACATATAGCGCTAATTTCCTGAATATGGTCATGCTTTGAAGTATAGACATCAATACAAACCAAATATCAAAGCTCTAGGCCGAATGGTTTAGAAGGTTTTCAAAGATATCATTCTCTATTCCTTTGAAAAATCAGGGATCCCACAGAAAAGGGCAAACTTTCAGAGTACGGTAATTCTTTGAATTATTTTGGTAGAGGGTCAATAGGTGATTATATGTACCAAATATCAAAGCTCTGGGCCTTATGGTTTAGGATGAAAAGATATTATTGTATAGACAGACAGACAGACGGACACAGGACATTTACCTATGACAATAGCTCACCTTGAGCATGTTGTGCTCAGGTGAGCTGAAATAGCTCAAGTGACCTAATTCTTTATCCAAGATGAGACTGTATCAAATAAGTGACTTTTTTACCTACAGGACCCAATATCTATCTTGTCTGGATATATCATTCAATCATTCCAACTAAAAATCAAAACTTAAAGGCTAAAACTATGACTTCTAGAGCACACAAAAGGTATTTCTAAATTTGAGCTTGTGACCTACTTCATGATCTCTTCCCATATAATCAAGATATTATGATAATCAACAATCTGACAAAATTTCAAGACATTTGAGGCATAAATGAGCCGTCTAGGACATAACAAGGTATTTCTAAGATGACCTATATTTTGACCCTTTTGACCCAATATCAAATTTGACCAATATATTACGAAGAAAAACTTACTGACCATCAAGATATTTGAGGCAAAAATGTAACCTCTAGAGTGCACAAAAGATATTTCTAAGATCTGACCTATAGTTTTCCCCAAGAGACCCAGTAAGTTCACTAAATGAATGTTAAAGTAACAGATTTCTGCATAGACATCTTGAATGAGTGATTGATACTTTTAGTTTCTTACACCCCCATTTAACTACATGGAATCTAACACACAGGCTACAGGAAGAGCATATTATTCCAAAGCTTAAGACTGGAGAAATGCCTGGGACCCCATGATGCAGACAGTTTGATTGTAGCTCTATACAGATAAGCAAAGTTTCAGAACAAAATCTTGATTAATGAAAAAGATGTTACATTTTGCATAGAAAACCATATATAACACTATAGTCAGGATTTTTTGGTCATTTACAGGTCAAATTAAACTAAAAAGAATGACAGAATCATGAAGCTTGTAAAAAAATATTGATTTTATATCAGTACTGTACAAATTTAAACAATTAAATATCTTCCATTTTCTGCAAATAGATAGGCTAATTATCATAAGGAAAGTAAGAAAAAAAAGATTACTAAAGCAGGATGTGTGTTTTAAGTGTATATAATCAAGGACTTAAATAATTATCTCGCTTTATCATTTGCCAGCAATTATTATTGCCATGGTAACAAAAGTGAAAGGTGTAGAGCCTTGATATTTTGTATGAAACATAGTATATTGACCTCTTTCGAAATTGCTAAAATGATGTCCATTGGGTCCCAAGCAGGGTTCTCCCCAGGCCTTTATGGCGTATCGGCCCCGATACGCCTTCATAAATTAGAGAGTTTGCCGATATGCCTTCAGATCGCCGATACGCGTAAATTTGGTCACCGATACAGCTTAATTTCTATCTGAAGAAAGGGTCAAGCAAGCCACTAAAATTGGTTGCAGAAGCGTGGACACGACAGGCTCTTTATCTATAGTGTTGTTTACCGTATATTACGTAACACCTTTATTGATAAGACCCTTACACTCTTACTAATTGGTGATTATTGATTTTTTCTCGCGTTTACCACTGGTACCGCGCTATCAGTCACCAAGGATGATGGGTACCAATATGTAAACAATGAATTCAAAATGGCGACCCAGTTTCGGAAAATTGTCACTTCGGCTGAGATTTGCCGAGGTAAAATATGTGGTTATTTGATGTGACAACTATCAAACTATAGCCACAGTGGTTTGAGAAGGAAAGATTAATTTGGTCAGTTTATTTCATACAATGATCGCCGAAACATGCCAGTTTCGCGATCATTTTCTTTCCGAGAATTTGCCGAAATAATAAATTTGGTATATAAGCCATCCTAGTTATACTTAGCGCTTGTTTTCAACCCACTTTAATGATTACATACATGTATCTTTCTGTTTATTTTTTATCCAACATGGATGGTATTATCTCACACATTCGTACCCTGGTTTGTTCAACCCCTTTGTAAAAAAAAAAAAAAAAAAAAAATGTTTTTAAATTTTGATTAAAAGTATTATTATAATTTTAGTAATCATGTAATGATATCTGGCCCTCTCATGATTTTTGCTTAAAAAGAAATAATACCCCATAAAAATCAAAGTGCTGAAAGCACTTAAAGAAAAGAATGCCTTAGACCAATTAGGTTTTCTTTTTATCAAAAGTAATGGTTGAATACTTATTTAGAATCAGGAAAAGATAATTCACTCTATAAGATTCTGTAAACAAAAAACTTTTGAAAATCAAAGTGCTGAAATCACTTGAAGAAGAGAAGAGTAAGGACACTTGATTTATGAATTTGATCAAGTTTCATTTTATAATTTAAGAATTAAGCTAAGATTGGACACTGCTGATATATACTACATTTTTGATTAACTTATTCAAATCAAAGAGCTGAAAGTACTGTTAGAAGAATAGTTATAGTGTCAGACAGTCAAAGGATTCTGATAATGAACCTTTCAAATTTGACACAGAGAATCTGATTGAGCTCTTTAAGATGCAAAATTTTAAGATGAAACCAGGTATTTCACACAGGAATCTTATAAATAAATTTTGGAAAATACTGAAAATAATATCTATTTTTCTGAAGAAGGGCATTTTTTCAATCCAACACTCCATGCTTTTTTTAAAGAGTCCTCAAGGATAGGATTTTTGGACAGACTTGTTAAAATGGCCAAGCACGAAAAGATATTCTTATCTAAGAGACAAGCAGCTGACACCTTTTTTTACTCATTCCTTTGAGACTTTGTGATTTATTCTTTCAATTGACCAATTGATACCTTGATTTTACTTGACTCGCTGTATTTATATGGCTTTTGGATATATTCTTTCATTTTCTTTCCTTTTCACATCCCTTTTTAATGGGACAATTTAGTGCCCTTTCTAACAAATAGGATAGAGAGGCAAAATGAGCTGAGTAATGTCACAATTGATTGATATCAAAATCAGCCTCAGAGAAGAGAAATAAAGCTATAATAATTAAAAGGTTGAAGCATATTATTCAAGAATAAAACTCAATAAAAATCAAGATATTAATAAACAAGCTAAAAAGCACTTTTAATGACCTTTATTATGTATAGTCATACCATATGATAACTGACAACATGCAGCGCATTTGCCACTACGCCTTCAAAAAATTCTGGGGAGAACCCTGCCAAGCAAAAGAGCTTTGAGGATGGGCTCTATATAGAAATGAAGAGGGATTTTTAAGAAAGACTTTTTCTCCCAAACATCTGTCCCAATTTGAATCGATTTCCCAAAATCAGAGTTTCATCAACAAGTTTTGAAAAGGACCATCCAAGAAACATAGACAAATTGTGTCCAAATTAGCCCAGGGGTTTAGGAGAAGATTTTTTAAGAACTATTTCTTTATTTCTCTAAGTCTGATAGCCCTGGCCCTGCCATGAACCTATTTTTTGGCAAATCAAAATTTAAAGTCAAGTTTTAAAAGGGTCATCCATGAATATTCCCGCCAAGTTTGGTTATAATTGGCCCAATGGTTACAGAGGAGAAGTTTATAAAGAATTGTTGGCGACTTTCGATGCATAACAGAAGACGCATGATGGACAAGCAACAACAGACCACAGGGTGATAACACTAGCTCACCTTGATCATACTGTGCTCAGGTGAGCTAAAATTCACACAGTGAAATGATTCAATGTTTAAATACAGGAACCCCAAAATCTGTTGCATGGACCATTTCACTCCTGACTCTTAAGTCCTCGGGAATTATATTTGTTAAGAGTCAAAACCCCAAAAACAACTTCTGTGAAATAAATGGAAATACAGGAGAAATATACATGGCCACATTCCAATGATTAGTTTGATTACTTGATTGGCAGCTCTTTTACAGAATATCAGAGTGAACTTGGATTATAGAGCTTGAACTTCAAACCTTTCAGAACCAGCAGGAATGCTTTAAACTATCTTATAGCACAGTAAGATCCCACCATCAAACATCAGTTTTATATCAAGATTCATAACCTATTTATATCATCTTATTTACAACTTAAAAAAAAAAAATTTGCAAAACTGGAAAAAGTTAAAATACATTTTAACTTCTCGTACTGGGATAATAATGTTATTCTCTCTTTGAGAAAGTGATTGCAACTTTAAAACTAACTGCTCCAACTATCATTTTGTCATGACTTAATTTAACAATACTTGAGCCAAACTAATTTACCAACCTCGGCTGTCAATCAAGGAATCAAGCGACCAATCAAATTATTTATTCAGCCTGGACCTGAGCTTCAACATTGGCCTCCATTTCTGTTAACCTTTTTTGTTGGTTTGGAGACCTAAACGTCATAACTACAGCTTATTCAAGCTGTAGTTAAAATGTTTAAGTCACTAACCAACTATTCTACTTTTTTGTTACATGCTGCTGGCCATAAATTTTTCAAAATAAGGCCGTTAAAAATGAAGCAGGACTTCCTGTCAGAGTTGATTGGTGTTGCCAACAAAGAAAGTTGGTGGGGCCAGTGATTGGTCAATTATAGTTACAATATATGATTTCTAATAAAACCCTTATGATTAAACAATTCTAACACAAACCTGCTTTCTTACACCCCTAATGATAAAAACTTTGGAAAACATTGTAGGAAATTAAGAAATTGCTTGTTACAAACCCTTTTTTATTTATCCACTCCTCTGTCAGGAAACAAGAGCTGTCAGAGGACAGCAATGCTCAACTATTCTGAGTGCTGGATAGTAACAGCATTTCAAAGTCAACATTAGGCATAATACCTAAAAACATGTGGTATTAGAGATAAATCAAAGCCCTGAAGGGCATGAGAGTTGCGACAACAGACAGACTGTCTGGAATTCATTACTAAACTTAAACTGAAGTCTGTTGGCCCTTGACTGATCAAATGAGATTGATCCACTTAAAAGTAAATTCTGTGTATGTATTTTTGTTTATTTAATTCTGTGTTAGTGAGTTCTATTTTTAAAGCCTAGTGTGATTGGATCTTGCATTTAGGTAATATTTTCTTACAATTGACTTCATATCACACAGGTTACTTAAAAGAACCATGGATTAAATTATCTGAGGTAAATTGTGTTTTGAAATATGAACATTTTCCCAATATTTATAGACATCAGAGAATATTTCTTCTCAGTGTTGCACAACAAGCTCTGGAAAGCAGTTTTTAAATCACCATAGCAAATTCAGAAGACAGAGTTAATTGGGTAGAAAGTAACTTCTAGTTGTATAAATCTGGTTTCTGTTTCTCATCAGAGGTACTTTCAGTGCTTTGATTATACAAATTATTGAACTTCAAATCCCAGCTGAAATTTTAAATAAATACTAAAATAGATAAACCTCAATCCATATAATAAAAAGTTTGTACATATCATCTAGGAAAAAAAAAATAAGGTTTAGGTCGAACATTTTTGAGTATGCATGATGTAATGAAAATAATCTTTTCTCTGCTTCATATGGGTATGTAACTAAGAGATTTTCAGGTAACTTTAGAAAATATATGCCTTAATTCGCTTGGGCTTCAAAGTTGAAAATATTTCAAACGTATATATCCTTATATTGCATCTAACGCGAGAAGGTTCGTAGTGAGATTGACAGAAAATTGGTTCGAAAAATTATTTTACTAAATTAGGGAAAGCCTGGGCCAGGGGGGTACAAACACAATTTTTGTACAAGACAAATCATATTTGACATGCAATCAAATTATAACCTTTAACAGGAAGCGCAGAAATTGCGATAGACGTCTTGAGAAAATCATGACCTAATTTGGCGTTTCCATCCATCTGGTAGGTAAGTCAAATCAGCCTATCAAAGATATGACATTAATCTCGGATAGATCCATCGTCTCGAGGGTGAATGCCTTTACTTGTCACTAAATAATCTTTATCGATTGTCACGAAATCAGACAACAACTCGGATTTAAATTGAGAATCAACATTCTCGTTTAGTATCAGGGCAGGATATAAACAAGTGTGCACGCATGCATCGTACTCCAAATAGTGTTGATAATAATGTGCATTCAGTAGGTTAGGTTTGCCCCAGTATATTTGAAATCACAAATAACTTCACAAAATCAATATTTAATACATTTATGTTAGTATAAATGACAGATTATAGAATTTTATCCTTAAAAATACCAAAATAAGTTCATATCGTCTATGCAAGTCCCTAGGGACCCATTTAATATATAATAGCTGTATGGCCCATATCACTTATACGGCGTGTTTCAAGTATCGTATGTATTTATGCTCAATTTCGCTGATAATTTGTTTCATAGGAGGTAACCTTCGGTTTGCCGCAACTCAAAAATCTTTCAATCCAAATTTTAAGTCTAACAAGAATTTTTAAGTCCAAAAGGGTTGAATTTCCACTAAAATGAATGCTGGTCACAAAGAACTGTGCAAAGTTTCAAAACAATAGCATTGGTAGAAAGAGAGTTATTAAAATATATATGACACTTGCATGAGAAGTTTAACCAAAAAGTCTGAAAAGGGTTAGAACTCCACTGATATGAATGTCAGAGTAATGAATCTGTGTCTGGAGGCTGATGTCACAAAAACATGTGCAAAATTTCAAAGCAATAGCATTGGTAGAAAGAGAGTTCAAGATATATGACAGTTGAACACAAGGTTTAACCTAGAATTTTTAAGCCCAAAAAGGGTTAAAACTCAACTATAATAAATGTTATTGTAATGAACATTTGCCTTGATAATGATGTGATGGATACAAAATCATGTACACAGTTTCAATAGCATTAGCAGAAAGAGAATTATTAAAGATGCATGACACATAAGTTTGAACCAAGAATTTCTTAGTCTGAATAGGGTTAAAAATTCCACTAAAATGAATGTTAGAGTATTGAATCTAAGTCTAGAGGCTGACATCATTTCCACAAAAGCATGAACAAAGTACCAGAGCAATAGCATTGGTAGAAACTGAGATATGACAGTTGCATGTAAGGTTTAACCAAAGCATTACCCCAAAGCACGGGTGATCAGAATAGCTCCCTTATTTTTTGAAAAGTCAGGCTAAAAAATCAGTTATTCTTCCAACTGAATTGCCAATTTTTCAACAAGTTCAGAACTGTAACAGTGGAGGTAATATTTTGTACCAACTATCTGTCAAAATGAAAGCATTCACCAGCTGGTATAGCTATTGTCTGCACTATTATTTTATCAACTTCTGCATTTTTTTCTGCTTTCATGTCTTAGTTCAACAAAACTATATGTTGATTTCTCCCTTCACTCAGAAATATTCAATGTATGAAGCAAAGGTCCTAAAAACTTTCGATTTAGCTCCTATTTTCTGTGATGCAGCCTAAAAATGTGAAATCCTGATAATAAGCAAGGTCAGGTGACTAGGAACATTCTGTGAGAATTTCATTAAAACAAGAGCATCACCCACGGTGCAACGCTCGGCTGCAGGTGCAGGATACTGAAAACATTCTATGTTGAAAAAGGGGCATAAATCTAACAAAAACACTTTTAGAGTTATCCCCCTTGATAGTCTAGATAGCTCTTGTGATGGTCAATACACATGCCAAGTTTTATGATGGTATCTTCAATAACAACAGAGATATGACCACAGTTAAAGTTTATCACGCCAACGCCGACGCCAAGGTGATTACAATACCTTGGGTTTTCTTGGAATACAGCCAAGCTAAAAAATCCATTAATAAAATGTAGGAGGAGATGTGTTAACAAAAAATTGGAAGGACGGCTATTGGGATGGACAGATGGAGAAGATGACACCAATATATGACCATCTACGGTGTCGTATAACAATTTGGCAAATTAGTATTAGAATCTATCCATCTATTCATAAATAAGTTAATGTCTGGACAAAAACTTTGACCTTTGAATTGTGACCTTAATTTTGAACCTACCTGAAAAAACATGCATTTGGCACATTTGTTCATGATGGATTGTTTCAAGTTATTTGAAATTCATCTACAAATTAAAAAGCTCCTGTCAGTACAAATTCAGATAGGCTGTCATACACACTAACATACATACATTGAAGTATCATTGTGACAACTTTGTTGCGCAATTGACAAATAGAATTTTGCAAAAATATTTCTCAGCCTAATTAAGACAGTTCTTTGTAATCAATTCCACACAATCCTACACATTTTCATGGCCTAAAGAAAAAAACTTTGGAAAAAATTAAGGAAAGTAAAGAAATTGCTTGTGACGAGTAATTTCTTCATTATCCACATTGTTTTCTACCCCTACCCCAAAAGACCAAGATTTTTAAAATTTGATCAACAAAGCAATGTTGTCTGCAATCATAATGAATTTGGACTTGACTAAAACCTATTTGTGTGTGGATGAGTTCACAAGTAATTCTAATTGTCAACAGCAACGTTTTTGATGTTGAGCTATTGTAACAGTTTGTTGTCTAGTCATGAGGTTAGTGATGCAATCAGTAAACAATATTCATTGGAAATTTATACTTACAAATCAGCTTTTCATCATCTGTCTGTTGGTGTCCAATACATTCAAAATTAAAATCCATCAAGTCTTGAGAAAACTGTTTCTGAGCTTTAGCCAAGTCTGGAAAATAAAATAGAAGTACATGTATTTGTTTTGTTACATATTTCATGAAAGATTCTCATCTATAACACAGAAAAGTTCACTTATTTCTTGCAATCCTCAACATAACCCCATTTGGGTGAGGCTCAGAAATCACTTTAAAGGTATGATTTGATACACATGACCCATTCCAACACAACCATGCTTTTTATGACCCTCACAAAAAAGCTTAAAAAAATGTTGATAATAAAGTAATTGCTAGTAACAAGCAACAAACAATTCCTTCATTGTTCACAATGTTTTCTACCCTAAAATTTCTAAAATTTCACCACTTAATTTTTAATTGTAATTTGAATTTTTCTTTTTATTTCAGCTTGGACGGGTCTAAATTTTTGTTGTCTAATTTTTGGTTAATTTTATTTAGTTTTGAAAACTGAATAGAGAAGAGCAACCTCCAATAGATTTGGCCTGCCAATCAAGTGAGAAATACAAGATCTGTAACTGACAGCTGACATGCTTCTTCCACTGCTATATCCCTTTTCCTGTCTTTCTGCAATCTTTTTATATTCAAGATATAGACAGTTTTACCAAGTGTTGGTAAAACAGATCATGCTTGTGTTTGTATTACAAAGCTATTTATAGAGGGTGAATTTGATTTAAGATGTAAAATTTTATTATTCATCAAGGGGTGTGGAGTTCCCTTGACTGACTCGTCCAATGTGGGCTTTCCTACTTGCAGACAAATACAGTAGAATCTAATTAATTCGAAAGTCATTGGTGTGTAGATATGTGTTCGTTCGCATACTTTCCATGGTCCCTTAATCATCTTTGTTAGATTTTGTTTGAATGGGGTTTAACGCCGCTTTTAACAATCTTTCAGTTATATCGCGGCGGCTGGAGCACCTAACAATGGATTCCTGGTATTTCTCGCACCAGTACTACCATTTCACCCTTTCCTAGCCTCCAGCTGCTATCCCACATAGGCTTACGATTATCTGCCCATTGGTGGTAGACAAATGTCGGAAAGAGAATTGCCGCCGTCGGGGATCGAACCCGGGACCCTTTGAATGATAGTCCGACGCGCTACCAACTGCGCTATGACGGCGGCATCTTTGTTAGAAAACACTGTCTAATTCAAACATCAGTGGACTTCGCATTTCATAGTCCATTTCAAGTCTGAAAGTGTGATTATACCACAAACACCTATGTTTAATTTGTAGGTGTGATCCTATCATAACTAACAAAGTGTCACCTCGATTTTAACACCTGCTGATCTTCTAACATCTAATCTGTTATACTATACCTTTAATTAAAAGGGACTGTTTGGTTTGTAATGTGGAAAATTAATCGAATAAAGGTGCCCTTAGTTATTGCCGAAAAATTACTTTAAAATGCCGCAACCCCATTAATATTGGTCATTTAAAGATTCTAACCATTTCATTTTAAGCTGCATTCTTCACAATCATCGGTCAAAAATTCCATGATTTGATAATAGAATACTCTGAGTGATTTGATCTGATTGCAAAGGGAAATCACTCTATGAAGGTAGAAATATAATTCAAGCAAAAATGCCAATTTTAAAATATAGAGATAAAATCATGAACGTACAAGATGAGTAATTTTCAACATATGTTTTCCCCAATTATTATCTGCAGGTCTTGTTTACAAAAATAACCAATTAAGAATCAATCCCTAAATGGGGGACAGACAAGTCCGTGTCCCATTCCAAGTATCTCAAATGAATCTAGGACAATAGCCCCTCCGGACAATATCCCCTTCTCTGTTTTTCGACCAGGCGGACATTATCCCCTTCCTAAATTCAACAGGGCGGACATTTGCCCCTTCGTCATTCTGACAGGGCGGACGAAATCCCCTTCCTAATATAAACAGGGCGGACACCATCCCCTCGATCGGCGGACATTATCCCCTTCGTAAAATTGTACTAAACTTCTGCGGGCTTACGTAACGAAACGAACAATAAGCCCAGATTAATATAAATTTTACTCTTTTTTTTATTGAAAAATAAACCGGTGCTCAATTTTTAACTGAATACTTTTGCACATTTCTATGCGAGCGGCTCCATAAAATTTGTATTCTAGAAAACGTCATGGTAAAGGCAAAGAGGAGCTTGTCCCTCTTTACCACCATGTTTCTTTAAAATGAACCTTGTGCTAACTTTTTACTATTCGAAGCCATCTGGAAATATGTTGTCCTGACACTCGAAGATATAAATCTGACTTAACAAAATAGAACATGCTGAATGTTAGCTATATCATTACCTTTTCCATATGATCTTATCTTTTTCTCTTTTGTATACATGGTGTTGGTATGAGACCGAAACATCGTAGCTACAATTTTGTATGAGTTGTTTTTACAACATATCAGTCGCCATTAGAATCAGAGTGTATCATTGATTATTATTATAATTTTTACAATCTTTGACTGGTTTTCAGGTGAAATACCGGAATTATATCCAATCCAGAAACCGTAAATTGTCTGTGATATATTATAGAAAGGGGCTTTTGTCCGCAGTAGTAAAACGATGAAGGGGATAATGTCCGCCCTGTTAATATGAGGAAGGGGATTTCGTCCGCCCTGTCAGAATGACGGAGGGGCTAATGTCCGCCATGTTAAATTTAGGAAGGGGATAATGTCCGCCATATCAAAAAACATAGAAGGGGATATTGTCCGGAGGGGCTATTGTCCGGTTACCTCTCAAATAGCCGACCACTTGCCCTCCTATTTGTTCATACTACGCTTAGTTTGTATAAATTTCCTTTGTCCCTTGCGCTACAAACTACTGAGGTTTACTGTACATAATTCAAGGCCATGTGTCTGGGGACAAGTAAATTACAAGGAATATCTTGGAATGGTACACAAGAGATATCAAGGATAACTCATTCTATGTTGAAAATTATCATGATTGAAGGGTAGAATAATTATAAATTGTGGTTAATGTGTGTGGGCACTCATTGCAATCTTCTTGATCAGACTGTTTCAAGCTCTAGTTAGGAACTTTGAATCATGATAACTAGCATTAACATTCATATTTAACCTTAAATAATCATTCAATATAATTTAAATATTTAATCTCATTTTCCTGCTGAAAATCCTTCTTAGATTTCACATTATGAAAATGCTAAGCCTTTTGGTATATGTGAGACATGAAGTCTTGACTATATGGTTGCAGAGAAATGCCAAGGTTGCGTTTTTGCACCATTGTCCCATAAAAAACTCTTTTTTTAAGACTATGCGAACAATGTCCCTTGATCTGAAAGCCCTGGTAGCTATGTTGTTGGTGTGATCTATCAATTTTGAAAAATGTATAGCCATTTGTTTTAGACCACAGGGACATTCTATGGGGGACATTGTCCTATTGTTTCCAAAACCTTTGAAGTTTACTAATAGTCATCAAAACATACAAATCACAAAATTATGATTATAGGTGTAGGAAAGCATGATGGGGTCTGGGATCTTGAGGCAATCAACCCATTTCCACTCAATACCTTATTTTAAATCTCACAAATCCCAAATTGCAATTTGAAATTTCCTTCAATTAGCACTAGCCCAAAATTTTGTCATTTGATAATGGATTTAATGAGAATGATAAGGGTTTCTTTAAAAAACAACAACATTGGAAATAGTTTAATGGATATGACAAAGGTTCACCTATATACATGTAGAACTTGATTATAACCCTGCCAGCAGATTCCAGAGATGATTTTAAAGATTTCAACATACAGTAAAACCTCGGTAGTTCGTAGCGCAAGGGACCGGGGAAATTTATACGAATTAAGCGTAGTACGAACAAAACGGAGGGCAAGAGATCGGCTGATTGAGATTGTCTTGTTCTGTCCCCCATCTAGGAATAGATTCTAAATGGTTATTTTTCTAAACAATACCCGCAGATATTAATTGAAGAAAACATAAATTAAAAATTACTCATCTTGTATTTTTATGCTTTTATTTCTGTGTTAATTTTCAGCATTTTTTAAACTCAGTGCTTGTATCAAATAGTAGACTCCATCAGAGTGATTTCCCTTTACAATACATTGGATCAAATCACTCTAAGTATTCTATTATCAAATCATAAAATTAAGGACCGACGATTGTGAAGAATGCAACCGCAAAATAAAATAAAGTGGTTAGAATTTCTAAATGACCAATAACACTGATACTAATGGGGGGTGTCAATTTAAAGTAAATTTTCGGCGATAATTATTCGATTAATTACCCACCTTACAACCAAACAGCCCCTTTTAACTAAAGGTACATGGTAACACATTATTTGTCATATAGATCAGCAGATGTGAAAATCAAGGTAAGTGGTGATTGGTGACAATTAGTTTATCACACCTACGAATTAAACATAGACGGTTGTGCTATAATCATACTTTCGGGACTTGAAATGGCCTACGAACTACGCACCACTGACGTTCGAATTAGACAGAGTTTTCTAACAAAGCTAAAGAAGGAAAAAGATCGGGACCGCGTAAAGTATACGAACGAACACATATCTACGAACCAGTGACGTTCGAATTAACGAGGTTCTACTGTATACCGTATTTGGTAGCAGCCTTGGAATGCTTTTCTTCCAATCAAAAATTCTTGAATCAATATGAAATTGATAAAGTGTCACCTTAGTATCTTTCCTGTGAAATTTGGTTTTATTCCAGCCAGTAGTAGAAGTTTTTTCAAGAAATAGTCTATGGATGGAAAGGTGGATGGACTCATGACAACAGTGATCTGCAAAGGTTTGGGAAGCAAGGGGACAATGCCGGCATGGCCTTAAAAAGGTGGGGACATTTTACAATATAGATGGATCACACTAACAAACTAGCAATCAAGGCTTTGAAACCAAGGGCACAGAGTCCAGTTAACCTTCTACAATAAGGCACAATTTAAGACTGGTACCAATTGAAAGGAGTTGCAGATGACAAATTTAAGATTATGAAATTTAAGCTTTTATGAACTTTCTGGGTAGAAATTTTCTGGGTAGAAAACATTTTGGAAAATGAAGATATTGCTTGTTGCAAGCAATTTCATCATTTTCAACAATGTTTTCAAGTTACCTTTATTCAGGGGTGTCAAAAAAAGTCATTCAATGTCTCAAAATAGTCATTGTCTGGAAATAGACTAAATCAGAAGAAGTTAAACTTGATGTCACTTGTGAATTTCTCGAAAAAAAGTCCCAACTCTTGTGGTTACTTTTTTTCTTATAAAATCTTGTTTGAAAATTCCAATCATCTTAAAAAATATACCAACATATAGGTTATCAAAATCAAAAAGTCTGATAAGAAAGCATGGAGCTAATCTCTACACTTTGATCAACTGTTCCCTGTGTGGCTTATCAGTTATCTGCATGAACCTCATTTTACATTAGCCATGATATCATCTTGTAGGGAAAAACTAACTTTAACCCATTCCAACTTCACAAAACTTTAGACTAGTCCAAATTCAAAGATGTTGCACACAATAATTTCAAGTCTGCATAATTACCAAAGCTTTTTTCTTGGGTGTGTCAAAAAGCGTCCTTATATAGGAATGGGTTAAGAAAACACTGGACCATATCAAGTTTTAATTCATAACCTAACACAAACATTCCCAACAGTTTGATGTAATGAAGCATTTTATTGAAAATGAAATAATAAAAAAAATATTTATAACAAGAAAACTCTTTTTCTAACTGTCTTTTCCCAAGCTGTATTTTTTCAGCAAGTCCAAACGGGATAGTGTGATAAATGTTAACCCTGGTTACCAAACAATAAAATTTTGACTGTTTCAAATTCAATGGTAGACAACAATTTTAACTTGAAGGAATTTTCAAAATCTTTGTCATTTTTGGTAGAAAACCTTCTTGATAACGAAGAAATTGTTTCAATTTCTTCATTTTCCACATTGTTTTCCAAATCTTTCTATAGAGGTTTAAAAAATTGGGACTATGTGGCCCATCCACAGAGGGAATTGGGTCAAGCAGTTAACTAGAATCCTGTTGAAGAATCATTTTCTTTTTCATAAGTCATAATCTATTTTATTTCTTATCTAAGTATGCGTTTTATAAATGCTATAACCATGTCATTCTCAGCTTCAAATGGGGATGGAATTCAGTTACCAATTATTACTGTAACAGAGCCACAGGCGAAATTGGGGATTTAAGATTCAGTTATTTCAACAGTACCTACAAAACCCTGCGTTTTGGATACTATTAACCCATTACCAGACCTCAAAATGTTTGACTGGTCCAAATTGAAAAAAGTTGCAGACTACAGTTTAAAGTTACTGAAATTTTAGATTTTCAGGGTATAAAACATAGTGGAAAATGAAGAAATTGCTTGTTACAAGCAATTTCTTCATTTTACACAATGTTTTTCTATTTGCTTTTCTTTTATCAAAAAGTGTCGTTGTATGGTAATGGGTTAAATATGGAATAATCTTGTGGAGACAACTCAATCAAGTACATACAACATAGGTTTTCATTGAGAAAATGATTTTAGACTAGTGTTTTCCCTCTTCTCTAAACCTCTGGTGTAAAATACAAGACAAAATAATTTGGCACTGCCAATACACTAATTATCCTGCCCTTCAAACTTCCACCACACTTCCACCTTCTTGAACCTTTTTCTCACTCTTTATCAACCCATTTCCAGATAGCAAAATTTTAGACCGGTCCAAATTGAAAGAAGTTGCAGACGACAACTCAAAGTTTATAAACTTTTATATTTTTTAAGTTACTGGGTAGAAAACATTGTATAAAAATAAAAATAACGAAATTGCTCTTCATTTTACACAATTGTTATTCTTGAGAGGCGTCAAAAAGTGTCAATGTGTGGAAATGGGTTAACATAATTTAATCAAATTTTATCACCCAATAAAGTATTAGACTGATCTGAATTGGTAGAAGTTTCAGAAGACATTTCAAAGTGTGCAAGAATTGGAAATTAAGTGACAAATCAGGTATAAAACTTTGTGAGAAATAGAGAAATTGCTTGTCACATGCAATTTCTCCCTTTTGCACAATGTTTTAAATAACTTTATTTCTTGGGGTGGCAAAAGGAGGCATTGTTTGGTAATAGGTTAATTATTTCTAACATCCAACAAGTTCTTGATGAAATTTTGTTCGTAAATAAGTTTATTTCTCATGTACATAACAATCATACATTGTGATACATAAACACAAATAAACATGTGATTATATTTGGAAAGACTGACTGCTACATGCATTGGTCTTTTATTTTTATCAACTTCTAACTCATTACAAGACAACAAGATTTTAGACAGGTCCAAACTGCAAGCAGTTGCAGACAATTTATAATCAATAAAATGTTAAAAACATTTTGTTTTGTATAAAGCAGGATTGTGCGAGAATGGAATTAAGTTTTGGAGTCAGCAAAAATTTCCTTGCTTATACAGATTCATAAATATAAATTTCATATAAAGAGGGGAAGTAGAAAATTTGAAAGGTGTTACAGATGACATTTCAAATTGCAATTAAATTGAAAATAGAGGAGAAAACATTGTGAGATCTTTAGACTGGTTCAATTTGAAAGAAGTTGCAGCCTACAATTTCAAGTTGGTGGAAATTTAAATTTTAAATTATATCGTCTTTTTGGATAGAAAACATTGTGGAAAATGAAGGAATTGCTTGAAACAATGTTTTCCACAGCTTATTCTTGGGGGGGGGGGGCATAAAAAGGATTTTGTTTTGTTTGAATGGGGTTTTACGCCGCTTTCAACAATCTTTCAGTTATATCACGGTGGCTGGAGCACCTAACAATGGAATCCTGGTATTTCTCCCACCAGTACCGCCATCACATCCTTTCCTAGCCTCCAGCTGCTATCCCACATAGGTCTACGATTATCGACCCATTGGTGGGAGACAAATAGTCGGAAAGGATGAGTGCCGCCATCGTGGATCGAACCCGGGGCCTCTAGATTGACAGTCCGACGCGCTACCAACTGCGCTATGACGGCGGCTTCATAAAAAGGAGGGACTGTGTGGGAATGGGTTACGAGTTCAAACAAGCTATTTTCTAATCAGGAGGGGGATGGCGTTAAAGCCCGGTTTATGAGTCAGACATGTCACCCCAGCAGATCCCATCATTGAAGTCTATTTTGTGAAAACTTACAGCTATATAAATCTTGACATATTCTAGACCTTTCATAACATAACGATTGACATTAGTGAAAATTGCAAAGGGAAAGTTAGATAAAATGGTCAAGTTTTATGGTGAAGCTTTCTCTGAATACCACACAGATCCACATTGTCATGTGCCCACGAAATATGACTGTGGCAAAGGTTGTTGGAAAAGGAGAACTTGCTTGTAAGAAGAAATGTTTCCTCCTCACTACATTTCTACCCTATGGGTTTTTATTAGTCTAAGCACATTTTGATTGTTCTTAACAACTTCTTTGAATTTGGACAAATCTAAAATTTTGTCATAGTAATGGCTTTATTCTTGTCACGCTAAATGAATATCTTTCTCCAAATTGCATTTAAATCAAAGGAATGAAAGTACATGATGGCTTAATTAAGGGTCAATATATTGTATTTTTCATAAAATCAATTTTCGTAAATAATTACTTTAGCTTAAAGGGGACAAACAGGTAGCATAGAAAAAGAAGATCAAACTACATGTGTGTGAAGACTGAGCTTATTCTATACCTCCTACTGAAGTAGGAATATTCCGGGTTGCATGACAAGGGTTAAATTTGTATAATGTTTCGTACATAGTTCAAAACAGATAAAGGAGAATAAAAAGTATTTGGGTAAAGGTGGACAGACTCATAAGGTCTAGTCATACACTTGTAACAGTTTAAATTGCTAATCTCATTACCTTTTAGACATAAATCCATCAAAGTCATGTCAACTCTTTTACCCTTTCACTAATTACCAGATGAAATTTAACCAATTACCAAACAAATTTTCGAGATTTCCTACTATGTTTCTATGTAAAAAATAGGGTGTGCCCCTGCATGCCTAAATGTGTCCGAAGGGTAAACACATGAAAAAACTTTTAGAGTTTCGCTTGGAGGTTCTACATACATAATATCAATGCTCTGGGCTTTCTCGCTTCAGAATTTTTTTGTGTGTGTTTCTATGTTAAAATTGGGTTGTGGCTGGACGGAGCTCAAATATGACCAAAAGGGTATTGCATAAAACAAAATCTGTATGGATTGACTTGGGGATTCTAGATACCAAATATCAAAACTCTAGGCATTTAGAGAAGATGATTTTAAAAGTTTTCCTTCTTTGTTTCTATGTTAAAATAGGATGAGCCGAGGTGGAGCCCAAATATGACCCAAGGGCCATCATTTGAACAAACTTGATAGAGGTCCCCTAAGAGGTGCTGCATACAAACTACTCTCTGTCTTCTGGTTTCAGAGAAGAAGAATTTTATGTTTTCTTTCTTTGTTTCAATGTAAAACAGGGTGTGCCCAGGCGGAGCCCAAATATGATTCAAGGCCTATCATTTGAATAAACTTGATAGAGGTCCCCTAACAGGTTCTGCATACCAAATATCAAATACTCTCTGTCTTCTGGTTTAAGAGAAGAAGATTTTTAAAGTTTTACTTCTTTGTTTTAAGGGTGTGCCTTGGTAGAGCCCAAATATGATCCAAGGGGTATCATTTGAACAAACTTGATATAGGTCCCCTTGGAGGTGTTGCATACCAAATTTCAAAGCTCTCAGTTTTCTGTTTTCAGAGAAATTTTTTAAAGATATTCTCAATTTCCCCTTTGAGTTGAATGTGGATTTCAATTATTTGAACAATTTTAGAAGAACTTCACCAAAGGAAAATCCCTGCAAAGTTTCATCAAGAATGGATCTCAGGTTCAGGAGGAGATGTTTAAAGAAATTGTTGTCAGCCACACAGGGTCGCACGAGGACACCAAACATTGCCACAAGCAATTTCTTCATTATCCACAATGTTTTCTTACCCAGAAAGTTGAAAAAAATCTTGGATTTCAAAAAATTCAAAATGTTGACTGAAACATCTTTCAATTTGGACCAGTCTTTATTTCTATATAATCCCTACCCCCTGGGGCTCCACCCCTAGGTACCCAAGGATCAAGATTTTAGCTTTTTTGAAAGAGGTCAATATACTGATGTTTCATGCAAAGTATCCAAGCTCTAAGCCTTCTTGGTCAGGTGCAGAAGATTTTTCAAGATTATTTTGAAATTTCACTTTTGTTGCCATGGCAACCAAAGTTATGTTCGGATTTCAATTCTTTTAGCTATGTTAAAAAGGGACCACGCAAGAAATATTTCTGCCAAATTTGGTTCAGATTGGCCCGGTAGTTTGGGAGGAGATTTTGTTTTAAAATTGTTCTTTATTTCTTTATAAACCCTACCCCTCTGGGGACCCAAGAATCATGATGATAACTATTTAGAAAGAGGTCAATATACAGATGCTTCATTCAAAATATCAAGGCGCTATGCCTTCTGGGTCAGGAGGAAAAGATTTTTAAAGATTATATTAAAATCTTCACTTTTGTTGCCATGGCAACCAGAGTTTTTAAAAGATTTCAATTTTTTTAACTATTCTCAAAGGAACCACTTAAGTAAGGAAAATTCGTGCCAAATTTGGTACAAATTTGCCCAGTGGTTTGGGAGAAGATGTCGTTTAAAGAAATTGTTGATGGAGGATGCACGAAGGATGACAGACCGACAACAGGTGATCACAATAGCTCACTTGAGCACTTCATGCTCAGGAGAGCTTAAAATTATCATATGCACATTTCCAGGGGTTGAAATTAATTTTTTTCCTACTTGCAAAAAAATGTGAGGGCCTACATTTCCTACTTGCTAAATACAAGTTGCTAACAACAAAACAAGAGGCCCATGAGGACCTGTGACGCTCTACTGGTTATCAAGTTTTCTGTTAAAGAAATCTGATATTTAAGGAAGTTAATTGCTCAAAGAAGAATGCATAAAGAAAAAAAAGGGGCTTTATCCCCTTTATCATTTTAAGCAACAATCCTCAAGGCCCCTTTTACCATGTTTCATAAGGCTCCTTTTCCTGTGATACTTTAAGGATCAGGTCTCATGTCAGCATCAACAATCGTGATTATTGTACAATGATTCTGTGAAGGTTTGATTGTTTGTTTGTTTGAATGGGGTTTTGCGCCGCTTTTAACAATCTTTCAGTCATATCGCGGCGGCTGGAGCACCTAACAATGGATTCCTGGTATTTCTCACACCAGTACTACCATTACGTCCTTTCCTAACCTCCAGCTGCTATCCCACATAGGTCTACGATTATCGACCCATTGGTGAGAGACAAATAGTCGGAAAGGGTGAGTGCCGCCGTCGGGAATCGAACCCGGGACCTCTAGATTGACAGTCCGACGCGCTACCAACTGCGCTATGACGGCGACTGTGAAGGTTTGAATAAAATCCAATGAAAGCTCTGGACTTGGTTACAAGGATTATAGATAAAATTCTCTAAAGGCCCCTTTTACCATGATACTAGACAGATCACGCCTAATTTGAAAAGAAAGAATCCTCATGAGAATCATTCTGTGAAAGTTTTAACAGAATCTGATGAAAACTGTTGACTTCATTGTGGTACAATGATTTTAAAATTAAATTTCATAATGCTCCTTTTCCTGTGATACTTGACAGATCAGGTCTAATGCAAACATCAACAATCATTATTATTGTACAATTATTCTGTGAATGTTTGAAGAAAATCCGATGAAAGCTCTGCACTTGGTAACAAGGATTTATAAATGAAATTTTCATAAGGCCCCTTTTCCTGTGCTTCTTGACAGTTCAAACCCTGTTATGAAAAGAATGATAGTTATGTGAAAGTTTCAACAAAATCTGATCAAAGCTGTGGGCTTTATTGTGTTAACAGGGTTTCATTAATTGAATTTTCATATAGCCCCTTTTCCCATGTTACTTGATAGATCTGAACCAATTCCAAAGGGAACTCTTCTTACAAAAGTATAATTATTCTGTTTGAGTACAAAGACAACCCCATCTCATCTGTGGACTTACAAGCATTAATTAAGACTTTTTTAATTGAATTTTCCTAAGGCCCCTTTTCCTATATTTCTCAATGGATCAGACCCAATTTGAAAGGAACAATCCTTATGATGGTAAAATCATTATGTGAAAGTTTGAAGTCAATCAGGTGAAATCTAGGGCCATTACGTGTTAACTAAGATTTTTTTTATTAAATTTTCATAGGGCCCCTTTCCCATGAAACTTGATGGATCAAACCTACTTCCGAAAGGAACAATCCATTTAATGTAATAATCATTCTGGGAATGTTTGAAGAGAATTTGTTGAAAACTATTGACTTGATTGTGTTTACGAGGACTTTTTCAATCCAGTTTTAATCGGGCCCCTTTTTCCCTTGGTCCTTGACTGATCCTACCAAATTTTGAAAGGAACAATTCTTATGATGGTACAATCATTCTGTGAAACTTTGAAGTCAATCAAATGAAAATTGTGGACTCTAGAGTGTTAACAAAGATCTTTGAATTAGATTTTAATAAGGCCCCTTTTCCTATGTTTCTTGAGGAATCATATCCGATTCCAAAAGGTACAATCCTTATAATGGTACAATCATTCTGTGAAAGTTTGAAGAGAATCTGTTGAAAATTGTTGGCTCTAGATTATTAATGAGAATTTTTTAATAAACATTTCATAAGGCCCCTTTTTCCTGTGTTTCTTGAAGGATCATACCAAATTTCGAAAGGAATAATCCTTATGATAGTACAATCATTTTGTGAAAGTTTGAAGGTCATCCCATGAAAACTATTGACTCCAGAGTGTTAAAGAGTATTTCTTAAAAGATTTTTTGATTAAATTTTCATAAGGCCCCTTTTCCCGTGTTTCCTGATGGATCTGACCAAATTCCTAAAGGAACAATCCTTATGATGGTACAATCATTCTGTGAAAGTTTAAATACAATCTGATGAAAACTGTGGACTCTAGAGTGTTAACGAGAATTTTTTAATTAAATTTTCATAAGGCCCCTTTTCCCCTGTTTCATAACAGATCAGACCCATTTTTGAAAGGAACAATCCTTATGATGGTACAATCATTCTGAGAAAGTTTGAAGAGAATCCGATGAAAACTGTGGACTCTATCGTGTAAACGAGGATTTTTAATGGAATTTTAATTAAATTTTCATACGGCCCCTTTTCCCATGTTTCTTGACGGATCATACCCATTTTCGAAAGGAAAAATCCTTATGTTGGTACAATCATTCTGAGAAAGTTTGAAGAGAATCCAATGAAAACTGTGGACTCTATTGCGTAAATGAGGACGACGGACGGACGACGGATGCCGGACAGGAAAAAGCCATCGCTATAGCTCAAGTGGCCTTCGGCTAGTAGAGCTAATAAAACAGTACACTTTTCTTTATAATTCAATACAAAGAAAATGTAAATCTTTATTCGATTATAGCATAATAATAAGATGATGTAAAAGAGTGTCAAGAATCGAGTTAGCAACTGAATTTTTTTAAATAGAAAAAGTATAATCTTTCTTTCTGTGCACAAGATCACATTCCCTACCATTATAATTCTATTATCAAGTGTAGATATGAATCTTTGTTTGGAAAAATAGGAAGGACTTTTCTTTTTAAAAAAATTGGGAAAACGACAATTTCATTTTATCCGACAGCACAGCATAGCTTTTACAACTGGAGCACCATATCCTAGTAACAATCTGCCCAGAGTCGTCTGTTTCCAAAATGAGTTCCCACTTCCTGACTGTTTTGGCTGATGCTGTTTTACCTTTGCTAAAGGACTGGCGTTTGGCAGATTTTGTCGATCAATAACTGGCCTTGCGATTGGTAGGGCAGAATTTTTTTGCATCCAATGACTAGTTAAGCAATTCCTGGGAGACAGACTGGGCCTGTTTAGATGCCTCTGATGATATTTTTTCTCCATAAATAAATGATTTTATTTGCTATGAAATCTTCCGCGAAGTTAGTTGAATCACTGACCACAGCAAGCGTCATTCCAATAACCAGTGCATGTATTTTTGGGTAGAATGGAATGACCTGACATTTTCATGACATCAGCCATGTTTTCATCAACAGAATAATGATGCTCATGTTGAAAAAACAACAACGATATGACCTGACCTTTGTTCACAATCTTAACAAAATTTGGATAAAAAGTATATTAAAAATTTAGTTACAACTTAATTTAAATCCACTCAAGCTCTATTTCATTCACTTTCTAGTATTTTACGATTGGTTAGCTGAAGTGCTGAAAAGGAAAAACTTGTTTGTGTGTGTGCCTCAGGGTTTTGTTTGACCCGAGACCTCTGGTTTTGACGCTAAGAAATTAAAAAAATGCAATTTTGACGCTTGAAAATTTGTCACTGTGCGTCATTTTGACTTTTGAAAATTAGCAGCCATGCGTCAAGGGTCAGTAGAAGTGTGCCAAAATTATTGGAAATGGTTAATTGATTATAAAAAATTCACCCCACCAAGGATAACACCAAGCTTGATTGGTAATTAACACTCGAGTGATGGACATGCATCGCGATTGTAATTGACAGGTACTTGACACCTGTGAAATAACTGATGAAACCCATTTTCATAGTTCTAATCCTACTGAAATTTACTTAATAGCTACTACTTTTATAAAAAGCTCACAAGATATATGCAAGAAGCAAAATGAAACCAAAGAAAATGTTGCCCAAGAAATGTCATTGGTGCATAAAATCGGCACTTTTTTTCATGAAAAATAAGAATAATTTTATCTTTTTAGTACTCTAAAGATTTTTTAAAACTGATTCAAACTAATAATATATGTATGAAAACTAAACTTTCCCTAAAAAACTATCTTATACAGGGCTCTGCAGAGTGGGCGACTCAGGCGAAAAAGTCGCCTGGTTTCATAAAACTTCGCCTGATTTGCTGATCAAAGCGAAGTCGAAGTCGCCTGGAATTTTCGGGCAGTCGCCTGGATACGATAGGTGATAAACAAATCTGGCCCAGTGGCTATAAAGGTAGGGGACAGAGTGCAATTATACACGCGTGTATTATTCAAGCGTGTATCGATAGTCGCGAGGCCAGCAGATTATCAGAAAGAGGGGTATGTTCTGGCAGCTAATAGTCAACAAGCTTGCTTCATTCACACCTACGCTGATTGGTTTCGGCAATGCTTTGTATAGTATCGGCCCCAGAAATCTTTATTTAAAATCCTTTCCCTTCTTAAGTTTTAATTATTTCTGTAAATTAAGTTATCATCAGTCTACGAGATTAGTTGCTTACTTTCACATAATGAGAATAATGGCCGACATTTACGGACGCCATGTCATTTACCAGAAGTCAAAACGTTGTTAAAAATCTGAAATCTTGATGAAAGATAATTCTGTTGAAAATCTACATAGAGAAAATTCATTTTTCATTAGAAACCATCAATTTGAATTATTTGCTTTAATTGTAACAAGTGAAGAAAATTTTTAAAACAATTTAAAGGCTGCAACGATCTTTTCCTGATTTTCTTGTTATGATACATTCTTTCCAAAAACTAAATTTCACTTACTTGTGTTGGTAATAATACCCGTAATAATTCCTTTAAATAACATGTAATCTTATAAAATGGAGCAAATTATCCTGTGTTAACTTTAAACTTCTGCATGAATGTACAGTTTGGTTTTGTGTACTCAGCAGTAACCCTTACCCTTTACACACTATAACTGACTTAATCACAGAGGACCTTTTTTGACCAATAAACGACATTTTTTATCCATTTAGGCCCTATATATTATCAGGTAAAGTGGACAGACTTTAACTCATTACCACACAATCCCCCATTTTGACATCTTGAAATGTTTTTATGGGAAACTGTGGAAAAAGGAGGAAATGATTGCAGCAAGCTATTTATCCTTTCCCCACATGTTTCTACCCTCTTTCAGTCTTTGGCACCTTCTTTCTTATTTAAGCTCACTTTGAAATGTCTTATTTACCTTCTTTCAATTTGTATCAGTCTGAATTTTTCTTCTGGTAATGGTTTGATTAAATACATGTTGTTACAATAAAATATTTTCTCATTTTCTGCTTCAAATAGGAACACTACTCATTTCATTCAGACCGCCTATACACTATATGCATTTTTTTTTATTAGTTGACCTTTTTTTTATCATATATGAATCTATTATGAAACATTAAATGAAAATAAATTCAGAATCAAACTCTTGAATTCTCAAACCTAAAAAAAGAAAAATACAAAAGTATTTGTTCACAGGAATAAGATCTTTATTGAGTACTGAAAGGATAAGCAGTATTTTCTATTTTTATTGCATAATACATAATGTAAATGCAACTACTTGGTTGTAAAGCTATTTTATTCTCTGATAGAAATGAGGAATACAGGCCAAAACTTAATTTTTAACGCGATCCACTTCTCCTGAAAGTCTCACCACTTCTCCCCATTTTGAAAAACTTCTCCCAATTCTCAGACTAGTGAGAAGTGACTTCTCCCCAAATTCTGGGAGTCTGCAGAGCCCTGCTTATATTGAAAATAGAATACTGTCAGATAGGGGAAACGTTTCAACCTGAGACAGTGTATTCTTAAAAATATTAAAGAAACCATTTGTAAAAAAATGTAAATATTTTTTTTTTATCTATTATTATTTTTCAAAATTGCTACTGAGGGGGGGGGGGGGATTTCGCATTTTGACCCTTGAGATTTCAATTTTGACTCTTGGAAATTTTGGCCCAAGGGTCAATGACTCTTGACTTTTGGGAACTAATGGAAACCCTGTGCGAGTATGGGAGTTTTTTTTTCCTTTTTGGTGAGCTTTGGTGGGTATGTCCTGGAAATTTCTTTTAAATCCCGGAAATTTTAGTCCATAGTCCCGCAATTGCTTAAATAAATTGTGGCATGTCTGGAGTCTGCCACTCTGGATTTACATTGCAATCAGTTAAAAGATCTAGCTGACGTCTAAATCATGTTTCAGCTAAACCTTTTGCTAAAGACAATTTTGCTAAAAACCTCACAGGAATTCAGTCAATTTTTATATTAAAAGTTTCTGTGGTTTAAGCACAAGTTAAAGCAGTTTAACCTGTTAGCAAACATAAAATTTTTAGTAAATTTATAGCTGATAGAATTTCAAATATCTCTGTCATTCCAGGCAGAACGCAATGTGGCAAATGCAGAAAATTTTTGTACTTTGATTAGAAAATTGAGACTTTCATGAGAAAAACAGAGAGAAGGAAAAAGTAATAAACCTTGTAAAATATGCTTGATTATATAATAAAATAATGTAGATTTCAGTAATTTAAAAAAAATCAGTTTAAGGTTGAACATTCTTGGGTACGAATGAACAAAAATAGAAATGGTTCGTCTGCTTTTGGGACAGTAGAACTCATGGAATTTATGTCAAATTTTGACAATTTTCCACTGTTTCATTGAACAGTTAATCAGAATATCCTTCTAATTACAAATAAATTCTGATTCAACGAGTTAGCAAGGAATCGCGGTAGTGGTGCCGAGATTAGAAATAGACTGAAACTGTCAGCAGAAATATACGAAAATATGCCCAAATTTGGCAATTGTACCCATCAGGAACAGACAAATGGCACCCAATTTAATTACACTTTTCTTATAAAAGGCCTTTAAACGTGAGGTCTATTGATGTAATTGCTGTCATCGGCTCATCCATAATGCTAAGTCACGCCCACAACACTTAATCAATATGACTTGCCTACCAATGAGCGCATTTCATTCATCTGATTGGCTTTCAATCAGAACTGTATTTAAATTTGGTAATGTGTTTGTCTTGTGTCAGATTCGATGACATAATTGACCCAATATACAAGCCCTTGAGCAATTATACACACTTGGCCCTCAGACTTTATCTATCTATCTATCTATTTATACTGCCTAACTCCCCTTTCGGGTATTACTGGCAGGTGACACAATCCAGATGTTTTCACGTCCCTGAAAGAGAGGCAGTGGCTGAAATCCCACTGCTACCCACTTCTACAGCTGGGTAGACTGGGGCTGGCTATTAAGTGTCTTGCCCGTGAACACACCCCGGTGACGTGGGGGCTCGAACTCATGACCTTCAGATCACGAGTCAAGCACCCAAACCACTCGACCATCGAGGCAGAGAAGTTAATGTACGTATTAACAAAAATTTTCATTTTTTTTGTGGCGCCACAAACTTTCGCCAAATGAAAAAAACTTGCCCCAGAATTATGTTTTGTCGCATTTCGCAACAACGACGACCGACAGCGCGAACCTAGCTGCGATATCGTAGCCCTCTTTCTGATAATCTGCTGGCGAGGGCTACGACACCCCCCTTCTTCGCTCTTTGTTGCAGTGCCCGGAGTGATTCACTCCGGGCACTTTGGGGTCGATTATTGTAAGTTGTGTGAATAGTACAAACACAAGTTTAATACCAAAATTGACCTTAACCATTTATCTATCCATGTAAATAAGTGTAAATCTAAAAGAAGTCGGAAATTTTATGCATTTAAGTCTCAATTTGCTGTACCATCGAAAACTCAAAGTTTTTCGGCCATTTTGAATCAAATGTCAGCCATTTTTGCTGTTTGACAGCGAGATCTCTTGAGACCTCGGGTTTCCCGCCAAAATGAAAGCAAATGAGAATTTAGGTCGCCATATTTGGAACACATAGTATTTTTGAAAACAGGACAGTTCTGATAGAAAAAAAGAAAAAGAGTTGTATGAAAGTAATTCAAGAGTTAATTGAATTTGATAGATAAAATAAAGATATTGAAGATTCAGTATCTTTGGACATAAAATTTTATCAATGGTAGGTAAAAACGGATACTATGATTTTTTTACGAGCACCTGTTTTGACAGCATGACAATAGTAAACAACGTGACGTAATAACAGATCACATGACCAAGCAAATGTCATGGCCGCCAAACTTAGGAAATATTTTATAAACTCAAAAGAAACCGGTATAAAACGATTGATACAATTGATATTCTTATTATTTTGATAGAATTTGTCCATAATAATAACATATGTAAGGAATTCATCCACAAGGAGTCGCTTATCACAAAACATACAAAATTAGGACTTGCAACAAAGCGCAAAGAAGGTGGGAGTCGTAGCCCTCGCCAGCAGATTATCAGAAAGAGGGCTACGATATCGCAGCTAGCGCGAACCCTGATATGCCTGTAAAAGGGCCAAGGTTTTGTCACTTTACCCCCTTTTAACATGCTCATGAGCAAATATACCTTTACCCACGTATTGCAATTTAATTTCTGACTTATTTACAAGCCGGTTTCGAGCTTCGGTCTGACTAAATTCTGTACGAGACGTAGACGAGACATTCAGAAAAGAGATATAAACTCCATGTGTTTCAAAAACGAAGAAAACTGACAACTTACTTTTAGAAGCATTTAATAATTCCTTCCCATCAGAAATCAAGGTTTTGATCGCTTTGCTGGTCCGTTCTACCTCCTTTTCGTGTTCATGCAACTTCGTTCTGAAAACAGGGCTGTCAGTTAGGCAGTCCGAAAATTCGAGAGGGTCGAGACCCATGTTTACGAGTGTGCAATCGTTTTTAAAGTCACAGATAATCCAAATGTTTACAAAATCCAGTAGCAAATTACTCTCTTCCTGAACATCTTGACAGATTCGTTACTGCGCATGCTCGAAATCTGTTGGTGAAGGCAGTTTGACCTACGGCGCTTTTGCCATGCAGCGTGGTCGGAACCCTTTTTTAGCGGTTTTGTAGGACAAAACCGGTATTTCACATCGATCAACCGGAAACAAGTTTTCACGAATTTTCCACGCTTGCTCATAAACTTGAAGTGAACATTTATGTGATCGCCTCAATCTTATTTCATCGCTGACGAAGAAAATAACTTACTTGCTGAATGCCAAAAGCCTCCCTTAGTCACGAATATCAAGGAAAATCTTCGACTTAATATATCCATAGTAAATTGTCTAATGAACTGTCTGAGAGAAATAATCTCCTAGCGTTTCAAGATAGAATCTAGGTCAGTGGTCATTGGAGCAGGCGAATACATGTAAACAAACTTCTAACACTGTTAGTTTTGATCTGGCAGGACTGAGCAAATTTACACCCCGTATACACAGTATATGTTACAAGTTACAACCCTGTTATTGTCGCCATTCAAGCGCCTATCTAAACCCACCGAATAAAACACCCTTTTACCTCTAGAATTCGACTATATCTTTGAAACGAAGATGTTGTACAGTAGTTCAATTGTAATAATAATATGCTCAACGCAAAAAGAATTGAATAATAGCTTTGATTGTTTTACCCTTTATCATTTAACCTTTTACCACACAAGCACACATTTTCACGCGCTGATGAAATAATATTAAAGAAAACGTTGTGATGAAATCAAAATAGCGATTTCGGTACACAGTAAAAGGGTCATGATTAATTGAATGGGGGTTTTGACACAACTTTTGATAGTATTTCAGTTATATCGGGGTGGATGGAGCTCCTAACCCTGGATTCCAGGTAGTTCTCACACCAGTATTACCACTGCATCCTCATCGAGCATCTAGCTGCTCATCACACTTAGGTGTACGATTTATTTACTCATCTTGATGATACATGTTGGCATTATTGAAAGCGGTTACTGATAAGTCAGCAAAATCGCTCTCGGGACTTTCAGTCCTTTGATTCTATCTATCTATCTATATATACTCCCCAACTCCCCTTCGGGTATTACTGGCAGGTGACAATTTGTCGACAATTTAGGACATACAAATGAAAGGGTGGGGGAATAATAAGTATAATAATTATAAATAAACAAGGGAGCCATTGCATAAGCTTACATGGTGATTACATTTGAGAATCTCAGAATTAGCCCATTCCTGGACGTCACGAGTTTAACATACTTATTATTGAGTGAAAATTTTGAAAATCTCCTCTCAAACAAAAAGGCCTAGAGCTTCAAAATTTGGTATGTAGCATCATCCCGGAGACCTCTTTCAAAATTATATATTATATTTTATGGCCCCAGGGTCAGAATTAGCCTATCTCCGGATGCCACAAATTTACATAGGGCTTATATAATGCAAATTTTTAAAACCTTCTCCTCTCAAACAAGAGGGTCTATAGCTTTGATATTTGGTATACAGGATCAACTGGTAGACCTCTATCAAGTTTGTTTAAATTATGGCCCCAGAGTCTTAATCAGCTTGTTGAAAGACATCACAAGTTTAACATAGGCTTAATTACATAATGAAAACTTTAGAATTTCTTCTTCTATTAACCTTTTCCTGTTTGTCAAAACTTTGACTGGTCCGAATTGTGAGGAGATGCAGACGATAATTGAAAGGTTATTAAATTTGAGATTGTTTCAACTTTCTAGATAGAAAACATTGTGTAAAATGAAGAAATTGCTTGTGACAAACAATTTCTTCATTTAACATAATGTTTTCCAAACTGCTTTTCCTGTGAGGGGCGTTCAAAAGCGTCACTGCGTGAGAATGGATTAAAGAGAAAGACATAGAGCTTTGATATTTGTATGTAGCATCATCTGGCGGATCTCAATTTAAAAAACGACCACTTTGACAAAATTTTCAAAATTCGTTTTTTTTTCTGGTTTCATAAATTTCAAGATCTCCCTAGCATGAAACTCATAACCTTTAAGTTCTAACGCGATTATTCATAGTTCTAGACACATTTAAAGTTATCAAGTGTTCCGTTATAACCGACAATGCAAGTTGACGTTGCCGCTTGACGTCGTGGAGCCGTAAAGCTAGCTGCGCAAGCTTAGTGTAATTGACTACATTACCAAAGCATAATTGCATTGTACAATGATTATAATGAATTAGTACAAACGAAGTGTAGTTGAATAATCTTACAAAAATCATTCATTTTATTATCAAATTTAAATTTCTAAAGAATCTACGACACTCAAGCTGAGAGTATCTAGGATTTATTATCGTACATTTTACCCCAGCAATATCAAAGAGGCCACTAGAACGGAAATGCAGTTGAAACGAAGTCTTAAGACTGAATCGGAATATATTAAGAGAGATCGTATTCTAGCTTTGTGTTTTGTCAAATTAATGTAGATAAAAGATCAAGACCGTTATCTCAAGCCGCGAGTTATTGTACACGACATGTTGAAGGTGGACTTATGTTTAGGTGCACGACTTAGTGTTCGGATTACGTTAAGTTCTAATTAAAAGGTACCTTTCATATTTATATGTGGTATTGCAGATACTTATATAGTAGTCCTATTTTGTTTTATCCTGTCACCTGCTATAAATATTGCCTAATAAAGGGGGGTATGAAAAACTTGTTGATATCAGGTCACATGGTCACGTGATAAGCTTTATCATGTCACTTGATCACGTGACCGACCGGAACTATTTTTGCAGGAGATGGGGTGCTTACTAAAGCTCACTTTTCAGCAATAAATGTTTAAATCTTCGGCTAAAAGTTATGTCCAAATAAAAACATTATACTCGACTCTCAACTTTCATCGATCGAATTATACATCGGTGACGTAGAGATGACGCAATACATGACGCAGGCATTGTTTATTTCATGGAAGCATACACACGACTTCAGAAAGCAGGAATTTAAAACATAAAAGGATTTAGGGAATTAAGCATTAATATTACTTGAGTGAGGATACTTTTAGAAGTCGCGGCTAGGCAACTAATCTCAAGCTTTGTCCATCCTGTGATTTTTAATCAGGGTAGCAATGACTTTGGGTTTGGTTTTTGCTGCTTAACAACGAATCGTTAGAAAATCTTCAACACGCTAGTTGAGTGATCGATAAGATCGACAAATCTAGGCAAATCATATTCGATGATCAAGGTATGTCTTTGTTGTTTAAGGTTTAAGTTATAGATGTTCTTGTTAATTCGTTCTTATTATGTCTATTCTAAATTAAATTGTGCGAGTTTTCAAATGTCGACCCGATGCCCTCACCTCAGCTGGGTCAAATCACCATGTTTGGCGGAGAGAGGTTAACTTACATTTACTTATTGTGGACATTTTTTCAGTCGAATTCATTTTTAAAGATGGTAACAGGATAAATAGAATAGATGGTTGGTGTCTTGATAAGGAAAAGTTCAGCGGGCTCGGCTTCGGAATTTATCCGGTTCGCCTTCGGCTCACCAGATAAATTCCTACGCCTTGCCCGATAAACTTTTCCATATCAAGACACCAACCATCTATTATCTATATCTCTGTTGTATATTAACATCAATAAACAATTTTTCTCGCAAAGCGTCAGATGACTAAAACGTCTATATCCGTTAGACGCTTTCAAAGAAAAACAACAACAATAATAATAATCCACTGCGGGGAGGATTTACTTCCGGTCTTGCTTTTCGAAAGCCTTACAATTACGCCCAGTCATTTTAACTTCTTTTTTCGAGTTTTACAATGAAAATTATTGGGCTAAATGGTGTAGATAATATTGTTAGTAATGTTACAATATTTTTTTTCTCTGTTGTCCCAGTTATGTACTTTAGAAGCATAAAAAATTTGTCAATATAATGCAATAGCTGCACCTTAGCTTTATGCTGAAGAGAATTTAAAAGAAAACAAAGTAAAGTTATTTTTTTAAATTTTATCTTATCATTTTTATGCCTTTAAGATTTCAAATTACTAAATGAAAAGTGACTAAGTTGCAGATTGTTGGATTGAATGTAATTGGAAGAAATTGACATGCAATACTTTTTTTTTAAATTTTAGCGGTTAAACAGTTTCTTCAAACATTGTGGTAAAGAAAGAATATTGGTAAAAATATTTTTATTCCCTTTTGATTTATCTCCTGGCCTAGAATATTGAAGTATTTCCTGAATATCATCACAGTTTTACAAACTAAAATCTCCTGGCCTAAAATATTGAAGTATTTCCTGAATATTATCGCAGTTTTACAAACTAAAAAGTTTGATTTAGTAAAAGAGAAAAAGTGACGAAAGGGGAAATCTGAAAAATTAATGCTTTCTTCTATGTTCTCAATGTTGTCTATCAAAGTAATTCCTGTTGCTTTTCATGATTTGTTATGATATCAATTGTTAATAATTTGTATTTTTACTGTCTCCTGCACTTTTTAAAAGTCTTAAAAACGAGGACTTCTTATTCATTAACAATTATAACCAAATAATATTCAAAATTAATTCCAAGAGACAAAGAGAGTGCAAATACATGCCACACTTATCCATGGTAATACAGCATATTTAATCCCGTGTATAATGTATATAGCTTTCTTATCAGATAAGTTCGTTTAATTCTCAGCGGGTGGTTAATTGTATATCTCGTTTGGGGGGGGGGGGTCAAATAAAGAAGGATAAAACTAGGCCTTGAACAAAAAAATGACGGGTGTTTTGTTTCATGATCTATTTCCACCATAAACAATAAATTGTATGATAACCCGGTACATTATATAATTTGAAACAAATGCCTGTGATGTATGAATGCACCAAAGGTCATCGATGCGTTTTGTATCCGGCAACCCCAGAATCACCAAAACTCTGTTCTTCGCCCCCGGGAATATTGAAGTTATGATAGCTTGTGCGAGGAAAGATGAAATTAAAGATCATTATAGATCAGACATTGTATCGTCGTTGGATGACCAAAATGTCGTATAACATATTATCTTAAATTGTATTAACGACCTTTTGTTAGCCGATCGATGATATTCTGGTTATAATATGCATATCGGCCCCTTGATCTACATGAAAGGCTACATTTTTCAAATATTAAAGCAAGATATTTTTAAATGAAAGCATATCTCGAAATATATACTTAAGCGTAAAAAGAATTTTAAATCCATTCAATGAAAATAAGCGTATTCACTTTATTTAATTGTGGAAAAATGCTTAAAAGATAAACACCGTGTCATACAACCGTGCCGTTTGAAACGACGCCCACTCGCATCCTTTGATCAATCATGGAATTAGTGTTTGGCGGCATATCGGTTGAAACATAAAAATATTAATTTGTCTCATCAAATCATAGATTTGCCCAATTAAATGTAAGAGTGTTTATCGGACTCTTTGTGACATGTTGCCGGTTACATAATAACCCCATATGTATCGTGACTTTCCGAAGCGAACCCTTTACATCAAGGCTGTCAACAATCATAATTCTGATCAACGCTCTCTTATCATTATCTTTACATAAAATCATTTTTATTTTTAATACTTTTCTTTGCACTATTAGCATGGTCATCATCAATACGATCTATGTCATTCATCGTCGAGATAATGCTCTCTATTTTCGCATTATAATATATTCATTTTAATTCATCGCATGGTACGAGGGTGAGTCAATAAGTAACCAGCCTGACCTACTTTCGGTCGAGATCGATCTCTTCTCTTTCGATGTAGTTGCCCTCCAGAATGAGACATTTAGACCAACGGTGTTCCAGTGCCATCAGTCCAGAACTAAAGAAGTCAGGCTCCTTTCCATTGACCTACTCCTCAACTGCCACCACGACTTCTTCATCGGACCGGAAATGACGTCCACGGATATCTTTTTTTCAAGTTTTGGAATAGGAAGAAGTACTTAGGAGCTAAGTCTGGAGAATAGGCAGGATGTGGTATTAATTCATACCCATTTCGATCAACAGCATCCATTGCAACTTTGCAAGTGTGGACTCTTGCGTTATCCTGTTGGAGCAGAACCCCTTTAGAGAGTTTACCTCGGCGTTTTTCACGAATTGCAGTTCTCAGTTGGTCGAGCAAGTTAGCATAGTACACACCAATTATTGTACTTTTCTTCGGTAGAAAGTCTAACATGATAACGCCTTTTGTGTCCCAAAATACAGTGGCCATCACCTTGCCAGCAGAAGGTTGCGTCTTGAACTTTTTTGGCCTTGGAGACCCAGGCCCTACCCATTGACGACTCTGAGATTTATTCTCTGGTTCATAATAATGGACCCGAGTCTCATCTACAGTTACAAGACGCAAAAGAAAATCTTCTTCCTTCGACTTAAACCGCTTCAACAAGGCGCTAGATACTGATGCCCTGGTTGCCATTTGCTCGTCGCTAAGGGATTTGGGGACCCAACGAGCTGTTAGCTTGCGCATACCTAAGCGATCGTGCAAGATGGTTGAAACGCTACCATGTGATATGCCTAATGCCTTCGCTATTTCTTCCACCTGAATTCGCCTATCAGAGTATACTAGGTCCTGCACCTTTTTACTCATTTCTTCATCGGTGCCATCTAGTGGGCGTCCGGACCTGGCATCTTCTTCTAAAGATGTCTACCACGTTTAAATTCACCGACCCAGAATTTAACCTGAGCATACGATGGAGCAGAAGACCCATATACATCGACCAACTCGCCATGGATTTCCTTACCCCTTTTCCGTTTCAAATACAAGTACCGAATTATTGCACGGTACTCCAATTTAGACGAAAAACACGCCGTTGCATTACTAGCCATGTTTGACATTCAGTGTCTTATCGATAAATGAGCCGATACGGGTGTAATTTTGCCCAGAGGCCTAAAACATGTATTGCAACAAAGCGGGGAAATTGTGACCGTTTCGGTCAATCGGATATGGGATAGGCTGGTTATTTCTTGACTCACACTCGTATATTTTGCGTGAAGTGGATTATTCATATCAAGAAAATATTTCCTCCTTTTCTCCCACATTTCTATTGTTACAATGATGCGATGTTTAAAAAAAAGCAACTGATATGATGTCATGCGGGCTTATTTGTTATTAAGAAATGAAAAGAAGAAAGAGAGTGAGAGAAAGAAAGAGGGTGAGAGAGAGAGAGAGAAAGAGAGGGAGAGAGAGATCTACAATGGTGGACACACAGACAGAAACAAATATTTCAAAAACAGAACGCCTGCTTTGTTAATTTTCATAATGTTTCAGTTCAAACGCTTAAACTTTGTAACAAGGAAACTTTTTATAAGAAATATATGCACTTAGGTGAAGACTTTAGGAGATTGGTATCAACATGGCATATCTAATCTTTATCGTCCAAAATGTGGTCAATAGTACGTTAATGCTTTAAAAAATAAACATATAAATTTAGCCAATCATGTCAATCAGGATTATTCTCACTTGTGATCGATCCTACCGTGTGATGGGCGGGATTTGCAATGGATGACGTGCCTATGATTGACGCATATTCGCAAATTTAACCATTCAGTGTGCTGGAAAAATTCGGATTGCTTATGCTTTTGTGAAGTGTCGATAGTTGTAAATATTAAAAAAAATCGCTGATTTCCGGCACGTATAACTTATAGTTGTTTGTTTATATCATAATTTACCAAAGTGTTCATTGAGAGTTTAACTGTTACTCTATATCTTTTCCTTTCTTGTATGCGCGCGGGGTTGGTGTTAAAATATTCTCAAAAGATCTTATTACATTGGAAATAGTATTCTTATCACCAAATTCGAGGTACGTTATATTTCATATGGCCTAAATACCAGGCCGTTTTAAATTCAATTCGGTTACTAACCCACGATAATATCATCAATATTACTCGCTACAACCAGTCTGCACATATCTGCTCACATGTAGAAACTATATTTTCAACCAAATTTTGATTTTTAGTTTTTAATCGTTCAAAATAGCAATTTTATATAGGATTATATAGGGATAATTTATCGACTCCCCGCAACCGATCACGTGACTAAGTCTCGGGTAATTATCGCATTTAACGAGATTTATTTTATCGCATGCGCCGTGAGGTCTAGGCCGGTACCGCGTCGACTTTAACAAAGCCGACAGGTAGATCCCAAAAGACTGCATATAGAGATTGGCTGATTGGCATTTAATGACGTATACCAAAACATCGAATCTGATTGGCTGGTTCATTGTTTGTAAACAATATGGCTGAAGCGAAACGCGGAGTACCTTATATATTTTACATGAAAAGGATAACATTCCAATGTTTTTCTCGCAAACAAATTCGATTGATCATGTGAAGATGTTTTAACATTAAAACTGAATGCTTTAAAACTACAAAAGTAGGATTTTTATCGTACTGGATGGAAATCCCGCGGCGTGTCCAAATTTTTCAACAAAATTAGCTGCGCATGCGAAAGCCTAGTTTTCGAATTTATTAAGGAAAAAAACCTAACGGGCCAGGCTTTCCGTGTATGTACCGAAAATCGGTGTATACCTGTCGGCTTTTTTGTTAAAGTCGACAGTGGTACCAGTCTACGTGAGATCGTGAAAAAGTCTATTTATCGACTCCCCGCAACCGATCACGTTGACTGGCGAGCCTGTCCTAATCTAACGATACAATATCGGAGAGCAGCGCAGATGGGACAGGTTTTCCAGTCTAGCCGGTTTTCTGCCTAATAACGAGTGCGCATGCGCGAGAAGAGTATTCGTTGAATTACCAACTCAACGGGATTTAATAGAAGGAAATGATTTCCTTCGGTAAAAGAATACAGTTGACATCGATGCCTGTAACCAACATTTTTTCGATTTTCAACTTTAGCCGCAAGATTTCATTTTATTATATATTGAATTTGAGAAGACTGCGATGTATATTAAGTTAGAAACTACCATATCAAAGGGTGTCCGTTATTATAACCGACTCGAAGTGCGTTGTTGATAAGAATAGCCGTTACCCTTTGTTCTGGATCGAGCGTTACATTATTACGCTCTCCAGCATTAATGGGTCCAACTTGTAAAAAAACCCCAATATCCTTCTTTTATTATCAGTTTCAGCATTGTCAATCCTTTCACGTTTCTCGAAATTTTAGAACGGTCCAATTTGAAAGAAGTTGCTGACAACGATTAAATTCAGGTGCAATTTGAAAAGTAACAAACCTACAGGTTAGAAAATATTGTGGGAAAAGAAGAAATTGCTTGTTATAAACAATTTCTTCTTTTCCTACAATGTTTTCTCAAGTATAAAACGTACAAACCCGGGATTGAACAGGAAAGGGTTAAATGCTTATATTTCATTTACTACCATCGTTTTTCTTATCATTATTTGAAATATCTACTCTTTTTGTCCAAAAATATATATTTTGAAGAATGTGAAAACCGGGCTTTTTTTCACCAAGTTTTGTGAATTGAGTGTCTTTGTATTGCGAAATTCAAAATAACTGGTAATACAAAAACAATGCATGTACTCGGATCAATTTGCTCAACCAGGTTATGCAATGACATTGCTATCAGCTTGTGCAGAGAGAAACAATTTTCAGACAAAAAATGTTCATGATGAAAGATTGACAATGTAATAAGATCGCAGGGAAGCTAGGTAATGCTTTTGCAAGTTAGTTGTAAGCACGTATACTTGCACTTTCTCTCTATTCTGTGGATAAAAGAAAATTTAATCATGTGACATGGTAAGCTAGAATGGCCTTCATTAATTTAGAAATTCTGGAAAATCGAAAGATTAACACTCTAATTTGCTTCGGGCACGGATCTCAACATTTGAAAAATTATCTCTCTGCGATGATGTTCATTCAATATTCCAAAGGGTTAAATATTATGTAATAATTGACCATTAAGTGAGCACCTATTGAAAGACGACTTTTCTCAATTCAAAGAAGATGCAGACGAAACCCAATTTCGATTTTCGTTGTAAAATAGGTTTCATATAGGATGAGAACAGGAGATCATTATTGTTATAAGCATTTTCTATTTTTCTCGCAATGTTTTCTAAAGCTAAATGTATTCATATTTTCAAAATTCAGGACCGTGTGGTAATAGGTTAACTCTGAATGAAATTCAACCAATTACCAGAGGACAACATTTTAGACGGATAAAACTAAAAAAGAAAAATGATGCAGTCTTTTAAATACTTCCAACTTGAATTAAATTATAAGCGGAAAAACGGACTTAAAGCATTGTAATAAAAAGAAGCGCACTTTTGGTGAGAGTACATTTTTCTTTTTTCACTATGTTTTCCATTTTTTATGCAAGACATTGAGACGGACCGGACTGTGGTTACTGATTGAATCTTAATTCATATAATTCTTAATCCAAGACAAAATAAAGACATGCATAATTTAAAGACAGAAGATATGAACTAATCTTTATTTTCGAAAAAACTTGTTTGTTTATTATGCCTTTAAGATCAAAGGCTTTAAAATTGTAAGGTCCTATCAGTTTTTGGAGATAAAAGGTAGAGTCGTGTGTGGCCACGCTTTGCAGAATATACATGATGTTTAACCGCGACCCCTTTAATTAAAAAATCGATAAAATTTTGACATCTCGATTATAATCAAATCGTTAATCAATCGTTTCTTCTTTCTTCTTCTTTTGGGTGTACGAAAATCTTCTAATAACATGTTCATGCGATAACTTCTAGGATTAAAATTCAAGTAAAAGTGATGGATTTGGAATACTGTGAGACCGCCAGTTTTCTCCTTTTCTTATATTGTTTTCGACTGGATTTAAAAAAATTCGCTGCCAAGGAAATTACCCTTTGTGATACAGCTTAACCAATGACTTTGCAACATAAGTTCAAACTTGTTGAATTTAAAGAGTTTTTAGGTGACGATATCAATTAAGTTTGAAAAAATTACAAAACTGAATAAAGATTGTTAAGAAAGGAGTTAATGTGCAAAAGGAGAGATAAAATGCACAGAATCCCCCTTTTAATTAGTTTCGATGTATTTTCCTAAACGCATTTAAAGACTGATGTATGTGGTACCGTCTACGATTTTATTATGTTTGATGGTTTTGATGATTAATTTTGTGTCTTTCGATTTCATGAGATTTTTCTACGTGATATAAAGGTCGCCGTCAACTGTAGGAAACGCGGATTTTATCATTGGTTAATCAAACCGAACGTACAGAAGGAAAAAGATTTCAAAAAAAATAAAGGAAGAAAATATAAGAATGGACACTGACAGACCGTCATTACGTCGTAGCTTCAAGAGCTCATAAAACATCAGAAATGTCCATCCTTTTTCAATATTCCTTTCTTCCATATACATCTCATTACATTCATTCAACACGCACCCGCTTAAAACAACGCAGCCAATCAGCGACATCGAAAGATTTCGACCAATGAAAAGATAGGAACTAGAGACGAATAAATGCGATGTTTACATCAGTATTTACCTGTCCTTGTATCGTCAGATTAGGACAGGCTCGCCAGTCAATGTGATACCGTGAAAAGAGAGTACTATAGCAAATGGCCCTTTCCGAAAACGTGGGTTAAAGATAACCTTGACAGATGCATATTATGTCAAAGTTATATTAGAATGAAGTCTTATGTGGAAAGATTATTTATTTTTTTACCAGCCATTTTCCTCAAGATCTTTTCCTTAACATAAGCAATATTTATCTATAACATAGAAAAAGGAATGGATAAAGAATTATACTGTAGACCCCCCCCCCGCCCCCCCCAAAAAACCAAAAAAAAACTCTCCTATCTGAAACAGGATTATTATCATCATATTAACATGTAAAAATATGTCCAGCATCATCAAATACACGTACTTGAAATAGATTAACCTATAAATATGTTACTGTTTTGCCAAATTTTAGACCCGTCTAAAAATCAAAGGCCTTGCAGACGACAATTCAATTTTATCTTAAAAATAATCATTCAGTAGGATAGAAAATATTGTGGAAAAGGAAGAAAGGAAGAACGAAAAAACACAGGGACGAAAAACCAGGGATTGAACAGGAAATTGTTAAGGGGTTGCAAATTAAAACCAATATATATCATTGTGAAGCATTGTCTTGTGTCCTATCAGCATGTCATGTGTGTACTTAACTTTGATCATAAGAAGTCACCTCTTTGTCACATCTGCTGTATTTAAGTTTTCTTGGTAAATAATCCTTGCAAACCCTTTAATATTTTCTTGTTTCAGTTTCGTTTAACTTATTTTGGAAACTTGAATGAGAAGTTCATTTTTTTCAAAAATATTTCCATCAAATCTGTATTTATACATTTTTTCTCTTTTATCGAAGATAACTTATTTTGACAAAGGTCTAAATTCTCCCATTTCTTTTCGTTTACTTTGACGGATTATGTATAAATTTCTCTGGAATAACTTTGTGCTAATAAATTCTGATACAATTTTAAAGAAATAACATGATGTTTATTATTTACAGGGGTCATCATTAGACTTTGACAACATTTTGTTCAAGTTTAACGTGCAATAATTTCTACATCTCTGCAATGACTTAAGATTTGTTTCGAACATTCGCTCATTTATAATGGGCCTTACAATGTAAGTCAATCTTTTAACCCCCTACCAGGCAAAATCTTAGACTGGTCTTAAATAAAAGTTGCAGAAGGCGATTTATTTCGGGGATGAAAAGGAATTCCTTGCTACAAGTAACTTCTCCTTTTCTCATTATGTTTTCGACTTATTATGTTCTCTAGTGTGTAGAAAAAAAGAGATAAAGAGGTAATGGGTAAACCAATTCCCACTTAATTGCTGCCTTTTGACACCCACCAAGAAAAGCGATTTGGAGACATTTTGGATAATGAAAAAAATTGTTACAAGGTTGGAGCAATTCCTTCATTGTCCATAATGTTTTCTGCCATAAATGAAGAATTATTTAATTTAATCAGCTTAAACTTGTCATCTGCATCTCCTTTGAATTGGGACCAGCATATCAATATTTTCTTGTCTGAGAATGGGTTAACCCATTCCCTCACCATCCTGATTTTGTTATGTGGGAATGTGTCAACTAGCTTCCGCTTATTTACGCCCTAAAGGAAACGACTTTGGAAAACATTGTAGAAAATGGAGAAATTGCTTGAAACAAGCAATTTCTTCATGTTCAACAATGTTTCCTTCCCTATACGTGAGATATTTAAATTCTATCAACTTAAAGTTGTTATTTGTAACTTCTTTCAATTTGGACCAGTTATATTGTTTTGTAAAGGGAAAGCAAGGATTTATTACCCAGGCAATCATTGGAGTTGAATCTAATTTTGCTGTTTACAAACAGCTCTTATTTGGTATCTTACAAAGGTTCGTTCACCTCTGAGTGTGATTGCAACTTACCTCTAATAAAATGTGTTTGATCTGAGGAAACATTTTGAATTTTTTACTAACATGCGCATTTCAAAGCATTTCAACAAATAAATTACTATATTTCTTTATTTTTCGAAGAAAGCATAAGATTTGTTATTCAAAAACAGATATGGTGTATGAAATGTGAACTTCAAACGCAGATTTATGTGCAATATAAAGGAAAGTATTTCCTAGGACCATTTTTGAAGTTCACCTATATTATATCTGAAATGTTGTCTGTAACATTAATTTTGACCAGTCTAAAATTGCGTTATTCGGTAATAGGTTAAAGACATAGGACCAATCATTACTAAGATATTATTTACTTTATAATCCTTTTCAGAGACAAGTCACTCTAAGAGGAGATCTTTTTGTACATATTTTATTTATTATATATACTCTTTGTCCCTATAAACAGTGGTTACTCTTATCCGAACTAGAGTTTGAAACTCGCTTTTTTTAGCGGCGAGCTTTAGTGATGGTGCCGTGTCCATCGTCCGTCGATAATTAAAGTATACGGAACAATAAACTCGTTTTTTCTAAGTCGATTTAATTAATGCCTTATTATCTGACATTTCTTTTATCGAAATTTGCTACCCGGAAGTAGAATTGGAACCGTTTTGTAGTTTCACCACGTGGGAGAGTATTCAAGCGCAATAACTCTTTCAACGTATTTCGGAATGGGCCATAACTATCTTTTGACTTTTGACTGCAGATACCTAAACAGAAACTGCGCTGTAACGTTTAAAAGGATGGAGGTTAGTAATAAACGTCAGATGAAAAAGGCATAAAATTCCAATGAAAATGAATTTAGAGTTACCATGCTTAATGTCAATTTTAACTTGTTACAAGCAATTTCTTCATTGTCAACAATGTTATTTATCCTAAAAGACAAAGATTTGCTTCATTCCAATAATTTAAGACTGATTTCAATCTGAATCAGTCTTATATTTTGTTGTCTGGTAATGGGTTAAAATATATAATCCACATTTCCCTTAGATAATAATATGCTTTTATCTTCTATATCCAAGAGCAATAACCAATAAGACAAAACCCTACTTTCTACCACTTTCTAACAACCTTGCACCTCCTTGATCTATTTTTAGAACTGCAAAGAGGATGCCTTATCTAAGAGTGTTCAAACATTAAATATGAAACCCAGTTTACTGTAAATAACTAACTGGTGTAATCTTAGTTACAAAAGTCTCCTTGAAAATTGGGTGTTAATTAGTCAATCCATGTATACATACACAATAGCGTTGATGTCTCAGAAACTCACTATTAACTTTTAACCCTTTAACACAGTTCAACCTACTAAGATGATTGTAAAAATCTGCCATTCAAGAATGGTGTTTTAAAAAATTCAATGGATACCATATATAAACGTAAGCCACAACCCTAACAGCCATATTTTCAACAAATCAAAATTGAAATTGGTGGAATCTGAAAAAATCACCAGATTATTCCAGTGAAATTTGGTTGAAATCCATCTACTGGTTTCTAAGAAAAAGATAATCATATATTGAAACTAGTCCCACCCATTAAAGCCATGTTTTTCATCTGAATAAAATACTTCGAAGGAATCTGATGATCATTCCTGCAAAATTTGGTTGAAATCCATCCATTTGTTTCTGAGAAGAATATTTTTAAAGGTTTCAACATACATGTATAAGGAAATCATCCCTGCCCAATAAAGCCATGTTTTTCCTCCGAATAAAATTCTTTGAAGGAATCTGATAAAAGGTCACCCAATGATCATTCCTGTAAAATTTGGTTGAAATCCATGAATAGAATCCTGAGAAGAAGATTTTTAATGGTTTCACCATATTGATGGCTTAGAGCAAAAACATAGTATGGCTCTATACAATGTATAGAGCCATACTATGTTTTTGCTCTAAGCCCTTGATATATGGAAATTAGCCCTGCCCATTAAAGCCATGTTTTTCATCTGAATAAAATTCTTTGAAGGAATCTGATAAATGGTCACCAATGATCATTCCTGTAAAATTTGGTTGAAATCCATCCACTGGTTTTTGAGAAGATTTCTAAAGGTTTTACTATATATGGAAATCAATCCTGCCCATTAACCCATTCCAACTTGACGAAATTTTAGACTGGTCCAAATTGAAAGAAGATGCAGACGACAATTTCAAGTTGATGGAATTTTAAATTTTTTCACCTCTTTGGATAGAAAACATTGTGGATAATGAAGAAATTGCTTGATACAAGCAATTTCTTCATTTTCTACAATGTTTTCCAAAGCTTTTTTCTTGAAGGGCGTAAAAAGGAGGGATTTGAGTTGGAATGGGTTAAACCACGTTTTTCATCAGAATAAAATTCTTTGAAGGAATTTGATAAAGGGTCACCCAATGATCATTCCTGCAAAATTTGGTTGAAATTCATTAATTGGTTTCTTAGAAGAATATTCTTAAAGGTTTCACCATATATGGAAAAAAGTCTCGCTCATTAAAGTCACATTTTCATCCAATCAAATCTTTGAAGGAATTTGATAAAGGGTCACCCAATGATCATTCCTGTAAAATTTGGTTGAAATCCATGAACAGGTTCCCGAGAAGAATATTCTTAAAGGTTTCACCATATATGGAAATTAGCCCTGCCCATTAAATCCATGCTTTTATCTGATTAAAAATCTCTGAAGGAATCTAATAAAAGGTCATCCATAGATCATTCCCGTTAAATTAGGTTGAAATCCATCCACTGGTTTTTTAGAAGAAATTTTATAAAGGTTTCACCATATATGGAAATAGCCCTGGCCATTAAAGCCACATTTTTCATCCAATCAAAATCCTTGAAGGAATCTAATAAAGAGTCACACAAGGATCATTTCTGTGAAATTTGATTGAATTATGTTCAGTACTTTCTGAGGAGAAGATTTCAAAGTAAAAGTTTACAGAAAGACGGACGCATGCACAGACGCATGCACGACGACCACAATGTCATGACAATAGCTCGCTGGCTTTCAGCCAGTGGAGCTAAAAACACTCTTCTCCCAAACAATAAGGCTTAGAACCTTAAAATTTGGCAACACCATCTTGGTGGACTTTTATCTGTTTATGTGCTCTTTGGACCCTATGGGCCTCTTGTTCTAAGAACTGAAAGGTAGTGGCCTAGTTTCTGAACCTAAGTAACCCTTTTCTTTAAATTGTCAAAGATTTAAACAAAACAATTAACATAATCAAATTCAGGTTAATTGTGCTAGAAATAAGGGCTTTTACCTTTAGAGTATCTTACAGGTTTTTCTTGAAATTGACCTAGTGACTTAGTTTTCGACCCGCAAGTGACCCAATTTCCTAATTGTTTTAAGATTTAACGAAGACAAACATTCTGATCAATTTTCAGGTCGATTGAGTAAAAACTGTGGCCTCTAGAGTGTCTACATTTTAAATGTTGTCCACTCATGACAGACAATGGACGACGGACATCACACAAATACCAAAGCTAATCTTGAGCATGTTGTACTCAGATGGGCTAGTTAACTTAACAACCTTTTTATGGTTTTATTTATTGAAGTAGAACTTTGTAGATCTATAGATTTACAAAATAGCAAGATCAATTTGAAATTAATTGCTGACAAAAATTCTAGGTGAGATCAATTTTTTTTACAAAATTGTTGTAGACAAGTGCCATCAGAGATGGATTATGCTCCCTTAATAGTAGATAGTTGATATATATTTCTTTCATGAAAGGTTTTCTATCCACTTCATGTCAATAGTTACGCAATACAAGATGAACAATAGACACGGCATGATCAGAAAAGCTCACATTTGGCATGTTATGTTCGGTTAAGCTAAAAAGGAGAGCCCAGGCAGAGCCCAAATAACATTCCAGACACATTATTTTAACACATTTTGTAGAAAGTCACCAGGTGGTGCCACATGCAAAAAATCTAATCTTTAGGCCGATAGGTTTGTCAGCAGAAGTTTTTAAAGATTTTTATTCAATGTTTCCTTGTAAAATAGGGTAAATCAGGGGAGTCCAAAAGTCACCACAGGGGAATTATTTTAACAACTTTAGTATTGGGCCACAAGTTGATGAAACATCAAATATTCAATTTCTACGTCATATGGTTTGTCAGGAAAAGATTTTTTGAAACAAGAGGACCACAATGATCCTATATTGCTCACCTGAGTATGAGGCTTTATGATATATACAAAGTACCAAAGCTCTATGCCCAATGGTTTTGGAGAAGAAGATTGTTAAAGATTTCCTTCGTTATTCCTATCTAAATCCAAGATCCCACAACAAAGGGCCAATTATCAGAGTTGAGCCATTCTTTGAAATATTTTTGTCAATGGTGAATAAGCAATGATATACCAAATGTCAAGGTTTAGGCCATATGATTTTAGGAGAAGAAAAATTTTAAGATTTCTTTCTTTATTTCTATGTAAATCTGAGATTGCACAACATAAGATTTTTTGTCAGAGTAGAGTCATTCTTTGAGGTAATTTGGTAGAGGGTCAATAGATATTGATACATACCAAATATCAAAGCTTTAGACCTTATGGTTTGGGAGAAGAAGATTTTTATACAGTAATTATTTGAAGTATTTTGGTAGAGGGTCAATAGGTATTGATACATACCAATTATCAAGGCTCTAAGCTTTATGCTTTTGGAAACAATGATTTTAAAAGATTTCCATCTTTATTCCTTAGTAAAATCGGGGTTTGCACAGAAAAGGGCTCGTTTTCAGAATATGATGATTCTTTGAAGTATTTTGGTAGAGGGTTAATAGGTGATGATTCATAACAAATATCAAAGCTCTAGGTCTAATGGTAGGGGAGGTAAAGATTTTCAAAAATTTCCTTTTTAAATTCAGGGATCTCACAGAAAAGGACTAATTGTCAGAGTACAGTAATTCTTTGAAGTATTTTGATAGAGGGTCAATAGGTGATGATATGTACCAAATATCAAAGCTCTAGACCTTATGCTTTAGAAGAAAATTTTTTAATAATTGTTTATGGACGGGCAGACGGCCGCCAGACATTTACTGATCACAATAGCTCTCCTTCAGCACGTTTTGCTCAAGTGAGCTAAAAACTGTCTAAATGGTTTGGGTATACAGAAAGAAAATGATGACACTTGATGCACATTTGACCAATCGCTTTGACAATGAAGGAATCAATAGACCATTTAGATTATTCATTCAGTTTGGAATTGAGCTTTGATCACATTAGCCAACTTTTACATCAAACATTTTTGTTGATTTTGCTGCTTAAATGTTGTTACAACAGCTTATTCAAGCTGTAGATACAAAGTTTAGGTAGCCAACCAACCATTTTACATTTTCATTACATACTACTGGCTATAAATTGTGTTGCTCAACAGGTCTGTACAGATGAAGAAAATGGTGTTTTCAGGAATTCAATATAAACTGAATCCTATTCACCATGTGTGGCAAATAGATCTTGTCAATGAAATCTTTTCTTATTTCAAACTTTTCATTATTCTACAAAGGTCAATTCATTTACTTAGTCAGATGAAAATGTATTAACAAATTTAAAAAAAATCACTGTATACCATATATGGACATAAGATACAACTATAAAAGCCATGTTTTCACCAGGTCAAAAATCAATTGATGGAATCTGAAAAGAGTCACCAAAGGATCATTCCTGTGAAATCTGATTGAAATCCATGATCTAGTTTTTTAGAAAATAATTCAAAGCTTCCACCATACATGGAAATTAGCCCCTCAATTAAAGCCATGTTTTCTTGCCAACATTTTTTTTAAGGAATCTAATAAAGGGTCATCATAGAATCATTCCAATTAAATTTTATTGAAATCCATCCATTGGTTTCATTGAAGATTTTCAAAGCTTTCACCATGTATGGAAATTAAGGCCATATTTCCGATCTGATCAAAATTCTTTGAAGGAGTCTGATAAAGGATCACAAAAGGATCATTTCTTTGAAATACGGTTGAAACTAGAACTTGTCACAGTATGTGACTTAATATCCCCACAAGTGATTTCATTGTAATGAGAGCTTTAACAATACAAGGACAAAGCTACTGACTTTGCTTTTCTAGAAAGGAGGAGTTCGCAACACAAAATTGGTAGTATAATTAGCCATATACGTCTACAAAGCATAAATAATATCAAAATTTTAGGTGAAATAATTCTTGAACCAGGTGTGTAAGACTTCAAAATTGTGTCTTGCAAAACTTCAGAATGTGGTTAATCTTTGTATAAAGTTTGAATAGTATTGAAGCAAAACTGAAGGAGGAGTTAACAACACAAAATTGGTAGTATAATTAGCTGTATATGTCTACCAAGCATAAATAATATCTAAGCTCAAGGGGAGATGATTCTTGAACCAGGGGGAATTAACCCATTCCAACTCAATCCCTCCTTTTTACGCCTCTAGAGAAAAAAGTTTGGAAAACATTGTGGTAAATGAAGAAATTGCTGTGTATCAAGCAATTTCTTCATTATCCACAATGTTTTCTATCCAAAAAGATGAAAAAATTCAAAATTCCATCAACTTGAAATTGTTGTCTGCAGCTTCTTTCAATTTGGACCAGTCTAAAATTCTGCTGTGTGGGAATGGGTTAAGACTTCAAAAGTGCTTATTGCAAAATTTCAACCTGTGGTCAATCTTTGTATAAAGTTTGAATGGTATTGAAGCAAACCTAAAGGAGGAGTTAAGGACATAAAATTGGTAGTATTTTGTACACAGACAGACAGACATACGGACAGACGGCTATTCCAGTACTCCCGAAAACGTTAGTTTTGCGGGGGTATAATCAATTAAATGGTTTTTGACAAGAAGATTTTCAAAGCCTTCACAATATATTGAAGCTATGTTTTTGTCTAATCAAAATTCTTTGAAGGAATCTGATAAAGGGTCACCCAAAGATAATTTCTGTGAAAGTAGGTTGAATTCTGTTCTGAAGAGAAGACTTTTAAAGTAAAAGTTTATGGAAGGAGGCATGCACAAGGGACACTATACCATGACAATAGCCGATGGATTTCAGCCAATGGAGCTCAAATTAGCAACGCCTATTACAGCCATGCTTTTTATCCAATCAAAATTCTTTGATGGAATATGATAAAGGGTCACCCAAGGATAATGTTCAATTCTGTTCTGTACTGTCTGAGGAGAAGATTTTTTTTGAGTAAAGTCTGCAGAAGGAGGCACGACAGACACTGTCATAAAAATAGCATGCTGGTTTTCAACCAGTGAAGCTAAAAAATATAACAATACTATTATATAATTTTAGTGAATATTTTATTTGGATTTTAAAAAATCAATTTCAGATTTACTCTATCTTCTCTCATATAACTATCAAAACAAACTAAAATCAAAACAGCAAGTAACTTAAATTTGAATGATTGAGAATATGATTCTGAAAATCCATTGTCTTTGATATAGAAAATGTGAGAAAAGGAGCAAATGGTTAAAACAAGCGACTGTTTCTATTCCAAATGTTTCTTCTAATCTAATTAATTTGATTAGTTATTTATATAAGTATATTTTATCTTGATCTTACCAACCTATTAACAGATGACATAATTTAAGACTGGTCCGAAATCAAAGAAGTATCAAATGATAACTTATAACTGAGGAAATATTAAATGCCTTTGTCTTTCTGGGAAGAAAACAATGTAAAATTTGGAGAAATTTTCCCAAATCCTTTAAGCGAGATTGTTTGAGAATTGGTTACACTTTGAAGATGGCTGAGAAAATTTTTCACTGAGGAGTGTCTAAAATTTTGTCATTTGGTAATGCGTTAATCTTACGATATATGATTCCCTAAATCTGTATTTAGTCAACTTTTTAAAGTTCTTGAACGTTGCAATTCCTTGGTTTCTATTCAAAAAAATTTCTGTTCACATTATAAAGTTTCAATAAGTCTTTGATGTCGCATCTTTTAGTTAACCCATTTCCACACAATGACCCCTTTTGATGCTTCTAAGAAAAACAATTGGGAAAACACTGTAAATAAAGAAATGGCTTGTAACAAGCCCTTTCTTCATTTCACAAAATGTTTTCTACCCAGAAAGCAATTTCTACATCATCAAAAATGTTTTCTAAGCCCTCATTCCTTGAGGGGCATCAAAAAGCGTGATTGTATGTGAATGGATCAATCTAATTTGTTATATCTTTTTATTTAAAAGTAATGTCTAGAAAGTATGTGCGTTTCGACACACTCCACAACCAAGGGCAAATTCCTCTCCGGTAGGTGGATGTTGAACATGTAATGGACATTCATCGCCCTCAAGCTGTTTACCACGTGGACCACATGGACATTTTGGAAGATCGGCTTTCCGAATACTTGTAACTTGTTGGAAGTTGTCATGGCAGAGGTTACAGAAGTGGGTAGTCCCAAAGCAGAAAAATACGGCCACAGAACAACAATAGCGACATTTGTACTCCAGAAAATCTGTCCCATGTTTGGGACACATCTGAAAGAACAAGAAGAAAAAGTTTGAATTAATCTTGAACAGTAAATAAAAAGTTAAAAACAAATACATATACCCCTGTACCAAGTGCTCTCAAAGTTATAGTAAGTATTTGGATATCGAAAAATATGAGCTCCATATCTTTAATAGTCTTGAATAAAGTATGTAACCCAATAGATAGTATTTTATTTTGTCTAATAACTATTGCAAGATACACACCACATATTGTCAACGATTCAAAGATATATGGAGATGAAGTATAATATCATGTATGGAGAACAGGTACAATCACATGTTTCATCAAATTGATGAAATTTAAAAAACTTTTGTCTTTTAGGGCAGAAAACATTATGGATAATGAAGAAATTGCTAGTTACAAGCTATTTATTCATTATCAACAACGTTTAACCAAAGCCTGTTTCTTGAAAGGCATCAAAAAGCAGAAGTGAAGAGCAATACGATAATTCATAAAAATTTTCATCTAGAAATAATTTTTTCATCAAATCATTACATCAGCTCTCAATTGCAGATAAATTGAAAATCTAGATCAGAAAAATGTTAACAGTAACAACTGTCACATAACAAGATGTGTTTGTGAAACACTTTGCCCCCAAAACAGGAATTCTTTAGAAACAGGTGATTTTTATTGGGTTTTTTTTCTTTGTTTTAGGGAATAGGGTTAAAATTTTGACCTTGACCTAGATGAAATTACCTTCCCTAGTTGCGCCTTGTTGAGACCTATTTATATACCAAATATTAGCATTGTAACTTAATCAGGATCGAAGTTATAGGAAAATGTTTAGTTGGCAGGTCAAGTTTTGCAGACAGACAGACAGACAGACAGACGGACACCGGTAAAACAATATGCCCCAGATCTGATGCATTGGCATAAAAATGATTGTCTTATGATTAACAATAGAGCAATACTTACATATAAATTATTGACACAAGATTATGGATTAATTTTGTCAATTCATACAGCACTACGTAAATATGGCTGATTAGTTGTAGTCTTAACCTATAACCAGATAAAACAATTTCAGACTGGTCAAATTTCAAAGAAGTTGCAAAAGACACTTAAAAGTTGTTGGAGTTTTTTAAAGTGTGTAAAAAAGCAAGATTGTGTGGGAATGGGTTAATTCTTACAAAATAAAAGGACTCCAGAAACATAAGTCATGCCTACCTGAGCCATTGTGACATCGGAGCAGGCTCCACATACAAGTTCCATAGGATCAAACTGGTCACCTCCAGCAGCTTGTTCATCACAGCGAGCCTCACCTCCATAATAGGCCTGTAAATAAGCAAGAATCAACAGTTGACCAATCAAAACAAGAACATCAAAAAAATCCACTCTTGGAGACCTGTAAGAAACAAGAGGTCCATGATGGTCCTAAAACGCTCACCAGATTCATCTGCTGTTAAAAAAATTCAACTGGAGCCAAATAATTATAACCAGTTTCATAAAGATTAATAAACAAGAGGCCAATTAGGGCCTGAGACACTCTACTGGTTATCAAGTTTTCTGTTAAAGAAATCTGATATTTAAGGAAGTTAATTACTCAAAGAAGAATGCATTAAGAAAAAAAACAAGAGGCCCATGAGGGCCTGAGACGCTCTACTGGTTATCAAGTTTTCCGTTAAAGAAATCTGATATTTTAGGAAGTTTATTTGCTCAAAGAAGAATGCATAAAGAAAAAAAAGGGCTTTATCCCCTTTATCACTTTAAGCAACAATCCTCAAAGCCCCTTTTCCCATGTTTCATGACAGATCCACTCCATTTCCAAAAGAAAGTTACCTTATGACCCTACAATCATTCTGTGAATATTTCATCAGAATCTGACAATAATTGTGGACTTTATCACATAAACAGGATTGTTTTGAATGAAAATCAATAAGGCCCCTTTTTCTGTGTTTTCTGATGGATCAATTTCATTCCAAAAGGAACTTTCCTTACAACCCAACAATTGTCCTGTGAAATTTAAAAGACAATTTGATAATGATTGTGATCTTCATCACATACATAAGAATGTTTTGAATGATAATCTGTAAGGCCCCTTTTCCTGTGTTTCAAATGCCACAATTATTTCATGCATCTTTGAAGAGAATCCAATAAAACTGTTGACTTTATTGTGTTAACAAAGATATTAAAATCAAGTTCTCATAAGGCCTTTTTTCCCGTGATATCTTATTGTTGGTTTTATCATTCTGTGAAAGTTAAAAGTCAATCCGATGAAATATGGGGATTTCATTATGTTTACTAGAATATTTAAACAAGAGGACCAAGATAGTCCTAAATCGCTCCCCTGAGTATGATAGTTCATGGATTTATGATATATACAAAATAGCAAAGCCCTCTGTCTAATTATTTTGGAGAAGTTGTTTAAGGATTTTCTCTTTTAATCGTAGGTATATTGATGATCCCACCATATAACCCTAATTTACTGAATAAGGCAAAGCTTTGAAGTATTGACATCAATACATACCAAATATAAAAGCTCTAGGCCTAATGGTTTAGGAGAAGAAGGTTTTCAAAGATATCAGTCTTTATTCCTATCAAAAAAAAAAAAGGGATCACACAGAAAAGGGATAATTTTCAGAATACAGTAGTTCTTTGAAGTAGTTTGGTTGAGGTCAATAGCTGATGATATGTACCAAATATCAAAGCTCTAGGCCTTATGGTTTGGGAGAAGAAGATTTTCAAAGATTTCCTTCTTTATTACGTTGTAAAATCAGGGATTGCACAGAAAAGGACTAATTTTCAGAATACGGTAATTCTTTGAAGTATTTTGGTAGAAGGTCAATAGGTAATGATACATACCAAATATCAAAGCTCTAGGCCTAATGGTTTGGGAGAAGAAGATTTTCAAAGATTTCCTCCTCTATTCCTTTGTAAAATCAGGGATCGCACAGAAGGGGCTAATTTTCAGAATAAGGTAATTCTTTGAAGTATTTTGGTAGAGGGTCAATAGGTGATAATACATACCAAATATCAAAGCTCTAGGCCTTATGGTTTAGGAGGAGAAGATTTAATTTTAAAAGTACAGTAATTCTTTGAAGTATTTTTGTTAGAGGGTCAATAGGGATGATATGTACCAAATATCAAAGCTCTAGGCCTTATGGTTTAGGAGGAGAAGATCTTTTAATAATTGTTTACGGACGGACGGACAGACACAGGACAATTAACGATCGCAATAGTTCACCTTCAGCACGTTGTGCTCAGGTGAGCTAAAAAAAAATATGGCCCCTTTTTACACGATACTTGATGGATTGTATCCAGTTCTGAAAAGAACCATTTAAGTGATTGTACAATCATTCTGTGAAATTTTGAAGTGAATCCGGTGAAATCAAGGGACACATCATTGTGTTAACTAGAATATTTAAGAAAGTTTTCTTTTATGTGACACTTGCCATAAGCAATGAGTTTATAGTAAAATCTTCATAGGGCCCCTTTCCCCATGATACTTTACAGAACAAACCAAATTTCAAAAGGAACAATTCTAATGAGGGTACAAGCATTCTTTAAAAGTTAAAGAGATTCAATGAAAACAGTGGACTGAATTGTGTTATGAATTTTTGTAACAAAATTTTCATAATGCCCCTTTTCTTGTGAAACTTAACAAATCAGACGCAATGTACAAAGGAACAATCCTAATGATAGTTTGAAGAAAATGATAAAGACTGAGGACTTTATTGTAATAATGATGTTTTGTAATAAATTTTCTATAAGGTCTCTTTTCTTGTGTCACTTAACCAATCAGACCTAGCTTACAAAGGAACAATCCAAATGATGGTACAATCATTCTATTAAAGTTTGAAGAGATTCTGATAAAGACTGAGGACATTGTTGTGTTTATGAGGATTTGGTAATAATTTTTCATACAGCCCCTTTTCCTATGATACTAGACAGATCAGGCCCAACTTTGAAAGAAACAATCCTAATGTTGGTAAAAACATTCTGTGAAAGTTTGAACAGAATCTGATGAAAAACGCAGACTTTATCTTGGTGTAAAATTTTTACAATAAAATTTTCATAAGGCTCCTTTTTCTGTGATACTTGAAGGATCAGGTCTCATGTCAGCATCAACAATCGTGATTATTGTACAATGATTCTGTGAAGGTTTGAATAAAATCCAATGAAAGCTCTGGACTTGGTTACAAGGATTATAGATTAAATTCTCAAAAGGCCCCTTTTCCCATGATACTAGACAGATCACGCCTAATTTGAAAAGAAAGAATCCTCATGATGGAATAATCATTCTGTGAAAGTTTTAACAGAATCTGATGAAAACTGTTGACTTTATTGTGGTACAATGATTTTAAAATTAAATTTCATAATGCTCCTTTTCCTGTGATACTTGATGGATCAGGTCTAATGCAAACATCAACAATCATTATTATTGTACAATTATTCTGTGAATGTTTGAAGAAAATCCGATGAAAGCTCTGGACTTGGTAACAAGGATTTATAAATGAAATTTTCATAAGACCCCTTTTCCTGTGTTTCTTGACAGTTCAAGCCAAAGTTTGAAAGGAACAATTCTTATGATGGTACAATCATTCTGTGAAAGTTTGAAGTCAATCAGATGAAAACTGTGGACTCTAGAATGTTAACAAAGATCTTTGAATTAAATTTTAATAAGGCCCCTTTTCCTATGTTTCTTGAGGAATCATATCCGATTCCTAAAGGAACAATCCTTATGATGGTACAATCATTCTGTGAAAGTTTGAAGAGAATCTGTTGAAAATTGTTGGCTCTAGATTATTAATGAGAATTTTTCATTAAAACTTTCATAAGGCCCCTTTTTCCTGTGTTTCTTGACAGATCATACCCAATTTCAAAAAGAACAATCCTTATGATAGTACAATCATTCTGTGAAAGTTTAAAGGGAATCCGATGAAAACTGTTGACTCCAGAGTGTTAAAGAGGATTTCTTAAAAGATATTTTGATTAAATTTTCATAAGGCCCCTTTTCCCATGTTTCTTGACGGATCATACCAAATTTCGATAGGAACTATCCTTATGTTGGTACAATCATTCTGTGAAAGTTTAAATATAATCTGATGAAAACTGTGGACTCAAGAGTGTTAACCAGGATTTTTTAATTAAATTTCATAAGGCCCCTTTTCCCATGTTTCTTGACGGATCATACCTATTTTCGAAAGGAACGATCCTTATGATGGTACAATCATTCTGTGAAAGTTTGAAGAGAATCCGATGAAAACTGTGGACTCTATCGCGTAAACGAGGATTTTTCAATTAAGTTCTATCCGTAAACAAGGAAAAGTTTAATGGATGGACAGACGCCGGATGGGAAAAAGCCATCGCTATAGCTCTAGTGACCTTCAGCCAGTAAAGCTGAAAACAACAACTATGGAAAAAATTGTGCAAACACACAAGCAATTTCTTCATTACCCACACTGTTTTCTACATAAAAAAAATCATAGATTTTCATCTACTCAAAATTGTTGTCTGAAGCTTATTTGAATTTGGACCAATATGGAATTTTGTTGTCTGGTAATGGGTTAAAGCATATAGAAATGAAAAAGTCTTCAGATATCTAAATGCATAGATAGAAAGAGTAAAACCATACAATGTAAGAGGTATGATAATCAAAGTCTTGTAACCCATAAATTACCTTTTTACATTTATAACAGACATAGTAAGCATATCTGTCCATGGCAAATCCTGCTGGGTCCTTATAAAACCTTGCCCCTGGTGTTGTTATGGCCTCAGCCTTGTGTAGCCCTTCATACTCTAGTCTCATCAACGCCTTCCTACGTACATCATCGTACAGACCCTGGATTGGTTTTAACAGGTCATTCAAGGTTGGGTGTTGGATATTGCACTGTAATAAAAGATTAAAGCCATTACCACACAACAAAATTTAAAGACTGGTCCAATTTGAGGACAGATTGAATGGAGTTCAATGCCTTGTTTAACAGTATTTCAGTCATATCACAACAGCTGGAGCACCTAACCATGGATTCCTGCCATTTCTCACACCAGTGCTACTACTGCATCCTTTCTAAGCCTCCAGCTGCTCATCCCACTTAGGTTTAAGATTATCTACCCATTGTTGGGAGACTAATGTTGTAAAGATATTTAATGCAACAGGGGAATTGAACGTTAGACCTCATGATTGAATGTCAGATGCACTTCAGCTACTCTATGGCCACTTCCCCAATTTGAAAGAAGTTGAAGACAACATTTTGAATGACTCTGAAATTTAAAAATAAAGGCCAAATAAGGTAGAAAATGTGAGAAAAGGAGAAATTTCTTGTTACAAGCAATTTTCCCTTTCCCACAAACATTTCTATGATAATATTCCTTCTGGATGTCAAAAAAAGTCATTTTGTGTTCATAGGTTAAAGCCAATTCATTCTAATTTACTAATAGTGAAAAAGAAATTTGGAATGAGAACCAATTTCTTCTCTTCTCACAAAGTTATGGAACTTAATGACAGATGGTATTGTTTTAGCTTTATTTGCACATTCATCAGTAAATGCTACCTATCCTGAATGGAAAAAGCTAGTAATAAGCAACATCTATTTTTCATACAATTTTTCTATCCTATTTCAAACTTACATTTCAATTCATAAAGAAACGGGATAGTATTGGATTGGATTGACTCATTCCCACACATTGACGCTTTTTGACGCTCCTGAGGAAGAGCAATTGGGGAATGTTTACTATGCGGAAAGTTGAAAAAAAATCATATACTTTAATTGTCGTCTGCAACTCTTTTCAATTTGGACCAGTCTTAAATTTTGCTGTCAGGTATTGGTTTAAGGTAGTCAGTTCGGTACAAGAGACTGTTTGGATAAGTCATGGAGGTGGCTGTCTCATACAGGTTTGACAGTATATATCTAGATCCAAGCTTTCTTTAATATACCACCATGCTCATTTATGTGATAAACTTACCTTACAAATAGGACATAGAGAAAAACCAAATGTTATTCTAGGTCCAAACCATCTTTTCTCTAGAACTTTTCTTGCACAATGATGGTGAAAAACATGGCCACAGTGTAACTGTAATAGAGAGACAAACAAAATATTAATAGTAAATTGCTGTTAAACTATATTCAGACAAAATTTTACTCGTGTCCAATAAGAAGGTAGAGATTGCAATTTCATGCATCTTGTGATAAGTGCATGTATGAAATATAAGCCCCCTTAGTTGACAACTGACCAAGATAGAAAAAGTAATTTTTTCATTACAGATCTTTATAACCGGTCAAAGGTCAAGACGACAAGGTTATTGTCTGAAATGAAAGCCTATCTCCTACAGAGTGCATGTGTGAAATATGAGCACCCTTGGTTGAAAAATGACCAGGATAGAAAATGTTAAAAGATTTTGGTTAAAGCTTTTTGTTACCTTTTTTTAAAGGTTGCAGGTCAAGGTCACAAGGTTACAGGGTCAAGGTCATTGTCTCAAATGAAAGCCTATGTCCTGATGAGTGAAAGCCCTCAAGTGCTAGTTATCATACAAATAAAAACTATAGATACTTGAGTGCCTGTATTGCTCCACAGGCCTGATTGTACTAATTAAGCAAATGGTGTTTCCAGGAATTCAATATAAACCGAATCACATTCCCCATGTGTGGCAAATACATCTTGTCAATAAAATCTTTAAATATTTTCAATATGAACTTTTCATTGTTTTACAAAAGTCAATTCATTTACATAGTCAGATGAAAAGGGATCAAATTTAAAAAAAAAAAAAATCACTGTATAACAAATATGGACATAAGCCGCAACCATAAATGCTATGTTTCAAACAATTAAATCTGGAATCTAAAAAGGAGTCACCAGAGGATCATTCTTGTAAAATTTGGTTGAAATACGTCCACTGGTGTCTGAGAAGAAGATTTTTAAAGGTTTCACCATATATGGAAATTAGCCCTGCCCATGTTTGTTCATCCAATCAAAATTCTTTGAAGGAATTTGACAATAAGTCACCCAAGGATCATTCCTGTAAAATATGGTTGTAATGCATCCACTTGTGTCTCGGAAGAAGATTTTTAATGGTTTCACCATATTAGGATTAGCCCAACCCATTAAAGCCATATTTTTCATCTCATCAAAATTCCTTGAAGGAATCTGATAAAGGGTCACCCAGGGATCATTTCTGTGAAATTTTGTTGAATTCTGTTCAGTACTTTCTGAGGAGAAGATTTTTAAAGTAAAAGTTTACGGACATACACATGTACACACGCACAACAGACACCTCATGACAATAGCTTACTGGCTTTCAGCCAATGGAGCTATAAATATAAACCAAGTGGGAGGCTCATGCTGAGGGTACGACAATAGCTCTTCTGAGACATGTGTCCCAAGAAACTGAAAATAGATGTGGAAAAACATTAGTGTAAAATGAATCAACAATTTTCTTGCAAACTTTGTAACTAAGGTGTTTTGTTGTATGTAAATGGACTTTGAATTGTATTATGTAACTACTTGACTTTGAACCAGTCTTAAAGTCTTCAGGTAATGGTTAAAATGAGCATTAGTAATTATAAACCTACCAGTATAGCTGGGGCAGCTGATAAAGCTTCTGTAAAACAGATCATACACATATCATCAGCATCTTGTTTGAGAAGGTCTTGATCATCTGATCGACAGCGGTGTAAACATGGCAAACATGGATCTTCATTCTTTATACCTCCACACAGGTGGTTACAAGACAAGTTCTTGGTGCAGGCATTCTGGGCATACTCCTACAATATACATGAGATCATTTCTGGTACTTTCCAAAAGTTTAAAAAAAAAAAAAAAGTCAAAATTTCATTTTTTGTGGCATCTTCATTAAAATTTGGACATTTTAGACTGTTCCAATTTGAAGAGATATGAACAGAAATCCCCTTTTAATATTTTATTATGGTTTGACCTTAATTACTGAATTTGTATGGTAAGGTGACCAATTACTTGTTATTTACAGAATGCATACCAATAAATTATGTAAAATGTATCTGCAATAGTATTGGAGTAATAGAGAATTAATCCTCTAATTACATTTCAACAAATAGACACACAGATGGGAAAAAAGGTAAAACAACATGCCTAAAATGTAAATGATTTAGGGAATACAATGTTACAGATAACGATTCAAGAATGCATTTTGATTAAAAATAAGTGGCATGTTTGGAAACATTGTGAGAAAAGGAGAAACAAACAACACCTCCTTTTCCGTTGATGTTTTCCACAACTATATTTCTTCAGTATGTCAAATGCATGGTTCACCTTCTTCCAAAGAAAAAATATTCCCTTGCATTCATTGATGTCTCTTAACATGGTACGATAAAATTTCCTATATATGCCAAAAAAATTGTATAACAGTAGCTTATTTTTACCTGACAATCTGGATCAGAACACACATTACCAATGGCCAACACTCCTGTATTACTGCTGGTTCCACAAAATCTACAGGTACCTATACCTGACCTTCCTGTGGGATTGGAAGATTTACCTGAAAAAATCAATGTCAAAATAGATCTTCAATTACATCCACAACATTGACCTGTGGAATCAGGTATAGCATATTAAGAATTTTCAAATTTTTTAGAAGCTTGACCTTGATAGATGACCTTGACCTTAGTATCAGCTGATGTGTAATGGTGAGCACAATCAGAATATGTTATTAAATAGGCTTGAAATAACAGTAATTGTAAGTTTTAGGTCAAGTTTTGACAAGATTTAAATTTTTACCTTGACCTTGGACAATGGCACCCTTTAGATGAGACCTTTCCATTATGGTGGGGGCAAAAAAATTAAAATAGTAAACCAAATTTTGTAACTGATGTCTGGATATCAAAACAACAACAAACAGGAATAGGAATTCTCCAACCCATTTCCTTGAGATCCTCAATCTACATTTCCAGAACAAAGGTGAGCTGGCCTAATAAAACATTTTAACTATTTCCTCACAAACCTGCTCTTTAAAAGGACAAAAGGTTGAGAAAATATTATGGAAAATGAAGAATTTGCTTGTGTCAGGCAATTTCTTCATTTTCCATAATATTTTCAACCTTTTCTCATCTATTATTTTCTACCCAAAAATACAAAGATTTAAGAATTTCATACCTGAAATTGTTGTCGGCAACTTGTCTCTATTTGGACAAGTCTAAAATTTTCATATGTGGTAATGCATAAATATGTCTTATCCTATCACTAATCCAAATAAATTTTTGTAGATCAAGTTTAAAAGAGGCTGCAGGTGACAGTATGTCAAAAAAGGAAAAGTAAGCACCATTTATGGTAGAATACATTGTGGGAATATGAGATATTGCTTTAGAATGTTGGGGTAGATAACTCTTCATCTTAATTTCCTCAATAAGATTCATAAAAGTATTGCTCTAAATAATATATGTCTAGAAAACAGTGTTAATGTTACTTCAGTACCCATACCTTTTCCTTCCCTAAATTCTACCATAGCTTTCAGAGTTTTTGAATCTGCCAGTGCCATGATCCAGAACAATTTTGTTCGTCCACATCCCTCGTGTAGATCAACCTTTATAGCTTCCTCCTCCTCTTTAAACACCTGGAATCAAGACATAATTCTTATCCCATTACCAGATGACAAAAGTTAAGACCGATCCAAATTCAAAGAAGTTGCAGATTGCAATTTCAAGTTGAGAGAAATATGAAAATCTTGGTCTTTTGAGGGTAGAAAACAAGGCTGAAAAAGAAAAAAATTGCTTGTCACAAGCAATTTCTTCATTTTCAACCTTGTTCTTCTTCAGTCTTTTCTTGAGGGGTGTAAAAAGTAGCATTGTATGGAAATTGGTTTAACTTGTAATTGGATGGAAATTTCTTCATAACACAAAGCGTTAAGAAAACAAGAGGCCCATGAGGGCCTGAGACGCTCTACTGGTTATCAAGTTTTCCGTTAAAGAAATCTGATATTTAAGGAAGTTAATTGCTCAAAGAAGAACGCATGAAGAAAAAAAAGGGGCTTTATCCCCTTTATCATTTTAAGCAACAATCCTCAAGGCCCCTTTTCCCATGTTTCATGACGCATCCACTCCATTTCCAAAAGAAAGTTACCTTATGACCCTACAATCATTCTGTGAATATTTCATCAGAATCTGACAATAATTGTGGACTTAATCACATAAACAGGATTGTTTTGAATGAAAATCAATAAGGCCCCTTTTCCTGTGTTTTCTGATGGATCAATTTCATTCCAAAAGGAACTTTCCTTACAACCCGACAATTGTCCTGTGAAATTTAAAAGACAATTTGATAATGATTGTGATCTTCATCACATACACTAGAAGGTTTTGAATGATAATCTGTAAGGCCCCTTTTCCTGTGTTTCAAATGCCACAATTATTCCATGCATCTTTTAAGAGAATCCAATAAAACTGTTGACTTTATTGTGTTAACAAAGATATTAAATTCAAGTTCTCATAAGGCCTCTTTGCCCGTGATATTTTACTGTTGGTTTTATCATTCTATGAAAGTTAAAAGTAAATCCGATGAAATATTGGAAATTCATTATATTTACTAGAATATCTAAAAAAAAATCATATGTCCCCTTTTTACATGATACTTGATGGATTGTACCCAGTTCTGAAAAGAACCATTTAAGTATTTATACAATCATTCTGTGAAATATTGAAGTGAATCCAGTGAAATCAAGGGACATCATTGTGTTAACCAGAATATTTAAGAGACTTTTTCATAAGGCCCCTTTTTATGTGACCCTTGCTATAGTCAGATCCACTGTCAAAATCAACAATTAGAATGATGGTACAATCAATCTGTTTAATCTGTGGAATTTATTGTGTTAATGAGTTTATAGTGAAATATTCATAGGGCCCCTTTTCTCATGATACTTTACAGAACAAACTAAATTTCAAAAGGAACAATTTTAATGAAGGTAGAATCATTCTTTAAAAGTTAAAGAGAATCAATGAAAACTGTGGACTGAATTGTGTCAAGAATTTTTGTAACTAAATTTTCATAAGGCCCCTTTTTCTGTGAAACTTAACAAATCAGACCCAATGTACAAAGGAACAATCCTAATGATAGTTTGAAGAAAATGATAAAGACTGAGGACTTTATTGTAATAATGATGTTTTGTAATAAAATTTTTATAAGGTCCCTTTTCTTGTGTCACTTAACCAATCAGACCTAATTTACAAAGGAACAATCCAAATGATGGTACAATCATTCTATTAAAGTTTGAAGAGATTCTGATAAAGACTGAGGGCATTGTTGTGTTTATGAGGATTCGGTAATAATTTTTCATACAGCCCCTTTTCCTATGATATTAGACAGATCAGGCCCAATTTGGAAAGAAACAATCCTTATGATGGTACAAACATTCTGTGAAAGTTTGAACAGAATCTGATGAAAACTGCAGACTTTATCTTGGTGTCAAATTTTTAAAATAAAATTTTCATAAGGCTCCTTTTCCTGTCATACTTGAAGGATCAGGTCTCATGTCAGCATCAACAATCGTGATTATTGTACAATGATTCTGTGAAGGTTTGAATAAAATCCAATGAAAGCTCTGGACTTGGTTACAAGGATTATAGATAAAATTCTCTAAAGGCCCCATTTGACATGATACTAGACAGATCACGCCTAATTTGAAAAGAAAGAATCCTCATGATGGAATAATCATTCTGTGAAAGTTTTAACAGAATCTGATGAAAACTGTTGACTTTATTGTGGTACAATGATTTTAAAATTAAATTTCATAATGCTCCTTTTCCTGTGATACTTGACGGATCAGGTCTAATGCAACATCAACAATCATTATTATTGTACAATTATTCTGTGAATGTTTGAAGAAAATCCGATGAAAGCTCTGGACTTGGCAACAAGGATTTATAAATGAAATTTTCATAAGGCCCCTTTTCCTGTGTTTCTTGACAGTTCAAACCCTGTTATGAAAAGAATGATAGTTATGACCTTCCAATCATTCTGTGAAAGTTTCAACAAAATCTGATCAAAGCTGTGGGCTTCATTGTGTTAACAGGGTTTTATTAATTGAATTTTCATATAGCCCCTTTTCCCATGTTACTTGGTGGATCTGAACCAATTCCAAAGGGAACTCTTCTTACAAAAGTATAATTATTCTGTTTGAGTATAAAGACAACCCCATCTCATCTGTGGACTTACAAGCATTAATTAAGATTTTTTAAATAGAATTTTCCTAAGGCCCCTTTTCCTATGTTTCTCAATGGATCAGACTCAATTTGAAAGGAACAATCCTTATGATGGTAAAATCATTATGTGAAAGTTTGAAGTCAATCAGGTGAAATCTAGGGCCATTACGTGTTAACTTAGATTTTTTTTATTAAATTTTCATAGGGCCCCTTTTCCCATGAAACTTGATGGATCAACCCTACTTCCGAAAGGAACAATCCATTTAATGTATTAATCATTCTGGGAATATTTGAAGAGAATTTGTTGAAAACTATGGACTCTATTGTGTTTACGAGGACTTTTTCAATCCAGTTTTAATCGGGCCCCTTTTTCCCGTGGTCCTTGACTGATCATACCAAATTTTGAAAGGAACAATTCTTATGATGGTACAATCATTCTGTGAAAGTTTGAAGTCAATCAGATATAAAAATTGTGGACTCTAGAGTGTTAACAAAGATCTTTGAATTAAATTTTAATAAGACCCTTTTTCCTATGTTTCTTGAGGAATCATATCCAATTCCAAATGATACAATCATTCTGTGAAAGTTTGAAGAGAATCCGTTGAAAATTGTTGGCTCAAGATTATTAATGAGAATTTTTTATTAAACATCTCATAAGGCCCCTTTTCCTGTGTTTCTTGAAGGATCATACCAAATTTCAAAAGGAATAATCCTTATGATAGTACAATCATTCTGTGAAAGTTTGAAGCGAATCCGATGAAAACTATTGACTCCAGAGTGTTAACAAGAATTTTTTAATTAAATTTTCATAAGGCCCCTTTTCCCCTGTTTCATGACAGATCAGACAGATTTTCAATAGGAACGATCCTTATGATTGTACAATCATTCTGAGAAAGTTTGAAGAGAATCCGATGAATACTGTGGACTCTATCGTGTAAACGAGGATTTTTAATGAAGTTTTTAATTGAATTTTCATAAGGCCCCTTTTTCCATGTTTCTTGACGGATCATACCCAATTTCGAAAGGAACGATCCTTATGATGGTACAATCATTCTGTGAAAGTTTGAAGAGAATCTGATGAAAACTGTTGACTTTATCGCGTAAACGAAGATTTTTTAATTAAGTTTTAACTAGGCCCCTTTTCCCATGTTTCTTGACAGATCTGACCCAATTTCGAAAGGAACGATCCTTATGATGGTACAATCATTCTGTGAAAGTTTGAAGAGAATCCGATGAAAACTGTGGACTTAATCGCGTAAACAAGGAAAAGTTTAACGGACGGATGACGGACCGACAGCCAGACGGACGGACAGACCCCGGACGGGAAAAAGCCATCGCTATAGGTCTAGTGGCCTTCGGCCAGTAGAGCTAAAAATAAACAAACTGAAATTTCTTGGTAATTTTCTAAGTCCAGCATCTGTATCTTCCTCAAATATCAATGAACTGGAACCCAACTTAAACTTGTTCTGTAACTCATTAATGCAGACTCACACATACCAAAACTCAGCTTAATATCTCCGAGGGTTAAGAAATTAAGTCTGGAACTTAAATTTCCAGTTAATTTTCTAAGTCCAGCATCTGTATCTTCCTCAAAATCAATGGACAGGAACCCAACTTAAATTTCTTCTGTAACTCATTGATGCAGACTAACATACTAAAACTCAGCTTAATACCTCCGAGGTTTAGAAAAAAAGTCAGGAAAACTTAAAACTCCTGGTAATTTTCTAAGCCCAGCATTTGTATCTTCCACAAAAATCAATGGACAAGAACCAAACTGGAACTTGTTCTGTAACTCAGTGACGCAGACTCACATACGAAAAAATCAGCTCAATATATCCAAGGTTTAGGGAAAAAAGTCCATAAAACTGATATTTCTGGACCGACAGATGGACAGACAGACGGAGTGCAAACCTATAGTCCCCTTTGGCTTGGCCGGTAGGGGATTAATAAACCAATAGTTAGCTTCAGCCAATGATGTCCGCTAGGTAGTTTGACTTGGATATTCAATATTTTAATTTGGCAAATTATTGTGTATAAAGTTTCAAGGTCCTAGGTCAAAAGGATTATGAGTAAGAGCATGGAAACAGTTTTCTATTGGTTTCAGTATACAGAAACAAAAAAAGTCTACAGATGGACAGAAATTCTGAAACTATTTGAACAATTTTGGGAGATGCCAAATACAGGATTATGTGGAGATGTGTTGTAACAATGAAATGTGGATAACTATAGATATAATAATGTAATGGTTCCAGGGGGAGGTAATTTGCCATGATATGCAATTAAGGGAACCTTCAGAAGAGTCAAGGGACTACTTGGAGTGATATATAGACAAGGTCGACCCATTTAGGGTTGAGGATCCTTTTCTCTGAATGGAAAGGCTTTGTCTACGAGCTCAGAATGTTACATTTGAGGCAGAGGTAGGATGATAACTGCCTGACAGGAGTTGCCTTACCCACGGATCTCCTAGGCGAAGATTCATTGCAAACATGCTCATTGTGTCTTGAATAGTCTTAAAGTAATTGTAAATGTTCAGTTTTTGGTTATATTTTTGCAGAAGTTCTACCTAGACAAATGCCCATGTTACATCACATTGACCTTGGTATCTGCAGAAACATATCAATGATTCTTGACTAATGACCTTAACCCATTCCAACTCAAGCCCTCCTTTTTACGCCCCTCAAGAAAAAAACTTTGGAAAACATTGTGGAAAATGAAGAAATTGCTTGTATCAAGCAATTTCTTCATTATTCACAATGTTTTCTATTCAAAAAGACAAAGTAATTCGAAATTCCATCAATTTTAAATTGTCGTCTGCAGCTTTTATCAATTTGGACCAGTCTAAAATTTTGTTGTGTGGGAATGGGTTAACCTTGTTAACTAAGATACTAAACTATGTATCCATGATGGCATGAATTAATGATTATGATTATAGGTTAGCTTGATTTCAAACATACCTGTCTCTGATGAGACCGTTTACTACGATGTAAATGTAAAAATCTATCACAGTCTGCGCACAAGTTCTCCCCACAGTCATTACACAGGATGATAGCGGGCGTCTCCTGGTCGTCATGGTTATCACAAGTTGGCCGAGGCTGTCCATGGGTTCCATTTGGGCTACTAACCCATTCTCCTGAGGTCAATCTTTCAACATGGTCTTGGTTTAATACACACAGAGAAGCCAATGAAAGCCACAACTGGAATATAAAGTAACAGGATGCTTTGATGACCCTTTACCAGACAAACAAAAATTCAGACTGGTCCAAATTGTAAGAAGTTGCTGTCAACAACTCAAGGTATAGATAAAATGAAGAGAAAGTACAATTTAGGGAATAAAACATTTCAAAAATGGGAGAAATAATTAATTACTCCTTTTCTAACATTTTTTTCATCACTATTATTTTGAAGGAATTGGGGTAATAGGTTAAACACTTATGCCACCGTAACAGCCAATTGTTTTTTAAATCAGACCTTGACATATAATCTCGACTTTGCATGATACCTCTGAACTCATTAGAAGTAGGTAGTTATCAACCTGAAGTTACCTACATTGCATATATGAGCAATGCATCTTCAGTAGTCATGATATAAAAGAATTGATCTTGTATCAAATTTTCAAAAGACAGACAAATGTACAGAAGGACTAAAACACAGAAAGTATGCAGTATGTAACAACATTCTCAAAGCTTGACAACCACTTGTATTTGCTGTATTTAAGTTGAATTTATTTTAACCCACTATCACAAAACAAAATTTTAGACTCCTCTAAATTGAAAGATATTGCAAAGGATAATTTCAAGTTGGTGAAATTTACAAAATCTTTATAAAAGAGCATGAAATCTTCAACCAATTGGGACGTTGACACCTACACTGACACCAAGGTATGACAATAGCTCTTCCAAGACATTCTTCCCAGGCAAACTAAAGAGGATATCCCAAATTTTATAAAAAATATATTTGGGAAAAGGAGACAATCTTCTTATCCATTGTTTGTTACTCTGTAATTTGCTTCATCTAGGCTCATTTTGAAATAACTGGTTAAAGGGTAACTTAAATTCATTTATGTTGTAATCTACTCTTTGCAAACCAAACACATTGACACTTACAGTTGGTGTTTTGATACAGTGTTGTGGAATCCTGAGTGACTCATCCAATTTGGTGAGTGCTAGTATAGCTTCAGCTATGGCAGCCTTGGACACGTCTGTCCAGGATTCAGACAACTGACCAGTGGCCATCTCAAGTATCAGACTGATGACAGTGTTGGCTAACCCACTGGTCATTCTACCTCTCATCCACCACCGGGGACCATTAGCTCTGAAATAGATGGACTTATTAAGATAGTGCAAAACCTTCTATTTTCTACAGAAAATACTCTCATGAGAAACAGTCACATAGAATTAGATTAAATGTTATTAACCCATTGTCACTTAATCCAACATTTACCTGGCACATATAATCTAATTTTTTCACACTTTGAATTGCCATGTACAACCTCTTTCAGTTTTGCCTAGTCTAAAATTTTGGCATTTTGCAATGGGTTAAAGAAAATGATTTTATCTTAAACATATAGCATCTTATTATTTACTGTACTTTAAATTACCAACTTCAAAATGCTAAAAAAAAACCAACAAGAGGACCATGATGGTCCTAGATCGCTCACCTGAACTGTCTACAGTTAAAAAGAGCAATTAGAGACAAATAACTATAATCAGTTTCATGAAGATAGAAGCAAAACTGTGACTTCTATATTGTATACAAAGAAATTGTCATTATGGCCCCTTTTCCTGTGTAATCCTATAGAACCTTCCCATAATCTATAAGGTTCATATTTATGACCTTACAAGTATCCTGACCAAGTAACATTACAATTGAGCCAAAATGATGACCTCTAGAGCATTAACAAAGAAATTGTCATTAAGGCCCCTTTTCCAGTGTTTTCCAAAAGTACCTTCCTATAATCAATACGGTTCATCCTTGTGACTTAACAATTATTTTGGCCAATTTTCATGACAATTAAGCCAAAATTGTGGTCTCTAGAGTGTAAATGAAGAAATTGTCATTAAGGCCCCTTTTCCAGTGTTTTCCAAAAGGACCTTCCCATAATCAATAGGCTTCATCCTCATGACCTAATAATTATTCTGGCCTAGTTTCATGAAGATTGAGCCTAATTTGTGGCCTCTGAACTTTAAACAAAGAAATTGTCATTAAGGCCCCTTTTCCTGTGTTTTCCAATAGAACCTTTCATAATCAATAGGGTTAATCCTTATGACCTAACAATTATTCTAACCAAGTTTCATGAAGATTGAGCCAAAATTGTGGCTTCTATTGTGTAAACAAAGAAATTGTCATTAAGGCCCCTCTTCCTGAGTTTTCCAATAGAATCCCCCAATAATCGATAGGGTTCATCCTCATGATCAAACAATTATTCTGACCAAGTTTCATGAAGATTAAGCCAAAATTGTGGCCTCTAGAGTGTAAACAAAGAAGTTGCCATTATGGACCCTTTTCCTGTGTTTTCGGAAAGATCCTTCTAATAATAGGGTTCATCTCTATGACTCTCTATGAATAATTATTCTGGCAAAGTTTCATGAAGATAGAGCCATATTTTTGGCCTCTAGAGTGTAAACAAAGAAATTGTCATAAAGACCCCTTTTCCTGTGTTTTCAAATAGAACCCACCCATAATCAATAGGGTTCATCCTCATGACCTTACAATTATTCAGACCAAGTTTCATTAAGATTGGGTCAAAACTGTGGCCTCTAGAGTGTAAACACTTCAATTGTTGATGCCGCAAGCTGCACGATGGATGACAGATTTCAACAATCACAAAAGCTCAACATGAGCACGTTGTGCTAAGGTAAGCTAAAACAAGGGGCCCATGAGGGCCTGAGACGCTGTACTGGTTATCAAGTTTTCCATTAATGAAATCTGATATTTAAGGAAGTTAATTGCTCAAAGAAGAATGCATAAAGAAAAAAAAAGGGCTTTATCCCCTTTATCATTTTAAGAAACAATCCTCAAGGCCCCTTTTCCCATGTTTCATGACGGATCCACTCCATTTCCAAAAGAAAGTTACCTTATGACCCTACAATCATTCTGTGAATATTTCATCAGAATCTGACAATAATTATGGACTTTATCACATAAACAGGATTGTTTTGAATGAAAATCAATAAGGCCCCTTTTCCTGTGTTTTCTGATGGATCAATTTCATTCCAAAAGGAACTTTCCCTACAACCTGACAATTGTCCTGTGAAATTTAAAAGACAATTTGATAATGATTGTGATCTTCATCACATACACAAGAATGTTTTGAATGATAATCTGTAAGGCCCCTTTTCCTGTGTTTCAAATGCCACAATTATTCCATGCATCTTTTAAGAGAATCCAATAAAACTGTTGACTTTATTGTGTTAACAAAGATATTAAATTCAAGTTCTCATAAGGCCCCTTTTCCCGTGATATTTTACTGTTGGTTTTATCATTCTGTGAAAGTTAAAAGTGAATCTGATGAAATATTGGGAATTCATTATGTTTACTAGAATATTTTAAAAAAAATCATATGGCCCCTTTTTACATGATACTTGATGGATTTTACCCAGTTCTGAAAAGAACCATCTAAGTATTTGTACAATCATTCTGTGAAATTTTGAAGTGAATCCGTTGTATTAACCAGAATATTTAAGAGAGTTTTTCATAAGGCCCCTTTTTATGTGACACTTGCCATAGTCAGATCCACTGTCAAAATCAACAATTGGAATGATGGTACAATCAATCTGTTTAATCTGTGGAATTTATTGTGTTAATGAGTTTATAGTGAAATCTTCAGAGGGCCCCTTTTCTCATGATACTTTACAGAACAAACCAAATTTCAAAAGGAACAATTCTAATGAAGGTACATTCATTCTTTAAAAGTTAAAGAGAATCAATGAAAACACTGGACTGAATTTTGTCAAGAAATTTTGTAACAAAATTTTCATAAGACCCCTTTTTCCGTTAAACTTAACAAATCAGACCCAATGTACAAAGGAACAATCCTAATGATAGTTTGAAGAAAATGATAAAGACTGAGGACTTTATTGTAATAATGATGTTTTGCAATAAAATTTTTATAAGGTCCCTTTTCCTGTGTCACTTAACCAATCAGACCTAATTTACAAAGGAACAATCCAAATGATGGTACAATCATTCTATTAAAATTTGAAGAGATTCTGATAAAGACTGAGGGCATTGGTGTGTTTATGAGGATTTGGTAATAATTTTTCATACAGCCCCTTTTCCTATGATACTAGACAGATCAAGCCCAATTTGGAAAGAAACAATCCTTATGATGGTACAAACATTCTGTGAAAGTTTGAACAGAATCTGATGAAAACTGCAGACTTTATCTTGGTGTAAAATTTTTAAAATAAATTTTCATAAGGCTCCTTTTCCTGTGATACTTGTAGGATCAGGTCTCATGTCAGCATCAACAATCGTGATTATTGTACAATGATTCTGTGAAGGTTTGAATAAAATCCAATGAAAGCTCTGGACTTGATTACAAGGATTATAGATAAAATTCTCAAAAGGCCCCTTTTCCCACGATACTACACAGATCACGCCTAATTTGAAAAGAAAGAATCCTCATGATGGAATAATCATTCTGTGAAAGTTTTAACAGAATCTGATGAAAACTGTTGACTTTATTGTGGTACAATGATTTTAAAATTAAATTTCATAATGCTCCTTTTCCTGTGATACTTGGCAGATCAGGTCTAATGCAAACACCAACAATCATTATTATTGTACAATTATTCTGTGAATGTTTGAAGAAAATCCGATGGAAGCTCTGGACTTGGCAACAAGGATTTATAAATGAAATTTTCATAAGGCCCCTTTTCCTGTGTTTCTTGACACTTCAAACCCTGTTATGAAAAGAATGATAGTTATGACCTTCCAATCATTCTGTGAAAGTTTCAACAAAATCTGATCAAAGCTGTGGGCTTCATTGTGTTAACAGGGTTTTATTAATTGAATTTTCATATAGCCCCTTTTCCCATGTTACCTGATGGATCTGAACCAATTCCAAAGGGAACTCTTCTTACAAAAGTATAATTATTCTGTTTGAGTATAAAGACAACCCCATCTCATCTGTGGACTTACAAGCATTAATTAAGATTTTTTTAATTGAATTTTCCAAAGGCCCCTTTTCTCAATGGACCAAACCCAATTTGAAAGGAACAATCCTTATGATGGTACAATCATTATGTGAAAGTTTGAAGTCAATCAGGTGAAATCTAGGGCCATTATGTGTTAACTAAGATTTTTTATTAAATTTTCATAGGGCCCCTTTTCCCATGAAACTTGATGGATCAAACCTACTTCTGAAAGGAACAATCCATTTAATGTAATAACCATTCTGGGAATGTTTGAAGAGAATTTGTTGAAAACTATGGACTCTATTGTGTTTACGAGGACTTTTTCAATCCAGTTTTTATCGGGCCCCTTTTTCCCGTGGTCCTTGACTGATCATACCAAATTTTGAAAGGAACAATTCTTATGATGGTACAATCATTCTGTGAAAGTTTGAAGCGAATCCGATGAAAACTGTGGACTCGAGAGTGTTAACAAAGATCTTTGAATTAAATTTAAATAAATCTTTATGATGGTACAATCATTCTGTAAAAGTTTGAAGAGAATCCGATGAAAACTGTCGACTCTATCGCATAAACGAGGATTTTTTTAATTAAGTTTTAATTAGGCCCCTTTTCCGGTGTTTCTTGACGGATCTGACCCTATTTCGAAAGGAACGATCCTTATGATGGTACAATCATTCTTTGAAAGTTTGAAGGGAATCTTATTAAAACTGTGGACTCTATTGCGTAAACAAGGAAAAGTTTCATGGACGGACGACGGACGGATGGCCGGATGGACGCCGGATGGGAAAAAGCCATCGCTATAGCTCTAGTGGCCTTCGGCCAGTAGAGCTAAAAAAGAAACCTACACACTGACAGATTGTGTTAGTATGTCTACATATCCCTATACAAATTTGGCAAAAGGTTCATCTATCATGTTCAATCTGTATACCTAAGGACATAAAAGCTATCAATAAAAACTTTATGGAAATACTAATACAATGGAAAGGAGGGTAACTACCTTTTACAGGGCTGACAAATTCCTACAGAATCCTGCTTTTTAGTACTTTCATGAAAAAAGTTAGGAAACATTTTGGGGAATTAAGTAATTACTTGTAATATATTTTCTAAAATTTTCTACAATAATTTCTATCCCCAAAAACAAAGACATTTCAAATTTTACAAACATAAAATCATCATCTGCAGCTTCTTTAAATTGAGACAAGTAAAAAACAAGAGTGCCATAGTCACAATATACACCGCCACTTTGCTGCTGTCTTTGCTGCTGTTTCACGAAAATAATTGTAGACACTACTTATTTTGACAGAACCAAATTCAAACATTTGCGGACTACCTTTTTAAATTGTCAAGTTAAAACTGTTTGATTGAATGGGCATAACTCTTGCATAATCTTTGATCCATGTACACCTACAAATTATGGTGATGGCATTGACCAAGTTTCATTTAAATCAAGACAAAAAAGTAGGAGGAGTTGCGTTCACAAGGTTGCAATTTCAATAAGCCCCAGATACTAAGTTTTAAGGGAGCATAAGTCAGGGAAAAATTAATAAACCATAAAATCCTTACTTCATGCCCATCTACCAATTAAGGTGATAACATTGACCAAGTTTCAAAATGATCCATCCAGAAACTTAGGAGGAGTTGAGCTCACGAGAAAAGTGGATGTACGTATGTATGTATGGACGGACAGATGAATGGACAGATGGACAGACGGAGAAGATGACGCCAATATACCGGCGGCATATAAAAAGTTGTCCGGTTAAGATACCATTGTGCTTAGAACATATTTCAGCATTATTCACTAACTTGAAAGGCAAGAATTGCAGGTGGAATAGTCATTGGGTACTGGGTTAAAAGAATGTTACCATTCATATACCTGATCATGGATTGTTCTGCCAGACATTCTGACAATGTAAGTGAGGTCACACCCTTGTGAGGTCCAGCCATTTTGATCTTCATCTGCACTGTCAAAGCCTTAGCTATAACTGCCAAGAATACATCCAGGATGCAAGGTTTTTTAGGGTCAAAGGTGGCATCTCCTCCCTCTCTACTGGCCATGTTAACAATACTGTATTCTACAGGGGGTAAGGCTGGGACAGAGAGAATACTGGCTAGAGTTTGAGGTTTGACATCAGGCAATACCCGCCTCAATACAGACACAACCTGAAGATGAGAAAATAATGACCTAGAGATACGTATTTTATACTATTAGCCCATGTGTTAGAATAGGTAACCCGTCAAGCGAAATTGAACCCTCTGGGTGGTGCAAAAAGTATCAAATCAGGTCTGACTATGGAGACTATTCAGGTTGACCAGGGTCAAATTTTTTCTATTAAACTCTTTTTTATAAAGGCAGAATAACCCTTCCAACTTTCCATACATTAGTTTTCAATATACCATAGCCACCTGACCAGTACTGTATCCAATCTCAGTTTTACCAAATCAGTCTTGTGACAGACCATACAGCTACCCCAAGTAATTTGTATGTTTGAATGGGGTTTAATGCCGCATTTAATTTTTCAGTCATATCTCGGATGCTGGAGCACCTAATAATGGATTCCTGGTATATCTCACACAAGTACTACTATTACATCCTTTCCTAATTATTATCCAATCATTGGTGAGAGACAAAGCTACCCAAAGTAAACTTACCCAACATGTCTAAAATTGTTCTTACCTGTCTCTGTACTCTAGGTGATGCCGTGTGTAATAAACTAAACAAGTCTTGTAGCAGACCATACTGCTGCGCTAGATACACCCGCCCAACACGAGATCCACTCAGAGCAGATACCATGGATAACAACTCAAAACAGAACATATCAGTTGACCTGTAAAATAGTAGACTAAATGTAAGTTTTAGGGTTTAAACATATTTATTTAACATCAATTGGGAAACAAAATCTTCCAACTTTGATTAATCTCTCTTGATTCTGCTTCCTGGAGAATACACCATTACTTGTGCCGAATGTGTGTTCCAATGACAGAGCCAAGATCCATAGCCACTCCTTGGAATAAAACTTTGAGACCTCTAGAACAGGAAGTTAAAGCTCTACCTCTCGACAATGGACACTACACCAATATGAATATAAGTCTAACCATGTCCTACTGCTTCTATAAGGCCTATAAAACAGAAGCTCTCACCACTGTGCTATCCTTAATCCATTACCAGACAGCAAAATTTTAGACTGGTCCAAATTGAAAGGAGTTGTAGACAACATGTTACAATTCATGAAATTTTAGATTTTTTTTTTACTTTCTGAGTAGAAAACATTGTATAAATTGAAGAAATTGCTTGTCACAAGCAATTCATTCATTATAGGCAATGTTTTCCATATTGATTTTTTGAGAGGCGTCAAAAAGCATCATTGTGTTGGAATGGTTTAAATCGGATAGAATTCAAATCTATGATACCACTTTCTTATGTTGTACATAAGATTAACTTGATCAAGGATAAGCCTTATAGATAGAGGGAGTTATTTGTATGTTAGATTCAAACATTTGAACAATCTTGAAACAAATGCTATATTTGGTCTCTTTGAGATAATATAAACTAGAATTGTTGCAAAGATAATTTATACCCCCAACAGCATTTTGCCACTTAAGTAGCACAGTTGACCTTTGACCTACATTACCTAAAAACAATAGGGCTCCTCCCTGAGTAATGGATTATGCTTGTGTAAAGTTTTGAAGTTCTTGGTTAAAGGCTTTTGAGCTAGGGCACAGGAAATGGTTTTCAATCAAAGTTCAATAGTGACCTACACCTTTGATCTATTATACCCCAAAACAATTGGGCACTTCCTTGGATCATTAGCAACAATTATATAAAGTTTCATGGATAAAGAATAATTGGTTCTGGAGTTTGAGCTTGGAAACACAAAAGACTGACAGGCTGATGGATGAACAGATAGACAGACATAGTGAAAGCAATATAATACTCCCCCTTGAATATACTATCAAGTCTTGCATTACAAAAGTATAACCCAGATACTGCATTATCTTTTAACATTTTTCATGAGAACATACTTGAAATCTTGTTGTTCTTGTTGTTTGACAAGTAACGATGACTCCCACTCATCTCTGACACGTGTCGTCTCTTTCTTGATTCCTTGTACAATGTGGGAACACACCTGTCATATAGAAATGAGGGAAAATTGTCATAAATCTGAGAAATGTAAATCTAAATTAGTCATCTTTCTCACAAAATAATGATTTTTGATACCCCCAAGAAAAAAAGCTTTTGAAAACATGCAAAATGAAGAAACTGCTTGTTAGAAGCAATTCATTAATTACCCACAATGTTTTCTACCCAAAACTAAAAGAAATCCAAAATTTCGTCTAAAATCTGTCATCTTCGAAGTTTGACAAATCTAAAATTTTGATGGTTGTAATAGGCTATATAATTTTCTTTTAAATCACACATAATTATCTGCTTATAAAAAAATAAGCCAACTGAGGACAAGTGTACATGAAAATGTTCTTGCTGATGTGATGTGTGATGAGGGCTTTTGCACAGATTTTGAATAAAACATTTTGACTCTAAATTTCAAAAAAAAAAAAAAAAATGTAATGCTTTCAGACATTTGTGTAAGAAGGTGATTAAGCTGAGTAGGTAATGAATATGATTATTCATGAAAAGAAAGCAAAGAAGCAAAATTATTTGGTGTTATGAGATGCCCAAAAATTCAGCAAAGTAAAACCAGAATTCATCGGCTAAATACGTTACCTGTCGATTGCAACGAATAATGCCTTATTAGTAGTTTCTGTGACATATACACTAGGTCACTAGCTTCCGCTAGCATTTGTTGTTATCGTCATCACATGTAGACAAACGACCTCACCTGATAAATTCCGATGTTTGAAAATAGGTTGTATGGGTTATATGACATTAAATTGAATTTTTAGTGAATTTAGTAGATTTAGCAGGAAGACAGATGGTTTGTCATAAAAATGACAATAACTATTGGAAAATCAGATAATTATCCTATATCAAATTTTCATGAAAATCTGTTCAAGAGCTGCTTTAACCCATTACCATACAATAGAAATTTAGATTGGTCCAAATTCAAAGAAGTTACAGATGACAATTTTAAGTTAATGAATCTTTAAAATCTTCTTTGTTTGGGGAAGAAAACATTATGGAGAATTAAGAAATTGCTTGTCGCAGGCAATTTCTTCATTTTCAGGAATGTTTTCCAAAGGTTTTATATTGAGGTTCCTTCAAAAGCATTATTGTGTAGGAATAGGTTAATTGGCTAACTCATTACAATCCTATCCAAAATTTTGTATTGTTCAAGAATAAAAGGATTTAAAAAACATTCCTAGAAAACAATAAAAATAAGAGATTTCTACTTTTCTTGCTAAACTTATTCTGCACCCAATTTTTCAATTTCAAACATGCTTTATGCTGTCATTAGCAAGGTAGAAATATAGACAAGTAACTAGATGGTTGTCCCAGGACAACTGCTGTCGAGCACGCAAAATTTTGTAGGTATCATGCTCCAGACAAGCACAATTTTAGTGTTTGACCTTGAGCTGTGACCTTGAAATTGAAGCTGTCAAAAAATTCTTTCAAATGGCACATCTACTCATGATGTGGAACAATTTTGCCGATTTATTTTGAAATCCATCCATAATTGTAGAAGAAATGCTCCAGACAAGCACAAATTTAGTGTTTGACCTTGAGTAGTGACCTTGAACTTGAAGCTATCCAAAAAAAATCTTTAAAATGGCACATCTACTCATGATGGAGAATAATTGTGCCAAGTTATTTTGAAAGCCATCTATAAATGTAGGAGTAATTGTCCGGACAAATTCGGACGGATGAATGGACATCCAAATGGACTAACACACATACACCAGCTTGTCTCACTCACCACAAGCAGGCTCAACAAAAAATCACGTTGTTTGGTAGGGGTCTAACCATTCCAAAACAACCACACTTTTTTATAACCCAGTAGAAAAAAGCTTTGGAAAACATTGTGGAAAATGAAGAAATTGGTAATATTTTCTATCCCAAAAGACAAAGATTTTTCGAAATCTCATTAGCGAAAAAAATTTTGCCTGCAAATTCTTTGTATTTGGAATAGTCTAAAATTTTGTCAGTTGGTAATGGGTTAAAAGACAACACAGAGCCCTTTAGAAAGAGCATGTCATCAGTTGTCATTCAGAATGTATGATAGATGGGCCATATTTTACCTGTTTTTGTAGATGTGTAAGTTTGCCACTACGACTAAACAAGATGCCAACCATATGCTCCTTCAGATCTGGGTCTCCATCTAAACCATCCCAACCCTCCAAACTCTTCTTGTCTGGGTTGTCAACTAAACGCCCAAATACCTGAATACATAAAACGTTGCCCTCACTGGTATGGTAACTAGAGGTGCTTGAGCACCTGATTTGCTCCACCCTCCTGAATTTACTTATCATTCCATAGAAATTTGTTTGAAAACCATCCTGTAGATTGTAGGTTTTCACTGTTTACCATATAGGGAAATTAGCCCAATTCATAAACGCAATGTTTACAGCCAATCAATTCTCTGTTTTTAGCAATCTTATAAGGGGTCACCAAGAGGATCATTCCAGTGAAATTTGGTTGAGATCCATCCAATTGTTTCTGAGAAGAAGATTTTCAAAGTTTTACCATATATGGAAATATGTCCCTGGCCATTAAAGCCATGTTTTATGTCCTATCAAAATTATTTGAAGGAATCTGATAGAAAATCACCCAAAGATCAATCCAGTTGGTTGAAATCCATCCATTGGTTTCTGAGAAGATTTTCAAAGTTTTCACCATATATGGAAATAAACTCCTGCCCATTAACCCATTACCAGATGGCACTATTTTAGACTAGTCCAAATTGAAAGGAGTTGCAGATGACAATGTAAAGTGTATGAAATTTTAGGTTTTTTCAAGTTTCTGGGTAGAAAGAATTGTGTAAAATGAAGATATTGCTTGTTACAAGCAATTTCTTCATTTTACACAATGTTCTTCTAATTGTTATTATTAAGGGGCGACCAAAAGTGTCACTGTGTGGGTATGGGTTAAAGCCATGTTTTCATCCAATCTTAATTTTTTAAAGGAATCTCATAAAGGGTCACCCAAGGATCATTCCTGTAAAATTTGGTTGAAATCCATGGATTGGTTTCTTAGAAGATTTTTAAGGCTTTCACCATATATGGAAATTAGCCTTGCCCATTAAAACCATGTTTTTCATTCAATCAAAATTCTTTGAAGGAATATGATAAATGGTCATCCAAAGAACCCAAAGTTTATGGATGGACAGACAGACAGACGCATGGTGGACACAATGCTGTGACAATAGCTTGCTGGCTTTCAGCTAGTGGAGCTAAAAACTATCAACCAACAGGCCATTTAAACCCATTAAAACACAATCCAGCATTTTGTAGTGTTCCTTGATGATAGCCGCCGCCATAGCGCAGTCGGTAGCGCGCCAGACTCCTAATCTTCAATCATGAGTGTCATGGGTTCGATCCCCGGCGGCGGCAAATATTCTTTCCGACAATTGTCTCTCACCAATGGGTGCATAATCGTAAACCTACGTGGGATAGCAGCTGGAGGCTAGGAAAGGATGTAGTGGTAGTACTGGTGTGAGAAATACCAGGAATCCATTGTTAGGTGCTCCAGCCGCCGCAATATGACTGAAATACTGTTAAAAGCGGCGTTAAACCCAATTCAATCAATCAATCAATCAATCCTTGATGATATCTATCAGCCCATAAAGTTTCATGATGATACTTTCATAGATATGCTCCAGACAAAAATCCAAGTATAAAAACAACAAAGGGGAATAACTAAAAGAATAGGCAAAGAAGAGTTACAGTTCCTGTACACTCCACTTCCCCTTGATAATATCTATTCACCCATAATGTTTCATGATCATAGCTATTACACTTTCAAAGATATGCTTCGGACGAAATTCAAGTGTGAAAATCAACAAAGGGGAATACCTAAAAATATAGCCAGGGTAGAGTTACTTTTTTGTGCACTGCACTTCCCCTTGATAATATCTACCTATCCACAAAGTTTCATGATCATAGCTATTATACTTTTAGAGGCATGCATCAAACAAAATCCAAGTATGAAAAACAACAAAGGGGAATAACTCAAAAAATAGGCAAGGCAGAGTTATGGTTCTTATGCAAGTATGAAAAACAACAAAGGGGAATTACTCAAAAATAAGCTAGGTAGAGTTACAGTTTTTATGCACTGCACTTGCCCTTGATAATATCTATCTACCCATAAAAGTAAATAATCATAGTTATTTTACTTTCAGAGATATGCTTTGGACAAAATCCAAGTATGATAAACAACAATGGGGAATAATTCAAAAATAAGAAAGGTAGAGTAAGGGTTCTTGTGCACTGTACTTCCCCTTGATGACATCTATCCACCCATAAAGTTTCCTCATCATAGCTATTATTCTTTAAGAGATATGCTCCGGACAAAATCCAAGTAAGAATTACTCAAAAAAAAAGCTAGGTAGAGCTGTGGTTCTTGTGCACAGCACCTCCCCTTGATGACATCTACCCACCCTTGAAGTTTCATGATCATAGCTATTTTACTTTCAGAGATATGCTTCGGACAAAACTAAATATGACTATCAACAAAAGGGAATCACTAAAAAATAAGTTAGGTAGAGTTACAGTTCTTGTGCACTGCACTCCGTAATCATGAGAGGAATATACTACCAAGTTTCAAGTAAAATCAAACAGTGACAGAGTTATGCTTCGGATAAAGAAGTGGACGCCACCCGGACATCAGATGTCAGATATTGGATGCCTCAGGTGATCCCATAATACGTTCCTTCTTTGATGGGCATATAAAAATATCAATATCATGGCAATAATAAGTATGAATGCCATGAAAGACCAGGAGAACTGCTGTCGAGCCCGCAAAGTTTTGACCATCAACTTGACCTTGACAATCATTTGATTCATGATTGAGAATAATTGTGCCAATTTGTTTTGAAATCCATCCATAAATGCAGGAGTAATTGTCCGGACTGACAAACTAACCGACTTACGCACATGCACCGACTTGTCATAGTGACAACTATGTCTCGCTCAGGGCAAGCGGGCTTGAAAAAAACCATATTACCTGTGATGTTAGCAGCCTGAACACTTTCAGTGTTTCTGACTCACAGTTGATCTGTTGTATATGTGCTGCGCTCTTCTTGATGGAAAGATATATATTATCACCGAGAACTTTGACTTGACGGACACGTAGACTGTGATCAGGACCACGAAATGCAAGCTGGATAAATTTACAATCTTCCTCGGATATTGGACAATTTAACCAACCTATATGTCTGGTATCAACTTCAACCTGGAATACCATTGTAAAAGCTCTATTGCAATTAAGTTTCAACACTTATAAGACCCCGTAAATTGGTAAAAAGAAATATATATTTTCAATGTCCAATGTAACAGGTTCTCATTACAAGACATCAACTTAAATTGTCAAAGAATTTTTTTTTGTCTGAATGTTTACAACTGTATCAAGAGGTCTATTTTCACTTTAAATCTGCAATCTATTTGAATTTGAATAAGTCTAAAAAAGTTTTCATTGGACAAAGGGTTAATATTACAAGCTTGACCCATTCCAACCAAACCCTGCTTTTTTAAGACTCCAAAGAAAAGCTTGTGAAATCATTATGGAAAAAGCAAGAAAATACTTTTTACAATTTCTTCATTTTCCATTATGATTTCTACCCAGAAATACAAGAGCCATTGGAGACGGAATATGCTCCCCAAATAAGGCTTTGTCACAAAACTGTATGCCATTACTGGACAAAAATCTTCTTTTTGAATGCAACTATAGTTTGAGAGTTCAGTTCACAAGAAGTTTGGAGGTTTGACAAACATTGAAGGAATCTGTTTGGCTTCACAGGCCTAATTCTAGTAAAATTCAATATTATTATAAGGGAAAGAGTTAAATATTTTACCTTGACCATCAAAGTTATCAATGAAAAATATCTGCATACAAAAAATGAAGACTCTAACTTGAGTAGTCTTACAGAAACAACCACTGATTTATTTAAGAGTAGGAAATATACAAAATGTAAAGCTACATGGCATTAAGCCCCCTTTTAGCATGGTAAGGTTCATTGAGTCAAAAATTGAACTAAACATTACCTAGGGCACTTGATAAACAACATTTATGTAAAGTAACAAGAAATTTTGGCAATTAGTAAAGGAGGTATATTTGAAAATCAATTACCTAGAAAATTTGACCTTGACCAATGACCTTGAATTTGGTATCTGCTTAAAAGTCTTGTCACAAGTAATAAACATTTGAAATATGAAGGCTGTATCACTTACCATTTTAAAATTATGGACAATGTTAAAGTTAAAATTTTCAAAATTTTGACCTTGAGAAATGACCTTCATGAAGGCTATATAACTTACCATTGTATATTTATGGGCGATGTTCAAGTTAAAATTTTGGAAATTTTGACCTTGAGAAATGACCTTGACCTTTACTGATGACAATGAACTTAATACCAACAGAAAGGTCATGTCATATACAGTGCACATGTGAAATATGAAGGCTATATCACTTACCATTGTAAACTTATAGACAATATAAAAGTTAATTTTTTGAAATTTTGACCTTGAGAAACGACACTGACCTTAACAGATGACCATGACCTTAGCACCAACAGAAAGGTTTTGTCATAAACAATGCACATGTGTCATATGACGGCTACATCTCTTATTAATCAAAAGTTATGGCCAATGTAAGTTTGGTGCGGAGAAATGGAGAGCTAACGTAAAGCTAACAAACATTGAGCCCCTTTTCCATGATGCCATCATAGGCATCTGAATTGCAACTCAAATATGAATTTTCATTAAATTCTGACAATTAGACCAGGAGAAATTTGAGAAAAATTATATTTTACCCTAAGTCCCCCTTTTACGTGACCAGGCCTCAAATCCAAAAACCAGGAAAAATAAATCGGCATTATATCATGGGGAGTTCACATGGTAAGCTTCATTTGATTTGGTCCAAGGGTTTTGCAGAAATCGTTCCGGATGGAAGGACAGACAGACAGACAAAGCGGCAGCTATATGCTCTCCCTTTGGGTAGGATAATAAAGATTTTAAATTTTCATAAATTTGAAATTGTTGTCTGCAAGTTCTTTTGATTTGGACCAGTCTAAGATGTTGTCGGTCTAATGGGTTAATAAAACATAAAAGCCTCCTGTTTCTATATGTATGAGAAATCAATAATAATTATATCCTTACCTGCATAAGTTTCTTTAACTCTTCACTTGCAGGTCCAGCACTAAATGTTACATTAGATACTTTACTCTGAAAACATTAGATACATCAATAACAGTCTTGTTGAAACTTCAATATGAAAATACAATTTCTGTTTCGAAAGTACCATGATAAAATCATTAGCTTGAAAAGAGGATATGTTGAATTCAAATCTCAATAGAGTTTGATATTTGAGCTTGTGGGTGATAGTTCTGACATTTTCACATGCATCAGAAGTTGCAGACTTCAATTCAAAGTTTATGAAATTTTAGATTTTTCAACTTACTTAGCACAAAACATTGTGTAAAATGAAGAAATTGCTTGTTGCAAGCAATTTCTTCAATTTACGCAATGTTTTCCTATTTTCTTCTCTTGAGGTACTTTTTTGTTCTGTCCCCAACCATACACTAACCCATTCCCATTCAATGACGCTTTGGGACAGCAATTAGGAAAACATGGTGTAAAATGAAGCAATTTCTTCTTTTTCCACGATGTTTTCTACACTACTGAATGGTTATTTTTCAAATTAAATCCACTTTCAATTTTTGTCTGCAAAACCTTTGAGTTTGGACAGGTCTAAAATCTTATAAAACAGGAAAAGGTTAAATATGTTTCTTACCCCTAGATCTCTGGTGTTGTCTATGTGCACATATATTATTCTGGGATTAGCCTGACCCTGGCATGTTATAGAGATAGTTTTAAGCTTGTTTCTGTCTTCATCCCCACTCTCCCAGAATGTCTCTGTAGAGTTATCTGAAATAATCAATAATGAATTTAAGTATGAGAGGTTGTTGTTTCAAGAGAGGTAACACATTGTTTAACCCATTCCTCTACAGAAAAATATTTAGACTGGTTCAGATTGAAAGAAGCTGCAGATGACAATTTAATGTTTGTGAAATTTGAAAAATCTTTGTCTTTTGGGGAAGAAATCATTGTGAACAAGATGTGTTTATGAAACACAATGCCCTAGCCGTACATGAGGTTTTTTTTGGCACTTGACCTTGGTATGTGACCTTAATTTTATCACATGACCTTGACCTCAGGAGATGTGTATTATGGAGATTTATCATCATGCCAAATATGAGCATTGTATCTTGAATAGGCTGGTAGTAATTGGCAATGTTAAGTTTTTTGGTTAAGTTTTGCAGACAGACAGATAGATTGACGGACAGACGGACAACAGTAAAACAATATGCGCCCGATCTTTCGATGCGGGGGCATAAAAATCAAGAAATTGCTTGTAACACACAATTTCTTCATTTTCTACATTTTCTTGTGTTTTTCTTTACTTAAGGGTGTAAAAATGCAGGATTGTGTGGGAAAGGGTCTATATCTCACATAAAGCCATTGTGGATAAATAAAGATTTTCTATATTTTCAGTGTAATAAAAGGTACCTTAACCCTTTCCCATTTTTTGAAATCTTAGACTGGTCCAAATTGAAAGAGGTTGCAGACAACAATGAAAATTGGACACAATTTGAAATAGAACCATGTGGTAGAAAATATTGTGGGAAAAGGAGAAATTGCTTGTTACAAGCAATTTCTTCTTTTTCCACAATGTTTTCTCAAGTATAAAATCACAGTGGTGTTGAATCCTGTGTTTGTATAGGAAAGGGTTAATATAGATAAAGTGTAAGATATTAACCCATTACCAGACAGCTAAGTTTAAGACTGGTCCAAATTGAAAGGAGTTGCAGACGATAATTTGAAATGTATGAAATTTTAGACTTCTTAAATTTTATGGGTAGGAAACATTGTGGAAAATGAAGAAATTGCTTGTTACAAGCAATTTCTTCATTTTACATAATGTTTTGCCAATTGTATTTCTTCAGGGCGTCAAAAAGCTTCATTGTGTGGGAATGGGTTAAACAGAAGAAAGCATGATCAGAACAGACATTATATTCAAGATAACTTGAACGCATACGGCTCAGATCTATCTAGGTATTTGACTTCAATATTCTGATTTGGTGTTAACTCATTCCCAGACGACAGAATTTTAGACTGATAAAACCTGAAAGAAGTTGCATATGACTATTTCAAGTTGATGAAATTAAGAAAAACTTTCTCTTATTATAAGCAATTTCTTTATTTCCACAATATTTCCCCCGGCTGTTTTCTTGAGGGGAGTCAAAAAAGGGGTATTTGGTGGGAATGGGTTAACGCACATCAAAAACATGCCTTCCTCAACCATAATTGACCTAATAATGAATACTATGAGCGAACTGATATTACCTGTCAGACTAGCTATCATGGCCTGTCTACTGGAGGCCTTAATCTCTGCTGTTGGTGTTAGATCTTTGAGGGCTAGAATCTTGTGACCAGCCTGTAGTAACAAAAACAAACCACAACATATCATTTTGATGATCTTTAAAACAAGAGCTTTGTCCACAGGACACAGATGCCCCCACAGTAGCTTTGATAATAACAAAGGGCAACAAGAGCCATGTTGGACATGGCCATCCCCCGCCTAAAAAGTTTGATAGTAAACTGAAGCCAGTTAGATTTAGGCACTGCATTTCTTGTCAATGAGTTCGATAATAGCTATTATACTTTCAGAGATATGCCCCTGACAAAATCTTAGCCTTTAAAATAACAAAGGGCAATAACTCCAAAATTATGCAAACAAGAGTTGTGGTTCTTGTGCACTGCACTTCTCCTCAATGAGGTCTATCCATCTATGAAGTTTCAAGTTGATAGCTATTATACTTTCAGAGATATGCCCCGGACAATTTCGGGATAAACGGAAGGAGGGACGGACATACAAAGGCAAATCTATATGCCCCCCCACATTAAGTGGTGGGGGCATAAAAAAACAGTTGAAGAATTTTTTTATTAATCCTTTCCTGCACAATCCCTTGTTTTATGGTCCCTGTAATTTTATAATTGAGAAAACATTGTGGGGAAAAAAGAAATTACTTGTTACAAATAATTTCTTCTTTTCCCAAAATATTTTCTAACCAGGTTGGTTACATTTGAAATTACACGCATTTTTAATTGTTGTCTGCAACTTCTTTCAAATTAGACCAGTCTAAACTTTTGAAAAATGGGAAAGGGTTAAGAGAGTTTGTTTAGGTAATGAACAATAAAACACAATAAGATGGTAAAATTCAATTTTGAAACAAGAGCGTCCTTTTGGGATGCTTGACCCTTGACAGTTCAGTGATGGCTAATGAATGAAACAGCAGAAAAGGTCCTAATTGGTACAAAAAATAATTACAGATACCCCCTTTGCGGTACAGATTGCGCTTTTGATAGCAAACACATATATCAAGTTTCAGATCTTGTGGCAACAAAAACACTCAGACTATAGCACTACTTTAGGTTTTCAAAAAGAAAATAGCCGAGCTAAAAATGACTTATTAAAATTGAAGCATAAATCCAAATAAATCACAAAGCACTGTGGAAAGAAAATTTTACAAAGGAATTTGGAAGACAAGAATGAGACTGTGAAAATCATCTTGAATTTTGGTGTGTTATTCAACCATTATGTGAAGAATTTGTCTTATGTTTGGTGAGTTAAACAGCCTGACAAATGATAGTGCATGATTGTGTCAGTAATTTATCAAAATCTGTTGTAGATTCTAGTTACATGGTTTCATGACTAAGCTCTAACATACAGGTTTTGCTCATTTTGAGACTAAAAAGTAGCACATGTTGGCTAAGTTAGACAAGTGCGGCTCTTGTACAGATTCATCATATTGTAATTTGCCACAGGGATGTCTTATAGAGGCTCATATACATAGGAGGAACTGTTGTATAGGTGTCTTCATTTTTGTTCTCTACCTATATTTTGCTCACTTTACTATCAAGATGTTTGTGATATACCTGCTGGTTTTCTCCGTTCCCTTCTTCTATAAGTTCATCAGATTTACTCAGTATCTGACTGATATTGCTAAACACATGACTCTCGTGTAAAAACTGGTGGTCTGACTGACGGAACTTCAAACAGAAACTACGGATGGCCATTTGCTGGAATATACAATTTTTAAGAACTAGTTTACACGCTGTTACAAAATAATATTCAGTAAACAAAAGCGTAAGTCTAAAGAAGAATAGCTCCCTTGCATAACAATAAGATAAAATGGTAACAAATTGGAAATATATATCTTTAAGATATCTTTATATAACACCATGAAAAGAGCCCACTTGTTTCTTTGCTAGATCCTTCTGGTATGTGTGAATGAATTATTTACTTGGTTAATTAAGCAGCCCAACAGGGCCTGTATTGCTATATTGGCTATAAGATCTCCACTCATGAAAAACTCCGAATTGGAATAAAACTTCCAGAAAAGTTTTTAAAACAAAGACTTTAGATAAGCCCTGCTGTAGCCAATCCATACCCAATAAAAATCTATGAACATGCCAGACAACTTTGTTTGAAAAGGCCCTGTAGTTCAGGAGATGATATTTAAAGCATTAGATTTCAGAGGAAAAACAACCCACCCTACCATGTCAATTCTATTAGGCCCATAAAAATTTCATAAATAATTGTTCAAACTGTTATTCAAGAAACATTGTAGTCAGTATCAGTCTAAATTGGCCTAAATATTTAGGAAGTGATATTTATAGAATTCAAAGTAAACAAGATGTGTTTGTGAAACACAATGCCCCTGCAACAGGACTTAATTGTGAAAAGTGTTGTTGACTTGATGGAGGTGTATCATCATGCCAATTATGAGCATTGTATATTGAATAGGATGGTAGTAATTGGCAATGTTAAGTTTTTTGGTTAAGTTTCGCAGACAGACAGACGGAAATACTGAATGACGGGTAGACAGACGGACATCAGTGAAACAGTATGCCCTCGATCTTTCGATGGGGGGGAGGGATAAAAACTGCCCACCCTCTACAATCCATATCTATAGGCCAACCAAAATTTCATGAAAAATTTTTGAAAGTGTCACCAGATCAACATTCTTGTAAAGATTGGTGTCATTTAGCCCTGTAGATAAGATGACCTTTGAAGAAAAATAATAATCGACAAAGGACAGGCAATATAATGAGCCCCACTGGCCTTTTGACAGTGTAGCTAATGACATGGTTACTTCTGTAGCCTATAGTTGAGAGAGGAAAGTTTCTGGTGCTGTTAACCAATGTAGTGTAGTCTAATGCTTCATATCTTACCTGTACAGCTGATCCTACTGGCAGAGACATGGTTACATCTGTAGCCTATAGCTGAGAGAGGAAAGTTTCTGGTACTGTAAACCAATGTAGTCAAGTATAATGTTTCATATCTTACCTGTACAGCTGATCCTACTGGTAGAGACATGGTTACATCTGCTATAGACTGGAGTAAGGAGTGGAAAGTGTCTGGAAGGGGATCCACAGCTTTACCAGCTATAGTTATGTCTGCTAAGGGGTGTTCGCAAAGTGGACTCTCCTATTAAATACAAAATAGTTGGTGAAAGGACCATTCATCTAGGAATTGATGAAAAAATGAATGGTCAAGCAATTTCATTAAAAGGCTGTGACACTTTGACTAAAGATTGTGTCTAGCCTGCAAACATCTGAGCTTAAGTTCAAACATTGACCCTAAATCCTTACACAATATTTCAAGCAGTCAGTTAACCTATTACAAAACAACAAAATTTCAGACAGTTCAGAATTGAAAGATATCGTAGACGACAATTACAGGTTAATGAAATTTTAAAACACTTAGTACTTGTGATTAGAAAGCATTGTGGATAAGAAAGAATAGCTTTTTACGAGCAATATCTTCATTTTCCATATTGTCTTCAATACTATAATTCATAAGGGGCGTAAAAAAGGAAATATTCGGGAATGGGTTTCAAGGACAGACTTGCCTCTTGGTCTTTCTTTTCTTTTTTCTCTTTTCCGTTGATTTGTTCATTTTTCTGTCCATCTTTCCCTTCTTCCTCCTCTTCTTCCTCCTCCTCGTCTTCAATAGGGGCAAGCGCCGACACAAACCACCACAAAAGGTCATGTATACACACTGATTGAGTCACACTCCGTAGTAACCAGTTTATAGCCTGGGTAATATAAGACAGTTTAAGGTTTTGGGTATTGAAGAAACACACTACAACACATGGCTTGGAAAGTTGTGAAAACAACTAAAACAAATGTTCTCTGATTTGAGATCCTATCAATATAAAGTTCAATTCGCTTCTTGCTGCCTCTGAGCAGATAAGAATTATGGACCTGTAATCCTTTCACCCATTGCAAACAAGATGATTTTAGTCATGTCCAAATTGAAAGAAGTTGTAATTGACAATTAAAATTAGATATGAATGGAAAGAAATAAACGCAGTTCAGGCTCACAAACGTTGTGAGTAAAGGAAAGTTTATTTTTTTCAACCAATTACTCAATTCCTAACAACATTTGATACAGGTTTTTTCTTCAATAAATCAAAATGAAGGCTTGCATGTTAATCAATAAAAGTCTTCGAAAAGATCAACATATTACCAAGAGTTGCAGTCTTTGAGTACATTTAAATCTTAAAACTAGAATTGTCCCAAAGAGGCCCCCCCCCCAACCTAGGCTTTGTCACTCAAGCAGAACAGTTGACCTTTAGCCTATAACCTAAAATTAATAGGGAATCTCCTTGGATCATGGACAATATGTGTATAAAGTTTCATGGTCCCAGGTCACATGGTTTATAAGTTAGAGATGGAAACGGTTTTCAATCAAAGTTCAATTGTGACCATGTCCTTTGACCTATGTGAAACAATTTAATAGGGCACTTCCTCGGGTCATATGCTACAAATGTATAAAGATTCCAGGTTGTAGGTGTATCAGTTCCAACAATTTAGAGCACAGAAACGAAAAAGTCTACAGGTGGGCAGACAGACAGACAGTGAAACTAATATACCTCCCTCTAATTGTTGGTAGGGGGTATAATAAGTTATTTAAACATCAGAAAGAAATAGAGAGAAAAGAAGGAAGTATGTGTTACATGCATTTACTCCTAATATAAGGTTTCCAAATCTTATTTCTCTTTAGCCTATAAAAATGTGGTATTGTGTGGTATTGTGTGGTGAACGACTAAATAAAATCAGAGGATTACAATGTAGATTAACCCATTCTCACATTTCCATTTACTAACAAATTTGTGGACAACATTGTGGTAAATGAAGAAATAGCTCGTTGTAGGCAATTCATTTCTTATCCACAATATTTTCTACCACAAAAGACAGAGATTTTTAAAATTCCATCAACAATAAATTGTTGTATACAACTTCTTCGAATTTGGACTAGTCCAATATTTTATTGTCTTTTAATGGGTTAAGTTTTTAAGTGGATCATAACAGTTCATCAATATCGATCCATAAATTTCATAGAAAATCTTAGTATAACTGGCTTATATCAATTTAATTCCTTTTTAGGTTATAGTTCATATAAAAATGATCCATCATCAGGGAAAACCTGCATAAATAGAAATTTCTTTATTTTCCATCAACTTTTCCAAAGGATTTTTTTTTGGAGATGGAGCAATAATTAAACAATAGTTACATCATCAAAACATTAAGTAAAGTAACATCATTTAGGCAGATTTTCCGGGACAATAGATTGCACATTCTTCTCAAGACCCCTATCAAGTTTCATCTGGTCAATGTTTGGATTAAACTGAACTTACAAAAGATTTACAGCTAGTCCACTCTATAATTTCTCAACTCTTTAAATTATTACCACATGAAAAAGTTTTACACAAGGGTATTCCAAAAATGTTGAAGATGACAATTCAAAATTTGTCTACAGATCAAAATATGTACCATACAGGATAGAACTCATTGTGAGAAATGGGGACTACTTGTTACAATTATTTCCTTCAATCATAAAGTTCTTCATAGCTGTTTTTCTAAAGAATGTCAAAAAGTGGTTTTGTGTGGTAATGTATATATAGATTGACAATTACCTGCATAGCAAACGCTCTACAGGTAGCTTTTCTCAGTGCCTGTCTCATGGCAAGCTGTAGACCCTCTAGATCGTGTCTCTGTACTATGAAGGCCATTACTGGTCGATTTAAACTCTTGTCTAGATTCCCACCAGCATTCACACCTCCTTTGTCCACAGAGTTGATTAGTTTGGTCATTGCTGCTGATGGATGTTTTAGGAGAGTACCCCCATCTAAAAACAAAACCCAGGGAACCATGATGGTCCTAAATCACTCACCTGAATCATTTGCTGTTAGAAAAAAACACAACTGGCGCCAAATAATTATATCCAGTTTCGTGAAGATTTAGCCAAAACTGAGGCATCTAGAAGGTAAACAAAGAAATTGTCATTAGGGCCCCTTTTACTGTGCTTTCCAATGCAGCCTTCCCATAATCATTTTGACCTAACAATTATTTTCGCCAAGTTTCAAAGATTGAGACAAAATTGTGGCCTCTAGACTGTGAACAAAGAAATTGTCATTAAGGCCCCTTTTCCTGTGTTTTCCAATAGAACCCTCCCATAATCAATAGGTTTAATCCTTATGACCTAATAATTATTCTGACCAAGTCTCATGAAGATTGAGTCAAAAGTGTAGCCTCTGGAGCATAAATACTTAAGTTATTGTCATCGCACGCCCAAAAATGGATAACAGATATTCAATCACCACAAAAGCTCACCATGAGCACATTGTGCTCAAGTGAGCTAAAAATCTAAAATTTCATACACTTTTGTTGTCTGCAACTTTGTTCCACTAGGTTCATTTTTGTCATCTGGCAATGGGTTAAAGTATGGATCGCTCTTGTGATAGTAAACACAATTCCAGTGTAAAGTAAATATTTTCAGTAATAATTGAGATATGACAAAGATTTACAGTTTGTCACATTAATGCCAATGGCTATGCCAGAACCATCAATGGTAACAAAACCAAGATTATGACAATACATAAACATTTTGTTCAAAACCAGATTGGCTAAAACAGGTATGCAAATGGACACAAATCTTTAAATCTAGCTTTAAACTTTTTCCTATCCTTTGTAAGATTCTTTTGAAAACATCCATTAGAAAATAGAACTTGTCACAGGAGGTGACTTAATATTCCCTCAAGAAACTTGCTATTAGTATACATATACAATATTTAAAGTATCTATGTTCAATGTGAGATAATTTTAGGGCCAGGGGGAGTAGAGACATTAAAAAGCATTAAAAATACTTCAACATGTAATCAAGGTATGAATAATGTTTGATTACTTTTCAAGCAAAATTGTAGATAGAGTTACATGAAATTATAGTAGGAAAATCTTGCAAGCCTCTCCACAAATGGAGGCGGAGTTGCATTAAGAAATTTAGAACTTTACTAAAGTCAACGTCATTTTGATACAGAAATTAGAATTGATGTATTGCTAGTCACTCTCACTTACCTTCAAAATGACTGAGGTAATAAAAAACATTGTTTTGTAATATATCTTGTCAGGGACTTGAAACAGAAAGCAAATTGTTGGTTTGATAAGCTGTAGTTGAAATGTTTATTTTTCCAAACATATATATTATATATGAGTGCTCAGGTTTATAAAATACAAGAAAAATCATTGCTTGTTGACTTAAATAAAGTCTCTTCATCTCATTCAAGCTGTAACTAAGACCCTAACCCATTCCCACACAATGACGCTTTTGGTCGCCCCTCAAGAAAAAATTGGAAAAGCATTGTGTAAATGAAGATATTGCTTATTACAAGCAATTTGATCATTTTCCGCAATTTTTTTTACCCAGGGGACTTGAAACAAAAAAGCAAATTGTTGGTTTGATAAGCTGTAGTTGAAATGTTTATTTTTCCAAACATATATATTATATATGAGTGCTCAGGTTTATAAAATACAAGAAAAATCATTGCTTGTTGACTTAAATAAAGTCTCTTCATCTCATTCAAGCTGTAACTAAGACCCTAACCCATTCCCACACAATGACGCTTTTGGTCGCCCCTCAAGAAAAAATTGGAAAAGCATTGTGTAAATGAAGATATTGCTTATTACAAGCAATTTGATCATTTTCCGCAATTTTTTTTACCCAGAAATTTGAAAAAATCTAAAATTTCATCAACTTTGAATTGTCGTCTGGAATTCCTGTCAATTTGGACCAGTTTAAGACTTCATTGAGTGGGAATGGGTCAAGTCATTAATCTTACAAAAATGATTAACATGGATATTTCACTTCCAGTCTAAAAGAAAGGTATGATTGGTAAATTGAAATTTTTATTGACAGCAAGATCCTTCATTAGAGAAAATTTTTGTGACATTGTTTTTGATACTTTTAAATATTTGCAAATACCACAGTGCATTTTTACCACAGTGATAGAAAAGTCTTATTAAACAAGAGGACCATGATGGTCCTAAATCGCTCACCTGAGGCATCTACAAATTACAGTACTTTTTTGTATAAAAAAAACACAACTTGAGCAAAATAAATAAAACAATTATATAAGATTTTGGGCTTGTACAAAACAATCCAGTAATGCTTTAAAATGAAAATGAATGCTTTTGGCTTCATAGTTTAATCGATAACAAAACTATCCCAGAATTTGTCACCCTCAGGGAAAAAGGTTTAAAAAAGCATTGTGAGAAAGCAAGCAATTTCTCCATTTCTATTTCAGAAGAATCCCATCAATGCCATTTATGCAATTTTCAATCCCAGGAGCAGAGACATTGTTTATCCTAAGAGCATATTTTCCTGTAACATACACTGCAGCTCCACTATAACGCTGTTGGTGGGGTCCAAGAAATGAAACAGCGGAAGAAGTGGAGTTTTTATGCTATAACGCTGTCCCCCCCCCCCCCGCCGTAACTGAAATTTTCAACCGTTGGAATCAGAACCAAACACCCGATAATTCGTGATAAAATTCCTGTAACAAGTTTAATTCTATACAAGTTACTAGTCGGGAAATGTAAAACAAACAACTGTAGTTACGAGATTTTAGCAGAAACCAACGAAATTCAGCGGAGAATTAATTTCTAACCTTACCTTCCCGGTCTATCAGGATTTAATAATCCGTAAATTTCTACAGGTCTATAAATTGTGGTTCTCTTTCTCCCAATATTAAGAAGCTAGAACTTTTACCCGAGACATGTTTTATTATTATGATACTCGTCAGCATTAATCTAATTGAATTTAGTTTTAAACGGATGTAAATATTTCCATCAGTGGACAAAAGGGATAAAATCTAAGTATTCCGCATAGCGACGTCTCCTTGGAGACCGACGAGTTGTTGAACACCTGGGGCTACTGAAGCGTTGAGAAAATGTCGCTTGGATTGACCTTCGAACCTCTTTCGCGGTAATGGACTTGGTCTAATTTCTATACCATTGTTAAAAATACGGTAACAATAAACCGACAGAGAACTCTATCTGAACCTAGTCATTTACGAATCGGGAATCTAAATCGACCAGTTGCACTTAGACAAAACTGGATTAAACTTTGTAACCGCTAACTTTTAATCGTAAGATTGAAGGTAATAATAATCGAAAAAAATCCGAGACGGCGGAATGTCTGGTTTCATAACGACAAGAGTAAAAAATTAGGTCAGCAAGAATTCTCACGGGGTACGCGTCTGGCACATGTCAACTCCTGAAACTCTCACATAAATAGCTGAACATCTGGCGGCGGCACCTTTCATCACCTTTCCTCCCTCAGAATAAAATAAACTGTACCCGAAAAACCTTGACTTCAAATTTGTCGACGAGCTTTTAGCCATGTCTTTGATCATACAGGATGGCATTAAATTTTCGGATTATTGAAAGAAATGCGGAAAAATTACAGTATTTTATTTTAATCTACTTATATTATCTATCCCGTTTCGGATGAGAATCTTCCGATATTGTGACATCCAATTTCAAATTCACGTATTTTCTGTATTTAGCAAAACGTCGCAACTATGACTGATTGTTTTCAAAGCACATTGTTGCGTTTATCTTGAAGCCACTATCCTTTACGAGCTCCGGATACCAGCAAACTATGGAGTGAAATAAATAGTAGGCTCAAGTAAATTTGTCTAATTTCACGCTCGCGCATTACTTTAAGAACACGTCCTGGGACTGAAGAAAATTAAGAACGCCGAGAGTGAAATAGTCTGATATTTTAATCGCAACACCTTTAAGGTTTGTAACTGAAGGATACTGAAGTGCGTGCCTATTCTCTATTGATTTCAACAATATTAAAGACCCAAGGCATTGATCATCTTAATGTCAAACAGTAAGACCAAACAATCAAACTGATTTTGTAAATTGAAACACTACCCGTGTCATCAATCAAACAAAGCAATTACCTCTGAAGTAATGCATTAATGTCCAGGACCGTCCACGTAAGGTGTTAAGAACTTACCTGGCTTCGGGTAATTATCGATTTTTATGTGCAACCCTTTTTCATCGAGCGGGCCGAAGACGGCATGAAAAAATCGCGGCCTAATCAGCATTAACGTCGTATCTCATCATCTGCAACCCGAAATGCCCCCCCCCCTCCAAAATTTTGAGAGCCAAGCGGACCCCACGTTATAATAGAGTCAGGGCGGTGCCCTGTAGCGTTATAGAGGAGTTGCAGTGTAGTACAAAATTATTTAGTCATGCTACATACCAAATATGAATGCCCTTCATCTTATATTTCAGAAGGAGAAGACTTTTGTAGTTGCTCTAATTGGGTGCTTTCCAAAATTTTGGACCTCTGGGGCAGTGCCATGTTTTATCCCAGGGCTATGATTTTAGCTAACATAGTAGAGAACCATCTGGTTATGCTATAAATCAAATATACTGGGTAGATTGGGAGGAGAAGACTGTGGAACATGGTCTAATTGAGCATTTTTATGAACTTTGGACACCCAGGGAAGGGGTGTTTTTTAACAAACAGGCATAATTCAATCAAAATTGATAGATAACAGCCAGGCTATGGTACACTCAAAATATAAATGCCCTCCGCCTTAAAATGAAGAATTTTTTCAACATGCTCATATTTTGCGTTTTTCCAAAATTTTGGACCCCTAGTCAGAACGTTTTTGACCCTCGGATGAAAACTTTTTGTGATATAGTACAAAACCATCTAGTTATGCTACATACCAAATATAAATATCCTAGACCTTATAGTTTAAGAGGAGAAGCCTTTTGAAATTGCTCTTCTTAAGAATTTTTCCAAATTTCGGACCTCAGGGGCTGGGCCATTTTTGACCCCAAGAGATTAAATATTTAAAAACTTGGTAGAGAACCATATGATTAAGCTCTTTACAAAATATAAAGGCCTTTGGCCTTGTAGTCTATGAAAAAAACAACATCAAAGATTTGCTAAACTTTCCAATTTTCATAAGCTGTGGTTACAAGAGTTTTTCACGGAATGAAATTCGTTTAACAACTTTTGAAGAGCTTCATCCAAGGAACATCCCTGTAAAGTTTCAGCTTGATTGGCCTACTGGTTTAGGAGGAGAAGATTTTTAAAGATTTTTAAAGAATTACTAAAGATTCCCATTTTCAAGTGCCGCGGCAACCAGAGTTTTGGACGAAATTTAATTCTTTTAACAACTTTTGAAGAACTTCACCCAATGAACATCCCTGCAAAGTTTCAGCTTGATTGGCCGACTGGTTTTAGAGAAAAAGATTTTTAAAGATATTTAAAGAATTACGAAAGATTCCCATTTTCATATGCCAGGGCAACCAGAGTTTTTGACGAAATTTAATTCTTTTAACAACTTTTGAAGAGCTTCACCCAATGAACATCCCTGCAAAGTTTCAGCTTGATTGGCCTACTGGTTTAGGAGGAGAAGATTTTTAAAGATATTTACAGAATTACTAAAGATTCCCATTTTCAAATGTCGCGGCAACCAGAGTTTTTGACGGAATTAAATTTTTTTAACAACTTTTGAAGAACTTCACCAAAGGAACATCCCTGCAAAGTTTCAGCTTGATTGGCCTAATGGTTTAGGAGGAGAAGACTTTTAAAGATATTTAAAGAATTACGAAAGATTCCCATTTTCAAATGCCGCGGCAACCAGAGTTTTTGACGGAATTAAATTCTTTTAACAACTTTTGAAGAACTTCACCAAAGGAATATCCCTGCAAAGTTTCAGCTTGATTGGCCTAATGGTTTAGGAGGAGAAGATTTTTAAAGAAATTGTGGACGGACAGACAGACGGACGGACGACGGTCAACGACCGATCACAATAGCTCACCTCGCACTTTGTGCTCAGGTGAGCTAAAAATTATTTATACATGTCTTCTGTTGAAGTAGCAATACTGACCACCAACGCCACCACTGTTATTTCTCCGTCGAGATGTGAACAGTCGACCAAGGTTTTTATCATGAGCATTTGATCCATCATCATCAGATACTATTTCAGAAATACTGCGATGAAATCCTGTCTTTTTTGCCCCTTCTGGGTCTGATTCAGGGCTGGTACCAGCACTACGAGGGGAAACCAGAACAGAACTTTCATGACTCGCATCCTGCAAGGAAAGAAATGCAAACTAATTGCTACTTTTTATACCATAATATTATAATGCAAAGTAAAAAGCAAATGTTATGTAACAACTTTTTCATTTTCACTAGTGGTATAACACTTTAAATGCCAATTAAGGCCCGAGATGCTCTACTGACAAGTAAGTTCCATAAAGGAGCCTTTCTATATATTTCAATAGAATATATTTAAGAACTATCAACGTCACAGCCAAGGCCACAACATATCTAGAGTTTTCTTAGAAAATAAGCCAGCTAAAATGACATCATTAATGTAAAATCAATGTCATTGTTATTTTCCAAGTCTTTTAAAGGCACTGTCTCACTATTTTTACATTTAGTGGAAAAAACTCTACTTAACCCTTTCCTTTTTTTCCAAGATACTATACTTGTCTGATTTGAAAGAAGTGAAAGATGACAATTACAAATGAGGGAAATTTGAACAGTAACCAATTTACAGGGTAGACAATATTGTGGGAAAGAAAACAAGAGCACCACCTGCAGGTGCCTACGCACGGCTGTTTGGTGCTGGATAGTGGATAAAAAATCTAAGCCGAAAAAGAGACATATTTTTCACAAAGTGCATCTAGTTACCCCCCTTGATAGTATAGGTTCCTCTTTTGATAGTGAACATGTGTGCCAAGTTTCAAGTAAATGCCTTCAGAAGAACCAGAGATATCACAAATATCAAAGTTTTTGGACAACGACGATGACAGCAAAAACGATAACGACGACACCAAGGCTATCACAATACCTCTGAGCTAAAAATGCCTAATACAAGCGATTTCTTCTTTTCCCACAATGTTTTCTTAAATATAAAATGGCTTGGCCATGAGACCCCAAGATTTACACAATCCAAGGAACACACTTCATATTACAGTATAGAAAATGACATATTCATGATATCCTTGATTAGATGAAATGAAAGAAAAATCTTAAGTTTTAAAAGTTGTGCATTTATTTCCAAAGTTATTGTGTGGTGGCCCAGGACCTGCAATTACAAAAACCTTAATGGCTTTCTATAACTTTTTAATCAGTTAATCCATCATAGCTTCATACTGACTTCATTACAACACAATCCTGCATTGCATCATGCTAAGAAAATAAGTTTAAAGAAAAGGAGAAAAGGAGATTTTTTTTGCATCAAGCAATTTCTTCTTTTCTCACTCTGTTTCTACTCATCTGGCAACTATTTTTTCAATTTGCAGAAATTTGAATTGTCATTTGCAACCTCTTTCAAACTGGACAAGTTGAAAGTTTTGCCTCCTAAAAATTTAACAATATCTACACTCTTTTATGACATTTCTGGTAGAGTTCTATAAGCGATAAGTGACTTACCAGTGAGGCTGTGGCTGGTATGCATGTTGACAGTGGCCTTGAATCTTTCCCTAGGGACCCTGACCTTGCTAGTGGGCTGTGTCTGGGCTCTGTTGGTAATCTAGGGCGTGCACCAACAGGTTTATGAATACTGAGTGATCCAGATCTCACAAATACCCTTTCCTCTGCATCTATGTAAAAGTCATCAGCAAAGGCTGAATCAGAACTTTGAGCACTTTGTCTAATTAGAAACTGAAAGGGGATCTGAGGAAATGGGTTTGAATCCATCCTAAATTCCTCAGATACACTTGGCAAGAATACTTCTCCGCTGTTAGCAGTCTGTTTTTTATGAGATTGCGTGGGCAAAGAAAACCCTGAAGCACTAGCTAAGTCTAATAAGAACATGGCATTGTTTTTCAGAACAGTATGTGGTTCTAAAGGGTTGATCAGTGTCTGTTGTCGAGCCATGGAGTTCTTCTTCTTTGATTTCTTGGATCTATCTTTCTCTTTTTGAGCTTGACGTTTCTCTTTCAGGTATTTCTCTCTACATTTATCACAGATAAGATACCAACTACTCCCACCCACTCCTCCTTCCCCACAGTTACCTGCCCAGCCCCCACAGAAATTTCCCCCACTGTTATAACCCTTTCCTCCAGCATGCCTCTTACATCCTGGATGTGCTTTCTTCATATGATAGGTGACAGGGTGTGGAAACATCCCATCACACAGTTCACACACAGTCTCCCTCTCGGCATATATTCCAGCCATTGCTTCAGCAAATATATTACCACCTCTTGCCAGCTGTTTGGCATCTTTCTTTTTTCTACTCTTTTTATCTTTATCTTTCTTTTCTGACTTTTTATCTAGTTTTTTAGCTTTTACAGCTATAGCAGGACTAGGGTACAGATCATGTTTAATAATTTCTACAGTAGCGGCAGATAACTCCTCCCAGAAATACACTAAATGTTGTAGAGTGGGTGGTAACAATGTCTCCTTGTCATTATTGTATGATTTATCTGGTAACACATAATGTTCAAATGTCACTGTCGCCTCTGATCTATACTTTACTGGTGTTGAATCTTTCTTCTTCTCGGAGTCTGACAATATCTCTCGATTGTCATGTTTATTGCCAGATTCTAGTTTAAAACGAACTCTTGGTTCATTTATATTTGAATTATCTTTCTGGTGTTTTGGGGTGTCTTTACTGGAATCAGTAGCATGCCTAACTCTTTGTTTGTCTGTCTTCTTGGCTGTTTTAGCAAAGCTAGACTGTTCTTTTGACAAGTTTGGATTGAATTTCAAGAATGAAGCACAAGCCATAGCATCATGTACAATCCCTTCATGCCACAAGAAAGCAGCAAAAACAGCCCTCAATGACTCAGACACTGATGGAGATAGGGCTTCCTTTATTGTTTGTTTTTGCTTGTCATATACCATTGATGCTGAAAATGCTCTTGCTCTTCCAACTGGAGTTAAGTCTCTTGAGGCTGGTGATGCAGCTCTTTCCCTTTTTGATCGAAGCTGACGACCCCTGTCTTTTCTGATGTTCTTTGGTGACAATCTGTTAGCATAAATCATTTTAATTGGGTTATTTCAAAATCCATCCATAATTTTTGGAGCTATGCTCAAGTCATGCTTAGTTTTAATGTTCAACCTTGAACTGTGACCTTGACCTTGGAAATAAATCTACTTATGATAGAGAACATTTGTGTAAAGTTGTTTCCAAATCCATCCATAACTGAAGGATCTATACTCTGGAAATGCTAAATTTTCATTTTTGATCTTGAGCTGTGACCTTGACCTTGGAGCTATCTGAAGATCTGTTTCATTGATTGACTGAATGGGGTTTAATGCCACTTTTAATAGTATTTCAGTCATATTGTGGTGGCTGGAGCACCTAATAATGGATTTCTGGTATTTCTCACACCAGTACTACTACTAAAACCTATCCTAGCCTCCAGCTGCTATCCCACTTAGGTTTACGATTATCCACCCATGGGTGAGAGAAAAATGTGGGAGAGGATATGTGCTGCCGCCAGGGATCGAACCCATGACAGCCCATGATTGATGGTTAGGAGTTTGAAGCCCTTCTGACTGCGCTATGACGGAGGCTCAAGATTTGTTTCAAATTGCTCATCTACTAATGAAAGAAAAAAAGTTATATTAATTCCATCCCTAATTAATATATAATTACACTTGAAAAAGGCTAATGGCCGAAACATCGTGTATTGAATAATAAGTTTTAAATCCATTTTTCAAGTTGTTTTCTTTATTTTCAACTTATCCCTAATTTTAGACACTTTGCTCCTGACATGAACATTTTCATCATTTGACCTTAAGCTGTGACCTTGACCTTGAAACTATCCAATTTTTTTCCCCAATGGCACATCTTCTCATGACTGAGAACAATCATACTATGAAGGAGCTATGCTTTTGACATGCTTAATTTTTAGCAATGGGATGAGACCTTGACCTTTGAGCTATCTGAAATAAATTCAAATGGCACATCTACTCATAATAAAGACAAATTGTGTGAAGTTATTACAAAATCAATCCTTAATTGAAGAAGAGATGTTTTGCAAAGTTATTTTGAAATCTATCCATAATTGAAGCAGCTTTACTCTGGAAATGCTTAATTTCATCATTTGACCTTTGAGCTATCTGATTATTTGTTTCAAATTGCACATCTACTGATGATAGAAAACAATTGTGTAAAGTTATCTAGAATTCTATCCCTAATTATAGAAGCTTTGCTCCAGACATGATTATTTTCAACATTTTAAACTTAAGCAGTGACCTTGACCTGGGAGCAATCTGATCCTACTTTCAAAAATGACATCTTCTCATGACTGAGAACAAGTGTGCCAATATATTGAAATCCTTGTTTAACTGAAGGAGCTATGCTCTGAAATGCTTGATTTTAACTTTTGGTCTTGGGATGTGACTTTGACCTTGTAGCTATATGAAAAAAATTTAATGACTCATCTACTCATGATAGAGAACAAATGTGTAAAGTTATTTCAAAATAGTAACGTAAATGTACAAGCAATGCTCTGGAAAAACTTAATACTCATGTTCGATCTTGAATGTGACCTTGACCTTGGAGTTATCTGAGGATTTTTTTCGAATTGCAAATATACACATGATAGAGAAAAATTGTGCAAAGTTATGTTGAAATCCATCCATAGTCAAAAGAGCTATTCTCCGAACATGCTTGTTAAAATGTTAAACCTTGAGCTTTGACCTCGACCTTGGAGCTATCTAAAGATTTTTTTTAATTCCACATTTACTTATGATGTAGAACAATTTTGTAAAGTCATTTCAAAATCCATCCATAATTGAAGGAGCTATATTGGGAACAAGGTCATTTAACCTTTCACCTTGAACTGTGACCATGACCTTAGAGCTATCTGAGAAAAATATGTAGGCACTAATCATAAGGAATTCACAATATTGTGGAGATATCTGGCAGACAGATGGACAGACAGAAAATGGAAAAACAGATGGACAGACAAAGCTGCAGCTATATGCTCTCCCTTCATGGAGGATAAAATTGAGTTAAATTTCATAGTATTCAGAAAGAGTTAGATAAAGCCTGACTGGCAGAGTCATTAACCCATTACCAGACCGCAAAATTTTGGACTGGTCCAAATTGAAAGTAGTTGCAGACGACATTTGAAAGTTTATGAATTTTTAGATTTTTTCAATTGTCTGTACAGAAAATATTGTGTGAAATGAAGAAATTGCTTGTTACATGCAATTTCGTCATTTTACACAATGTTTTCCCAGTTATTTTTCTTGAGGGGCGTCAAAAAGCGTCTTTGTGTGGGAATGGGTTAAGATGAATTAGAAATTCAATCTGGTATCAAGCAATGAATTACAACAGGGTGCCAATTCAATAGAATTTACAGTCAAAAAAATGAAAAGTATGCTAGATAGAATGACATTGTGAGGAAAGAGAACTTGTTTAAATCTTTTCCAACAATGTTTTCAATTGAAATTTTCTCTAGTGCATCAAAACTATACAGTAGTGAAGTAAGTAATAAATGAGATAACAATAAAACTTAAAACTTTACCTTCCAGCTTCTTCTTTACTTGAAGCTCCTATATTAAAGGCAATTTTGACCCCATCTGCTCCCTGGCTTGTCAATGAGGGTGAACCTGCTGATGCTCGAGATGGACTAGAATGAAGATGAGGACTACTTGCCCTTCTTGGACTACCTTGGGGACTAGAAAATACAGAAAAAATTCAATGTTTGCTAGATAGCCACCAAAATGTCACTTTTTTCACATAAGACAGATTTAAATAAGTGGCATTCACCTTGTTGGATGATCTTGACGTAATAAAACAAGGATTTTGTCCATAGGTCTTTGTGTTTACTTCAAGCCTTTGAAAACAAATGCATGTCGTATTGCGATGCAATACGGGAGTCCCCCACCGGATTAAAACAAGAGGCCCATGAGGGCCTGAGACGCTCTACTGGTTATCAAGTTTTCCGATAAAGAAATCTGATATTCAAGGAAGTTAATTGCTCAAAGAAGAATGCATAAAGAAAAAAAGGGGCTTTATCCCCTTTATCATTTTAAGCAACAATCCCCAAGGCCCCTTTTCCCATGTTTCATGACGGATCCACTCCATTTCCATAAGAAAGTTACCTTATGACCCTACAATCATTCTGTGAATATTTCATCAGAATCTGACAATAATTGTGGACTTTATCACATAAACAGGATTGTTTTGAATGAAAATCAATAAGGCCCCTTTACCTGTGTTTTCTGACAACCCGACAATTGTCCTGTGAAATTTAAAAGACAACTTGATAATGATTGTGATCTTCATCACATACACAAGAATGTTTTAAATGATAATCTGTAAGGCCCCTTTTCCTGTGTTTCGAATGCCACAATTATTCCATGCATCTTTGAAGAGAATCCAATAAATATGTTGACTTTATTGTGTTAACAAAGATATTAGATTCAAGTTCTCATAAGGCCCCTTTTCCAGTGATATTTTACTGTTGGTTTTATCATTCTATGAAAGTTAAAAGTGAATCCAATGAAATATTGGGAATTCATTATGTTTACTAGAATATTTAAAAAAAATCATATGTCCCCTTTTTACATGATACTTGATGGATTGTACCCAGTTCTGAAAAGAACCATCTAAGTACTTGTACAAACATTCTGTGAAATTTTGAAGTGAATCCGGTGAAATCAAGGGACATCATTGTGTTAACCAGAATATTTAAGAGAGTTTTTCATAAGGCCCCTTTTTATGTGACCCTTGCTATAGTCAGATCCACTGTCAAAATCAACAATTGGAATGATGGTACAATCAATCTGTTTAATCTGTGGAATTTATTGTGTTAATGAGTTTATAGTGAAATCTTCATTGGGCCCCTTTTCTCATGATACTTTACAGAACAAACCAAATTTCAAAAGGAACAATTCTAGTGAAGGTACAATCATTCTTTAAAAGTTAAAGAGAATCAATGAAAATAGTGGACTGAATTGAGTCACGAATTTTTGTAACTAAATTTTCATAAGGCCCCTTTTTCCGTGAAACTTAACAAAGCAGACCCAATGTACAAAGGAACAATCCTAATGATAGTTTGAAGAAAATGATAAAGACTGAGGACTTTATTGTAATAATGATGTTTTGTAATAAAATTTTTATAAGGTCCCTTTTCTTGTGTCACTTAACCAATCAGACCTAATTTACAAAGGAACAATCCAAATGATGGTACAATCATTCTATTAAAGTTTGAAGAAAATGATAAAGCCTGAGGGCATTGTTGTGTTTATGATTATTTGGTAATAATTTTTCATACAGCCCCTTTTCCTATGATACTAGACAGATCAGGCCCAATTTGGAAAGAAACAATCCTAATGATGGTACAAACATTCTGTGAAAGTTTGAACAGAATCTGATGAAAACTGCAGACTTTATCTTGGTGTCAAATTTTTAAAATAAAATTTTCATAAGGCTCCTTTTCCTGTGATACTTGAAGGATCAGGTCTCATGTCAGCATCAACAATCGTGATTATTGTACAATGATTCTGTGAAGGTTTGAGTAAAATCCAATGAAAGCTCTGGACTTAGTTACAAGGATTATAGATAAAATTCTCTACAGGCCCCTTTTCCCATGATACTAGACAGATCACGCCTAATTTGAAAAGAAAGAATCCTCATGATGGAATAATCATTCTGTGAAAGTTTAATAGAATCTGATGAAAACTGTTGACTTATTGTGGTACAATGATTTTAACCCATTCCAACACAGTGGAATTTTAGACCGGTCCAAATTGAAAGGAGCTGCAGACGACAATTTCAAGTTGATGGAATTTTAAATTTTTTCGTCTTTTTGGGTAGAAAACATTGTGGATAATGAAGAAATTGCTTGATCCAAGCAATTTCTTCATTTTCCACAATGTTTTCCAAAGCTTTTTCGTTGAGAGGCGTAAAAAGGAGGGATTGAGTGGGAATGGGTTAAAGTTAAATTTCATAATGCTCCTTTTCCTGTGATACTGGACGGATCAGGTCTAATGCAAACATCAACAATCATTATTATTGTACAATTATTCTGTGAATGTTTGAAGAAAATCCGATGAAAGCTCTGGACTTAGTAACAAGGATGTATAAATGAAATTTTCATAAGGCCCCTTTTCCTGTGCTTCTTTACAGTTCAAACCCTGTTATGAAAAGAATGATAGTTATGACCTTCCAATCATTCTGTGAAAGTTTCAACAAAATCTGATCAAAGCTGTGGGCTTTATTGTGTTAATAGGGTTTTATTAATTGAATTTTCATATAGCCCCTTTTCCCATTTGACTTGATGGATCTGAACCAATTCCAAAGGGAACTCTTCTTACAAAAGTATAATTATTCTGTTTGAGTATAAAGACAACCCTATCTCATCTGTGGACTTACAAGCATTAATTAAGATTTTTTTAATTGAATTTTCCTAAGGCCCCTTTTCCATGTTTCTCAATGGATCAGACCCAATTTGAAAGGAACAATCCTTATGATTGCACAATCATTATGTGAAAGTTTGAAGTCAATCAGGTGAAATCTAGGGCCATTACGTGTTAACTAAGATTTTTTTTATAAAATTTTCATAGGGCCCCTTTTCCCATGAAACTTGATGGATCAAACCTACTTCCGAAAGGAACAATCCATTCAATGTAATAATAATTCTGGGAATGTTTGATGAGAATTTGTTGAAATCTATGGACTCTATTGTGTTTATGAGGACTTTTTCAATCCAGTTTTTATCGGGCCCCTTTTTCCCGTGGTCCTTGACTGATCATACCAAATTTTGAAAGGAACAATTCTTATGATGGTACAATCATTCTGTGAAAGTTTGAAGTCAATCAGATGAAAACTGTGGACTCTAGAGTGTTAACAAAGATCTTTGAATTAAATTTTAATAAGGCCCCTTTTCCTATGTTTCTTGAGGAATCATATCCGATTCCAAAAGGTACAATCCTTATGATGGTACAATCATTCTGTGAAAGTTTGAAGAGAATCCGTTGAAAATTGTTGGCTCTAGATTATTAATCAGAATTTCTTATTAAACATTTCATAAGGCCCCTTTTTCCTGTGTTTCTTGAAGGATCATACCAAATTACGAAAGGAATAATCCTTATGATAGTTCAATCATTCTTTGAAAGTTTGAAGGGAATCCGATGAAAACTATTGACTCCAGAGTGTTAAAGAGTATTTCTTAAAAGATTTTTCGATTAAATTTTCATAAGGCCCCTTTTCCTGTGTTTCCTGATGGATCTGACCAAATTCACAAAGGAACAATCCTTATGATGGTACAAGCATTCTGTGAAAGTTTAAATACAATCTGATGAAAACTGTGGACTCTAGAGTGTTAACGAGAATTTTTAAATTAAATTTTCATAAGGCCCCTTTTCCCATGTATCATGACAGATCAGACCCATTTTCGAAAGGAACGATCCTTATGATTGTACAATCATTCTGAGAAAGTTTGAAGAGAATCCGATGAAAACTGTGGACTCTATCGTGTAAACGAGGATTTTTAATGGAGTTTTTAATTTAATTTTCATAAGGCCCCTTTTCCTATGTTTCTTGACTGATCATACCCAATTTCGAAAGGAACAATCCTTATGATTGTACAATCATTCTGTGAAAGTTTTAAAAAATCCAATGAAAACTGTGGACTCTATCGCGTAAACAAGGATTTTTAATGGAATTTTAATCAAATTTTCATAAGGCCCCTTTCCCCATGTTTCTTGACTGATCATACCCAATTTCGAAAGGAACAATCCTTATGTTGGTACAATCATTCTGTGAAAGTTTGAAGAGAATCTGATGAAAACTGTGGACTCTATTGCGTAAACAAGGATTTTTAATGGAATTTTAATTAAATTTTCATAAGGCCCCTTTTCCCATGTTTCTTGACAGATCATACCAAATTTCGAAAGGAACGATACTTATGTTGGTACAATTATTCTGTGAAAGTTTGAAGAGAATCTGATTAAAACTGTGGACTCTATCACGTAAACGAGGATTTTTAATTGAATTTTTAATGAATTTTCATAAGGCCCCTTTTCCCGTGTTTCTTGACTGATCATACCTATTTTCGAAAGGAACGATCCTATTGTTGGTACAATCATTCTGTGAAAGTTTGAAGAGAATCTGATGAGAACTGTGGACTCTATTGCGTAAACAAGGATTTTTTAATTAAATTTTCATAAGGCCCCTTTTCCCGTGTTTCTTGATGGATCAGACCCATTTTTAGAAAGGAACAATCCTTATGATGGTACAATCATCCTGAGAAAGTTTGAAGAGATTCCGATGAATACTGTGGACTCTATCGCGTAAACGAGGATTTTTAATTGAATTTTTAATTAAATTTTCATAAGGCCCCTTTTCCCGTGTTTCTTGAAGGATCATATCCATTTTCGAAAGGAACAATCCTTATGATGGTACAATCATTCTGTGAAAGTTTGAAGAGAATCCGATGAAAACTGTGGACTTTATCGCGTAAACTAAGATTTTTTGATTAAATTTTCATAAGGCCCCTTTTCCCGTGTTTCTTGAAGGATCATATCCATTTTCGAAAGGAACGATCCTTATGATTGTACAATCATTCTGAGAAAGTTTGAAGAGAATTCGATGAAAACTGTGGACTCTATCGCGTAAACAAGGATTTTTAATTGAATTTTTAATTAAATTTTCATAAGGCCCCTTTTCCCGTGTTTCTTGACGGATCATACCAGTTTTTGAAAGGAACGATCCTAATGATGGTACAATCATTCTGAGAAAGTTTGAAGAGAATCCATTGAAAACTGTGGACTTTATTGAGTAAACGAAGATTTTTTAATTAAGTTTTAATTAGGCCCCTTTTCCCGTTTTTCTTGACGGATCTGACCCAATTTCGAAAGGAACGATCCTTATGATGGTACAATCATTCTGTGAAAGTTTGAAGAGAATCGGATGAAAACTGTGGACTTTATCGCGTAAACAAGGAAAAGTTTAACGGACGGACGACGGATGGATGGACGCACGGACGCCGGACGGGAAAAAGCCATCGCTATAGCTCTAGTTGCCTTTCGGCCAGTAGAGCTAAAAAAGTCTTTTTTAATGTTAATCTTTTCCCGAAACAAGACCTAGTTTGACGTCCCTAAGAGTAAGCATAGGTAAACATTGAGAGAAAAAAAAAATGCTGATAATCAACATTTTCTCCTTTTTCTTTGATACTTTCTGTAATTTCTTAATTAAATAACATTAGTTTTGTCATCTGCAGCAACTTTAAATTTGGCCTTGTCTAACTTTTTGCTGTTTGGGAGATGTTATCCAAAAGGGCAATAACTCAAACAATAGGTGTGGTAGTGTAACAGTTCTTATTCATGTCACTTCTCCACATTGTGATCTATAAGTGTATAAAGTTTGAAGTTGCTAGCACTTATGATTTAGGAGATATGTTCCAGACAAAAATGTAAAGGTAAAAAAACACAAAGTGCAATAACTCAAAAATGGGGGTAGCAGAAGAATGATTCTTGCACATGACATTTCTCCACATTGTGATCAATTAGTGAACAAAATTTCCAAACAAAAATGTAAAGGTAAAAACAACAAAAGGCAATTTGGGTATGGTAGAGTAACAGTTCTTGAACACGATACTTCTCCACATTCTGATCTGTAAGAGTATAATGTTTGAAGTTGCTAGCACTTATGGTTTAGGAGATATGGTCTGGACAAAAGTGTGACGGACGGACTGAATCGAGCAAACTTGTAGTCCTCTCACCAATAACCAGTGGGGGACTAATAAATTGTTTCTGTTATAAATAGAACAGCAAATCATCTCATCTATAAGTTAATGTTTTGCATATGAGGTCAGTTCAAAGTGAATGAAATTTTGAAGTCTTATAATTTTGTCTTAAGTTATTGATGAATCATGGATAAACAAAAAATCAATATACCAATCAAATCATTCATTTAGACCAGAAGTGAACTTTGAAGTCAGACATTGGCGGACAGTTATGTGAAGGATTTTTGTTGGTGTAGCAACTTAAATGTCCTTATTACAGCTTATTCAAGGTGTAGTTACTATGTTTAGGTCACCAAACAACCAAACCCTTTATTGTTATGTTACTGATCACAAATTTTAAAGTTTAATCCTTTCCTGTTCAATCCCTGGTTTTTATGTCCCTGAATTTTATACCTTAGAACCTGTAACTTATACCTTAGAACATTGTGCAAAAGAAAAAATTGCTTGTAACAAGCAATTTCGACTTTTACCACAATATTTTCTACCAAAACCTTTGAATTTGGACAGGTCTATAATTTAGAAAGCAGTAAATGGTTAAAACCTCAGTTCCTATTTGAGCTCAGTGGGCAGGGCCAGTAATCTGTCAATGGTCAAGAAATACATAGTGATGGATAAATGTAGTCTGTCTTCACACAAAAACATTTAACCACATCTTCATAATATTTCATATTTCAGATATATTCTGAGGGGATCCTTATATTACCAAACTTGAATTTATTAACAATTTCCACACAATAATGCTTTTTGATGCCCCTCGAGAAAACAACAGGGAATACATTTTGTAAAATGAAGAAATTGCATGCAACGAGTGATTTCTTCATTATTCACAATGTCTCTGTCCAAGACAATTGAAAAAAATCTAAATTTTCTTAAACTTTTATTAACCATTTCCACACAATAATGCTTTTTGATGCCCCTCGAGAAAACAATACAGAATACATTTTGTAAAATGAAGAAATTGCATGTAACAAGCAATTTCTTCATTACTCACAATGTCTCCATCCAGGACAATTGAAAAAAATCTAATTTTTCTTTAACTTTTATTAACCTTTTCCACACAATAATGCTTTTTGATGCCCTTCGAGAAAACAACAGGGAATACATTTTGTAAAATGAAGCAAGACAATTGAAAAAAATCTAAATTTTCTTAAACTTTTATCAACCATTCCCACACAATAATGCTTTTTGATGCCCCTTGAGAAAACAACAGGGAATACATTTTGTAAAATGAAGAAATTGCATGTAACAAGCAATTTCTTCATTACTCACAATGTCTCCGTCCAAGACAATTGAAAAAAATCTAAATTTTCTTAAACTTTTATTAACCATTTCCACACAATAATGCTTTTTGATGCCCCTCGAGAAAACAACAGGGAATACATTTTGTAAAATGAAGAAATTGCATGTAACAAGCAATTTCTTCATTTTTTACAATGTCTCTGTCCAAGACAATTGAAAAAATCTAAATTTTCTTAAACTTTTATTAACCATTTCCACACAATAATGCTTTTTGATGCCCTTCGAGAAAACAACAAGGAATACATTTTGTAAAATGAAGAAATTGCATGTAACGAGCAATTTCCTCATTGTTCACAATGTCTCTGTCCAAGACAATTGAAAAAAATCTAAATTTTCTTAAACTTTTAATTGTTTACTGCAACTATTTTCAATGGACCAGTTCTTTAACTTTACCCTCTGGTTATGGGTTAACAAATAACAAGAGCTTGTACCAATTTTTACACGAAATATCCTGTTAAATAAACAACATTAACAGGCATTCGTAACAGCATTCACCTTGGTGTAAAAGTTGCTTACACTAGAAATTAGGCAATTTTTCAATTCAAGAACGACTAGAGTGTAGTAGAGGTTGCACACATGTAAAATATAGTGATTTCTTTTTCAATTCAAGGGCAGATAATTCAAGAACACATAGAGTGATTTCAATATCAAAGGTCTAATGCACAACTAGTCATCTTAGAGAATCATTTTAGCAAGTTTCAATTAGTTTCCATTGATACTGTAAAAGGACATGTGCACACATGAAATATAGAGATTTTTTTTCAATCCAAGGGCAGATAATTCAAGAACAACACAATTTGAATGTCAAAGGTCTTATGCAAAACAAGACATCATAGTGAATCATTGTAGTAAGTTTCAATTAGTTCCCATTGATATTATAGGATGAATTGCCAACACTTGACATAATTATAGTGATTTTTTTCCCCAAGTCAAGTGCAGATAAATCAAGACCGACTAGAAAGATTTGAATTTCAAAGGTCTTATGCACAACTAGACATCATGGAGAATCATTGTTTCAATTCATTCCTTTAGATAGTGTAGAATGAGTTGCACACCCATAAGCTGCTAAGGGACAGGTAGACGGCAAGACAGACTGACGACCGGGGCCATAACATAATACAGTCCTTTGGGGGTATAAAAAAACCTTTACCCAATTGGGACACCGAGGGTATAACAATAGCTGTTTAGGACATTTTTCTCTGGGCCAGCTAAAATGGGCATGTCTTCGGTTCAAATGCAGTGCAGGACAAAGTTTCTGTAAATGTTATTGGAGACAAAAAAACTACATTCATGTTACCTTAATCTTCCAGGGGAGGAGAATCTTGGGCTAACAGCTCCATCCTTTCTCTGTGGTGGCGTAAGACTATGATCATCTTTATTTAGATTAATCTCTGCACCATTACTAGCATGTCTTAATAATGGTGAGCCCGGCGGTGACACAGACGGACGGTCAAATGATGCCTCTTTCTTTAACTGACCTGTATCAATAAACTCTAGGTTTGAAAACTAATATGACCTGTCATATGGAAAAGGGACCCTCTGAAGTTGAGAAAAAAACTTTGTAAACATGGAAAATTAAGAAATTTGTTGTAATAAGCAAATTCTTCAATATCCACAACATTTTCTACCCCACAAGACAAAGATTTCTAAATTCTCATCAACTTGAAATTGTTGTCTACAACTTCTTTCAATTGTGCCAGTCTAAAACTTTGTCATCTGGTGATCGGTTAATCAAAGATTAACTTCTCTATAAAGTCGATTTTTTAAAAAAATGTCAACCCTGGTCAACCTGCACAGTCCACACAACCTACTTTCCAATCTTCTCAGAAGGGCCTTTTTTGACTGATGGGTCACAAATGAGAAACAAACAAAACCATAAAATTATAAGACATGCGGCTTAAGAGGGCCTGTATTATTCTACTGGGACCTAAGGTCCAACGTGGCACCATCAACATTAAAATGTGTATGTTGAGTCAGTATCAAAATTATAGAAGCTATACTCCTTTGTCATATGGTGCTTATTTATAAATGCCAATAAAGCTTAATTTGTGCTTTAACCCATTACCACACAACAAAATTTTGGACAGATCTTAACTGCAGATATTTCAAATAACTTTGATTATTATAACTAAGGGCCAATTCAAGTAGAAACATTGTGAAAAAAAGAGGCCCATGAGAACCTGAGACGCTCTACTGGTTATCAAGTCTTCCGTTAAAGAAATCTGATATTTAAGGAAGTTAATTGCTCAAAGAAGAATGCATAAAGAAAAATAAAGGGGCCTTATCCCCTTTATCATTTTAAGCAACAATCCTCTAGGCCCCTTTTCCCATGTTTCATGACAGATCCACTCTATTTCCAAAAGAAAGTTACCTTATGACCCTACAATCATTCTGTGAATATTTCATCAGAATCTGACAATAATTGTGGACTTAATCACATAAATAGGAATGTTTTGAATGAAAATCAATAAGGCCCCTTTTCCTGTGTTTTCTGATGGATCAATTTCATTCCAAAAGGAACTTTCCTTACAACCCGACAATTGTCCTGTGAAATCTAAAAGACAACTTGATAATGATTGTGATCTTCATCACATACACAAGAATGTTTTGAATGATAATCTGTAAGGCCCCTTTTCCTGTGTTTCAAATGCCACAATTATTCCATGCATCTTTGAAGAGAATCCAATAAAACTGTTGACTTTATTAGATATTAAATTCAAGTTCTCATAGGGCCCCTTTTCCCGTGATATTTTACTGTTGGTTTTATCATTCTATGAAAGTTAAAAGTGAATCCGATGAAATATTGGAAATTCATAATGTTTACTAGAATATTTAAAAAAAAAAAAAAAACATATGGCCCCTTTTTACATGATACTTGATGGATTGTACCCAGTTCTGAAAAGATCCATCTAAGTATTTGTACAATCATTCTGCTTAATTTTGAAGTGAATCCGGTGAAATCAAGGGACATCATTGTGTTAACCAGAATATTTAAAAAAGTTTTTCATAAGGCCCCTTTTTATGTGACCCTTGCTATAGTCAGATCCACTGTCAAAATCAACAATTGGAATGATGGTACAATCAATCTGTTTAATCTGTGGAATTTATTGTGTTAATGAGTTTATAGTGAAATATTCACAGGGTCCCTTTTCTCATGATACTTTACAGAACAAACCAAATTTCAAAAGGAACAATTCTAATGAAGGTAGAATCATTCTTTAAAAGTTAAAGAGAATCAATGAAAACAGTGGACTGAATTGTGTCAAGAATTTTTGTAAATAAATTTTCATAAGGCCCCTTTTTCTGTGAAACTTAACAAATAAGACCCAATCTACAAAGGAACAATCCTAATGATAGTTTGAAGAAAATGATAAAGACTGAGGACTTTATTGTAATAATGATGTTTTGTAATAAAATTTTTATAAGGTCCCTTTTCTTGTGTCACTTAACCAATCAGACCTAATTTACAAAGGAACAATCCAAATGATGGTACAATCATTCTATCAAAGTTTGAAGAGATTCTGATAAAGACTGAGGGCATTGTTGTGTTTATGAGGATTTGGTAATACATTTTTATACAGCCCCTTTTCCTATGATACTAGACAGATCAGGCCCAATTTGGAAAGAAACAATCCTTATGATGGTACAAACATTCTGTGAAAGTTTGAACAGAATCTGATGAAAACTGCAGACTTTATCTTGGTGTCAAATTTTTAAAATAAAATTTTCATAAGGCTCCTTTTCCTGTGATACTTGAAGGATCAGGTCTCATGTCAGCATCAACAATCGTGATTATTGTACAATGATTCTGTGAAGGTTTGAATAAAATCCAATGAAAGCTCTGGACTTGGTTACAAGGATTATAAATAAAATTCTCTAAAGGCCCCTTTTCCCATGATACTAGACAGATCAAGCCTAATTTGAAAAGAAAGAATCCTTATGATGCAATAATCATTCTGTGAAAGTTTTAACAGAATCTGATGAAAACTGTTGACTTTATTGTGGTACAATGATTTTAAAATTAAATTTCATAATGCTCCTTTTCCTGTGATACTTGACGGATCAGGTCTAATGCAAACATCAACAATCATTATTATTGTACAATTATTCTGTGAATGTTTGAAGAAAATCCAATGAAAGCTCTGGACTTTGTAACAAGGATTTATAAATGAAATTTTCATAAGGCCCCTTTTCCTGTGCTTCTTGACAGTTCAAACCCTGTTATGAAAAGAATGATAGTTATGACCTTCCAATCATTCTGTGAAAGTTTCAACAAAGTCTGATCAAAGCTGTGGGCTTTATTGTGTTAACAGGGTTTTATTAATTGAATTTTCATATAGCCCCTTTTCCCATGTTACTTGATGGATCTGAACCAATTCCAAAGGGAACTCTTCTTACAAAAGTATAATTATTCTGTTTGAGTATAAAGACAACCCCATCTCATCTGTGGACTTACAAGCATTAATTAAGATTTTTTTAATTGAATTTTCCTAAGGCCCCTTTTCCTATGTTTCTCAATGGATCAGACCCAATTTGAAAGGAACAATCCTCATGATGGTACAATCATTATGTGAAGGTTTGAAGTCAATCAGGTGAAATCTAGGGCCATTACGTGTTAACTAAGATTTTTTTTATTAAATTTTCATAGGGCCCCTTTTCCCATGAAACTTGATGGATCAAACCTACTTCCGAAAGGAACAATCCATTTAATGTAATAATCATTCGGTGAAAGTTTGAAGAGAATTTGTTGAAAACTATGGACTCTATTGTGTTTAAGAGGTTTAATCGGGCCACTTTTTCCCGTGGTCCTTGACTGATCATACCAAATTTTGAAAGGAACAATTATTATGATGGTACAATCATTCTGTGAAAGTTTGAAGTCAATCAGATGAAAACTGTGGATTCTAGAGTGTTAACAAAGATCTTTGAATTAAATTTCAATAAGGCCCCTTTTCCTATGTTTCTTGAGGAATCATAACCGATTCCAAAAGGTACAATCCTTATGATGGTACAATCATTCTGTGAAAGTTTGAAGAGAATCTGTTGTAAATTGTTGGCTCTAGATTATTAATTAGAATTTTTTATTGAACTTTTCATAAGGCCCCTTTTTCCTGTGTTTCTTGAAGGATCATACCGAATTTCAAAAGGAATAATCCTTATGACAGTACAATCATTCTATCAAAGTTTGAAGGGAATCCGATGAAAACTATTGACTCCAGAGTGTTAACAAGAATTTTTTAATTAAATTTTCATAAGAACCCTTTTCCCCTGTTTCATGAGAGATCAGACCCATTTTCGAAAGGAACGATCCTTATGATTGTACAGTCATTCTGAGAAAGTTTGAAGAGAATCCGAAGAAAACTGTGAACTCTATCGTGTAAACGAGGAATTTTAATGGAGTTTTTAATTGAATTTTCATAAGGCCCCTTTTCCCATGTTTCTTGACGGATCATACCAAAATTCGAAAGGAACGAACCTTATGTTGGTACAATCATTCTGTGAAAGTTTGAAGAGAATCTGATGAAAACTGTGGACTCTATCTCGTAAACGAGGATTTTTTAATTAAATTTTCATAAGGCCCCTTTTCCCGTGTTTCTTGACGGATCATACCCATTTTCGAAAGGAACGATCCTTACGATGGTACAATCATTCTGAGAAAGTTTGAAGAGAATCCAATGAAAACTGTGGACTCTATAGCGTTAACATGGTTTTTAATTGAATTTTTAATGAATTTTTATAAGGCCCCTTTTCCCATGTTTCTTGACAGATCATACCAATTTTCGAAAGGAATGATCCTTATGTTGGTACAATCATTCAGTGAAAGTTTGAAGAGAATCCGAAGAAAACTGTGGACTCTATCACGTAAACGAGGATTTTTTAATTGAATTTCCATAAGGCCCCTTTTCCCGTGTTTCTTGACAGATCATACCCATTTCGAAAGGAACAATCCTTATGTTGGTACAATCAGTCTGTGAAAGTTTGAAGAGAATCTGATGAAAACTGTGGACTCTATCGCGTAAACGAGGATTTTTAATTAAATTTTTAATTAAATTTTCCTAAGGCCCCTTTTCCCGTGTTTCTTGACGGATCATACCCAATTTCGAAAGAAACAATCCTTCTGATGGTACAATCATTCTGTGAAAGTTTGAAGAGAATAGGATGAAAACTGTGGACTTTATCGCATAAACAAGGAAAGGTTTAACGGACGGACGACGGACGGAGGCACGGACGCCGGACAGGAAAAAGCCATCGCTATAGCTCTAGTGGCCTTCGGCCAGTAGAGCTAAAAAGAGAATGGCTTGTTTCAAGTGATTTCTCCTTTTCTCACAATCTTTTCTTTAATGTAATTCTTCAAAGGCATAAAAGTGGGGTTGTGTGGGAATGAGTTAAGGAAAGAAGACTGCTTATCAGATATTTTTGTTTAACACAGAGCTGAACAAAGGCCTACGATAACCTTTAGACGGATTTTTCCCATTATTTTGATACATAACTATCAAAATTTGATGAACAAGACAGCTGGTATGTCTGTATAGAGATAAGGAACATTTTTTGCGCTTTATTTCTTTGCACTATTCATGTAAATGTGAAAAAATTTGACAAGTTTAATTTTCTTTCCACTCTTCCTGCAGGACAAGTTTACTGAACACAAGATTTGTCTGTAATACAGCAAACCCTAAGTCTTTAGCCAGAAATGTGACCTTAATAAGTAACCTTGACCTTGACAGATGACTTTGACTTACTACCAATTGATGCCTGTCATGTCTCAAATATGAGGCATGTATATTGAACAGTGTTTGAATAAGACCAAAATGGTAAGTTTTGGCATTAAGTTTACTACTTGCAGACAGACAGTTGCATAAACAGACATCAGTAAAAATATGTCTCTGATCTTACAGATGAGGGGGCAAAAAGATTTCAAGCCCTATTTTGAAGGAATTTGAGAAAGGATTTCAAAAGGTTAATTTTTGTACATTTTTGTTGATTTTGGTCGTGTAGTCTATAGCAGCAAAGAACAAGACCAGCTTAAAACTATTTTTTCAGACAATTTAAGGCTCAGACAACATTATATACCAAATTGTTTTTAACCTTTTCCTGTTTTGTAAAATTTTAGACCTGTCCAAATTCAAAGGTTTTGCAGATTAAAATTTAAAGCGGATTTAGATTGAAAACTAATCATTCAGTAGGGTAGAAAATATTGCAGAAAAAAAAAGAAATTGCTGGTGTCAAGCAATTTCTTCTTTTTCTAAAATGTTTTCTCAATTATAAAATCACAGGGATGTAAAAACCAGGGAATGAACATGAAAGGTTTAACATATCACTTGTAAAAATGCTAGCCATTATTGTAGGTTAAAACATTCACACCAAACCCTGCTATTCATGCCCTCAGAAAAAAGATTGAAAAACATTGAGGAAAATGAAGATATTGCTTGAAACCGAGTAATTTCTTCATTTTTCACAACATTTTCTATCCAGAAAGACAAAGATTCCCTCCGTTGTATTTGATTGGATGTGTATCTTATCACTTACTTCCTAAGTCAATAACCTTCCTCTGGTAATAAGAATACATGAACAAATCCAACTATTATATCATAGCAACAGAGATAATTAGAAACTTAGAAATAGACAATATTTTATGAACAACAAGGTCATAGATAAAATGACAATGTTTGAGAACAAAAGGCATGCTACTATCTAAACAACATCTATAATGCACACAACATCAACATGTTCTTGATTTTTACGTAAAGTCTTGGCTTAGAAATCAGAATGTCTATGTTTATAACTGTGCCTTCCATTTGCCTAAACAACTAGCAGGTAGGTGTATAAGGTGATTCTCCATAAAGCAGAACTCATAGGGATTATTACAAGCAGTAAGAAACCATGTAATCTAAATTCAACAAAGTGTGCAAAATTTAGTGAAAATACTGTCTGACAGATGGTAAAAGTGACTATTGAAAAAGATGTACAGTATTTTCTCAGAAGTTTTACCTTGAAAGGTGAACTTCATCTTGTGAGATAACCTTGAACAGAGTATCACCTTGTGCAAGATGTGCGTTGTATCTTGAATAGTATGGAATAGTGCGGAGGTTATAGGACATTGTTAAGTTCAAATGTAGTGTGTTCAGCACACAGACAGATGGACACAGGCATACAGACAGACTAGCAGAAGGATGTCCATAAAACAATATGCCCCTGATCTATCAAAGTAGATGTATAACTAATGATTCTGAATGAGCAACCCTGGTGTTCAGGAAAAGAATATGACGATTATGAGTGTGTGTTCAACAACGAGCATGCAAGACAACATCTATCATGCACATGACACATCTGTGTACCTTTTCTACTAGCTAGTGGACTGCTAGGTGGCGTTACAAATTGTGCAGAATTCAGTGACGACTCGGAGGTGACAGAATTCATGCGTGATGGAGAAAAAGACTGACGAGGACTACCACCTCTCGTTATTGGCGATCCTGATCTAGGAGAACCTGATGTTGAGGAGTAAAAATAAATTAGTTTCTCTCTAGATTTTTATTTAATCCATTACCAGACAACAAAACTTTAGACTGGTCCAAAATCAAAAAAGTTGTAGACAACAATATAAAGTTTATAAATTTTTTAGATTCTTTCAACTTTCTGGACAGAAAACATTATGAACAATGAAGAAATTGCCTCCAAAAGGGTAACTGTGTTGGAATGGGTTAAGCCAACCTCTTAACCCATTCCCACACAGTGCAGTTTTATGATGCCCCTCAAGAAAAGCAATTGGGAAAACATTTTGTAAAATGAAGAAATTGCTTGTAACAATGTTTTCTACTAAGATAGTTAAAAACAAGATGTGTGTGTGAACCACAATGCCCCCACAACAGGTCTAAATGTTTGACCTTGGTATGTGACCATGACCTTATCATATGACCTTGACCTTGACAAGAGGAGATGTGTATTATCATGCCAAATATGAGCATTGTATCTTGAATAGGCTGGTAGTAATTGGCAATATTAAGTTTTTAGGTTAAGTTTTGCAGATAGACAGACAGACCGACAGATGGACAGATAGACAGACAATGGTAATATGATATGCCCTTGATCTTTCAATGCAGGGGCATAAAAATCTAATCTTTCATCAACTTTAAATTGTTGTCTGCAAATCCTTTCAATTTGGACCAGTCTGAAAATTTGCTGTGTTGGAATTGGTTAAGCGGAGATATCAGAATCTCTAAAATGGTTTTAGTCCATAGATGTTACAAGAAAACAGATAGTAAATCTATAACAATTTACATTGTTACTCGTTTTTATGATGCCGCGACTAAATAGAAATATATATGGTGGGCTGCAATTTGGTGGTCCATGCTTACATGACTTGACTGAAGGCCCTTCCTGTAGATAGTCAGTATATATGTATGTATTGTATGCATTGTCAAATCCGCTAGGATTTGACAGCAGAGCATCAGAGTTGTTTACTAGTAGCAAGTCACGTCTAGTAATCCATCAAAGGTCACTTGTCAAATTTATTATAAAGCCAAAGCAGCGATAACATTGATTTAAGATTGCCAGTTTTTACGACTCAGGCGATTGCATCGATTTAATGATCGCCAGTTTTTACGACTCCATACTAAAACGTCAATCAAGCCAGCAGAGGTTTGGTATATATACCAGGTTGTTTTCTAGACCAAAACAGTGTTGATCCGAGTCTGTAACTGGTAACATCTCCTGTGGCTCTATTTTGGCTCCTGCACTCCAGACTTGCCGTCCGTCTGTCTGTCTGTCTAAATTATTGACTTAAGTTCGTTTTATGCTATTCTTGGACATTTCTTTGTTACTTTAAAAGACTCGTGTTAGTGAACCTGGGTTGTTGTTTGATCATTCTTATACGGCCGTGTTACAAATCTCTATGTGACCAAGTATGTGAGAGATCTCATTTACAACAGGTCAGAGTTTAGAAAATAATGTGGAGTAAAGTATATTCGCATGGGTGCGAGGCCCAGTCACTAAGCAAGCTCCCTGATTGATTACAGAAGTTTTAACCCTTTCCCACTCAATCCCTCTTTTTCATGCTTCTCAAACTTAGAAAAAATTGTGGAAAATGGAAATTTTCTTATTACAAGAAAATTCTTCATTATCTGTAATATTGTCTATCCTAAAAGATATTTTTTTCTAAATTCCATCAATTTGAAATTTTCATCTGCAACAACTTTCAATGAAGGCATGACTAAAATTTTGTCAAGTAGTAATGGGTTAAAACATACACATCCGAAAGTTCTGTTCATCCCTTTATCCATCCAAAATGTACTTTAACCCTTCACTGTGTTTAAAAATTGTAGTCTTGCCCTAGTTCAAATGGGTAGCTGATGTCATTATAAAGAAAGTACAATTTAAAAGGAAACCATCCTATATAATAGAAAATATTGTGGGTACAAGAAGAAATTGGTCGTTACAAGCAATTTTTCTTTATAATTGATTAATCTACCTTGTCTCTCCAGTAAGGCCTGTGGACTTGAGCTCCTGGACAGTGGCTTTTTAGGTGACCCTGGTGGTGATGGGTTTGGGGTGGGACCGTTTCCATTGGCTTGACTTTCACCTGCAATATTCAATTGTAAGACATGTATTATGGAAATTACTCTGACTGGAAAGGAACATACTGTATCATTGTTCTCATAATTATGCTGGTCAAATATTTGGATTACATATTAGAAAACTATAATCAATCATTGTAAATCCATTTTTTCTTAAAAAGCGACCCTAAACAATAAGTCTCAAATAGAATATAAAACTACGTAATTCCTCTTTTTCTCACAATAGTTTCCTTAACTCATTTCTTCAGCAAGTCAAAATGCAGGACTGTGTGGTAATGATTTTAAGGCTACATGGCTCTCATAGGGACAACATTTCTCACCAACGGGAATCCTGAAATATTCGTTACCATCTATGTTTACAGAACTCTCAATCAGTTATTTCAGAATAGGTCATAAGCTCACTATGAAAAGCATTGCCAAACAAAAAACAAAAAAGAATTCTAAAATATTTTTATGTTACCCTAGAACAGTTAATAACTTAGTTATATCCTGCCTTTGGGACAGCAAAGTACAAGATAATGTTTAGCAAATGGTTGCATGCTTGGGTTATGTGCTTGTGTTAAAAGCAGATGAGAGGGCTTGATGTTTTTGTCATCTTGATTGATTGATTGAATGGTGATTAACGCCAATTTTAACAGTATTTCAGTCATATCACGGCGGCTGGAGCACCTAGCAATGGATTCCTGGTATTTCTCACACTAGTACTACCACTATATCCTTACCTAGCCTCAAGCTACTATCCCACTTAGGTTTATGATTATCCACCCATGATGAGAGACAAATGTCGGAAAGGATATGTGCCGCCGATGGGGATTTCGTCATCTTAAACCCAGTGTTAGATTGTTTTGCACCTTAAGTTTGAATGTGGATAAAACAACTTTAACCCATTCCCACACAATCCCTCCTTTATATGTGTGGCACCTAAAAAAAAGTTTTGGAAAACATTATGGACATAGAAGAAATTGTTTAATTTAAGCAGTTTCTTCCATGTCCACAATGTTTTCCACATAAAAAAAAGAAAAAAAAAATGTTAGAATTTCATCAACCTAATATGTCATTTACGTTTTCTTTCAATTTGGACCAGTCCAAAATTTTCTGACTTGGGAATGGGTTAAAGAGTATTAGAGCAAAATCCTGAGAAAAGTTCACTTGTTTGTGCTTCCTGGTATTCTAATAAGTATTGAATGGCTTGAGTTTGCACCCATAGCCTTTGACTCCTCCGGGCCACCGTCATAGCGCAGTCCGTAGCACATCAGACTCCTAATGTTCAATAATGCCGGGATGTCATGGGTTCCATCCCTGGTGGCGGCACATATTCTTTCTGACATTTGTGTCACTCACCAATGGGTGGATAATCGTAAACCTATGTGGGATAGCAGCTGGAGGCTAGGAAAGGATGTATTGGTAGTACTAGTGTGAGAAATACCAGGAATCCATCGTTAGGTGCTCCAGCCGCCACTATATGACTGAAAAACTATTAATAGTGGCGTTAGAACCCCTACAATCAGTCAATTTTGACTCCTCCCTAGGCACAATTTGACCATCCTAACCACTGAGGCATATAAGTCCCACAATGTATTTGTACTAACAGCAATAGTAACCTGTTATACCAGAATTCTCTCTTATCTCTATTCTGAAGAGAATTAAAAAAACAATTTTATTTGCTACCGAATTATTCAAATTGCTTCTTTTATCAATTTTTCAATGATATGACACAGAAGCTAGCTGATTCATATGCTTCACCTGAAACAGTAAAGCAAGAAGACCATGATGGTTCTAAATAAAAACAATCTGAGTCTCCTTGTAAAATAAAGCAAATTTTAAAAAAAAAGAGTACTGTTAATCAGGTTTATTAGCGAGGGTTTAGTTTTGGCTAATATCCACAAAACAACAAGCTCACAAATTTAAGAATCTCCCTTAAATTGGACCATTTGTACGGAAAAATACGGAGAGGTATAAAGTAGGCTGGATACATTTGAGGATCAAATGACAATATATTTACCTTTTGCAGCAAAATAACAAATAAATTGATGTTTAAAATCATCCCACTGTATTTCATTCATATTGGGGATTATCACCTTCTCGGCATAAAAACCCAAATAAATTAGATTTGAGAACAGGAACAATCTTTAGCCGACAACAAATTTTCTTAACTTGCCATATTAGTCCACTTGAACCATAATAATAGAAGGCAGACAAGGTGATAAAATTCTAGGTGACAATAATTAGACAACAAAGAACTTAAATGCTGTTACAGATTCTTTATTGCATAGACTCTTAGTACCTTTAAAAAAATTGAAAGCAGATGATGGGACATAAATTAACTAAAAATCGAACAATTGCACCTGTTTTGATACAGAATATTATCATTTCATCTTATGAAAATTTGGTAAGACTAGAATTGTATTAATAATTCAATGAGTTATTGCTTCAAGGGCATAACTGCATATACATTTTACAACCTTAAACCTCTTTTTGATGATGGCTTTTTAGCTCTTTCCAAAGATAAATTTTACTTTAACACATACTTTGCGGTTTTACAACGGCTATCAGGAGAGGAATCATTTTACTTTGAGAATAGAGAATAGGTAAAAATAGATTTAAAAGGATTAGAGGTAATCATTCTGTTTACCGCATATCCATTTTTTTCACTGGTGTATTCCAGAGATACTTACGGGAATTATTGAAGTACCATACAGCCGATCATCAATTTATGAACTGCTTAACCCTTGTCATGCTGTATAAATTACCTTAATGAATTGCTGTATAATCAAAGTACTGAAAGTGCTGATAGAAATTGTTGTTTATAAATCAATTTTATAAACAACTCTGGCAGGAAAAGTACAAGCAGGAGGTCTACACCTCCTGCAAAAACCGGAATATTCCGGGTTCAGCATGATAGGGGTTAATGAGTCTCCAGGTGCTGCTCATGTTAAATAAGACAATGCTAAAATTACCTGATTTACAGTACTCAAACAAAAAATTGGTCAAAAGATTTTGTGAAGTTTTCAACATAAAAACTAGGACCCTGGCCAAATTGAAACAAAGGAGAATAATTTCAACAACATATGAACAAGGTCATTAGAGGATACAAAACATTCAATCTCTGAACCTCACAAGAGAATCTTTTAAATATATCTTAAGCTTTTTTATGTAAAATAGGCTGGGCAGGGGAGCCTACATTATACCAAAAAAAATTAAAAAATATCATTTTAAAAACTCTGATAAACCAGTCACATCCAAAATATATGATACATTTAGGCCTTATAGTTTCTCAATAAAAGCTTTTAATCCTTGTCATGCTGATCCCATAATAGTCCTGCTTTTACAGGAGGTATAGACTAAGATCAGCCTGCGCATATGTGCAGTATGATCAATGTCTACACCTCCTGTTTGGCTTATTTGTGTCAGAGTTGTTCATCAAATTATCTAATAAAATTCAGCATATCAAGGGTTAAAGATTCCCTTTGTTTCAGTGTTAAAAGGGGTGCCCCTAAGCAGAGACCAAATTAGACTCAAGGGACATACATCATTTTATCAACTATAGTAGAGGGTGAGACAATTTAACATATAACTTTGGAACCTTTAAGCCTCATAGTTTCTCAGAAAGAGATATTTTCTAAAAGATTTCCTTCTTTGTTTCCGTGTAATAAAGGGCCCAGGCAGAGTCAAAATAAGACCCAATGGACATTTTTCAATAAGCTTAGATGGTACCTGTCAATGTGAGGATGTATAAAGAAATTGTTGACAAACATAACATGGACAGATGGATGATGACCAATCACAATATATCATCTTGGGCACTTTGTGCTCAGGTGAGCTCTAGATTTTGGCTCTAAATTACCTTGCCCAAAGATTTGAAATTATATATTCAAATTAGTAATTATCTAGTACTTGCTTAGTGGACATTCATACAATAATAATAAAAAAATATAGGGAAAATAAATCATTGCAAGATGGTGTTTGTGATACAATAACACCTTTGTAACAGCCAAATTTTCTCTTGTCATAGGCAGTTCAATATCTATCCAGGGTATTTCCATATCAAAAATAAGCCTTTTAAGAGAAATTTATTAGAAGAAAGAGTTCCAGGATAAGTTTCTAAGAGAGAGACGACTGACTAAAAAAGACAGGTTAAAGTAAAACAATATGTTCAAAAATCTTCTCGATGCTGGGGCTTTAAAAGTCAATATTCACAGCTCACAAGAGAAACTACATTTACAACACTAGACAAAAAGAGATTATAAATAATGGAAGAAAAAAATAAGAACCATGATCATGGAAACGTTGTTTGTATAAACAATAATACATGTAGTTGAAAGGAATATAATACATGTAGTTAAAAGGAATTAAAGTTCTCAAATGAATAATGAAAAAAGCATTGCTTTAATGATTTTTGGTGGATTATCGGAATTTCTGAGAGGGTTATCACTCAATAATTTCACCAAATATAAAGTGAAATTATTAAAAGTGATAGCTTCACTGTTTCAGCAGATTTCCACACTACCAAATGTCATCTTCATGTGACCAAAGACATTGATGAAGTCATTGGGTTACCATATATCATACATGCAAAATGACGTACTTTTGGAAAATCTCCCACCCCAACCCAACTTGACCCTAAATAAAAAGCCAGATCTTGTATTTTTGCATTTAAAAAAAGGGGGAAACATTGTGTAAAATGAATAAATTGCTTGTAACAAGCTATTCATTTGTTTTCCACAATGTCTTTGCGAAAGTAAAAAAAATATAACAGTTTTAATAAACTCTGAACTGTTGTCTGAAACTTATTTCAATTTGGAACAGGCTAAAATTTTGCAATCTGGTGATGGGTTAAAGTATTAGAATAGCTGTGTGTTTTTCATGTATGATCAATTTATCTTTCATTTCGTGAACAACTAAAACACATTTTCACTTGTGGCTCCTTGACTTCTAAAAATAAAGAGTTTTTGTTGTACACTAACTGAAAGATAAATCAATCTTACACTGACACAAAAATTATCCTCTATATTCTACACCTGGACAGTCTATCTCTACAGAATTTATGAAATTAGTATCAGGAAGAACAAGATGTGTTTGTGAAACACAATGCCCCTGCAATAGGACTTAACTACGAAAAGTGTTTTTGACTTGTACATGAGTTTTAATAGAGTATTTTAGTGAAAGTGTTTTGGCGTTTGACCTTGGTAAATGACCTTGACCTAATCATATGACCTTGACCTTACCATGAGGAGATGCGTATTATGGAGATGTATCATCATGCAATATAAGAGCATTGTATCTTGAATAGGCTGGTAGTAATTGGCAATGTTAAGTTATTTTGATAACTTTTGCAGACAGACAGACAGACCGATAGACAGAAAGATGGACAGACAGATGAACAACGGTAAAACAATTTGCTCCCTGATCTTTCGATGCAGGGGCATAAAAATTTCGGGTTTCAGAAAGAAATTTATTATTGTGAAAACTGGTATGAGTAATTAAATACAAAATTCATCATTCCATGATCAAGGAATTTTATCATACAAAAGCATTCTGAAAATTCAAACCAAGTCTTAATCTAATTAAATCTAGGACAGTCTAAAACACAGTGACAACATCCCACTTTACCTATAATTTGAGCCAGTTTTTTAGGGCTTATTGCACGGGTATAAGACCTTAAGTCTTTCCCGGTGATGTTAACCCATGGACTTCCCTCCTTTGCTAGGAGCCATTCCAAATTTGACCAATCAGATTGGTCAAATTGATATTCCCCTGTTTGAAAATAAGCAACAAAATAAACCAAAATCATACCACTTACAGTAATCACTCGCACAGTAATTCTTTAAAAACATGTTTAACAATACTTCATCAGAAATTTTGGTACAAAAACAACTAATGTTTGTAACCAATGTTTATGAAAGTATCAAGACAGGATGTTTGTTTTTGTTTAGTCCTGCCATGCTAAATAAAATCTTTTACAGAATTGCATTAAAATCAAAGGTCTAGAGCACTGGAAACATTCATTGTTTGTTAGTAAGTATTTGAAAAATTCTCTCATGAACTCATGAAACAACTTAGCCTCAAAAGGGACAAGCAGATGGTGTAGACTAAGATCAGACTGCACATAAGTGCAAGCTGATCTTGGTCTATATAACCTTCAAAAAACAGGAGTATTCCACCTTTCAGCATGACAAGGGTTAAAATCAACATATCCACTTTGAAAATTTTGGTCACTTTACAATGGGTTTTTGGTCTGTCACGATAACTAACATCCAATCTATATCAACACCTGTTCATCAAGAACGTTCAGTGCTTAGATATTAAAAGCATATTGGCGGGTGACAACTTAGAAATACCAGTCTGAGCAAGGCATATTTTCTGGATGACAAAGTATTGTTTTCGCACTTCTCCTAATAAATGCTCCCTCCTTAAATAGAAGCTTTACCTCAATAACAGTATAGTTAACAGTATAGGAATATTTCCCTAGAAAAAATAATTGTTTAGAGGAAATATTTCTCAAATAAAAAAACTTTAAAAAAAATGTATAAAAGAATTCTTTAATGAAACAGGTATAATATAAAAGCTGTCTGTAGGTATTTTGTATTGCTTCAAGGAGCATTTATTAGGAGAAATACTGTATATATGGAAAGTTGTTTGTCCACAATAACCAAGCCTACATCATGCGAATGAATTTGTTGTTTGCACTGTCAACCATTACAAAGTTTGATTTGAAATATCATGTATGATTTTATTGTAAGTATTACATTTACCTCTTGCATTAAATATATCTTAATGATTTTACATCTTGAACACAGTTTGTTAACTTATGTCATCTTTTTTATATCTTTAAGTAAGAATATTTCATTATTCAAATCTGTAGAATTTCTCAATCAGAAAATATTAATTTCTTTCAAAAGTGATTAATCATTTACCACATGACAAAATTTTAACACTGGTCCAAAGATTAATTACTTCATTGAATACCAGTTGTTGGATTGTTGCTGTTAATCCATTCCCACATAACAAAAATTTAGACTGTTCAAAATTGAAAGAAGTGGAAGACAACAATTTTTGTTGATGAAATCTTATTAGATTCTTTATCTTTTGGGGTAAAAAACATTGTAATTAATGAATTGCTTGTTTGTTACACGCAATTTCATCATTTTCCACAAAATTCTCCAAAGCTTTGTTCATAGGGGATATTAAGAAGTAGAATTGTGTGAGAATGAGTTAATCAAAAAGCTAATTGACTGATCAAATCATTCATTTTGTTGGGAAGTGCAATGTTGAACTCAGATAGTTATTTTCAATAATTTCATTTTAGAGTGATTTAAATATTGTAACTACAGCTTATCCAAAGACATTCAAGGTGTCCAAAAATGATTTGCCTTTTGTTTCTGGTGCTACACTTAATATTTTACTCAGTCAAACTACAAAGTTGGAGGTGAATAGGCAGGGCCAGCCATGCCTTCAATTCCCGTATTACATAGTTTATATTATACTGATGATGAGGAACATAGAAATGACGGAAATACTGAAGTCAGTTAACTGTAAGCTCAGGGTAAATGAGTTTGGTTTTACTTCAACTTCTAAACAGTTATTAAAGATGCTATTCTCTCTTGGATGAGCAGATAGCAGCTTTCCCTAATTCTCCAAATAAACATTCCAAGGAATCATGCAAAACACAGACAGGAGCTCTAATTTTGTACCTAATTTTCTGATTGAAAATTCTGTCTGTGCCTAATTTTTTAGTGAAAATTGTTTGTACCTAATTTTCTGAGTGATTTTCTCTGTATAATATTTTCAATGATAAGTAAGAAATCTGTGTGTCAAAACTTGCAGAGTGTATCTTCACCAGACAATGTTGGGAAATTTACTAAGTTGTAAACAGGAAGTAGATAATGTGCAAACCTAAATTCTATATGCTTCGTTAAGGACACCAAGTTAAATCTCCATGCCAAGGTTTAAATAGATTCAACAAAAATTCTCCCTCAATGGAACATATTTTGTAAGCACCATGTAGGACACAAAGCTTCAAATACACATCAGGCATTGAAGAGATATCACTATACCAGGCAATATAAAAAAACAAACTTTTGGCTGAAATTACAGTAAGTCAGAAAACAGGAAGTAGATAACACAAAGCGCAATGGAGGGCCCCAAGATAAACCTCTACATCAAGTTTCAATTCAATGTGATGAATGGTTGCCGAGGAAAATCCAACAAAAATATACCGATAATCAAGACAATTTCTTAGAATAAACTAAGTCCTAAAACAGGGAGAAGTTAACCTGGAGTCCTTAATTCAGTAAGCACCATGTAGGACTCCTAGATAAATCTCCACAACAAGTTTCAAGTCAATGCTATCAATAGTTGCTGAGAAAAGAGCGAAGAAAATAAACCACCATACCATCAATGTCTGCTAACAAACGATGTCATGAAACAGGAATTAGTTAACTTGTAGACCAAATTCAGTGAGTGCCATGTAGGACCCCTAGATGAACCTCCACACCAATGTCGATGCTATGAATAGTCCCTGAGAAAAGTGCGAGAAAAATATACCACTATTCCATGTCCAAATATAAACAAAGTTGTAAATATAGGAAGTAGATAAGTTACCTAAATTTAGTAACCGCCAAGTGGGACACCTAGATGAACATGCCAGCCAAATTTCAAGTCAATGCTATAAATAGTTGCTGAGAAAAGTGCAACGAAAATATTGGTTACAGAGGGACTGACGGTTAGATGGACAGACAAAAGGACAGGCAAGGGTAAACCACGATATACCAGTGATAATTGATTAGTTGCTGCGAAAAATGAAAAAAAAAAATACATAGCTATACCATGCAATGCCTAAAAGAAATCCCAAAATGTAAGACAAGTTTTGTTTGAATGAGGTCCAACTCTGTTTTTAACAATGGGTATCTCACACCAGTACCACCATTACATCCTTTCCTAGCCTCCAGCTGCTATCCCACATAGGTTTACGATTATCTACCCATTGGTGAGAGACAAATGTCATAAAGAAGAATATTATGTGCCGCATCCGATGATTGAACTTTACTTATAAGACAAGAAGTAGATCTTTGCAAATGTAAACTTTGTATTTGGGACATGAAGAACCGCTAGTTGATCCTCAAGTTCATGCTATTTATAGGTACTGAGTAAAATGCAATGAAACATATACCTAATTATCAGACAATGTGCAGAAATAAACAGTGTCTTAACAGGATGTAGTTAAATTGCTGTCCTAAATTCAGTAAGAGCCATACATGACCCCTAGTTTAACCTTAACCCCAAGTTTCAAATCTATGCTGTTAAAGGTTTCTGGGATAAGAGTGACAAAAAATACTGGCAACAGACAAACAGAAGTATTGATGGATGCATGGACAGAGGCAAACCAGCTTACCTCTCTTCTTCCAAGCAATGGAATAATCCTCAAAAAAAAGAGGATTTTTTTTTGTTAATATTACATGGAAAGGGAGCAGCATTGACTAGGAGAAATATGGTAAATTAATTCATATGCTTAAAATGAGGTAAGAATTTATGGAATCACGGTCAGAAATTAACTAATGAAATTTACAAAGCCAAGGACATTCTTGTATACCTATCTATACTTTGCAATAATTGGCAGTGTAATTCTATACAATACACAGTAAAGAGTGATGTGTGTATACACAGCACATATGACTCACCACCATAATACTGACTATAACGCATAATATCTCGACACCCACATACTGTGTTGTGAAAGCATGAAAGTATCCAGGTGAACACAAATTACGTCACAGTGAATTCAGCAAAACCCATTCCCACACAACAAAAACCTTAGATTTGAGTAAATTCAAAGAAGTTGGAGACAACATTCTTAACCCATTCCCAAACAACAGAATTTTAGACTGGTCCAAATTGAAAGACATTGAAGATGGCAAAACATAGTTGATTTAAATTGAAAAATAAGACCTTATGAGGTAGAAAAAAATGCTAGAAAAGAAGTTGCTTGTCAAAAGCAAATTTCTTTTCTCATAATCTTTTCCAAAGCACTATTTCTATGATGGGTAAATCAGGATTGTGCAGTAATGATTAATTTGAAGAATTCTTAAAATCTTTGTCTCATAGGGTATAAATCATTGTGAAAAAAGAAGAACTTGCTTCGGATATCCTTTTCCTTGTGGGACGTAAAAAAGCAGAATTGTGTGGGAATGGGATAAATAAATAATCAAAATTTTACTCTTTAAGCAAGCTACAAAATAGTGCAAAGACTCATTGTCAGAGAACTGTATTTGATCACAGTTGAATGGGACCTTCTAAATGTTTTGAGATTGTGTAGGAATATTCATTTACTTCACATGACCACATGACTTTTAATTAAAATAAATACAGCCAATTCATGTTTTGTCAAATAATCAAATTTAGACCTATCAAAACTGGCAGAATGTATTTCATAGTTCAATAAAAAAAAACGTTGAGAACAGAATTTTTTAGTATTCTTTCCAACAAAGAATTTCCATGACTAGAACTGTCAAAAAGTGGACAAATACCCCTACCTTAGCTTTAATACAGTATTAGTGCTTTTGGTGACTGGAATTGTTTTAAACACAAATTTACTTTGTGTAGAGCATATTAATGAACAAGTTTATGGATATATGGACGGATGGAAAGATAGACAATTATGAAATAACCCACATGCCCCCTTCCTTCTTTGTAGATTTGGGTATAATTAAAAACAAGAGGACCATGATGGTCCTATACCCTGAAAATGATGGCTCAAAATTTTATGATATATACAAAATATCAAAGCACTTTATCTATTTATTTCGGAAAATATTTTCTCCTTTAATCCTAGGTATAATGAAGACCCATCCATATCGAGCTAATTTCAAGAGTATGATAACTCTTTGAAGTATTTTAGTAGATGGTCAATAGGCATTGATGTCGTGACAAATATTAAAGCTCTAGGCCTGGTTTAGAAGGAGAAAATTTTCTATGATATTCTTCCTTATTCCTTTCTAAAATCTGGTATTGCAGATAAGGGCTTATCATCGGAATACGGTATTTCTATGAAGTATATTGGAAGAGAGTAAATAGGTATTATTACACACCAAATATCAAAGAAGATTTTTAAAGTTTTCCTTTTTTATTTCTATGTAAAATCAGGAAGCACAGAAAAGGGCAATTTTCAAGATATGGTTATTCTTTGAAGTATTTTGGTATAGGGTCAATAGATGATGATTCATACCAAATATCAAAGGTCTAAACTTAAGGTTTTGGAGAAGATTTTTTAACCTATTTTCACTTGGTTGCCATGGCAAGCAAAATTCTTCAAGGATTTCAATTCTTTGAAGTATTTTGAAACAGCATATCCTTAGGATCATTTCTGTAAAGTTTGTTTGAAATTCCATGGTTAGTTAAGGAGGAGAAGATTTTTTTGTAATTGTGACCGGACGGACAGACTGATAGATGGATGGACGGACAGAAGCCTGACGATGACCGATCACAATAGCTCACCAAGAGCACTTCGTACTCAGGTGAGCTAAAAACCTGTACAAGACTAATGAAATCTTCATTTGTTTAAACCCATTACCAGACGGCAAAATTTCAGACTAGTCCAAATTGAAAGGAGTAACAGACAAGGATTCAAAGTTTATGAAATTTTAGGTTTTTGGTTGAAAGGATCAGCGAATGTGATTAGGTTTTCAACAATTTTGAAATATTTCACACCATCTCTTAAATTAAATCAAAGACCACTTTAAGTAGAATTTTACTTGATAAACGTTCAGATATGAGAACAAAGGAATTTTTCCTTGATACAAACAGTTATTTTACTTTTTGAGTTCATCCATTACAATAAAAAAGAATTTTAGACTGGTCCAAATTCAAATAAGTTGCAGATGACAATTTAAAACCTTTAAAATTGTTACCTTTTGTGGTAGAAAATTGTTGATTAAGACAAGTAATTACTTCATTTTCCACACTGTTTTCCAAAGTTTTTTGCTTGGGGGCATAAAAAGGCAGGGTTTTGTGGGAATGGGTTAAAAAAATTAGCAAAACCAAACTCAACTGTATTGTATTTAATACAATATGTAACTCCTCAAAAGAAGAGAAAATTGCAAAACTTATCCAACCCAGTCAGTCTGCACATACAATACACACTGATTAAAGTTAAAACTTTTCACTCTTTTAATATTTTCTGAATTCAGAAAAGCTATTTTACCTTACTATATGTTTATTCACAGTATTATCTCTATACATTAAATCTACTTGACCTCTGCTTCATCTCTTTCAAATATTTGTTTTGGGCAGTTGCTGAGAGGGCCCTTTACCTATGATGGGTCACAAATGCTTACAGTTGTCGTGATAAAATACTAGAACTTAAGAAGAATTAAAGAACCTCTACATAAAGTCTATATTTCTACATCTGATTTAGCTATTTCACATTGTGCCATAGGATGTTATATCAACCACATTTGTTACCAAATTCTACAAATTCAAACAAAAATATTTGATTTTCATACTTAATTTAATCATGTTACAAAGCATCTACTTCAAAAATTAAATTCATTCACATCTGAATCAAAATAGTATACAGACTATTACTAGACAAAATCAATTCAGAAAATCTGAATTCAAAGAAGCTGCAGATGACTTTTTTCAGTTAAAGAAATTTCAAAAATGTAGAAAGCACAGTAGATAATTTTAGATATGCCATTTGCCACGGATTATGTAGGTCAGTACCGGATTTTCAAAGTCTGTCCTGGCATCCGGCATTCTTCAAAGATATCCCATGAATTTGAGAAAAGAAATTGATAAATATTTGGCGGCAAAATTCCCGTAAAGGGTGTTGATTAGGTAAAGTTATAGTTTCAATGCCAAAAATGATGAAATTATCAATTATTAGTTGCATCTAACACCCACCAATCACCAGTTTGATGACGACTTTTACACCTTTACTGAGATTAGGCTATTAATGGTGCCACACAAAGGTTCCTTATTATGACTGATTCATGTGGTAAATGTTGTCTGCTTTATCAAACATGATACCTATTGTGGCAATGATTTACCGTTAAACATATTGGCTAGACTAGCCATGTTTGCACTCGCCAGAATACCAGACATCAGTGAATTATTCTTGTTTGGATTGTCAATCATTTGTTTGTTCACACATAGATGGTCGTTTGGATACCAAAATCTTATTATAGCTTAGTTTAATTTTAGCTACAGTAATTCTAAGGTTCAGCCGTGATTTGTAGTTAATTCTATGGACAAGGGAGATTCCCAGGGATCAATGCTCAGGCTTTTTGGATGCACTTGGTCCTCATATGCTTTTATTTTCAGGTGATTTTTCAAAATTAATTTATCACAATTGTGTGTTTGAAACCACGCTCGGAAAGTTCATAAAAAAATAAAGTCACAACGTTTATTAATACAAATGTTTGTCATTTTCTTAGTTTTCAATCACTGTAAGTACCAAAACCATAGAATTAAAATAATCAGTGGAAATCCACAGAATGCAGATAATTTTCTCTATGGTATCAAATAAACAAGATTGTGTATAGAGATTATTACTTTTGGTAGGGGGTACTCCAGGGGGAGGGGTTATGTACATCCTGGCAATATTCTTTATATCCCAGAAAATTTAGTTCAATGTCCTGGAATTGCTTGAAAATATAATTGCATGTCCTAATGAAGAAATTGCTTGTGATAAGCAAGATATTTCTTCATCTTATTTACCACAAGGGGAGCATAATAAAGTGGGATTGTTTGGGTATAAAGTAATTCAAAGCATCTGATACCTTACAGAACATCTTTTACAAAATAAGGATTGAAATCTTAGCTTGATATTAGAAACTAACCAAATTCAGGTTTGGAATTATTCACTTGAAAACTGTTTAGATAAATCTCAAACCAGTACAAACAGTTATTTAGCATTTATTCATGGAAAATATTACCAATACTTAAACAATTATTCTGGAAATTCACTTGAAAATTCCCTATTTACAAATCTATTAACCCCTTATCACTTAACCCTGCATTTTATTGCTCTAAAGAAATAGAGGTTTAGAAAATATTGCAAGAAAAGGTGCAATTGTTTGTAGCAAGCAACTTCTCCTTTTCTCACAATTTTTTCAACCCAACATGACAGTTATTTCGCAATTCAATTGCACTTTTAGATGTTGTTTATAACTTCTTTCAATTTGGACCAGTCTAAAAAATTTGTTATGGGGGAATGTCCTAATTCAAAGTTTCCCCATTCATCACGCTAACAATGTAGGAAAATGAAGACATTTGATCTCTAGTGAGATTAGAAAAATCAAACGGCGTTTGTTATGAATAATAACCAGTCAAATTTACATTACAAGATTTAATAATTCAATAACTAATTTTTCTGTATAAACATCATCACCAAATCACATTTTACTAATCAAATAACTAATTGTTAAACATCATTACCTAATCACATTTTACTACTTCAATAACTAATTTTTCTGTTTAAACATCATCACCAAATCACATTTTAGTAGTTAAATAATTATTTTTTCTGTTTAAACATCATCACCTAATCACATTTGACATATTACTGCTATTAATCAAGTCAATATTCCAATCAAATCATTCATCTAGGCCAGATGTGAAATATACAATATTTTGTTGGTTTGGCAACATTACCCTTTACCATACAGACTGGTCCAAATTGAAAGAAAATTGAAAGAATTTGATCAGAATTTTAAGTTGATTAAATTTTAGGTTCAACTTTCTTGGAACAAAAATATTGTGTAAAATGAAGAAATTGCTTGTTGCAAGCAATTTCTTCATGTTACATAATGTATTCCAAGTAGCTTTTCTTGAAAGGCATCAAAAAGCTCCATTGTTAGGGAAAGGGTTAATCCATTACCAAATGGCAAAATTTTAGACTGGTCCATATTTAAAGAATTTTCTGTCAACATTTCAAATGTTAAAAATTAAGCTATTTAATATATAAGCTGAAAATAAGTCAGATGTCAGTGGACGTTGCCAGAAATCCATCAGTTGTCCACACTAGATCTAGTATTGACAATGATGTTCAGCCATCTTCTTCTAGTCTCACTAGAGATCTAATACCATTAATTACCACATCTATTTACTCACCTAATGCTTTAACAAGTTCCTTCACTGAAATACCCTGTAGGTCCACTGACCCTCCAGGGGCCTGTAACTCCTTCCTGGAGAATTTCGGTGACCCAGGGGCAGGAGATCTTGTGCTCATTACAGGGGATCCTGTCCTCGGTGAGAAGGGAAGGCCTGGTCTGATGCCACCATGAGTTGCTGCTGAAAATGAAACCATTATAACCCATTAGATGACAAAATTTTACACTGGTCCAGTTTGCAGACTTCACATTAAATTGATGAAATTGTAAGACCCTTTGTCTTGTTAGGAAAAAAAAATATCGTGGGTAGTGAAGAAATTGTTTGGAACCAGTAATTACTTCATTTTCCACAATGTTTCCCAAAGCTTTTTTCTTTAGAAGCACAAAAAGCAGGATTTGTGGGAATAACTTATAACCAGAAAATGTTAAGATGTTGAAATCCAGGATTTTCATGAAGAACAACAGAATGTACTTGTAATCTATCTTTTAAAATTAACCTATTTCAACACCATACTTCTTTTTGGGCCCTAAAAAACAGTACCTTTGGATAGTATTGTGGAAAAATAAGAACTTAATTGATACAAACAATTTCTTCATTTCCAATAATGTTTTCTATCAACAAAGACAATATTTTTTAAAATGTCATCAACTTGAAATTGTCATCCGAATCTACTTTCAATTTGAACAAATTCAACAATTTTGTCATCTGGTAACTGGTAATTGGTAAAAGACAACATTTTAAGAGTTGATGAAATTAAGAAAACCTTTATTACTAGGGTAGAAAATATCGTGGATAATCTTACAAGCAATTTCTTCCTTTTCTATCATGCTTTGTCCAAGCTTTTCTTCCCTTGAGGGATGTAATAAAGCAGTTGTGTGGGGAAGAGTCAATCAGGGCTCCAGAAAGAGGGTGAGATGATGATTTCAATGAGTAAAATTCCATTTACCCATTCCAACAAAATCAAGTTTTTGGCACCCCTAAAAAAATCTAAAAGAAAAAAGATGCTTTGGAAAACATTATGGATAATGAAGAAAATGCTTATTATAAGCAATTATTTCTTATCAACAATGTTTTCTACCCCAAAAGGCAGAATTTTTTCTATTTCCCTCAACTGAAGATTATTGTCTGCAACATATTTGAATTAGGAACAATTTAAACTAATGGGCATTCAATGTTATCTTTACACAAAGACAATTCCAAGGAAAACCCAGATACAGTTGTGAAGAGAAAGAACAAGGTTGTCATTATTCCCTTTCAGGGCTTTTTCCAGGTATTTTGGGAAAGGGCCCCTGGCCCCAAATTGGGAAAAAATTATCGATAAAAGCCTTAATTTGGGAAAAAATAAAACTTGTATAACTTGTAACATTTGCTTTAATGATCAAACTAGCTTATACACATCCTGTGACGCTCAAACGTCCATTTTTCTTGCTTTTCTGGCCCTGAATTCATCACACAGTTCATCCAATATTGAATTGGGTGGGTAACGTAGATCCCTTGGGCCTTCTATATCAATAATCATTAAGTTTAGTAAGGTGTTCTGGGTGAGAGAACTTCTAAGGGGTGTACATATGATATTAATGTCACTGAATCCTCTCTCAACAGCTGCTGTACTCGTCGAAGGTTTAGGGGAATTGTTGTCACTTTTCTCAGTTACGGTTGTGAAGCCAAATGCATCAAGTTTCAAACAAGATTTTGAATCACCTTTTCGAAGTCTCTTCACATAATATTTACTATTGTGTGAGCCCGACATTGCAAATTTTTTTCATATTTCCCCGCTTTTATAATTTGGCCGTTGTTGACATCATTGCTAATGACTACGAAACAATGCTCTTTGATTTGTTATCATTAACAGTAAAGCTATACGAAAATATGCGTATTTTCGGGAGATTGATTACCGCTATCGTATGCGGGAACCATATTATCGATTTTTTCGTATTTGACTAGCTTTACACGAACGTTTACTCGGCACTTACACATGTCGTACTTTGAATTTTTTATCAGTTCCAAAATTAATAACGTTGATCGCGTTGAGCGCATTTTACTATTCAATTATTCCCCTTTTTAAAAAATACAAAAATGGAACATTGCTTTGGGAATTTTTATTTGGATTGGGGAAAAAATGGGGCCGTTTCGGATTGGGAATGGGGCCAAAATTCGGTCCCGTAGGAATAGGCGAAAAAGCCCTGCCTTTTATCTGGAGCTCTGTGCAGCAGAGAATGAGACCAAGGGATCGGTCTTTGAAGACATTTCTGTTATCCATGTACATGTATGCCCCTTTGCTACACTCTTTCGGTTGGACCAAATATATATAAAAACAATCTACCTATGTTAAATAGGGAATTAGTCATAGGCATCTCTTTTTGTTTAAATTCCTTGGTTACCCCCTTAGTCTTAACTTACAGTGAGAGTATTACCTATGTTAGGTAGAGAATGTATCCTGCGCATCTTTTATGATGGTCTCTATAATATCTTTATCCATATATAGGGACTGTTTGGTGACCTCCTACAGTTTGGTGAAACACATATAGAGATAATCTTACCTGTGTTAGGTAAGGAATGTGTCCTGGGCATCTCTCTATGATGGTCTCTATCGTATCCATATCCAAACATAGGGACTCCTTGGTGACCTCCTGGGGTTTGACCAAATATAGAGGGCATACTAGGAGAGTGACCTGCAAATTTTGAAAAGTTTCATAATAATCAAGAATTGAAATGAATTTGCTTTGTAATAAATGATTAAATCTTGTATCAAGAAATTTCAGTATTAGTATTATCAACCCATAACCCTACAAGAAAAAATTAGACTGGTCCAAAGTTGCAGACATCAACTTTTAGTCGACTGAATTTTAAAATTCTTTGTCTTTTAGTGGAGACAACCGAGCTGACGATGAAGAAATTGCATGGTACAACCTTGTAACCTTATCTTATGCAGATGACCTTGAAATTGGTACAAGAAGAAAGGTTCTACTAGTTACCAATCAGCAGTTATTTCCAAAGTTAAAGTTTTCCACTTACAGGAAAACTGAGTAGCAGAGTCAAGTATTAATGGATTGGAAAAAATCACTTATCCCCAATCAACAAATAAGAGGGCATAATAACTAGAGCTTCTCACTGAAGTTTGACTTAATAACCTAGCTAGTCCTTTAATAGTTACCAGAGCTTGTAACACAATTAACTATGTTCTAAGAAATCAAGAGGACCATAATGGTCCTAAATCGCTCCCCTGAGTATGATGGGTCATGGCCTTATGATATATTCAAAATAGCAAAGCCCTCTACCTAATTATTTTGGAGAAGATGTTTAAGGATTTTCTTGTTTAATCCTAGGTATATTAATGATCCTACCGTATAGCACTAATTTCCAAAATATGGTATTTCTTTGAAGTATTTTGTAAGATGGTCAATAGACATCAATACATACCAAATATCAAAGCTCTAGGCCTAATGGTTTCGTCTGAGTAGATTTTCAAAGGTATCCTTTTTTGTTCCTATCTAAAATCCAGAATTTCACCAAAATTGGCTAATTTTCAGAGTACGATAATTCTATGAAGTATTAAAGTAAAAGGTCAAAAGATGATGATTTATTCCAAACATCAAAGTTCTAGGCAATATAGTTTAGGAGAAGAAGATTTTCAAAAATTTCCTTCTTTATTCCTTTATAACATCAGGGATCACACAGAAAAGAGCTAATTTTCGGAATACAGTAATTCTTTGAAGTATTTTAGTAGAAAGTCATTAAACACGGATACATACAAATTATCATGGCTGTAGGCCTAATGGTTTTGTGGAAGAAGGTTTTCGACAAATTCCTAATTTTTTCCTTTGTAAAATCAGGAATCGCACTGAAAAGGGCTGATTTTCAGAATACAGTAATTCTTTGAAGTATTTTGGTAGAGGGTCAATAGGTGATGATACATACCAAATATCAAAGCTCTAGGCCTTATGCTTTGGGAGAAGACTTTCAAAGATTCCCTTTGTTATTCCCTTGTAAAATCAGGATTGCACAGAAAAGGCAAATTTTTGAGAAAACAGTAATTCTTTGAAGTATTTCGGTAGAGGGTCAATAAGTGATGATACATACCAAATATAAAAGTCCTAGGCCGTATGGTTTTGGAGAAGTAGATTTTCAAAGATTTCCTTATATATTCCTTTGTGAAATCAGGGATTGTACAGAAAAGGGCAAATTTTTAGAGTGCAGTAATTCTTTGAAGTATTTTGGTAGTGGATCAATAGGTGATGGTACATACCAAATATCAATGCTTTAGGCATTACGGTATTGAAGAAGAATATTTTCAAAGATTTCCTTTGTAAAATAGGGATCACACAGAAAAGGGCTAATTTTCAGAGTACAATAATTCTTTGAAGTATTTTGGTAGAGGGTCAATAAGTGATGATATGTACCAAATATCTAAGCACTAGGCCTTATGGTTTAGTTTGATTGAATGGTGTTTAACGCCGCTTTTAACAGAATTTCAGTCATATCACGGCGGCTGGAGCACCTAACAATGGATTCCTGGTATTTCTCACACAAGTACTACCACTACATCCTTTTCCAGATTCCAGCTGCTATCCCACTTAGAATTACTATTATCCACCCATTGGTGAGAGACAATGTTGGAAAGAATATGTGCTGATGCTGGAGATCGAACCCATGACATCCCATGATTGAAGATTAGGAGTCTGGCACGCTACCGACTGCGCTATGACGGCGGCCCTTATGGTTCAGAAGAAGATTGTTTAGAAGGAGAAGAATTTTTATTGTTTTCGAACGGACAGATGGACAGACATACGCCAGACATTTACCAATCACAATAGCTCACCTTCAGCATGTTGTGCTCAGATGAGCTAAAAAAAGTAAATGTTCAAGAGGTTTTATTTCTCAAACTGTTCATCTTGCAAAGGTATAACTCTTAGATTTGGGAAGAAAATATTCGAAAAGCAGGTCAGAGTCTATGTTATACTGTGGGGTGCTTGATATTGAACAAAAAAAATGAATTTAACTATTCCCACACAGCCCCACATTTTTACACCCTTCAAGAATAAAGCTTTGAAAAAAATTGTGGAAAATGAAGAAATCGCTTGTTACAAGCCATTTCTTCATTATACACAATGTTATCTACCCTAAAGACAAAGTGTTCCAAAATTACACAAAATATAAAATCTTGTCTTCAACTTCATTGAATTTGGACTAGCCTCAAATTTTGTTGTGTGGAAATGGGGTAAATGGCCAAACATTCTAAAAGAAATGTATCCGAGTTACTTCATTTGATAGTATGAATTGCTTTTTTGATTGTGGTGTATAGTGTTTCAACACCTTCAAATAATGCTAGATAATATCTAGATTTTTACTATCTAGGCACAAATGCCTCAGTCATGGAATGTTACAGTTCTTTTCATAATCTCACCTTGATATCCGAATGTAAACATGTTTCCTGTACTCCGTCTGTTGGGTGTAAACATAGAGCCCTGTTCTGGGGCCTGACCAAACAACGGGTACCTCTGTCCTGGGGTCCCTGAAAACTCAAACCCCTGCTGTATGTGGGCTGGTAAGGTGTTGAAGGCAAACGGATCTTTAGTAGCATTCTGTCTCATAAATCCCAACTGTGACTCATGAACCAAGTACGCTGTGTTCTCTTTGGAGCGGGCTAGAGCCCAGGCTTCTCCCTCTTTATTCTGACAAAATTGTTCTATACTGTCCTGATCTAGTTTGACCCAGGTTCCCTCAGGATTGACAACCTTTAATAGAGTTATCATAAGTAAACAGTCAATTGACTAAAGTCTAGCCATGCCAACTGACCTACGACAAAGCAGATGGACTCGGATATCAAATGGTATTAGTTTGCATGATTACTGGCAGGAACATAAAACAAAAAAGAAGACCATAGGTCTTGTCGCATTCACCTGTGGCAATGACACCACATGCGTCATATATCTTGGAGGGTGAAAATAACAAGAAGCCCATGAGGGCCTGAGACGCTATACTGGTTATCAAGTTTTCTGTTAAAGAAATCTGATATTTAAGGAAGTTAACTCCTGAAAGAAGAATGCATAAAAAATAACAAATTCAACTTTATCCCCTTTATTATTTTGAGCAAACAATCCTTAAGGCCCCTTTTTACCATCTTTCATGACAGATCCACTTCGTTTCCAAAAGGAAGTTTCCTTATGACACTACAATCAAACTGTGAAATTTTCTTTAGAATCCGATAATAACTGGGACTTATCACGTAATCAGGATTGTTTTGAATGAAAATCCATAAGGCCCATTTTCCTGTGTTTTCTTTTGTTTCCATTACATTCCAAAAGGAATTTTTCTTACAACCCTACAATTGTCCTGTGAAATTTAAAAGACAATTTGATAATTATTGTGAACTTCATCCCATACACAAGAATGCTTTGAATCATAATCTGCAAGGCCCCTTTTCCTGTGTTTCCAATGCCACAATTATTCCTTGCATCTTTGAAGAGAATCCGATTAGAACTGTGGACTGTATTGTGTTCTCATATAGCCCCTTTCCCCCTGATACTTTATTGTTTATTTCATCATTCTGTGAAAGTTTAAAGTGAATCTGATGAAATATGGGAACTTCATTAGGTTAACTAGAATATCTAAAAAAAAATCATATGGCCCCTTTTTACATGATACTTGATGGTTTGTACCCAATTCTGAAAAGAACCATCCTTGTAATTGTACAATCATGTGAAATTTTGAAGTGAATCCAGTGAAATCCAGAGACATCATTGTATTAACTAGAATATTTTTTAGTTTTTCATAAGGCACCTTTTCATGTGATAATTGCTGTATCAGATCCACTTTCAAAATCAATAATTGTAATGATGGTACAATCAATGTGTAATCTGTGAAATTTATTGTGTTAATAAAGATTTTATAGTGAAATTCTCATAGGGCCCCTTTTCCCATGATACTTTACAGAATGAACCAAATTTCAAAAGGAACAATACTAATGAAGGTACAATCATTATGTAAAAGTTTAAAGAGAATCAGTGAAAACAGTGGACTAAATTGTGTCAAGAATTTTTTTGCAATAAAATTTTCATAAGGCCCCTTTCTATTGAAACATAACAAATCAGAACCAATTTAAAAACAAACATTTCTTACCATAGATAGTTTGAAAAAAAAAAAAAAAATCCTAATCATAGAAAATGGTAAAGACTTAGGATATTGACGTTTTTGTCATAAAGTTTCCATAAGGCCCCTTTTCTTGTGTTGCTTAACAGATCAGACTCAATTTACAAAGGAACAATCCAAATGATAGTATAATTTTTGTATTAAAGTTTTAACAGAATACAATGAAAACTGTCGACTTCATTGTGGTGTAAGGATTTTCCTGTGATACCGGTACTTGACAGATCAGGTCTAATGTCAACATCAACAATCATAATTATTGTACAATCATTCTGTTAAAGTTTAAAGAAAATCTGATGAAAGCTCAGGACTTGGTAACAAGGATTATAAATGAAATTTTCATAAGACCCCCTTTCCCCCCATAACATATTCGGCCCAATATGGAAAAAAAATCAATCCTACAGATAGTACAAACATTCTGTGAAAGTTTGATCAGAGTCCGATGAAAACTGTGGACTTTATTGTGGTACAAGAATTTTAGAAATAAATTTTCATAAGGCTCCTTTTCCCATGTTACTTGATGCATCTGTCCCAATTCCACAGGGAACTATACTTACAAAGTATAATCTTTCTGTTTGAGTATGAAGACAAACAGATGAAATCTGTGGACTTTATAGCATTAAGATTTTGCTCTATCTTTATTATTTTTTTATTTAAATTTCATAAGGCCCCTTTTCCTGTGTTTCTTGAGGGATCTAACCCAACTTTAAAAGGAATGATCCTTACCATGGTCCAATCATTCTCTGAAAGTTTGAAGAGAATCCAAAGTATACTGTGCACTCCAGAGTACCAAAGAGGATTTTTTTTTAATTAAATTTTCAAAAGGTCCCTTTTCTCATGTTTCCTGATGGATCATACCCAATTTTAAAGGGCACCATTCTTATAATAATACATTCTGTCAATTAAAGTTTAAGGAGAATCCGATGAAACTGTTGACTCTAGTGCGTAAACAAAGATTTTTAATTGATTTCTAAATCAAATAATCATAAGGCCCCTTTTCCCCCCGTTTCTTGACAAATCTGACCCGATTTCAAAGGAATGATCCTTATGATTGTACAATCATTATGACAAAGTTTGAGGAGAATTCGATGAAAACTGTGGACTGTAGTGAGGCAATGAGGATTAATAAAATAGATATTGATTAGGCCCCTTTTCCCAAGTTTCTTGACGGATCTGATCCAATGGGCCCCTACCGATATCCAGAGTTACTCCGCTTAGTTTTAATATTAGAGTGACCTTCCTTAAATCTTTGGGTAGTTCCGGTGAAAAAATAGATGATATCGGTATCGAAAACATTAACAGGTTGTTGCCAGCTCTCACTATGTGTCATCAATGTTGAAACCCTAGATGATCTAGAGACTACTTTATTGTAACCGCTGAGCTTAATTTTTAAAGCTAAGTGACGTTTTACGTGTTTATAATCGTAAATGAGCCAATATGAAAGTGTATTTTTCGGAGATACCCTAATTCCGGATATACGTATTAATTACCATAAAAAAAGCTTTTTTGATCGAAATAAATACAATGATACTCACAGAAATACATTCCCTTATTTCCTTTTTAAAAAATGGTTTCACATGTCAAGCAGGGCTTTGAATTTATAAAATATCTGTCATTTTACAAATGCGAACTGTTACAAAGAAGCTCTCCATACGTCTTCATTTCATGACCATGGGAATTTACCAAATACCATTTTCATTGATGAATATGAAATGAATTTAATCAGAATTTCACTGCATGATCCCCAACAAGCGTTGTAAAGTGTCTGGAGGCTTGTGGAAATGATTGTTGCCTCTGTAGGCCCTCCCAAGATATATCATTCGTTTCTTACCAATGGCAAGTAAGATATATCATTAATTTCTAACCAATCGGCAAATGATAAGGTCTAAGTAGGGTGAGCAGCTGGTGGCTCAGATGAAATGTCAGTTATGCTTAGTAACTGATTTAATGTTGAAAGTGGTGTTTAACCGATAACCGGAGGGCAAAATATTAGACTGTGCCAAATTTAAAGGAGATGCACATAACAACTTTAAGTTTATGGATTTGTAGATATTTTCATCTTTCTGGGCAGAAAACATTCTGCAAAATGAAGAAATTGCTTGTTACAAGCAATTTTGTCAATTTGTACAATGTTTTCCCAATTATTTTTCTTAAGGGGCGCCTAAAAGCGTCATTGTGTGGGAACAGGTAAACCAATTTAATTCAATCAACCTGGACAAGCTTTAGCATCTGATATTAGATGTGTGCACAAATTTATATTTTTCATATAAAATTTATTCTGGTTAACCCTGGTTTATACGACCTTGTGGCTTTCAAATTGAGAATGCATGGTAGAAAAAGAATATGCTTGTTGCAATTTTTTTCCTTTTCCACAGTACTTCTACATTGCTGAATGTGTTTTAATTTATTGTTCTATATACATGTATAATTTTATGTATTTAAGTATTTGAAAAAAGTGAGAAATAAAAAAGTGGAAATATAAAAGAGATGACCGTAAGATGTGGTACAAAGATCAAACTAAGACAATCTTTTTGAAAGTTTTAATCCATTTAGTTAATACCAAATTCTTATTACTATATTGAGATATATCAGGCAATGACATATATGATACAATGTATATATACTAAATATTCAAATCTTTTTTTTCTTTTTTTTTGCAAAAAAGTGTTTTTTAACATGTTGTTGGTTTTTTTTTTCAGATTTTTCTTACTTAAACATTTTTTCCTAATTTTTCTAAATGAGAAACGTTTTAAAATAGATTTCCTTTACCTCTTGCATTTATAATCCTATTTAAAATGTACAGACTCGTGATTTCCTTAGAATTAGAGGGAATAGCAAACGACTTCCTTTGTTACTTGTAATAAGGGGATATCAGGTGAAAATCAAAAGCAAATAACCGATCATTATGAGATATATCCAGTGTATATCCAAAATACCACCCGTGGTCTATTACGCAATCAGAGATACCGATCAGAAGCATGTAAGTTACTTGGATTAAAACAGCAGTTTATGAGAGGACATCGTTAACTTTTAAATTTGATTTACCATTTAACCCTTTACAGAAAAAAAACTCAGAGCGAAAGAGGATACGAACGAAATTCTAAAAGCCATGTGTACCGAAAATAACGGATCTTTCAGATGTGGAGAAAATCGGCGTAAAAAGTACTCTTTATCCCAACATTGTTATTCTTGGTTGTTGTTGTGTGTTTTCCTTGTTTTAATAAGTCTTTTCAAGTTAAAGAAGTAAACGCAATGATTTCCTACAAAGGACGCCTTTGCTATTTTTTTTTTCGAAAATGAGACATAAAATAAGAAAACTGGACGACAATGAAATTGGTTCCTAGGTCGGGAGAGAAAAACGATTAAAACGTGTCAACGTTAATATAAACTATCACAACAATTCCATATTCTAAGGGTATTTTAAGAGTACTCAAAATTCCTCTATATCAAATTCTGAAAAATATCTGATTCTACGCTAAATAGGGGCATTTATTCTCTGATAGTGTACTTTTACTTAGGGACCCAACCACATCATTTTGCATATAATATATGGACAGAAAGATAAAACATTAATCAATCTTTTGAACTAGATAAATTCCAAATAATATAAGTCAACCGACTCCCTTGTTAATTAGTCAAAAGAAGGACATCTGGGCAGTCGTGTGAAAATCAAAGCAAATAGTCGATCGTTATCAGATATATCCATATATCCGGATACCACCCGTGGACTATTGCATAATCAATGATACCGATTCAAAACGTGTAAGTTACTAGGATTAAAAACAGACATCGGTAATTCTTAAGATTAACTTACCATTTAAACCTTTGTAGATAAAAAAAATCTCAGAACGAAATAGGATACAGACGAAATATTAAAATTCTATGTATAAAAAATAACGGATCACTCAGATTTGGAGAATTTCCTTGTAAAAATATTCCTTTTATCGCAATACTTTTGTTTCCCCCGTTGTTGTTTTGTTTGTTTGCATGTTTCAATAGATATTCTCAAGCCAAGGAAATAAAAGCAACAATTTACCATGAAGGACACTTTTGCTAATTTTGCTTCGATAATGAGAAGTAGAATATGAAAACTGGATGAAACTCGGAAGGGAAGACGGTTATAGCGTGTCAACGTAAATAAAATCTACCAAAACATTTTCATAATCTATAAGTATTACAAAAGTACTCAATATTCTTATGTGTGAAATACCGAAAAAATTATTAATTATCTCCAAAACAGACGCTTTTAGTCTCAGCCCTTATATACTCTTTGTTCAAATTTAAACCAGAACTACCCAGTAGAATCAAGGGAGTTAATTAAAGGGCAATTTTCCAGAGAACTCCGTATATCGGTAGGGGCCCATTGCAAATTGGACGATCCTTTTCCCCTGTATCTCTTCAAATCTGACCCAATTTCAAAGGAATGATCCTAATGATGGTACAATCATTCTGAAAAAGTTTACAGAGAACCCTATGAAAACTGTGGACGTTATTGCAACTAAGGATTTTTAAAAGATTTTTTAATCAGATTTTCATAAGGCCCCCTTTTCCTGTGGTCCTTGATGGAACTGACCAAATTTAAAAAGAAATGATCATTATGATGGTACAATCATTTTGTGAAAGTTTGAAGAAAACCCTATGAAAACTGTGGACTCTATCCCTTAAACAAGGAAAAGTTAATGGACGGATGACAGACAGGAAGAGGACCATGATGGTCCTATATCTCTCCCCTGAGTATGATGGCTCAAGGCATAATGATATAATATACAAAATATCAAAGCCCTACACCTAATCATTTTGGAGGAGAAGATTTTTAAAGATTTTCTCCTTTAATCCTAGGTATAGTGAAGATCCAACCATATTGAGCCAATTTCAAGATTGCAGTAATTCCTTGAACAACTTAAATAGAGGGTCAATAGGCATAAATACATACCAAATATCAAAGCTCCTTTCAGGGATTGCACAAAAAAGGACTTATTTACAGGATACAGTAAATCTATGAAGTATTTTGTAGAGGGTCAATAGGTTTTATTACACACTAAATATTACAGCCCTTATCCTAATCGTTTGTTTTTAAAGATTTCCTTCTTTATTTCTATGTAAAATCAGGGATTGCACAGAAAAGGGCTAATTTTCAGAATATGGTAATTCTTTGAAGTATTTTGGTAGATGGTCAATAGATGATGATTTATGCAAAATATCAAAGCTCTAGGCCTTATGGCTTGGGAGCAGAAGATTTTTAAAGTTTTCCTTCTTTATTTCTATGTAAAATCAGGGATCTCACAGAAAAGGGCTAATTTTCAGAATATGGTAATTCTTTGAAGTATTTTGGTAGAGGGTCAATAGATGATGATATATACCAAATATCAAAGCACTAGGCCTTACCGTTTGGGAGAAGAAGATTTTCAAAGATTTCGTTCTTTATTCCTTCATAAAATCAGGGATCGCAAAGAAAAGGACTAATATTCATAATACAGTTATTCTTTGAAGTATTTTGGTAGAGGGTCAATAGATGATGATATATACCGAATATCAAAGCACTAGGCCTTATGGTTTGGGAGAAGATTTTCAAAGATTTCCTTATTTATTCCTTTGTAAAATCAGAGATCGCACAGAAAAGGGCTAATTTCTAGAATACAGTTATTCTTTGAAGTATTTTGGTAGATGGTCAATAGATGATGATGTATACCAAATATCAAAGCCCTAGGCCTTACCGCTTGGGAGGAGAATATTTTTTAAGTTTTCCACTCCGTTGCCATCGCAACCAGAGTTCTTAATGGATTTCAATCCTTTGAAGTATTTTGAAAGAGCATGACCTAAGGATCATTTCTGTGAAGTTTTGTTGAAATTCAATGCTTAGTTTAGGAGGAGAAGATTTTTTTGTAATAGTCGGGCGGACGGACAGACGGACGGACGGACAATGACCAATCACAAAGGCTTTCCCAGAGCACTTCGTGCTCAGGTGAGCTAAAAAGCCATTGTTGAAGAAATTTGAATCACAGATGAAGCCTCTACTACTAATGCAATCAAAGTTTTCCCCAAGATCTCACCATGCCACCAAGCTTTAGCTCAAAGATTATTGTGGATGACAATTTCAAGAACATGAAATTTACTTTTTTTATCAAAAATGTCTTCAGTTTTTAAGATGCTAACCCAAGCTATTTTCTCTAGCAGCAAAAAAAGAGTTTCCACACAACAACACTTTTTGACCCCTTTCAAGAAAGAAAATTGGAGAAACACTGTGTAACATGAAGATATTGCTTATTGCAATTTCTTCATTTAACACAATGTTTTTTCTACCCAGAAATTTGAAAATTCCATAAACTTTAGATAATTCCTGCAACTCCTTTCAATTTGAAGCAATCTAAAAAAATTTCGTCTGGGATGGGGTTAAAGTATTCTTATAACGTTTCTAGAAAACAGATGAACTACACCCACCTCATCCACTGTGACAACTTGATTTCCCATGGTTACTCTACCAACTGGTGTGGCCTTTAAGTTGGGTCTACTACGAATATTGTGACCAAATGATCCACACTTGACAACTTCATACAGGCCTGGTCCACCTAGAATAATACAAGATGTGTTAAACTTAAGTCACTGTGCTGGCCTTTGCATTGTGCGACTACAAACTTTGTGGAAAATCCATCTGCAATTTATGAACATGTATAAATCTGGTCCCTCTACAAACTGAAAATAACACATATGAATACTCAGCCATCATCCAATAAACTTGTTTTACTTAATTTAATAATTGTTTGGCATTTAATTCACTATGGACAATCTTTCAGTTATATCAAAGCAAAGTTCACTTATTCATAAGGTTGCTGGGTATCACCAGAATTAGGCTGGGAACCTGTCTCTCTTGTCTGAGATTCAACATAAAAGATGTTAAATAGGCAGTAAATAATATTTGTGAACCTACTGTGGGATGCACCATGTCAGATCCTTAGTTGAACCTCCATGTCCAATTTCAGGTTTATGATTACTAAGAAAAATGTGAGTAAAAAAGTAACTATAGGACGGAAGCACAGGCTGATAGATGGACAATGGTACACCAGAATACCAGCTTCTGTGTAATAGGCATATGATAATAGAAGAAATGAACTGCTCAAAAATAATGATGCTTTTGAATAGCAGTTGCATTTGTATCTTCAAGAAGTCCATGGCATAGAAGGAGTTTTCTGCATCCCCTTTTAACCCATTACCTAACAACAAAAATAGAGGTTGCAAATAACATAATTTGAAAAACAAATGTAAATGCCAATGCCCTAAAAGGGGAATAATTCATCACAAATCCCCCTTTTTGGTAAGTTTGTTCTTTCAACAGTTAACATATATTCTTAGTTTTAGGAGAATATGTTTAACAAGATGTGTTTGTGAAACACTATGCACCAAAAACAGGAATTCTTAGAAACGAGTGATTTTTATTGTGGTTTTTTTTTTTGATTTAGGGAAAAGAGTTAAAATTTTTACCTTGATGAAATGACCTTCCCTGTTGCAACTTGTTGAGACCTATCTACATACCAAATATAAGCATTGTAACTTAATCAGGGTTGAAGTTATAAGAAAATGTTTAGTTGGCAGGTTAAGTGTTTGAGTAACATTTCATGGAAAAGGGTTATAATTTTGACCTTGACTTTGATGAAATGACCTTCCTCAGTTGCGCCTTGTTGAGACCGATCTACATACCAAATATTAGCATTGGTACTTAATTGGGGTTGTAGTTTTAGGAAAATGTTTAGTTGGAAAGTTAACTTTTTGAGTAACGTTTTAGGGAAAAGGGTTATAATTTTGACCTTGACCTTGATTTAATGACCTTCCCCAGTTGTGCCTTGTTGCGACCTTTCTTCATACCAAATATAAATTAGCATTGTAACTTAATTAGGGATGAAGATATAGGAAAATGTTTAGTTGGCAGGTTAAGTTTTTGAGTAACGTTTTAGGGAAAGGGTTAAAATTTTGACCCCGTACTTTGATGAAATGACCTTCCCCAGTTGCGCCTTGTTGAGACCTATCTACATACCAAATATTAACATTGTAACTTAATCAGGGTTGAATTTATAGGAAAATGTTTAGTTGGCAGGTTAAGTTTTGCAGACAGACAGACGGACAGACAGACACCGGTAATAAAATATGCCCCTGATCTATCAATGCAGGGGCATAAAAATATCAGAGATATCATAGAATTTCAAAGTTTGAGACAAGGAAGTGGACAACAACCTTACAATAGCAATACCCAAGGTTTTCTCCAAAAACAGCAAACCATCACATGGAAAAGAAAAACGTTGCAGGAATAGAAAAAAATCCTTGTTTCCTCCCACATTGTTTTCTTGAATATAATATCTGTATGTAGGAAAATTGCAGAATTGTATGAAAGTCATCATATAATGATTACAAGCAAATTCCTTGACTTGATATCCCCGCCGAAAATATTTTGTTTGTCAATGGAGTATATCAATCTTGGTTTGTTTGTTTGAATGGGGTTTTACGCCCCTTTCAACAATATTTCAGTTATATTGCGGGAGCTGGAGCACCTAACAATGGAATCCTGGTATTTCTCACACCAGTAATACCATTACATCCTTTCTCAGTCTCCAGCTGCTATCCCACATAGGTCTATGATTATCGACCAATTGGTGAGATACAAATAGTCGGAAAGGATGAATGCTGCCGTCGGGGATCGAACCCGGGATCTCTAGATTGACAGTCGACTATATCAATCTTGGGGGTTCACTTTGATTTATATATGGTTTCACCAATCAGGGGCAGTAACTCTAAATCTAATAGTCGAACTGGATAACCCTGACGATATGCACATCTTCTCATTGTAGTAAAGCCCAGTCAATGTAGTGAAATCCAGTCAATGGTTTCCAAGAAATAGCGCAGAAACGAATATTACTCTGTATGTATATAGCTTCACCAATAAGGGGCACTATTTCATAATTTAATAGTCGAACCAGATATTAACCCTGACGGTATTTGCATCTCCTCTTTGTAGTAAAGCTTTCCACAAAGTTTAACTGAAAATCCAGTCAATGGTTTCCAAGAAAAAACTTGTATGAACTGAAGGACAGACGGACATGGCAAAAACAATATCCCCCAATGATTTCATGGGCTGGGGATAATAAGCCTTATACACACAGACATCACTTTTTATCATATATATGACTCATAGACCTATCCTGGACAAGCCCTGTCTTACAACAAGAGCGCTGAATATGGATGCCACCACTTGGTTGTTCAAGAGCGTGGTAGTGCATATCTTCTGAGTTGAAAAAAATGGCATAAACTAGAGCTGTCGCCCTCAAGGGCTGACGAGAATATCCCCCACACCGCTAAAAAGGCTTTTCTATGAAGGAGAGGAATTTGAAGCTGTTTAATCACATGCATGTCATGGTGGATGAACATTGCCAACCCTCCACCTCTTTCTGATTTTGTGTTTGTTGCTAGAGTTGACTGATTAGGAAAGGTTGGTCAATATGAGCCTATGTTAAAGAAAACTGTGTGAGGAGATGATGACACAAAATTATATCCACGAAAAGTCAATATGAGCCTATGTTAAATTTTTGACGCCCAGGGGGGCGGGGTCAAATTTGACCTCAGGAAATAAACCGTTCGATATTTTGTAAAGGTCAACAAGATGATGTTACTTACCAAATCTGGTAACTCCCCTTATGGTTACTGAGTTTTGCAATTTTAAATTTTGACTACTCCCCCCCCCCCCCCTCTCATTAAAAAGTTCAAAATGGCATAACTCTGAAACTAACGACTGGATCAAGATGAACATTGCAGGTACACAACTTCATATGATAGGAAACAACCTGATAAAATTTCAGCAAAATTGGTCAAAAAATGTGGGAGGAGAAGAGGACACAAAATATCCCCCCCCATTAGAAAGTTCAAAATGGCATAACTCTGAAACTAACGACTGGATCAAGATGAAAATTGCAGGTACACAACTTCATATGATAGGAAACAACCTGATAAAATTTCAGCAAAATTGGTCAAAAAATGTGGGAGGAGAAGAGGACACAAAATTCCCCCCCCCCCCCCATTAAAAAGTTCAAAATGGCATAACTCTGAAACTAACGACTGGATCAAGATGAAAATTGCAGGTGCACAACTTCATATGATAGGAAACAACCTGATAAAATTTCAGCAAAATTGGTCAAAAAATGTGGGAGGAGAAGAGGACACAAAATTATGTCCACGGACAGACGGACGGACGGACAGACGGACAACCTGATTCCAGTATACCCCCCCATAACTTCGTTGTGGGGGGTATAATAATTATTCTTTTTGTTGGTATAAATTGCTCTTTTGATATTGAAGATATATTCTGAGTTTCAAGTGAAACCTTTCAGTTTTACCAGAGATATTAAAAATATCAAAGTTTTTGGACGAAGACAATGCAACCTGGCCAAAGCTATACCGCAGAATTCTCAGAAAATAGCTGAGCTAAAGATACAAGTAACAACTGCATATTTTAGTAACAACGGGCACAGGTATGCCTTGCACTCACTCAGAATAGAACTTCTCCCTTTTGATAGAAAGATAAAATTTGAGAGCACGGATAGCTCTCTAAGACTTACTGGTTTGTGGCTGTGTAACGGGTTTCTGACTAATCTGTAATATCTTCATGGTCTCATTAAACAGCTCATCCATGATGGTTTTAGGCTCCTCTAGGGGAACTAAAAGGGTCTTTCCTAGGTGTTGATTGTATTGTAACACCCAGGCATCTGTATATCCATTATTACACCATTCCTTGATACTGTCAGCACTGAGTCGTAACCATACACCATCATCATTATGTACCTAGTATAAACATACAGAATATATTGACTGTAATATCATTATTTTGGGTACAGCATTCTTTCAAACTATCTGTCATTCAACAATACATAAATGTAATCATATACCTTGCATGAAAAAAGCATGTTCTGAAATAAATTAAATACAAATAAAGGAAATTAAGTTCATTTTATAGTCTGTTTTCAAACCAAAGTTTTCTAAATGGCTTTAAAACTTAACCCATGATCATTGAGTTCTAAGTCGGCTGATAACAGATGGCACATGTGCAGCCACAGCCCATTGATTTATAAACCTGATGTCTATATATGTATACACTTTGGTGGAGAGGAGTTAATTTTATGCTCAGAAAAATTCCCATGGCGTTGGTATGATTCAAACTCGAGATCCTCCAGGCATTGGTCCTGTGTTTTACTACTAGACCATTGACTGCACTTTTTAAGTTAACCTATTACCACTAAATCCAATATTTTAATGAGTAGAATGCAAATATCTATGGTGATCATTGAAAGTGATGGACAAATTGTGCATAGTATATAATTTCTCCTATTCTCTGAATGCTGACTACCTCATATGGCACTAAATATCTAAATAACTCATTACCAGATGACAAAATATTAGGCTGGACCAAATCTAAACAAGAGGACCATGATGGTCCTAAATCGCTCACCTGAGGCATCTCCAAATTACAGTACTTTTTAGTATAAAAAAGACACAACTTGAGCAAAATTAATAAAAGATATATAAGATTTTGGGCTTTGTACAAAACAATCCAGTAATGCTTTACAATAATAATGAATGCCTTTGGCTTTATAGTTTAATCCATTACCAAACTATCCCAGAATTTGTCACCTTCAGGGAAAACAGGTTTGAAAAATACATAGTGAGAAAGGGAGTGACAAGCAATTTATCCATTTCTCACAGTGTTTTCTACCTGAAATTCTTTTTTTATTTAGATTTCAATCAAACTCTAATTACTGTCTGCAACTTCAATGGGTGTAATTTTAGCAACCTTGGTAGAGAACAATCTGGATGTACTATAAATCAAAATATGAATGCATTACAACTTATACATGAGGAGTGGAAAATATTTGAACATGCTCTTATTGGGCGTTTTTCATATCCTTGGATGCCTTGGGAAGGGCCATGTTTAAATATTTAAAAAAAACTTGGATGAGAACAATATGATTGAGCTCTATATAAAATACAAATGCCTTTGGCCTTGTAGTCTGTTAAAAAAAAAGACAACAAAGATTTTCTAAAATTTCCATTTTCATATGCCGCAGTTACAAGAGTTCATGGAATTAAATTTTTGAAGAGCTTCACCTAAAAAACATCCCTGCAAAGTTTTAGATTGATTGGCCCAATGGTTGAGGAGGAGAAAATTTTTAAAGATTTTTACAGATCTACTAAAGATTCCCATTTTCACATGCCCTGGCAACCAGAGTTTTTGACGGAATTAAATTCTTTTAACAACTTTTGTAGAACTTCACCCGAGGAACATCCCTGCTAAGTTTCAGCTTGATTGGCCTACTTGTTTAGGAGGAGAAAATTTTTAAAGATTTTTACAGAATTACTTAAGATTCCCATTTTCACATGCCGCGGCAACCAAAGTTTTTAATCGAATTAAATTCTTTTAACAACTTTTGTAGAACTTCACCCAAGGAACATCTCTGCAAAAGTTCAGCTTGATTGGCCTACTGGTTTAGGAGGAGAAGATTTTTAAAGATTTTTACAGATTTACTACAAGATTCCCATTTTCACATGCCGCGGCAACCAGAGTTTTTGACGGAATTAAATTCTTTTAACAACTTTTGTAGAACTTCACCCAAGGAACATCCCTGCAAAGTTTCAGCTTGATTGGCCAACTGGTTTAGGAGGAGAAGATTTTTAAAGATTTTTACTGATTTATTCAAGATTCCCATTTTCACATGCTGCGGCAAACAAAGTTTTTGACGGAATTTAATTCTTTTAACAACTTTTGTAGAACTTCACCCAAAGAACATCTCTGCAAAGTTTCAGCTTGATTTGCCTACTGGTTTAGGAGGAGAAAATTTTTAAAGATTTTTACAGATTTATTCAAGATTCCCATTTTCACATGCCGCGGCAACCAGAGTTTTTGACGGAATTAAATTCTTTTAACAACTTTTGTAGAACTTCACTCAAGGAACATCCCTGCAAAGTTTCAGCATGATTGGCCTACTGGTTTAGGAGGAGAAGATTTTTAAAGAAATTGTGGACGGACGGACAGACGGACAGACGGACGGACAGACGGACAGACGGACGGACGACGGACAACGACCGATCACAATAGCTCACCTCGCACTTTGTGCTCAGGTGAGCTAAAAAGTTGCTCATGATAATTTCAATATAATTAAATTTTATAAACCGTTGTCTTTCTGTGTAGCAAACATCGTGGGAAATGAAGAAATTGCTTGTTACATAGAAAGAAGAAGTCACCCTATGGTTGCACTATCCCTGTTTTCACTCAAAATGATGATCAGTGAGTTTATCTATACCTTAATTTATCCATAAAGAAAACAATACCCCATAGTTTCATTTTCCCTACTTACTCATACTGAACAATGTTTTTGCCTTTTTCTTATCTCATCCTTTAATCCAATACCAGACAACAAAATTTAAGACTTGTCGAAATTGAAAGACATTGAAGACAACATTCTAAACTGTGCTTAATTTGGAAAATAAAGTTTGTTTGTTTGTTTGAATGGGGTTTTATGCCGCTTTCAACAACTCAACAACCTTTCAGTTATATCGCAGAGGCTGGAGCACCTAACAATGGAATCCTGGTATTTCTCACACCAGTACTACCATTACATCCTTTCCTAGCCTCCAGCTGCTATCCAACATAGGTCTACGATTATCGACCCATTGGTGGGAGATAGTCGGAAAAGATGAGTACTGCCGACGCACTACCAACTGCGCCTTGATGGTGGCCTTGAAAAAATAAAGGCCAAATTAGGTAGAACACATTGTGAATCAAGTATTTTCTCTTTTTCTCCCAATGATTACCATAACCATTTTCCTTAAGGGAGTCAAAAAGGGTGATTGTGTGGTAATGAGTTAATTATACAACACCCTGTGGATTCACTTACCCCTTCGTTCAACCTGTACTAAGTATCATGGTAATCTACATCTTATATTTTACTACATAGCGGAAACAACACCTTGTGGTTTTACAGCCCCTATTTGTTTACTCTCTACTTAATATCAATTGGATCACACATCGCTTACCTCATCTATAAAGGACACAATACCCTGGGGTTTTACTATCCCTATTTGTTCACTCTGTAAAGATGGATTTGTTCTCACTCTCAAACCAGCACTGTTCTTTGCTATAAATTTTCTCATCTGTAATAAAGAAATGACTTCATTACCTCACCAGAAATGGACTGATGAGTTGTAAGTCAACTTCTCTCCAAAACAAGGAGCTGAAAGAGGAAACTAAAGTAAACAGGAATAAATAGAAATTCAAGATACCTTTTCAGCCATGTTAATTGTTTTAGTATTAGACCTTACCAGCACAATGTTGACTTTTACATTAAAGACACCTTGTATATATTATTGAATCCAAAGAACCTGTAGATAGTGTAAATTTAGGAATAAGTAAAACAAAGCAAAGAAAATAATGTGAGAGAAATTACCTTTTCATCACCCCTTTTAAGGAGTAAAATTGAATGCAACATCATGATTTGGTGACTTAAAATTCTTCTCTACAGTTCAATTCATTACCAGATGATAAAATTATGGTCCACATTGAAAGGAATTGCAGAAAAAAATTGAAGTTGATGAATTTAAAAAATTCTGTCTTTTAGCAAAAAAACATTGTCGACAATGAAAAAACTGCTTGATACAAGCAGGATTGTCTTGGAAATTCAATATACCTTTTGAGCTTTGCTAAAGGTTTTAGTATTAGACCTTGATATACAATGCCGACTTTTAACCTATTTGCACTCATTCACCATCCTAAAGTAAACAGTTTATATTGAAAATGAAAGAATTGCTTTTTTCAAGCAATTTCTTCACTGTTCAGCTTGTTTTCTACATAAAAGAGATAGAAATGTTAAAAATAAAATATTGAAAAGCAAATGAATTCAGGATTGTTGTCTGCAACTTCTTTGAATTAGGATTAGTCTAAATTTTAGTCATATGGTAACAGGATAACCCATTCACACAATTCTGCTTTTTATGACTAATATCATACTTAAAATTATAGATGCTTGGGCATCTATATTGCTTCACAGGCCTAAATGTTCTGATTCAGAGAATATTGTAATCTTTGCAAATGCAGCAAATGAATCTAGCTCTGAAATCTTTAGAAAAGTTCAAGAGAATTTCAAAAGTTAAATATTTCACAGAATTCAAGTCAACTCAATAAAAATTCAATTACTATTTCATGCACCAATGTATTAATAACTAGAATTGTCACAAAGCAGACTTATACCCCCTCCCCCACCAGAATTCTGTCACTTAAGTTGCACAGTTTGACCTTTGACTTATGTTACCCAAAACAAGAGGGTACCTCCTTGGGTCATGGCTTACATTTATAAAATGTTCCAAACACCTGGTCAAATCGTTTATGAGCTAAAGCATGGAATTAGTTTTCAATCAAATTTCAACTATGACCATGACCTTTGACCTATGTGACCCCAAAACAATAGGGCACTTCCTTTGATCAATGGTAAAAATTGTTGTAGGTCAAATGGCTATAGAGTTAAGCACAGAAATGAAAAAGTGTATGGACAGACAATCAAAGTTCTATTGTGACCTTGACCTTTAACATACATGACACAAAAACACTTCATTGGGTGTTTGGCAGAAATTATATGAAGTAGATACTTGTAGGTCAACTGGTTTTAGAGCACCGATACAAACTAGTATTGTCGCAAAGCAGACTTATACCCCACCCCCAGTGATTTGTCACTAAAGTAGCACAGTTGACCTATGACCTACATTACCCAAGACAATAAGGCACTTCATTAGGTCATGAACAGCATATGTATTAAGTTTCAAAGTCCTAGCTCAATTTTCTTATGAGTAAGAGTATGGAAATGGTTTTCAATCAATGTTCAATTGTGACATTGACCTTTGACCTAAGAGAGAAAAAATGTAAAAGTATGCCTAAAATATATTGAAACATCTTCATACAAGTAATTTTGGCTTATTTCAATATCTTTTCCAGGCAACCTGTCACTATCTTAAATAGTTTTTCAAAACTATTGTGATAGTTATTTTGCAGATTGTGTCATAATGTCTATAAATAAAATTATACAATTTATGTTGTGTAATCTCAATTAACCAATTACCACACTAGACTGGTCAAAATTTAAAAAAAGTTGCAGATGACAATTTTAAGTTGATGGAATTCAAAAATTGTTTGTCATTTACTTTAAATAACAATGTGAGTAATGAAAGAATTGCTTGTTATAAGCAATTTCTTAATTGTCCACACCATTTGTCAAAGCTTTTTTTGGAAAGGCATAAAAAAGTGGGATTGTGTGGGAATGGGTTAAGGAAAATGTCCTTCAGGTTTTATGTATCATGTTTTTAAATCTAAAAACAAATTGAATGAAATATTTCTACCTGTTTTCTCTGCTGTTTTTTCGTAGCCTGACTGGGTGGTGTAACTCCTTGAGGTGGTTCTTTTACTTCAACTTTAAATACTTCACCTGTATATCAAAAATATTAGATATCTTATTTATGTGTCATCTTTGAAAAAAAACAACAAAAAAACCCAAAGGTGAAAGAATTAAGGATGTTGATGCATCAGACAATATTCATTCTATATACCTAGATAAATACAAGATTGTGTTTGTGAAACACAATGAACCCTCAACAGCCTTTTATCAGAAATGGGACCTTGATAAGTGACCTTGACCTTGATGGATGACCTTGACCTTACAACCAGCTGACGCCTATCAATGCAGGGACCCCACGTCCCAAATATGAGCATTGTATCTCCAACAGTGTTTGAATAACAGCAAAATATGTGTGTGTTTAGTGAAGCTTCATAAGTGAACTTGATGGATAATCTTGAAATTAGAACTACTGATGCTTCTCCATGTAAGGAACATTTGTCCCAAGTATCAGCCACATATCTACAACAGTATTTGGATAACACCAAATGTTAAGTTTTATGTTAAGTTTGCTTCTCCGAGACACTTTGATAGACAGTAGGACTTTGGTAAAACTTTATACCTAACTTATTGGTGCTGTGGCATTAATATATGAATTGTGGATACCCAGATATCATCTATTAATAACAGATCTTCAACTGGATAGTAGTGGTGAGAGCATTATGTTGGTTGATACATAGTAGCACAAAAACTGTCCATAAAGTTTTATAAATATATAACAGTATCCAATACAGCTAGGTGTCGAGTTAAATCTCACCAACAGGTCTATCAATGGGTACATGTATATTATAGTAGCCAATAAAGCCAGGTGTCCAATTAGCACTGTATGTACCATCCTTATTAGACCTCACTATCAAGTAATGGTATCTATACATTCACGCCTCAAACCAATCAATGTTTACATCTATAATATTGAAGCAAATGCAAATAGGAGACAAATTAGCACTGTGTGTTTCGTCATCATTAGACCTAACTATTATTAATTGTATATATACATACCTGTCTCAAGACCATAAATGGTAAGATGTATATCATAGTAGCCAATGCAGCTAGGACATTAGATCTCACTTTTAGTTATGGTATCTATACATACCTGTCTCAAACCCATCAATGGTTACATGTATATTATAGTAGCCAATACAGCTAGGTGTCCAATTAGCACTGTATGTACCATCATCATTAGATCTCACCAACATATTCTCACTTGGTCTTGGCACAGCAGGGGCGGCATAGCGTAGCTCTTCAAATGAGTAGTTCTCATATGGCTGAAATTTTTTAAATAAGATTATATTCCCCAAATTCAGTAAAGCCTTTCTAAGGTAACCTGCACACAGCAGCCAATCTGTGCATAATACAGTTTAGATATGCTCCTGCAATTTTAGTCCAAAAGATGTCGGCAAGCATATGCCATACTTGGCTGCAGTTGGGACATATATATATATATATATATATATATATATATATATATATATATATATATAGTTATCTCTATAGATAGTATGAATTGCTCTTTTGACAGAACACATTCATATCAAGAAACAATCTTCAATAAAAACAACAGGTTTGTCATGCTGTCTACACTTAAACTACAGAATTGCAGAGTGAATCACATTTGTCAATCAAAGAATCAATCAATAAAAAAAAAAATCATTCATCAGAACCAGAAGTAATGTTTGAACACGTCATTGGCAGATATTTATGTGAAGCATCTCTGTTGATTTAAGTGTTGTAACTAAGGCTTTTTTAAAGCTTTAGTTACAATGTTTAGGTCACCATTTAACCATTTTCATATTTGTTACATGTTACTGGCCATAAATTTTCAGAATAAGCTGTTGAATATCGAAATGGAACAATCTATTGGAGCTCAGTGGTTATAGCCAGTGATCCATCAATGAATGTAATAGAATTTGGTTCAAACTGTAACCAATTATTTAATTTTAAACAATTTCTAATTTTTCATCTGCAATCTCTTTCAATCTATACAAGTCTAAAATTGTGTCTTCTGAAAGTTAATAGCTCAAATAGTGACTTCTATGACTGGCTCACCACAAATAAGTTTAATCCATTCCCACACAATCCCATTTTTTTAAATGCCTCAAGAAAAGACTTGAGGAAAACAAGGTTGAAAATTATGAAATTGCTTGTAACAAACAATTTCTTCATTTTCAACTTTGTTTTTGACCCAAAAATACCAAGATACTTAAAATTCTCACAACTTGAAATCTTTCTCCGCAACTTCTTGAATTTGGACCAGTCTAAAATTTTGCTGTTGACTAACAAATTAGCAAAATGTTTTACCCACCTTCATCATACAGATAGCATGGAAAGCATCTTTTTTGTCTTTCACCGTCACCTCATAAGGAATCTCAAGACCAGGTGGGGGGTGACCTCCAAATGTTATGTTCCCTTCATCAGGACGACTAAGTCGTCGCATACGTTTATAATCGTCACCTGTTGGGTCCATATCCACTGGCACAGCCTTAACCTCCACCTTTGAAATATAATGAAGAACCATCTCTAGCGTGGGTTCTTGAAACCCTTCCTTTGACAGCAAATCCCCAAGTCCCTGTATCTCTCCACTGACCTAAATTTACTGATTAAACCATTACCAGACATCAAAATTTAGACTGGTCCAAATTCCAACATGTTGCTTGATAAAATATTCTAATTATTTTTTACTTTTTTGGTAGAACACGTTGTGAGTAATGAAGAAATAGCTTGTAACAAGCAATTTCTTCATTTCTACAGCTTTTTTTTCTAGGGGGTGTCTAAAAGGATGATTCCTGCTTTTTCATGACTCAAGAGAAGAGAAATATTAAAACATATTGTATATTGAAAAAATGCTATAATCTACAATGTTCCTGCACTTCTGATATTTTTCTAACAAACTTGAAATCAACTTTCTCTCAATTTTGTCATCTTGTAATTGGTAACAGGAGAATAACAAGCTTTTTCTGAAACAAGGAAAGCATTTTTTACAAAATAGTTTTACATCTGATATGCAACAATATACACAATCTAGCAGCATTATGACCTCCCTTTCAAATCTTACAAAATAAGGCACATTTAGTCCTCAACCCATTCCAACTCAATCCCTCCTTTTTACGCCCCTCAAGAAAAAATCTTTGGAAAACATTGTGGAAAATGAAGAAATTGCTTGTATCAAGCAATTTCTTCATTATCCACAATGTTTTCTATCGAAACAGATGAAAAAATTCAAAATTCCATCAACTTGAAATTGTCGTCTGCAGCTTCTTTCAATTTGGACCAGTCTAAAATTTTGCTGTGTGGGAATGGGTTAATTATCAGCTAATCAAATTTTGCAGGGAAATTAATTAGAGATAATCCAAGGAACATTCATGCTGAGTTTGTTTTTATACACTTGATACTTTCTATGGAGAATTTCTTCTAAGATTTCAATATATATCATACAGGCAATTAAGATCTGGCCATAAGAACCATGTTTTCATTTACATGTATTTCTTCACTTTTTCAAAGGAATCTGACAAAAGGTCACCATAGAATCACTCCTGAGAAATTTGGTTGGAATCTAGCCAGTAGTTTCTTAGTGCTCAGGTGAGGTAAAAATGTATTCAGATTTATCCCCCCTTGTTTGAAAAGATTGTTCTTTAGATAGTGAACATAAAAAAATGTCAAAGTTTTTGGACAACAACAACACAGACTACCACCTGGCTATAGCAATACTTGGGCTTTCTCCGAAAATATCCAAGCTAAAACAGAGCATCCCAGCATGAATAGTTATAGAGGAATAAAAACTTTAACCAAGTAGGATGCCAACTCATATGCAAAGGGCACAAAAATAGCTCTTCTAAGAAATTTGTTCAGGACAGTTAAACAAGAGGGCCATTGGCCCTAAAGCGCTCACCTGAATTCATGACTATAGAAGTAAAATAGCACAACTGATCTTAATTTAGCCAAAAGTGACCGGTTATCAAATCTTGTCTAAGAAATCAAGAACAAACATTCTTACCAAGTTTCAAGATATTTGTGCAAGAAAAGTAGCAAGTAAATTATTAAGAACATTTCTTTCTATAAGCATTTACATTTGACCAAATGTGACCTTATATCAAACTTGACAAAGATTTTTATCAAGACAAACATCTGGATTAATATCCAGTTAATTAGGTAAACATGTTGAACTTGAATTTTGAACTTGAATGAGATAACATGGACATAAACATTCTGACCAAATATCACTAGATTTGAGCCTAAAAAGTGGCCTCTATAGTGCACACAAGATTATTTCTAGGATTTGACCTAGTGACCTAGTTTTTGATCCCACATAACCCAATATCAAGTTTGACCTAGATATTATGCAGACAAACATTCTGACCAAATATCAATTCAATTGAACCAGAAATATGGCCTCTGGAGTGCACACAAGGTATTTCTAAGATTTTACCAAGCAACCTAGTTTTTGTACCCTTAAGACCCAAATCTGAACTTGACTGAGCTAAAATGGGCACAAACATTCTGACCAAATACCATTTGATTTGAGCTTAAATGTGGCCTCTAGAGAGCATGCAAGATTTTTTTTAGGGTTTGACTTAGCTTTTGACCCAATCTAACCCAATATCAGATGCAACAGAGATAATATGCAGACAAATATTCTGACCAAAGATCAAAACATTTGAGGAAAATATTTGACCTCTACAGTACACACAAGGTATTTCTAACATTTGACCTAGAGACGTAGTTTTTGACCAAATATGACCCAATATTGAAGTTGCCTGCGGTTTCATGGAGACAAACATTCTGACCAAGTTTCAAGACATTTGAACAAAAATTGCCTCCAGAGTGCATACAAGATGTTGACACACAATGGACTATGGACACAGCTATATCACAAAAGCTCACCTAGACCACTTTGTAGTCAGGTGTGCTAAAAAGAGAACATAGGAAGGGGAAAACGTTGATTGTAACCATCAATTCATTCCCTTCCAACATAGTTATTTCCATTTTTGAAATCTCATGTGCAAGAAAACTAGCAATTTATTCCTACGCTAGTTCAAGTTTTTTTTAACATGAAGTATAAAATTCTGATACCTTGAGATTAGCAGTAAATACTAGATGTCCATATTGATCCTTTGTTAATACTGTTATAATGTTGGGCCAACTACATTTCAAATCTTCTTTACTGTATAATATTTCACACTGTTTAGGATCTACATACGAGTCAGGCTGTAACCACCTGAAAAATCATTTGAATACCTAGGTGATACATGTAATTAACATTTGCTACTATAATTGACTAATCATGACATGTCAATGAAAGAATCAGTCGACCAATGAAATCATACACAACTGGAATTAAACTTTGAACTCTGACATTGGCTGCCATTTATTTGAGGTATTTTTGTTGGCTTGGCAACTTAAACGTTTTATTCAAGCTGTAGTTATGATGTTTAAGTTGCCAACCAACAATTCTACTTTTCTTTACGTACTACTGGCCATAAATTTTGCAAATAATGCCGTTAAATATTGAACCAGAACTTCCTATTAGCGTAAATGGCCCAGGCTTACAGAGTAAGTGGACCAGCAATTGGTCAGTTGGTCTTTGACACTGGCAATCTAGAAAATGATTCGAATATCACTGGTCACACTTGTTTCAAGCAATTCTTATGTAGAAATTTAAAATAATATCTAATTTTCTCGTAATGTTCCCTGTAGAAGAAATGTGTTTCGTATTGCGATGCAATACAGGAGTCCCCCACTGGATTTAAAAAGTCTTTTTTTCAAGTAAACCATTTCACTTTAGTGTTAAAAGTGTAAAAAGTGAAAAATTTATTGCTTGTGAAAAAGGATAATTGTTTGTTTCAGTGTAAGATCCATTTATCATGGTTGTTAAATATTGCGAATTTAAGATTTAAAATAACCAAAGGGCAAAAACTAAATTTAACTTAAAATAAGTTGTAGGAGAGTAACAGTTCTTAAAATACAAGGTTTTATACAACAAAGGGCAATAACTCAAACAATGGGCATGACAAGGTAACGGTTCTTGTACATGACACTTCTCCACATTGTGATCTATAAGTGTATAAAGTTTCAAGTTCCTAGCACTTATGGTTTAGGAGATATGCTCTGGACAAAAGTGTGGCGGATGGTCAGAATCAAGCAAACCTATAGTCCCCTAACCAGTAACCGGTGGGGGACTAATAACTCTACAGTGGAGAAGTTTATGAAATTTTGGAATTTTTATACTCTTTTGGTAGAAAAAATTGTGTAAAGTGAAGAAATTGCGTGTCAAAAGCAATTTCTTCATTTAAAGCAATGTTTTCCCAGTTGCTTGTCTTGAGGGGTGTCAAAAAGGGTCACTGTGTGGGAATGGGTTAAGTATCACCTTGCCAGTCTACCACCACTTGTTCCTGTTGTACAAGATACAAAATCCTTCAGAAATGATCTCTCATTGCTCTGCCAGCAGTATGGGAGGCTTCCTTCTAGAGCTTGGTTAATATTGGGTGGTCTTGAGAGGGCGAATCCCTTACCCAGTAATTGGGAATGGGCATTGAATACCTATAAATACAAATATGTATGAGGATGCCAAGAAAGGAATATATTCTTTTAGTGTTTTTACCAGAAAACCAATTTAAGACTTGTCTGAATTGAAAGAACAAGTAGATGACAATACATAAAGTGCACTTAAAATATAAGATAAGAGCAAAGTTGGCTAGAAAACATTGTGAGAAAAGGATAAATTGCTTATTACAAGCAATTTCTACATTTCTCAAAATGTTTTAAAACATTTCCTCCTTCAGTGTAGATTGATATGGGACTGTGTAGTAATGATATAAATAGAGACAACAATAAAAGCTTGAACTTTAAGAGTCACGTAAGGTGTCTTGGTTTCATCGAGCTTCTTATCAGAGCCTTGAAAGTGTTCATCTAAAAAATAATAATTAAGACATCAAATAAGAGCTATCAGTGGACAGCAACGCCAAACTACTCCGAGTGCTGGATAGTAACACCCATTCAGTGTCAAAATTTGGTATTATTCCACTAAATGAATGTCAAAATAATGAGTATTTGTTAAATCATGATGATTACCTTCAGTAGTAAGAGAGAGAATAAATCTTGCAATTCTAATTTGAAAGTGGTCTAATTTCTGCTAAAATGAATGTCAGAGTACTGAATTGCTAACAGGTTGATATCACGGTCATAGAATCAACTGCATTGTTTCAGAGCAAAGGCAATAGAACAAACAGAGATTTGACAGATGCATGTAAAACTTAAGCAAGAATTATGCATTATGAAAGTATTTGAAGGCTTGTTAGCTATCTGAGAATATCCTCCCTAGCAATAATTCACTAGAAAAGTGCAAATACACAATGTATCAATGTCAGGTTAAGGAGTTAACACAATCTTACTAGAGAAGCTCACTAAAATTGACCCATTCCAACATAATCCTGTTTAGTAAGCCTTTCAAGAAAAAAGTTTTGGAAAACATTGTGAAACAAGGTGCCAAATTGTTACAAGATACGCCCGTCACATTGCTTAATATTAGCTGGGGGTTTGAATAGAACTGAGGTTATTTTGAATGAATATTTTTTGTCAAACACAGTATGAAAAACAACAAAGGACAATAACTCAAAATATATGCTAGGTAGAGTTATGGTTCTTGTACACTGCAATCCCACTTGGTAAGCTCTATCAATCCATGAAATTTCATGATTCTAGCTATTATACTTTTAGAGGCATACTCCGGACAAGATTCAAGTATGAAAAACAACAAAGGGCAATAACTCAAAAAATAGGCTAGGTAGAGTTATGGTTCTTGTACACTGCACTCCCAGTTGGTGAGATCTATCCACCTGTGAAATTTCATGATCAAGCTATTATACTTTTAGAGATATACTCTGGACAAGTTTCAAGTATGAAAAACAACAAAGGGCAATAACTCAAAAAATAGGCCAGGTAGAGTTATGGTTCTTGTGCACTGCACTTCCCCTTGGTGAGATCTATCCACCCATGAAATTTCATGATTCTAGCTATTATACTTTTAGAGATATACTCCGGACAAGATTCAAGTATGAAAAACAACAAAGGGCAATAACTCAAAAAATAGGCTAGGTAGAGTTATAGTTCTTGTGCACTGCACTCCCCCTTGTTGAAATCTATACACCCATGAAATTTCATGATTCTAGCTATAATACTTTTAGAGATATACTCCGGACAAGATTCAAGTATGAAAAACAACAAAGGGCAATAACTCAAAAAATAGGCCAGGTAGAGTTATGGTTCTTGTGCACTGCACTCCCCCTTGGTGAGATCTATACCCCCATGAAGTTTCATGATCCTAGCTATGCTACTTTAAGAGGTATACTCCGGACAAGATTCAAGTATGAAAAACAACAAAGGGCAATGACTCAAAAAATAGGCTAGGTAGAGTTATGGTTCTTGTACAATGCACTCCCAGTTGGTGAGCTCTATCCATCCATGAAATTTCATGATTCTAGCTTTTATACTTTTAGAGATATACTCCCAACAAGATTCAAGTATGAAAAACAACAAAGGGCAATAACTCAAAAAATAGGCCAGGTAGAGTTATGGTTCTTGTGCACTGCACTCCCCCTTGGTTAGATCTATACACCCATGAAGTTTCATGATCCTGGCTATTATACTTTTAGAGATATACTCCGGACAAGATTCAAGTATGAATAACAACAAAGGGCAATAACTCAAAAAATAGGCTAGGTAGAGTTATGGTTCTTGTGCACTGCACTCCCCCTTGGTGATATCTATACACCCATGAAATTTCATGATTCTAGCTATTATACTTTTAGAGATATACTCCGGACAAGATTCAAGTATGAAAAACAACAAAGGGCAATAACTCAAAAAATAGACCAGGTAGAGTTATGGTTCTTGTGCACTGCACTCCCCCTTGGTGAGATCTATACACCCATGAAGTTTCATGATCCTAGCTATAATATTTTTAGAGATATACTCCGGACAAGATTCAAGTATGAAAAACAACAAAGGGCAATAACTCAAAAAATAGGCCAGGTAGAGTTATGGTTATTGCGCACTGCACTCGGTATTGATAAGGGAATATAACTGCCAAGTTTAAAGTCAATCTTACTTAGGATGACAGAGTTATGCTCCGGACAAAGAAGTGGACACCGCCCAGACGCCCGGACGAACGGATGCCCAGACACCACGGGTGATCCCATAATACGTCCCGTCTTTGACGGGCGTATAAAATGAAGAAATCTCTTTGTTACTATCCTGACTTGAGGCATAAAAATGTGTTGTTTTTTTAAATGTTATATATTATAAGGATGTTACAAGCTTATTACAAAGGTAACAAACATTTGTTATTATAAATGTAATACATTGTGAAACTGCATGTTACAATGTTTCAGTAACTTTCCCATTTGGGGCATGAAAATGTGTTTTTGAAATATTATCATATGTTTCAAGGATGTTACAAGGCTGTCATAAGATTGTTACAAAGTTACAAAGACTTGAAAAAGGTTCCCTCTCTAAACCTGCATGTTACAATGTTACAGTACAATAAGTACAGTAAGATATTTCTTCATTTCCCACAGTATTTGCTCCCCAGAAAGATGAAGAAAAAGATTTTAAAAGTTCCATCAAGTTATAATTTTTAACTACAACTCCTTCAAATTAAATCAGTCTAAAATATTGACATAATATTGGTAACGGGATAAGTTCAGAGTATTTATTTCTTATTTTGTTTATTGGTAAAAGTCATATCCATACCAACTGCGCCCCCTCCTCCACCAGTTCCACATCTTCATCTTGTTCTTCCACTGTCCCAGCAGGTAACAAAATATCCTTCTTGATGAGTGACGAGGCACACATACCTCCTAGGTAACTTAGCTCCTTCTCTATATGTAGAATACTCTAAAAATAGTAGAAATCTAAGATATTATATGAGTTTTCATGGAGAATAACATTCATCTAATAACTCATTTTAAAAGTGATAAAAATGAGACTTTAGAGTGGATATCAACTGCTGGACAACATTTTATTATAACTTGTAGATTATTACTTTTAGAATGATATTGTATATTGTAAATCGGGTAATTTTTGCATGAGCAGGACCAGAAGACTTATTAGGGAATTCATGAATTCGTGAGCAGTCATATGGTACTTCGGATATTTCCGTAGTATCTCCTGGAATACAGTGGCGTAGAAAAAATTACCGGTCAATTCGATATCGACCTATAAATAGAAAGATTACTGGTAATTCGTTTTAAGAACAGTTACCCAATCTCAATTCTCTTAGTATAACGATTTTTCGTCTGAAATTGTTCTAAGATCGCATATTATGCATTTAAGTTTAATTTTAGAATGAGATGAAAAAGAGGTTTAATGTATAATATTTATACCTTAAGGCAAAGACCCATCAAATTATGAATACGATAATAGTCTTACCAAACTGTCATAGGCGAAATGATTATATTACGTGTTAAAACAGTTTTTAATTGATTTATTTTGCATAGTCTGCTTTCAATTTGCTGAAAGGTTCTAAGAGTGTTTGCAATAAAGAGTCAGTTACAACTTTTTATCTCTGTGTTGTCTAATTGTCGTTGCCTAGAATTCAATCACCTCGTCTACTTTCAATTGTTATGTTTGTAAAGCTGTGTTCAATACACTAAGTCAGAGACATAGAATGTATATTATGTCCCTGACTAAGTGGACTAATTTGGCAGGTTATAAAATTTTGTGGATTGCTAAAGATTCTTCCTGTTCTTAAAACCGATTTATTCCTTTTTTACGGCGAGAAGATGATATTTGAATGAAATAAAGTGGGATGATGCCGAAAAGATAAATATCATGTTATTTAATTTCGTTGGTCCCCCGCTTACACATCGGATCTCTCCGTATCTTTCATGACAAAATGGTCCAATTTAATCGCGATTCTTGAATTCGCGAGCAAGTTTTCTCGCAAATATTAGCAAAAATAAAACCTTCGCTAATAAAACCTGATTTACAGTAATAACTGTACAATTGATTAATTGGATGAGGTTTAATGCCAATTTTAAAAGTATTTCAGTCATATCATGGCTGCTGGAGCATGTAACCATTTCTCACACCACTACATCCTGTCCAAGCCTCAGGCTACTCATCCAATTTAGGTTTATGATTATCCACCCATTGAAGGGAGACAAATGTCAGAAAGGTATTTGCCAATACCAGGGATAGAACCCAGGACCTCATTCTGATGTGCTACCAAGTGCGCTATGGCTGTGGCCTCTCCTACAGGAGCCATTACTTTATTTGCCTATTGTAACTGGGAAAACCTCATTAAAAGGTTATATCATATGAAGAATATTGCTTGAGAATTTATTATAACTTTTGTCTACCTCACAATTTAATCTCTTATCAAAGCTTCAATTTTATCTCTCAGAATGACCTGTAACTTTATTCTATTCTTTTTTATCTTTAAGCTTTAAGATTAGTTATTTTCAAATCACCTTTCAATTTGTTTCTAATTCATACATTTCTAAATTTTGTCTTCAAACAGATGATTATTGGTAGTTTTTACCATAACCCTTTGATCATAATAGCCTAATGTTCCCATTTTCAATAGAGTTTGGCCTTATGACAAGACAGACTTTATTACCAAGTTTGAAAAAAAAAATACCAATAACTATGTCCTCCTAAGTGAAAAATTCGATTGTTGACATTCCATGATGGACAACAGACATTACAGATCACACCAGCTTACCATGAGCTTATTGTTCACAGGTGAGCTAAAAATCAATTTAGGAAACTAATCATGACTTCTATCTAGAGTTTCGATGTTTGTCTGTAACATTTCCTTCTTGAACAATCTAAGCATCCTAAGATCAGCCTTCTGAACTTGAGAAAGGATGTAACCCTTCAATGTTTTATAATTTCTGTTTATTTATTGGCAACCCAAAAACTACTACCTTTTAATATCTCGGACAAACTACAGAACTGAAGGATCGCTGGCTCCACCAACTGACCTCAGACAATGCAATCCAAGTGAAATATCAAGCAATTTAATTTTTTGTAAGGGGTTTTACACTGTTTTATACAATCTTTAGTTATATTATTGCAAAGAGTATCAAACAACAATGGCATAAAATAAAAACCAAATCATTGGATAGTAACCTAAATCTTGTAACTACAGCTTGAGTAGCTGTTTAACACTTAATTCCATTCTTAGTGATTTGATTGGTCAATTGATTGTTTGATTGACAGCAGGGACTTGGATTGGATCACTGTTTGAGGTGGGTATGGCTAGGAATCTGTAAATTAAACAAATACTCACATCAGTGGTTGATTTCCACTCATATCCAACAATAAAACACTTGAATCCATAGAAACATGCCTTCTCATCCTTAACATAGTCAGAGGCTGTCTCCAGAGAAAACATCACTTCATTACCTACAGGTAGATAAGGAAATGTAAAACAGTTAATGTGTTTTGACTTTTGATTTGCCCTTTCTCAAACAACCCAGTTTTTTACAACCCTAACCCATTTCCACACAATGACACTTTTTGACTTAAATTGGCGAAAATTTGAACTCGGCCCAGATATTATGGGGTAAACATTCTGACCATCATCAGCTTTTTTAACCTTAAATGTACTCTTTAGAGTGCACACAAGGTATTTCTAAGGTTTGTCCTAGTGACCAAATTTTTTAACTCATTCAACTCAATATTGAACTTGATTAAGATATTAAGCACACAAACATTCTGTCCAAATATCAAGACATTTTAGGCAAAAATGAGACCTCTGGACACAAGATTTTCTAAGATTTGACCTTTTAACCTGGTTTTTACCCCATGTGACCGACTATCAAACTTGATTGAGGGCTCGCGGAGACAAGCATTCATTGCATTTAAAGAACAAATGAAATGACATCCACTTTGATTGTTAATATGAATGTAAGTGGATAAAAGTGTAGCTCAACTGCTCAACTTTCTTCAAGATATATTGATGAGATCAGTTTTAATAAAATCCTTAGAGAAATGAGAACAACATTGCATTTTCTGGGTTTCTGAAGGACAGAGAGGGCAAAGACTGTAGAGCTTCCATAAGGGCCCTAAAAAAGTTTGTTTTATCAAAACCATACTAGTCTTTTTTACTGAAAACTCTATGAACTATCTAAAGGTAGTGGGATATTTAACATCTTCAAAAGATAAATCAATCTCTGTATTAAGACTAAAAACTCATATAATGTTGTTGTGATCTGTATAAGTAAATACACACATTATGACTAAGATAATTATTCCAAAATAATAACAATCTGTAAAGAGAACGATTTAAACAAGTAACACACTGGTATACCTGGTATTACTACTGATGCTTTGGGCCAATTGTTAGTACCATGAAACTTCTTCAGTATTGGCCAGTATGCCACCTTCACTGGTTCCTGTTCCTCTGATGTCCCTGGTAGTGGTGGGGGGACCATCTCAGGTCGGTGAAGGGCAGGAACAAACAACTGAAGGGTGTCCTCTGCCTGGGCTGTACCACACTGAGGATCAAACTCTACTACCATCCATTTAACTGACTCTGGGAATGTCACCTAGAAATATTTGTGAAATACAATCTATCAGACAAAACGGGACTGTCATAAAAAGAAGAATCAGAGAAAAGGGCTAATTTTCAGTGAAGGGTAATTCTCAAAAGTTTATTGGTTGAGGGTCAATAGATGATGATTAATACCAAATATCAAAGCTCTAAGCTTTATTGTTTGGAAGAAGAAGATTTTCAAAGATTTCCTACTTTATTCCTTTGTAAAATCAGGGATTATACAGAAAAGGGCTAATTTTGAGAGTATGGTAATTCTTTGAAGTATTTTAGTAAAGGGTCAATGGATGATGATTTATACCAGATTTCAAGGCTCTCGGCCTTATGGTTAGGGAGAAGATTTTCAAAGATTTCATTCTTAATTGTATGTAAAATCAGGGATGGCACAGAAAAGGGCTAATTTTCAGATTACTTTTCAAGTATTTGTAGAGGATCAATAGATGATGATTTGTGTATGCGACGTCGAGACATGGCTAACTTTTACTAATGCTTCCCAGTTTTAAGACACACTATTTCAGAATATTATTCATCTGTATATATATTTTATTATTGAAAATGATGGTGACTCCTTGTACATTTAACACGATAAAAACTTAACTGCATGTTTTCTTTTGAATAGGATTTGAAGAAAACAAAAATAATTAGTTATTGGATTAATTAATTAATCTGTTTGTTTCTTAATTGATCCATTAATTGATCCTAGAACGATCAAAACTAATGGTTGGCAATACAAATCTGTAGATGCCAAAATCCAGTACTGTTTTTATCGATCAATTATAATTCAAACATTCTAATTGCAATCTTTATGATTTGTATTATATTTGCTACTCTTCACGATTATCATTGTATACAGTATTATTGTATAATGGGCCAGAGGCCTTGTATATATATATGAATAAAGAATTTACACCATATATCAAAGCTCTAGGCCTTATGGTTTGGGAGAAGAAGATTTTCAAAGATTTCCTTCTTTATTTCTCTTTAAAATCAGGGATTGCACAGAAAAGGGCTAATTTTCAGAGTACAGTAATTCTTTGAAGAATTTTAGTACAGGGTCAATTGATGATGATTTATACCAAATATGAAAGCTCTAGGCCTTATGGTTTGGGAGAAGAAGATATTTAAAGATTTCCTTCTTTATTTCTATGTAAAAACAGGGATAGCACAGAAAAGGGCTAATTTTCAGGGTACAGTAAGTCTTTGATGTATTTTGTTAGAGGGTCAGCATATGATGATTTATACCAAAAATGAAAGCTCTAGGCCTTATTATTTGGGTAGAAGAAGTTTTATCACTCGGTTGCCATGGCAGCCAAAGTTTTTCATGGATTTCGATTCTCTGAATTATTTTGAAAGACCATGACCTAAGTATCATTTCTGTGAAGTTTGGTTGAAATTCTATGGTTAGTGTAGGAGGAGAAGATATTTTTGTAATTGTGAATGGATGAAAGGACAGATGGACTGACGGACGCCAGATGATGACCGATCACAATAGCTCATCCAGAGCACTATGTGCTTAGGCGAGCTAAAAATTGTTGATTGTGGTCCTCAACATCTTTGAATTCTGACCAAGACAGAACTTTGTTGTCTGGTAACAGGTTAATTTTTTTTTTTTTTTTTTTTTTTTTTTTTTCAATTCAAAATTTTAATTGCATAATATTATATAATATTGTTGCAATACTACAAATACATTTTGACAAAATATATAGGATGTGCACAAACATATTAAACAGATAGTGAAAATAATAGACCAACATATAAGTCATATGGAATTTGTAAATAATGGTCAAGAGTGTTGGGTAGTTTTCATTAAAAGAAAAGTATGTTTGGAATAAAATGATTCATTTCTCAAGTCAAGTGTAGAGTTCACGGTTCTTATTGGCTTCAAACAAAAATTTTGATAATTTAATTAGAAATCCTTTTCTGTCATTTGTCATCATTAGCTTAAATTTATGGATGTTTGGCCATGTACGATAGAAATTAGGCAAAAAATTCTTCCTTAGATCATAATATAAAGGACAAATAAGTGCAAAATGATATTCATCTTCAATCAAATTTAAATTACAGTGTTTGCAAATTCTTTCATGTTTAGGAATGTTGCTGTATCTACCTTCTTCAATGAATAGCTTATGTGATGAGCATCTAAATTTAGAGAAGAAATTTCTATGATTAACGTTATTGATACTATTAAGATATTTTTCACTTTCGAAACAAATTTTATACTTGTTATATAATTCAAGTTTAGTGCTCGACTCTTTTTCAGAAATCCAACTTTGAATGTAATTATCTTTAATTCTTGAAATAACAAGACTTATATCGGTCTGGTCAATAGTAGGTTTCTGGTAAATATAGGATAATCCCAAATTATCCAATAGAGACATTAAATCTATACGGAATGAATTCGTATAATTACCATGTACGTCTTTTAGGTTAAAGATTTTATAAATCAGAGCATTTTGGTTTTTAAGTATTCGATACCAATATTTAACAATAACTATTTTCCTTTGTATTGACAGTGGATATCTTCCAAATTCTCCGTAAACACTTACCAGAGGAGTTTGTTTCTTAACACCTAAAAGTTGTTAATGCAGCAGTTTTATCTTAATTTTTCTTCCTGAATAAAATAATCCATTATCAGAGGACAATTTTTTATATAGTCCTAATCAAAAAAGTTACAGACAGCAATGAAATTTAAATTTTGGAATAAGAAAACATTGCAATTTCTTCATTTGCCACAATATTTCCAAAGCTTTTTCAGGAGCATGAAAAAGTGTGATTGAGCGGGAATATGTAAACTTCTTAACAGATTCCCATTTATTCAGGTGAAGTAAAAATCTTGCCTTATAGTTTGCTACTGTAGCAGGTTTATATGGGTGTTCACTCTCCAATATTGCATAATGTTGTGAAGTTGTGCCCCCATTCATGACCTCGGCTGTCTCAGTTTTAGGGGGTGGTGGAGGGTACATCTGGGTGATGAGACTGGCAGCAGAAGGGAGAATCTCCTGTATCAAACCCAGAACCTGAACTGCTCCCTGAAGTAAACACATATAAATTGTGTTTGCGTATGATTAATGCTGAAATGTAAAAATACTTTATCAACTTTTTTCCAAATAAATGATACTTCAGAACAAGTTATTTTCCTTCCAGAATTTTACCTCCCATATTTTTTGACAAACGGGGCAAAATCTCCATTACCATTTTGTAAAGGTGGACATTATTCCCTTCTTCAGATAATTAGTCAGAGAATTATTCTCCTGAATCAAATTCACTAGACTTTACTCCATCAAAAATACAAGGCATACATTTCCCTCTTACTAATAGCCCTCGTTCCACTACCAATGCAAGCAGGAATACTTATCCAATATGGGCTAGACAGAAAGATAAGTGAGCTAGAAACTAGATAATCAAGAGGTATGAAATTCACTTGTATGGCTAGGTGCAGGATATTTCTTTCTTTTTCATGTGCATGCCCTTGGTGGGTTCTATGTGCATGTGCACTGGTTTCAAAGAGAACCTTTCAATAATCAATAGGGTTCATCCTTATGACCTAACAATTATTCTGGCTGAGTGTCATGAAGATAGAGCCTAAATTGGGGCTCTACAGTGTAAACAAAAGAATTGTCATTAAGGCCCCTTTTCCACTCTTTTCTAATAGAAACTTCCCAAAATCATTAGGGTTCATCCTTATGGCCAACAATTATTCTGGCCAAAATTCATGAAGATTGAGCAAAAATTGGGGCTTCTATAATGTAAAAAAAGAAATTGTCATTAAGGCCCCTTTTCCTGTGTTTTCTAATAAAACCTTCTCAAAATCAATAGGGTTCATCCTTATGGCCAACAATTATTCTAGCCAAGTTTCATGAAGATTGAGCAAAAAATGAGCCCTCTAAAGTGTAAACAAAGAAATTGTTATTAAGGCCCCTTTTCCAATGTTTTCAAAGAGAACCTTTCAATAATCAATAGGGTTCATCCTTATGACCTAACAATTATTCTGGCCAAGTTTCAGGAAGATTGAACCTAAACTGTGGCCTCTAGAGTGTAAACACTTCAATTGTTGATACCACACACTTCAGGACGCATGACGGACGGCAGAAATTCAATGATTACAAAATCTCACCATGAGCACTTTGTGCTTAAGTGATCCAACAAAACAGAACAGATTTACAGAAATAGTGACTTTAATCATAGAAAGTGCATCATTCAGCAGGTTAAGTTGGATGATTTTTTTCATTGGCTGAAAAAGATTATTAAAATCATTCTGTAAAGTCTGTAGGATATATCCTTACCTAGCCAATACAAACTCTACTCTTTATATTGTTATACATTCTCAAATTCAAAATAAACAATGGGATTTCATCTAAGATGTGGTCAGCCTAGTCTGAAAGTTAGGACAAGTGAAATTTTCAAATAAGGACAAGTAAACAAAGAAAAGTTTTACACCCCTACTATCATTTAAATTGATTATAACTACTTACAGCCCCATATCACAGAAAAAGACATTTTGTAACTGGAATAAGCCAACCTACCCTAGGATCCTGTGAGGCCACTGGTCCAATATAGGCCAAACAGAGAGGTAAAAGTGATGAAAATAGCTGGGAGTCTCCCACAGTTTCCTTCACAATGTGTGGTTTGATGTTCTGTGCTCGTATCAGTAAGTCATTGGCTACCCGACATATGGCACTGACAATGTCTATAGTATTCTTCCTGGCCTGCAGCTCCGCCAAAGTTTTGTTGTTTTGGTGATATTGTTCTCCATCTTTAGATGCACTTAAAAAAACAGACAGAAACATTCTAGCTATAAACAGGGTACAGAGTTTAGTATACTATGACTGCTCACTTCAAAAAAAATTATTATTTACTACTTTATTTTGAAAATCAAAGAAACTAATTCCAGCAAATTATTTTCTCTTTCCTTCTTTTTGGCATCTGAATGAACAACAATCCATATACATGGAGCAAATTTACTCCAAATCTTTTTCCTGCTTTTTAAAGCATAGATGCTTTAAGAACCAAACATGGCTTTAATGTTACGATACAAACTCAGATTTCAATTCTACAATTTTATATTTAGTTTCTTCCTCTCTGCTCTCTTTCTATACAGTCTCTAAACTGCAGTTCTGTCTTTATTGGACAGTATCTGTTGAGAAAAAAGTATGTGACCTGTCATGCAAGAAGAGACAACCTGGAATACTTCTGAAAGAAATATTGAAATAAGACTTCTGGTCCAGCATTGGTTAATTAAACATGGTATTTCAGAATGAACAGATGGAAAGGTAGAATGACTATTTCTGATTAAGAAAATATACAAATTTACAAGTCAGCACATCCTGACCAAGACCAATAGTTTTCCCAATTTTACGACTTTCCTTTTAAACAAGACAGGTCATTAACATATCGAGGTGTGATTGAGATATTTCATTTGTGCATATGAATTACATAGACAGATTCTTGTACTTATCCATCAAAATTATCAGCTATTGAAACACAACAAGATACCTTCAAATAACACTTATGCTCAAGAAACAATGTATGGGAAACAACTAGAAATATGTCACAGCATGGATGGCTCGCATAATTGCTTGGTGCATGACCTTCAGTGTGACCTTGAACTTGGGGACTATCTGACACTACTTGATGAATGACACTGGTACTCTTCAAGGGAAACAACTGTGCCACATTAATTTGAAATTCACGAAGATATAATTTGGAAGATATAATTGGGACAAGAATTTGACACATACACTAACATAGCCACTCACTCAAAGATAGAAGTTACTCTATTTGCCTGTCAATTTAAAACTATAAAGCCATGCCATGTGGTCTACCTGTAATAGAGTATCTGTGGTATCTGTCCTCTCATGTGATTGGTTCCATTATTGCTTAGTGAACATGCTGTATAGGTGAACGTGGTTCCGTCTGGACATTTCACTTTACTGATGCCCCCATCACCATTCAGCGTTCTTGGAAATCCATGATTACGCAACCGTATAGCATATTTCACTCCTTCCTATAAAGAAATAGATAACAAGGCAAGATAAATATCCTTGAAGCAAAATTAAAAAAGAAAAGCATGTTTACCTTAGTGATAACAAGAGCCCTCGGAGACAGATTATGCTCCCCGAATAAGGCTTTTGTCACAGAACTTTATGCCATTATTGGACAAAAAACTTTTTATTGAATGCAACTATAGTTTGAGAGTTCAGTTCACAAGAAATTTGGAAGTTTGACAAACATTGAAGGAAGCTGTTTGGCTTCACAGGCCTGATTCTAGTAAAATTCAATATCATTATATGGTAAAGGGTTAAATATTTTACCTTCACTATCCAAGTTATCAATGAAAAATTTCTCCATACAAAAAATGACGACTCTAACTTGAGTAGTCTTGCAGAAACAATAGACTGATTTATTTTAGAATAGGATATATGCAAAATGTAAAGCTACATGGCATTAAGCCCCCTTTTAGCATGGTAAGGCTCATTGGGTCAAAAATTGAAATAAAAATTACCTAGGGCTTTTAATGAACAACATTTATGTAAAGTAACAAGAAATTTTGGCAATTAGTAAAGGAGGAATATTTGAAAATTAATGACCTTGACAATTTGACCTTGACCTTGACCAATGACTTTGAACTTAGTACCAACAGAAAGTCCATGTCATAAGCAATGCACATGTAAAATATGAAGGCTATATCACTTACCATTGTTGACTTATGGGAGATGTTAAAGTTAGAAATTTCGAAATTTTGATATTGAGAAATGACCTTGACCTTGACAGATGACCTTGAACCTCATACCAACAGAAAGGTCATGCCATAAGCAATGCACATGTAAAATATGAAGAGTGTGTCACTTACCATTGTAAACTTTTAGACAATGTTAAAGTTAAACTTTTCGAAATTTTGACATTTAGAAATGACCTTGAACTTGACAGATGACCTTGAACTAAGTACCAAAAGAAGGTCCATGTCATAAGCAATGCACATATAAAATATGAAGGCTATATCACTTACCATTGTATACTTATGGGCTCTGTTAAAGTTATTTTTTTAGAAATTTGACCTTGAGAAATGACATTGACCTTGACAGATGACCTTGAACTTAATTCCAAAAGAAGGTCCATGTCATTAGCAATGCACATGTGAAATATGAAGGCTATATCACTTACTATTGAAAACTTATAGACAATGTTAAAGTTAAAATTTTCAAATTTTGACCTTGAGAAATGAACTTGATCCTGACAGTTGACCTTGAACTTAATACAAACAGAAAGTCCATGTCAAAAGCAATGCACATGTGAAATATGAAGGTTATATTACTTAACATTGTAAACTTATAGACAATGTTTAAGTTAAGATTTTCTAAATTTGAACTTGAAAAATGACCTTGACCTTGAATGATGACCTTGAACTTGGTACCAACAGAAAGGGTTTGTCACAAGCAAAGCACATGTGAAATATGAAGACTTCATCTGTTACCAATCAAAAGTTATTGCCTGTTTTAGTTTTTGCAAGGAAAAAAGACAGTTAACGTAAAGGAAATAACATTAAGGCCCCTTTACCCATGATGCATTTTTTCAAACGATAATTCCTGTTTGTTTAAGGTCAAGGAGATCTGATTTGCTACTCAAATATGAAATTTCATGAAATTCTAACAATCAGTCTTGGAGAAATTGGCAAAAAACTAGTTTTTACATTAAGGCCCCTTTTTCCATGACGCAGCCTTGAAATAAGAAAAATAAAAAAAAACAGGTCTTGGAAATTTTCTAGGAAGATTATTTATGAAGTATCGTCCAATTAGGCCCAAGGGTTGCTGAGATATGACTTCCGACAGACGGACAGCCGGACGGACGGACACACAGGCTGGCAACTATATGCTCCCCCACGAAATTTTTTCGGGGAGCATAAAAATCAACATATAGCCTTTTCTCTTCTATAATTTTAAAATATAAAGTAAGTAAAATTAAAGTAAAGTAAAATTTAATACACCAGAAATGATGACATTACCCTTTAGTAAAGAGATTTTCTTTGAGAATAGTTTATCTCGACCTTATCTTTAAGCTTACTTTGGCCAGCTTGATTACTTTTCTTAACCCATTCCATAACAAAATTTTAGACTTGTTCAAATTGAAAGGAGTTGCAGACGACAATTCAAAGTATATGAAGTTTTAGAATTTTCAATTCTCTGGGTAGAAAACATTTTCCATGGTTTCTTAATTGCTTTTCTTGAGGGGTATCAAAAAGGTCATTGTGTGGAAATAGGTCAACCAGACTTGATTAACCCATTCTATCACAATCCTTCTATTTTATGTCCCTCAATAAAGAGTTCAAGAAATATTGTGGAAAATGAAAAAATTAATTGCTTGTTAGAAGCTATTTCTTCATTTTCCGCATTGTTTTTATCCAGAAAGACTGAGATATCAAAAAGTGGCATCAACTAATACACTGCAACTCCACTATAACGCTGTAGGTTGGGTCCAGGAAATGAAACAGTGGAAGAAGTGGAGTTATTATGCTATTATACCCCCCCCCCTGGTAACTGAATAATTTGACCACTGGAAACAGAACCAAACACCATATAAATAAAGCTCCCACATTGACTTTAATGTAACAAATTTACTTTTATAGATGTTCCTAGCCTAGAAACAACAACTGAGTTCAGCATGTTTAGAATTACTAAATTCTACCCTTACCTTCCCGGAGTATGGGAACTAAATAATCCATTAATTTCTACAGGTCTACAACTTATGTTTCTCTTTCAGTCACTTGATATTAAAAAGCTAAACATTCAAATATGTTTTATCATTGTTGATAGTCGGCATTAATCTTTTACATCAATGTAAATATTTCCATCCTTAGACAAAAGGGATAAAATATATGTATCCGGAACAGCGACATGACAATTTGTTGAACATCTGGGGTTACTGACATGTTGAGAAAATGAGACATTGATTGACGTTCGAACCTCTTTGCAGTAAAGGACTTTGTCTAATTTCATTACCATTGTTAAAAATATGGTAACAATGAAATAATAAAGAACCTAGTCAAAACTAGGTTAAACTCTGTTACGGGTAAAGATACAAGTTTGCTTATACTTATAACTTTGAATACAATGAAAGTCATAATAATTGGAAAATTCCTGGATGGTAAAACATCTAGATTCACTTTAGACTAGGTCTAGGACTGACAAAATGTTGAACACTTGGGGTTAGTGACAAGTTAAGGAAATGTCACATGGATCAACTTTCAAACTTTTTTATGGACTTTGCATAAATTCTTTACCGTTGTTAAAAGTATGATTGCAATGAATTATCTAAACCTATGCATTTTCCCATCGGGATTTACGCTGAACAACTGCACATGGAGGAAATTGGATTTAACTTAAAAATTTGCAACCGGTAAAAAAACACACTGGAATTTATTTAGAACTCTTCATGTGTAACATAATTTACCTAATTCAAAAACTGTAGGTTACCTAGATTGACTGTGGAGTATTTGGCATAATTCTGTCCATTGAATTAAAAAGTTATCTCTGGTACTTCGGATTAAGATTTTTTTCTCTAGCAAAACCTTTTGAATTGCATTTGTATGTTTAATTCATTAATATTAATTATTGATTCAAACCTAACAAAGCAATTAACCTTAGGTATTAATCACTACTACTGTTCACTCTAAGTTATGAAATACTTACCTGTCTAATACTTACCTGGCTTCAGGTAATTATCGATTTTTATATGGCTCCATCTTTTACAATCAGATGGTAAAATCAGTGTTAACATCGAACCCAAACCATCATGGCAGCGACAAAAAAATGGTCAACCCCCAAAAAGAATTTACGGAAAGGGAAAAAATGTTATTATTGAGGAAAATTCTAGGCTTTTCAGACAAGTATGTTTTAATACTGGACAAGTAGAAAATCATATTGGGGGACAGGAAGGGAAAATCTGTATTTCCACACCAAGGAATTATGATTAAATATCCATTTAATTTTTACCTTGATGGGTATTGGACTGTTAAATTTAATAACAGAAAATATCGTTCACACATTCATTTTGTTTAAAGAACAAATCAATATTTACCTTGATGGGTATTGGCCTGTCAAATTTAATCTCAGCAATATCATTCACACATTCGTTTTGTCCATAGGACCCTTTAATTATCTCCATACTGTGCCATCTTTGTTGGTGTGAGGGATCATGGTGATGGCCAGAACTTTGCTAAAATATTCAATATACCTTATAACATGTAAATCATTTTATCCTTAAGATTTTATTTTTTTTAGTCTTTTTAGCCTGTCTTGGTTTGCAAAATTTCAGACCTGTCAAAATTCAAGGGTTTTGCTGATGAAAATTTAAAGAGGATTTAATTGGAAACGTAACCATATAATAGGGAGGTAAAATGATGTGGGAAAAAAGAAAAAATTGTTTGTTACACGCTATTTCTTCTTTTTTACAATGTTTTCTCAATTATCAGAGAGACGTAAAAAGCAGGGATTGAACAGGAAACGGTAAAATAATAACTTTTTGAAATTCGATTCATTAAACTATCTTTAACCAATTGTTAATATCCCAGCAAATTTTTCCTGTTCATGTACTTTGCTGATATCACTAGTAATAAGCCTTGGCTCCTAAATGCCTTTCCAATAAATGTCAGTCACTGTAACTTTTGAACATGCACAACTACCTTTTATCACATTTCAAAGAATAAAGCCAGCTTAAAGTATGCTGCTGTCAATCAAAAAAATGGATAGATCTATCAAATTGTTCATTTATATGAAAGTGAACTTTAAACTCAAACATAGAATTTGAACGCTACTGTAAAGTATATGAATCAAACACTAACCTCATCTAGTAGTTCCAGTTCATAGTTATAATCTCCGCCCCCTCCATATAGACACACCCCTGCTATCACAATACCGGGCTTGTCTACCATAAACTCTATAGCATCTGGGGAACCATTCCCTGTGTTCCAGTATGCTGTCTGACTGTTACGTGTAAATCTGTTTGGCGTCACCAATAACGGGCGTGAAGTTGAGGTCACATCTGTCTGAAAAGAAAATCCACTATAGAAAAACCTTCCGAATGTTAACAGTGAAGAATACAAGGTGAGCAGGGGGATGGATGATAGATGAAATGTGTGGTTATATGAATTTTGAGCTGTCTGCACTAAATGATATTCTGAAGAATAAAATGTACACCCTGAGATTGCACTCTCTCTCCTTTTTCTACTTATTATTTTAAAAACCCGAGATTTTGTTAAGGAGCAAATCCAAGATGGATTATGCTCACTGATATTGCAGACCACAGCCACAAAATTTATCTCTCTTGGGTTTTATTTAAGAACATCTCAAAATATGGCCTCTTCATAAAATAAGACATGAATAAAATCATATGTTGGTTTAATCATCAACTCCTTCCACCTTTTTTTATTCCCCTAAAGTAAAAAAAAAATCCTTTCTACCCAAAAAGACAAAGGACTATCATATTTCAGCTAAAACTGTTGTCTTCACCTTCTTTCAGGTTAAATGGGCAAAAAATTTAGTTGGCTTGTAATGGAATTACCGTAATTTGTCCATATATTCGGACACAGTTAAATAATTATATTTTTTCGTGTCCGAATACATAGATAATTACTCAAGCCAGTGTCCGAATTTATAGATATATCGTTGTGCGGCCGGGAACAACCATTGCAGATTTTCATGAGACACAAACTGTTTTGCTTAGACACTGAATTCATTTCAACAGTAAATAAACTTGATATGTGTTCACATTACGTTCGTAAATTTATTTTATTTTATTTTTTTCAGATTGTTTCAAGATACCGGCGAAGATGACGTGAAATTAATGATCATTCACTGATTAAAAACCTAAATAAACGATTTACATTTCTAAAATGCTGTTTTCTTCGTTTTAACGATTGATGGAACAGAATCGGTAATTTATTTTAATCTACCAATATTATATATCCCCTTTCGGATGAGAAGTTAATAATTTTGTGACAAATTAACAATTAAATTTCTCGCATTTTCAGTATTTAGTGAAAACTTCGTAGCTACGACTGAATCTTTTCAAAGCATATCATTGCATTTTTTTCTTGATTTGATACGGCCGATGACAATACCCTCGATGAGCTCCGGATACGAGGGAAGTGTAGTAAAATCGAAAGTAGGTTCAGGTCAATTTGACTAATTTTATAGGGTCACACATGTGATTCGTAGCCATCCTTTCAGAGAAGGTCCTGTCGGGGTAAGAAAATTAAGAAATCAGAGAGAGAAACCAAGCGTGATATTTTAATTGCATCACCTTCACGGTTCGTAGCTTAAGGATATCGAGGTGCGTGCCTATTCTCGGTCACTGTTATAAACAATATACACCTGTTGACACTTTACCCAGACAGTTTGGAGATACTGATCGCCAAGATCCCAAATTGCCGATAATGGATGTGGTATTTGTTAACCTTATATTTTATGTACGTAAATTCGGTGTCCGAACTTATAGATAAATTCCAGACATCATTTGTCCGAAATAAGAGGCACAAAATTAATTATTTCATGAAATAATTAATGGTGTCCGAATTCTTGGAGTGTCTGAATATATGGACAAATTACGGTATCTCATAATTACACCAGCCAGGACAGACTGTATTGACACAAGCTGAACAAAACTTTTCATTTCTGATCTTTTATCTGTATAGATTAAGAACATATTATCTTACTATTCAAACAATTTTTTTTAACCTAGGACTATGTTAGTATCTGTATCAACCTCTTATCTAGAGTTAAGTATAACAAAGTTGCAGATTTAAAACACTTGTATTGTACAGTTACGCGAGATTGGATAACAACAGTTGGATAACATTAGTTACTTAGTAAACTATGGGATAAATTAAGTCACTTTTCCCAGTGCTTTTAGAGGCTCATTTAGGCTACTTCTTTTTTATCTTTTCAACCAATACTAGGTAAAACATTTTGGCCAAAGGACCTATTTTACAGCAATTTCTCCTTTTGTCATAATTTTCTGTACCCCATGTGGTACCTCTTGATGAATAAAAGAATAATTGACCAATTACTGGCCCTGCCTAGTTATTACATTGGCCCTGCACATTGATATCAACAGGATGTTCCTGTTTGATTTTAAATGGTGTTATTTTGCAAAATTTATGGCCAGAAGATCATAACAAAAAATAACAAGGTGCTAAATTATCACAAGATACGCCCGTCACACTGCTTAATATTAACTGGAGGTTTGAATAGAACTGAGGTTATTTTGAATGAGAGATCTATCCATCCATGAAGTTTCATGTTTCTAGCTATTTTACTTTTAGAGATATACTCCGGACAAGATTCCAGTATGAAAAACAACAAAGGGCAATAACTCAAAAAATAGGCTAGGTAGAGTTATGGTTCTTGTACACTGCACTCCCACTTGGTGAGCTCTATCCATCCATGAAATTTCGTTATTCTAGCTATGATACTTTTAGAGATATATTCCGGACAAGATTCAAGCATGAAAAACAACAAAGGGCAATAACTCAAAAAATAGGCCAGGTAGAGTTATGGTTCTTGTGCACTGCACTCCCTCTTGGTGAGATCTATACACCCATATATATACTGCGGACAAGGTTCAAGTATGAAAAACAACAAAGGGCAATAACTAAAAAATAGGCCAGATAGAGTTATGGTTATTGCGCACTGCACTCCGTATTGATGAGAAGAATATAACCGCCAAGTTTAAAGTCAATCGGACTTACGGTGACAGAGTTATGCTCCAGTCAAGTGGACACCGCCCGGACAACTGGACGCCTGGACACCACGGGTGATCCCATAATACGTCCTGTCTTCGACGGGCGTATAAAAATGGTTGGTTGGCAACCTTATCATTGTATCTAGAGCTTGAATATGCTGTAGCTATGACTTTTAGGTTGCCAAACCTAAAGGGGTTTCACTAAAACAGCTGCCAATGTTGGAGTTCAAAGCTCAATTTCAGGCTGAATGAATGACAGGACTGGTTAATTGATTCATTGATTGACAACTGTGATTGGTCAATTAGAATAATTTGGGGACTCACCTCGAGACCAGTAGCTGTAGATGCTAGTTCACTGACAATGGTGGCTAACAAAGAACATGTATTGGCTACCAGTACATCAGGGTAGGGTGATGTGTCTTGAATCAACTTCTGCCTCACCGGGAAGGACACAATCATCAATAGACGATCCAAAACCTCCTTAAAGGATACATAGCCACCACCCACACCAGAACTCTGGAACAAAAGTCTTGTTGTTAAAAATACTATTTAATAACAGTATGACAGACAGACACATGATTAATAATACAAACCCAATACTACTAAACTCTTCGCACACTAATGAAAAATAGCAAAGGGGACAACAGTGGAAAAAGGAGAAATTGCTTGTTACTATCAAAAACATTTCACATTGTAGTTAACAAATCACTTCATTTTGATCCATTCTTAAGTTTCATTATCAGGTACTGCTTCAAAGGAAACATTTCCCTGTTATAATATGAAATAATTAAACCCATTCCCACTCAACAAAATTTTAAACTAGTCCAAACTGAAAGGAGTTGCAGACGACAATTTAAAGTATATGAATTTTAAGATTTTTTCAACTTTTTGGGCAGAAAACATTGTGTAAATTGAAGAAATTTTTTGTTACAAGCACTTGCTTTATTTTACACAATGTTGTCTCAATCGTTTTCTTGAGGGGCCTTCAAAAGGGTCACTGTGTGGGTATGGGTTAATACAAGCACCTATGTTCATATGTTAGATGTACTTATGCTGATAAGCCTCACTATAAACAGCAATGTTTAGCTTTAAAATCAAATTCCTCAAGGAATCTAGGAAAGGTTTATGCAAGGAACATTCCTGCCAAATATCTGTAAACAATTAAAATTTTCAAAGATTCTGTGACAGAGGCCCATCCAAACAAAAATCCTCCTAAAAATCATTCAAATCAAATTAGTGCTTTCAGATTAGAAGATCTTGTTCTATAGTTTTTTGACCTTGACATTGATGAATGACCTTCCCCAGTTGCACCTTGTTGAGACCTATCTACATATCAAATAAAAGCACTGTTACTTAATTAGGCATGAAGTTATAGGAAAATGTTTAGTTGGCAGGTTAAGTTTTTGAGTAAAGTTTTAGGGAAAAGGGTTAAAATTTTGACCTTGACCTAGATGAAATGACCTTTCCCAGTTGCGCTTTGTTGAGACCTATCTACATATCAAATATTAGCATTGTAACTTAATTAGGCATGAAGTTATAGGAAAATGTTTAGTTGGCAGGTCAAGTTTTTGAGTATCATTTTAGGGAAAAGGGTTAAAATTTTGACCTTGACCTTAATGAAACGACTTTCTCTAATTGCACCTTGTTGAGACCTATCTACATATCAAATATTAGCATTGTAACTTAATTAGGGATGAAGTAATAGGAAAATGTTTAGTTGGCAGGTTAAGTTTTTGAGTATCATTTTAGGGAAAAGGGTTAAAATTTTGACCTTGACCTAAATGAAATGACCTTCCCCAGTTGCACTCTGTTGAGACCTATCTACATACCAAATATTAGCATTGTAACTGAATTAGGGATGAAGTTATAGAAAAATGTTTAATTGGCAGGTTAAGTTTTTGAGTAATATTTTAGGGAAAAGGGTTAAAATTTTGACCTTGATCTTGATGAAATGACCTTCCCCAGTTGCGTCTTGTTGAGACCTATCTACATACCAAGTATTAGCATTGTAACTTAATTAGGATTGAATTTATAGGAAAATAGGCAGGTTAAGTTTTGCAGACAGACAGACAGACAGACAGACAGACGGACACCGGTAAAACAATATGCCCCCGATCTATCGATACGGGGGCATAAAAAAAGGTGCATAATTTATTAAAAAGTATTTAGAGTTATCATCCTTTTTAGTACAAATTGGTCTTTTGACAGTGAACATACATTCTAAGTTTCAAGGGAATGTGTTCAATAATTCCAGAGTTATCACAAAATGTAAAAACTTTTGGACGATGACGACACTGACACAGAAGCTGACGATATCTCAGGTTTTCTCTAAAAATAGCCCAGCAAAATTTTTCAAAGCAATCACAAACTTATGAATGCACAATTTGTACAGTGATATCACAGTAGCTAAAATTTCTACCTTACAGTAGAAAACTTTAATATTGACATATTTTCAAACCACTTGTATATGGTTTAGTGACTTCAAATAGAAATTAAATGTGTGATCTTCAAGAGATTGAATAGTTACCTCAATTCTGGCTGTCATGTGTCCCACTAATAATGGATATCTGTGAATTTCACTCATCCTGGCTACACTATTTGTATTGTCATCCATCACCACAGACTGTCTTCTAAGGATTTCTTCTGTCTGAGGCTCACAATTAATTGGTAAAATATTGGTAAGTTTAATGGTTGGGTGACACATGGCCTCCATAATGGCTGCTAGTAACCTTCCATAGCCACCTACACTCTATAACATAAATATGGGTAAAATATTGTTGAGTTCAATGGTTGGGTGACACATGGTCTCCGTAATGGCTGCTAGTAACCTTCCATAGCCACCTACACTCTATAACATTAATATGGGTAAAAAATTGATAAATATAATTGTTGGGTGACATATGGCCTCCATAATGGCTGCTTCTAACTTTCCATAGCCACCTACACTCTATAACATAAATATAGATAAAATATCAGTGAGTTTAATGGTTGGGTGACATATTGCCTCCATAATGACTGCTAGTAACCTTCCATAGCCACCTGTATAACATAGCCACACTGTACAACATAGATATGGGTAGAATATTGGTGAGTTTAATGGTTAGGTGACAAATGGCCTCTGTAATGACCCTAGTAACCTTCCATAGCCACCTGTAAAACATAGCAACACTGTATAACATAGATATGGGTAGAATATTGGTGAGTTGAATGGTTGGGTGACACATGGCCTCTGTAATGACCCTAGTAACCTTCCATAGCCACCTGTATAACATAGCAACACTGTATAACATAGATATGGGTAGAATATTGGTGAGTTTAATGGTTGGGTGACACATGGCCTCTGTAATGACTCCTAGTAACCTTCCATGGTCACCTTCACTCTATAGCTAAAATGTGGGTAGAATATTGATAAGGTTAATGGTTAGTCGACATGTGGTCTCCTTAATGGCTGCAAGTAACCTTACTTAACCACCTTCACTCTATAACTTAAATATGGGTAGAATATTGATAAGTTTAACGGTTAGTCAACATGTGGTCTCCATAATGGCTGCAAGTAACCTTACTTAACCACCTTCACTCCATAACATAAATAGGGGTAGAATATTGGTGAGTTTGATTGTTGGGTGACACATGGCCTCCACAATGGCTGCTAGTAATATTTTCCGTGGCCAACTACAATCTATAACATAAATATGTGTAGATTATTGATTAGTTTAATAGTTGTGTGACATGTGGTCTCCAAAATAGCTGTAAGTAACCTTCCTTAGCAATCTACACTCCATAACATTAATATGGATGGAATATTGATTAGTTTAATGGTTGGGTGATTTTTTGTCTCAATAATGGCTACTAGTAATATTTTCCATGGCCACCTACACTCTATAACATAAATATGGGTAGAATATTGATTAGTTTAATGGTTGGGTGATTTTTTGTCTCAATAATGGCTACTAGTAATATTTTCCATGGCCACCTACACTCTATAACATAAATATGGGTAGAATATTGATTAGTTTAATGGTTGGGTGACATGTGGTCTCCATAATGGCTACTAGTAATATTTTCCATGGCCATCTACACTCTATAACATGAATATGAGTAGAATATTGATTAGTTTAATAGTTGGGTTGACACATGGCCTCCATAATGGCTTGTTATATTCATATCCGTCTTCTTTCTATAACATATATATGGGTAAAAATGGTTAGTCAATAGTTTGGTAAAACATGGGGGTTTAAACTTTTACTTAGATCTTTAATAAGAAGTTTTTTTTTATCAAGATTTCAAGCTTCTATAGAAGAATCTTAATAATTCTAATTGAGGAAATAAGCTTATTCATCATTGGCTTAAACAAGAAACCTTTACGTCAAATGTTTTCATTCAATTTAACAAAATCTTTCTTTAGGACGCCTTAAAAATCATATTTAGAGGGATTTTTTTACCTTGATATAAAGAAAACTAATAAGGGTGAAATATTGATGACCTAATCCATTACAAATCAATCCCTCATTTTACACACCTAAGAAAATCAAAAGTTGATTTTTTTGTGATGAAAGGAGAACTTACTTGTGACAAGTAATTTGCACTTTTCTCACATTGTTTTCTTCTGTATGGCAATAATATTGTAATTTAAACACACATTAAATTATTGTATCAAATTTGTTTGTAATTTGAACTAGTCTAAAATTTTGTTATAATGGGTTCAGTGAAACATAGTTTCTAAAATGGTTGCTGGTAGTCTTTGAGTATTTCATTACTTAGTATACTTAAAAACTTTTTTTATTTCATCTGGTAATGGGATAACCTATCAAATATTGCTATTTACCCTAATATGAAAAAAATGGAATCAGAAAAACTTTCATTCTTTTTGAGGTTGAAATATTTATATACTACTAACATATGTGTCCCCACTATTTAGTTACATATTAAGGTAAAAAAAATATTCCCTAATCTCAAATTCTGACCATGATAGTTTAGTTGCCTGTACAATTAATTTAACTGAGCAAGTATGAAAACATAAATCAAAATTGGCCTCATAGTTACAGAAATTTCATCTACACCAGAATCATGAATGACTTTAGAGTGTGACCTTAACAATTACCTAGACCTTTGAGAAAATGAAAACTTTATTGTTGTTTTTGTATCTTGTATAACTAAGATTGATAGTGAACAAGTGTGTGAAATTATATCAAAAATGGGTCCAATAGTTTAAAAGATTTCAGCTATAAAAATAAAGCCAGCGAGACAGATGCCACAAAAAAGAGCAAATACGTTTCCAACAGAGTAGAAAAAATTATCAATTAGACAAAGAAGTCTCTACTATAAGAAAACCAAGGTACTCACAGGATCAAGGTGTTGTAGTAAGTCACACAGACACACCCATTTTAGAGTGCCAGTTGGGTAAAACGCATGAAAGCACGCTCTAAATGTATGATGACACTCATTTAGGATTTCCTCTAAATGTTTCCCTGTAACTTGTGTGCCTGGTGCATTGTCTGATACAAACACTTTGAACTGGTGAGGGTTCACCTCCTCTGCAAGAATACGGCGTAACAAATCTTGCGTGCTTCCTAAACATTCTGCTAGTCTAGTGGTTTCTGGAACAACCTTTTTCACTGATGCTGAAATAGAAAATAGGTTTTAACGAATCATTTTACTTATCTGTTATATGCATCCGACAACCAATCTTGAAACACTAGTTACACTACGTTGTTTGATATCCAAGTTGATATTCCTGTAGGAGTCATTGAGCGGGACAAGGTCAAATAGCACATGAGTTGGAGTACAGAAACAGTTTCCATTGAGACCCTTGCCTACATAACCCAAAAACAATTGGACACTTCCTTGAACCAATGGCAACAATTGAATGAAGTTTCATAGTTTTAGGTAAACTGGTTCTAAAGTTAGAGCATGGGAACAAAAAATGCTATGGAAAGATTGATGGACAAACAGATTGATGTACATGCCAACAGATAGAATAAGACTAATATACCACCCTCATCTTTGTAGGTGGGGTACTATAAGCTGAAGTTAACACGAACAAGACTAAAACTTTTTTATATTCGACACAAGATTTTTCAGAGGACCATTTCCAAGGCTTATGGCCACACTATGCCTTATATACTATGCCTACTAAGGGCACTTTCTATAATGTTGTGCTAACACCGTCATTTTCTTAACCCATTACCATATGACAATATTTTTGACTGGTGCAAGTTGAAAGAGTTTGCAGAGGACATTTCAAAATGTATTAAAATAAACCAGATAGAAATAAGACATTGCTTGCTACAGGCAATGATGTTTTCCAAAGCCAGTTTTCATTAATGCCCAAGAATACAGGGTTGTGTAGTAATGGGTAAAGAAACCCTGTTAATAGTGCTCCAGTGATTGGTCTCTTAAAACAAATTTAATGATACATTATACAATTATAGAAAATTGTTACCTCCATCTGGATAGACCTCTGTGACATAAATCTTGAGAAGACGTAGACATGCTCGACTAATGTAGACTAGCTTGCCCAGATCTGTCATGGCAAATAGATAATTGTTGCCCTTCAGGTTGTCTATCTCCATGGTTATATAGTGAAATGTGTTCCAACTCCATTCCAACAGCTTCAGTATGGCTTCAAAGCATTCCTGTAACATGAAAAAATAAACAGGGCTTAAACTTAATACTACTTAGTAAGAAAAGTCATAAACACTGGTTTTATTGGCTTTAGGCTTAGATGTGCCATATTTATTCAATGGACAATATTTGAACGTTCTATGAAATACACATCTTGAAAAAATAAAAATCAATATTGACATAGTTACATCCTAAGATGGGACATTGTCATTTTAAGACAGATTACTGTTAGATGATTTTATCTGAACATTTTTATAATATATAAAAGCGGGAAAAACACAGAATTTACAACTGCTTTAATCATGCAGTATGAAAAGATGACATATAAATACTTAATTACTTATTTCATTGTATATGTATACAATAAATTAATCGATAACATGAAAAGTGTGAAAGATTATATTTGTAGAGAAACTCCAAACAATACCAAATTAGATTTGATAACTGTTATCCACTTTTTGTGCTAACTTTCAATATTAACTGTTACTAAAATATGCACAGACAATTTCTTTTGGCAATAAGGGTCAGACATGTAAAAACATGTGGTTCCATAAAGAATTCAAACAGAAAGAATATATTTTTTATAACTTGACCAACCCATTCCAAGCAATCCAACTACTGAATGATATTGCTGAAAAGAAATTTGGAAAAATAATGTGAAAAAGAGTAAAAAATGCCCTTTACCATCAACTTCTCCAATTTTTCTACACTATTTTCTACCAAGATAGACAGATATTTAAATTTCAATCAACTTGAAATTGTTATATGCAACTCCTTTAAGTTGTGACCAATCTTAAACTTAGTTATCTGGTAATTGGGATAATTTAGTTTGCTTAGCCGCTATGAGCCTTGGTATCCAAGATTTTTTTTTCCAACACCAGACAGTTTTTTGTAAGAATGGTCCAATTTGAAAGAAAGTGCAAGTGACTAATTCAACTTAATGAAAGTTTAAAAATCTTTCTTGCCTAGCAATATCATTTTTTTACAAAACTCTTTTATTCAGGGGCATAAAAAAGCAGAATAGTGTGGGAATGGTTAAAACCTGTATACTTACAGGAGATACAGTGGTGGAGAATTCCTGACTGAGAACATGAGCTGTCTCTACACAGTCTGATTTTCTAGTGACTGTCGTGTTATCTCTGGATGGCAGGCGGTACAGTAGCTGAGGGATCTGACCTGCGTTCACATCTGTACCATTGTTGGATTTCTTTGATCCTTTGAATTTGAACACCACCCTGTGGATAAAAATTGTTAGGTGAAGAGAACTTCTACAAAAGTCACTTTCCTATTTTTGAATTTTAACATGCGAAATATTCTTCCAACATACAAATTCCATCAAGTGATTACTTATAATTGAGATTATCACCCAGCAAAGCTTAAGGTCTGAATTTTATATCTAACATTAACCCTTTAAGTTTGACCATGATGCACAATAGACTCAGTGTGATCACAAAAGCTCACCTTGAGCATATTATGCTCCGGTGGGCTAAAAATGCGGTTAAGAGTGAACACAAATTTTGATAGCTTCTTTTACATCAAAATAGTCAAAATATGTGGGTATATAATTGATTGAATACTATGATGTAGTAGAAGTCCCCTTATTTTTTGTTTGATTCTGTCAGTGCAGAAATTTTTGAAATTTCATTGAACTCTGAATCTTGTGAACTATCAAAATTTTCCAGCACAGCTAAAATGAAATGATTGATTGTATGGGGTTTGACACCACTTCCAACAGTTTTTCAGTAATATTGCAGCAACTAGTGTCCCTAACCATGACTTTCAGTCACTTTGCATGCCGGTGCAATCACAATCTCACCCCATTTAGGCACAAAAATTTTGCATTGCCCATTACTAAAAGATCAATGGCACAATTTGTGATAACAGAGATAAAAGGCTTGAATATAACACTAGCTTTTTGACCCTAACTATTACATATAGTTGCCTATAAACTTCAAACTTTTACTGGCTTAGATAATCACAATCTGAGGTTTTCTTTTGACAAGGGTCAGAACACAGGATTGAAGACGACAGTTTTAAATGAAAAAGAAGACTTTTTTTGTTACAAAGCCTGTGTGGTAAAGGGTTAAGATTGACTTACTGATCTTCAGTAGTGACCACTGACTGACCACCAGAACCACAATCACTACTGGGTCCAGAGATTCTCGCCCAGGCTACATACCAACTGTTAGCTTGTAATAGAACTGGTTCATCAAATAACAAAGGATATTTCTCTCTGAAATAGATGAATTTTGATATACAGTAAAACCTTGGTAGTTCATAGCACAAGGGTCCAAGATGTTTTATAACAACTAAGCATAGTACAAACCAAAGGGAGGGCAGGTGACCAGTTGTTCAATATACTTGGAATCAGCCCCCAATTAACCCATTCCCACATGACAAAATTTTAGACTGGTCCAAATTGAAAGAAGTTGCAGACAACAATTTCAATTTGATGGAATTTTAATTTTTTCATCTTTTTGGATAAAAAACATTGTGGATAATGAATAAATTGCTTATATTCATTTTCCTCAATGTTTTCTAAAACTGTTTATTGAGGGGGCGTAAAAAGGAGGGATTGAGTTGGAATGGGTTAAGGGTTTGATTCTAAATTGATTCTGAATATATCTTGAGTCAAGTCCATTAAAGAGTGTTTGCAAAAGATATAAATTGTGGTTAACACAAATGAAAATTACTCATCTTTATTTTCATTACATTATTGCCCTGTCAAAATCAGCATTTTATTTAATCACAGTCCATGTATTCATTTCTACATCCGTCAGACTGATTTCCCTTTGTGCCTAGATCATATCAGTCAGAGTATTCTATGATCAAATGACGAAATAAAGGACTGATGATTGTGAAGAGGGAAACTGTAGATAACAATAAAATATTATTGACAAAAAAGTCTAAGGACATCCATGGAATTGCAACAATTTAAGGGAACATTTAGTCAATAACTACAGGAACCTTTACTCGATTAATTCCCCAATATTGTAAACCAAACAGCTCCTTTAACCCATTCCCACATAGTGATGCTTTTGGACGCCCCTAAAGAAAAACACTTGGGAAAACATTGTGTAAAATGAAGAAATTGCTTATTACAAACAATTTCTTCATTTTCCATAATGTTTTCTACCAAGACAATTGAAAAAATCTAAAATTTTATCAACTTTGAATTGTTGTCTGCAACTCTAATCAATTTGGACCAGTCTAAAATTTTGTTGTGTGGGAATGGGTTAATTAAAGATATATGTAAGAACCAACTTGTATGAATCAGTAGGTGTGAAAATCAGTGGCGATTTGTGATACTTTGTTAGTCCATGATAGGATAAATAACACCTACAAGTTAAAAATAGGAGTTTGTGCTAAGTTGATACTTTCTGGACTTGAAATACGATTCTAACTATGTACCAATGATGTTCAAAGTAGAGAGAGTTTTTAACAAAGACAAGAGGAGCATGATGGTCCTAAATCCCTCCCCTGAGTATGATGGTTCATGGCTTTATGATATAAACAAAATAGCAAAGCCCTCTGTCTAATTATTTTGGAAAAGATGTTTAAGAATTTCTCTTTTAATCCTAGGTGTATTGATGATCCAACCATATAGCAATAATTTCCTGAATATGGTAATGCTTTGAAGTATAGACATCAATACATACCAAGTACAAAAGCTGTAGGCCTAATGGTTAAGGAGAAGAAGGTTTTCTTAGAAATCATTATTTATTCCTAACTAAAATTAGGGATTGCACAGAAAAAGGCTATTTTTTTTAAGTAATTTGGTAGAGGGTCCATGGCTGATGATATGTACCAAATATAAAAGCTTTAGGCTTTATGGTTTCGGGAGAAGAAGATTTTCAAAGATTTCCTTCTTTATTCCTTTGTAAAATCAGGGAACGCACAGAAAAGGGCTAATTTTCAGAGTATGATAATTCTTTGAAGTATTTTGGTAGAAGTTCAATATATGATGATATGTTCCAAATATCAAAGCTCTAGGCCTTATGGTTTGGGAGATAAAGATTTTTAAAGTTTTCCTTCTTTTATTTTATGTAAAATCAGGGATTGCCAAGAAAAGGGCTTATTTTCATAATACGGTAATTCTTTGAAGTATTTTGGTAGAGGGTCAATAGATGATGAATTGTACCAAATATTAAAGCTCTAGGCCTTATGGTTTTGGAGAAGAAGATTTTAAAAGATTTCCTTCTTTATTTCTATGTAAAATCAGGGATCACAAAGAAAAGAGCTTATTTTCAGAATACGATAATTCTTTGAAGTATTTTGGTAGTGGGTCATTGGATGATAATTTGTACCAAATATAAAAGCTCTATGCCTTATGTTTTGGGAGAAGAGGATTTTAAAGATTTCCTTCTTTATTTCTTTGTAAAATCAGGGATCACAAAAAGTAGGGCTAATTTTCAGAATATGCTAATTCTTTGAAGTATTTTGGTAGAGGGTCAATAGATGAAGATGTATACCAAATATCAAAGCTCTAGGCTTTATGGTTTGGGAGAAGAAGATTTTAAAAGATTTCCTTTTTTATTCCTTTGTAAAATCAGGGATCACCCAGAAAAGGGTTAATTCTTATAATACGGTAATTCTTTGAATTATTTAGGTAGAGGGTCAATAGATGATGATGTTTACCAAATATCAAATCACTAGGCCTTATGGTGTGGGAGAGGAAGGTTTTTAAAGATTTCCTTCTTTTATTCTATGTAAAATCAGGGATCGCACAGAAAAGGGCTAACTTTCATTATACGGTAAATCTTTGAAGTATTTTGGTAGAGGGTCAATAAATGATGATATATACCAAATATCTAAGCTCTAGGCCTTCCCGCTTGGGAGAAGAAGATTTTTAAGCTTTTTCACTCCGTTGCCATGGCAACCAGAGTTCTTCATGGATTTCAATTCTTTGAAGTATCTTGAAAGAGCATGACCTAAGGATCATTTTTTGTAAAGTTTTGTTGAAATTCCATGGTTAGTTTAGGAGGAGAAGATTTTTTGTAATTGAAAACGGATGGACGGACGATGGACAATGACCGATCACAATAGCTCCCCCAGAGCACTTCGTGCTCAGGTGAGCTAATAAAGTAAGAAAAATATCGGGACCGCGGAAAGCATACAAACGTAAGCATATGTGACATTCAAACTATAATTACATTTGGAGTTAATTCCCTTTACCTATATCAGCAACAAAACCTTAGAAGTTTCAGACAACAATTCAAAGCTTGTGAACATTAAAAAAAAGCAAGGTGGAGAAGAAAATTTTGTGAGCAAAGAAGAAACAAGAGTCATCAGAGATGTAATATGCTCCCTGAATATAGCCTTGTCACAAAAAGTAAATAATAAATATGGAAATGGGTTCGGACTAAACGATAGACGAAGTTGTGGCTAAATGTTCACTCTAATTCAGACATACACAATTTTGATGTACGACCTTGAGCTGTGACCTTGACTGTGAAGCTGTCTGAAAATTTGTTTTATATAGTACAAAGTCATTTCGAAATCCACCAATAATTTAAGGAGCCATGCTCCAGACATGTTTATTTTTAATGTTTGACCTTGGACTTGGAGCAATCTGAATTATTTTTCTTTTTTCAAATGATACATCTACTCATGCAAGAGAACAATAAAGCAAAGTAATATTGAAGTCTATCCATAATTGAAGGAGATATGCTCTGGTTATGTTTAATTCAATGATTCAACCTTGAGCTGTGACCTTGACCTTGGAGCTACCTGATTTTTTTCCAAGAATGGTACATCTACTCATGATAGAGAACAACTATGCCAAGTTATTTTGAGATCCATCAATGGTTGGAGGAGCTATGCTCTGAACAAGGTCAATATTAAAGTTTGACCTTGATTGTGACTTGACCTTGGGGCTATCCAAAAACTGGAGAAAATGTGTTGGCCAAATGACAAGGAATTCAAATGTGAAGTTTCATCAAATTTGGCCAAAGGGTTGTGAAGATATATCGGGACAGATGGAATGATGAATGAATGGACAGATGAAGCTTGCCCTTTGTGGAGCATAATTATTCATTAGAAGCACTATATTCTTTACAGTTTTCCAACTTTTATTTTCAATAGCAAATCTTATGCCAGATTGGGTGATAATGTGTTAGGTTAGAAAAAGAAAGGGTTTACTTATTTTCAACAACTTTTCCAAATTAAATTATTTAGGACAAAAAAATAAGGGATAGAGTACTATTTGGCTAAAAGTGATGATTCAAGGTTTCAAGAGTCTTCCTGATTACCTCATTAACAGATGGCAGAATTTTAGATGAACATAATTCAAAGATATTGCAGGAAAATTCTTTAAAGTTGACGGGATTTTAATGAAGAAATTGCTTGCTACAAAGAATTACATAATTATTCACCAAGTTTTCCAGTGCCTTTTTCTTGAAATAGCATCATATAAAACACAAGTGCACGGCCGACAGGTGCCAACGCTCGGCTGCAGGTGCTGAATAATGCAAAAATTGTAAGTCCAAAAAGGGGGATGATTCTTACAAAAACGCTTTTAGAGTTATCTTTCTTGATAGTCTAGATAGCTCTTGTGATGGTCAATACACATGCCAAGTTTCATGAGGATATCTTCAATAACACTAAAGATATGACCAAGGTTAAAGTTTTTCACGCCTTTGCCAATGCCAACGCTCAGGTGATCACAATACCTCGGGTTTTCTCCGAAAACAGTCGAGCTAAAAATCAAAGTTTTTGAACAAAAAGTAATTAAGATAAGGAAGAGCAACACCCCTGAAAAACAAAATTAACAAGAGCTCTATAAAGTTTGGAAAGTTTTACAATATGACATGAGGTTAAGAAAATAAGGATCAGTAGTATCTTACCTTGCCCCACACTCAAATACAACCTCATCTGACTCAGCTATCAATTCTCCATCTCCTTCATTCTCACCACCATCAGGTCCAAGGTCATACAACTGAAATTATTAATGACCTGTCATATAAAGAGGAACCAATCAGATTCTCCAAAAACAAATATATTTAAAAACTAGAATTGTGTAATAGATACAGGTGCCCCTGCGTAAATGCTTGTCACATGACCTTCAGTTGTGATATTTTTGAAATACTTCAATAAATGCAGAGGATTTGCTCCAGACAAGAATTGCATTCAAACACCAGCAAACCTAGAAACACATTCACCCACTGACTCACCTATGCACTCACATATAATAGAAGGTAACTCTGTATGCCTGTCACATTACATGGCAGGGAGCATAAAAGGAAAAAAGATTATGGCTGTTATTCAAACTACAGGCACTTCAGTAGCTGTATTGATGCACCAACATGAATTTACTCATTATGGGGGAAAAATGAGTACAAAGTGAAACAAAGTGTACATGTAACATGTCAGACAAACTATCTTGATGGAAGTCAGGTGTGGCTAGAAATTCATGAATTGACCAATCATGGCTGCCAATCAAAGAATTAATTAACTAATCAAATCATTCATTTAGATCAGAAGTGATTTGAAGTTCAACATTTGCAGACATTTATGTGAACCATTTTTGTTGGTTAGGCAACTTTAACATTGGAACTACAGCTTTTCAAGCTATTGTTACAACATTTAAGTTACCAACCAACAATTTTACTTTTTAGATTCATGATACAGGTCATAAATTTTGCAATATTTTGCAATCTAATATCACAGTGGAACTTCCTGTAGGAAACAGTGGGCGTGGCCAGTGTAGTCAGTAGGCATGGCCAGTGTTGTCATTGGGAGGGGTTGGCAGTGATCAGTCAATTGAATAACAGAGTATGACAATGTATTCAGTGTCTTTTAGAAAAGCAAAGTTCACCCAAAAACAAATCCCAAAAGTTGTATTTCTCTGTTACCTTGATTCTTCCATAGTACTCTCCCCTGCCACCAAATAGACCAAATCCACCCAGTAATATATCTGTATCACAAATAAACCTCACAGCTTCTATAGAATGACCAGAATAACCCCATCCACCTCCATGACCTGAAATAAAATGTATGAGATAAGTATATTGGCTTACTGACAATCACATATTTTGGCCATGTTGAAGTAAAGTCAGTTTTATATTGATCATTTGGCAGTATTGTCATTTGTGAATGATGGAGTCCTAAGAAATCTTTTGATGGGTTAAAATTGCCTAAATGTGATTATACCTACCCCCTCTAGAGCTTTGTCACAAAAGTAATTTTTATCATAGTATGCAGTATAAATCAGCATAAAAGAGTTAACATAAAGCACACTGATTAGCCTTATACACCATACAACACATGGCATGAACAATGGGAATATAAACGATATGTTTGGTGCCAACACTTGACTGTTCAAGTGCTTGATAGTGGGTGAACATTTCTAAGTCAAAAAAGGAGCAGAACTCAGTCAAATATACATGTAGAGTTATCCTCCTTGTTGGTATAGATAGCTCTTTTGATACTTAACATATATTCCGAGTTTCAAGTGAAAGTGTTCAGTAATTCCAAACCTATTACAATGTCAATGTTTTGAACAACACTGACACAGAAGCTGACAAAGACCTGGCCATAGCAATACCTAGGTTTTCTCTGAAAACAGCCAAGTTAAGAATCTATGATCTTTAGTGCTAAATCATTTCCTGAGATATAGAAACATCTAATTGTTCTCATTTAACCCATTTAACATTTTCAATACAAAAATAAGAGAACAGCATGTGGATTCTTGGCTGGACAAGGGCTTGATAGTGGGTAAAGCTTATTCTAAAAGGGGCATAATTTGATCAAAAACACATTTAGAGTTATCCTCCTTGTTGATATAGTAGTTGGTATTGCTCTTTTGAAGGTGACCAAGTTTCAAGTTAATGTGTTCAGTAATACCAGAGATATCACAAAACACCATAGTTTTGGGGTGACATGATGCAAATGATAATGTGTCCTTAGCAAAACCAAGAACAGCCAAGCTAAAAATATAGACCTATCGGATTTAAAAGTCAATAACAAAAATATAAGTCACAAAATCAGTAAATGGGCCACCAACATTCTCTGTCTAAAATGGTTTTCATTGCAATAATGAGTTAATAGATCAATTTAGGATGTTGAATGTTTGTTTAAGCCATTCTCACACAGTTACGCTGTTGGAAGCACTGGAGATAAACAAATGGAAAAAAATGTGTAAAATGAAGAAATTGCTTTTTAAAAGCAATTTCTTAAATTTACGCAATTTTTCCTACCAAGAAAGCTGAAAAAATCAAAAATGTCATTAACTTAAAATTGTCGTCTGTAACTCCATTTTTGTAATAGATCAATATACTGATACTTCATGCAAAATATCAAGGCTCTACGCCTTCTGGGTCAGGCAACCAGGGTTTTTTAAGGATTTCAATTCTTTTAACTATTTTTGAAGGGGACCACCTAAGGAACATTTCTGCCAAATTTGGTTCCAATCTGCCCAGTGGTTTGGGAGGGGATGTCATTTAAAAAAATGTTCTTTCTTTCTATATACAACCCCCCCCCCCAGCCCGGCTCCGCCCCTGGGGACCCGAGGATCATGATTTTAGCTATTTTGAAAGAGGTCAATATACTGATTCTTCATGCAAAATATCAAGGCTCTATGCCTTCTTTGTCAGGAGGAGAAGATTTTTAAAATTTATTTCAAAATTTCAATTTTGTTGCCATGGCAACCAGAGATTTTAATGGATTTCAATTTTTTTGGCAATTTTTATAGGGGACCACCTAAGGAACATTTCTACAAATTTTGGTTCAAATCAGCCCAGTGGTTTTGGAGGAGAAGTCATTTAAAAATCGTTCTTTCTTTCTATATAAACCCCACCCCCCTGGGGCTGCGCCCCTCGGGAGCTTAGGATCATGATTTTAGCTTTTTTGAAAGAGGTCAATATACTGATACTTCATGCAAAATATCAAGGCTCTAGGTCTTCTGGGTCAGGAGGAGAAGATTTTTAAAGATTATTTTAAAATTTCACTTTTGTTGCCATGGCAACCAGAGTTTTTAACAGATTTCAATTCTTTTAGCTAATTTTTAAGGGGACCACCTAAGGAACATTTCTGCCAAATTTGGTTCAAATTTGCCCAGTGGTTTGGGAGGAGATGTCGTTTAAAGAAATTGTTGATGGACGTCGCACGCCGGACGCCGGACGAAAGGTGATCACAATAGCTCACTTGAGCATTTCGTGCTCAGGTGAGCTAAAAATGTTGTAATACCTACTTTCAAACCTGTTAACAACAGAGAAATCATCCTTGGTATATATTTTAGTTGTTGATGACTTTTCTTTGGCCTCCTCAAGGACTGTAAGATTGTTTTGTTTGGCCGTTGTTAGTGTATCTAGACATCCTAGAAGAATGACAAATAACAAAAGGTTACAGCAAAACTTTTAACCCATTACCAGATGACAAAATTTTGGACTGGTCCAATGGAAAAAGTTACAGACGACATTTTAAATTGCGCTAGGTTTGGAAAATAAGCGCCAAATAGGATAGAAAACATTGTGAGAACAGGAGAAATTGCTTGTTACAAGTAATTTCTCCTTTCCCACATTTTTTTCCATGATCATATTTTTTCAGGGCATAAGAAAGCATCATTGTGTGTAAATGAGTATACAATAGAGGGTATACATAGAGTATACAACACTATAGACTGACACTTTGTCTACTCAACCACTCCTTCCTTGAATAATCACCATCAAGTTTGAATGTGATAATTCTTCTGAAAATAACTTTTGTTGAAATAATACAATTTTTTTTTTCCATTGCAACCAAGCCATTTTTTTACAAAATGAACTAGAACTTGTCACAGAATGTGACTTAATACCCCAACAAGTGCTTTCAGTGTAACGAGAGCTTTAACAATACAAGGACATAGCTACTGACTTAGCTTTTCTAGAAAGGAGGAGTTGGCGACACAAAATTGGTTGTATAAGCTGTATATGCCTACAAAGCATAAATAATGTCTAAGTTCAAGGGGAGACGATTTTTGAACCAGGGGGAATTAAGACTTCAAATCTTGCAAAACTTTAACATGTGGTTAATCTTTGTATAAAGTTTCAATGGTATTGAAGCAAAACAGAAGGAGTTCGCGACACAAAATTGGTAGTATTTTGTACACAGACAGACAGACACACAGACAGACAGACAGACAGGCTCATTCCAGTATACACCAAAAAACATTTGTTTTGTAGGGGTATAATCATATGACAATGATTAAACATATTACCAGATGGCAAAATTTTAGACTGATTCATTTGAAAGGGGTTGCATAGGAAAATCTAAAGTTTATGAAATTTCAGAATTTGTCCACTTTTGGGGCAGAAAACATTGTGAAAAAATGTAGAAAATCCTTGTTGACTGAAGAAATTGCAAAATCTTAAAAAATCAATTTTTTCATGTTTCACAATACCTCATTGTGTGGGAATAGGTTAAGTGATTATTTGAGGCTTTCTATATTCACAAAAATACACTAGGATGTAAATAATGAGAGAAGGACTTATTTTATGATTAGGAAGGAAAAGATAAAACTATTTTTAGCTCAATCACACTCTATGTTATTTAGATATATTTTTCAAATAGAATTTCTCTGTATCAATTTATCACTTTAATCTTCAAACTGTCAGTAGGCAATAAAAACAGTGTTTCTTCAGATACTGCAAGTTGTACTGATCTTACTGTATATATGTGAAGGCTGATTGTTGTCTTTATTATTTGCTAACCCATTCCAACAAAATGATGCTTTTTATGCTCCTTAAAAAAACTAGAACTTTTATAAGGAGATGATTTAATACCTCCACCAGAACCTTGTTAATGACAGAGTGTTGAAAAAGGGTAGATCATTCTTCTGACTATAAAAAAGTGTGTTGCAAATCTTCAACATGGGATCATTGTATGTATAAAGTTTTTTGTAGGAGTTTGAGACAAAAAAATTACTTGAACCTTGTTCATGAAAAAGTTTCTTAGTTCAAGTGGAGATAATTCTGCCAGAGAGAGCTGAGACTTCACAAAAGTTTTTTGCAAACTTCAACGTATGATCAAAGTGGGTAAAAAGTTTTCTTAATTTTGAAGCAAAATTGTTGTAGTAGATCACAGCACAAAATTACTTGAACTTTTGTACACAGACATATGGACAGACACACAGTCATACAGGCTGATTCAAGTATTCCCAAAAACATTTGTGTGCAAAGTATAAAAAAATATGCTGGAAAATGAATAAATTGCTTATTATTAATAATTTCCTCAGTATCCACAATGATTTCTACCCATGAAGACAAAGATTTCATTAACTTAAAATTGTTGTCTGCAACTTCAATAACGAGTTACAAATTTTGTTGTCTGAAAATGGGTTAATGCCTGAATATTTTAAAACCAGCAGAAAAGGTTAGTAGGAGTCCTGGTCTCTTGAAATGAAGCAGACAGATTTAACCCTTTCCCCTGTCTTACTTTTAGACTGGTCAAAATCAAAAGTGGTTGCAGACAACAATGAAAATTAAATGCAATTTGATTAAAAACCATCCTATGTTGTAGATTATTTGTTACAAGCAATTTCTTCTTTTCCACAATGTTTTCTTAAGTATAAAATCACAGTAACTTAAAACCCTGGGTTTGAACAGGAAAGGGTTAAACCAGTTCACGAAATAAGTCAAGAACTTACCAAGGACATGTAGAGCACAGTGTGATCTGGTGGCTTCAGCTCCAGTAATAGTAGGAACAGACAACTCTGGTTTAAACATATCACTGGTGGTTTTCTCCCCTGTTTTGTAACTTCTCACCTCTGCCGCAATCACATTGTAACAGTCTACTGTATTAGTTTCTTGGCTGTAACTGTTAGGCATAAAATGAGCAACAACTCAATAATAATTTGAAACTTAAGATAATGCAAAGTCATTTTAGTTTGATTCAGATGAAAGCTTTATGCTTAAAAAGCGGCTCTGACAACTCTCAATCCAGACTCAAACCCCCTTCCTTGAGAGACAAAGGCTTAAACCCACCACTTCCCATTTTAACAGCTTGGAAGTATTAGGCTGGCTATTAACCCATTACCAAATGACAAAATTTTGGACAAGTCAAAATTGAAACAAGTTGCAGTTTACAATTTCAGGTTGATGTAATATAGAATATCTCTGTATTCTTTGGTAGAAAACAATGTGAAAAGCATAGGTTATCAAGTTTTCCATTAAAGAAATCAGATATTTTAGGAAGATAATTGCATAAAGAAGAATGCATAAAAGAAAAGAAGAGGACCATGATAGTCCTAAATCGCTCCCCTGAGTATGATGGTTCAAGGTTTATGATATATACAAAATAGCAAAGCCCTCTGTCTAATTATTTTGGAGAAGATGTTTAAGGATTTCTCTTTAAATCTAGGTATATTGATGATCCCACCATATAGCACTAATTTCCTGAATATGGTAATGCTTTGAAGTATAGACATCAATACATACCAAGTATAAAAGCTCTAGGCCTAATGGTTTAGGAGAAGAAGGTTTTCAAAGATATCATTATTTAATCCTAACTAAAATCAGGGATTGCACAGAAAAGGGCTTTTTTATTTTTTTCAGGTAATTTGGTAGAGGGTCAATGGCTGATGATATGTACCCAGTATCAAAGCTCTAGGCTTTATGGTTCGGGAGAAGAAGATTTTTAAAGATATCCTTCTTTATTCCTTTGTAAAATCAGGGATCACACAGAAAAGGGCTAATTTTCAGAGTATGATAATTCTTTGAAGTATTTTGGTAGAGGGTAAAAATATGATGATATTCATGTACCAAATATCAAAGCTCTAGATCTTATGGTTTTGGAGAAGAAGATTTTTAAAGATTGCCTTCTTTATTTCTATGTAAAATCAGGGATCACAAAGAAAAGGGCTTATTATCAGAATACGGTAATTCTTTGAAGTATTTTGGTAGAGGGTTAATAGATGATGATGTATACCAAATATCAAAGCTCTAGGCCTAATGGTTTAGGAGAGGAAGATTTTAAAAGACTTCCTTCTTTATTTCTATGTAAAATCAGGGATCACAAAGAAAAGGGCTAATTTTCAGAATACGGTAATTCTTTGAAGTATTTTGGTAGAGGGTCAATAGATGATGATGTATACCAAATATCAAAGCTCTAGTCCTTATGGTTTGGGAGAAGAAAATTTTTAAAGATTTCCTTCTTTTATTCTATGTAAAATCAGGGATCATAAAGAAAAGGGCTTATTTTCAGAATACGGTAGTTCTTTGAAGTATTTTGGTAGAGGGTTAATAGATGATGATGTATCCAAATATCAAAGCTTTAGGCCTTATGGTTTTGGAGAAGAAGATTTTAAAAGATTTCCTTCTTTTATTTCTATGTAAAATCAGGGATCACAAAGAAAAGAGCTAATTTTCAGAATACGGTAATTCTTTGAAGTATTTTGGTAAAGGGTCAATAGATGATGATTTGTACCAAATATCAAAGCTTTAGTCATTATGGATTGGGAGGAGAAAATTTTTAAAGGTTTCCTTCTTTTATTCTATGTAAAATCAGGGATCACAAAGAAAAGGGCTAATTTTCAGAATGTGGTTATTCCTTGAAGTATTTTGGTAGAGGGTTAATAGATGATGATTTGTACCAAATATCAAAGCTCTAGACTTTATGGTTTGGAAGAAGAAGTTTTTTAAAGATTTCCCTTTTATTTCTTTGTAAAATCAGGGATCACACAGAAAAGGGCCAAATTTCAGAATACAGTAATTCTTTGAAGTATTTTGGTAGAGGGTCAATAGATGATGATGTATACAAAGTATCAAAGCTCTAGGCCTTATTGTTTGGGAGGAGAAATTTTTTTAAAGATTTCCTTCTTTTATTCTATGTAAAATCACGAATTGCCCAGAAGAGGGCTAATTTTCAGAATACAGTAATTGTTTGAAGTATTTTGGTAGAGGGTAAATAGATGATGATTTGTACCAAATATCAAAGCTCTAGATCTTATGGTTTGGGAGAAGAAGATTTTTAAAGATTTCCTTCTTTATTTCTATGAAAATCAGGGATCACAAAGAAAAGGGCTTATTTTCAGAATACGGTAATTCTTTGAAGTAATTTGGTAGAGCGTCAATAGATGATGAAGTATACCAAATATCAAAGCTCTAGGCCTTACTGTTTGGGAGGAGAAGATTTTTTTAAGTTATTTCATTCCGTTGCCATGGCAACCAGAGTTCTTCATGGATTTCAATTCTTTGAAGTATTTTGAAAGAGCATGACCTAAGGATCATTTGTGTGAAGTTTTGTTGAAATTCCATGGTTAGTGTAGGAGGAGAAGATTTTTTTGTAATTGTGAACGGACAGACGGACGGACAGACGGGCGGACGAATGGACGACAGACGATGACCGATCACAATAGCTCCCCCAGAGCACTTCGTGCTCAGGGGAGCTAAAAATTCATATGGCTCCTTTTTACATGATACATGATTGTACCTGATTCCTTATGATGGCACTATGAAATTTTAAAGTGAATCTGGTGAGATCTAGGGCCATCATTGTTTTAACTAAAATATTTAGAAAGTTTTTCATAGGGCCCTTTTTCATGTGATACTTGCCATATCAGATCCACAGTCAAAATCAACAATTGTAATGATGGTACAATCAATCTGAGTAATCAGAATTTTTTGTGTTAATGAGTATATAGTGAAATTTTCATATGGCCCCTTTTCCCATGATGTTTTACATAACAAACCAAGTTACAAAAAGGAACAATTCTAAGGAAGTTACAATCTTTCTGTTAAAGTTTAAAGGGAATCCATGACAAGAGGCCCATGAGGGCCTGAGACGCTCTACTGGTTATCAAGTTTTCCGTTAAAGAAATCTGATATTTAAGGAAGTTAATTGCTCAAAAAAGAATGCATAAAGAAAAAAAAGGGGCTTTATCCCCTTTATCATTTTAAGCAACAATCCTCAAGGCCCCTTTTCCCATGTTTCATGACGGATCCACTCCATTTCCAAAAGAAAGTTACCTTATGACCCTACAATCATTCTGTGAATATTTCATCAGAATCTGACAATAATTGTGGACTTAATCACATAAACAGGATTGTTTTGAATGAAAATCAATAAGACCCCTTTTCCTGTGTTTTCTGATGGATCAATTTCATTCCAAAAGGAACTTTCCTTACAACCCGACAATTGTCCTGTGAAATTTAAAAGAACACTTGATAATAATTATGATCATCATCACATACACAAGAATGTTTTGAATGATAATCTGTAAGGCCCCTTTTCCTGTGTTTCGAATGCCACAATTATTCCATGCATCTTTCAAGAGAATCCAATAAAACTGTTGACTTTATTGTGTTAACAAAGATATTAAATTCAAGTTCTCATAAGGCCCCTTTTCCCGTGATATTTTACTGTTGGTTTTATCATTCTATGAAAGTTAAAAGTGAATCCGATGAAATATTGGGAATTCATTATGTTTACTAGAATATTTAAAAAAAAATCATGTGTCCCCTTTTTACATGATACTTGATGGATTGTACCCAGTTCTGAAAAGAACCATTTAAGTGATTATACAATCATTCTGTGAAATTTTGAAGTGAATCCAGTGAAATCAAGGGACATCATTGTGTTAAACAGAATATTTAAGAGAGTTTTTCATAAGGCCCCTTTTTATGTGACCCTTGCTATAGTCAGATCCACTGTCAAAATCAACAATTGGAATGATGGTACAATCAATCTGTTTAATCTGTGGAATTTATTGTGTTAATGAGTTTATAGTGAAATATTCATAGGGCCCCTTTTCTCATGATACTTTACATAACAAACCAAATTTCAAAAGGAACAATTCTAATGAAGGTAGAATCATTCTTTAAAAGTTAAGAGAATCAATGAAAACAGTGGACTGAATTGTGTCAAGAATTTTTTGTAACAAAATTTTCATAAGGCCCCTTTTTCCGTGAAACTTAACAAATCAGACCCAATGTACAAAGGAACAATCCTAATGATAGTTTGAAGAAAATGATAAAGACTGAGGACATTATTGTAATAATGATGTTTTGTAATAAAATTTTTATAAGGTCCCTTTTCTTGTGTCACTTAACCAATCAGACCTAATTTACAAAGGAACAATCCAAATGATGGTGCAATCATTCTATTAAAGTTTGAAGAGATTCTGATAAAAACTGAGGACATTGTTGTGTTTATGAGGATTTGGTAATAATTTTTCATACAGCCCCTTTTCCTATGATACTAGACAGATCAGGCCCAATTTGGAAAGAAACAATCCTTATGATGGTACAAACATTCTGTGAAAGTTTGGACAGAATCTGATGAAAACTGCAGACTTTATCTTGGTGTCAAATTTTTAAAATAAAATTTTCATAAGGCTCCTTTTCCTGTGATACTTGAAGGATCAGGTCTCATGTCAGCATCAACAATCGTGATTATTGGACAATGATACTGTGAAGGTTTGAGTAAAATCCAATGAAAGCTCTGGACTTGGTTACAAGGATTATAGATAAAATTCTCTAAAGGCCCCTTTTCCCATGATGCTAGACAGATCACGCCTAATTTGAAAAGAAAGAATCCTCATGATGGACTAATCATTCTGTGAAAGTTTTAACAGAATCTGATGAAAACTGTTGACTTTATTGTGGTACAATGATTTTAAAATTAAATTTCATAATGCTCCTTTTCCTGTGATACTTGATGGATCAGGTCTAATGCTAACATCAACAATCATTATTATTGTACAATTATTCTGTGAATGTTTGAAGAAAATCCGATGAAAGCTCTGGACTTTGTAACAAGGATTTAAAATGAAATTTTCATAAGGCCCCTTTTCCTGTGTTTCTTGACAGTTCAAACCCTGTTATGAAAAGAATGATAGTTATGACCTTCCAATCATTCTGTGAAAGTTTCAACAAAATCTGATCAAAGCTGTGGGCTTTATTGTGTTAACAGGGTTTTATTAATTGAATTTTGAAAGGAACAATTCTTATGATGGTACAATCATTCTGTGAAAGTTTGAAGTCAATCAGATGAAAACTGTGGACTCTAGAGTGTAAACAAAGATCTTTGAATTAAATTTTAATAAGGCCCCTTTTCCTATGTTTCTTGAGGAATCATATCCGATTCCAAAAGGTACAATCCTTATGATGGTACAATCATTCTGTGAAAGTTTGAAGAGAATCCGTTGTAAATTGTTGGCTCTAGATTATTAATGAGAATTTTTTATAAAACATTTCATAAGGCCCCTTTTTCCTGTGTTTCTTGAAGGATCATACCAAATTTCAAAAGGAATAATCCTTATGATAGTACACTCATTCTGTGAAAGTTTGAAGGGAATCCGATGAAAACTATTGACTCCAGAGTGTTAAAGAGTATTTCTTAAAAGATTTTTCGATTAAATTTTCATAAGGCCCCTTTTCCCGTGTTTCCTGATGGATCTGACCAAATTCTCAAAGGAACAATCCTTATGATGGTACAATCATTCAGTGAAAGTTTAAATACAATCTGATGAAAACTGTGGACTCTAGAGTGTTAACAAGAATTTTTTAATTAAATTTTCATAAGGCCCCTTTTCCCCTGTTTCATGACAGATCAGACCCATTTTCGAAAGGAACCATCCTTATGATTGTACAATCATTCTGTGAAAGTTTGAAGAGAATCCAATGAAAACTGTGGACTCTATCGTGTGAACGAGGATTTTTAATGGAGTTTTTAATTGAATTTTCATAAGGCCTCTTTTCCCATGTTTCTTGACAGATCATACCCAATTTCGAAAGGAACGATCCTTATGTTGGTACAATCATTCTGAGAAAGTTTGAAGAGAATCCAATGAAAACTGTGGACTTTATCGCGTAAACGAGGATTTTTAATGGAATTTTAATTGAATTTGCATAAGGCCTCTTTTCCCATGTTTCTTGACAGATCATACCCAATTTCGAAAGGAACGATCCTTATGTTGGTACAATCATTCTGAGGAAGTTTGAAGAGAATCTCATGAGAACTGTGGACTCTATCGTGTAAACGAGGATTTTTTAATTAAATTTTTAATGAATTTTCATAAGGCCCCTTTTCACGTGTTTCTTGACGGATCATACCCATTTTCGAAAGGAACCATCCTTATGTAGGTACAATCATTCTGGGGAAGTTTGAAGAGAATCTCATGAGAACTGTGGACTTATTCGCGTAAACGAGGATTTTTTAATTAAATTTTCATAGGGCCCCTTTTCCCGTTTTTTCTTGACGGATCATACCCATTTTCGAAAGGAACGATCCTTATGATGGTACAATCATTCTGAGAAAGTTTGAAGAGAATCTGATGAAAACTGTGGACTCTATCGTGTAAACGAGGATTTTTAATAGCGTTTTTAATTGAATTTTCATAAGGCCTCTTTTCCCATGTTTCTTGACGGATCATACCCAATTTTGAAAGGAACAATCCTTATGTTGGTACAATCATTCTGAGAAAGTTTGAAGAGAATCCAATGAAAACTTGGGACTTTATCGCGTAAACAAGGATTTTTAATGGAATTTTAATTAAATTTTCATAAGGCCCCTTTTCCCATGTTTCTTGACGGATCATACCCAATTTCAAAGGAACGATCCTTATGTTGGTACAATCATTCTGTGAAAGTTTGAAGAGAATCCAATGAAAACTGTGGACTTTATCGCGTAAACGAGGATTTTTTAAATAAATTTTCATTAGGCCCCTCTTCCCGTGTTTCTTGACGGATCATACCCATTTTCGAAAGGAACAATCCTTATGATGGTAAATCATTCTGAGAAAGTTTGAAGAGAATCTGATGAAAACTGTGGACTCTATCGTGTAAGCGAGGATTTTTAATGGAGTTTTTAATCAAATTTTCATAAGGCCCCTTTTCCCATGTTTCTTGAAGGTTCATACCCATTTTCGAAAGGAACGATCCTTATGATAGTACAATCATTCTGTGAAAGTTTGAAGAGAATCTGATGAAAACTGTGGAGTTTATGTGTAAACGAAGATTTTTTAAATAAGTTTTAATTAGGCCCCTTTTCCTGTGTTTCTTGACGGATCTGACCCAATTTCGAAAGGAATGATCCTTATGATGGTACAATCATTCTGTGAAAGTTTGAAGAGAATCCTATGAAAACTGTGGACTTTATCGCGTAAACAAGGAAAAATTTAACGGAAGGATGGACGGATGGACGGATGGACGGACACCGGACGGGAAAAAGCCATCGCTATAGCTCTAGTGGCCTTCGGCCAGTAGAGCTAAAAAACATGGAATAAATTGTGTCAAGATTTTTTGTAATAAAATTTCCATAAATCCACTTTTTTCATGATTCTTCACAAATCAGACCCAATTTACAAAGGAACAATCCTAATGAAAGATAATCGAAGAAGACTGAGGACTTCATTGTAATAATAAATTTTCATGAGGCCCCTTTTCTCATGAAACTTAACAGATCAGACCCAATTTACAAAGGAACAATTCAAATGATGGTACAATTATTCCTTTTTTGGGTGGATGCCTCATTAGCACAGAGGCTATGGACATCAGACTTTGCAGCACTAGGCGGCGTTGCCATATCCACGTAGTTTGGAATACCGTAAGAGTCAAATATAATATAATATTGGATCTCCACTAAGGCTGAAAAAGAAAGAGTCACTGCCGTATTTGAGAATTTAATTTTCTGAAAATAGAATTTTTAACAAGAGGGCCAGAATGGCCCTAACATCCCTCACCTGACTAATTTAAGATGACTGAAAAAAATCTTGAAAGAACACAGGCATTTTTTACCTTGAGCTGTGACATTAAAGATTTCAGAGTCAAAAACAGCCCCGCCCTGCTACACCCATATTTGGGCGTAAATCAAAATTTCACGAACAACTTTTGAAAAGAGTCAGCCAAGGAATATTCATGCCAAGTTTGGTTGAAATTGGCCCAATGGTTACTGAGGAGAAGATGTTTTAAGATTTCAAAGTAAAAAACTGCCTCGCCTATATTTGGGCGTAAATCAAATTTCGCCAACAACTTTTGAAAAGCGTCACTCAAGGAACATTCATGCCAAGTTTGATTGAAATTGGCCCAATGGTTACTGAGGAGAAGATGTTTAAAGATTTCAAAGTCAAAAACTGCCAAAATCCGAATGCGTAAATCAAAATTCTGCAAACAACTTTTTAAAAGGGTCACCAAAGAAATATTCATGCCAAGTTTGGTTGAAATTAGCCCAATGTTTACTGAGGTACAAAACATTTTTTAAAATGAAGAAACTGCTTGTTACAAGCAATTTATCATTTTACACAATATTTCCTTATTGTTTTTCTTGAGGGGCATCAAAAATTGTCTTTGTGTGGGAATGGGTTAGAAGCAATATAACAGGAGTTCTACAATCATGGTATTGAATTCCATGTTTCCTTACCTCCATAACACATCATACACTGGGTCTAAACATACAGCTTTAGTAGACAAGTCTACTTGTTCTCCACTACCAAAACTGAAAAATACAAGAAAAAAGTGTCAGTATTGTATATCAGGGACCTACAGAATAGTTTGTCATAATATGACGAGGTTAACCCTTTCCTGTACAATTCCTTGTTTTTAGGTCCTTTTGTTTTTATATTTGAGAAAACATTGTGGAAAAAGAGGAAATTGCTTGTAACAATCAATTTCTTCCTTTTCCACAATATTTTCTACCAAAATGAATGTTTATTTTTCTTATGAAACCAACACAACAAGGCAACACCGACAATGTGACTATGATGACAAAAGCTTGAATCTTTTGGTTCAAAACAACCAAGCCATAATTGGTCAAGAGATCTCCATAATTACAAATATGCAGCCAAAACAATACTAAATAACAAAATTTAAAGCTAGTCCAAATTGAAGAAGTTCCAGACAACAATTTCAATTTGGCATAGTTAAAAAATTCTGTCTTTTCAGTAGAAGACATTGTGAATGATGTTGAATTTCCAAGTAATCTCTTCATTGTCTGCAATGTTTTCAAAAGTCCTTCTCTTGAGGGGCACTAAAAAAGGGGATAGTGTGTGGGAGTGGGTTAACTATACATGAAACTACCATAAGATCTGTCTGACCCTTTAACTTGCATTGCCCAAACCAAAGATGTTTATTGTAAGGAATAAGAAAAGGTTCAGAAAAACAATGTGGAAAATGTTAAAACCAATTTCTGCAATTTTCATAATATTGTTTTCCACCAAAAAAGACTATGATATTTGAAATTCTATTATTTTGAAATGGTCGTCGGGTAGTGGGTTAAACTTGAAAATTATTGGGAAAGGGATTGAACCATTTTGTATTGTACAGTGGAGGGGTAAGGATGCTATTGGATCATTACAGGCACTTTGATTTAACCCATTCCAACACAGCAAAATTTTAGACTGGACCAAATTGAAAGAAGCTGCAGACGACAATTTCAAGTTGATGGAATTTTGAATTTTTTCGTCTTTTTGGATAGAAAACATTGTGGATAATGATACAAGCAATTTCTTCATTTTCCACAATGTTTTCCAAAGCTTTTTTCTTTGGGGGCGTAAAAATGAGGGATTGAGTTGGAATGGGTTGAGCTGATATGAAGTCGTATTTTTGGAAAGTTTATTAAAAAAGGAGAAATAAATTGTAATAAGTAATTTCTCCTTTATCACAATGATGCTTTGTACCCCATGTTACATTTGTTCTTCAATCTGATCTGTATAAATTTTTTGCATAGTCATAGGTTGGTGATTTTTTCATTCTGTAGGTATAAATGAATCCTATATGAACAAGTCTTAAATTTTTTTCATATTCATTAGAATGATAGCATAATCCAATACCAGACAATACAATACTAGACAGGTTCTAAATGAAAGGAATTGTAAAGGAAATTCAAAGTGGATAGAATTGAAAACTTAATGCCAAATAGGTTAGAAGATATGTGGCAAAACTAGAAATTGCTTTTAACAGGGATTTCTCCTCTTTTTTTCATGGTGCACTATAATTTTTGTTCAAATGTCAAAATGCAGAATTGTGATAAAATATGATATCAGATAATTCCTAGAGATCAATTGTAGGATAGTACAAAATAATTGATGATTTTAATTACACTACTTTTCTATTTCTAAACATTATTGATAAAATCATCAAAGAACTACATCATAATTAAACAAATAAAAATATGTACAATTCAATAACATGAAACCTGTGATGATAATTAACCCAATCATTAATTCTAATTAATGACTCGCAAACTTAAGTGCAGTAATATACACAATTTGTGATATACATAATTATTGGGTTCTTTAATTTGAAGAGCGTGGAAGGATAAATCCTGTCAGTTTGAATTTCCAGATTTAAGTTGTCGTGTTAGATTGTGGTGGGTTGTTAGAAAATATACTTATTATACAGTAGAGAAGATCAAGAAATTATTAAACATAACACTTATAAAAGATAAACTTATACCAAAGAAGGTTAGCTGTGTTTTCATCAATGCAATTATGAACAACAAATTTCTAAATTTGAACAAATTCAAAGGGATAAATTGGACAAGCAATATTTTCTTTTGCAGAATGTTTTCTTCAGAATGTTTTCTTCAGCAAGTCAAAAGATACAGGTCAGGTAATAGATTGGGTTTACCAACTTGATAAAGGGATTCTAAATGCTGACCACCATTGATGAACGATTGTTGCAAAGAACACAAATCTTGTTACAAAGAGATTTTTCTGTTATTTTGTCTTACACAATTTCGAAATATTTCCTACAATAAAATCCCATTGACAAACTTAGATGTTATATAGATTAGGACAATTTTTTTCTTTATTTTCACTAACTACATTTCAGCAATTTCTTAATCCTTAAATGTTTTTCAAACTAATAGACCAGTCCAATTCCAAGACTTTGCAAATGGCAATTTAAAGTCAAAATTATTTGATAATAATCATTTAGTAAGGTAGAAAATATTGTGGAAAAATAAGAAATTGTTTGCCACAAGCAAGTTCTTCATTTCTACAATGTTTTTTTCTCATTTTTAAAATCACAAAGATGTAAAACCACAGATTGTACATGAATGGTTTAACTCACTCCCACATAACAAAAATTTAGAAAGTCAAAATTCCAAGATGTTGCAGACAACAATCTTCAGTTGGTGTGATTTTAAGAATATTTTTCGAGTAGAAAAAATGTGGATTATCGAGATATTGCTTGTAATCATTTTTCACAATGTCTTCCAAGGCCTTTTTCTGGGAGGAGTCAAAAAGCATGTTTGTGTGACAGTAGATTCAGTAGCTAAATTCTAAACCCATTTCAACTAAATCCCGTTCGATCCCCGACGGCGGCACTCATCCTTTCCGACTATTTGTCTCTAACCAATGGGTTGATAATCATAGACCTATGTGGGATAGCAGCTGGAGGCTAGGATGGGATGTTATGGTAGTGCTGATGTGAGAAATACCAGGATTCTATTGTTAGGTGCTACCGCCGCCGCGATATATAGCTGAAAGATTGTTTAAAGCGGCGTAAAATCTTATTCAAAGAAACAAACAAATCAACTAAATCCCAATTATATGCCTTCAAGGAATAAACCCATAACCAGATGGCAAAATATTAGACTGGTCCAAATTTAAGGGAGTTGCAGACGACAATGTAATGTAAACCCTTGTCATGCTGAACCCGGAATATTTCGGTTTTGACATAAGATGTAGACCAAGATCAGACTGCACATAAGTGCAGTCTGATCTTGGTCTACACATCCTGCTTGTACTTTTCCTGCCAGAGTTGTTTGTAAAATTGATTTCTAAAAATAATATTGATTTTTGACGAGTTCTATCAGTGCTTTCAGCCCTTTGACTTTACAACAAATTGGTGAGGTTGTTTATACAGCATAACAAGGGTTAATGAAATTTTTGGTTTTTTAACTTACAGAGTAGAAAACAATGTGTAAAATGAATAAATTGCTTATTACAAAGTGTCCTTGTATAGGAATGAGTTAAAATATGGTGAAAAAAGAAAAATACTCATTTGTGAAAAATAATTTCCTCCTTTTTCAACAATATTTTCTACCCTATATAGCAGCTATTTTTCAATTTATATAAATTTTGATTTTTGTTCTGCAACCTCTATCATTTTTGACCTGTTGTTTGGTAATTGTATGAAAGGTACTTCTAGTGAAAGATAGAAGCCAAGTAAAAATGATCTTGAACAAGAGGAAATGTTTACCAATATTTTTGTAATATTCACAGTAAAACTCCAGTCTTACATAAAAACAGTAGAATATGATTACAAGAAGGAATAGTTGTAGAAAGACCTAATTATTTCTCTTCCGTTTCTTGATAAACACATTTCCTTTAAACAACATTTTAATTTTTGCACATACAAAAAGAATTATAGCAAGATTTTAAAGTCTAATATTTTGCCATCTGGTAATGGGTTTAATTGTAATCTGCAACTACATTTAATATGATCCTTTATATGGTCCTTACAGGTTAATTGAACTATATCCCTGACCCACCTTTCAGACAATGGAACTGATTGATTATGTGACCAAACTACAGACCATGTTGAGACAACATGATCAAGCTGTCAGACAGATTCTAGAAATCAGTAAGTTAACTTTTTAGTTATTGATTGAAACGAAAAGCAATGAAAAACAATAAATCGTAAATGGCCAAAATAATACACCACATGTAACTCTTTAATGACTTTGTATGAGATTTTTCATAAGAGATGAAGAGAATATGTTTTCTTTTCATGGAGGTAATGAAACAAAAACACTTATGTTGCATGATTGATACATGAGTGTGATTAGTTTTTTCATTTCAAACTGCCATACCTCTATGAAAACACAAAAAAAATTCTCTTCATTTCCTATAATTTAATGACAAAAAGCAAATATTTTAAAAACTTTAACACTTTTTTGTATAAAACTATTTTGTGCAGAGGCATACAAAATACTTGTATGCTCAAAATTTTGTTAATGGAGGTATGAATATTTTTTTTTTTTTTGTCAATCAGAACTCTCATTTTTGATTGATGAAACATTACATTTGAAACTCCAAAATCAGAATTCAAAATTCAGTTGACTTTATTCCTCAGTACCGTCTCAGCTAAGCAAAGACTCTGAAGTGCATTATCTAAGAAACAACAACCCCAAAATTGCAAGAAGAACAGTCCTGGTAAAAACTGTAGCCATTATATAAGACAAATTGGTCAGGCAAACAAATAAGACATTTTCACATACACTCCTTGATTTTATTGTCACTGTGATATCATATATGAGAAAACATTGTTTAAAAAGAAGAAATTGGAAGTAGAAATTGTTTGCGTGTAACAAGCAATTTCTTCATTATCCAAAATATTGTCTACCCTACAAGACAACCTTCCAACCAATATTAAATTGTCTGTACCTTCTTTGAATTTGGACAAGTCTAAAATTTTGTTGTCAAGTAAAGGATCTATTGTTATTACTAATCTTGACTTGTTTTTGACTAGATGAGTATATTGAAGCCATCAGTAGACAGACTTTTCATGCTGCTATGTATGGTACATCTCAACAAGTGATGCAGTTATTATTGCGTAAATCTGTTGCACAGGGCGTGAAGAGAATGTACAAACAATACAGACTGAAGAAATGGTGTAAAGTTCAGATTATGTTACAGCACAGGTCAAAATTTATACAACCTGGCAGAAACAATGCTGAGACGCCTGGTGTTGGTCTACAGAACTCCTTGTTTTATCAGTACCTTGATTTAAATATATTTGAAAGCACAGATCCAAATGTACAAGGATGGGCTGTTATGCACTGTGAATTTTCCAGATTCAGTTGACTGTCACTTGCTTAATCAAGCATTATAAACATTAAAATAGTTGTTTTGTTCGCTGCATTTAGGAAGTTAAACAATTGTGAAAGAGTGCATCTCAATCAAGTAGTGATTATGGTTAGTGTTCTGTATCAATTAAAGAAAAACAAATCTTTACAAAAATAAAGGAAAGGGAAAACCCCACGCAAAGTTCTGTTTCTATATTCCTTTTAAAAAATCACAAGACAACAAAATATTTAAGAATTTCAAATAAAATGCAGTCAACAATTTTTAGTCCATGAAACAAGCAATTTCTTTATTTTCCACAATATTTTCCATATTTTTTTTCTTGGTGGCATCAAAAATCATTCTTGTTTGGGAATGGTTAACCTTTATTACAATGAATCAAACTGCATTTAAAGCACTGAAAGGCCTAAGTTTGGATCTGATTTATGTTTGAAAAATTAATTTCTTCAACATCTCTGAATTTACTATACTTAGAAATTTGGTCCACAACCTCTCTGGACAAGTCTGGAATATTGGTGTCAAGTATTGGGTTATCTATGAAAACAGCCTCAGCCACAGCACAGCGGTAGTGCATAGGACTCCTAACCTAAATACCCAGCTGAGACAAATATTCTTTCTGATAATCATAAACCTACGTGAAATGAGCAGCTGGGTGCTTGTAGAGGATGTTGTCGTAGTACTGGTGTCAGAAAATTTGGTTCTCTTTTGTTTTGGGGATAGAAAATATTGTGGAAAATGAAGAAATTGCTTGTAACAAGCAAATTTCTTCATTTTCCACAATGTTTTCCAAAGCTATTTTCTTGTCAGGCATAAAAAAGTGTGATTGTAAAGGAATGTGCTAATAAGCTTGGTCTGATCACTTTTTTTCATCTTGATATGAATAGCAAATGCATAGCTGATTATCATATATATTTGAAAAAATTCATATATCAGTTGCAAAAGCATAGATCTAATAGATTGCAATTCAGTAAGCATTTTTTAACCCTTGTCATGCTGAATAAAATCTCTCAGAAGGAAATTTAAAGACTGAAATCATTAGAAGGCTTTTTATTCTTTTGAAAACTAATAGTATACACAAATCTGACATACAAAGACAAATATTTTGTGTAGACTAAGATCAGGCTGAATGTGGTGCAGAAAGCAGGAATATTCCTGGCCCAGCATGACAGCGGTGAAAGCAACCAGAAATAGCATGTGCATCACAGTGTTTGAGGTACATACATAAGCAGACATTTTGGAATTTGACTTGCAAATAAATGTACTTCATCATAAAATATCAACTAACATTTAATTTTCAGTAATTTTACATGAGATTTTTGTTATTTCTACAGTGTGCACAAGTCTAACACTTGATCAGAATATGTATTTGTATCACAAAGAAAAGGGAATAAAGTACTGGAATTTGCTTTCTTGGGATAATTCTATGGGTGACAGAAATACTAAGAAAGAAAATGATGAAATTCCACATACTCATATCTTATTTCATAACATGTCATACAAAGGCATAGAAGATCTAAATGAAGATAATGAACAGCAAATTAACCAATTGCGGCTGTCAATCACAGAGCTGACTGAAAGTGAACTTTAAACCCCTACATTGGCTGACATTTGTGTGAAGCATTTTTGTTGGTTAGGCAAACTTAAACTTTGTAAAGATATTTGGGTCTCCAACCAACAATTTTACCTTTTAGTTACATGTTACTGGCCATTGAATGGGGGAATAAAATCGTCATTTATCTATCGAAGTAGAAGTTCCTATGGGCAGGTCCAGCACAGTCAGTGATCACTTGTTGATAATCTCTTAATACAGTGGTCTCGCGTTACCTTGAGCTCATGTGATGGCTTGAGCTCCCTTCAGTCCCAGTCGGTCTCCTATTTTCTAATTGTTTATTGCTATGCTAACTCCAGCTGGATATCGCTTGATGGCTCGAGCAGTAAACTTGGTACCAATGTTTAAGTTCTAATGCAATTACTCAAGCTACAGGGTTTGCATCTTTCTGACATCTATTGTTTTTTAAAACAATTGACTTATGGTGTGAGTGTTATTTTCTAATATCGTAAAGAATAGCCTTTAGGCCTTGTAAATTGTTTTTTAACAAGTTTAATAACTTGGTTTCACACATTTTCAATTGCAACATTTTTTCAATCTGAGATTTATTGAATATGGGAATGTGAGAATCTACAATATTCTCTTTGAGGTGCTGATGAAAGGAAGCTATGGAAATCATTGTCATAAATGAAGAAATAGCTTGTAACAGTGACTCTCTTTTAACTTGTCTAGTCCAAACTTTGCCATTTATGAATGACAGTCAGGGAAAATATCGTAAGAAAGGAAGATATTGCATATAACAGGGTCTCTTTTAAATTGGGTACATCTCAACTTTTGTTGTTTGAATGGTCAAGCTGATATTTTTTAGAAAACAGTTCATGCCATGCTACTTCACATTCCTTTTCTGCAATGATTGATTATTCAAATGATTTTTAAAATTTTATTAGGTGTATCTGAAAAACCATTTCCTGTGAAGTAATTCTCATAATCACTGTATATTATGAAGAGTAACAATGTAAAATTACTCATACTTGCAATGACTCTAGCAATTTGATGAGTCCTGTGTGTGCTCAAGCCATGGCGAGACCACTGTAATTGAACCTTGTCATGTTGGAGGGCTAAACAGAAAATGTCAATAAGCAGAGCTTGATCAGTTGTAAAACCTGCAATATTGAACACTATTCTAACTGAATTTCTTTGATAGACCTCTTTTTTGGATACAAGTCACACAATTTACAGGCCAATTTCTTATACAAAATATGTGTTTGATAAGGCAACTATCAGAAAAACAGAATTGAATCATGCATGAAAACAAACTTTCAGTGAGAATAAATACCTTTTTTAATGTGTTTAATGAAATGAATTTTTCCAACTCTTTATAAAGCCATTCTTTTAATATTGAATTTGAATCAATCATTCAATTCCTTGTAAGCAAAAAGCATTTTGCAGCACCGAATCAGAGTGTTAGAAGGTTGTGTGGATGTTGATCGACTTCTATATTGAGAGATTACAATGTTTGGTTGTCCACTTATCAACCATTTTTGAGACATCCAATGAGACTTCACTTAACCTATTCCCAGTCAATATCGCTTTTCACACTCCAAGAAAGAAGATTGAAAAATATTCTGAACAAGGAAGGAATTGCTTGCAACAAGTAATTTCTACATTGTGCACAATGTTTTCTACCCAAAAAATAAAATATTAAATTTTCATTAATTTAACTGGTCATCTACAATTCATTTTGGACCAGTTTAATTTTGTCATCTGGTAAAGTATTATACCAGATTGACTATGATTAACTTATACAGAAGGAATAGTCTGGTTTCATGAAAAAGAAACATCTTGATACCGTGACAAACAATGGCCCTAGGCAAAATTAACCAAACAACAACACAATCCTGCTATGAAAAAAGTACAGAAAACATTGTGGAAATTGAAGAAATTACTTATTTCTGATGTAATTTTTCAACTTCCCAAATTGTTTTTTATCTAAAAGAAAGGAAGGGGTTATTTGAAATAGTATCAACTTGAGATAATAATTTGCAACTTTGTTGATTTTGGTTGATTTATTTTCTTGATGACATCAAAGAGTGTGATTGTGCGTGAATGAGGACTTCTGCATCTGAATCATATTGACTGATTTTCATTAACCCATTCCCACACAGTAACCCCTTTGGATGCCCCTCAGGAAAATCAGTTGGGAAAACATTGTGTTTAATGAAAAAATTGCTTGTAACAAGCAATTTCTTCATTTTACACAATGTTTTCTACCTAGAAAGTTGAAAAAATTTTAAAATGTCATAAACTTAAAAATGTCGTCTGCAACTCCTTTCAATTTGGACCAGTCTAAAATTTTACGTTCTGGTAATGGGTTAAATAGGATCCCAGTACCCAGATAGTCCCTTTTTATGAACAGGTCACTGGTAGGCAAACAGGCAATGTAACATATTAAAGCATAAATATCAAGAAAACTTGGGTTAAAGTTAGTAGATCTGTGCAATACCTATTCAATCCAAAGGCGCTGAAATTTCAAAACATGAAGATCCTTATTGGTATTGGGATCTAGATACCTAGACAAGAGGACATATTGTCAGGCTAAAATCATTATTTTGCGACAAATCTCAATTAATTCCAAGGAATACCCACACAACAGGGTTTAACCAATTCCCATAAAATGACATTTTTTAACTTCTCTTGAGGAAAACAATTGTAGTCTGCAGCTTCTTTTAATTTGGCTAAGTCTAAAATTTTGTTGTGTGGGAATGGGTTAAGGCAGCACTATTGAAATTTTCAGTGTAAGATCAGTTTATCTTTCACAACAAAAGACATATTTTACATGTGACAGAGCCAAGAATAACAAGATGTGTTTGTGAAACACCATGCCCCCGAAACAGGAATTCTTTAGAAACAGGTGATTTTTATTGATTTTTTCTTTGTTTTAGGGAAAAGGTTTAAAATTTTGACCTTGACCTTGATGAAATGACCTTCCTCAGTTGTGCCTTGTTGAGACCTATCTACATACCAAATATCAGCATTGTATCTTAATCAGGGTTATAGGAAAATGTTTAGTTGGCAGGTTAAGTTTTGCATACAGACAGACAGATGGACAGACAGACAGACAGACAGACAGATGGACACCAGTAAAACAATATGCCCCCAATCCTATCCATGTGGGGGCATAAAAATATTCCTTAGCTGTTCACAAAATGAAAGATAAATTGATCTAAAGAAGAGGACCATGATGGTCCTATATCCCTCTCCTGAGTATGATGGCTCAACGCTTCATTATGAATACAAAATATCAAAGCCCTTCACCTAATTATTTTGGAAAATATCTTATAAAGATTTTCCTTTAATCCTAGGTATATTGAAGATCCTATTATACAGAGCTAATTTCTAGAGTTCAATAATTCTTTGAAGTATTTTGGTAAAGGGACATTGATACATTCAAAATATTAAAGCTCTAGGCCTTATAGATTAGGAAAAAATAGATTTTCAAAGATTTCCTTCTTCATTTCTATGTAAAATCTAGGGTTGCACAGAAAAGGGCTAATTTCAAGATACAGTAATTCTTTGAAGTATTTTGGTAGAGGGTCAATAGACATTTCATACCATATATCAAAGCTCTGGGCCTTAGGGTTTGGGAGGAGAAGATTTTTTAAGTTTTTGACTGAGTTTCAATGGCAACTAAATTTCTTCATGGATTTCAAAACTGTGAAATATTTTGAACGAGCATGATATAAGGATGATTCCTATGAAGTTTGGTTAAAATTCCATGGTTAGCTTGGGAGGAGAAAATTTTTTTTAATTGTGAATAGACTGATGGACAGACAGATGGACATACAGACACGGGACATTGACCAATCACAATAGCTCACCCAGAGCACTTCATGCTCAGTGGAGCTTAAAATTAATGATTACTCAGTTTCTTTAATGCAAAAAGAGACAAAATAAGATTTTTTTTTCTTTTTTTTTTTGGGGGGGGGGGGGAATTTTCCAATAAGTTGTGAACTACATGGTAATCCAATGTCATCAATGTCTTTGGTACCAGGGAGATGACATTCCATAGCTTGTATTGATATAAAGCAGGGCTCAATTTACCAAATCATGGGGGTCATCAGTTTAACAATTTCATTGCTTTTTTCTATGAGTTTATTGAATGACTATCCATTGAAAAGCATGAAAGCGAAATGTAAAATCTTGACTACCCTCTCTATCTGTAGCTCTGTTATAATGTTGAAATATTCAGTGATCAGAAAGAAATATAACTCAAACATATTTCACAAACAATATTGTTAATAGTTTTTCATGCAACAATGAACTATCTACAACCTGATTCAAAACCTGTTAGTAAACTATGTAAAACTTAAACCCTTTCCTATACAAAACCGGATTTTATGTACCTATATAATGCTTGAGAAAACATTGTGGAAAAAAAAAACTTCCTTTAAGGATGTTGTGCTCAGTTGAGCTTAAAAAAAAACAGGAAAAGATTAAGATAGTAAACATAACATTAATGTTCCACAGATTCGATTTGTATTTAACATATAAAATATACACATGCCATGCTCAGCAGGGAAGTGAATGATTCAAAAGGGTCACCAATCTTACAAATTGTATTGAGGGCAAAAATGAAAAAGACTGCTCTTTTGATGATGAACATATATTCCAAGTTTCAAATCAGAATGTGTCCATTAACTCATTCCCACAACAAAATTTCAGACTGGTCCAAACTGAAAGAAGTTGCAGAAGAACATTCTAAGTTGATGGAATCTTAGAATTTTTAGTCTTCAGGATTAAAAAACATTTGGATAATGAAGAAATTGCTTGTTACAAGAAATTTATTCATTAAGGACTTGAAAAAGTAGGATTGTTTGGGACTGGGTTGACTCACAATTCAGAATATCAAGTAGACAATTTATGCTTGATGAACTCATAAATTCTTTGTTTTCCTTGGTAGAAAATATTGTGATAAAATGAAGAAATAGATCATTACAAGCAATTTCTTCAATTCTGCATTGCTTTGTTAACCCATTCCCACACAGTCACTCTTTTTAAAAAGATGCCCTCAAGAAAGAAAGCTTTGGAAAACAATTTCTTCATTTTCAAATTGTTGTCTTTAACATCTTTCAATTTGGGCCAGTCTTAAATTTTGCCACCTGGAAATTGGTTGAGCTTTTTTCTTTTATGGTGTAAAAATGTGTCAGTGTGGGAATGGGTTATATGACAAAAAGTCACACTGACACCGACACAATTAAGCCTAGAGCAAGAATTAAGGTTTACTCTGGAATAACCAAGTTAGATTTATACTAATAAAAAAATGTCCCTTTCCCCATGACACATCACATTTAACCCAATACCATGATGGCCCTAAATCACTCACCAGAATCACCTGCGGTTAAACAAGAGAGCCTTTGGCCCTGGGGAGCTCACTTGAGATAAAGGCTCTTTTTCTTTAAACAGTCTAATGTTTTATGTAAAGGCAACCAGTTTTAAACAGATTTCAATACTTTACACCATTTCTACATGGAACCACCTGAGGAAGATTTTTACCAAATTTGATTAAAATCAGCCCAGTGATTTAGGTGGCAAAGTCGCTTAATAATCAATCTTTATTTCTATAAAAATGTCATCCCCCTGGGGGCTCTGCCCCTAGGGACCCCAGGGTCATGATTTCTGCTATACTGATGCTTCATGCAAAATATAAAGACCCTTTTGGGTCATGAGGAGAAGAATTTTAAAGATTATTTTAAAATTTCACTTTTGTTAACAGGGCAAGTTTTCAACAAATTTCTATTCATTTAGTTACTTTTTAAAGGGGACCACCTCAGGAACATTTCTGCCAAATTTGTTTGAATTTGTTGTTGTTTTAAGAAATTGCTGATGGAAGACACACAACGGACACCGGCTGGATGACGCACAATATGTGATCACAATAGCTCTGCTCATATAAGCACTTTGTGCTCAGGTGAGCTTAAAAAATGCAACTGGAGCCAAATAATTATAACCAGTTTTCATGAAGATTTCATGAAGATTGAGCCAAAATTGTGGCCTTTACATTGTTAAACAAGAAATTGCCTCTAGAATATAAACTCTTCACGACGGAAGACTGACTGACATCCACCGATCACAAAAGCACTTTGTGCTCTGGTGAGCTACAAATCTGAGACTGGTCAAAATTGAAAGCAGTTGCAGACAACAGTTCAAAAAGTGAAGAAATTATATTATGAAAAAAACAACAAATAACTTTGAACTGAGATCCAAAGCCCAAATGGGCAGAAGTATGCCCTGTAGTCTTTTTTGACTTCCCAGGAGAAAGCTTCATTCGAATTTACTTGCAACAAGCAATTTCTTAATCATTAACAATGTTTTTAACCTCAAAAGACAAAGAATGTTAAGATTTCATTGCCTAAATTGTCGTCTGCAACTTCTAAATTTTTTCAGGCGGGAATGAGTTAAAAAGGCAAATGTATCTGCATAGGAATATAAACATGCCACAAATTTGAAAATAAATACATAGATTGGATGATAATGCTACTAAAACCCTGAATTAACATAAATTTTATATGACCATAATTGCAATACTTGAAAATAGAGTATTTTCATTGGCCCAAATCGTATCACGTGATCAAACCAATTGCACTTTATACCTCAATAAAAGACAGAACTATTTTCGTCAACAATAGAAACAAAACAAGGTCAGGGATTTCCGATATTAGGAATTCCCTTCCAAGAAATACCCAACTTGTTTTGTTACTATTTATAGTCATCACCCTTTGAATTTCGATTTCCTCGAATTCCTTTATACTTCCATGGATTTTCAATAAATAGATAAACAAATAGTGTCCTTATAACAATTATAATGTTCGTTTTAAACATAAAGATTTCGAAAAACTCACCTTTATAAGCCGTAAATCCGAGATGTCGAATCGGCTTGCCACATCAGCATGCATCGTGTCCATGTGGTAGGTTTATATTTCTTGTCTATTACAAAGCATCTATTCATAATTCTAACTGTTATCGACCCAGATATCATAATTTACAGAGTTTAAAGCTAGTATTTGCTCATAATAATTCCAAATAAATCCAACGAATGTTCGAATTTCCATTTCAAAAAACCCAAGCGACGAAATAAAATGTCCGCCGTTACAACAACTCGAGCGATAAATTGTGTCAATGTATCCATATGCCTGTCAAAGAAAAAGTAACTCCGCCCACAGTTCATTTATTTGTTTTTATTTTCATCTCTCTATCCGTTTCGGATTTGAAAATAGACGTATTGCAATTATATGGGCCGAGTGTATTTTTCACTGCGTTTATTGGAGTATAAAGTGCAATTGCCTTAGCACATGGCTTAAACATAACACCCTACGGGCGTTATTTGCCAGGTGCTAAGGCAATTGCACTTTATACTCCAATAAACGCAGTGAAAAATACACTCATCCCTATATTAACTTATGACAGTGAACTTGAAACTTCCCAGGATGGACAATAATTGTGCAAAATCATTTCAAAATCATTCCATAGATGATCTGGACAAATTTTCATCAAATATGACCTTGAACTCGAAACTCCGAAATCAATTTCGAATGTAATTGCTACTCTTGATGCACAAAAACAGCATAATTCATTTGCAATCCATTTTTAATTTTGGAGATATGCTATGGATGGACAGGCTCAGCTAGATGCTGGACAGAAAGAAGGATGGAAGGACAACACCAAAATAATACCCCTCCATCTATCTGACGGGGATAAAAAAAGGTTTTGTATGTTGTAGAAAAACATTTTTTCTCCATTTTAACAGAATGTCTAAACATGAGATTGAATGGTGATGGATTTAAGCCAACAAGACAAAACACCACAAGTAAAAGCAGAGGAAGTAAACTTGACATATAACTTACCTTCTACAGTTCCCATCTTGTTTATTGATCATCAAACATTTCATGATACCAGCATTATCTTCACCCATTGGTATGAGACCTGGTACATATACAATAGTGACTTTGATGTAGAAAGCAGTACAACAGTCATTGCTGTATGACACAGGTTTGCATTCAAGCCTGTAGGAAAACTTCCGTAAGGCTTAAATCATGTGATTGTACATAAATATAACAAGCACCTTCTTCTTTCCTCTCAATCTTATCAAAATGTGTGTTCTGTTTTCATATAATTTAATAATATCAATATTAATTGTTAATTAATGTAAGTAATGGACCAAATTTTTATTAGCACTTTATCAACCAAGTAGTCCTTTTACCTACATTACCAAAAAATAATTTTCTTTTTTTTGGGTCATGGATAACATTTGTATAAAGTTTCAATGTCCTAGATCAACTGGCTTATGAACTAGGGCACAGTAATGGCCTTGACCTTTGACCTACTTGACCCCAAAACCATCGGGCACTTCCTTGGATAATTGGCAACAATTGTGTTAAGTTTCATGGTTCTAGGTCAATTGGTTCTAGAGTTGGAGCAAGACTATGGATTGACGGACAGACAAACAGACATAGTGTAACCAATATACTCCTATTCTTTAAACAAAAGGCAAATAAAAAAAGCCTCTTTCTAACATATGAGGCCTCATCCTACTGTATCATCAGGTGTCATATTCAAAGAAGTAGAAGATGATATTGTTTAGCTGATGAGATTTGATAAATTTTGTCTTTAAGAATAGAAAACTGCTACAAACAATCTATTCATTTTCCATGATGTTTTCCAAAACTTTTTCTTGATAGGCAAAAGATAGTGGGATTGTGTTGGAATGGGCCAAAAGATTCATTTAGAATTTTGATTTAGTTTCAATTTACATTCTTTATCTTAATTAATCCTATAATCTTACCTATAGTAGACTGGCTGGCAAACACTTTAGAAGATGACAGAATGTGGGCATTGATCAAAGATTCATCTATCCTCATATAAGTCTGGTCACCACTGGCTCCTATCCATGTTGCTCTTCTACCATATCGGGCTCCTGTAGTATAAACATATAAACAACCACTGAATACAAGATATTGAGACAGGTCTCATTTGAAATTAAGGGTTTTGGGGGGATTTTTTTTTAACATTACCTTGTTAATGACAATTGACCAATCCAAGCTGTCAATTAAAGAAACAATTGACCAATCCCAGCTGTCAATTAAAGAAACAATTGACCAATCAAGTTATTCATTTAAATGCGGAGTGAAATTTGAAATTTAACATTGGCCTCCATTTATGAGAAGCACTTTCATTTGTTTGGTAACTCAATGTAACCACTGATTATTCAAGTTGTAGTTACAATGTTTATGTTGCCAACCAACCCATTCTACTTATTTTAACATTCTAAAATAGTATGGTTTTGTAATTGATTAACCCTTTCCCGTACAAACCAGCGATTTTACGTTGCTGTGATTTAACACTTCAGAAAACATTGTGGAAAAGGAGAAGTTGCTTGTAACAAGCAATTTCTCCTTTTCCACCAATAATGTTTACAACACAGGATGGTCTCATTTCAAATTGCTTCTGATTTCCATTATTGTCTGCAACCTTTTTTCAATTTGGACAGGTCTGAAATTTGGAAAACGGGAAAGGGTTAAGAGATATGGTCTGATAATAAATAAAGATCCACTCACCAACTCCAGGTACAGGACCAGGTACAGCAAACCATAAACCTATCTTAGATTTAGCATCCTCAGGGCAACCACGTCCTAGAGACTCTTTCTGTGAAATACAAGAAAATAGAAAATTAATACAACTGGACCTTTAACCCATCCCATAACAACATATTTTAAGACTGGCTATTCAGAAGAGTCTCTTGGAAATTTCCTAGGAAGATTATATATGAAGTGTTATCCAATTAGGCCCAGGGGTTCCTGAGATATGATGTCGGAATGACGGACGGCCAGACGGATGTGCGCACAAGCCGGCGACTATGTGCCCCCCTGAAAATTTGTTCGGGGAGTATAAAAAATTGCATGCGACTTTAAGTGAGACCTTTAGTTCAGCTAAGACTTTGCATAATGAATCTTGCTATGATTACTACATATTTTTAACAAAATTGTGTATCCTTATTAAATTTCAGCATAACAATTGAAGGATTGGCTGTCAATCAAAGAATCATTCCACCAATCATATCATTCATATAGACTGGAAGTGAACTATGAACTCCAACACTGGCAGACATTTATATGAAACATTTTTCTTGTTTGGCAACTTAAACATCTTAGCTACAGCTTATTCTAGCTGTTGTTACAACATGTAGGTCCCCAACTAACCATTTTACTGTTTTGTAACGTATTGCTTGCAATGAATTTCGCAAAATAACACTGTGTAATATTCAAGTAAAACTTTGTGTTGGAACTCAGTGGGTGTGGTCAGCAATCCATTGATTGGAAATCCTCATTTCTGTACTCTTTGTAAAGTTGTATACTCTTGTGGGAGAAAAATTCCTGATCTCTTTGAAATACTTTTCTATAGTAGCTTTACCTGATGGTTTCCACATGTCAGTACCTGACCATTGGCTAACAATATAACTGTATGATGGCTGCCTGCAGCCACCTGAACTGCCATGCTTGGTAATGGAAGTTTGGTTGGAACACCCCTGTTTAAAGAAGAACATTACATCCCTTTATTGTCAAACAAAAATGTTAACTAGCTACTTTCACAGTAAGCAAATGAGATACAAAAGATACTAAAATGAATTGAGATTTTACTTTTCAAAAATAACTTTAATAAGTTGTTAACCCTTTCCCACATGAATCCTCCTTTTTATGCCCTTCAAGAAACAAACTTTGGAAAATAATGTGGAAAATGAAGATATTGCTTGAATTAAGCAATGTCTTCATATTCCACAATGTTTTATAACCAAAAAGACAAAAAATCTATCAACTGGAAATTGTCGTCAACAGCTTCTTCCAATTTGGATCAGTCTAAAATTTTGTTGTCTGGGAATGTGTAATGGAACAGTGCAATATTGTTCTAGTCATTTCAATGATGGGACTAATAGAATTAACCCAAATCTCGTTTTTTTCTTTCCTTCAAGGAAAATATTGGAAAACATTGTGGACAATGAAGAAAATCCTTGTAACAATCAATTTCTTCTATATCCGCAATGTTCTCTACCCTAAACAGTTAAGATTTTTTAAGGTTCACCAACTAAAATTGTTGTCCACAATATCTTTCAGTTTAGACTAGTCTCTCTCCATTTCTTGAAATGTCCCAATTCTCATATTGGCTCAAAGTTTTGTATCACTTATATGAAATAATATCCCTGTATAATAAAATTACCTGATAACAAGATCTCCTAGCCCTAGCTGACCATACTGGTTACTGCCAAAAACATACACGTCCCCATTCTGTAGCAACACCACTGCAATGAAACCAATGTTGAAGCTTATTAATCAATAGGTGTCATATGCCTTAAACTCATAACCCGAAATGGCCCTGTATCGCTAACCTGAGTTTAGCTGGTCTTATTTGTGAAGAAGAAAGCATTAAACAACCATTTATCTCTGTACTAAATGATATATATTAAGATTGGTCCAGATTTGAAGCATGAAACGACCTACATCTTATTATTATAGTGAAAATTCTATTTAAAAATGACAAGCACTCTGAAGTATTGCATGGCAATACCAAGTCCCCTTCCAGTTTTATATATATCTCTAGAGCTGTATATTTTTTGGGTGGTAAAGGATATCAATGAACTGGAACAGAACTTGAACTCATTCTGTAACACATCAATGCTGACTCACTTACTAAAAATCAGCTCACTACCTGCAAGTGTTAAGAAAAAAGTCTGGAAAAACTGTAATTTCCAAAGCCTAGCATCCATATCTTTCTCAAAAATCAATAGACCAGGTCAAAACTTACACTTGCCTGGTAACTTATCAATATTGACTCACATAACAAAAACCACCTTCTTATCACAAAGGATTTAGAAAAAAAATCCAGAAAACTGAAATTTCCTGGTACTTTTTTAAGTCCAGCATCCGTATCTTCCTCAAAAATCATTGGACAGTAACCAAATTTAAACTTTTTCTGTAACTTATTGATGTGGACTCACATACCAAAAATCAGCTCAATATCTCTGAGGGTTAAGAAAAAAAGCCCAGAAACTTAATTTCCTGGTAATTTTCTAAGTCCAGCATCCGTATCTTCCTCAAAAATCAAAGGCCCGTAACCAAACTTAAACTTGTACTGGAACTAATTGATACAGACTCACATACCAAAAATTAGCTCAATATCTCTGAGGGTCAAGAAAAAAGGTCCAGAAAACTGAAATTTCCTGGTAATTTTCTAAGTTCAGCATCCGTATCTTCCTCAAAAATCAATGGACCAAAACCAAACTCGAACATTTTCTGTAACTAATTGATACGGACTCACATACCAAAAATCAGCTCAATATCTTCAAGGGTTTAGGGAAAAAAAGTCGGGAAACTGAAATTTCCTGGTAATTTTCTAAGTCTAGCATCTGTATCTTCCTCAAAAATCAATGGACCAAAACCAAACTCAAACTTGTTCTGTAACTCATTAATGCGGACATACATACCAAACATCAGCTCAATATCTCAGAGGGTTAAGAAAAAAAGTTCGGAAAACTGAAATTTCCCGGTAATTTTCTTAGTCTAGCATCCTTATCTTCCTCAAAAATCAAAGGCCCGTAACCAAATTTACACTTGTTCTGTAACTCATTAATGCGGACTCACATACCAAAAATCAGCTCAATATCTTCAAGGGATAAGAAAAAAAGTCTAGAAAACTGAAATATCCTGGTAATTTCTAAGTCCAGCATCCGTATCTTCCTCAAAAATCAATGGACTAGAACCAAACTCAAACTTGTTCTGTAACTCATTTATGCGTACTCACATACCAAAAATCAGCTCAATATCTTCAAGGGTTAAGGGAAAAAAGTTTGGAAAACTGAAATTCCTCGGTAACTTCTAAGTCCAGCATCCGTATCTTCCTCAAAAATCAATGGACCAAAACCAAACCCAAACTTGTTCTGTAACTCATTAATGCGGACATACATACCAAACATCAGCTCAATATCTCAGAGGGTTAAGAAAAAAGTTCGGAAAACTGAAATTTCCTGGTAATTTTCTAAGTCTAGCATCCGTATCTTCCTCAAAAATCAATGGACAGTAACCAAATTTAAATTTGTTCTGTAACTCATTAATGCGGACTCACATACCAAAAATCAGCTCAATATCTTCAAGGGTTAAGAAAAAAAGTCTGGAAAAATGAAATTTCCTGGTAATTTCTAAGTCCAGCATCCGTATCTTCCTCAAAAATCAATGGACTAGAACCAAACTCAAACTTGCTCTGTAACTCATTTATGCGTACTCACATACCAAAAATCAGCTCAATATCTCCAAGGGTTTAGGGAAAAAAATCTGGAAAACTGATATGTCTGGACTGACAGACGGACGGACGGACAGACAGAAAGATCGACAGACGGATGGAGCGCAAACCTATAGTCCCATTTGGCTTTGCCGGTAGGGTACTAAAAAGTACTTAAAGTGTCTCCACTCTAAAAAGCTTTAAACCCATTACCAGACAAAAATCAAAGGCCTGAAGGGCCTCAAATGCAGTCAGGACTGTATATTAACAATTTGTATGATAGTTGAAGTCATTCTCTGATTTGTCTGTTAAGTTTTCCTTATTATGAAATCACATTTGAAGACTTCTACCTCCCCCGAGACAGAATCCCAACTATGTTTTCTCGCCCATTACTGAATTGATCGATAGCGTAATTGTTGATTCTGACGAAATATACGAAGGATAGTTTAAGGAGCATCACCCTCCGATATTTCGAAAGATAACTGTTGTTACGAGATTTTAGCAGAAAAAGACAAATTTCAGCATACCGAGAATTATTAAATTCTACCCTTACCTTCCCAGTCTATCAGAATTGAATAATTCGTAAATTTCTACAGCTCTACAAATTGTGGTTCTCTTTCTGTCCACGCCAATATATAAAAGCTAGAATTTTCACCCAAGACATGTTTTATTATTATTGATAGTTGTCAGAATTAATCTAATTGAATTTAGCGTTACACCAACGTAAATATTTTCATCCTTAGACAAAAGGGATAAAATCTAAGTATCCTGCATAGCGGCGTATCCTTAGAGACGGACAAGTTGTTAAACACCTGGGGTAACTTACTCGTTAAGAAAATGTCACGTGGATCAACCTTCGATCCCCTTTCGCGGTAATGGACTTGGTCTAATTTCTTTACCATTGTTAAAAATACGGTGACAATAAATCAACAAAGAACTCTATTTTACGAATCGTGAATTTACATTGCACAGATGCACATGTACAAAACTGGATTAAACTTTGTAGCTGGTAACTTTTAAAATCGTTAGAATGAAGGTTATAATAATCTTTTTCTTTCAACAGTCTTATTTCATGTTAAGGTTAGGATTATGATACAAGTAAGCCATACTTTATACATATATACCTCGGGTTCCAAAAGTTACAAATTCCAAGGCTTTAGGGCAAATTTGAAAAAACCTATTCCTTGCTCTAGATCAATGGGTTATAATTTCAGAAATAAGAAAGAAGTCAGTGAACTGATGCTTCATGCATATAACACCCCTCCTCCCCCCCCCCCCGGGACCTCAGGGTCATGGTTATAGCTTTTTTGAAAGATGTCAATATACTGATGCTTCATGCAAAATATCAAGGCCATTTGCCCTCTTGGTCAGGAGGTGAAGACTTTAAAGATTATTTAAAATTTCACTATTGTTGCCATGGCATCCATAGTTTTTTACTGATTGCAGTTATTTTAGCTATTTTTAGAGGGGACTACCTAAAAGGAACATTTCTGCCAAATTTTGATCAGATTGGCTCAGTGGTTTTAGGGGAAGTTTAAAAATCATTCTTTATTTCTATATAAACCCCATTCACCTGGGGATTCTGCCCCTAGGCACCCAGGGTCATGATTTTATCTATTTTGAAAGAGGTCAATATACTGATGCTTCATGCAAAATATCAAGGCTCTACACCTTCTGGGTCAGGAGATGAAGATTTTTAAAAATTATTTTAAAATTTCACTTTTGTTGCCATGGCAACCAGAGGTTTTTTTAGACCACCTTAGAAACTGTTTTGCCATTTCAGAGTTATTTACAGGGGTCACCTAAGGAACATTTCTGCCAAATTTGGTTTGGGAGGAGATGTCTTTTTAAAGAAATTATTGATGGACTACCCACAACGCAAGCCAGACACCACACTTCGTGCTCAGGTGAGCTAAATACCCAAGATATGTTTATATAACACTATGTCCCCTTAACAGCCTTGTTCTTGGAAATATGACCTTGATAGATGAACTTGACCTTGAACTTAAAAGCTACTGATACCTATCAATGAAAGGAATCTATGTTCCAAGTATGAGCCATGTTTCTTGAATGGTGTTTAAATAACACAAAAATCTTAAGTTCTAGCATTAAATTTACTGTTTACAGAGATATCGACATTAATAAAACAATTTGCCCCCATCTTATTGATGAGGGGGCATAAAAATCAGTTAAATAATTGATAATGAATAGCATTATGGACTTACTAATAATACATATTAACACTAAGAAACATGTGAAAAGCTGGGATGAGTACTTAGAGCTGTGAAATATCTTGACTTTTAATCAAGTTCAAACAAGGAAAAACTTTTTTCAAATTGGTCCAGTCTATTTATTTGTCTTCTGGAAAATGGTGGATGATCAAGTATCTGACTGTACCTGTATGATGCATTCCACAAGCTATCTGTGTTACTGGTAGATCCTCTGGGCCTACACTGACCTCTTGTGGTGGTAAACTGACTATCTTGTTGCTGTATTCAGCCTCCTGGTCACTTCCTACATCATCTAGAAAATGAAATCATATCAATCCTTTACCAAACACCAAAATTTAGGAAGGTTAAACAAGAGGAATGAAAAATATTTGGGTCAAATAGGATGTTGCAGTTGTACTGGTGTGAGAAACTACAAAAAGCCATGGTTAGGTGCACCTAGTACCAAGATATCACTGAAATAATGTTTAAGGTGATAAATCCAACTAATAATCTAAAGAGTTGAGCCATTAATGATAAGTAGTGCACCTCAAACGGTGAACATTTGGTGGATAATGTTGGTGCTCAAGCAAAATTTTGCTCAAACAAAATGTCCTAACTCCTGTTTTAATAAAGCTATAGTTACAACATTTTGCTCATGCACCAACGATATTGAATATCGGGCCTGTACTAGTGTTGTAAAGGAAGTAAAGGTTAGTTGGCCAGCTGTGATGATATCACTAAAATGAGGTTGAATGCGGTGTTAGATCCATACAATCACCCAATCACATTGAAACAGGTTGCTTTTTCTGTTTGATCAGAACTTTTTTCACAATTCTGTCAACTGCACTATAATTTTCCAGACGAAAGGTTAAAATCCCTTCAAATACTTTAGAAAAAATACTAGAAAAGCAAATTTAATGCATTTGCAGAATTTCTTACATCTTTTTTCTCTTGAATGAGGAATTTAAATTATATATATTGAAACACTGTAAGGTTCAACTAATTTCTCTGAGCTTTTCAAGGATTTGTGTTCTTTTTTAATCAAAAAGTTCACTTAATAAGTTAGACCATACTCTTGCATAAGCTTCAGACATGTACTATTTCAAAGGGAGATTACTCAATACACTCTGACAGCGTCAGACAATGTCAGTGTTTGAGTATGTAGGTTGGTGTGTGGGTGGGGTAGTGTATGTGTCCAAATCTTGTCTAGAGCATTTAATTTACTTTCATGGTTAGATTCATTTGTTTGTTTATTTGAATGGGGTTTTACACCCCTTTCAACAATCTACCAGTTATATCACGGCAGCTGGAGCACCTAACAATGGAATCCTGGTATTTCTCACACCCGTACTACCATTACATCCCTTCCTAGCCTCCAGCTGCTATCCCACATAAGTCTACAATTATCGACTCATTGGTGAGAGACAAATAGTCCGAAAGGATGAGTGCCGCTGTTGGGGATCGAACCCCGGGCCTCTAGATTGACAGTCCGACGTGGTTAGATTCATGATTACATCTGACCCCTTGAAAAGTACTAGTGTCATGCATGCATCTGTTGCATATTCTCAAGGTCAAAGTCATAACTGAAGGTTAAGTGACAAATTTGACCTTGTCAGGAGCATATTTTCTATATATATATGGATTCATTTTGAAATAACTTGGCACTGTTGTTCTGTTGTAAACTTCAAAGTTCAAGGTCACAGCTGAAGGTCATGTGACAAGCAATAGCAAATGCATCAGTTTCTGATACATTTCTACTTTTTAGGGCTTTTTTTACTGACAGCAGTAATTGGTTTAGTGGGATCCTTTTAAAATGAGTTTTTCATTTATATTATGAAACATCAAAGTATTGTAGAAGCTACATTCTTGGAAAAACGAACTCAGCTTTTTCAAAAAGCCAAATTGAACACAAGACAACAGTACCGATACATACTTCTCATTTTATTAGACACTCTGTTAGGAGCTTTCTGGTTTTTCTGTCTTATGGCCCTAGATCTATCAAGTTTAGCAAAAAGCTCTGCTAGTGGGCCACCTTTCTTCATGTCTCTAACACCACCTGAAATTGGACAAGTAACACTTTAACAGGATGAGGATACACTTTCATTAAATTCAAACAAATTAGGCCAGAAGTTAAATTTGAACTATCCTTAGTTTGGCAACTTAAACATCCAAACCAATTCCCAAACAATGACGCTTTTTGATGACCCTCAAGAAAACAATTGACAAAACATTGTGAAAATCAAGAAATTGCTTGAAAAGCAATATTTTCATTTTCCACAATGTTTTCAACCCAGAAAGTTGAAAAAATCTTAAATCACCTCTTTTTCATTGTTGTCTGCCACTCCTTTCAAATTGGACCAGTCTTAAATTTTGCCATCTGGTAATGAGTTCACAGATCAGTGAAGGAAATACAACCAACATTACAATTGTCTACCTCTTAATCAGGGGCATGTAATTCCCATTCCTGACTTGTCCGACCTGGGCTTTTCTCCCTGCAGACAAGTAAATTCTTTTAGGACAAGTAAATATAAGGGCAAATGTTGGAATAGTACCGAATAGTCCTAATAGATATTAGAGAATTATTAGCATAATATTTCTATCTAAGGGTAGAAAACATTGTTTTAATGAAGAAAATGCGGAGTTCAGCATTTTCTTCTGTAAAAACAATGTTTTTTCCAAAATTTATCTATTCTCTTATTTTTGGACAAGTCCATTCTGACCCGGACAAGTAGAAAATCGCATATTACTTGTCCAGGGACAAGTGGACAAAGCCTGTCTAAATGCTTTCACCAGCAACTCTAAGATAAAGTTTACACATTGACAATCTTCTGTAGCTGGGAAGTGGCAATTTCAAGTTGATAGAATTTCAGGTATCTCTGTCATTCTGGGTAGAAACAATTTGGAAAATGCAGAAATTGCTTGAAACAAGCAATTTCTTCATTTTCCTCATTGTTTTTCTTAACTACTTTCTTTAAGGGCATAAAATGGCAGGATCATGTGTTGATGGATTAAAAAAGAGAAAATGTCATTACGGATGTCTGAATGACCACTTCCTTTAAAGGTGAAAAAGAACTGAATTTAATCTGAAAGAGATATGCCACTCAAATAAATCAACATTTGAAATGATTGATTGCATAGGTTTAACGCCCCTTTTAACATTATTTCAGTCATGTCATGGGGGCTGGACATGGATTTGTGGTATTTTCTCACATTAGTACCTCGACTACATTCTTTCCAAGCCTCCAGCTGCTCCAGGTTTACAATTATCAACCCATTGGTGGGAAACAAATGTCATATAGGATATTTGCTATGACTGGGAATCGAACCCTTGACCCATAAACAGGAGTCCAACATGCTACCAACTTGGCAATATCCAAAATCAACCAGATTTGTTTTTTTTTGTTACATTGCCCAAGTGTTACTGGGGCTTGAGATATTTACCCATCATAAGATTGAGAGGAACAAGATCTTTAGCCAGATCAAAAGATCCATCTTTGCCCTTGAGCAGATCCACTTTCAGATCATCCAGGTCCTCACCATCCAGTGATTCTCCAGCACAAGATCTACATGCTCCGCATTCAGTACAACCAGCTTCCCCTGCACCACATCCACATGGCCTGGATATCAAAACAAATGTCAAGCTTTAACAACATACATGTAATTAGAACAGAATATATTATTTGCAGCTTGAATATCAAGTACAATTATCTGAAATAAGACTTTTGCTTGAAAATGTTAATTTGAATTTTTGTGCTCACTTTCTATAATCCTTCTAGCCAGGTAACTTTTAGTATTTAGCATTTCATATTTCTGGCAAACAGTTAAGTTATTTCAGTCATAGTATAGAACAGTACATGTACTTACATTCCCGGGTTTCTGTCTTTTCGTCGTCCACTGTTAATACACCCTAGTCCATAACCTGTACACTCATTGCATATAAAGCAGATCATGCACTGGTCTAACTTCCACTTGTGTTTACCTTAAAGTAAAAAAACAGGGAAAACAAGAATCTCACTGAATGTGATGAATATCTCCAAACAACTTCATATTATAGAAAAGAACATTTTGTGACAGGAATAAAGCCTTTAAAAAAAGGCCATTGTATTACCAATAATCAGAAATCAATATTAATGAACAGGTGTTGTTAACCCTTTACCAGTCAACAAAAATTTGAATGGTCTAAATTGAAAGAATTTTTTATTTAAGATCGTAAATTGTGAAACCTTTTCTTTCTGGTTAGAAAACATTGTTGAAAATGAAGAAATTAATTTTTACAAGCAGTTACTTGATTTTCATCAATGTATTCATGGGTGTGAAAAAGTGGGATTGTGTTGGAATGGGTTAAGATAATAATCTAGTTACTTGACGACTTTGGAAGTTCCTTCAAACCTAACTTCCAAAATGACTGAAAGAACGATTTGTCTTATACCCAAAACAAATTGAAACTGTATGAAAAATGGATGTAAAGCTCATTTCTTCTGAATAACATAATATTCAGTTACAAAATAAATAACTGCTACTGTAGCAATTTAAGAGAATAATTGAAATCTTTTGGCTGATTATCACTTGATAATTTTACTGACGGACCAATTGAATAATCGAAATAATATTTTTATCTTTTAATTTTGCTACTCTAGATGTTCACTATGGAGGATAAAGGCCATGGATAGAGTCATTTAATTTTTGATGCCATGTACCTGTAAAATCATAAATTTTCTGAAGACATTATCAATTTTCTTTTGCATTTTACATATCAGTTTTGCATAGAAAATAATTGTTTGTTTTAGTGCAATATTAGTTGATATTTGATAGAATGTATAGGAATGCTGAATTTTTACTTTTGGCTCCACTCCATCCACCCTAGTGGAAATACATGATGCTTTTTTGTTCACTCAATGAAGAATAAGAATTTTACATTGAAACAAATAACATCTGATATTTTACCTGGTGGACACATTATAGATTCCATGTCTACTTCCTCCTCTTCTTCTGTCATGTTCACATTCTGACTTCCAACTGCAATAAACAATACATGTACTGTCTAAATTGGAGAAGGCCTTTACTTTACTCTTGTCATGTTGAATAAAATACTGCATGAAAATCAAAGGGCTGAAAGCACTGAAAGTATTGATGTTGGGCTAATATCTATTGAAAATGAAATTCAATAAACAACTCTGACCTAAAAGGCACAAACAGGTGGTGTAGATTAAGATCATACTGCACTTAAATGTAGGCTGATGTTTGTCTATACCACCTGCCCAAACAGGAACGTCCCGGGTTCAGCATAACAAGGGTTAAGATTTTTCATTAAACTTCAAATGATGTCATTATGATTGTAATGATCTTATATAACAATTTGGGTAATATGAGTAATGGAACATTTTCAATAGATATATTTGAAAAATCCCATTGATTCTTGCAAATTAGGCCATAATATTAGCAAAATATAGAACTGTGTTCGTGAATTACCAAATTATTATTTTAAACAGATAAAAGTCAGCAAAGCCTAGTTTGATATGTTGATAGACATCTTGAGTAATAGTATCAGTATTTTATAACCACTCTTTGAATATCCTCTATTTCATGTTGGTAACAAAACATGAAACAAACTCCTGTTATGTACTTAATACTCTATGTTTGAAACAGAGACTCTTAAAAGCTCGTAAAATCTAGTCCCATTTTCATACTGTTGCTTGGCATCCAAAATATTTATAGCATCTAACTATTTTGTAGCCTACCAATGATATTACCTAGCATTTTGAGCTTGTAAATTTGTCACCATCAAAACAAAAACCTTTACCTACCATTATTACCAGCTATGAGTTCAAAATCTGATTAAACCAATTATCAATGAGGGTAATAGCAAAAGCTTTATTTTGGGCTATCTTACTCGACATTTGATTAAAAAACTCCATAGGACAGGCTTTCACCTAAAATGTTTGGCTGTATGAAAGTTCTCATCTACAATCTTTTCTTCCACACTGCCTTTTATTTTTGATACCAGACATGTGGATCAGTCATTTGTTATAGAGCAGAGCATGGATTTTATCCAGGGCTATCTTATTCACCACTGAATTCATCAACTCAGTAACACAAGAATTTTACCTACCATCTTTAGCAGCTCCTGGTGCAAACTCTCGTCCACATTGCCCTTTATTGTTGATACCGAATGTGTACATCCTTCCTTTGTTAGTTAGGGCAACAGCATGGGCTTTACCCAGGGCAATTTGACTCACCACCTGGTCCTTTAGATCAGTCACATGACCTGTAATGTATCAGTATAAATTATCAACTAATTAACCCATTCCAAGACAGCAGAATTTTAGACTGATCCAAATTGAACGGAGGTGCAGATGATAATTTAAAGGTTATCAAATTTTAGCTCGTAACTAGCAATTTCTTCATTTTCCACAATGTTTTCCCAAGCCTTTTTTTTGTCTTGGGGGTATCTAAAAGCATCATTGAGTGGGATAAGGTTAAGATAAATATGCTAAATAAAAGAGAAGTCCCATCGCCTTATTCAACTTAATTCACTCAATGCAGATATCAATAAACTAGAAGCCCTTGAGCGCCTGTATCGCTCCACAGACATGAATGTACTGATTAAGCAAATTTTTCAGGAATTCAAAATAATCTGATATATGGAAAATAAATCTAAGTCACTGAAATCTTTGAAATAGTTCCAGAGAAGTGTTACAACTTTTTCCTTGCTTTACAAAAGTCAAGTTATGTACAATTCATTCACTGGGGAAGATGAAAAGGTATTAAAATTGTTTTCAAAATTTACACTGTTCACCATATATGGACATAAGCCTCAAACATAATAGCCAAGCTTTTCAACCAAGCAAAATCATATGAAGGAATCCGACAAGCAGTCATCTGAGAATCATTCCTGTGAAATTTCCTTGAAATCCATCAACAGTCCACTTTCAGTATATAACATATATGGAAATAAGCCCTGCCCATTTAAGCCAATTTTTCTCTTACGATCAAATTTCTTTTAGTATTCTGATGAAGAGTTACTATGCGATCAATTTGGTAAAATTTGATTAAAATCCATCCAACTGGTTTCTGAGACAAAGAATTTCAAAAGCTTTTACCAGATATGGAAATTAGCCCAACCCATTAAAGCTGTGTTTTTCATTTGATCAGAATTCTCTGAAGGGATCTGATAAAGGTTCACCCAAGGATCATTTCTATGAAAATTGGTTGGTATCAATTGACTGGTTTCTGAGAAGATAATTTTCAAAGCTTTCAACATATTTGGAAAATAGCCCTGCCCATTAAAGCCATGTTTATCATCTGATCAAATTTTTTTGAAGGAAGCTGATAAAGTTGACCCAAGAATCATTTCTGTAAAATTTGGTTGAAATCCATTAAATGGTTTCTGAAAAAGAAGATTTTTAAAGATGGAAATCAGCCTTGCACTTTAAAGAAATGTTTTTCATCCGTTCAAAAATCTTTGAAGGAATCTGATAAAAGGTCACCCAAAGATCCTTTCTGTGAAATTTGGTTGAAATCCATTTAGTCTTTTTTTGAGAAGAGGATTTTTAAAGGTTTTACTATATATGGAAATTAGCCCCATCCATTAATGCCATGTTTATCATCCAATCACAATTCTTTAAAAGAATCTGAAAAAGGGTCACACAAGAATCATTTCTGTGAAATTTGGATGAAATCCGTCCATTGGTTTATGAGAAGAAGATTTTCAAAGCTTTCACCATATATGGAAATTTACCCCTCCCATTAAAGCCATGTTTTTCATCTGATCAAAATACTTTGAAGAAATCTGATAGAGGGTCACCCAAGGATCATTTCTGTGAAATTTAGTTAAAATCTTTTCAGTGCTTTCTGAGGAGAAGATTTTTAAAGGAAATGTTTACGGATGGATGGACGGTTGGACATAGACTGGACGGATGCAAGCACAACAGGGACCCTGCAATGACAATAGCTCTCTGGCTTTCAGCCAGTGGAGTTTAAAATCATTTGACCAATCAAATCATTCATTTAGACCGGAATTGTAATTTGAACTCAAGCATTTAAGTTAATTATTTTGTCAAATTTAAACATTTTTAAAATTGCTGATGTTACAGAAAAGATAACAGACAACAAGCATTCAAGGATCAAGAGAGCTACCGTATTTTCCCGATATGTTCGGACACCCGAAATTTTCGGACACCATTAATTATTTCAAAAATAATTTATATTTTGTCCCTAATTTCGGACACAGAATGGATTTGAAATCCCTTAATTTTCGGACACGTTCTTACGAAGTACAAATCTTGTCAACGACGAAAGACGTACCTTACATGTTTAACCATTCATGAGATCGTTTATATCCCTGTAAGACGTATTTCTTTGTTTGCCATTAGTTAATCTCCTGTTAATTAGTTTGACACGTTGATATTCCAGTCAAGCTTTACAATACGTGACATTATAAATTAACACCTACGGACAAACTTTTTATGCAAAACTAAACAGTCTTGTAAGGTATAGAAAGAACTACGACGAACAGTCAAAGAGACTCGGGAGTAATCTTAACGGAAGGGTTACTTCATTACTAAATTAAATCGTCATAACCCAAAGCTTGTTCATGTGAAAGACGCCTTGTTCTTATTTATCATATTGTGTTTAATCAATTTAAAATCGGGCTAGTAGACGACGATCGGATATTGAGAGGTTTAATCATGCTTCCTAGACTAGCGCACAATTGGCGGTGGTTAACAAATTGGACCGATTCATTTAGTAAAAGACGGTTAAGCAAACATCGATGTCAACATGCCATGATATGTCTAGACTTATAACAAGTAAAGCAATAACGCCGTATGTCTATCGATACACGTAAAAGATGCGTGTATATGCTTTACATAACTGGACAGTGTTAGTAGTTCGACACGTCACCATGGAGACGTCCGATCGAGCGTCGCTGAAAGTTGGACGATAGCCAAGATTTACCCTTGCCTTATCTAATCCGAACACAGAGAAAGATTTTTTACCATCTTGACATAATTGATTTTGCATAAATCTGATGTTTAAGATGATGAAAAAAAAAATCGCAAATGAAAAACGGTCGTATAGGTGGCTGTCTTTCCTTCGCCGTCGAAAGGCAACCAAAAATGTCGTAACTACAGCTTATTCCTCTTATTCCATCGAAAATCTACCTTGTTATTTATTAAGGGACATGACATAAAACTTCATAAAAAACATCCTAAACTAAATCACGCATTTGGGACGTCGTCCGTCATCTGCCAAAACGTCGTCATTACGGAGAATTGTATAAATACAATGCTTTGTTTGGATGTTGCAGACTCATCTGTTTAGTTGATGGGTGACAAAAATGTTGTGACTACAGCTAGATATAGCAGTAGTGATAGTATTTTCCGTCGACCTACGGGGATAATGATTTTATAACGACCTGGAACCATGTAAAGGTTGAACAACATAACGTAGGATTGATCTCCATACGAAACAAATAAACTCATATGCAATTTGTTCTGAATTTTATTTTAATGAAATATTTTTGAATCTTCACCTCCCATTAGATTACTTCTCGAAAAGTACACAGTCACCTGAAAATAAATGAACAAATATATTATTCAATCGGATTACGTACAAACAAATTCCATCAAATATTTAATAGATCGAGTAGGGATAAAGGTCAATTATTGCATCATCTCAAATGCGTACCCGGCCCTATTTGTTTTTTAACTGTAATGTTATTTTTGTGAATCTGTGTAAAGCTGTTTCATATTATTGTAGTGTATAGCCTCGGATATTCATGAGGATTCTATTACTGGAAACTTTAAATGAGACAATTTTTTTTGGATTAATCACGCATTTGTCGGCGTTTTAAAAATCCTTCGACTCGTCCGTAAATCTCCCGCCGTGAGCATTTACCCATATATATGACGGACTTTCGCCGCAGTACAGTTGTAACCCTAAAAGTTCGGACACTAAGGAAAATAATTACCTTAATTTTCGGACACAAAAAATATTAATCATTTTTTCCTGTCCGGACATTAAGGGAAAATACGGTAATCTTAAACACAGTTACACGAAACTGACTAATTTGAAATCCAATTTACTCTAAAGTGTTTCATAGAAATCATGAAAGTTTACTAAGTTACAATTTGTATTCTTTCTAGAAATTCAACATCAACATCACTACCCCCTCTTCAAGAATGAAAATGTTAAAGTAACACCCCAATTACCACTGGACTGATGACAATGTGCTGTGTCCTTCCCAAACATATAGACTCCCCCATCTTTAGTTATAACAGCACTGCTACCATTGTTACAAGCAGCAAATATCATATGTTTAGAGTCAAGTCTAATCATCTTCTTTGGTTTTACAGCCTTTGGCTGTCTTCTTGCTTTAGCTGAAATAATAATAACACATAACACTCATTTCAATTTACCACACAACAAAAATTTCAGACTATGCCAAATTCAAAGAAGTTGCAGACCACAATTTTCAGTTGGTGGAATCTAGAAAATCTTTGCAATGAAGGGTAAAAACAAAAAGCAATTTCTTCATTGTCCTCAATGTTTTTCCTTTAAGGGTAATAAAAGGCATCATTGTGTGGGAATTTGTTAAATCAGATTTTGATAGTATTTGTGTTTGAAATCCGTATGCAATATTCTTTTAACAAAGGTACCTTGCAATTTATCCACTAACAAAATGGAAAGTTTCCTTGTTTACCCTTAGTTATTCAGACATTTACCAAATGAAAGCTCTCAATGTTTTTACTTTTTTTCTCAGTTGCAGGATAGCAACAGCTTTTAACTAAAATTTTTCTTGCCTTCAAAAGTGATTCAATTATATAAACCACTACCAAATTTAAGACTGGCCAAAACTGAAAGGAGTTGCAGATGACAGTTTGAAGTTACAAAATTTTAGATTTTCAAACTTTCTGGGTAAAAACATTGTAGAAAATGAAGACAATGATTTCCTAATTATTTTCATTGAGGGGCACAAAAGGGTCATTGTGTTGGAATATGTTAGTCTATGATTAGGAAACCAGATAGAGGAAATGACTTCATGATTGAACCCATTACACTCAATAAGATTTCAGACTTGTCCATCCATTACATTCTAATTTTTTTCAGACTTTTCCAAATTCAAAGAAGTTGCAGATCTCATGTTGATAGAATTTTTAAAATCAATGTCTTTTGGGGTATAAATCATTTTGGGCAATAAAGAAATTGCTATTTAAAAGCAATTCTTCATTTTCCACAATGTTTTATAAATGTCATAAAAATAGATTTGTGTGGTAAAGAACACACAGCTTAACTAATCAGCCCCCCTCCCATTTGTCTGGTGTAGGTGTAGACAAATATTTTGTTGTTATATCTTTCATACTTCTAACTCATAAACCAGATGACAAAATTTAAGACTGGTCCAAATTGAAAGAATTTCAGATGACAATTTTCAGTGGATGGAATTAAAAAAAAATCTTTGTCTCTTAGGGTGGAAAACATTGTTGATAATGAAGGAATTACTTTTAATCATTTCTTCATTTTTCACAATGTTTTCCAAAGCTTTTTTTCTTGGAGTCATCAAAAAGCAGTTAAAATTGTGAATTTCCTTACACAGACTAGCATCCCCATCCTCCCCGCGCCTCGGTGTTCCTACAAAGAATACACTTCCATCCTCCGCTACAATCAAAGCATGTTGGCCATCGTGTCCTGTGGCAACCTGGACTATCTTGGGAGATTTAGTTATCGGAAGTTCTGCCCATTTACCTTGAGATGGACCACCCTGTTTGATACCCAATACAGCTGCTTTACCGGAGTATAACACCTGGATGAAAATTAACACAAAAATCGTTTATTGTTAAGAGAACTTTCATTTCAAGTTTTTTCGGATTTGTCTGACTTATTACAAGATGACACAATTTTAGACTTATCCTAATTCAAGGGAGTTGCAGTAGACAATTTTAAGTTGACACTATCTTAAAATCTTGGGTTTTCTGGGTAGAAACATTGTGGGAAATGATGAAATGGCTTGTCACTGATTTTGATTTAAAAAGACAGAATTTTATTATTTCTCCCAAGGTACTTATTAGCAATGTATAGGTAAAACCTAATTAAAGTTTAAATAAAACAAGATGTGTTTGTGAACCACCATGCCCCTGTAACAATCTTTTTAAGGAAATGTTACTTAGATAATTGACCTTGACCTTGACTTGAGTATTTTATCTTAAAAAGGCTTGAAGAATTGTAAATGTCTCTTGTAAGTCTTTTGGTTACGTTTTGAAGAATTTTATCCTTGACAAATAACTATGACCTTGCAAAATGACCTCAACCTTGGTATCTGTGTATCAGTGAGATCTATCATCATGCCAAATATAAGCATAGTATCTTGAATAGGCTTGAAGAGATTGTAAATATAAATTTTTTGTTAAGGTTTTTGAAGAAATTTGACATTGACAAATGAACTTGACCTAATTCAAGCTGTAGTTTTGACATTTAGGTTGCAAATCAACCATTCTACTCTTTAAGCACATGCTACTGGCCATGAATTTTTCAAAATAACATCATTTAAAATGGAAGTGGAGTGTCCTGTTGGAGTCAATAGGCGTGGCCGATGGAGTAAGTGGGCTGGGCCAGCAATTGGTCAATTCATGGAAGTGTCACACACAGACTCATTTCAATCCTCAAACTTTAATTCCTTGCACCTCAAAATTAATGAAAAGTCTTGACACAGCCCTATCGCAAAATTAATTCAAGAGATGGAAAGAATAATTTTGTTTTCATTGAGGTATGAAATGACAACTGTGATTAGGTGTTACCTCAATGAAAATAAAGAATATTCTCTTCATTTGTTACAATTCAATAATTTTCAGATATGTATCCCCAATCACCAATAAGCAAAGATTCTACTTGTTTAGACAAATTTTATTGGAAGTAGTTACAATGTTTTAATCCCTATACCAACAAAAATGCTTAAAATAAATGTCATAGTTCTAAGTTAGTATATTGTCTAAATTAAGGGTTAAATTGGTTTTATTGACTTGATTAACTGATTTTTTGATTGAAATATGTCAGTCATACAGGTTAATGAAGTTACTACGTGGACTGTTGAGTTTGACTAACAAAACTTATATACCTTTCCCCCAGTTGTTTTTACTAGACTAAATTCTCTCCCAGCTGTTATAGATGCAATGTCCTCATCAAACCCTGTTGCTGAAATATGGCAGAATAGTGAATTTAATTATTTGTATTATTTTAACCCTTGTCATGCTGGATAAATCTTTATTCAGAATTGAATTAAAATCAAAGAATGAAAAAACTAAAACGCCAAATTTGTGGGTCAATACTTCTTGTCTTAATTTAATTTGTAAATAATCCTGACTTCAGAAGTAAGAAAGATGGTATAGATTAAGATCAGACACTTAAATGGGCTAATCTTAGTCTATACCTCCGCCAAAGTAGAAATATTCCAGGTTCAGCATGACAAGGGTTTACAGGTTAAAGTACATGTCATGGATAATAAGATTTGAATCAAGGGCCAAAACAGCTTTTGAAGCAATCCTTTAGACATGGGTTACCAAGTAAAGTTATTTGTCATAAGTAATTAGGTCTGAATTAAAGGCCAATACAGCCTTTGAAGCAATCAGGACCGAATATCAGCAAACAGTGTGAGATCATCTCAGATTAGTGTGTAAAGTGCAGCTTTATTTTGAAATCACTTTTGAAGACTTTTGTATTTTCCTTCCATGTTTTAAATATGGTATTATGGATAACTAATTCTATCAAATTGAATTTGAAAGTATATACAAATGTAAAAGTGAGTTTTTGCAGATCACTTCAAAAATTAATTTAAAAGGAAATGATACATCTGTAATTACAAATGGTGGTAGGCGGGACAAAGCCAAATTTTCATTTCCTCACTAGTGAAAAATAGATTTGACAGATTGCTGGCCCTTTTAACCTACCAGCAACAGGAAATAGGATGTTTAAGTTGCCAAACCAACAATATGCTCTACACAAATGTCAACTTCATAGTTCACTTTAGATCTAAATGATGGATATGATTGGTCAATTTATTTTTGACTGACAGCAGGGATCTGTCAATTCTTACATTAACTTTTGTCAAATGTCAGTCAACTCAAACACAGAACCAGCAGACTGAGAAATTTGTCCGAGATATGAGAAGGCATTAACACATTACCACACATTCTGGCCGTTTTAAATCCCTCAAGAAAATGGTTTTAGAAAAAATGTGGAAAATTTCCAACATGTTTTCTACCCAGAATGACACAAATATTTGAATTCCTATCAGCTTGAAATTATTGTCTACATCTTTTTATTTGGTCTAGTCTAATTCTTTTGTGTGCGGAAATGGGTTAAATAGTTGAGGGCTTCAAACAATGGTCCAGAGTTCAAGTCCCTGTACAGAGAGTATTAGAACTAAATCAACATACAAATTGTTTTTCTATCTGGTGAGGATTCTGGTGAGGTGCCTGGTAAATCCATTCCAAATGCATCTAAACATTTTCTGGTTAGTTTAAGTGGAACCTCACTCACAATCTCCATGGGAGAATGATTGGGATCAAACATTCTGACTACAAAACTGTCCTGAAATTATAAAACAGACAGATATTCATTCATTTCCTAACCAAATAAGTAACACTTAAGACTAGTCTCAAATCAAAAGAGTGGGAAGATAAGATTCAAAGCAGTTGTAAATTTGGTAAGGAAGCATATTTTAGAGTAGAAAACAATGTTGTAAAGGAGAATTTTTCTTGAAGACATTCCTAAAATATTTTCCAATGTCTTTTAACTCTGTTTAATATTTGTTAAGGGTTCAATCACATAGAACGGGAGAGATTAACTTGTCTTATAGGGTGACTCTGTTGGGTGCTTAACCCTTCTCCCTTTAACCCATTATCATGACAAAATCTTTTGACTTGTCTAATTTAAAAGAAATTGCAGACAAAAAAAGAGGGATTGTGTGGGAATAGGATAATCCTGTAACATTCCACTATTGGCAGGCATTTTGAATGCAGTAAATAACTTTACTTTTGAGAGGACTTTATAATGCAAATATCATCCCATTTTTTTCTTCTCATTGAAATGCATTTGCTTCACCCATTCCTGCATGATGATTTTTCCAACTTTCTTGGTCGAACACATTGTGTGAAATGAAGAAATGTTTTAATCTTGAGTGGCATCAAAAAGCATCATTGTTTGGGAATGGGGTAAGCAACCACCTCTATAATACCACACAATGTCACCTTTTTATGCGCCTCAAGATAAAAGTTTCGGAAAACATTGTTCAAAATGAAGAAAGTGCTTATAACAAGCAATTTCTTCATTTCACACAAAGCTTCCTACCTAGAAAAACAATGCTTTTTAAGATTTCATCAACTTAGAATTGCTGTCTTAAACTTCAATCAATTTGGACCATTACCAGCTGACAAATTTTTAGACTGGAAAGTTACCATTAACAATTTCAAAATCATGAAATTTTATCAATTTGTCTTTTTGGCTGGAAAAGATTTTGGCTATTGAAGAAATAGGTTTTAACTAGTTTTTGTTTACTTTCCTCATTGTTTTCAATAGTTTTTTGTTCTGGATTTGTAAAATGGGTATTTGTGTGGGAATGGCTAAAATGAAATAGGAAGGACACTTGTTTAGGAACAGTTATTTATGAAAGAGATCTGTATTACAAACAGATTCCAGTAATTCTCAAAATAACTACAACAACACGTATAATTAGTATTATTATTCTTTCTTTTTCAAGTACCAACGTTTCGGCATACACCTTCTTCAGAGTACATAATAATAAAACAAATAAACAAACGTGACGTCATTAACGCTACGTTAAAATAGCGGAAAAATAAATTACGCGTGTAGGAGCGTGCGATTTCGTAAAAATATGGCAATGTTTACAAAAACATTAAAATGCCATAAAACATCGAAACTACAGCCCCCATTCATGCTGGAATTCTGTGATTCAGCAGCAAATAAACGATTTGTAGACTCATATAAAATTTTCTAATATTTCTATCACAACACACTGTGTTAAACAGGTAAGGATGAAATACAAATCATAAATAAGTGCACATATGTGCAACCTAATACTGATCTATATTGCACACAAAACCAAGCAGAATGAGATACATAGAAGCGCTTATCGGATAATAGATATACTTAAAATCCTATATCAAAAAGTGTTACCTAAAAAAATGACAAATAGGAAAAAACGATTAGCGCCTTTAGGTAAAACAGATTCCAGTGGAATATGACAGACATTTTATACCTTTTGTTTGTAAGAGCAAATAATCCATTACCACAACACAGAATTTAGACTGGTTCAAATTGAAAGAAGCTGCAGGTGACAGTTCTTGGTTGATGGAATTTAAAAAATCTTTGTCTTTTGGGGTAGGAAACTTAGTGTGAAAACAAGATATTGACTGTTATAATCAATTTCTTCATCTTCCAGAATGTTTTCAAAAGCTTTGTTCTTGAGGGGCGTCAAAAAGCATTACAGTGTGGGAATTGGTTTAAGTATCAAATATGTGACTTACATCTTTAGATGCTGCAATCTGTCCAATATGTTCACCATCACAGAACATAGCACAGGGACCTACACCATGACCTGAATTACAAAATGAAAATCTTAACCCTTTACCAGACAACAAAATTTTAGACTAGTCCAAATTGAAAGGAATTGCAGACAATAGTTCAAGCTTAATGAAATTTGAGATTGTTTTAATGAAGAAAGTTGGAACAACATGGAAAATGAAAAAATTGGTTGGTTCTAGCAATTTCTTCATTTTTCACAATATTTTACAATTATTACTCTTGAGGGGTGTCAAAAAGCATCATTGTGTGGGAATGTATTAAATGATTTGCTTTCAGTTAAATTGTCAAACTCAAGCATTCTGATGCCCTGAAAAATTCATAAAAAAGTTTCAGGGAAGAACTATTTTGTTTACCTTCTTAAACAGGTAAAATATTTGCTTTTTTCATATCTATTTAAAGCATATGACTTAACCCTTTCCTGTTTTGCAAAATTTTAGACCAGTCCAAATTCAATGGTTTTGCAGACAAAAATTTAAAGTGGATTTGATTTGGAAAATAACCACTTGATGGGGTAGAAAACATAGTGGAAAAATAAGAAATTGCTTGCTACAAGCAATTTCTTCTTTTTCTACAATGTTTTCTCAATCATAAGATCACAGGGCCGTAAAAACCAGGGTTTAAAAAGGAAAGGGTTAACAATAATAAATTGTGTGAAATGAAGAGAATTTTTTTAATCAAAATGTATCAATGTTACAAGTAATTTCTTCATTATCCAACATATTTTCTTCACCAAAAGATAAAGATTTGTCGTCTTCAGCTTCTTTGAATTTGTACTAGTCTAAAATTTTATCGTGTGGGAATGGGTTTTATTGTATAAGTGTTACTAGGAATTCAATCTGTTCCCATACAAACCCACTTTTAACAAAATAAATTTAGTTATATAAAACACCAAGAATAAGAATTTGATCGTAACCAGCAATTTCTACTTTTCTCACTTTGTTTCTACCCTACATCGATCTCATTTCTACAGATGCACTTAAATGGGTTTAGATTATCAAATACTCCAACAAGACGCCTTTTGACTCATCATCACAGTTCCTAATGAAAAGGACAATTTGATTTTTACAAGCAATATCTCCATTTTTTTAACAATGTTTCATACCCTATCCTATATTGTATTGTTTTTCAAATTCAATGCACTTTCATTTTTTGTCTGCACATTCTTCCAATTTGAACCAGCTCAAGATATAGTTGCCTGGTAATTGGTAAAGTCCTACAACCCTCTATCTACCCTCAAAGCTTCACAAGGACATTTTCCTTGTGACTGTCTACAAGCCCATTTAAAAACAAATCGTTTCAATTGGTACATGTACAACCATTATCAACCCTTTTCCACATGATCCCTCTTTTTTATGTCCCCAAAGAAAAAAGTTCAGGAAAATAACGTGGAAAGTGAAGAAATTACTTGATACGAGCAATATCTTCATTTTGACCATAGTTTTCTACTCAAGCTGATATATTTGAAATTCCATCAAAATGTACATTTTAATTGTCATCTGCAACTTCTTTGGATTTCAATTAACTTAAATTTTTGTTTTCTAGTGAATATAGAAAAATAACAATAAAGATGTATACTTTAAGAAATAAAAAATGACTACATAATAATAAAATGTCTGTTTGGTCCCCTTATCACACCTTTATTTAGATTTATAAATACTTTTATCTGATACTGTTAACCAATTTGATTGACTGATCGCAATCAATCAAACCATTCATTTAACCTATTATCACATCACACATTTTAGACCAGGCCAAATTCAAAGAAATTGCAGAATTTTAAGTTGATGAAATCTTTTTAAAATTTGTCTTTATGGGTAAAAAAAATTATTGTAGATAATGAACAAATTGCTTGTAACAAGCAATTTCTTCATTTTCCACATTGTTTTCAAGCTTTTTTCTAGGGGTCCAGAGTTATATGAAGCAGACTTGTTGGCTTGGTGACATAAACACATTAACAACAGCTTATAGAAGTTAAGGAGTATTTTTATATTTCTCACAATAATTTTCATCAATAAAAGATCACAAGGCTGTAACATCAATGATTATGTTGTAAAGGGTTATATACTTACCATCCATCTCACACAGGTTTTCAACTTCTAATGTGTCTGTATTGATCATACATAACTGGGAGGAGTTGTCTATCCGACATAAAAGGATTTTCTGAATAAAACAAAACAAAATACAAATGAGGTATGTTGGCATAAGCCAATATAGTGGAGGGATGTTGATTTCAAAATTTTGGACTGGTCCATATTAAGTTGCAGATGAAAAATAAACTTTTTATTTTTAGCCTTTTATAGGGAAGAAAATATCATTGAACATGTTAAATTGCTTGTTTTTCATAAACTTTTTCATCAAGTAGTAAAAAAAGCAGGATTGTGTTCAAATGGGTTAAATGGAATGCTGAAACATATTACCAGACACTGAAATTCCAGACCTTTCCAAATCAAAAGAAGTCGCTGATGACTATTTGAAGTTTATGAAATTCTAACACTCACTGTGTTTTGGGGTAGAGAACATTTTACCATTCACACACCACAATATTTTAGACTGACCAAAATTCAAGGAAGTTTCAGACTCTGTGGATTTTAAAAGCGTTTCTTTTTCATGGTAGAAAAGCAATTTCTTCATTTTTCAACTTGTTAAAAGCTTGATTGTGTGGAAATTCAAATAAACCCCATCCTCTAAACAAGATGTTGACACATTCAGGACTCCGGATGCCAGACACAGCTAGATCACAATAGCTCACCATGACCACTTTGTGGTCATGTGAGCAAAAAACAAGAAGACTGAGTTAATGGATACAAACCCCTGCAAATGCGAGCCAAATACTGGTTTTTGCTGACATTGGTTCTTTGTGGCAGTGGATATGGCCCTGTAAAAAATAGTTGATCCATTATATAGGAAAACCTATCTACATGACAAAAAATTTGATTGTTTCATTTGATCAAATTTTAGAAAAATGATCTGATTTACATGAATGAAAAAACCAAATAAGTTTGTGAAACATCATGCCTCCCATTTCTAGGATTTGACCTTATGACAAAGTTTTTGACTCCATGAGACTGAAATTTGAACTTGGCTGAGATATAATGGATAAAAACTTTAAGAACAAATATTTTATTTGATCCTAAAATGTGGCCACTAGAGTGTACACAAGATTATTTCTATAATTTGACCTAGTGACCTAGTAACCCAATATCGAACTTGACCAAGATATTATACAGACAAACATTCTGATGAAATATCAAAACATTTGAGGCAAAAATATAGCCTCTGGAATGCATGAATGGTATTTTTAAGATTTGACCTAGTGACCTAGTTTTTGACCCATATAATCCAATCTTCAACTTATCTTAGGTTTCATGGAGACAAACATTCTGAGCCAAAATTGGGTCCACTAGAGTGCACACAGGGTTTTTCTAGGTTTTGACATAGTGACATAGTTTTTGACTGAATTAGACCCAATATGAACTTGGCTGAGTTAACATGGAACTAAATATTTTGACCAAATACAATCTGATTTAAGCCTTAAATGTGGCATCTAGAGTGCACACAAGATTGTTTCTAAGATTTGACTTAATGACCTAGTTTTTGACCCCATATAGCCAAATATCGAACTTGACTGAGCTTTAATGCAAAGAACATTCTGACCAAATATCAATTCAATTGTGGCAAATATATGGCCCTCTGGAATGCACACATTGTTTGATTTAAGCCTAAAATTTGGCCTATAGAGTGTACACAAGATAATTTCTATAATTTGACCTAGTGACCTAGTTTTTGACCCCACATAACCCAATATCGAACTTGACCAAGATATTATACAGACAAACATTCTGACCAAATATCAAAACATTTATGGCAAAAATATGGCCTCTGGTGTGCATGAATGGTATTTCTAATATTTGACCTAGTGACCTAATTTTTGACCTCATATGACCCAATATTAAAGTTATCTTAGGTTTCATTGAGACAAACATTCTGACCAATTTTCAGGACATTTGAGCAAAAATTGTGGCCTCTAGAGTGCATACAAGATGTTGACACATGACGGATGACGGACAACGGATGATGGACGATGGACACAGCTAGATCACAATAGCTCACCATGACCACTTTGTGGTCAGGTGAGCTAAAAAACATTGTGACCTTTATCAGTTACAATGACTTTGATGGATGACCCTTAACTTACAACTAACTGATGCCTACCAATGCATGGAATCTATATCCCAAATATGAGCTACGTATCCACAACGCTGTTTGAATAAGAGCAAAATGTTTAGTTTTTCTATTAGGTTTACAACTGGCAGACACACAGACAGACGGATATTGGTAAAACTGTATGTACCAAATTTTGTCAATGACCCTAATGGGGCATGAAATGACAATATCTTAAGAACTTACAAGGTTACAAATGATTTTGTTCATTTAACCATAGCCAGGTACAAAACTTTAGATTTGTCCAAATTCAAAGATTCAACAATTTTCAGTTGAAGAAATTACGAGAATCTGTATTTTGGGGTACAAGTGGGCCATTGGCTCGGGGGCGCACACCTGAGATAAAGGCTCTTTTTCATTCTACAGTCTTATTTCATATTAAGGTAAGGATTATAATACAATTGGGCCATACTTACAAATATAGACTATGTACCTGGGGATCCAAAATTCTAAATTACAAATTCCAAGACTTTAGAGCAATTTGAAAAAAGGAAAAACTTCTCCCCCGTCTGGATCCATGGGTTATAATTCCAGAAATAAGAAAGAAGTCTGTGAACTGACACTTCATGCCTATAACCCCAACCCCTGAGTCTCTGCCCCTTGGGACCTGAGGATCATGATTTTAGCCATTTTGAAAGAGGTCAATATACTGATGCTCCATGCAAAATATCAAGGCTTTATGCCTTCTGGGTCAGGAGGAGAAGATTTTTCAAAATTATTTTAGAATTTCACTTTTGCCATGACAAACAAAGTTTAAACTGGTTTCAATTACTTCCGCTATTTTCAAAGGGGACCAAGTAAAGAACATTTCTGCCAAATTTGGGTTAAATTGGCCTAGTGGTTTGGGAGGAGATGTCACTTAACAAGAGGCCCATGAGGGCCTGAGACGCTCTACTGGTTATCAAGTTTTCCGTTAAAGAAATCTGATATTTAAGGAAGTTAATTGCTAAAAGAAAAATGCATAAAGAAAAAAAAAGGGGCTTTATCCCCTTTATCATTTTAAGCAACAATCCTCAAGGCCCCTTTTCCCATGTTTCATGACGGATCCACTCCATTTCCAACAGAAAGTTACCTTATGACCTTACAATCATTCTGTGAATATTTCATCAGAATTTGACAATAATTGTGGACTTAATCACATAAACAGGATTGTTTTGAATGAAAATCAATAAGGCCCCTTTTCCTGTGTTTTCTGATGGATCAATTTCATTCCAAAAGGAACTTTCCTTACAACCCGACAATTGTCCTGTGAAATTTAAAAGACAACTTGATAATGATTGTGATCTTCATCACATACACTAGAATGTTTTGAATGATAATCTGTAAGGCCCCATTTCCTGTGTTTCAAATGCCACAATTATTCCATGCATCTTTGAAGAGAATCCAATAAAACTGTTGACTTTATTGTGTTAACAAAGATATTAAATTCAAGTTCTCATAGGGCCCCTTTTCCCGTGATATTTTACTGTTGGTTTTATCATTCTATGAAAGTTAAAAGTGAATCCGATGAAATATTGGAAATTCATAATGTTTACTAGAATATTTAAAAAAAAAACAAAAACATATGTCCCCTTTTTACATGATACTTGATGGATTGTACCCAGTTCTGAAAAGAACCATCTAAGTATTTGTACAATCATTCTGTGAAATTTTGAAGTGAATCCGGTGAAATCAAGGGACATCATTGTGTTAACCAGAATATTTAAGAGATTTTTTTTTATAAGGCCCCTTTTTATGTGACCCTTGCTATAGTCAGATCCACTGTCAAAATCAACAATTGGAATGATGGTACAATCAATCTGTTTAATCTGTGGAATTTATTGTGTTAATGAGTTTATAGTGAAATATTTATAGGGCCCCTTTTCTCATGATACTTTACAAAACAAACCAAATTTCAAAAGGAACAATTCTAATGAAGGTAGAATCATTCTTTAAAAGTTAAAGAGAATCAATGAAAACAGTGGACTGAATTATGTCAAGAATTTTTGTAACTAAATTTTCATAAGGCCCCTTTTTCTGTGAAACTTAACAAATCAGACCCAATGTACAAAGGAACAATCCTAATGATAGTTTGAAGAAAATGATAAAGACTGAGGACTTTATTGTAATAATGATGTTTTGTAATAAAATTTTTATAAGGTCCCTTTTCTTGTGTCACTTAACCAATCAGACCTAATTTACAACGGAACAATCCAAATGATGCTACAATCATTCTATTAAAGTTTGAAGAGATTCTGATAAAGACTGAGGGCATTGTTGTGTTTATGAGGATTTGGTAATACTTTTTCATACAGCCCCTTTTCCTATGATACTAGACAGATCAGGCCCAATTTGGAAAGAAACAATCCTTATGATGGTACAAACATTCTGTGAAAGTTTGAACAGAATCTGATGAAAACTGCAGACTTTATCTTGGTGTCAAATTTTTAAAATAAAATTTTCATAAGGCTCCTTTTCCTGTGATACTTGAAGGATCAGGTCTCATGTCAGCATCAACAATCGTGATTATTGTACAATGATTCTGTGAAGGTTTGAATAAAATCCAATGAAAGCTCTGGACTTGATTACAAGGATTATAGATAAAATTCTCTAAAGGCCCCTTTTCCCATGATACAAGACAGATCACTCCTTATTTGAAAAGAAAGAACCCTTATGATTGGGTTCGATCCCCGGTGGCGGAAAATATTCTTTCCAACAATTGTCTCTCACCAATGAGTTGATAATCGTAAACCTAAGTGGGATAGCAGCTAGAGGCTAGGAAAGGATGTAGTGGTAGTACTGGTGTGAGAAATACCAGGAATCCATTATTAGGTGCTCCAGCTGCTGCAGTATGACTGAAATACTGTTAAAAGCGGCGTTAAACCCCATTCAATCAATCAATATAATTGAATAATCATTCTGTGAAAGTTTTAACAGAATCTGATGAAAACTGTTGACTTTATTGTGGTACAATGATTTTAAAATTAAATTTCATAATGCTCCTTTTCCTGTGATACTTGACGGATCAGGTCTAATGCAAACATCAACAATCATTATTATTGTACAATTATTCTGTGAATGTTTGAAGAAAATCCGATGAAAGCTCTGGACTTGGTAACAAGGATTTATAAATGAAATTTTCATAAGGCCCCTTTTCCTGTGCTTCTTGACAGTTCAAACCCTGTTATGAAAAGAATGATAGTTATTCATTCTGTGAAAGTTTCAACAAAATCTGATCAAAGCTGTGGGCTTTATTGTGTTAACAGGGTTTTATTAATTGAATTTTCATATAGCCCCTTTTCCCATGTTACTAGATGGATCTGAACCAATTCCAAAGGGAACTCTTCTTACAAAAGTATAATTATTCTGTTTGAGTATAAAGACAACCCCATCTCATCTGTGAACTTACAAGCATTAATTAAGATTTTTTTAATTGAATTTTCCTAAGGCCCCTTTTCCTATGTTTCTCAATGGATCAGACCCAATTTGAAAGGAACAATCCTTATGATGGTAAAATCATTATGTGAAAGTTTGAAGTCAATCAGGTGAAATCTAGGGCCATTACATGTAAACTAAGATTTTTTTCATTAAATTTTCATAGGGCCCCTTTTCCCATGAAACTTGATGGATCAAACCTACTTCCGAAAGGAACAATCCATTAAATGTAATAATCATTCTGGGAATGTTTGAAGAGAATTTGTAGAAAACTATGGACTCTATTGTGTTTTCAAGGACTTTTTCAATCCAGTTTTAATCAGGCCACTTTTTCCTGTGGTCCTTGACTGATCATACCAAATTTTGAAAGGAACAATTCTTATGATGGTACAATCATTCTGTGAAAGTTTGAAGTCAATCAGATGAAAACTGTGGACTCTAGAGTGTTAACAAAGATCTTTGAATTAAATTTTAATAAGGCCCCTTTTCCTATGTTTCTTGAGGAATCATATGCGATTCCAAAAGGTACAATCCTTATGATGGTACAATCATTCTGTGAAAGTTTGAAAAGAATCCGTTGTAAATTGTTGGCTCTAGATTATTAATGGGAATTTTTTATTTAAAATTTCATAAGGCCCCTATTTCCTGTGTTTCTTGAAGGATCATACCAAATTTCAAAAGGAATAATCCTTATGATAGTACAATCATTCTGTGAAAGTTTGAAGGGAATCCGATGAAAACTATTGACTCCAGAATGTTAACAAGAATTTTTTAATTAAATTTTCATAAGGCCCCTTTTCCCCTGTTTCATGACAGATCACACCCATTTTCGAAAGGAACGATCCTTATGATTGTACAATCATTCTGAGAAAGTTTGAAGAGAATCTGCTGAAAACTGTGGACTCTATCGTGTAAACGAGGATTTTTAATGGAGTTTTTAATTGAATTTTCATAAGGCCCCTTTTCCTGTGTTTCTTGACGGATCATACCCAACTTCGAAAGGAACGATCCTTATGATGGAACAATCCTTCTGTGAAAGTTTGAAGAGAATCCAATTAAAACTGTGGACTCTATCGCATAAACGAGAATTTTTATGGAATTTTATTTAATTTTCATAAGGTCCCTTTTCCCATGTTTCTTGACGGATCATACCAAATTTCGAAAGGAATAATCCTTATGATAGTACAATCATTCTGTGAAAGTTTGAAGGGAATCTGATGAAAACTATTGACTCCAGAGTGTTAACAAGAATTTTTTTAATTAAATTTTCATAAGGCCCCTTTTCCCATGTTTCTTGACGGATCATACCCTTTTTCGAAAGGAACAATCCTTATGTTAGTACAATCATTCTGAGGAAGTTTGAAGAGAATCCGATGAAAACTGTGGACTCTAACGTGTAAACGAGGATTTTTAAATGAATTTTTAATGAATTTTCATAAGGCCCCTTTTGCCGTGTTTCTTGACGGATCATATCCATTTTCGAAAGGAATGATCCTTATGCTAGTACAATCATTCTGTGAAAGTTTGAAGAGAATCTGATATGAACTGTGGACTCTATCGCGTAAACGCGGATTTTTCAATTAAATTTTCATAAGGCCCCTTTTCCCGTGTTTCTTGACGAATCATACCCATTTTCAAAAGGAATGTTCCATATGTTGGTACAATCATTCTGTGAAAGTTTGAAGAGAATCCGATGAAAACTGTGGACTTTATCGCATAAACGAGGATTTTTAATTGAATTTTTAATTAAATTTTCATAAGGCCCCTTTTCCCGTGTTTCTTGACGGATCATACCCATTTTCGAAAGGAACGATCCTTATGTTGGTACAATCATTCTGAGAAAGTTTGAAGAGAATCCGATGAAAACTGTGGACTCTAATACGTAAACGAGGATTTTTAATTGAATTTTTAATGAATTATCATAAGGCTTCTTTTCCCTTGTTTCTTGACGGATCATACAAATTTTCACAATCATTCTGTGAAAGTTTGAAGAGAATCTGATGAGAACTGTGGACTCTATCGCTTAAACGAGGATTTTTTCATTAAATTTTCATAAGGCACCTTTTCCCGTGTTTCTTGACGGATCATACCCATTTTCAAAAGGAACAATCCTTATGATGGTACAATCATTCTGAGAAAGTTTGAAGAGAATCCGATGAAAACTGTGGACTTTTTAGCATAAACGAGGATTTTTGATTTAATTTTTAGTTAAATTTTCATAAGGCCCCTTTTCCCGTGTTTCTTGACGGATCATACCCATTTTCAAAAGGAACGATCCGTATGTTGTTGCAATTGTTCTGTGAAAGTTTGAAGAGAATCAAATGAAAACTGTGGACTATTGCGTAAACGAAGATTTTTTAATTAAGTTTTCATAAGGCCCCTTTTGCCGTTTTTCTTGACGGGTCTGACCCAATTTCGAAAGGAACGATCCTTATGATGGTACAATCATTCTGTGAAAGTTTGAAGAGAATCTGATGAAAACTGTGGACTTTATCGCGTAAATAAGGAAAAGTTTAACGGACGGACGACAGACGGATGGACGCACATACGCACGGACGCCGGACGGGAAAAAGCAATCGCTACAGCTCTATTGGCCTTCGGCCAGTAGAGCTAAAAACTGTGGACTCTATCTTGTAAATGAGGATTTTTTAATGAATATTCATAAGGCCCCTTTTCCCATGTTTCTTGACGGATCATACCAATTTTCGAAAGGAATGATCCTTATGTTGGTACAATCATTCTGAGAAAGTTTGAAGAGAATCTGATGAGAACTGTGGACTTTATCGCGTTAACAAGGATTTTTAATTTAATTTTTAATTAAGTTTTCATAAGGCCCCCTTTTCCCGTGTTTCTTGACGGATCATACCCATTTTCGAAAGGAACTATCCTTAAGTTGGTACAATCATTCTGAGAAAGTTTGAAGAGAATCTGATTAGAACTGTGGACTTTATAGCGTAAACAAGGATTTTTAATTGAATTTTTAATGAATTTTCATAAGGCCCCTATTCCTGTGTTTCTTGACGGATCATACCCAATTTCCAAAGGAACAATCCTTATGTTGGTACAATCATTCTGTGAAAGTTTGAAGAGAATCCAATTAAAACTGTGGACTCTATCGCGTAAACGAGGATTTTTTTTAATTAAATTTTCATAAGGCCCCTTTACCTGTGTTTTTTGACGGATCATACCCGTTTTCGAAAGGAACAATCCTTATGATGGTACAATCATTCTGTGAAAGTTTGAGGAGAATCCGATGAAAACTGTGGACTTTATCGCGTAAACGAGGATTTTTAACTGAATTTTTAATTAAGTTTTCATAAGGCCCCCTTTTCCCGTGGTTCTTGACGGAAAGGAACGATCCTTATGTTGGTACAATCATTCTGAGAAAGTTTGAAGAGAATCTGATGAGAACTGTGGACTTTATAGCGTAAACGAGGATTTTTAATTGAATTTTTAATGAATTTTCATAAGGCCCCTTTTCCTGTGTTTCTTGACGGATCATACCCAATTTCCAAAGGAATCGTTCCTTATGATAGTACAATCATTCTGTGAAAGTTTGAAGAGAATCCGATGAAAACTGTGGATTTTATCGCGTAAACGAGGATTTTTTAATTAAGTTTTAATTAGGCCCCTTTTCCCGTGTTTCTTGACGGATCTGACCCAATTTTGAAAGGAATGATCCTTATTATGGTACAATCATTCTGTGAAAGAAAGAAAAAGTTTAACGGACGGACGACGGACGGACAGACGCACGGAACACCGGACGGGAAAAAGCCATCGCTATAGCTCTAGTGGCCTTCGGCCAGTATAGCTAAAAATCATTTTTTATTTATATATAAATCCCATCCCCCTCGGGCTCCATCCCTGGGGACCTGAGGATCATGATTTTAGCTATTTTGAAAGAGGTCAATATACTGACGCTTCATGCAAAATATCAAGGCTCTAAGCGTTATGGGTCAAGAGGAGAAGATTTTTAAAGATTATTTTAAAATTTCATTTTTGAAATAATGGCTTTTAGCGATTTCAATTCTTTTAGCTATTATTTAAGGGGGCCAAGTAAGGATCATTTCTGCCAAATTTGGTTCAAATTGGCCCTGTAGCTTGGGAGGAGATGTCGTTTAAAGAAATTGTTAACGGACGACTGACGTCAGACAGAAGGTGATCACAATAACTCACTTGAGCACTTCATGCTCAGTTGAGCTAAAAAAACATTGTGGTTATTTAAGACATGGCTTGTAACAAGGAATATCTTCATTTTCCACAATGCTTTCAAATGTTATTTTTCCTTGAGGAGCATTGCAATAATCAGAGAGTTGTGTTTTCTGCCGTCAAAATGTGTCGTCATTTATGAAATTTTCCCGGATAATGGATCATTTAGTATAAGCTATACAGTTGTAATATAACAGAACGTAAATATCTTCTAATATTGATTCATCAGAGTATGCACTTATTTGAGGGATAATGTTGTGTTTCACCCATTACCACAAATCAAACTTTTAGATTGGTCCAAATTGAAAGAATTTGCTGACAATGTATAGTTGGTGAAATTTTAAATATCTTGCAATTCGGCAAAGAAAATATTGTGGATATTGAAGAATTTCTTGTTTATTCACTATGTTTTCTTGAGCTTTTTTGTGAGGGGGCAAAAAATTGCAGGATTGTCAGGGAGTGGGTTAATGCTATTTTCAACAATAATTTAATTAAATGACTGCAGTTGGTGCCCCTAACCATGGCTTACTGTCATGGCTCTCTCCAGTAAAACCACAATACTCTATCAAAGCCATATCCTGCTAATCCGTCTTAAGTGTAATACTTATCAGTCAGACATTGGTGAGAAAAAAAAGCGTGATTTTGTGATGAAATTTTTGATGAAATATGGGCAAACTCAAGAATTGACAGTACAGTGCTGTGAATCTTCAAATGATATTTTAACCCATTACCACACAATGACACTTTCTGACGCCCTGAAGAAATATGATCATGGAAAACTTTGTGAGAACTGAGAAAAGAAGAAATTACTTGTAACAAGCAAATTCTCTTTTTCTCACAAAGTTTCTTTTTACTTGTTACTTATTTGCAAATTTGAGCACAGTCTGAAATGTTGTCTTCAATTTCTTTCAGTTTTGATCGGTTTTAAAATTTTCTCATGTATAGGTTAAACAATTTCATATGAAGTCAAGTATCAACTTTAAAGGGTCCATGTTTATTGTATTTGTAAACATATTTTGTTCATAAGTAAACTTTAATGTTGAATCTACTTACAGGCAAGGTTCCGCCAAATCCAGTACCAACTTTAAATAGCCCATGTTTGTTGTGTATATAAACAAATTTTCCATCACTTGTCATGGCTGTAAGGGCATTGCTGTGATTCAGTGTTACTGAAATGTGCAAGTTTAAGTTTATTTTCCAGTATCCAGTGAACAGGAACAGGATGCATTACTGTCAAAAATATCCTTTTTCTTCATAGAATGACAAGATCAGATATTGCCATTGAAGTTTAAATAAATATGTGTAAACTTGATGGACAGCAACAATTTAAAGAGTCCCATAGTCAAAATATACACCCCATCAAGTAACTTTTTGTCTGTCGTCCCTGGTCTATAGAGGTATACAAATTACAACTCATGGATATACCATGGAGAACAATAACCAAGACAAGAAATTTTGCATTAAGCCCCTTTATCTAAATTGGCAAAGTCATGACAAAATGTGCAAGGTCAGGTAACTAGGCACATTCTGTGAAAATTTTATCAAAATTCATCCATAAATGTAGTTTTGGATTTTTGCATGAAGCTCCCTTTGTCTGAGACACAGCCAAAATTTGCAAAGCCCAAATACCATGTGAAAGGTCAAATGGAAAAAATTTAGAATTCTTCGAAATAGTTTTATTTCTCTTATACGTCAAAGGAAAGAGGAATACTATGAAAACTTGGCATCTAAGTTAAATTCAGGGTTGTTAACATCTCAAGACTGGTGGAAAACAATGGGCCCCTACCGATATCCAGAGTTACTCCGCTTAGTTTTAGTATTAGAGTGACCTCCCTTAAATCTTTGGGTAGTTCTGGTGAAAAAATTGATGATATCGGTTTCGAAAACATTAACAGGTTGTAGCCAGCTCTCATTATGTGTCATCAATGTTGAAACCCTAGATGATCTATAGACTACTTTATGTTAAAAGCTGAGCTTAATTTCAAAGCTAAGTGACGTTTTACGTGTTTATAATCGTAAATGAGCCGGTATGAAAGTGAATTTTTTGGATATACCCTAATTCCGGATATACGTATTAATTACCATAAAAAGAGCTTTTTTAATCGAAATAAATACAATGATACTCACGGAAATACATTCCGTCATTTCCTTTTTTAGAAAATGGTTTCACATGACAAGCGGGGCTTTGAATTTATAAGATATCTGTCATTTTACAAACGGGAACTGTTACAAATAAGCTCTCCATACGTCTTCATTTCATGACCATGGGAATTTACCAAATACCCTTTTCATTGATGAATATGAAATAAATTTAATCAGAATTTCACTGCATGATCCTCAACAAGTTTTGTAAAGTGTCTGGAGGATTGTGGAAATGATTGTTGCCTCTGCAGGTCTCCCAAGATATATCATTCGTTTCTTACCAATGGCAAGTAAGATATATCATTAATTTTTCACCAATCACCAAATGATAAGGTCTAAGTAGGGTGGGCAGCTGGTGGCTCAGATGAAATGTCAGTTATGCTTAGTAACTGATTTAATGTTGAAAGTGGTGTTTAACCGATAACCAGAGGGCAAAATATAAGACTGTGCCAAATTTAAAAGAGTTGCACATGACAATTTTAAGTTTATGATTTTGTAGATGTTTTCATCTTTCTGGGCAGAAAACATTCGGCAAAATGAAGAAATTGGTTGTTACAAGCAATTTTGTCAATTTGTACAATGTTTTCCCAATTATTTTTCTTTTGGGGCGCCTAAAAGCATCATTTTGTGGGAATGGGTAAACCAATTTAATTCAATTAACCTGCACAAGCTTTAGCATCAGACTTTAGATGTGTTCACAAATTTATATTTTTCACATAAAATCTATTCTGGTTAACCCTCGTTTATACGTCCCTGTTGCTTTCAAATTGAGAATGCATTGTAGAAAAAGAATATGCTTGTTGCAATTTTTTCCTTTTCCACAGTATTTCTACCCTGCTGAATGGCTTTTTTTTTATTTTTTTTTTTTATTGTTTTATATATCATTTCATGTATTTAAGTATTTGAGAAAAAGTGAGAAATTAAAAAGTGGAAATATAAATGAGATGATCGTAAGAAGTGTTACAAAGATCAAACTAAGACAATCTTTTTGAACGTTTTAATCCATTAAGTTGATATCAAATTCTTATTACTATATTGAGATGACATATATGATACAATGTATACATACTAAATATTCAAATCTTTTTGTTGTAAAAAAGTGATCTTATACATTTTTTTTTCAGATTTTTCTTACTTAAATATTTTTTCCATTATCTAAATGAGAAACGTTTTAAAAATAGATTTCCTTTACCTCTTGCATTTATAATCCTATTTAAAATGTACAAACTCGTAATTTCCTTAGAATTAGAGGGAATAGCAAACAACTTCCTTTGTTACTTGTAATAAGGGGATATCAGGTGAAAATCAAAAGCAAATAACCGATCATTAGGAGATAAATTCATCCAGTGTATATCCAAAATACCACCCGTGATCTATTACGCAATCATAGAGATACCGATCAGAAGCCTGTAAGTTACTTGGACTAAAACAGCAGTCTATGAGAGGACATTGTTCATTTTTAAATTTGATTTACCATTTAAACCTTTACAGAAAAAAAATCTAAGAACGAAAGTGGATACGAACAATATTTTAATAGCCATGTGTACCGAAAATAATGGATCTTTCAGATGTGGAGAAAATCGGCTTAAAAAGTACTCTTTATCGCAATATTGTTATTCTTGGTTGTTGTTGTGTGGTTTCCTTGTTTTAATAAGTCTTTTCAAGTTAAAGAAGTAAACGCAATGAGTTCCTACAAAGGACACCTTTGCTATTTTTTTTTCGAAAATGAGAGGTAAAATATGAAAACTGGACAAGAATGAAACTGGTTCCTAGGTCGGGAGAGAAAAACGATTAAAACGTGTCAACGTGAATATAAACTACCACAACAATTCCATATTCTAAGAGTATTTTAAGAGTACTCAACATTCCTCTGTATCAAATTCTGAAAAATATCCGATTCTACGCAAAATAGGAGCATTTAACTTCTGATAGTGTACTTTTACTTAGGGACCCAACAACATCATTTTGCATATAATATATGGACAGAGATATAAAATATTAATAAATCTTTAGAACTAGATAAATTCCAAATGATATAAGTCAACCGACTCCCTTGTTAATTAGTCAAAAGAAGGACATCTGGGCAGTTGTGCGAAAATCAAAACCAATAGCCGATCGTTATGAGATATATCCGTGGACTATTGCATAATCAAAGATACCGATTCAAAACGTGTAAGTTACTTGGATAAAAACAGGAGTTTATGGACGGACATCGATAATAAGATTAACTTACCATTTAAACCTTTGTAGATAAAAAATCTCAGAACGAAATAGGATACGGACGGAATATTAAAATCCATTTGTATAAAAAATAACAGATCACTCAGATTTGGAGAAATTCCTTGTAAAAATATTCCTTTTATCGCAATATTTTTGTTTCCCCCGCTGTTGTTTTGTCTGTTTGCATGTTTCAATAGATATTCTCAAGCCAAGGAAATAAAAGCAACAATTCACCATGAAGGACACTTTTGCTAATTTTGTTTCGAAAAATGAGAAGTAGAATATGAAAACTGGATGAAACTCGGAAGACGATTATAACGTGTCAACGTAAATAAAAACTACCAAAACATTTTCATAATCTATAAGTTTTACAAAAGTACTCAATATTCTTATGTGTGACAAATCGAAAAAATAATTAATTCTCTCCAAAACAGACGCTTTTAGTCTCAGCTCTTATATACTCTTTGTTGAAATTTAAACCAAAACTACCCAGTAGAATCAAGGGAGTTCATTAAAGGGCAATTTTCGGGAGAACTCCGTAAATCGGTAGGGGCCTATTTAACACTTTTTGAATCCGTCACAGGTATCAAGTCCTGAAATACCGCCTCTTTTTGATGAAGCAAATGACTATTTGGTTACTGATGAACTAGAAAAGGCTAACTTGTTAAATACATTTTTTGCAAGCCAATCAAGTATTGATGATTCTCATAAGGAAATACCCTTGCTCAACCCAACATCTCATGATTACTCATTGCATTTTATCATTATCACCCCAGACGAAGTCTATAATACATTGAAGGATCTAAAAATAGGGAAAGCGTCTGGTCCAGATGGTATCGATAATCGGATTTTAGGCGAATGTGCGATTCCACTTTCCAATCCTCTTTGTGATCTTTATAATGCCTCTTTGAAATTGTGTGTATTACCATCATCGAGAAAAATATCTAATGTATGTCCGATTTTTAAGAGCAGTGATCCTGCGATAGCTTCTAATTATAGACCAGTTTCTCTTCTGAATACCATGGAGAAGGTCTTTGAAAAAAATAATTTATAATCATGTATTTTCATATCTTTCACAAATAAATTTCTTCACCCCTTTTCAATCAGGTTTTCTACCAGGCGACTCTACGGTAAATCAAACACTTTCAATCTATCATTAAATTTGTAAAGCACTTGACAATGGGCATGAGTTTAGAATGATATCTTTTGACGTAAGTAAAGCTTTTGATAAAGTTTTGCATAAAGGTCTTTTATATAAATTGCATGATGCAGGCATCAATGGCAGCTGTTAGAATGGTTTACTGTTGAAATCTGAATCATAAATAATCTCTCGTAAAATAAATAAACCTCATCTTCCTGATTTATACATGTCATCTACAAAGATTCCGAATGTTGAAAATCATAAACATTTGGGTATATTTATATCAGCCAATGGTTCTTGGGGTTGTCATATAAAACATTCTATATGTAAAGCTTGGAAAAAAAATCAATATAATGCATAGTCTTAAACATCGCTTAGATAGAAAAGCTTTACAAACTATCTATTTTTCATTTGTTCGTCCTATAATTGAATATGCCGATGTAGTATGGGATAATTGCACTAATAATTAGAAAGACGAGCTCCTGAAAACATAAGCTCGCTCGTTCCTGAAACAATCGGAAGCACATCGTCATACAGCCTGCACGAATCTCGTAACCATAGAATTCCAGTTTGCAGAACAGAACTTTATAAAAGATCGTTTCTCCCCACAGTGGTCCAGGCCTGGAATGAACTGCCTATAGAAATTCCAGATCAAGATTCATTATCCTATTTCAAAAATTATCTAAATCGTAACAATCCTAATCCAAATAAGTTATACTTTATTTTTGGTAAAGGGAGCTTCAGGTTATTCATACTCGGATAAGAAACAAATGTAGTTCTCTCAATCACCATTTGTAAATGAAAAATATTGTTGAATCCCCTCTCTGTTCTTGTGGGGCGGTTAAGACGAGTGAACATTTCTTCTTTGAATGTAATAAATACGACACAATAAGAAATAGACTATAAGCAACACTGGCAATTTTTGGCAATATTGATATTGAAATGCTTCTTTATGGAAAAGATAATCTAACTTTTGAACAAAATTCAACGATCTTCTCTGAGGTTCAGAGTTATGTTAAAGGTAGTATGCAATTTTCGTCGTAATTAATTCTCCGGATAGCACTCATCTTTTTCTTCCTATTTGTTGTTTTGTTTTAGTATTTCTTTACATTGTTGTAGTTGCTTTCGTTTGTCACATCTAAGCACTTGAAATGTTGGAGAGTCATTCGGATAACACCCTTTACCCAATTATCTTATATATCACCTTTCAATTTTGAAATATACTTACTAAATTTTTAATCATGGAATTCACCATTTTTTTCTTTTAATTCTCTTCTCTTATACAATTTGTAAATTATTGATAAAAGTAATATTCATATGTACTCATCTTGAGACATCATCAAGGAGAAGAACTTTATAAGTTTTGCTTTCATTCTAATCCTTTTTGCATGACACTGTTAAGTATTGTAAATTGTTATGTACATTTCTGATATACATGTGCAAATAAAATATGTTTAAACTAAAGGTCAAGTGACTAGAAAAGTTCTGTGAATATTTCACTCATATTTCATAAATGCTGGAGATTCTCTGCACTATTGTAACTGGGTGTTTATTGTTTTCTAAATGTCTTACTATAACTAGGTATTTAATGTTCTCTGTTTTATTGTACCTGGGTAACTATTGTTCTCTAAACTATTGTACCTGGGTATTTAGTGTTCTCTCAATAATTGTAACTAGGTATTTATTGCTCTCTGTATTATTGTACGTGGGTATTTATTGTTCTATAACTGTATTATTGTACCTTGATATTTATTATTCTCTGTATTATTGTACCTAGGTATTTATTGTTCTCTGTATTATTCTAACTAGGTATTTATTGTCTTAACTGTATTATTGTAACTAGGTATTCATTGTTCTCTGTATTATTGTACCTTAGTATTTATTTTTATCTGTATTATTGTACCTGGGTATTTATTGTTCTCTTTTAATTGTACCTGGTTATCTATTTTTCTCTGTTTTATTGTACCTGGGTTTTTATTGTTTTCTGTATCATTGTATCTAGGTATTTATTGTTCTCTTTTTTATTGTACTTGAGTATTTAATGTTCTCTTACTGTATTATCTTACCTAGGTATTTATTGCTCTCTGTATTATTGCTGTATTATCTTACATAGGTATTTATTGCTCTCTGTATTATTACTCCTCTGTATTTACTGAACTGTATTATTGCACCTTGGTATTTACTGAACTGTATTATTGCACCTGGGTATTTACTGTTCTCTTACCGTATTACCTTACCTGGGTGTTAATTGCTCTCTGTATTATTGTATCTCTGTATTTACTGAACTGTATTATTGCACCTTGGTATTTACTGAACTATATTATTACACCTGAATATTTACTGTTCTCTTACTGTATTATCTTACCTGGGTATTTATTGCTCTCTGTAATATTGTACTTCTGTATTTACTGAACTGTATTATTGTACCTGAGTATTTACTGTTCTCTTACTGTATTACCTTATCTGGGTATTTATTGCTTTCTGTTTTAATGAATCTCTGTACTTACTGAACTGTATTATTGCACCTTGGCATTTATTGAACTGTATTACAGTAGCTGGGTATTCATTGCTCCCTGCATTATTGTATCTGGGTATTTACTGAATGAATTATTGTACATGGGTATTTACTGAACTGTATATTGTACCTGGGTGTTTACTGTTCTCTAACTGCAGTTCAAAGGACGACATCAATGACTTCTCTTTCACACCGTGACTAAACCACTCTGGCAGCTGAGTTTTACCCAGTAATACAGCTTGTACACTTTTCTGTAGGGAGGTTAAAATAGCAGGTACCTGGGTATAGAGATGTAATGTTGTAACTGAAATGACATTACTACTTAACCCTTGTCATGCTGAATAAAATCCTTTTCAGAATTGTATAACAAGAAGCCCATGAGGGCCTGAGACATTCTACTGGTTATCCGTTAAAGTAATCTGATATTTAAGGAAGTTATTTGCTTAATGAAGAATGCATAAAATGAAAATGATAAATTGGACTTTATCCCTTTTATTATTTGAGCAACAATCCTTAAGGCCCCTTTTCCCAAGTTCATGACAGATCAACTTCATTTTTAAAGGGAAGTTTTCTTATGACTCTACAATCATACTGTGAATTTTTCAACAGAATCATGTAACCAGGATTGTTTTGAGGCCCCTTTTCCTTGTGGCTCCATTTCATTTATGAAAGGAACTTTCCTTATGACCCTACAATAGTCCTCTTAAGAAATTTAAAGACAATCTGATAATAATTGTGTACTTCATCACATAAACAACAATGTTTTGAATGATAATCTGTAGGGTGCCTTTTCCAGTGTAAAATTTTCGTAAGGCCCCCTTTCTCTTTAAGCTTAAAAGATCAGACCAAATTAACAAAGGAACAATTCAAATGATGGTACAATCATTCTCTTAAAGTCTTAAGAGAATCTGATAAAGACTGAGGACATTCGGGTGTTAATGAAGATTTTGTAATGGAATTTTCATACAGCCCCTTTTCCTGTGATACCAAACAGATCAGGTCCAATGTGGAAAGAAACAATCCTAATGAATGTACAGCATTCTTTGAAAGTTTGAACAGAATCCAGTGAAAACTATGGACTTTATTGTGGTATAAGGATTTTAGAATTAAATTTCATAAGGCTCCTTTTCCTGTGATATTTGACAGATCAGGTCTAATATCAACATCAACAATCGTTATTATTGTACAATCGTTGTGTGAAAGTTTAAAAAAATCTGATGAAAGCTCTTGACTTGGTAACAAGGATTTCTAGATGAAATTTTCATAAGGCCCCTTTTCAGTTCAAACCCCATTTTTAAAAGAACGATCGATGTGACGAAAGTTTCAAAAAATTCTGATCAAAGCTGTTGGCTTCACTGCGTTTTTTTAATTAAATTTTCATATAGCCCCTTTTCCCATGTTTCTTGATGGATTGGACCCAATTACGAAGGGAATTATACTTATAAAAGTATAATTATTCTTTTTATGAGTATAAAGACAACCCTATGACATCTGTGTACTTTATAGCATTAATTAAGATTTTTTTAATTATTTTTTTTTCATAAGTCCTCTTTTCCTGTGTTTTTGGATGGATCAGATGTAATTTTCTAAAGGAACAATCCTAATGATGGTACAATCATTCTGAAAGTTTGAAGTGAATCTGGGAACATCATTGTCAAATAAGATTTTTTCATTAAATTTTCATAAAGCCCTTTTTTCCTTGATACTTGACAGATCAGACCCACTTTCGAAAGCAAAAATCCATATGATGATATAATCTTTTCATGAAAGTTTGAAGAGAATTTGACGCCAGACAGGAAAAGGCCATTGCTATAGCTCTTCTGGCCTTTGACTAATAGAGCTAAAAATCAAAGGACTGAAAGCACTGGTTGTACTTGTTGGTCAGTTGCCAATACTTTTTTTGAAAAATAATTTCATAACAAACTCTGATTTCAAAAGGACTAACAAGAGGTTTAGACTTGGATCAGACTGCACTTATGTGGAATATTCTGGATTAAGCATTGCAAGGGTTAAGATTTTCCTAATAATGCAGCTTCACGAGAGAGGTTAAAATAGTAGGTACTTGACATAGACATGTATATTGAACAGATATGACATTATTTCTTGAATCACATCTTGTATACTACTCAATAGCGAGGTTAAAGAGGTGAATACTTGGACATAGGGATATTGAAACTGAGATGACATAATGAGTTTTACACAGTAACACAGCTTGTATGGTCTTCTGTAGACCAGTTAGGATCAGTCATAAACTAGAGGCTTAATTACTCCAGAAGCCCAAATTTACAAATAATACAGGTAATTCATTTTTTCAACACAGGAGGCAACTAATTTGAGAAAAAACTATGCCCTCTTTTTTAATTCACTGTATGGGAGGTTTTAGTTTGAATTGGATTTACTTTCAGATTTGACAAAATTCCAGACATATTTCAGTAGCTAGAGCACCTAACCATGGATTCCTGGATTTCTGGTATTTCTCACATCGGCACTACTACTAAACTCATTGGTTTGAGACAAATGTCAGAAAGGATATTTAATGTGACTGAGGATCAAACCCTGTACCTCATGATTGAGTGTGTGATGCGATACTTACACCCTTTTATTATAGTCAAGCAGTATTAATTATTTCCCTTGCAACACTATTGTGATCTCTACCTGAGATGAGATCAATCCTCAAAACCATTACTATTAGACTATTGAAATTTCTTCAAAAAAATCTGATAAAAGGGTCATCAAAAGATTATTTTTCTGAAACTTAAAATTTCATTTAAATCCATTGACTGGTTTCTGAGAAAAGTACTTTTCTGAAATTTAAAATTTCATTTAAATCCATTAACTGGTTTCTGAGAAAAGACTTTCAAATTCACTATATACCATATTTGACAAAAAGCCCAGGGCCATAACAACCACTATTTTTCATCTGGTTAGAATTCTTTAAAGTGAGACAGAGTGTCACCAAAGAATCATCATGTATAACTTGTTTAAAATCTGTAAAGTACTCTCCGAGGAGAAGATTTTTCAAGTTTCAAATCAGATTTAAAGATGCAAAAAAGAGACTCAACATGTATAAAAAGCAATGACTACAGTCCAATGGTTTAAAGTTAATTATCTATTTTGGTCTATTGAGGTAGTTAGCAATGTGGATAATGAACAGGCAATTTCTTTAATTTCTACACTGTTTTCAAAGCTTTTTTGGGGGGGGGGGAGGGGGGCATCAGAAAGCATGGTGTGTTGGGATACCCTAAAAGCTTTGGACAATCAAATTTTTTATATAATCATCACCAGGCAATTTTGGGTACAGCTATTTTTGAACTAATGGGCTTTCTTATAATAAACCTGGTAAATATTTGATGATTTTACATGCAGAATATGCAAGCACTAATCATTAAAACTACATCAGAACAAATCTGGTTACCTGAATTTGTTGTGTAGCTAGAGGTCCAGTACTCATCAACATGGCCGACACTGCTGTTAACAATTTCCCCGTGTCACCAAGGGACACCACTAAGCTGATTAACGATGAACATGCCAGGGCTGTCAGTGATTGGCCTTCATAAATAAAGTCTGGACCAGAATTTGTGGCAATATCCATCAAAAGTTGAAATAAACCATCTATGAACAAAAGTAAAATGTATTGTTTCTATTTTGATTTATTATGATACAAACATTCACCAAACCACTACTTATATTCGAATCCAACTCTATTTCTGAAACAAGAAGATATGTTTGTTAAAAAAACCAAAAGGACCATGATGGTCCTATATCGCTACAGAGTATGATGGCTCAAGGCTGTATGATATATACAAAATATCAAAACCCTACGCCAAATGAGATTATGAAGAGATTGCACTGTTGAATGAAAACGCCTTCCCACACTGTATGCATAATATTACACAGTTACATTGAATGCTAGGGTGAAAACCTTTTGGAGAAGCTTGTCCGTTCTCCTGACTTGAACCTTTTCTAGCGTCTATGGGATGACCTTCAGAATGATCTAGTTATCAACCTCTTTGACCATAGACCAGAGAACCTTACAATGTTGAAGGAAAGGATAAGAATTCGAATTGAGCTGGTCAAAATCTTTAACTGAAGTTTCCAGTCGATGTGTAGTTGTGCCAGAGGCTCTTCTATCCTGGATATTAGTTCTGACAGGACAGAGATAACTTCAAATGTTTGTAGCACCTAGTCCTGTACAATTACAATTCAGGAGGGGGTTGACACTTTTGATGGCTCACCCTTTTTGTTGAATGTTGATTTTGGTTTGAATCTATCTATGTTTTGATAAAATAAATGTCTGATAAATAATGGATTTGTAACGATGAATTGAAATCAATGATTATGGCGGCTTAACTACTTCATGGTCCTTATCTTTTTTTTGAGGAGTATGATACCAATTAAGCTACAAAGCCTTTGTCAATTCATATTGCAGAAAGCATTGGTCATATTGTCTTTTAAACTGTTTATGAAATTTTGTTTCAGGTCAGTTGTTTCTTCAACATAATTGTGTAAGCACCTAAATTTGTTGAATAAAGTCTTTATTAAGTTGTAAAAATACTCTCTAAAAGTTTCTTTGTATAGTAGCCCTTGTATCATAAATGATGGTTTAAAACTTTCCCTCACAATCCTACCTTTTATGTTCCTAAAGAAAAATGCTTTCAGATTTATTGTTGAAAACGAATAAATTACTTTTAACATGTCTTACAAGGCATTCACTATGTACCATCTTAAACAACACAAGGCTAACATGAGAAATATGAAACAATTTCTGAAGTTATTACCTCATACTCTTGGGTAACCGACCTTTTGGCCCATTACCAGACAACAACATTTAAGATTGGTCCAAATTCAAAATTGTTGAAGACAACAAATTTTTGTTGGTGAAATTCCTTTTTTATTTTTTGTCATTTGAGGTAGAAAATATTGTGGACAATGAAGAAATTGCTTGTAACAAGCATTTTTTTCATTTTCAACAATTTTTCCAAAACTTTTTTTTCTTGGGAACATCAAAAATTGTGAAAGTGTGGATGTGGAAGGCCTTCACTATGTATTCTATTGAATACCAAATATACAGGGTTGACTTACCAACAATTTCTGCAGGCTCATACTTCATACTCTCGGGGAGCTGACCTTGTAACATGTCCAATAGGGCCTTCATTGCTTTCACACATAGTTCTGGATAATGGTCCCTAGTCTCACGCACTAACTGGAATACACCTCTTAAACCCAGACCTACCACCTGAAATATATCATAAACACATTAAATTTGGTCTTAATCTAACCCACAGTCACAGGATTTTGCTCTTTGAAACACAGATACAATATGCAAATAAAAAGAAGTGTGAAAGGAAAAATTGTTTTCAACAAGCATATGAACTAATGTTAAATTCAATCAATTCAGATAAGTCCAAAAAATTCAGGCAATGCCATTGTCTTACATGAAAGCATGATGAGTGCATATGTGAAATATGAGTACCCAAAAGTGAAAAACGACCAGGATAGAAAAAGTTAGTTTTGGGTTAAAGCTTTTTATAACAGGTAAAAGATCAAGGTTAAAAGGTCATGGGGTTTCAAGTGAAAGCCCCCTTCCTAATGAATGTCCATGTAAAATGTGATCACCAAAGCGCTAGGTATAAAACAGATATAAAAGCTTTAATCAAGTTTAGTGCCAAGGGTATGACAAAAGCTCTTCACAGACATTGCTAACAAAATGCTTGTTAAGTATGTTCTTAACAAAATATTTTCCAATTTGCTTGCTTCAGATACAATGTTGATTTATCCTATTATACTTCTCAAGAATGAATAAAGATTTGGAGTGTTTTTTATTCACAACAATCCAAATCAATGGGTCCTACAGGAGTATCGCAAACATTGTTATAAGTTAGTGACAAATCCTTGTCTATAAAGATTTCAACTCATATTTTGGATAGTTTTCTCCTCTCACTTTATTCCAATATACCTTTGGTATTTTGACAGTCCCATCTTTTGTTTTATCCTCCCCATCTTCCTCTGACTCCGAATCAGAAAACCCCCGGTTACTTTGCTGATAAACTTTTGTGGCTTCCTTCATACATCGCTCCAATAACGCTTGTCTAACCAGAGAATATACATTGAAAGACGATGGGTTTCCACACAGTTCCAAATTTGGCACAGATACATCTTGCTGCTCTTCCGGACTTGTGTCTCTCTGAAATATCAGCCAAACGGAAGTTCACTCAATATTCCTCGTCATAATTACTCCCAGGAGGTATGCAAAACTAAAATCTTATTAGACATTTACTTTGCACCAAATTCACTTCAGAAAAATTATCATAACCAATTCCCCCACAAAAAAAATAGACTGGTCCAGATTGAAGAAGTTGCAGATAACAATTTTTAGTTCAATGAAATATTAAAAATCTTTTGGGTTTTTTTTTTTAAGAGAACATTGGGGATAATAAAGAGATTGCAACAAGAAGTTGTAAGAAGCAATTTTTCATTTTCAACAATGTTTTTCAAAGCCTTTTCCTTGAGGGACACAAAAAGGTGGGATCGTGTGGGAATGGGTTAAACTTTTACTGCACAATCCCACATTTTTTTGGACAAACACCAAGAAGAAAGTTTTGGAATATAAGGTGGAAAGTACCTAAATTGGTTACAATAAGCAATTTCTTCATTTCCAACAATATTTTCTTCCTAACTAAAAATTGTCAATAAAAACATTAATAGAAAATTGTTATTTCTGAACAAAACCATCTGTTGTTGCAGGATATTAGTGGATGCAAGTTCAACAATTCTGTGACTCTCATACAAATAGTCCAGATTCTGAAAAATATTTCATGTCAATCACCCGAACCCCAGTGGCTCAACTTCTGAAGAGAAGTTTCATCATATTAGTTAAAATTCATATGAATAACAATACAGTGGAATCCTTTTAACTGCAATCCTGATAATTGCAATTCACTGCTTAATTGTAACTAAAGATATGCAAAAACTTAGATTTAAAGAACAAATAGCTCCTTCTAATAGCAACTTCTTATGGATTGCAACAAATTCATTGAAAAATTGATGTTTAGATCAACAGGATTCCACTGTACTTTGTATAAAATCAAAGGCCTGAACGGCCTCAAATGCAGTCCGGACTGTATATCAGCAATTTGTATGATAGTTGAAATCATTCTCTGATTTGTCTTTAAAATTTTCCTTCTTATGAAATCACATTTGAAGACTTCTATCTATCCGCCCCCACAGAATCCCAACCATGTTTTCTCGCATATAACTGACTTGATCAACAGCGTAATTGTCGATTCGGACAAAATATACGAAGGATAGTTAAAAGGAACATCACCCTCTGATATCTAGAAAAATAACAACTATAGTTACGAGATTTTAGCAGAAACGAAATTCAGCGTGCGGAGAATTATTAAATTCTACCCTTACCTTCCCGATCTATTGGAATTGAGTAATCTGTAAATTTATACAGGTATACAAATTGTGACGCCAATATTTAAAAGCTAGAATTGTCACCCGAGACATGTTTTATTATTATTGATAGTTGTCGGAATTAATCTAATTGAATTTAGCTTTACACTGACGTAAATATTTCCATCCTTAGACAAAAGGGATAAAATCTAAGTATCCTGCATAGTGACGTCTCCTTGGGATAACTGACGCGTTGAGAAAATATCGTATTGGCCGACCATTGAACCTCTTTCTTGGTATTGGACTTGGTTTAATTTCTTTACCATTGTTAAAAATACGGTAACAATAAATCAACAAAGACCTCTATTTTACGACTCGGGAATTTACACTGAACAGATGCCTGTGTACAAAACTGGATTAAACTTTGTAGCTGGTAACTTTTAAAATTGTAAGAATGGAGGTTATAATAATCGAAAAAATCCGAGATGGTGGAATGTCTATTTTCACATCCGACTATGTCTGAGATCGACGAATTTGAACACGGAGGCCTACCATACCATTTTTTTGTTAAATGAAATCTGTAATGATGGTAAGTTCAGGCAGTGGATTAAATGATGTTAACTTTTCACATAACGACAAACCTGAAGGATTCCCTCTATCCCCTCTATTCCCTCAACACTATCGAGTGGCCTGGATGCCACACTGTTTAAGATGGTATAAATAGAAGTACCTGTAGAGGTCATGACCTTAATCAGTGATTCGGCTTTTCGCGGTCATTCTTTATGAATGGGCTTACATTTTCAGATAGTAAACTAAAAGAAATTATGAATCAATTCACGAGCCAGGAAAAAATTTTCGGGTCGTTGTCAGGTTCCTAGAGGCAAAGAGCTAATTTGGGCGATTCCTAGATTACAGTAAGTATCCTGACTGCAATAGAAAGTCAAAATTTAAAACAGAGACTCCTAAATCTTTAAAAAGGACCCTTTAAAATGTGACATTTGAGTCCATGGGTCCACCAATTCATTAATGTACGACTAAAACCTTGGTTGAGGGTACTTATTACAGTGGAATCCTGCTAATTACAACACCAACTTGTCATTAAGTTTGTTGCAAATATCCAGAAATTGCTATTAACTCATTTCCATACAAGAATGCTATTTGATGCCCCTTAAGACCATTGTGTAAAATGAAGAAATTGCTTGCAACAAGCAATTCTTCATTTTAGATAATGTTTTCTACCAAGACAGTTGAAACAACATAAAATTTCATGAATTTTATAATGTCGTCTGCAACTCCTGTTAATTTTGACCGTTCTAGAATTTTGTCCTCTGTTAATTGGTTAAAAGTAGTCATTTGCTCTTTAAATCTATTACTTCTGCGCAGTGAATTAAGCTATTATCAGGATTGCAATTAAGAGGACTCCACTGTAATACAATTCAAAATACTACCCACAAAACAGGGTGTACATCAGTATTGTTGAATGTTTAAACTAAATCCAATCTGTAGTTTCTACCCAAAAAGACAAAAAAAAATTCCATCGGCTTGAAATTGTCGTCTGCAGTTTCTTTCAATTTGAGCCAGTCTAAAATTTCGTTTTGTGGGAATGGGTTAACTAAATTACCTGTTGCAGAAAACTTTTACAGAAGAGGACCAGTTACCTCTGACAATGGGCTGTTACCATGATTTAATCATTTTAAGAGGCTTTACATCTATATGCTGTTCAAAGTACATATGTCAAAATATTACTTTTACCTTTGGCTTTTTATGCTCTTTGCCTTTTCCCTTGGATTTCTTCTGCTTTTTTTCAGTCTTTTTCCTAGAATTAAAAAAAGGTTATCACTTTCAGGAAATTCTTGTTGTTTCCCTTTTTTCCCTGAAAGACAATTTTATTAATCTTAAAATAAAGGGCTTGTGCTACCATTTGAAATTAAGTAGTCATTTACTCCAGGACCATGAAATTCTAGTGGACAAAACTGATCTTGAACGGGTCAAAACAACAGAAAAGTGAATCAACAGTATAGAATTCAGGGTTAAACTTGAAGCATAACAGACCTTTTCTTATTAAGATTTATTCAATTCTACATACATATGTACATGTATATATCTAATATGAAGTTGGCAATTTAATAATTTTACTTTAAACTTAAATTACATTATTGAAAGACTTAGGGATCAAAATACACTGGTTTGTCCCTTAACCAGAGGCGCTTGAGCGCCTGTATTGCTCCGAAGGCCTGATTTTACTGATTAAGCAGCTGATGTTTTCAGGAATTCATTATAAACCAAATCATATTCACCATGTGAAATAATTTTTGAATTTTGACTTGTATAAAATTTTGTTGTGTTGGAATGGGTTTAACGTTAAGTGTTGAGTTAATTCAGTTGTTTGAAATATAAACACGAGAATTCTATTGCAATAACTGTCTTTTGGTTACCAGATGATAATTTAAAATTTATTTTCAACTTTCTTGGTAAAAAAACATTGTGGAAAATGAGGAAATTGCTTTATTTCACACATTTGTTTCCCATATTTTTCTTCTGAAGGGGCGTCAAAAAGTATCACTGTGTGGGAATGGGTTAAGCTATAAGCTTAAAAACAACATTTGCTACAATTTCATGTTTGATTGAAAGGTTAATTCCAAGTATCTGTATATTGCACTAAACCCATTCCCATGGAAGAAATTGCGTGTAACAATCAATTTCATCAATGTTTATTATGATTTCTACCCTACAAGGTAAAGATTTTCTAAATTCCACAACTTGAAATGGTGATATGCAACTTCTTTAGATTTGAACCTGTCTAAGATTTTGTCGTGATGTAATGGGTTAAAGGGTCAATTTTAACTTGTTACAAGCGATTTCTTCATTGTCCGCAATGTTTTTTATCCTAAAAGACAAAGATTTTCTTCATTCCAACAATTTGAGACTGCTTTCAATCTGAACCAGTCTAATATTATGTTGTCTGTTAATGGGTTAAAATATATAATCCACATTTTCCTTGATAATGATAAGCTTTTATCTTCCATATCCAAGAGCAGTCATCAATACCACAAAACCCTACTTTCTATCACTTTCTACCACTTTCTAACAACCTTGCATCTCCTTGATCTATTTATAGAACTGCAAAGAGGAATACCCTTTTTGGTGGTTTTGTAGGACAAAACCAGTATTTCGCATCGATCAACCGGAAACAAGTTCTCACGAAATTTCTACTCATTTCCACACATGCTCATAAACTTGAAGTGAAAATCTATTTGATTGCCTCCATCTTGTTTCATCGCTGATGAAGAAAATAACTTACTTGCTAAATGCCAACAGACTCCTTTTAGTCATGAGAATCAAGGAAAATGGTTTAAAATTTCGACTTGATATATCCATAGTAAATTATCCAATGAACTGTCTAAATGAGAGAAATAATCTCCTCGCGTTTCAAGATAGAATCTAGGTCAGTGGTTAGTGGAGTAAACAAACTCCTAACCCTGTCTGTTAGTTTTGACATGGCAGGACTGAGCAAATTTACACCCCGTGTACGCAGTATATGCTACAAGTTACAACCCTGTTATAGTCGCGATTCAAGCGCATATATTACCCCACCGAATTAAACACCCTTTTACCTCTCGAATTCGACGATACCTTTGAAATGAACATGTAGTACGTAATAATAATATGCCCAAAGCAAAGAGAATTGAATGTTGGCTTTAATTGCTGATGAAATAATATTAAAGAAAACGTCGTGATTAAATCAAAATAGCGATTTCGGTAAATAGTAAAATGGTCATGATTAACTTAATGGGGTTTTAACGCAACTTTTAACAGTATTACAGTTATATCAGGGCGGTTGGAGCTCCTAACCATGGATTCCAGGTAGTTCTCACACCAGTATTACCACTACATCCTTATCGAGCATCCAGCTGCTCGTCCTTCTTAGGTGTATGATTTATTTTTACTCCTCTTGATGATACATGTTGGCATTATTGAGCGCGGTTACTGATAAGCCAGTAAAACCACTCTCAGGACTTTCAGTCCTTTGATTAAGTGTGTGAAGACATTAAATATGCAAACAAGGTTACTGTGGAGTAATCCGAGTTACAACAGTCTCCTTGAAAATTGGGTGTTAATCAGAAACTCACTATGAAAATTTAACCCTTTAATACAATTCACCCTACTAAGATGATTGTAAAAAAATCTGCCATTCATGGATACCATATATGTACAAAATCCACAACCATAAAAGCCATATTTTCAACAAATCAAAATTAAAATTGATGGAATCTGAAAAAAAGTCATAAGAAGATCATTCCTGTGAAATTTGGTTCAAATCCATCAACTGGTTTCTAACAAAAAGATTTTCAAAGATTTAAACATATATTGAAACTAGCCCCTCACATTAAAGCCATGTTATTCATCCGATCAAAGTTCTTTGAAGGAATCTAATAAAGGGTCATCCATTGAGCATTCAAGTGAAATTTGGTTGAAGTCCATCATTTTGTTTCTAAGAAGAAGATTTTTTAAAGTTTCATCATATATGGAAATTATCCCCTCCCATTAAAGCCATGTTTTTCATCCAATTAAAATTCTTTGAAGGAATCTGATAAAGGGTCATCAAAAGATCATTCCTGTAAAATTTGGTTGAAATCCATCTATTGGTTTCCGAGAACAAAATTTTTAAAGGTTTCACCATATTTGGAAATAACCCTGCCCATTGAAGCCATATTTTTTTTTATCCAATTAAAAATCTTTGAAGGAATCTGATAAAGGGTCACCCAAGGATCATTTCTGTGAAATTTGGTTGAATTCTATTCAGTACTTTCTAAGGAGAAGATTTTTAAAGTAAAGTTTATGGACGGATGCACGCACACACAGACGGACACGCCATGACATTAGTTCACTGGCTTTCAGCCAGTGGACCTAAAAATGTCTACAATGGGATCACTGAGAAAAGTTTTGAAGGGTCAAAACAGGATATTTTTAGATTTATTAAGGGTCAAAACCCTGGTTTACTATGCAAACATGAGCAGGGCCCGAAAATTCCACTCTTCCTTGGCATTTTTTTCCGTGTCTACATACGCAGGACAAGTGAAATTTTGTATATTTGATTACAGATATTTATGTTACACTCTATTTTTGCTGGGCCAGTCAAAATTTTGAGAATTTCTAAGAGCTGACAAGCACTATAAATGGTGAATCTTTCAAAACTAATGGAGCAAGATGCAAGCCTGACTCAACTCTAACTTAATTCTATTTGCATTAATCATGAATACATTTGAAGGTAGAGGAAGCAAAATGCCAAATCTAACAAGAGGACCATGATGGTCCTAAATCGCTCACCTGAGGCATCTCCAAATTACAGTACTTTTTAGTATAAAAAAGACACAACTGAGCAAAATAAATAAAAGATATATAAGATTTTGGGCTTTGTACAAAACAAAACAGTAATGCTTTACAATAATAATGAATGCCTTTGGCTTTATAGTTTAATCCATTACCAAACTATCCCAGAATTTGTCACCCTCAGGGAAAACAGGTTTGAAAAATACATAGTGAGAAAGGGAGTGACAAGAAATTTATCCATTTCTCACAGTGTTTTCTACCTGAAATTCTTTGTATTTAGATTTCAATCAAACTCTAATTACTGTGTGCAACTTCAATGGGTGTAATTTTAGCAACCTTGGTAGAGAACAATCTGGACATACTATAAATCAAAATATGAATGCATTACAACTTATACATGAGGAGTGGAAAATATTTGAACATGCTCTTATTGAGCGTTTTTCATATCCTTGGATGCCTTGGGAAGGGCCATGTTTGTCAAAAGGATATAAACATGGTAGATAACAATAATGTTATCCTTTGTTTTTAATGTAAATGCTCTGGAACCTATAATATTTAAGAAGAAGAATTCTTGCAATTGAATGCAATTTACGCAATTTTCAACCCCAGGAACAGAGACATTTTTTATCCTAAGAGCATATTTTCCTGTTACCTAGTACAAAATTATTTAGTCATGCTACATACCAAATATGTATGCCCTTCACCTTATCTTTTAGAAGGAGAAGACTTTTCATGTTGCTCTAATTGGGCGTTTTCAAAAATTTTTGACCTCTGGGGCAGTGCCATGTTTTATCCCAGGGCTAAAATTTTAGCTAACATGGTAGGGAACCATCTGGATATGCTATATACAAAATATGAATGCCTTAGACTTTTTAGATTGGGAGGAAAAGACTATTGAACATGGTCTAATTGAGCATTTTTACTAACTTTGGACACCCAGGGAAGGTGTGTTTATTAACCTACAAGCATAATTTGATCAAAACAGATAGATAGCAGCCAGGCTATGCTACACTCAAAATATAAATGCCCTCCATCTTAAAATGAAGAATTTGTTTTTAACATATTCAAATTTTGCGTTTTTTCCCAATTATGGGCCCCTAGTGCAGAGCTTTTTTGACCTGAAGAAGACAACTTTTAGTGATATGGTACAAAACCATCTAGTTATGTCCCATACGAAATATGAATATCCTAGACCTTATAGTTTAAGAGGAGAAGTCTTTTAAAATTGCTCTAATTAAGCATTTTTCCAAACTTCGGACCTCAGGGGCGGGGCAATTTTTGACCCCAGAGATTAAATATTTAAAAAACTTGGTTGAGAACAATATGATTAAGCTCTATATAAAATATAAATGCCTTTGGCCTTGTAGTCTGTTAAAAACAAGAGGGCCGTTGGCCCTGGGGCGCTCACCTGAGATAAAGGCTCTTTTTCTTTCAACAGTCTATTTTCATGTTAAGGTTAGGATTATGAAACAAGTGGGCCACAATTACATATAAACACTATGAACTTGGGGATCCAAGTCTAAATTACAAATTCCAAGGCTTTAGTGCTGATTTGAAAGAAGGAAAAAACTTTTTCCATGGGTTATAATTTAAGAAATAAGAAAGAAGTCTGTGAACTGATGCTTCTTGCCTATAACCCCCCCCCCCCAGGGCTCTGCCCCTGGGGACCCGAAGATCCTGATTTTAGCTATTTTGAAAGAGGTCAATATACTGATGCTTCATGCAAAATATCAAGGCTCTACGTCTTCTGGGTCAGGAGGAGAAGATTTTTACAGATTATCTTAAATTTTACTTTTGTTGCCATGGCAACCAGAGTTTTTAATGGATTTCAATTCTTTTAGCTATTTTTGAAGGGGACCACCTAAGGAACATTTCTGCCAAATTTGGTTCAAATTGGCCCAGTGGTTTGGGAGGAGATGTCATTTAAAAAATCGTTCTTTATTTCTATATAAACCCCACCCCCCTGGGGCTCCGCCCCTGGGGACCCGAGGATCATGATTTTAGCTATTTTGAAAGAGGTCAATATACTGATGCTTCATGCAAAATATCAAGGCTCTACGCCTTCTGGGTCAGGAGGAGAAGATTTTTAAAGATAATTTTAAAATTTCACTTTTGTTGCCATGGCAACAAGAGTTTTTAACGGATTTCAATTCTTTTAGCTATTTTTGAAGGGGACCACCTAAGGAACATTTCTGCCAAATTTGGTTCAAATTGGCCCAATGGTTTGGGAGGAGATGTCATTTAAAAAATCGTTCTTTATTTCTATATAAACCCCACCCCCCTGGGGCTCCGCCCCTGGGGACCCGAGGATCATGATTTTAGCTATTTTGAAAGAGGTCAATATACTGATGCTTCATGCAAAATATCAAGGCTCTACGCCTTCTGGGTCAGGAGAAGAAGATTTTTAAAGATTATTTTAAAATTTCACTTTTGTTGCCATGGCAACCAGAGTTTTCAACGGATTTCAATTCTTTTAGCTATTTTTGAAGGGGACCATCTAAGGAACATTTCTGCCAAATTTGGTTCAAATTGGCCCAGTGGTTTGGGAGGAGTTGTCGTTTAAAGAAATTGTTGACGGACGACGCACGACGCACGACGCACGACGCACGACGCACGACGGACGACGGACGGACGCCGGACGAAAGGCGATCACAATAGCTCACTTGAGCACTACGTGCTCAGGTGAGCTAAAAAGACTACAAAGATTTTCTAAAATTTCCCATTTTCATATGCTGCAGTTACAAGAGTTCACGAGATTAAATTCTTTTAACAACTTTTGAAGAGCTTCACCTAAAAAACATCCCTGCAAAGTTTTAGATTGATTGGCCTACTGGTTTAGGAGGAAAAATTTTTTAAAGATTTTTACAGATTTACTAAAGATTCCCATTTTCACATGCCGTGGCAACAAGAGTTTTTGACGGAATTAAATTCTTTTAACAACTTTTGTAGAACTTCACCCAAGGAACATCCTTGCAAAGTTTCAGCTTGATTGACCTACTGGTTTAGGAGGAGAAGATTTTTAAAGATTTTTACAGATTTATTTAAGATTCCCATTTTCACATGCCGCGGCAACAAGAGTTTTTGACAGAATTTAATTCTTTTAACAACTTTTGTAGAACTTCACCCAAAGAACATCTCTGCAAAGTTTCAGCTTGATTGGCCTACTTGTTTAGGAGGAGAAGATTTTTAAAGATTTTTTCAGATTTACTAATATTCCCATTTTCACATGCCGCGGCAACCAGAGTTTTTGACGGAATTAAATTCTTTTAACAACTTTTGTAGAACTTCACCCAAGGAACATCCCTGCAAAAGTTTCAGCTTGATTGGCCTGCTGGTTTAGGAGGAGAAGATTTTTAAAGAAATTGTGGACAGACGGACAGATGGACAGACGACGGACAACGACCGATCACAATAGCTCACCTCGCACTTTGTGCTCAGGTGAGCTAAAAATCAGCACAAGGTTGGGACTTCTTAGGTGATGTTGGTAACATTACATAACCTTTGAATTGCCACAAGAAGCTACTGACATAATAAAATCTTAATAACAAGACCAAATAAGAGGGCCAAGAGCGCCCTAGATTGCTCACCTGAATTCACTTTCTCAAACTAAGTAAAAAATCAACTCAAATTTGAAAACTAGAGGCACTTGAGTGCCTGTACTACTCCACAGACCTGAATGTACTGATTAAGCAAAGAGTGTTTTCAGGAATTCAATATAAACTGAATCATCTTTGCCATATCTGGAAAATAAATCTTGTCACTGAAATCTTTGAATAGCTCTTGAGAAGCAAAGAGAAGTTTCAAAGTTTTACAGTTTTACAACAGTCAAGATGGGTTATGTGAAATTCATTTACTAAGTCAGAAAGTTTTTTACAAAATTTTCACTGTATACCATATATAACCATATAGTAAATTTCCTAAAATTTTGTAGATCCTAATAGTTTGTATACCCTTGCCTTGCCAAAAAAAAATTTGCGATGAGAAAAACCAGATTTGCTATAATTTGGTATGACATGTTTTTTTTAACAAAATAATTTTCCAAAATATCAGGAGAAAAAGATAAAGAAATGCTTTGTTGAAAGAGGAATGCAGAAGTTAAAATCTTGAGATTAATCAATGGTTTTGAACACTTTTGATTTCTCAATATATTTTGTTATGATTTAATGAAACATGTTGTTTAGAATCAAGGAATTCACGTATTAACCAATTCTCGCTCAGAAAGAATAGAAACGATATAACTAGAAGTGCTTGAATACCTGTATCGCTCCACAGGCATGAATGTACTGATTAACCCATTACCACACAAGAAAAATTAAGACTGGTCCAAATTGAAAGGAGTTGCAGACGACATTTTAAAGTTTATGAAATTTAGGTTTTTTCAACTGTCTGGGTAGAAAACATTGTGTAAAATGAAGAAATTGCTTGTGACAAGCAATTTCTTTGTTTTACACAATATTTTCTCAGTTGTTTTCTTGAGGGGGCGTCTAAAAGCGTCATTGTGTGGGAATGTGTTAAGCAATTTTTGCATGAATTCAATATAAACTGAATATAAGGAAAATAAATCTAGGACATTGAATTCTTTGAAATAGTTCTAGAGAACCATTTCAAACTTTTCATTGTTTTTACAAAAGTAAGTCTAGTTATGTAAAATTCATTATGTAAAACTTTCACTGTATACCATGATATAACCCACCACCGTAATAGGCATGCATTTCAACCTATCAAAATTATATGAAGGAATCTGGCAAACAGTCATCTGAGAATCGTTCCTGTGTAATTTGGTTGAAATACATCTACAGGTTTCTGAGAAATTTACAAAGGTCTCAGTTTACAACATATATGGAAATTAGCCCTGCTCATTAAAGCCAAATTTTTCATCCAATCAAAATTCTTTTTTATAATCTGATAAAAGGTCACCCAAGGATGGATCAAGTCAAATTTGATTGAAATCCATCAACTGGTTTCTGAGAAGAAGAATTTCAAAGCTTTTACTGTCCTGCCCATTAAAGCAACATTTTTCCTCAAAATAATTTGAAACAATTTGATAAATGTTCATCAAAAGATCATTTCTGTAAAATTTGGTTGAAATCCATCAATTGGTGTCTGGGAAGAAGATTTTCAAAGCTTTCACAATATATGGAAATTAGCCAAGCTCATTAAGATTAATCGATCTAATGGGGTTTAACGCCACTTTAAAAAGTATTTGTCATATCCCGGTAGCTGGAGCACCTAACAATGGATTCCTGGTATTTCTCACACCAGTATTACCACTACATCCTTTCCTAGCCTCCAGCTGCTATCCCACTTAGGTTTATAATTGTCCACCCATTGGTGAGAGACAAATGTCAGAAAGAATATGTGCCGCCGCCGGGGATTGAACCCATGACATCCAATGATTGAAGATTAGGAGTCTGACACGCTACCGACTGCTCTATGACGGTGGCCACCAAGCCTATTAAGGCCACGTTTTTTTATTCAATTGAAATTCTTTGAAGGAATCTGAAAGAGGTTCACCATTGGATCATTTCTGTGAAATTTGATTGAAATCCATCCATTAGGTTCTAATGGAAGATTTTCAAAGCTTTTACCATATATGGAAATTAGCCCCGCCCATTAAAGCCATGTTTTTCATCCAATCAAAATTCTTTGAAGAAATCTGATAGAGGGTCACCCAAGGATCATTTCTGTGAAAATAATTTGAAATCCATCCTAAGGTTTCTGAGAAGAAGATTTTTAAAGCTTTTACCATATTTTGAAATAAGCCCTGCCCATTAAAGCTGATCAAATTTATTTGAAGGAATCTGATAAAGGGTCACCAAAGTAGCATTCCTCTCAAATTTGGTTTAAATTGATCAAATGATTTCTGAGAAGGAATCTGATAGAGGGTCACCTAAGGATCATTTCTGTGAAAATTGGTTGAATTCTGTTCAGTGCTTTCTAAGGAGAAGATTTTTACTGTATAAGTTTACAGACAGACATACAACAGACAATAGCACTGCAGACACAACACCATAATAATAGCCCCATGGCTTTCAGCCAGTGGAGATAAAAATGAAATATTTACAAAGTCAAATAGATTTATGAGCAAAATGTTGTGATTAGATAAGAAGAAACTTTATACTGCCATTAACCCATTAATGCCACCTTCTACGATATTCAATGGGGTTCATTCTTTCATGACAATACAAGTATTTACAGTTATTTGAGAAAGATTGAGCCAAAGTTATGACCTCTAGAGCGGTAACAATGAAATTGTCAATAAGACCCCTTTTCCCTTGATTGAAGTCAGATTGTCACCATATTCAAGAATTTTTTCTAACGACCATACAAACAACCCAAGAAAAGAAAGAGAGACAGAAAGGCAAAATTCAACAATATAAGATTTAAGAAAGAAGTACAGAAAGAGTGAATTATTTTGTATTTAGAAAAAAGAAAATTAAAGGCAAATTAAAGGCAAAATTCAACAATATAAGATTTAAGAAAGAAGTACAGAGAGAGTGAATTATTTTGTATTTAGAAAAAAGAAAATTAAAGGATCTCGCAAAGCTAAGAGAATATATGCAGGGCTCTGCAGACTCTCAGAATTTGGGGAGAAGTGACTTCACCCTAGTCTGAGAATTGGGAGATGTTTTTCAAAATAGGGAGAAGTGGTGAGACTTTCAGGAGAAGTGGATCACGTTAAAAAGCAATTTTTAGCCTGTATTCCTTATTTCTAGAGGAAAATAAACAAGAGGGCCGTTGGCCCTGGGGCGCTCACCTGAGATAAAGGCTCTTTTTCTTTCAACAGTCTAATTTCATGTTAAAGTTAGGATTATGAAACAAGTGGGCCACAATTACATATAAAGACTATGAACCTGGGAATCCAAAAGTCCAAATTAAAAATTCCAAGGCTTTAGTGCCGATTTGAAAGAAGGAAAAAACTTTTTCCATGGGTTATAATTTCAGAAATAAGAAAGAAGTCTGTGAACTGATGCTTCATGCCTATACCCCCCCCCCCCCCCCTGGGTCTGCCCATGAAGACCCGAGGATAATGATTTTAGCTATTTTGTAAGAGGTCAATATACTGATGCTTCATGCAAAATATCAAGGCTCTACACCTTATGGGTCAGGAGGAGAAGATTCTTAAAGATTATTTTGAAATTTCACTTTTGTTGCCATGGCAACCAGAGTTTTTAACGGATTTCAATTCTTTTAGCTAATCTTAAGGGGGACCACCTAAGGAACATTTCTGCAAAATTTGGTTCAAATTGGCCCTGTGAATTGGGAGGAGATGTCATTTAAAAAATTGTTCTTTATTTCTATGTAAACCCCATCCCCCTGGGGCTCTGCCCCTGGGAACCCAAGGATCATGATTTTAGCTATTTTGAAAGAGGTCAATATACTGATGCTTCATGCAAAATATCAAGGCTCTTCGCCTTCTGGGTCAGAAGGAGAAGATTTTTAAAGATTCTTTGAAAATTTCACTTTTGTTGCCATGGCAACCAGAGTTTTAAACGGATTTCAATTCTTTTAGCTATTTCTGTAGGGGACCACCTAAGCAACATTTCTGCCAAATTTGGTTCAAATTGGCCCAGTGGTTTGAGAGGAGATGTCATTTAAAAAATTGTTCTTTATTTCTATATAAACCCCACCCCCCTGGGGCTCCGCCCCTGGGGACCCGAGGATCATGATTTTAGCTATTTTGAAAGAGGTCAATATATTGATGCTTCATGCAAAATATCAAGGCTCTATGCCTTCTGGGTCAGGAGGAGAAGATTCTTAAGGATTATTTTAAAATTTCACTTTTGTTGCCATGGCAACCAGAGTTTTTGATGGATTTCAATTCTTTTAGCTATTTTTGAAGGGGACCACCTAAGGAACATTTCTGCCAAATTTGGTTCAAATTGGCCAGTGGTTTAGGAGGAGATGCCGTTTAAAGAAATTGTTGACGGATGTCGCACGACGGACGGACGCCGGACAAAAGGCGATCACAATAGCTCACTTGAGCACTACGTGCTCAGGTGAGCTAAAAAGCTTTACAACCAAGTACAGTTGAATACCTTTACCTCGAACGTCCCTTAGCCGAAGTTCTCTTTACGTCGAAGTTATTCTAAAGTCCCGATCTTATTACTCTTTAGTTCTATGTATTTGAACCTCCATACATCGTTCTCTTTATCTCGTAAACTACCCCTACGTGGAATCAATTGCAAAGTCCCATCATCATTGTTTGCAAATATTCACACCTCTTTAAGACGAACCTTAATTTTGCAATCGACTAAGTTTTTCACACATTTCAACATGTCAACGCATTTAAGAGATAGGTGCGTTACAGTATTGGATATCGATTGCTAAATTGATTTTGTTTGATTTGATTTTTTTGAAAATGTTACAGACGAATTTTACAATGAATAAAGAGGCATCTTACACCCATACCACACAGGTCATGATTGGCACCGTACCTGGTCGATCAAGGAGATGGCCAGCAACTTCAACCGACGGTACCCGCTAAAAGAAGAACCCGGTAACCAATCAAGATGGATACTTGGGTATTGCGACAGGAAAGAGAAAATACATGTAGTCAAACTATGCAATCGACACGAAGAATAAGCAAAATAGAAGAAAACAAACAAACAAACAAAACAACAACAAAAAGCGAAGTCTAAACAAAACTTAAGCTACAAGTTACAAAAAATCGTATTATTAATATAAGAAATTACGATAAATATATCGTCGTTATATCTTTCGTTCGATTAGATAATCATACTAGTACAAATCATTTGTGGCCTTATTTAGTTACGTTATTTCGCCACCATTTTGGTCTTACATGGAAAATATTCGATTATCTACACGTCGAACTATCTCTACGTCGAAGTTTTCTCGTAAGTCCCCTGAACTTCGAGGTATAGGTATTCGACTGTAGCTGCATATGTTGTTTTATATAGTATGCAGTTAATACTAAAGTATTTCTCATCCTGTCTTTCAGTCCTTATAATAGAGATCTTATCCCTGTGAACAAAATTTTTTGTCATCTTTCTTCCGGTTAGAGAATATAGGAATCTGATTCTGAAACTATTTTCTTGACTATCTTATATATGGTATTATAATCTAAATTATCAAAAGTTATAATAATCAATAATTTGAAAAGAGAGTATATTTGGTCTGAACTAACAAAAATGACCAGAGTTTAAATTGAGGCAGAAAATAAGAAAACATTACTATTTTATTTAACTCATGACAAAGACAAAATTTCCAGACTGGTCCAAATTAAAAAAAGTTGCATACCACATTTCAAATCAGAATATGCTCAAAACAGAAAATAAGTACCACTTTTCCAGTTAAATTCTTCAAAAAAGTGGGATTGTGTGGTAATGGGTTAATGGGTTAAAGTCTGTCAACTTCACCTGTATGTAAAAATAAATGGCTAAAAAGCTTTTAAATAACAGATTTAAAAAGAGTTCATTTTGACTGAGTTGCAGTTATTGTAAGTAAAGGGTATTAAAGATAACAGCTGAGTAATGTTACATAAATCACAGACTGTGTAGAGGTTTAAATTAGAAATTATGTTAACACGGAACCATTTGTTCTAGTGTTTTGGATTATATGTCATTGAATGGATTGATTACCAAAATAAGATAAGTGTAACTAAATTTCTGGATAAAATCCTAACAATGTTACTTTAAGCCATAGATTGTTTGTCTTAGTTTTTCTATATTTGTTAAACTAAAGACCAAGGATTACATTGAAAAATGATTTTTTTTCTATTAAGTTTTACAGAAAAATCAGTTTTTATTACCAAGATTTAAATTTCTTTTATCCATGAATTTTAAGATACAACAAATGACATGATGTTCGTAATAAAATCCGCCATTTTTCTCGCTGCTTGAAAGTACGAAACAAATCTCGTACATTGAAAAGATAAACATAATGTGCCACTAAAATAATTGAGTCTTCAGAAGGGAAAGAGTTTAATATCAAAAAGTTCCTAAATTCCGGCATTTTATACAGGCTTGCAACCATCTAATTAGCCGATTCGCAAATAAAGTGAACATGTCGTCTATCGATACACGCTTGATTTACAATCAAAGGGCTTCCAATTAGCAGTTGTATAATTGATTTACCGTCCCCTGATTTGTTAGCCTCTAGGCAAAATGCGATGATCGCCTATCATACGATGATCGCCTATCATAACGAGGTGACTTCCCGTTTTTTCCAGGCGACTTCAACTTTGCTTTAACCAGCAACTTGGGCGAAATTTTATGAAACCAGGCGACTTCTTTGCCTAAGTCACCCACTCTGCAGAGCCCTGTATATGTACATCAATGCTTCTTATTTTAGTTTATACTAATGTATTTTAGTTTGATTGCTACGAAAGCTTTAAGCTTATAGAGACCCTCTCAAACACTCACAATCCAGATGTTTTCACGTCCCTGAAAGAGAGGCAGTGGCAGAATCCCACTGCTACCCACTTTTACAGCTGGGTAGACTGGGGTTGGCTATCAAGTGTTTTGCCTATTACCATAGCTAGGTCAAAATCACGAGTCAAGCACCTATACCACTAGGCCATCGAGGCAGTCTTCTTGCTTATTGCATTGGCAGTTCCCATAAATCATATTGTCCTCCCTAAGACTCAAATAGAAAACTCATATTCAAAGAGAAAGTTCTGTGCTATGCAAACTTTGGCAAATGCTCAGCGAATAAGTTATTTTTTCCATCAGTGCAAATGCTGATACGGTGGCTTCATATATTACAACAAGTATGAGGAACCGGGTTAAATTAGCCACTTTTTGATTGTTTATAGTGCTGAATAATACAGATGGTTCATTTAACTGGTGTCCCATCTACCGTACCGTAAAACTTTGTGGCTAGAGTATAGACTTGCCGTAAGGATAGAATTAATAAAAAGAAAAATTTGTTTGGTCACCAAAAACCTTGTGTCTGCAGCTCCTTGAAATGGTCCTTGAAACTGCCTCGATGGCCGAGTGGTTTAGGTGCTTGACTCGTGATCTGAAGGTCACGAGTTCGAGCCCCAACGTCACCGGGGTGTGTTCACGGGCAAGACACTTAATAGCAAGCCCCAGTCTAGCCAGCTGTAAAAGTGGGTAGCAGTGGGATTCAGCCACTGCCTCTCTTTCGGGGACGTGAAAACATCTGGATTGTGACACCTGCCAGTAATACCCGAAAGGGGAGTTAGGCAGTATAAATAGATAGATAGTAGTTTTGAGAATTGCGTGCCCTTTTGACATGATCATTTCCAAATCAAAGTTAGTATAATTGTAAAAAATAAAAAAGCCTCTGCTAATTGGAAAAAAAAATCCAGTGTATGCAATAAACATATGTAATTCAAGTATCTTCTCTGCCTAAAAACGACTTAGATCTAAATTATGCCTCTGATACACAGATGATTGAAGAAATCTATAACTTTGAATGAAGGCATTAAGGCCTCACAATGGGGGAAAAACACACACAATCAAAAGAAAACCCATAAAGTCAAATCCATGAATTTATGAAGCAGCAAATTAATTTATTAAAGCTATCTACAGTAAAATCATGGTAGCTAGATTAGAAAACTAGCAAAACCAGGGACATTTCTTTGTCACCCCTTTATGCTTAAACACACAGATCACACAGACGGTCACACTAAAACAAGCCCTACAGAGATTTATAGCCCTACAGACGCCCTACGGAATTTGTACACGCCCTACGAGTATATGAGCGATAATGGTGTATAATTTTGAGTTTATTTGATTGAAATTAACATTTTTCTTCATATTTCAAAATATTGTCTGTGAATTTATCTTATTTATGATGATTTTGATGTTTATAATATCTCATAATTTGACCGGAAGTACTTGAAGGAAGCCCTATCGTTTGATTGATCGCCCAACAAATTCATAAGCAAATACCTGTCTACGTATTAGTATTTTTGAGATACAAAATTATTCATGTTTTGGTTTTTATCTTTATTTTGGTATAATTTCATGTTATAAAAGACTTTTTAGATACAAAGGGATCTCAATGCAATGCAAGGGAAGCAGCTCTTTATTTGCAATAAAAATAGACTGGAAAGTCTTTTTTATGAAATATAGTATGGGACGTTTAGTTTAATGAGACTCTATTTGTTACACACATTTTTTTTTTCGCAATGTTTTCCAACATTCTTCAGTATCGCAAAAAAGAGATTATGTGGCTGGGTTCAATGTTTATTCTCAAAAGACAGAAATTATTTCTAGTCTTCCTAAACAATTCAATAAGATTGAACTCAGACTTTAATGATAATAATATTCATGTGATCGGTAAGCGATATAGTTAATTCTTTTCTTATGGTACGGCAGCCATTGTTTAAGGAGAATAATAGTTCGTTATTATGATGTAATTGAATTTTATTGCATTTCGATACAGGCAGCATGATTAATTTGTCTTTGGCAAGTGTTGATGAAAGTATTGCTGATAGGATATGCATGGCCTTAGCCCAGTCCTATACAATTTGTATATCATATATCGAAGTTGTAAATAAAGGAAGTTACTACTGTTTCGGGCTGTCCCATGGATATATCATTTATATTAGTAGTATTATTAATACTACTGATATTGTTGTTGTAATCAAGATCATTATTTTTTCCATCTTTGTCGTCGAGATTGGTTAATTAGTTACCTTATAAAGTTATGATAATAAGTGAAATGAAATGAATAAATAAATAATTGATATACAACATTTTTAATTTGTGGAGTTTAGAAATTAAATCTGGGTGGTAAACATTAAGGGAAAAGAAAAAAAATCTAGTAACAAGCTTTTCCTTATTTTCCCACAATCTTTTCTAAAGCCTATTCAGAACCCGACATCATATTCAAATTACTGGGAAATAGAGTCTCATTAAACTAAACGTCCCATACTATATTTCATAAAAAAGACTTTCCAGTCTATTTTTATTGCAAATAAAGAGTTGCTTCCCTTGCATTGCATTGAGATCCCTTTGTATCTAAAAAGTCTTTTATAACATGAAATTATACCAAAATAAAGATAAAAACCAAAACATGAATAATTTTGTATCTCAAAAATACTAATACGTAGACAGGTATTTGCTTATGAATATGTTGGGGGATCAATTAAACGATAGGGCTTTCGTCAAGTACTTTGGTCAAATTATGAGATATTATAAACATCAAAATCATCATAAATAAGATAAATTCACAGACAATATTTTGAAATATGAAGAAAAATGTTAATTTTAATCATATTAACTAAAAATTATACACCATTATCGCTCATATACTCATAGGGCGTGTACAAATTCCGTAGGGCGTCTGTAGGGCTATAAATGTCTGTAGGGCTTGTTTTAGTATGACCCCACACAGATGCATTTTTAGAAAAGGTGATTAGATTTAAATCATGACCGCGTCTAGTTTAATATACATGCACTTTTCTTTTGAAACAAGCTTTGAAATCAAGGTACGTCTAAACAGAATACCACTTACAAAAATTGCTGTAAACAGACTCATTTAACTTTCATTACTTTTCCCGTCTATAGGTTAAACCTTTCATCATATTATTAAAAACACAAAATGATATATTTTGAAAATATAGGTAAACATAGAAAGGCAATATTTTGTCATTTGTACAAAACTTAAAAAATATTTCAAGAATTATGATATATATTACTATAGATTGTATATTGCGGCCAAGATACCAGTCAGCTCGGCTCATCGAATTCGAACTCGGCACAGTCAAGAACGCAAATATTAAGTACGATTATTGCAGGGTGCGAAAGACCATACCTCAAGTTAATCTTAAAGGTGTGCATATTTTCTTTTTGTTTAATAAAGGCCATAAAAACCGATATAAAAAATCCTTTCGAACACGCTCCACCTAGTAAAATCATCAGCATAACTTACTTTGAAACACTATTTTCTTCTGAGGTTCCAAACAATTCGTGGAATTTCTGTCCCAATTCATTTCCTTTCAGAAACAAATCTAATTCACTCCGAGTGGATGGTAAAACTAATGCAGATGCCATTTTGGCACAATACAGAAATTAAATTTGTATTATTTGCTTTTAAAGGCCCATCGTTAGCCACTTTTTATGAAAATAATTCTTGAAATGACATTTCTACTTTCGTTCCCGAAAAAGCCGACATTTTGAGCTTTGCATGGTGGGAATTAGACTGGAAGGATTGTGCGAATTAAAACTGCTGATTTTACTGGTGTGTGAAGAGCAACAAAAGCAGTTAAATCCCTACGAATGTTGACACAGACAGATTAACTCAAAAGACTAGGGAATCCAACAATAAAATATCGCCGTTTAATCACCGACATGGTCCAAGTATCAAAATAAGTCACACAAACATGCTAAAGTTGTCTCAAGCACAGGTAAAATTTGAAAATGTTCAAAAAAGTGTCTTGAATGGGCCTACTGAACTTCGTAGAAGCTCGTCCAGAACCAGTGTGATTGACCCAACGAACTCACTACTCATTGAAGTCACAAATGCACATAGTCTAGCTTAAAGATAAGAGGCCAACTTACATGAGATCCTGTGACGCTCTATTGGCTTTTAACTATTCCATTGATTTAATCTTACATTTAAGGATGGTATAGCTTAAAGAAAAATGTACAATATAAACAACGAAAAAAAATGACTTTGTCCCCTATACTATCTTGAGAAACGATCCGTAAGGCATTTTTCCTGTGTTTTCCCGACAGACGGCCATTCCGGTCGGCATCATTTTTTCAAAGGGAACCAACCTTACAATCATCCGGATCATCCAGTAAAAGATATAAGAGGATTGAATAACAATTGTGGACTTAATCACATAAACGAGAATATTTTCAGGGGAAATCTAAAAGGCCTTCTTCCCCGTGTTTTCCGATGCTTCCACTATGTTTCCAAAAGGAATCTCCCCCTTATGACCCTAAAAGGAACTTAAATGGCCCTAAAATCATCATGTGAAAGTCTCAAGAGAATTAGATAATATTTATGGACTTTATTACTTAAAAGAGACTAATTTGGTTAAAAATCCAAAAGCCCCCTTCCCCGGGTTTTCCGACACATCAACTCCATTTTCGAAAGGAACCTTCCTTATCTTACAATCATCTGTGAATGTTTCTTCACTAGATACCTCTTCTGACATTAGGTCGACAGGGCTAGAGTGTGTAGCTAAAAAGGGACGTTATTGCTTCAAAAAATCATTAGAATGAGACCCTTTGATAGTTTTTGATTACCATTTTGATGTGGATTTTGGCATGGGGTTTAATGTCAGTTTCAGCAGTGTTTCATTCGTATCATGTGGTGGCAGGTTTACCTACCCATTGGTCCAGGAACGTAGTTTTTTTTACAGCAGTAGAAAAAAAAATCTTCCGATCCACCTCTATTTTGATATTGAACTAAATATTTGCCGTATTTTTGGAAATTCTAATTACCAAGTATCGGTCTCTGCACGGTGATGAGAACAACAACAAAGTCTGTAGCGATTCCTCTGCTTTTCTGCGGAAACAGATCAATCAAGAGTTGAAAGTCTCGAAAGAGAACATAATAGGAATAAATGGATTTTCATTTATAGTTATGTTGTTGTGATGGAATACATGCAAAGTTTGAAACGAGTATAAGTAATAAAGAGATTGAAGGTTAATCACAACGAAGTTCACTCATGAGCTTCCTGGGTTACAGCAGTACTTAACAAGCTTGGGCTGTGAAATGCCTTGCATATTGACAGCAACGTGATCTCGATTTGAACCAATAACCTTCGATTTCTCTCTATAGTATATCTTTAGGGTGTAAAAAGGATAGTGTTGGAATGGTTAAAGACAATCCAATTGATCAATCGCTGGTCCCGCCCACTTTTTCCCTAGGCCCTTCCCATTTACTCCAACAGGAAGTTTAGCTTCGATTTTTAACGGCGTTATTTTTAAAAAAAATATGGCGAGAAGCGTGAAAGAAAAAAAGTAAAATGGTTGGTTGGCAACCTTAACGTCGTAATTACAGCTTGAATAAGCTACAGTTACGATGTTTAAGTCGCCAAACCAACAAAAAGGGGTTAACAAAAATGACGTCCAACGTTGGAATTGAAAGCCCATGTCCGGGCTGAATGAATGATTTGATTGGTCTACTGATTCCTTGATCAATCAATAATCCCGTGTATCTAAGAAAACCCTATAACAATGGACTTTATTGTGTTAGCGAGGATACTCGTATAAGGCCACCTTTCCCGTGATGCCTGACGGATATTATCCATTTTCAAAGAATTCATCCTTGGGGTTATACAATCAAAGTTAGACAAGAATCGGACTTTGTTGTATTAACTTGATTATTTTATAAAGTCCCCTTTCACTTGATACTTGACGGATCGGACCCAATCTCAAAATCAACGATCTTTATAATGGCACAACCAGAAAGTTTGAACAGAATATGATGAAAACTGTGGATTCTGGAGTGACAACAAGGACGGAGGAGTTTTTCTGGCCTAAGGCCAGTAGAGCTAAAATATATTCAACTCATTTAATAGTCGTCTAAACATCCATTACAGGTATTGCCCAATCAAGTTCAACGTTTCATTCGTGACAATTTAAAAACTTGTTCAATGAAATTTTGATTCGCGAAAAATAGGGGCGTGGTAGGGTAGGTTTTATAAGACTCAAAGGAACAATGAACTAATTTTAAACAGAGAAAAGTTTAAGCCCGGTCCGCATAGTCTAATCAATGTCGAACTTTTTGTTCTTCCAAGGAGTTTTTCCCCATGACGGGTTAATTTTCTGTTTCCTGTTCATCCTGTTAAATTCTATCAATATATTTGTTACCAGACCTTCGTTTTTATATGCCCATCGCGGAAGACGGGACGTATTTTGGGATCACCGCGTCAGGGCGGGCTGTGTCCTGTTCTTTGTCCGGTGCATAACCTTGACAACTTCTGTCCGATTGACTTGAAACTTGGCATATGTATGAATATAGAGTGCATTGCACTTAACTCTGCTGCGCATAGGTATTTATCTATTGCCATTTGTTATTTGTTTTGTTTTGTTTTTTCTTCTTTTTTTTACTCGAGTTTTGTTCGAAGCACATTTCTCAAAGTATAGTAGCTGTAACTATGAAATTTCATGAGTGTATAGTTTCTGTGCAGTGCACATTAAACGTATAGCTCTTCTATGTTTCATTTTTCAGTTATTGCCCTTTGTTGTTTTTAATGTACTGCAATAACTCTGCTTTGCTGCATGTTTTAGTTAATGCCCTTTTTTGTTTTGAAACCTTAATTTTGAAGGGAGTATATACTCTGAAAGCATAAAAGCTACAATTATGAAATTTCACGAGTTGACAGATTTATAGCTAGGAAGCGCATTACACAAAAGTATGCATTGCTGAAATTTTGAGTAATTGCTCTGTGTTTTATCTTTTATCTCTATTGACCGAAGATCAGAAGATATTTAGCGATGACGTGTTTCACAGTGTTCGCGCGTCCGTCAATTAACTTTTCCTTGTAACCAAATTAAAGAAGGTCCATGTCATAAATAAAGGCCAAACTTGGAGAAAATTATCATTCCATGGGATTTAGTGTTCTAAGACTATCCCCCCTCCAAAAAAAGAGAGTTTGCAATACCTTATTACTTATTTTGTATAAATTTGCATCTGTTCATAATTTATCAACTGTAACCTATTTCGAATTGAGTTATTGGCAAACTCTTTCATATCATGACAAAAGCATGTACATTTACTAGGTGTCTTACAGTGTGTGTCATATACAATTGATTTTTAAATGACAATAGTGCAAATGAATAAGTCCAAATCTTCTCTTTTAACTTAGGCTACCTTTATGATAATTGACCGATCGCGGCTGTCAACCAAATAACCAGTCGACCATTGAAATCATTCATTCAGAGCATAAATGAGTATTGACCGCCATTTTCTTCAGCCTTGTTTGTTGGGTCGACGACCTAAACGTAGTAACTACAGCTTATTCAAACTTGGGTTACGACGTTGAGGTCGCCAACCAACTATTTTACTTTTAGTTACCTACTACTGGCCATAAACTTTGGAAAATAACGTCGTATAAAATCGAAGCCGGACTTCCTGTTGGAGTCAGTGGGCGTGGCAAACGCAATAAGTGGGCGGGGATAGCGATAAGTCAGTTATCACCCCTTTTACAAATTGTAGTATGACGGGCGTATCTTGCCGCACGTGTTCAGCTTCCAAGGTCACCTTTTACAAAGAAGTAGTGATAAGTGTGAAAGCCGGAGCTGATCGAATCATCGTTCGAGTTTAAAAGTCACCCTGCGTTCCAATTCTCAAAAGTCGTTCTGATATCGAAGATTGAAACTCCTAAGAACCATCCAATCAATTACCTTCAGATTTAAAGATTTTAAATCGAATCAGCAAGACATTACGAAGAAGCCTTTCAACTTGAAGCGCCACGTGATAAAATATAAAGGAATCCCCAATTACTTGTTTTATCCTATCCGGAACAACTCATGTTTCGTCCAAAGTCAAATTAGTCAATTTAGTTTAAAAAAAAGACAGGCTTACGGCGGACACGATTTGTGCCTTATTAACGGCCGGTGCCTTGAAATAGATGAGAAAGATGTTTACTTATCTCGACACAGATATCATTCGGTTATATAGTTTTTTAGATTGGTAACTAAAAGGGTGTTAAGATATACACAGGAAAAATTACTTTAGTAAGGTAACGATCTATCCCTAAAATGGTGAATTTAACTTTTTCGTTCATTTGCATTAGACAGATCGCCGTTCATTGAAAAAAAAAAAAAAAAAAACATATTCCTTTGCTTAGACCGGAAGTGAACTTTGAACCGACATTGGTCGACGATTATGAAAACATTTGGTTTTGCGACCAAAACGTCGTAAGTACAGCTTATTCAAGCTGTATTCGCCACGTTTTGGTCGCAAAACAACCATTCTACTTTTTTTGTTACACGTTACTTGCTATATTGTTTGCAATATAACGTCGATTAATATCTAAGTCGAAATTCTTGCCGGGAGCAAATGGGCGGTGCCAGCGGTTCGCCCATTAGACTTGGTGTAAGTGTGCGTAAAGTTCGAGCCGGACTATTTTAATAATTGAACAACTTTGAATGCAAATAGAGAAACGATTTCACTTTATCTTATTCGATTTTAGTCTAACAGATGGTTTTAACGGTTTCCGTTTTCCAACTTAGATATAACAAAACAGCAAAATGAACACAAGACAATTTCATTTCGGGTTTTTTGATTACACATATCACGTGATCTCTTAGATATGAATACACCTCGGGTTACTTCTCATCTCAACTTGCCACGGACAATCAGTTAGTTTTAGCCGAAGACAATAATATGTCACATATAAAGGATGTTATCAAAATTCGTTTAGAGACTTCTAAACATGTCCCCCCCCCAAAAAAAAACATCCCCAAATTTCCACGTATACTCATAAACTTGAATTAAAATCTGCGTAGTTTAGTATGATCGTTACAGAATTGGCCGAGTTGAGGGACAAATAATAGTTGAGGGCCAAATAATCATCGAGGTCATTGGTTTCTTACTGTAGAAGCTGTTATTCTCTGTTTTCAAGATTCTAAAAGGAGTTCACGTATTACAGTTGATCAAAATGAGATTGTTTGAAAATGCTTCTTATTTTGCTTTGCGTGACACGAGCTTATAACCCATTCCAACACGATAAAATTTTAGACCAGTCCATATTCAAAGAAGTAGCAGACGACAATTGTAAGTTGATGAAATCTTTAAAATCCTGGTCTTTTTGGACAGAAAACATTGTGGATAATGAAGAAATTGCTTGTAGCAAGCATTTTCTTCATTTTGCACAATGTTTTTCAAAGCTTTCATAATGAGGGCCATTTAAAAGCGTCACTCCCTTGGAATGGGTTCAGAAAATGCTAGTTTTTTTTTTATTTCTGTATGTGGATTTATGTTTTTGTGCGTTATTCACGCACATATGTGCACGAATTGGAATGCTGGTTTGAGTTTAAAGGAGGGAGGCTTACTCGGAACGTAATAAATGAATTTGAACCAAATTCCACAGTTTTGACCCTTTCAGCGCATTCCAACTTCTCAATACCTTAAGTCCTTTGATTCATAATATGCCGATAAACCTACCAAATAAAAAGCCATTTTTTGGGTGGATGGAGCACCCTCGCAAAAGAGGATTACTTAAGCCTTGTCAAGCTCAAAAAAATTATCTACAGAATCGCGATAGAATCAAAGGATTGAAAGCACTGGAAGCACTAATTGCTGTTTACTGTCCCCCCCTTTTTTATTATTATTTTTTATCTCCACTTCCCGCCAAAACAGGAATATTCAGGGTTCTGCATGACATGGGTTAAGATTTCTTTATATCCCAAAATTTTTTGATACGCCCTACCAGCAAAAGTCTGCTGTATTATCAGATTGATTTTTTGGAGATATCTAGAGAAGTCAACCCAAAAGCACCTTCCTACTGAAATACAAGAAATAAAATGTCAGCAAGGGAGACAAAATAGTCCTAAATCGCTCAATTGAGAATTATTCCATGACGTTACTTAGACTGATAATCCAAGCTTTCACAAATAAAGATTTCACAAACAAGTTTTGAAAAGGGTCTTCCATAAGATCATTCCTACCAAATTTGGTAAAAATTTGCCTGGTAGTTTAGAAGCAGAATATTCTCTAAGAATTATTTCAAGATTTCTATAAGTCTGATAAGCCCAGCCCATTTTTGTTCTTGAATCAAAATTCCAACAAGAAGTCTTGGAAAGGGTCACTTAAGAAACTTTCCTGCAAAGTTCGATTTGAAATGGCAAAGTGGTGTATGAGAAGATTTTTAAAGAATTAAATGATTATTTCTCGAAGTCTGATAATCCTGGCCCTGATCCTCTCCCAATATTTCGTGAATCAAAAGTCTATGACCAAGTTTTGAAAGGGATCACCCAAGGAACACACCTCCCAAGGTTAGCTGAAATTGGCCCTGTGGTTACATAGGAGAAGATTTTTAAAGAGTTTATGACGCCTTCCGACGGACTACGTACGTCCGACGACACACGGTGTTCACCAAAGCTCACCTCGAGCAAGTTGTCCTCAGTTGAGTTAAAAACAAACAAAAAAAAAACAAAAAAAAAAAAAAAAACGCGAATTCCTGCGAAAGAATATTTGTAAGGTCCTACCTGATTCTCATAGACTAAAATGTCAGATTTAAAAAGCACATTTGAACTTATTTGGAAAACAAGTCATTATTAGAGGAATAGATAAATCATCATTAATCCATTCTAAATTATCTCCTCACTTTCCCCCCTTCTTAAATTATACCTATGCAAATATTTATATGATTATAATTTCTTTCATTACTATGCTAATATTTTCATTTGATTATTTTTGGGGGTGGCAAATTAGAATTGTGAAAATAGTCAGATTGATCAGAGACTGAAGTTTGTAAAACTTGACTGCTTAAAATATTATGAATCTAATACTTTTACTGAGAATTTCTAGATGTACAGAATTCGCTCTAAATAGACGTGAACTAATGTTGTAAAACCCCTTTCACACTAGGGTTGCGATCCCACGCCGCTCCCACGGCGATCCAAAAATTTTCAGAGCACTGTGAGGACGTCGTGACATCGCCATGATCGCTGCGGGACGGCAGTGGGAGCGCCGTGCAGTCGCGTAGAGCGTCGAGGGACGGTGCGCACTTTGAACATGCACAAAACAATCGCCTTGGGAGCGCGGTGTGGTAAGTGCGCAGTAGGATCGTCAAGCGGTCGCCTTAGCCGCGCCACGAGGTCTCCTACAACGCCATAAGAGCGCCGCGACACCGCGATGTGAGCGTAGTCAGAGCGCCATCGAAGGCAATGGCTCTTGCACGGCGACTATACCACGCTCTTCGCGCATCCCCTGCGTCTCCACTGCGCTCTGGCAGCGCAGTGCAATCGTGAGAGCCTAGTGCACGCGCCGTGACGTCTCCATGAGCGCGGTAAAAGCGCTTTAGAAATGCAGTCAATCGCCGTAGGAACGCGAAACATCGCCGTAGAATCGTCAAAGGAACGCCGTAGGAGAGCCGTAGAATCGCCGTGTATCTCTATTTTCCCGAAATTTATTAATGTTTTCCGGCTATCCCACGGCGCTCTGAAAAATGCTAGAGCGCCGTGCAATCGCGGTGCAATCGCCGTATAGTGTGACAGGGCTCTTAGCAAGACGAAAAATAAGCCATTTCCACTCTGTTCACAAATGTTTTTTGTAACCATGCTAATTCAGCGTATTTGAAATACTAAACTGTTTTTGCTGATGTGTAAAAGGTTGATCATTGTAGAGTCTTACTGTTACATTCTTTTTCGGGGGGTAAATGTCCACTACGGCTGTCCACTATCAATGTGATCCATAAAGGAGCAGTTTTTTTTCATGCAACAAAATTGGGACGAAGAGTATACATCATATCATGTCTTTAAACAGGTTATTATTATTATTATTATTTTATTGTTTTTCCGCCAAATTGACGAGCATTACAATAGAATATTTAAAAGGATAGAAATCATAAATAACTGACAAACAAGAAAGGTTAGAGAGATAGAGAGAACATAGGTAGGAGAAGGGAAGATTTAGAGCAAAACCAACAATATATTATACAAATAAACAGATTCGCTCGGCTCTCGTTACCATGACATTTTTTTTTCAGAGATTAAAAATGATTGAGCCAGCTAAAGAAATGTCGAACAGAGAGAGAGAGAGACGCGTAACTACTAGCAAAATGTTTATGACTTTAAGTAGGAATATCGTAAGCTTATGCTTTTAAAGGGCATTTTATAAGATATGGGACAAATGTCATGGTATCGAAGAGCGTCACAAGAAATAAGATAAACAAACAGATAAGGAACAAGCAAGCAAAGAAACAAAACAAACGAGACAAATAAACAAGCCAAATCGCACATCAACACCCAGCAGGCAGATTCGAAAAGTGAAGACTGTGGCATCTGTAACGTGACTGATACCACAGTTCGCACAAAACTGGAGGGTGTAGAAAGCAAGGCATGAGTATCACATTATCATACAACGATTTTGATTATCATTGTTACGAAAACGAAATACAAGGACATGAAAAAAAAAAGAAAAAAAGAAAAAAAGAAAAAAAAGAGACCTCCTGTCAGGCTGAGCCCAAAATATTCCTGCTTTGGAAGGAGGTATAGACAAAGATCAACTTGCACATATGTGCAGTCTGATCCCAGCCTATACCATCCGGATTTCTCATTTATGGGCAGAAAACGTTTTTTAATTCCTTCTCCCTTCTCTTTCCTTTTTGCAAAAAGAATTCTTACGATTATACCCATTACTTTCGATTTTAATGCAACTTAACCAGGTTTTTCTTTCTTTTTACATCATGATAGGGGTAAGGACACATTTAACACGGAGAAAAGTTTTGAAAATCATACCAACCGTCCGCGCGCAAAACATTCCAAGCACAGCTCATACAAGCTGTAGTTAGAACGCCTGCCCCGCCGACGACGACTATATGTTAACAATCTTATGTATTGAAAAAATTCCAGAATTTTCCAAGAAGGGGGGATACTGTCACTAAGGATTCTATGATTAACTTCATTATTTTCAAATATATTTCTAAGTCCCGTGAACAGAGCAACAATTTGTTTTTGACCTTCTAATTTTTCAAACAACCCAAAAGTACTAGTATCAGTGTAAATTTTTATCCTTTGAAATAACTCATTGCGTAAATTGAGAGTGGCAGGACAGAGTAAAAGGACATGTTCACAAGAGGATATATGAAATGTGTTTTTACAGTAATGGCAAAAATTTGTAAATGAATCACTATAAAACTTTGCGACTATCTTTATACAGTATTTACAAGATTTTAACATTAAGGGACTATTGATGGACCTACTAGCCTCCCATAGTTCAGAATGAAACTTTAATTGGGGTTTTAAAAACTGAAAACTTGACAGGTGAATGTCTGAAAGTATCCTGTTTAACCAGGCATTGTTTGCAAAGGCTTCAATTGCCTTACGTGACAGTTTTCTCCATTGATATTTATTGGGGAATAAACCGGTTAACATATAAGACTGTAAATAATCTCCAAGAGAATACTTATTTAGGAGTCTAATAATATCAAGAATTTTCAAGTAAAGAGCCTAAGCACGGGAAACACATAGAGAAAGGGACCGATATATCTAAACCTAAGACACCAACTAGTTTTTTTGCAAAGGGTGTATTTTTGTTCATCAATCCGCACTATCAGTAGACACTTCTCTAATGATAATTGAAAAAGCATGTAAACCTACAATAAATCATTATCATTCAGTTTAACCCATTGACAGACGACATAATTTTAGGCTGGTCAAATTCAAAGAAACAGACGACGATGATTTCTTTTTGGTGGAATCTAAAAGAAAAATCAAGAAATTACTTATAACAAACATTTTCTTCATATTCCTCTATCCCCCCCCCAAAAAAAATGAGGGGTCTAAAAGCGAAATAGTTCGGCAATATGTAAATGGTGAGCATTTATCACTTCTTGTCTGACATCAGGCCTTATTGTCATTCAAATGGTCTAAATTGGTAGCCCGTTGTCTGTAACACGGTCTAGGGGCAGTAGCCCAGTCAATCAAATTTTGTGAATTTTCAGTCTATGAAAGGCTACTCATGCGCAGGAAAGACTTCCGTAATATCTTGTTGCAAGTAAACTAAGACAAACATTGTGTCGTTTTTAATTCGATGAGCCTCAGATGATACTAAAATAAATAACTATGGCGAATATAGCAGAACAGCGTATCAGAAGAGAGTTTAAAGAAGTTGTCAAAAGTGAAGAGGTAGTTCTGTTGAATCTCTCCTTACTTGTCGCCGTGACTCTCAAAGTTGTAGACTGGACCTATCAAATGACAACAAGGTCCGATACCAGAAAAGTGGGTGATAAATTTGGTCAGAAATGAGTTTTGAATTCGAACGAACTCAGTGCGTGAAGGTTTTATTTGTAAGAACTTTCAAGCCCGGCACTTTTTTCTTAAGTTACTAGAACACATTACAGAGCCAATCTAAGTATTGTCAAAACTCCAATATTTTTGTGCATATCCCCATAATTTATTGCGTGTGGCTCCATAAGGAGCCTCAAAGTGCTTTGGTGACCTATTTTTTCACAGGATGTTTAACCTTTCTTGTGGAGTGAAAACCATATATACTATATGGCACACTAAACTAAACCCCAACAAGATGCTTATTGACGGGTGCGTGGAAATACCGAAATACGCATGAATACCGAAATACACCGAAAAAAGCCGAAATACACCGAAATATACCGAAATACCACCAATCACTAATTTCGACAACTTTCAGGTAGATGTAAACTGATCTTATGCTTTCAAAATTCGTGGAAACATACCTGTCTAATAAAAGAAAATAAAAGGTCAAACCAATTTATAGAAATATGCGTAAAAATATTTTGGAAAGTGTTTTTCTGTATTTGAAACTATCAAATCACAAGCTAGTACAAGAACAAATCGAAATTACCGAAATATAGTAAAGAAATACATAAACGTAGTTTCGGATGCGAATTTTGGTATATGTCTAAAAACATACCAATCTCACATAGATGGTACATGATCATTCGAATTCAACTTAATACACTTTAAAAAATTAGTTTTTGAGGCGTTTTAATTTTTTGTGTAATTTAAAACCATACATATCTTAAATGGTTAATACACATTCAAGCTGAATTCGCCGAGTTATACTTGAAAAACTTGAATGTGTATTTCGGTATTTGCTGTGACATACCTTTCATACGAAGAGGGTTAAACATCAAGTCAAATTTAACAAAATTTGCTATGATTTGTTTCAGAAGTGTATTTCGGTATTTGTAGAAAGATACAAATCTTGTATGTAGAGAGACCAAGCCGAAACACATTTAATGCATATTATTGCAAGTGATGATACATATTTGTTAGAAGTGTATTTTGGTATTTGTAGGAACATATCAGTTTTTACATGGAGAGTACAAGATCAAGCCAATTTACCGAAATACATGTGATTTTTTAAGCATATTTCGGTATTTGCTGAAACATACCTTGCATAAAAAAAGGGTTAAACATCAAGACGAATTTACCGAAATACGCTTTGATTTTTTTTCGGAAGTGTATTTCGCCGAGTTAAACTTGAAAAACTGGAATGTGTATTTCGGTATTTGCTGTGACATACCTTTCATACTAAAAGGGTTAACCCTATCCCGTTTTTGGAAATTTTAGACTAGTCCAAATTGAAAGAGGTTGCAGACCACAATGACAACTGGATACCATTTGAAATGAAACAATCCTATGTGGTAGAAAATATTATGGAAAAAGGAGAAATTGCTTGTAACAAGCAATTTCTTCTTTTTCCACAAGGTTTTTTCAAGTATAAAATCACATGAATGTTAAATTCAGTGTTTGAACGGGAAAGAGTTAAAAATCAAGTCAAATTTAACGTAATTTGCTATGATTTTTTTTTTGGAAGTGTATTTCAGTATTATTGGAAGTGATGATACATATTTTTTAGATTATTTCGGTATTTGTAGGAACATATCAGTTTTACATGGAGAGTACAAGATCAAGCCAATTTACCGAAATACACGTGATTTTTTAAGCGTTTTTCGGTATTTGCTGAAACATACCTTGCATAGAAAAAGGGTTAAACACCAAGACGAATTTACCGAAATACGCTTTGATTTTTTTCGGAAGTGTATTTCGCCGAGTTAAACTTGAAAAACTTGAATGTGTATTTAGGTATTTGCTGTGACATACCTTTCATACGAAAAGGGTTAAACATCAAGTCAAATTTAACGTAATTTGCTATGATTTTTTTTTTTTTTTTTGGAAGTGTATTTCGGTAATATTGGAAGAGATGATACATGCTTTTTGATGTGTATTTCGGTATTTGTAGGAACATATCAGTTTTACATGGAGAGTACAATATCAACCCAATTTACCGAAATACACTTGATTTTTTAAGCGTACGTATTTCGGTATTTGATGAAACATAGCTTAGATACAAAGAGGGTTAAACATCAAGACGAATTTACCGAAATACGCTTTGATTTTTTTCGGAAGTGTTTTTTCTGTTTTTTGTAGAATGATACCAATCTTGTATATAGAGAGACCAAGCCGAAATACATTTTATGCATATTATTGAAAGTATATTTCTGTTTATGCTGTACCATACCCGTGCTATATGCGGAGTTTAAGATCAAGCTGATATTACCGAAATACACAATGATACATAATTTTCAGATGTGTTTTTCGTTATTCCTGATTCAGATTTTGAATTTGAATTTACCGAAATATATGATAAAGAATTAGTTTTCGAAGCGTAGTTAAGTAATAATAGAGTCGTCTTAGCGCAGTTGGTAGCGCGTCGGACTGTCAATGTAGAGGTCCCGGGTTCGATTCCCGACGGCGGCACTCATCCTTTCCGACTATTTGTCTCTCACCAATGGGTCGATAATCTTAGACTTATGTGGGATAGCAGCTGGAGGCTAGGAAAGGTTGTAATGGTAGTACTGGTGTGAGAAATACCAGGATTCCATTGTTAGGTGCTCCAGCCGCCGCGATATAACTGAAAGATTGTTGAAAGCGGCGTAAAACCCCATTCTAACAAACAAACAAAAGTAATAATAGGAATATACCTACATTACTTAGAGAGTACAATAACAAGATAATTTTTACAAAACAAAAACAGGACAGGAATTAGTTATTTAAGTGTATTTCGGTAATTAGCTAAATATACATACCTATATTATTAAGTACAAGAACTAGTCATTTTACCGAAATACGCAAGTCAAACAATAGCTGGGGAGGGGGATCAGAATTTGTTGGAATAAACCTTTTTATACAGAGTAAAATGGTATTTGCTGATCAACACCATAAATAATCGAGTTTAATGATATATCGGTATTCGCAGAAACATACCTACCTTAGATAGAGAGAAATATGATATAAAGAACTAGTTTAGAAGTGTATTTCGGTATTTGTAGAAACACATCTTTCTTACATGGAGAGAACAACATCAAGCCGAACTATACTTCAAAAACAGTTTTAATTTTGTTTTCCGAAGTCATCTTCTCTTTATTGAAATAATTATTACTACATTCGATATAGAACCGATTTCATCATTATTATAACCCTTTATTGTTTGATTAAGTCCTAATTGGTATCGAAGATATATGCAGCTATTATGTGATTATCGTAACTGGGTTTTTAAAATTTGACTGTCAGGGCATTAATTACGTCTCCCAAAATAACACCAATTTTGTAATTAATCTAATTGTTTTGTTTTAAAACCAGTAACCTCGCGCAGATCATTGCATTTACGTCCTACGCCAAAGCAATATGGCTAAATTTGGTCTATTTGGTGATTCATACATTAAAAGGCTAGACAAGTTCTGCAATGGTGACCTCCACGTTCCCGGGTCAACCGTTTTTGTCCACCGACGATCTCAAAAACGAATCGAAACAAGCTGAAACCGACATTGTCTTTCTGTCTATTCGAGGGAATGACATAAGTCCTGTCTCCTTCCCTGAAGATGTTTTTCACAGAATATGTACCCTTGTGGCCGAATTTGAGGAGTCTGGGATTCACCGAGTATTCATTTCAGAAATTTTGCCCAGAGCCGACTTCTCCAAGTGCAAGCCACCGGGCTTACAAAATCTTAATTTGACAGAGACCGAAAGACAATCAACAAACTTCTTATTCAGAAATTCGGCGACAATATTGTGAAATTTAATGACATTCGATGTCCGCGCGACTACGACAAAGACCTTGTTCATCTTTCATATCCAACAAAGACCAAATCGACGTGCGGTATTAGGACGTACTTACTCCGGATACAACTGATCCTCTGTAGTGTCTGAGTGAAAAAGGCAGCCAGAACAAAAAACAGTCCTTTTAAGGACTACCATAGTTTTCGAACGAAACATTTACACCGCATAATGTCATGATACTTAATAATATTGTGTACATTTCCCTGGTTATTTCCCATAAATACCACAATGCGAGTTAAATATTTCCCTTTCCACTCAGGAATTAAAAAAGTCAAATTCATTGTTCGTGTTCAAGTTTGATATTCAAATGAGTCAAAACCGTAGACCTGTTTCCTTTATGTTTTTTTTCCCTGTCATGTTACAACTCCTATGCATAATGGGTCAGTTCCAGAACTTATTTCGTCAACATGATCTGCATAGAAAAAATTGACTTAATGGGAAATGGTAAATGTCGATGCCCCATTAACAGTATTTCGTCCGATAATCTAGTAATTCCATAATATTTAAAAGCAATGTAAGACCGTCACTCGGAACGCGCAAATATTACATATACAAATCTATTTGAAATGTTTCAAAATTATTGAATTTTTAAAAGTAACAGTGTGTACTGTATGAAAACGAAGTGCTTTACCTGCACAACGCATCGTTGTAAGAGCATTATAAACTTCTTGATGGAATGAACGTTTGTTGCACTTTAATTTCGTTTATCAATATATTGTATGATGGCCATAAATCCCACGTATCTCTAAGTCTTATTGATTGAGCCAAATCACACAACATCATTTTATTTGTGTTACCAGCTCATACTAGCCACCTACTGCAGGAAACCGAAAATTGGTCTCAGCATAAGATTAGTTTACATCGACCCGAAAGTTGTCGATATTTGGTGAATTTGGTGGTATTTCGGTGTATTTCGGCATATTCGGTATAAACCCAAAATTGGTCTCAGCATAAGATTAGTTTACATCTACCCGAAAGTTGTCGACATTTGGTGAATATGGTGGTATTTCGGTATATTTCGGTGGATTCCGGCATATTTCGGTGTATTTCGGTATTCATGCGTATTTCGGTATTTCCATACACCACTTATTGACCCTTAAAGACAACATTTAACAAAGTTTGAATCCATAGTAAAGATTTGCCTTAAGTTAACTAAACTCTCAACTGGACTTTTATTCAAAAAAATATACAAAGGTAGTTGTTTTAAGCCAAGATAGATGAGTAAAATGGAAATGATAATTTTATTTCTATTTGTTGTCACAGACACTCTTTTTCTTAGAAGCACAATAACTGCAGTAGCGGTGACTGGTCAACCCGGCCCTTTCAACTTGACTAATCGGCAACTTGGCCAAACATATAATAACTTGGCCCAAATTTATTTTATATCAAATATACAGTATTGATTATTTATTAATCATAATTATTACAAATACAAAAGTATTCAATGATCATTCAGTTGTGACAAAATTTACATATGCAGGGTTTTCGTTTGACCCGAGACCTCGGGTTTTGACGCACAGAAATTGAAAAAGAAGCAATTTTGACGCTTGAAAAATTATCACTGTGCGTCATTTTGACTCTCGGAAATTAGCAGCCATGCGTCAAGGGTCATCATAAGTGTGCCAAATTAATGGGAAATGTTTAATTGATTATGAATCTATACACCCCTATCAAGGATAACACCAAGCTTGATTGGTAATTAACACTCTCGAGTGATGGACATGCATCGGCGATCGTAATTGACAGGTACTTCAAACCTGTGAAAATAATGCTGAAACCCCTTTTCAGAGTTCTAAGGCTACTGAAATTTACTTATTTGTTAATACTTTTATCACAAACCTCACAAAATATAACCAAGAAGTGAAATGAAATCAAAGAAAATGTTGCTCAAGAAATGACATGGATTTTCGCGGATAAAGTCGGCACTTTATTTTATGAAAAAAAGGAATAATTTGATCCTTTTAGTATTCATGAGATTTACTAAAACTGATTCAAACTTATGATATATGCATTGATATTTAATTTTCCCTTAAATTTATCTTGTATTGAAATACATGTATAATACTGTCAGACTGGAAAATTTTTTAAAAAAAATACAACAAATTTAAAATATATTTTCTATCTATTAATATTTTTTTCTGAATCACTATTGGGGGGGGGGGGGATTATGCATTTTGACTCTTTGGATTTCAATTTTAACTCTTGAAAATTTTGACCCAAGGGTCAATGACTCTTGACTTTTGGGTACTAATGAAAACCCTGATATGCATCATCTGCAGATTGTAAAGTTAAATTGAAATTCCTCAGTCATTCAAATTGCACATATTGAGGCAATGATTAGATACAATAATATTAAAAACACAAAATAATGTGTTTAGAAATATTAAAGATAAACATAGTTAGGTTATACTGCATCATTTGTACAAAACTAATATATATTCTTAGATTTATGATATATTTTACTATAAATTTTATATTGGAGACCAATTAGACCAGGCCGAGTTATTCAATTGGCTGAGTTGACTGGTAACCGCAGAAGAAATCTCAAACTTTCTTAAGTGGTGACATGGCAGATTGCAAGAACCATTTCTTGTAGAAAGAACTATTAGAATTGGATAAATTTTGTTAAAACATTAATCAAATGTCTGTCAGTTGTATAAAACCAATTTCATCAGATAAAAAACATTTTTTTTATTGGCCCTGAACACCAGCTTCCTTACATGCTCAATAATTCAGGTGAAGAGAATATAGTTTATGCAAAACAAAGCACTTGAATTTATAAGAGAATTATAATTTTGTACAAAATGGTACGCCCTTATATGAAATAAGGTAAAAATTAGAAAACATGGAAAAAAGATTCTAACTAAAGCAATATTCCTTGACAAAAGATTTGGATTTTGCAGAATTATTCTAATTCAAATTTTAGAAAAACTCCACATTATTTCATTTTAAGCCTAAAGCCAGAGGGCTATTGTCATGGCGTGGTGTCTGTCGTGAATGTGTCTTTTCATCAGTCCGTCCATTTTCCTTTAAAAAACCTCTCCTCAGAAAGTACTGAACAGTTTTCAACCAAATTTCACAGAAATGATCATTGGGTGACCCTCTATCAGATTCCTATAAAGAAATTTGATCGAATGAAAAACATGGTTTTAATGGGCGGGGCTAATTTCCATATTTGGTAAAAGCTTTGAATTGTTTTCTCAAAAACCAAGATTATCAAAAAGAAATTTGATTTGATGAAAAATATGGCATTAATGGGCAGGGCTTGTTTCCATATATGGTAAATACTGAAAATTGATATATTTCAATCAAATTTCATAGGAACGATCCTCAGATGATTGTTTGTCGGATTCCTTCAAATGATTTTGCTTGGTTGAAAAGCTTGGCTATTATGGTGGTGTCTTATGTCCATGAATGGTATTCAGTGAAAATTTTGAAATTTTGTTGATATCTTTTCATCTGACCGAGTAAATGAATTATAGATAACTTGACTTTTGTTAAAACAATAAAAAGTTTGAAATGCTTCTCTAGAACTATTTCAAAGATTTCAGTGACTTGGATTTAAAATCAGTTTATTTTACAACATGTAATCAGTTTATGTTGAATTAATAGAAAAAAGTACATTCATGCCTGTGGAGCAATACAGGCGCTCAAGCGCCTCTAGCTCTTTCTGTCAGTACATTATGCTTTCAAGTACTATACAGGGTTATCTCCAGAAATTTTTGAAGGCGTAGTGGTAAATGCGCAGCATGACGAAAGCATGACCATAGGCACTTGTATTCAGGAATTTATAAAAACTTACAAAATATCTTTCCCTATAATAAATATTAACAAAGTAGTGCCATTTTTTAAGGAAACGGTTTTGACAAGCATCTGTTACATTATCGGGGCCGATAGGCCATAAGGGCTTTTTGAGAACCCTGCTATATCCTTTGTCTTGGTCCTGCATAGGACCCTCTTACATGGCGTAGGGGTTAGGGTGGTGGTCTCATAATCTGAAAGACGATGGGTACTGGGTTTGAATCTGGGTTGAGCCGCCGGTCATGTTGGTATGTCCTTAGGCAAGACATTTTAGATGCCCTATCTAGGACAGGTAATACCCAGGAATTGAACTTTGTGAAAAAACTAACAGTGCTCCAGCTAGGATTGAAAAGGGGCAGGGCGCTAGTGCCCCAAAAGGGCACTCGAGTTGTGAAGCGACAAGATTGGGGAGGGGGTGTCCCCCTCCCTCTTGGGGGGGGGGGGAGGTTTTGGGGCCTCCCCCAAGAACATTTTGAATTGATAGAGCTTAAAGAAGGGCTCTGGTAGATGTCTTTAATATGAAAATATTCATGATATTGTAACTGTACAAACAAATATTGTAACTAAACCTAGAAATCAGCTCATGGTCATAACAATGTTTTGTTAGGCCAACAACTGTTTGAACTTTTTGACACTCACAGATTATTATCTTTTTTCTTTACCATTTTCATTATAAACACATTTTTTTCTGAAATAATCATTTTTTTTATCATTATTATTAAGACAGAAACCTATGCGAAGAAATCAGTAACTTTGTTTCCCCTTGCTAGCATTGCTAATCTTGATAAGATTATGTAGTGTAGGCTCTCTTATAAGGAATATGAAAATCTAAATGTTCGAAAATGTACGTGTTCGCTTGTTGAAATAAAATGAATAAGTGATTTCTTTCAATAAAATCTCTGACTTGAATTTGTATAACAGGGGTAATTACTTTAAAGAATAACAAACCGCGATATAAAAACTTGCCTTGTAATGTTTCTATTTATCATCCACTGTTTAAAGATCAGACAAAAAAAACAACAAAGAGGTTCGACTTTAATAATCGATGTATATGTTACGTTTCATGAATTAATTTTCAAAACTAATTTTTCTAACAATTGGGAAAAGAAGAATCTATGGTCCCGAATTGACCCAATTTCCTAAGATACAGCAAGAGAAGAATAAAATAGTGGTGGAAGGACGAAAACTATATTCGTTTGAGACCTACAATAAATCTAAAATTTCTTAATGGAGGGTGTCAAAATCCATCATTGTCCACGCCAACTTTCTTACAGCCATACACAAGCATTTAATCGGTAATTGGTGTTTGTTTACAACTGTCAAAATGATTTAGGGGCATGTGCTAATCGCCATATAAGGATTATCGGAAACTGGTCCCACAATAACGAATCACGCTTTGTGATTGGTTGACTTGCGGATATAAGCTGCACCCTCCACTATACAGTTCGTAATGCGTATGTTGGATTAAAGCATCAGTAATAATGTCAAACTCAAGCTATCAATAGAATTAATGCGACATTTAAAGAGTATTGGTAGAGTTTAGGGTCTATTATTTGGGCAGGGCGATTTAAAAAAGGGCAGGGCGCCGCACTTTGAGGGCAGGGTGGGGCGCCCTTATGAATGGGCCTAGCTGGAGCATTGACTAAAAATGTGATCAAAGTGGTATTGACAGGTCTGTAACAAAAAAACACATAAATTACCCTATGTACCTCTTCTTTTTCTATAATCAGAAAAATCTCTTTGCAACAGCATTAAGTTGATGAACTAAGAATAAGAACAAAACTAAAATAATCGCTTTGAATGACATTTAAAGCAGGTTCTATTCTTCATGATTTAGTTTAACTTTATGTAATTGTATGTTTGATGTAAGTAATGAAGCAATGGGCCCCTACCGATATCCAGAGTTACTCCGCTTAGTTTTAGTATTAGAGTGACCTCCCTTAAATCTTTGGGTAGTTCCGGTGAAAAAATCGATGATATCGGTATCGAAAACATTAACAGGTTTTTGCCAGCTCTTACTATGTGTCATTATTGTTGAAACCCTTGATGATCTAGAGGCTACTTTATTTTAACAGCTGAGCTTAATTTTTAAAGCTAAGTGACGTTTTATGTGTTTAAAATCGTAAATGAGCCGGTATGAAAGTGTATTTTCGGATATACCCTAATTCCGGATATACGTATTAATTACCTTTAAACGAGCTTTTTTGATCGAAATAAATACAATGATACTCACGGAAATACATTCCGTTATTTCCTGTTTTAAAAAATGGTTTCACATGTCGAGCGGGGCTTTGAATTTATAAGATATCTGTCATTTTACAAACGGGAACTGTTACAAAGAAGCTCTCCATACGTCTTCATTTCATGACCATGGGAATTTACCAAATACCCTTTTCATTGATGAATATGAAAAAGCTTTGTAAAGTGTCTGGAGGCTTGTGGAAATAATTGCTGCCTCTGTAGGTCCTCCTAAGATATATCATTCGTTTCTTACCGCCAATGGCAAGTAAGATATATCATTAATTTCTTACCAATCGGCAAATGATAAGGTCATTGTATGGGAATGGGTAAACCAAACTAATTCAATCAACCTGCACAAGCTTTAGCATCTGATATTAGATGTATGCACAAATTTATATTTTTCATATAAAATGTATTCTGGTTAACCCTGGTTTATACGTTCCTGTGGCTTTCAAATTGAGAATCCATTGTAGAAAAAGAATATGCTTGTTGCGATGTTTTCTTTTTTCACAGTATTTCTGCCCTGCTGAATGGGTTTTTTTATTATTATTTATTTATTGTTTTATATATTATTTCGTGTATTTAAGTATTTGATAAAAATTGAGAAATAAGAAAGTGGAAACATAAAAGAGATGACGTAAGAAGTGTTACAAAGATACTAAGACATCTTTTTGAACGTATTAATCCATTTAGTTGATACCAAATTCTTATTACTATATTGAGATATATCATGCAATGCCATACATGGTACTAAATATTCAAATGTTTTTGTTGTAAAAAAGTGATCTTAAACATTTTTTTTTCCTTCAGATTTTTCTTACTTAAACATTTTTTCCAAATTTTTCTAAATGATTAAAATAGATTTCCTTTACCTCTTGCATTTATGATCCTATTTAAAATGTACAAACTCGTAATTTCCTTAGAATTGGAGGGAATAGCAAACGACTTCCTTTGTTACTTGTAATAAGGGGATATCGGGTGAAAATCAATAGCAAATAACCGATCATTATGAGATATATCCAGTGTATATCCAAAATACCACCCGTGGTGTATTACGCAATCAGAGATACCGATCAGATGCGTGTAAGTTACTCAGATTAAAACAGCAGATTATGAGAGGACATCGTTAACTTTTAAGTTTGATTTACCATTTAACCCTTTACAGAAAAAAAATCTCAGAACGAAAGAGGATACGAACGAATTTTAATAGCCATGTGTACTGAAAATAATGGATCTTTCAGATGTGGAGAAATCGGCATAAAAAGTACTCTTTATCTCAATATTGTTATTCTTGGTTGTTGTTGTGTGGTTTCCTTGTTTTAATAAGTCTTTTCAAGTAAAAGAAGTAAACGCAATGATTTCCTACAGAGGACGCCTTTGCTAATTTTTTTTCGAAAATGAGAAGTAAAATATGAAAACTGGACGAGAATGAAATTGGTTCCTAGGTCGGGAGAGAAAAACGATTAAAACGTGTCAACATTAATATAAACTACCACAACAATTCCATATTCTAAGAGCATTATAAGCGTACTCAACATTCCACTATATTAAATTCTGAAAAAAATATCTAATTCTACGCAAAATTGGATTATTTAATCCTGATAGTGTACTTTTACTTAGGGACCCTACCACATCATTTTGCATATAATATATGGACAGAAAGATAAAACATCAATCAATCTTTAGAACTAGATAAATTCCAAATAATATAAGTCAACCGACTCCCTTGTTAATTAGTCAAAAGAAGGACATCTGGGCAGTCGTGTGAAAATCAAAGCAAATAGCCAATCGTTATGAAATATATATGGATAACACCCGTTGACTATTGCGTAATCAAAGATACTGATTCAAAACGTGTAAGTTACTTGGATTAAAACAGGAGTTTATGGACGGACATCGATAATTTTTATGATTAACTTACCATATAAACCTTTGTAGATGAAAAAAAAACTCAGAAAGAAATAGGATACAGACGAAATATTAAAAAGCATTTGTATCAAAAATAACGGATCGCTCAGATTTGGAGAAATTCCTTGTAAAAATACTCCCTTTATGGCAATACTTTTGTTCCCCCCGTTGTTGTTTTGTCTGTTTGCATGTTTCAATAGATATTCTCAAGCCAAGGAAATAAAAGCAACAATTCACCATGAAGGACACTTTTGCTAATTTTGTTTCGAAAATGAGAAGTAGAATATGAAAACTGGATGAATCTCGGACGGGAAGACGATTATAACGTGTCAACGTAAATAAAAACTACCAAAACATTTTCATAATCTATAAATATTACAAAAGTACTCAATATTCTTATGTGTGAAATACCGAAAAATTAATTAATTCTCTCCAAAACGGACGCTTTTAGTCTCAGCCCTTCTTTACTCTTTGTTGAAATTTAAACCGGAACTACCCAGTAGAATCAAGGGAGTTAATTAAAGGGCAATTTTCGGGAGAACTCCGTATATCGGTAGGGGCCCATTATCAAAATGATTATATCATAACCCATTCCCACACATTGATGCTTTATCCCTCAATAAAAATAATTGGGAAAACATTGTAGACATTGAAGATATTGCTTGAACCAATCAATTTCTTCATTTTCCACACTGTTTTCTTTCCAGAAAGCTTAAAAATCTAAAATTTCATAAACTTCAATTTGTCATCAGCAGTTCCTTTCAATTTAGACTAGTCTAATATTTTCTTTAATGATAATGGGTTAATCAATGAAAGACTGTATTTCTAATCAATCAGGGCTCTGCAGAGTGGGCGACTTAGGGGGAGTTTTATGAAACAAGGTGGCTTCTTTGAGTTGCTGATCAAAGCAAAATCAAAGTTGCTTAGAAAATACCTGAAATTGCCTCGTTATGATAGGCGATAATCACATCTTGCCCACAGGCTATCAAATTAATTAAATCAATTAAACAACTGCTGATCAGAAGCTCTGTTATCTTAAATCAAGCATGTATCATTAGACAACAATTTGCTTCATTCCACTGCTGATTGGATGGTTGCAAGCCTTTGTATACCGTCAGAATTAAAGGAACTTTTTGATATCAAATACTTTCCCTTCTGAAGATTCATTTATTTCTGTATAACATCATTTTTTTTCGTAAATGAACAATATTTTTGCGTACTCTGAGTGAGGAACAATATTTTTGCGTACTTTGAGTGAGAATAATGGAGGGTATTTACGAACGCCATGTCATTTACCAGACTTTAGAATTCATTGATGAAATACTTTGGAAACTTTGTGGAAAAAGGAGAAATTGCTTGTAACAAACAATTTCTCCTTTCCCCACAATATTTTCTACCGCTTAGGATGGTTTCATTTCAAATTACATCCAGTCTTCAATGTCGTCTGCAACCTCTTTCAATTTGGACCAGTCTAAAATTTCAAGAAACGGGAAAGGGTTAATATCTCATTCAAGTTCTATATCTATATCCTTTTGATAATTATCATTTTTGATAATTGAGAATATTATCTTTATATCCATAAATATCCAAGAAAATCAGTTCAGGGTCATGTTCTTTAATTCTATACCTGGAGAAAGAAAACAAAATATTTGTTCGCAGGAATAAGATCTCTGTAATAAGGATGGAAAGAAAGGATGAGCAGTATTTTTTTTATTCATTGCACAGTACATAAACAAAATGAAGCTACTTGATTGTAAAGCTACTTTTGCTTTCCTATAGAAATCAGGATATACACAGAAACTTGTTATTCAAGGCAAACCTCTTCTGAAAAAGCCTCACCACTTCTCCCTATTTTTAAAACTTTCTCCAAATTCTCAGAATAGGGAGAAGTCACCTCTTCCCAAATTCTTAGAGTCTGCAGAGCCCTGATCTATGTTTACTTTGTCATTAATCTTGATTTCTAACCCATTCCAAAGTGTAGAAATTGCTTGTTAAAAGCAAATGCTTCATTATTCATATTTTTGTTATCTAAAAGACAAAGACTGCAATTTCCTCGCATTTTGAAGAGTGTGAAACAGTGTTTATTTCAGGAGTTCGAAAATAAGGGTGATTTCAGCACACAATCTAAACAAGTGAGAAATGTTCTTGTTTATATAAAAATATTCCTACCAATGTTGAAAAAAGTAAAACCATAGCCTAGAATAAACAATGCTAAAATTTTGTTGTCTGGTCTTGGATTAAAACATAATCAGAGCTTCAGAGACACAGTACTCAGATGCATTAAAACAGCTGAGCAAAATTTGGTTGAACTTTTATGTTGATACAGAAGATCGTTACTATTCAATGAATTTACTTGGGGTAATATAGTTGAATAATATAAAAGGTTGTGTAACCAAACATTTTCATTTCTAATTTATTTTACAGGTACAGCGCTGCCAAATTAAATTAGATTTAGTCAATGATCAGTATACAGAATTAAAAGGTGAAATTGGTGGTCCTCCAGACACTGTATATGAGGGCGGTACATTCAAATTAGATATTAGAATTCCTGATACATACCCCTTTAATCCTCCAAAGGTAGGCTTTTTTGGTAATGCTTTTGCTCACTAAATACCAACCTTAACTCATTTCATCTCCAGACCGCTTTTTCATAACCCTCAAGGAAAAAACACTGATAAATTGTTGAAATTGAAGAAGTTACTTTTAACAAGCATTTTCTTCATTTCACAAATGATTTATGCCCTTAAGTACAAACAATTTTTTCAGTTTCATCAACTTAAGTTTTGTCTGACTGTGACTTCTTTTTGGATTAATCAAAATTGTTTTGTTTTGTAATGGGCTTAGTAACTCAAAAGATTAGAAAATTACTGAAAAAAAAAAGATGAAGTCCACAATCAACATGTCTGCAAAATTAAGAAATGAACCCCATTTAGTAGAGTAAAAAATATGAGAATAGTATAATAGCAATTTCTTATTGGTGACTGCGACATTGTTTGTAGCATTTTAATAATACCTCCACTTATGATTCGATAATGGAATTTTACCCAAACTTTGCTTATGTCAAGCTTTTTGTAAAAATCTAGATAATGAATGTTGACCAAGGTCAACTTGGTCAGACAACATCTCTACAATTATATGGGAGATTTTCATGTAATTTCACACACTTGTTATATACATGTATTAGTTCTTGTTCTGTTAGGAAAGTGATTGTATTTGCACCAAGGTTTCAGTTCAAGGTCTCATGTCAAAATTAGACTTAAACTAGCTTGTCTGGAAAGGATCTCTGAAACCACTGGGTTGTTTTGATGTAGATCCATACACTTTTTATGTCCCCAAAGGGAGGCATATAGTAATCGAACTGTCCGTCAGTCAGTCTGTCTGTCATGTTTACGTGTCCGCTCTGTAACTTCTACATGCAATAGTGGATTTCAATATAACTTTGCACAAATGTTCAACGCTATAAGATGACGTGTCGCGAAAAAGACACAGGTTCCTATCTCAAAGATCAAGATCACAATCTGGGGTCAAAGGTAAAAAAAGGGGACTTTTTGCCGTGTCTGCTATGTACCTTCTAAACATGCTCGCAGGTACAAATTTCTTTCAAACAAATGTTCACCACCTTTAGACGACGTGTTGTGAAAAAGACCCAGGTTCCTATCTCAAAGGTCAAGGTCACAATCTGGGGGTCAAAGGTCAAAAATAGGGACTTTTTGCCGTGTCCGCTCTTAAACTTCTATAATCATACATGCAGGTACAAATTTCTTTTATACAAATGTTCACCATCTTTAGAAGACATGTCACAAAGAAGACCTAGGTTCCTATCTCATAGTCAAGGTCACAATCTGGGTCAAAGGTCAAAAATGGGGACTTTTTGCCGTGTCTGCTATGTACCTTCTAAACATGCACGCAGGTACAAATTTCTTTCATACAAATGTTCACCACCTTCAGACCACGTGTCGCGAAAAAGACACAGGTTTCTATCTAAATAGTCGAGGTCACAATCTGGGGGTCAAGGGTAAAAAATGGGGACCTTTTGCCATGTCCGCTCTTGTTCCCCCCGTTGTTGTTTTGTCTGTTTGCATGTTTCAATAGATATTCTCAAGCCAAGGAAATAAAAGCAACAATTCACCATGAAGGACACTTTTGCTAATTTTGTTTCGAAAATGAGAAGTAGAATATGAAAACTGGATGAATCTCGGACGGGAAGACGATTATAACGTGTCAACGTAAATAAAAACTACCAAAACATTTTCATAATCTATAAATATTACAAAAGTACTCAATATTCTTATGTGTGAAATACCGAAAAATTAATTAATTCTCTCCAAAACGGACGCTTTTAGTCTCAGCCCTTCTTTACTCTTTGTTGAAATTTAAACCGGAACTACCCAGTAGAATCAAGGGAGTTAATTAAAGGGCAATTTTCGGGAGAACTCCGTATATCGGTAGGGGCCCATTATCAAAATGATTATATCATAACCCATTCCCACACATTGATGCTTTATCCCTCAATAAAAATAATTGGGAAAACATTGTAGACATTGAAGATATTGCTTGAACCAATCAATTTCTTCATTTTCCACACTGTTTTCTTTCCAGAAAGCTTAAAAATCTAAAATTTCATAAACTTCAATTTGTCATCAGCAGTTCCTTTCAATTTAGACTAGTCTAATATTTTCTTTAATGATAATGGGTTAATCAATGAAAGACTGTATTTCTAATCAATCAGGGCTCTGCAGAGTGGGCGACTTAGGGGGAGTTTTATGAAACAAGGTGGCTTCTTTGAGTTGCTGATCAAAGCAAAATCAAAGTTGCTTAGAAAATACCTGAAATTGCCTCGTTATGATAGGCGATAATCACATCTTGCCCACAGGCTATCAAATTAATTAAATCAATTAAACAACTGCTGATCAGAAGCTCTGTTATCTTAAATCAAGCATGTATCATTAGACAACAATTTGCTTCATTCCACTGCTGATTGGATGGTTGCAAGCCTTTGTATACCGTCAGAATTAAAGGAACTTTTTGATATCAAATACTTTCCCTTCTGAAGATTCATTTATTTCTGTATAACATCATTTTTTTTCGTAAATGAACAATATTTTTGCGTACTCTGAGTGAGGAACAATATTTTTGCGTACTTTGAGTGAGAATAATGGAGGGTATTTACGAACGCCATGTCATTTACCAGACTTTAGAATTCATTGATGAAATACTTTGGAAACTTTGTGGAAAAAGGAGAAATTGCTTGTAACAAACAATTTCTCCTTTCCCCACAATATTTTCTACCGCTTAGGATGGTTTCATTTCAAATTACATCCAGTCTTCAATGTCGTCTGCAACCTCTTTCAATTTGGACCAGTCTAAAATTTCAAGAAACGGGAAAGGGTTAATATCTCATTCAAGTTCTATATCTATATCCTTTTGATAATTATCATTTTTGATAATTGAGAATATTATCTTTATATCCATAAATATCCAAGAAAATCAGTTCAGGGTCATGTTCTTTAATTCTATACCTGGAGAAAGAAAACAAAATATTTGTTCGCAGGAATAAGATCTCTGTAATAAGGATGGAAAGAAAGGATGAGCAGTATTTTTTTTATTCATTGCACAGTACATAAACAAAATGAAGCTACTTGATTGTAAAGCTACTTTTGCTTTCCTATAGAAATCAGGATATACACAGAAACTTGTTATTCAAGGCAAACCTCTTCTGAAAAAGCCTCACCACTTCTCCCTATTTTTAAAACTTTCTCCAAATTCTCAGAATAGGGAGAAGTCACCTCTTCCCAAATTCTTAGAGTCTGCAGAGCCCTGATCTATGTTTACTTTGTCATTAATCTTGATTTCTAACCCATTCCAAAGTGTAGAAATTGCTTGTTAAAAGCAAATGCTTCATTATTCATATTTTTGTTATCTAAAAGACAAAGACTGCAATTTCCTCGCATTTTGAAGAGTGTGAAACAGTGTTTATTTCAGGAGTTCGAAAATAAGGGTGATTTCAGCACACAATCTAAACAAGTGAGAAATGTTCTTGTTTATATAAAAATATTCCTACCAATGTTGAAAAAAGTCCGCTCTGAAACTTCTATAATCATTCACGCAGGTACAAATTTTTTTTCAGCTGCTGTCATAGCGCAGTAGGTAGCGCGTCGGACTGCCAATCTAGAGGTCCCGGGTTCGATTCCCGACGGCGGCACTCATCCTTTCTGACTATTTGTCTCCCACTTATGGGTCGATAATTGTAGACCTATGTGGGATAGCAGCTTGAGGCTAGGAAAGGATGTGATGGCGGTACTGGTGTGAGAAATACCAGGAATCCATTGTTAGGTGCTCCAGCCGCTGAGATATAACTAAAAGATTGTTGAAAGCGGCGTAAAACCCCATTCAATAAATCAACAAATTTCTTTCATACAAATGTTAACACCTTTTGACTACATATCGCGAAAAAGAAGCAGGTTCCTATCTCAAAGGTCAAGGTCACAATCTGGGGGTCAAGGGTAAAAAATGGGGACTTTTTGCCATGTCTGCTCTGTAATTTCTACAATCATGCACGCAGGTACAATTTTCTTTCATACAAATGTTCACCACCTTCAGATGACGTCAAGCGAAGAAAAAAAAACAGGTTCCTATTTCAAAGGTCAAGGTCACAATCTGGGGTCAAAGGGGTGTCATGAATGGATAAATTGTATTTACTCTCTTATTATACTCCCCACAACGAAGTTATGGGGGGGTATACTGGAATCAGGTTGTCCGTCCGTCTGTCCGTCCGTCCATCTGTGGACATAATTTTGTGTCCTCTTCTCCTCCCACATTTTTTGACCAATTTTGCTGAAATTTTATCAGGTTGTTTCCTATCATATGAAGTTGTGCACTTGCCATTTTCATCTTGATCCAGTCGTTAGTTTCAGAGTTATGCCATTTTGAACTTTTTAATGGGGGGGGGAGTAATTTTGTGTCCTCTTCTCCTCCCACATTTTTTGACCAATTTTGCTGAAATTTTATCAGGTTGTTTCCTATCATATGAAGTTGTGCACCTGCCATTTTCATCTTGATCCAGTCGTTAGTTTCAGAGTTATGCCATTTTGAACTTTTTAAAGGGGGGGGGGAGAGTAGTCAAAATTTAAAATTGCAAAACTCAGTAACCATAAGGGGAGTTACCAAATTTGGTAAGTAACATCATCTTGTTGACCTTTACAAAATATCGAACGGTTTATTTCCTGAGGTCAAATTTGACCCCGCCCCCGGGGGTCAAAAATTTAACATAGGCTCATATTGACTTTACGTGGATATAATTTTGTGTCATCATCTCCTCACACAGTTTTCTTTAACATTGGCTCATATTGACCAACCTTTCCTAATCAGTCAACTCTAGCAACAAACACAAAATCAGAAAGAGGTGGAGGGTTGGCAATGTTCATCCACCATGACATGCATGTGATAAAACAGCTTCAAATTCCACTCCTTCATAGAAAAGCCTTTTTAGCGGTGTGGGGGGTATTCTCATCAGCCCTTGAGGGCGACAGCTCTAGTTCTTCAAGGGATTGCTTCCATACTTGGACAGATGCTTAATTTGGTGGACCACTTTATACGACCTTGACCTTGACCCAGTGATCTTGACCTTTGACCTACTTTTGACCTCAGAAAAATCCGTCCATAATGCATTTCTGGAATTTATTCTGTATGTATAGAAAATTAAAACAAAGTGTCAAATGCTTGACTCTGTCCTTTGGGGGCATTTGTCACATGACTGTGACCAGCTCTTGTTCAGTATCAGTGTTAAAAGAATGATTTGTATTTTGCTCAGATGTTAAGGTCACAGTTCAAGGTCAAAAATCTTAACTCAACCTTACCTTACTTGATGATATGACATTTCTGAAATTACAAGGCAGATTTTGATTCTGTGTCTCACATCTATTTGGTTGCAGTCCTAGTTGTGAAGCTTAAAAAGTAAAGTTCAAATACACTTTGAATTTAATAAAGGTAACTATAATTTGTTACATCCTATGACTTAAACATGGTTGGATGTTTTGATTGTGTTATAAACTATCTCAGATCTTTATTCACTATCAACCACCAACAGTCAACTGTTTGGCCTCCATTTTGGGTGCTCCTGATTTTCATTTTGCTTGCAATAAACAAGACAAGCTTTTCATCATACAACTATTGCAAATGGTCCTAGAAGGGTCCTATTGTTGTTTTTAGCTTTACTGGCCGAAGGCCACTAGAGCTATAGCGATGGCTTTTTCCTGTCCTGTGTCCGTCCGTCCGTTGTCCAACCGTTAAACTTTTCCTTGTTTACGCGATAAAGTCCACAGTTTTCATCGGATTCTCTTCAAACTTTCACAGAATGATTGTACCATCATAAGGATCGTTCCTTTCGAAATTGGGTCAGATCTGTCAAGAAACACGGGAAAAAGGGCCTAATTAAAACTTAATTAAAAAATCTTCGTTTACGCAATAGAGTCCACAGTTTTCATCTGATTCTCTTCAAACTTTCACAGAATGATTGTACCATCATAAGGATCTTTCCTTTCGAAAATGGGTATGATCCGTCAAGAAACACAGGAAAAAGGGCCTTATGAAAATTTAATTAAAAATTCAATTAAAAATCCTCTTTTAAGCGATAGAGTCCATAGTTTTCATCTGATTCTCTTCAAACTTTCTCAGAATGTTTGTACCATCATAAGGATTGTTCCTTTCGGGTATGATATGTCAAGAAACACGGGAAGAGGGCCTTATGAAATTTTAATTAAAAAATCCTCGTTTACGCAATACACTCCACAGTTTTCATAGGATTCTTTTCAAACTTTCTCAGAATGATTGTACAATCATAAGGATCGTTCCTTTCGAAAATGGGTCTGATCTGTCATGAAACAGGGGAAAAGGGGCCTTATGAAAATTTAATTAAAAAATTCTTGTTAACACTCTAAGGTCCACAGTTTCATCAGATTGTATTTAAACTTTCACAGAATGATTGTACCATCATAAGGATTGTTCCTTTGGGAATTTGGTCAGATCCATCAGGAAACACGGGAAAAGGGGCCTTATGAAAATTAAATCGAAAAATCTTTTAAGAAATACTCTTTAACACTCTGGAGTCAATAGTTTTCATTGGAATCCCTACAAACTTTCACAGAATAATTGTACTATCATAAGGTTTATTCCTTTTGAAATTTGGTATGATCCTTCAAAAAACACAGGAAAAAGGGGCCTTATGAAATGTTTAATATAAGATTCTCATTAATAATCTAGAGCCAACAATTTACAACGGATTCTCTTCAAACTTTCACAGAATCATTGTACCATCCTAAGGATTGTACCTTTTGGAATCGGATATGATTCCTCAAGAAACATAGGAAAAGGGGCCTTATTAAAATTTAATTCAAAGATCTTTGTTAACACTCTAGAGTCCACAGTTTTCATCTGATTGACTTCAAACTTTCACAGAATGATTGTACCATCATAAGAATTGTTCCTTTCAAAATTTGGTATGATCAGTCAAGGACCACGTGAAAAAGGGGCCCGATTAAAACTGGATTGAAAAAGTCCTCGTAAACACAATAGAGTCCATAGTTTTCAACAAATTCTCTTCAAACATTACCAGAATGATTATTACATTAAATGGATTGTTCCTTTCGGAAGTAGGTTTGATCCATTAACTTTCATGGGAAAAGGGGCCCTATGAAAATTAAAAAAAAAAATCTTAGTTAACACGTAATGGCCTAGATTTCACCTGATTGACTTCAAACTTTCACATAATGATTGTACCATCATAAGGATTGTTCCTTTCAAATTGGGTCTGATCCATTGAGAAACATAGGAAAAGGGGCCTTAGGAAAATTCAATTAGAAAAATCTTAATTAATGCTTGTAAGTCCACAGATGAGATGGGGTTGTCTTTATACTCAAACAGAATAATTATACTTTTGCAAATAGAGTTCCCTTTGGAATTGGTTCAGATCCATCAAGTAACATGGGAAAAGGGGCTATATAAAAATTCAATTAATAAAACCCTGTTAACACAATAAAGCCTGTAGCTTTGATCAGTTTTTGTTGAAACTTTCACAGAATGATTGGAAGGTCATAACTATCATTCTTTTCATAACAGGGTTTGAACTGTCAAGAAGCACAGGAAAATGGGCCTTATGAAAATTTCATTTATAAATCCTTGTTACCAAGTCCAGAGCTTTCATCAGATTTTCTTCAAACATTCACAGAATAATTGTACAATGATAATGATTGTTGATGTTTGCATAAGACCTGATCCGTCAAGTATCACAGGAAAAGGAGCATTATGAAATTTAATTTTAAAATTATTGTACCACAATAAAGTCAACAGTTTTCATCAGATTCTGTTAAAACTTTCACAGAATGATTATTCCATCATGAGGATTCTTTCTTTTCAAATTAGGCGTGATCTGTCTAGTATCATGGGAAAAGGGGCCTTTAGAGAATTTTATCTATAATCCTTGTAACCAAGTCCAGAGCTTTCATTGGATTTTATTGAAACCTTCATAGAATCATTGTACAATAATCATGATTGTTGATGCTGACATGAGACCTGATCCTTCAAGTATCACAGGAAAAGGAGCCGTATGAAAATTTTATTTTAAAAATTTGACACCAAGATAAAGTCTGCAGTTTTCATCAGATTCTGTTCAAACTTTCACAGAATGTGTGTACCATCATAAGGATTGTTTCTTTCCAAATTGGGCCTGATCTGTCTAGTATCATAGGAAAAGGGGCTGTATGAAAAGTTATTACCAAATCCTCATAAACACAACAATGCCCTCAGTCTTTATCAGAATCTCTTCAAACTTTAATAGAATGATTGTACCATCATTTGGATTGTTCCTTTGTAAATTAGGTCTGATTGGTTAAGTGACACAAGAAAAGGGACCTTATGAAAATTTTATAACAAAACATCATTATTACAATAAAGTCCTCATTCTTTATCATTTTCTTCAAACTATCATTAGGATTAGGATTGTTCCTTTGTACATTGGGTCTGATTTGTTAAGTTTCACGGAAAAAAGGTGCCGCCGTCATAGCGCAGTTGGTAGCGCGTCGGACTGTCAATCTAGAGGTCCCGGGTTCGATCCCCGACGGCGGCACTCATCCTTTCCGACTATTTGTCTCTCACCAATGGGTCGATAATCGTAGACCTATGTGGGATAGCAGCTGGAGGCTAGGAAAAGATGTAATGGTAGTACTGGTGTGAGAAATACCAGGATTTCATTGTTAGGTGCTTCAGCCGCCGCGATATAACTGAAAGATTGTTGAAAGCGGCGTAAAACCCCATTCAAACAAACAAACAAATTCACGGAAAAAGGGGCCTTATGAAAATTTAGTTACAAAAATTCTTGACACAATTCAGTCCACTGTTTTCATTGATTCTCTTGAACTTTAAAAGAATGATTCTACCTTCATTAGAATTGTTCCTTTTGAAATTTGGTGTGTTCTGTAAAGTATCATGAGAAAAGGGGCCCTATGAAGATTTCACTATAAACTCATTAACACAATAAATTCCACAGATTAAACAGATTTATTGTACCATCATTCCAATTGTTGATTTTGACAGTGGATCTGACTATAGCAAGGGTCACATAAAAAGGGGCCTTATGAAAAACTCTCTTTAATATTCTGGTTAATGATGTCCCTTGATTTCACCGGATTCACTGCAAAATTTCACAGAATGATTGTACAAATACTTAGATGGTTCTTTTCAGAACTGGGTACAATCCATCAAGTATCGTGTAAAAAGGGGACATATGATTTTTTTTAAATATTCTAGTAAACATAATGAATTCCCAATATTTCATCGGATTCACTTTTAACTTTCATAGAATGATAAAACCAACAGTAAAATATCACGGGAAAAGGGGCCTTATGAGAACTTGAATTTAATATCTTTGTTAACACAATAAAGTCAACAGTTTTATTGGATTCTCTTCAAAGATGCATGGAATAATTGTGGCATTCGAAACACAGGAAAAGGGGCCTTACAGATTATCATTCAAAACATTCTTGTGTATGTGATGAAGATCACAATCATTATCAAGTTGTCTTTTAAATTTCACAGGACAATTGTTGGGTTGTAAGGAAAGTTCCTTTTGGAATGAAATTGATCCATAAAAAAACACAGGAAAAGGGGCCTTATTGATTTTCATTCAAAACAATCCTGTTTATGTGATTAAGTCCACAATTATTGTCAGATTCTGATGAAATATTCACAGAATGATTGTAGGGTCTTAAGGTAACTTTCTTTTGGAAATGGATTGGATCCGTCTTGAAACATGAGAAAAGGGGCCTGGAGGATTGTTGCTTAAAATGATAAAGGGGATAAAGCTCCTGGAGGATTCTTGCTTAAAATGATAAAGGGGATAAAGCTCCTTTTTTTTTCTGTATGCATTCTTCTTTGAGCAATTAACTTCCTTAAATATCAGATTTCTTTAACGGAAAACTTGATAACCAGTAGAGTGTCTCAGGCCCTCATGGGCCTCTTGTTTGAAACTTTATACAAATGTTATCCTTGACCCATGGTGGTGCCGAATTGTTTTGAGTAATGTAGGTAAAAGGCCAACTTTAAAATTTGAGTTATAAAATGCTTTGGGGAAGGGGTGTTACAGTTCTGGTTAAATTAGCTTTTTTGCTCACCTGAGCATGTTATGCTCAAGGTGAGCTAATATGATCGATCAATGGCTGATCAGATTTCAACCAAACATACTGGTAATTATACCCCCCACAACGAAGTTATGGGGGGGTATACTGGAATCAGGTTGTCCATCTGTCCGTCTGTCCGTCCGTGGGGGGAGAAGCTGAAAACATAATTACATTCACAATTGCTACTTTTCAACTCCTACTTAAAAAGGGGTCATAAAATGCCCCTTCAAATTCCACTCCTTCATAGAAAAGCCTTTTTAGCAGTGTGGGGGGTATTCTCGTCAGCCCTTGAGGGCGACAGCTCTAGTTATGATCCTAAAGTCATGATCTTTCAAAGGACTTGAAAAAGACTTGAAATCCATGAAGAACTCTGGTAGCTATGGCAAGGCATTGAAAAAACTATAACAATATTCTCTTCCCAAACCACAATGCCTCGAGCTTTGATCACTGCCTAATGACCCTGTACCAAATACTTAAAAAAAAACCTCTAATAATGAAAATTGGATGTAATTTGGTATATATTATCGCCTGATGATCATGTTCTTCAAAGAGTAATTCTACTCTGAAAATTAACCCTATGTTGTGCGATCCCAGATTTTATTTAGGAAAAAAAGAAGGAAAATTAAACAATCTTTTCTATAGACCCACAATGCCTCAAGCTTTGACCTTTGGTGTATATGGTCACCTTTTAACCCACCACCAAAGTATATCTAAGGATAACTCTACTCTAAAATTTCACATAGGAATTAACAAGGAAATCTTTCAAAATCTTGTTTGTCTAAACTGTAAGGCCTAGAGCTTAGATGTTTGGTATACAGTTATGACGCGTTAATCTGAACACTTTGGTTCCCGGAGGTATTGTCCAGAGTAAGTGTATTTCCGGATAAGCAAATTTGTATGAATATCCAACCTCATGTGCTTTTGTATTATAGCCCAGGTATGAGAAAACTGTCGCAAAGATAATAATGGTGATGGAAAATTAGGACAGGTTTACATTTTCTTTGTTGGTTTTTCTATCCATGAAAATGACTAAAATCATAGCCTTAGTTATCGCATTCAAATTCAAAAGAAAGTGCCTACCTGCTGTGTGAAAAAAAATCCATTTTATCTTTTTGTGAATTATATCAGTTTTGTAAAAAGTTCAGAAAGCCAATTAAATCATGGTAAATTTATCCAAATAATGTGTCAAATCTGGAAACTCTTCAAAAATAACATCTGGCGGCTGCATCTTTGATCACCTGTCCTCCTCGTATCAGAAAGCCTGGGATTAATTTTCGGTTGTCAGCTTTTATTACCCTAAAAAGAGCTGTTTTATTTCAACGGATGAAATTTTGAGACACGGTTTGAATTGTAGGCGAGGAAATGGAAGGAAATAAGTGACAACATTTTCTAGTGTGGACCCAGGAAGTGCTGGTTTTGGTTTTCCTAGAAAAAAAAATGCGATAAATGACACCGGAAGATTAAATTTAAATGAACAGCACAATAGGTATCAGCACACTTGTACACCATAACCTATTTGTCACGTCGTCAGTTCAATACACCTTACGATTATAAGGTGTGAATGTCCTCTAACAACTTTAACCAGACAAACACTTTGTTATACGCCGCCAGAGGCGGTCGTATATTGCAACTCCTCCTAAGTTTTTGGCTGGATCTTTTTGAAACTTTGTCAATGTTATCACCTTAATTGGTAGATGTGCATGAACTAAGGATTTTATGGTTCATTGATTTTTGCCTCAGTTTTGCCCCCTTAAAACTTAGTCTCTGGGGCCTATTGAAATTGAAGCCTTGTGAATGCAACTCCTCCTAAGTTTCTTACTGGATCTAAATTAAACTTAGTGGATGTTATAACCTAAATTGGTAGATGTGCATGACGTAAGGATTTTATGGTTCATTAATTTTTCCCTAAATTATGCCCCCATAAAACTTAGTCTCTGAGGCTTATTGAAATTGCAGCCATGTGAATACAACTCTTCCTAAGTTTCTGGCTGGATCTTTTTGAAACTTCGTCAATGTTATCACCTTAATTGGTAGATGAGCATGAACTAAGGATTTTATGGTTCATTGATTTTTGCCTCAGTTTTGCCCCCTTAAAACTTAGTCTCTGGGGCCTTTTGAAATTGCAGCCTTGTGAATGCAACTCCTCCTAAGTTTCTGACTGGATCTAAATGAAACTTGGTGGATGTTATAAGCTAAATTGGTAGATGTGCATGACGTAAGGATTTTATGGTTCATTAATTTTTCCTTGAATTATGCCCCCTTAAAAAATTGTCTCTGAGGCTTATTGAAATTGCAGCCATGTGAACACAACTCATCCTAACTTTTTGGCCTGATTTAAATGAAACTTGGTCAATGTTATCACCTTAATTGGTAGATGTACATGGATCAAGAATTTTATGGTTCATTAATTTCCCTGAATTATGGCCTCTTAAAACTTAGAATCTTGGGCTTATTGAAATTGCAGCCTTGTGAAGGCAACTCCTCGTAACTTTTTGTCTTGATTTAAATGAAACTTGCAAATTTTTTGAATTTGGTTCTGTCAAAATAAGTAGTGTGTACAATTATTTTTTGTGAAACAGCAGCAAAGTGGCAGCGTATATTGTGACTATGGCACTCTTGTTTATTTATTGTCGTGTCGATTGTCCATTCAAAACAAAACATTTGAATGGTCAAAGTTTGATCCGGATACTTGAATCATATATATTCAGATTTTTAGCTCACCTGAGCACCAAGTGCTCATGGTGAGCTTTTGTGATTGTTGGATGTCTGTTGTCTGTCGTCAACAGTTGAAGTGTTTACACTCTAGAGGCCACAGTTTTGACCAAATCTGTATGAAACTTGGTCAGAATTACTGTAAGGTCATGAGGATGAACCATATTGATTATGGGAAGGTTCTTTCCGAAAACACAGGAAATGGGGTCTTAATGACAATTTCTTTGTTTACACTCTAGAGGCCAAAAATATGGCTCAATCTTCATGAAACTAAGCCAGAATAATTTTGGAGTTACTGCCCTTTGTTATTTTAAAGACTTACATTTTGTCCGGGCATATCTCTGAAAGTATATTAGCTATCAGCTTGAAACATGATAGGTGGATAGACCTCATTGAGAATAAGTACAGTGCACAAGAACCACATTATTAATAGAAATTCAAAATTGTACAAAGTGAAAAGATGGAAAATCTAAAAAAAAAAAAAAAAACACACAAAAAACCCTCAAAGAGCTATCATACTAAGGTGGGCAAAATTGACCAATCTCTTGCCCCGCCCATTAACTCTTGACAGGAAGTTCTGCTTTGATTTTTAACGGTGTTATTTTGCAAAGTTAAGGCCAATAGCATGTAACAAAAAGGAAATGTTTGGTGACCTAAAGGTTGTAGCTACAGATTGAATAAGCTGTAGTTACAACATTTAAAATGCCAAACCAACAAAAAATGTTAACAAAAATGGCAGCCAAAGTTGGAGATGAAAGCTCAGGTCCTGGCTGAATAAAATGATTTGATTGACAGCTGTGATTGGTTAATTGTACCATCATGACCATCTTGTTTCATCTTTTACAGGTGAGATTTGTTACTAAGATCTGGCATCCTAACATTAGTAGTGTTACTGGAGCAATATGCTTAGATATATTAAAAGACCAGTGGTAAGTGAATAAATTTGTCTTTTATTTTGAGATTTGATATCTATTGCTCTGCTAACTGAGCAAATGGGACTAACTAATTTCTGTATAGAAGATTGTCTTATGTATGACAATACAACAAATATTGAGTAATTAACCCTTTACAACACAGTAATATTTTAGACCAGTCAAATTTTTAGGAGACAATTTAAAGTTTTGTGTTAAATGAAAAAATTGCTTGTTACAAGCAATTTCTTCGTTTACACAATGTTTTTCCAATCAATTTTCTTGAGGGACGTCAAAAAGAGTCTTTCTGTGGGAATTGCTTAAGCAATAACACCTTTTATTTTGGAGATTGTCTTTAAAACCTATGTATTCTTGACTCAAGTTATATAAGCAGATAATCTTATAGAAGTTGAATGCTGTTAACCCATTACCAGACAACAAATTTTAAACTGATCTAATTTTAAAGAGGTTACAGATGACTTTTCAAATTCAAATTGGAAAATAGGTGCTTAATGGGGGTAGAAAACATTGTGGTAAAAGGAGAAATTGCAAGCAATTTCTCCTTTTACCACAAAGTTAACCGTAATTGCATTTCTTGGGGGCAACAGCAAGTGTCATTGTGTGGTTACAGGTTAAGTAGTTAAATTAGCAATTCATAATTGTCTTTCAAGGCTGCAGCTATGTGTTTAAATAGGGTTAATATTCTCTACAAGTAGGCAGGCGAGTAATATTTTGCATTGTCTGTCATTATGCGTTAGGTGCTTCAGAGTTTAAGTATATTATTCTAAATCATTTTTTGTTGAAAAATTTGTCATGTGTATTTTGAATTTCATTTTTACATCAAAGGATAGGAGGTATACTGGTTTACCTTTGTCTGTCCTTCCATCATCAGTCAATAACCAATTTTTTTTTGTTGCATTTATCTCAGTAACCATTAAAAGCATTTACTTGAAACTTGGTATGGTTCACATAGGGGTCAAAGGTTCTGCCAAGAAAGTCTTGAAGGTGTAGTGACAAATGTGCAGCATGATAGTTTATTTATCCATTTCTAAACATTGTTGCTTTTTGATGCCCTGAAGAAATAAAATCTTGTGAGAAAAGATAAACTGCTTGTACTGCTTCTCCTTTTCTCATAATGTTTCCTACCTTATTTGGAAATTCTTTTCCATCTTTAGTTCAATGTCAAATGTTGTCTGCAAGTTTGTTCAATTTTTACCTTTCTAGAATTTTGTTGTTTGGTAATGGGTTTACATTATGATACGACTGTACATAATAAAGGTTAAGACCTTTCAACCTTGGTAACATAGAATGTGGAAGCAGTGGAAAAGACTAGTAGTGACTAGAGGTTCAATATGGGGCTTACTGAATTTATGTCTGCAAGTTATCTCCTGCTTGTTTTACAACATGATTCATTTTCTGACATGGCTTGGTATAGTGTTAATTTTTGGTCACATTTTTCTTGGCAAATTTGAATGTCATCCACTTTGAACTTGGGATGTAGGTTCAACAAGGGGTTCTAGAGGATGTAGCAATCATGGTTTTCGGACATGTGATCAATCAATCCTTAAACAAAAGCATTCATTCCATAGCGTTCAATCATTGTGATAATTAATACTACCATATTTGTTTCGATGATAGATATTTTTGTTAGAAGTAATTTCAGTGATTTAAAGCTTAGTTTGAAAAAAATGATATTTTCATATCTTTTGGTTCCCAATGTTGTAGTGATTCAAATTTTAAGTCTCATTGAATGAACAACTTGCCAAGAAAGCATGGAATCAATTCAGATTGATAGAATGATTGAATGTAATCGCATCCACTTTAAACTTGAAATGGCAGTTAAACAAGGGGTCCTACATAGAAATGTGTTAAATTGAGGGAGAATTTTATATTCTTTGTAGTTTATCTTATAGTTTAAATAGGGTATACTGAGTGAGTTTTGACTCAAATATTTCTTGTTATAATGACCGCTTATCAACTATTAATGCAAAGAATCTTTCACAGATTAATAGTTAACCCATTCGCACACAGTAACACTTGGGAAAACCTTGTTGAAAATGGCAATTTCTTCATTCTCCACAATGTTTTATACCCAAAAAGACAGAGACTTTAAAAATCTCATCAACTGAAAATTGTCATCTGCAAATCTTTGAATATGAACCAGTCTAAAATTTTATCATCTTGAAATGGGCTAAGGAGGTAGACTGGTTACCTGAGAGAGGTTGATGATGACAAGACTGCTGGTCATGTTGGATTATTTCAAGGAAGACATTTCCAAGTCCCAATCTAGTACAAGTGATATCCTTGAAGCAAATGAATGACTGAACTTAACCCTTTCTTGTTCAATCCCTAGTTTGTATGTCCCTGTGTTTTTATACTTGAGAAATCATTGTGGAAAAAGAAGAAATTGCTTGTAACAATCAATTTCTTCATTTTCCACAATATTTTCTACCATATTGAATAATTATTTTTCAAATAAGATCAATTTTATATTGTCCTCTGCAAATCCTTTTAATTTGGGCAGGTCTAAAATTTTGCAAAACACGAAAGGGTTAACCAAGATATATTTAAATGATTATGCAAACCTTAGCAGAAACACACAACAATATTTTCAGACTTTTGTCCTTTTTGTTAGGGGTATTAAAGACATGGAAAAAAACTATAACTAAATTACAAATACTACAAAAGGTCTCTATAAAGTTGCTGAAGCCATTATGTTTTGTTCCAGGGCTGCTGCGATGACATTAAGAACTGTGTTATTATCATTACAAGCACTTTTAGCTGCGGCAGAGCCAGATGATCCTCAAGATGCTGTAGTAGCCAAACAATATAAAGACCATCAGGATGTCTTTAAATGTACAGCCAGACATTGGACAAATGTGTATGCTGGAGGTAAGTATTGTATGGCATGATTAACTTTTCAAATTGATAGGTCACTGCTAGTAATAAAGGACTGAAAGCCCTGAAAGCAATTTTGCTTGCTTATCACTAACTAAGTTCAATAATAATGTCTACATGCCACCCATATATCACCATTATAAGAGTTGGTAAAGGCACATCCCTTCATGATCCTCTATGAAAGGATGAATATAAACCCTGAAATAAGTAATTGAATTGTTTAGCTCACCTGAGTAGGAAGTGCTCTGGGTGAGCTTTGTGATCAGTGATTGTCCAGCCTCCCGCTGTTTGTTCACAATTACAAAATAATCTTCTCCTCCTAAACTAACCATGGAATTTCAACCAAACTTTACAGATCCTTAGGTCATTCTCTTTCAAAATACTTCAAAGAATTAAAATCCATGAAGAACTTTAGTTGCCATGGCAACCGAGAGAAAATTAAAAAAAAAAATCTTCTCCTCCCAAACCATAGCTTTGATATTTGTTATAAATAATCATCTATTGACCCTCTACCAAAATACTTCAAAGAATTACCGTATCATGAAAATTAGCCCATTTCTGTTTGAGCCCTGATTTACATAGAAATAAAAAGAAGGAAATCTTTGAAAATCTTCTTCTCCCAAATCATATAGCTTAGAGCTTTGATATTTGGTATGTATCAATGTCTATTTACCCTCTACCAAAATACTTCAAAGAATTACTGTACTCTGAAAATTAGCCCTTTTCTGTGTGATCCCTGATTTACATAGAATTAAAGAAGGAAATCTTTAAAAATCTTCTATTTCCTAGCCATAAGGCCTAGAGCTTTTATATTTGGTGTGTATCAAAACCTATTGACCCTTTACCAAAATACTTCATAGAGTAACAGTATTCTGAAAATATACCATTTTCTATGCAATCCTTGATTTTAGAAAGGAATAAAGAAGGATATCTTTGAAAATCTTCTCCTTCTAAACCATTAGGCCTGGAGTTTAGATATTTGGTATAAATCATCATCTATTGACCCTCTACCAAATTACTTCAAAGAATAACTGTACTCTGGAAATTAGCTCTAAATGGTAGGATCTTAAATATACCAAGGATTAAATGAGAAAATTTTAAAAAAATCTTCTCCAAAATAATTAGAAGCAGGGCTTTGGTATTATGTTTATATCATAAAGTCTTGAACCATCATACTCAGGGTAGCGATATAGGACTTTCATGGTCCTCTTGTGTAGTCATATGGTATGGTAGATTTACTGTGTAACCTGTGTTTGCTATTTTGCTTTTATCACAATACTTCCTGAACTTTATTACACCACTTCATAAGAATTTGTGGTTGTATGGCAATAGGTTAGATTATAAAAGGGCAAGAAAATGGAAACGAACAATGATTCTTTTGCAATGAGCATATCTTTATCAGTATCACATGCATGTTTCTAAGATATAGTACGAATTAGAGGGGTGAAATGGTGTTTTGATTCAATTGAGTTGGTAAGCTAGAACCATGAATAAAGCGGGGCTGTAACCAAACTGTCTATCTATTGTACAGAGATTTACAACCATTTGTCAGGTCGAAAATAACAAACACTGTTCAGAGATTGTTTACATGTATTCACTTGGCTCCTTTGACCACTGACCTAGATTCTATCTTGAAATACGAGTAATTCATCATGAATATATTCAGATACTACAGTCTCCAAGGTTTAAGTGACTTTCCTTGTTATTCATAAATAAAAGCAGGCTTTGAACATTCAGCAATTAAGTTATTTTCTTAATCAGCGATGTAACAAGATGGAGGAGATCATGAAGATTTTCACTTCAATTTTCTGAGCATGCATGGAAGGCAAGGAAATTTACTTCTGCCTTTTGGATCAATTTCAAATGGCGATTTTGAATATGCAACAGCACTAAAAATTCTATTGAAAAAATTCGAAAATTTCATAAGCTTTAAATTATCCTCTGCAACTCCTTTCAATTTGGACCAGTGTAATATTTTTCCATCTGGTAATTGGTTAATATCACACATAAACTTGTATGACCACGGATCTGTCAGTTTTATATTCAGCACACTACCAAGTAATAAATGTAAATATTGTTTTAAATTTAAGAAATGTTAAATGGAATGTGTTTTTTGAAAAATGAAAATACCACATTCAGAAGCTTTGGTCTGTGGATTATCGAAAAGTGGTATAATGAGTGATGTTCAAGTTTCTGCTCTGTCCATCTGTCAATCAGCATGTCTGTCTATCCAGTCAATCAGGTTTCCTAACTTTTTTTGGAAAGCTTGAAGATGATTACTTGATTTGAATTTAGCATTGTTGACATATTTTTCAGCTCATTAAGCAAGAAAAAGTAAAAAAAGTGCTCAGGATGAGCTATTGTGGTTGGTAATTGTCCTGTGTCCATCCATCTGTGCCTCCATCGTTTCACAGTTACCCAAAAAATATTCTCCTTCAAATCATATGATTTAAAAAAATGGTAAGGGAAATGAGCCTTCTGTCCTGCTCTTTTAGAATATTTCAGTGAAATAAAATCCAACCCATAGCAACCAGAGTGAAAAAAACTTTTAAATATTACTTAAGCAGTAGTTTCATTCAGGTAAAATAATGAACATAACATGGTAACAATGAAGCATGATAAATTTTAACCCATTTCCACACAGTGACGCTTTTGGATGCCCCTTAAGAAAAACAATAGGGAAAACATTGTTAAAAAGAAGAAATTGCTTGCGACAAGCAATTTCTTCATTTTCCACAACGTTTTCTACCAAGAAAATTGAAAAAATCTGAAATTTCATAATCATTAATAAATTGTTTTCCTAGGGTCAAAAACAGCCCTGCACTAGGGGTAAAAAATCGGGAAAAAGCAAAATTTGAGTAAGTTTTAAAAAAAATCTTCTCTTTAAGGCCCAGGGCATTTTTATTTGGAATGCATCATAGCTTGGCTGTTATCTATCAATTTTGATTGAATTATGCTAGTAGGTTAAAAAACACCCCTCCCTGGGTGTCCAAAGTTGGTAAAAATGCTCAATTAGACCATGTTCAATAGTCTTCTACCAATCCACCAGGTCTAAGGCATTCAAATTTGGTATATAGCATATAGCAAAATTTGGGAAAATGCCCAATTAGATCAACTTCAAAAATCTTCTTCTGAAATATAAGGTGAAGGACTTTCATATTTGGTATGTAGCATGACTATATAATTTTGTACTATCTTACAGGCAAATATGCCCATAGGATAAAAATTGTCTCTGCTCCAGGGATGGAGAGTTGCATAAATCCCTTAATTTGGAAGAATTCTTCTTACATATCTTCTCCCAATGTATAAGTTGTAATGCATTCATATTTGGTTTAAAGTACACCCAGATTGTTCACTAACAAGGTTGCTAAAATTATACCCATTTGGTTAAAATGGCCCGCCCCAGAGGCCCCAAGTTTGGTATATGCTCAATTAGAGCAATAGCAAACTCTTCTCCTCTTAACCCATTCCCACACAGCAATGCTTTCAGATGCCCTTCAAGAAAATTACTTATAACAAGCTATCTTTTCATTTTCTACAATGTTTTCTACCAAGAAAGTTGAAGAAATTAAAATTTTCATAAATGTCATATGCAACTCCTTTCAATTTGACCAGTCTAAAATTTTGTTGTGTGGGAATGGGTTAACACTTGTCCATATTAAAAGAAGGTGCAGACAGTAATAAAAGTTTGGTTGAAATCTAAATACAAAGAATTTCTGGGTAGAAAACATTGTGAGAAATTGCTTGTAACTAGTAAGTTCTCCATTTCTTACAATGTATTTTTAAACCTATTTTCCCTGAGTGTGTCAAAATGTTGGATAGTTTGATAATGGATTAAACTATAAAGCCATAGGCATTCATAATTATTGTAAATCTTTACTGGATAGTTTTGTTCTATGCCCAAAATCTCATATTTGATTTATTTATTTTGCTTAAGTTGTTTCTTTTTCATACAAAAAAGTAATGTAATTTGCAGATGCCTAAGGTGAGCGACTTAGGATTATCATGGTCCTCTTGTTTATAAAAATCAGGAAGAATGTGATCAGTGCATTTAAGGTCTAGGATAAAACATATCATGTTATTTTGTGTTGTTTGCATCCTTTTTAAATGCTTGGACAGACTATTATAGCATATAGAACAAGCAAAGTCATAATGACATTGGATTAACCCATTACCACATAAGAACATTTAAAACTGGTCAAATTGAAAGGAGTTGCTGACAACATTTTAAAGTTTATGAAATTTTAGATTTTTTCAACTTTCTGGGTAGAAAACAATGTGTAAAATGAAGAAATTGCTTGTTACAAGCGATTTCTTCATTTCACACAATGTTTTCTCAATTTTGTTTCTTGAGGGGTGTCCAAAAGCATCATTGTGTGGGAATGGATTAAAGCTTGAGTGAGCAGTAATTTAGTATGTTCAGTCAGGTATTTTTACAACAGCAGTCATGTCATCAACATAGATGAGGGCCTCGGATAGAACCTTGGGGAACTCTGCATGAGATTGGTGCAAACTATGAACGGATCATATATTATACATAGAAATAAAGAAGAAACTCTTAGAAAATCTTCTCCTAAATAAAAAAGCTTAGAGCTTTGACATTTGCATGTAGGGTTGCTGTATGATCTTTTGCAAATATACTTCAAAGAACTGCTCTCCTTTAACCCTTTCCTGTTTTGCACAATTTTAGAGTTGTCCAAATTCAAAAGCTTCGCAGACGAAAATTCAATTTGAAAAATAACCATTCAGTAGGGTAGAAAATATTGTGGAAAAAAAGAAATTGCTTGTTACAAGCATTTACTTCTTTTCTACAATGTTTTCTCAATTATAAAATCACAGGGACGTAAAAACCAGGGATTGAACAGCAGAGGGTCAAATTTACCCTATCACAGGATCCGTAATATTACTTAGCAATAACAAAGTTTATCTTTAAAAAATCTTCTACCAGTTAACTGTAAGGCTTAGAGTCTTGAAATTTTGTATCTGGTATTGTCTAATGACCCTCTACCAAAATACTTCAAAGAATTACTCTATTTTTGTTTGATCCCAGATCATACATAGCAACAAAGAAGAAAATCTTCTACTAAATCAATCAGCCTACAGGTTTGAAATATCGCGTAGAATTGCTTTATGATCCTCTACTACAACATGATCCTGTACCAAAATACTTCATGGAATGACTCGTTGCTCTAAAATTTTGAACATGCCTTTTGACCACCATAACTATACACCATAGAGTTATCTCCGCTTGGGGCTCCATAAGGGGCCAAAAAGGGTATATCTCTGAAAATCTTGTCATGAACCGGCTGTCAGATTAGATTGGTATTTAGAGTCTTTAGGGCAAGGACTATCCAGTTTGTACAAGAAAAAAAATCTGTCAAGAAATGGCTGTGCTAGGGGGTGGTGGGGGTGGTGGGTGTGTGTACATAAGCTTACATAGTGACAACTTTGAAAATCTTTTTCTACCAAACCAAAAGACCTACAGCTCTGATATTTGGTATGTGGCATCATCTAGTGGACCTCTATCAATAATGAATAAATTATAACCCAAGGGTCAAATTTAGCCCGTTCCCAGACGTCACAATTTAAACATAGGCTTTTATAGTGACATTTTTAAAAATCTTCTCTCAAACAGATGGGCTTTGATATTTGGTATGTATCATCATCTGGTGGATCTCTATCAATATTGTATGAATTATGGCCCTAGGTTCATAATTAGCCCAATCCCAGACATCACAAATTTTACATAGGGCTTATATAGTGAAAATTTAATAAACTCTTCTTCTCCCAAACAGGAGGTCTTAGAGCTTTAAAATTTTGTATGTTGCAATTTAGCATCACCTGGTGGACCCCCATCAAGATTGTATAAATTATGGCCCCAGGGTCAGAATTAGCCCGTTCCAAGATGTCCCAAGTTTAACATAGGCTTGTTTAGTGAAAATTTTCTTCTCCCAAACTAAAAGGCTTAGAGCTTTGATATTTAGTATGTAGCATAATCTGGTGGACTTTTATTTGTTTTTGTGCTCTTTGGACTCAGATGACCGATAAGGCCCTATGGGCCTCTTGTTTGACTTAAAGATTATCTATTTAGGTTTAATGTGCAACTGCCATATCTCTATGTCTTGTTCCTATATATGCTATTGTTCTGAATCTTTGCACATGCCTTTGTGACCATATCATCTTCTAGGCAAAGATTTGTTACCCAGACATTAATTTGATGGAATTTTTACCCTTTTTTGACTTCGAAATTCTTGGTTAAAATTTTGCGTACAACTGCAATATCCCTGTTATATCGCTGTTCCTATATATAACTTTATACTTATGTTTTAGAGTCTTGATTTAACAAGTACTCATCATTTTGACATTCATTCACTGGAATTATGCACAATGTTGACTTACTATCAGGCACTCAGATTAGTCGAGGGTCTACTGACCACTCTTATTGAAAATGTTAGAAAACATGACATATAGTATACATGATTTTGTATCATCTATTATAGGTCCCAAAAAAGAAACAGAATTAGAAGCAAAAGTAACTCAAGTAATGAATATGGGATTTGATGAGGTATGAATATATTTTAAGATTTTCATTGTTAACTTCCCTTGCCTATAGCTGGAGGGATATTGTTTTAGTGCTGTCTGCCAACCCATCTGAGCTTGTTCAGAGCATAACTCCTACATTATGGATGGTTTTTAAAATAGTTTAGCTTAGTTTTTTAGCTCTACTGGCCGAAGGCCACTAGAGCTATTGCAATGGCTTTTTCCCATCCGTCGTCTGTCTGTCCGCCATCTGTCTGTTAAACTTTTCTTTGTTAACACTCTAGAGTCCACAGTTTTCATTGGATTCCCTTCAAACTTTCACAGAATGATCGTCCCTTTCGAAATTGGGTCAGATCCGTCAAGTAACATGGGAAAAGGGGCCTAATTAAGATTTAATTAAAAAATCCTCTTTAACACTCTAGAGTCCACAGTTTTCATAGGATTCTCTTCAAACTTTCACAGAATGATTGTACCATCATAAGGATCATTCCTTTCGAAATTTGGTATGATCCGTCAAGAAACATGGGAAGAGGGGCCTTATGAAAATTTGATGCCTTAAGAAAATTAGATTAAAAAATTCCATTGAAAATCCTTGTTTACACAAGAAACTTGGGAAAAGGGGCCTTATGAAAATTCAATTAAAAATTCCATTAAAAATCCTTGTTCACAATCTAGAGTCCTTAGTTTTCACCTGATTCTCTGCAAACTTTCTCAGAATGATTGTACTATCATATGGATTGTTCTTTTTGAAATTGGGTCAGATCTGTCAAGAAACACAGGAAAGGGGGCTTATTAAAATTTTATTAAAAAATCCTCGTTAACACTCTAGAGTCAACAGTTTTCAATAGATTATATTCAATCTTTCACAGAATGATTGTACCATCAAAAGGATCGTTCCTTTTGGAATTGGGTCGGATCCATTAAGGAACACAGGAAAAGGGGCCTTTTAAAAATTTAATGGAAAAATCTATTAAGAAATCCTCGTTACCACTCAGGAGTCAACAGTTTTCATAGGATTCTTTTCAAACTTTCACAGAATGAATGTACTTTCATAAGGATTGTTCCTTTCAAAATTGGGTATGATCCGTCAAGAAACACAGGAAAAGGGGCCTTATGAAAATTTAAATAAAAAATCCTCATTAATAATCTAGAGTAAACATTTTTTAATTGATTTTCTTCAAATTTTCACAGAATGATTGTACCATCATAAGGATTGTTCCTTTTGGAATTGGATATGATCTGTCAAGAAACATGGGAAAAGGGGCCTTATTAAAATATATTTCAAAGATCTTCGTTAACACTCTAGAGTCCACAGTTTTAACCTGATTGACTTCAAACTTTCACAGAATGATTGTTCCATCATAAGGATTGTTCCTTTCAAACTGGGTCTGATCCATTGAGAAACATAGGTAAAGGGGCCTTAGGAAAATTAATTTAAAAAAATATGCTTGTAAGTCCACAGATTTCATCGGGTTGTCTTTAAACTCAAACAGAATAATTATACTTTTGTAAGTAAATTTCCTTTTGGAATTGGTTCAGATCCATCAAGTAACATGGGAAAAGGGACTATATGAAAATTCAATTTATAAAACCCTGTGAACACAATGAAGCCCAGAGCTTTGATCAGATTTTGTTGAAAATTTCACAGAATGATTGTAAGGTCATAATGATCATTCTTTTCATAACAGGGTTTGAACTGTAAAGAAACACAGGAAAAGGGGCCTATTATGAAAATTTCATTTATAGATCCTTGTTACCAAGTCCAGAGCTTTCATCGGATTTTCTTCAAACATTCACAGAATAATTGTACAATAATAATGATTGTTGATGTTTGCATAAGATCTGATCCCTCAAGTATCACAGGCAAAGGAGCATTATGAAATTTAATTTGAAAATCCTTGTACCACAATAAAGTCAAAAGTTTTCATCAGATTCTGTTTAAACTTTCACAGAATGATTGTTCCATCATGAGAATTCTTTCTTTTCAAATTAGGCGTGATCTGTCAAGTATCATGCAAAAAGGGGCCTTTTGAGAATTTTATCTATAATCCTTGTAACAAAGTCCAGAGTTTTCATTGGATTTTTTCAAACCTTCACATAATCATTGTACAATAATTACAATTGTTGATGCTGACATGAGACCTTATCCTTCAAGTATCACAGGAAAAGGAGCCTAATGAAAATTTTATTTTAAAATCTCAGTGATGTGCCCAGACCAAAATTTTTAGGGGACACAGGTGTCCCCCTACCTTGATTACAGGGGGACACTTGAAAGTCCTAGGGGACACAATAATAACAACATTTTTCTTTTACCTGATAATGATTCTAATTTGTGTACAACTTCCTATCTTTTGAAGACTTCCATAGTTTTAAGGCTGGTTTGAAATCGAAGGTATCTTGGGAGGGTCCATTTATACAAATATTCATAAGACCCTGTAAATTGCATATTTCCATCAGACTCCAGTAATCATGGGAATTTAAGAAGCCAAAATTTTTGGAAAGTTCGATCTTTTTTTTTTACTTGTCCAGGGGACCGAAGCAGAGGACGCCTCATTATCAATGCCTTCTGAAGACGTGGTGGGCTTGGGATCTGATGACAGGATCATATTAGCATTTTCTCGTGTTCCTGATGATTTTTCCTTGTCTGCTATTTTTCTATTTTTAGGGCTTTCCCGATATGAAGTCGGTCAAGTGAAGCTGACATTTCGACATGTTTACAATTTAACAAAGACTGGTTTAATATCCGAATTAAAGGCAAACTAAAAATCGATAATTCCGCCGGTCACAGTCTGTGTTTTGCAGGCGCGTGTTAGAATAAAATGCTATTAAATGTAACTACCTAAATCGACGTCGGTTTCGAAAATTCGTGATTTTTCGTGAGCGCGCCCAAGATCCTGCACTGGCTTGATTTTTGGGGGACATTGGTGAAAATTATGTGGGATTCCCACCATCCCGCAGTCTAGGCACAACACTGAAATCTTTACACCAAGATAAAGTCTGCGGTTTTCATCGGAATGTTTGTACCATCATTAGGATTGTTTCTTTCTAAAATGGGCTTGATCTGTCTAGTATCATAGGAAAAGGTGCTGTATGAAATTATTACCAAATCCTCATAAACGAAAACAATGTCCTCAGTCTTTATCAGAATCCCTTCAAACTTTAACAGAATGATTGTACCATTATTTGGATTGTTCCTATGTAAATTAGGTCTGATTGGTTAAGTAACACAAGAACAGGGGCATTATGAAAAATGTATTACAAAAACATCATTATCACATTAAAGTCCTCAGTCTTTATCATTTTCTTCAAACTATCTATAATTAGGATTGTTCCTTTGTACATTGGGTCTGATTTGTTAAGTTTCACGAGAAAAGGGGCCTTATGAAATTTTATTACCAAAAATTCTTGACACAATTCAGTCCACTGTTTTCATTGATTCTCTTTAAGTTTTAAAGAATGACTGTACCTTTATTAGAATTGTTCCTTTTGAAATTTGGTTTGTTCTGTAAAGTATCATGGGAAAACGGGCCCTATGAAGATTTCATTATAAACTCATTAACACAATAAATTCCACAGATTACACAGATTGATTGTACCATCATTACAATTGTTGATTTTGACAGTGGATCTGATTATGGCGAGTGTCGCATAAAAAGGGGCCTTATAAAAAACTTTCTTAATTATTCTAGTTAACACAATGATGTCCCTTGATTTCACCAGATTCACTTCAAAATTTCACAGAATAATTGTTCAATCTCTTAAATGGTTCTTTTCAAAACTGGGTACAATCCATCAAATATGTAAGAAGGGGCCATATGAATTTTTTTCAATTATTCTAGTTAACATAATGAAGTCCACATATTTCATTTGATTCACTTTAAACTTTCACGGAATGATAAAACCAACAGTAAAATATCTTGGTAAAAGGGGCCTTTTGAGAACTTGATTTTAATATCTTAGTTAACACAATAAAGTCAACAGTTTTATGGGATTCTTTTCAAAGATGCATGGAATAATTGTGGCATTGGAAACACATGAAAAGGGGCCTTACAGATTATCATTCAAAAAATTCTTGTGTATGTGATGAAGTTCACTATCATTATCAAATTGTCTTTTAAATTTCACAGGACAACTGCAGGGTTGTAAGGAAAGTTCCTTTTGGAATGAAATTGATCCATCAGGAAACATAGGAAAGGGGGCCTTATGGATTTCATTCAAAACAATCCTGTTTATGTGATAAAGTCCACAATTATTGTCAAATTCTGATGAAAATTTCACAGGATGATTGTAGGGTCATAAGGTAACTTCCCTTTGGAAATTGAGTGGATCCGTCATGAAACACAGGAAAGGGGCCTTGAGGATTGTTGCTCAAAATAATAAAGGGGATAAAGTCCAATTTTTTTCCTTTATGCATTCTTCTTTAACCCTTTCCTGGTTAATCCCTGGTTTTTACGTCCCTGTGATTTCATAATTGAGAAAACATTGTGGAAAAAGATGAAATTGCTTGTGACAAGCAATTTCATTTTATTCCACAATATTTTCTTCCCTACTAGATGGTTATTTTTCAATTAAAATCAACTTTAAATTTTCGTCTGTAAAGCCTTTGAATTTTGACTGGTCTAGAATTTTGCAAAACAGGAAAGGGTTAAGTAATTAACTTCCTTAAATATCAGATTTCTTTAATGGAAAACTTGATAACCAGTAGAGCATCTCAGGCCCTCATGGGCCTCTTGTTTGCCATCATGATTAGATGTGTCCACAATTGTGATCAGCCATTGTCCTTTGTCGACAATTTCTTTAAAAATCTTCTCCTCAAAAACCAATAAGCCAATCAAGCTGAAACTCTGCAGGAATGTTTCATTGGTGAAGCTCTCCAAAATTTAAAAAAAAAAAATTTTCTGTGCAAAACTCGGATTACTATGGCATTTGAAAATGGGAAATTTCAGTAAATCTTTAGGAAACTTTATTTTAGAAACTAAAAGGCCAAGGCGTTTATATTTCATTTATAACATAATCACATGATTCTCTACTAAGCTTTAAAATATTATACCCCCGGGGTCAAAAATGGCCTTGCTTCGGAGGTCCAAAGTTGGGAAAAACGCTCCACTTGAGGAACTTTGAAAGACTACTCCTCCTTTACTATATGGCCTAGGGCATTTTTATTTACATTGATATATAACTAGATCGTTTAGCTATAAAAAATATGCCCCTGGGGTAAAAAACTGCCCTGCAGCAGGCATCCAAAGTTTGAAATTTTGCTCAACATGAGCAAGTTTAAAACAAATCTCCATCTTAACCATAAGGATTAAAGCATTCTTATTAGGCATGTAGCATAACCCAGTAGTTATCTGCTATGTTTGTAGGGAGTCTGCCCCTTGAATAAAAAAAAGCCTTGCCTGAGGGGTTTAAAGTTTGAAAAAATGCTCAAAAGCATACAGCATGTTCAAATATCTGCTCCTCCCAATGTATAATGGTGTTATGCATTCAATTTCATGTGTAGCATAACCACATGATTCTCTACCAAGTTCTCAAAAATTATACTCCTGGGTTAAAAAATTAGAGCAGGTTCAATAGTCTTGTCCTCCTAAAATATTAGAGCAGGTTCAATAGTCTTGTCCTCCTAAAATATACGGCCCAAGACATTCATATTTGGAATGTAGCATTAATAGATAATTTTGTACTATGTGCCGAGGAATTATGCCCATAAGGTAAAAAATCTCCTTAGCTTAGGTGTAATTCACTCAAATTTGGAATGTAGTATATCCAGATGGTTCTCTACCAAGGATACCAAGGATACCAAAATTGTACCCAAAGGGTATAAAATTGTCCTGCCCCAGAAGTCCAGAATTTGAAAGAATGCTCAATAAGCATAATTCTAATTTCCTCCTCTAAACCCATGACCTGATTCCAAAATTTAAGACCGGTCAAAACTGAAAGCAGTTACATTAGCAATTCAAATTAGATTGAAATTAAATTATATGAAGCTTTTAAGGTAGAAATCATTTTGTGAAATGGAGAAATTGTTTGTAACAAGCAAATTCTCTTTTTCTCACATTTTCTAAAACTATTTTCCTTGAGGGAGTCAAAATTTGGTATTGTTTGGTTATCAATTAATCCTTTCCCGTTCAAATACGGGATTTTACGTTCCTGTGATTTTATACTCAAGAAAACTGCTTGTAACAAGCAATTTCTCCTTTTTATACGCCTGTCGAAGACGGGACGTATTATGGGATCATCCGGGCGTCCGGTTGTCTGGCGGTGTCCACTTCTTTGTCCGGAGCATAACTCTGTCACCTTAAGTCCAATTGACTTTAAACTTGGCAGTTATATTCTTCTCATCAATACGGAGTGCAGTGCACAAGAACCATAACTCTACCTGGCCTATTTTTTTAGTTATTGCCCTTTGTTGTTTTTCATACTTGAATCTTGTCCGGAGTATATCTCTAAAAGTATAATAGCTAGAATCACTAAACTTCATGGGTGTATAGATCTCACCAAGGGGGAGTGCAGTGCACAAGAACCATAACTCTTCCTGGCCTATTTTTAGCTCACCTGAGCACAACGTGCTCAAGGTGAGCTTTTGGTATCACCTTTTGTCCGTCGTGCGTCGGAAGTCGTCAAGAATTCTTTAAACATCTTCTCCTCAGTAACCACTGGGTGGAATTCAACCAAATCTTGGTAGGAATGTTCCTTGGGTGACCCTTCTCAAAAGTTGTTCGTGGAATTTTGATTGACCTCCAAATATGGGCGTGGCAGGGCGTGGCAGTTTTTAACTTAGAAATCTTTAAGCATCTTCTCCTCAGTAACCATTGGGCCAATTTCAACCAAATTTGGTATGAATGTTCCTTGGGTCACCCTTTTCAAAAGTTGTTCATGGAATTTTGATTTATGCCCAAATATGGGCGTGGCAGGGCGTGGCAGTTTTTGACTTAGGAATCTTTAAACATCTTCTCCTCAGTAACCATTGGGCCAATTTCAACCAAACTTGGCATGAATGTTCCTTGGGTGACCCTTTTCAAAAGTTGTTCGTGGAATTTTGATTTATGCCCAAATATGGGCGTGGCAGGGCATGGCAGTTTTTGACTTAGAAATCTTTAAACATCTTCTCCTGAGTAACCATTTGGCCAATTTCATCCAAACTTGGCATGAATGTTCCTTGGGTGACCCTTTTTAAAAGTTGTTCGCAGAATTTTGATTTATGCCCAAATATGGGCGTGGCTGGGCGTGGCAGTTTTTGACTTTGAAATCTTTAAAGATTTTCACCTCAGGAACCATTTGGCCAATTTCAACCAAATTTGGTATGAATGTTCCTTGGGTGACCCTTTTCAAAAGTTGTTCGCAGAATTTTGTTTCACGCCCAAATATGGGCGTGGCAGTTTTTGACTTTGAAATCTTTAAACATCTTCTCCTCAGTAACTATTGGGCCAATTACAACCAAATTTGGTATGAATGTTCCTCAGGTGACCTTTTTCAAAAGTTGTTCGCAGAATTTTGATTTATGCACTAATATGGGCGTGGCAGTTTTTTTAACTTTGAAATCTTTAAACATCTTATCCTCAGTAACAGTTTGGTCAATTTCAACCAAACTTTGCATGAATGTTCCTTTGATGACCCTTTTCAAAAGTTGTTCCTGGAATTTTGATTTATGCCCAAATATGGGCGTGGCAGGGTCAGGCACTTTTTTGACTTTGAAATCTTTAAACATCTTCTCCTCAGTAAGCATTGGAATAATTTCAACCAAACTTGGCATGAATGTTCTTTGGGTGACCCTTTTCAAAAGTTGTTTGCAGAATTTGGTTTCACGCCCAAATATGGGCGTGGCAGTTTTTGACTTTGAAATCTTTAAACATCTTCTCCTCAGTAACTATTTGGCCAATTTCAACCAAATTTGGTATGAATGTTCCTTGAGTGACCCATTTCAAAAGTTGTTCGCAGAATTTTGATTGATGACCAAATAAGGGCTTGGAAGGGTAGGGCAGTTTTTGACTTTGAAATCTTTAAACATCTTCTCCTCAGTAACCATTTGGCCAATTTCAATTTTGAATCATCTCACATTAGTCAGGTGAGCGATTTGAGGGCCATTCTGGCCCTCTTGTTTGAGTTATTGCCCTTTGTTGTTTTTCATACTTGAATCTTGTCCGGAGTATATCTCTAAAAGTATAATAGCTAGAATCATGAAATTTCATGGATGGATAGAGCTCACCAAGTGGGAGTGCAGTGTACAAGAACCATAACTCTACCTAGCCTATTTTTTGAGGTTTTGCCCTTTGTTTTTTTTTCATACTTGAATCTTGTCTGGAGTATATCTCTAAAAGTATAATAGCTAGAATCATGAAATTTCATGGGTGTATAGATCTCACCAAGGGGGAGTGCAGTGCACAAGAACCATAAATCTACCATGCCTATTTTTTGAGTTATTGCCCTTTGTTGTTTTCATACTTTGTTTGAAAAAAAAATTCATTCAAAATAACCTCAGTTCTATTCAAACCCCCAGTTAATATTAAGCAGTGTGACGGGCGTATCTTGTGACAATTTGGCACCTTGTTCCACAATATTTTCTACCACAAAGGATGGTTTCATTTCAAATAGCATACAGTTTTCATTGTCGTCTGCATACTCTTTCAATTTTGACTAGTCTAAAATTTCCAAAAACGGGAAAGGGTTAAACTATAAAGCCTGATGCATTCATAATTACTTGATGGCTTTGTGCTATGCTTGAAATGTTATATTTGTTACATTGATTTGGCTGCAGTTGCCTTTTTTTATGCAAAAAATACTTTAATTAGTAGTCACAGCTCAAATACAGATGTTGTAATTGAACTTATTTAGAGAAATCTCCTGTGTGTATGAATGAATTTCAAAATACCTTGGGTTCTTTTGACAAAAGGTAGTTCTCTTGTCAAAATATCAAGATATTTCAAGCATTTTGAAGGAGAAGGTAAAAGTCTGCAAACATTATTTTGCAACAAGATACACTTATAAATTAATCAGGGAATGGTTTGAATTATTATACTATTCAGACTGTTTTTCAGTCAAGGTTATCCATGAGTTTGATTGGGGATATACCAAATTGATTGGAATACAAAAGATATATGTTTATTTATAGTGTAGATATGTCCTTCTTTTAAATATGCATGATTTTGATAATATATAAGTGATCTTGAAAGGTTTCACTTGATAATAATGTCACTTTAACCCTTACCACACAAGACATTAAAAGAAGTTTGCCTTTTTGGGTAGAAAACAATGTGAAAAATGAAGAAATTGCTTTTAACAAGCAATTTCTTCATTTTCCAGATTATTTTCTCAAACTCTTTTATTGAGGGGCATAAAATAGCCGGATTGTGTAGGAATTGGTTAATAGGATAAATTTTTTGTTGAACATATCTTTTATTCATTTCATTTGCAGAATAAAGCCAGAGTTGCGCTATCATCATATAACTGGGATATTGAAAGAGCAACAGAATTTTTACTAGGTTCTTAACATTGTATGGTTATTAGTCATTGTCAAATTTACCCTTTTTTTTTCTTTTGTTTATTTCAACTGAAACTCACACACACACATACAAATACAAAGTAGCAAATCATAACTTTGATTGATAAAGAATTTGGACCTGCCATAGAAAAAGGGACTGTAGGGGGATTTCTGTGGAAGAAATTGTGAGGTGAGGGCGAGTGTGTACATAATTTTCATACAATTCATATTTACTCTATAAGGACTTTTACTCATTCATCAAAATAGGCTTTTTGATGTCCACAAGAAAACACTGTAAAAAATGAAGAAATTGTTAGTAACAAGCAATTTCTTCATTATCTACAATGTTTTCTACTTAAAAAACCCAAAAGAAATTAAAATTTCATAAACTAAAAATTGTTGCCTGCATTGTCTCTGCATTTGGACTAGTCTAAAATGTTGTTGTGTTTTATGGGTAAATCCATTCCCACACAATCTGATTTTTAAGACCCTCTCACACCAAGGTAAAGAGTTCGAGAAAGCGATGTGTAAAATGAAAAGAATTGCTTGTCTGAAGCGATTTCTTCATTTTTCAAATTGATGTCCACCAAGAATGATAGAGATTTTTAGTATTCTATCATATTAAAATTGCCATTTGCAATTTCTTTGATCATAGAGTGATTAGTTTTTAGGTTCTTACCTGAATAAAATCAATGAATATTATTTTCATTTTTTATAATTCAATGCCATCAAGCAGAATAAAGCAAATATAGAATTTTATGGATCTATTTTGTGTGGAATCATGCAAAATGGTTGCATGCTCAAATTTTTTTTTTGGAAGTATGAAAAAAAATGAATCAGTCAATGAAGCTTAATGAACAAAACTAAAATTGAAATTTAACAAAACGTATTTTGTTAACTACCACCTGATATTTTCCTATGATTGGTGAATGAAGAAAATCTAAATTCAACAACATGTTTCCTATATTTTCTAAAACAAACCGCAAAATACTAGAATGCTGTAATAAAGTATAGTATGAGGAATATCTAGAAATATTCTAAAATTTTACTTCTTGAAGTACCCAAACCAAACACTTGATTAACCCAATCCCACACATTATTGCATTTAAACGCCCCTAAATATGAAAGCTTTGGAAAACATTGTGGAAAATGAAGAATTTCTTGTTACAAGCAATTTCTTCATTATCCACAATGTTTTCTACCCCAATTGACAAAGAATTAAAAGAATTCATCAACTTTGAATTGTTGTCTGCAACTTCTTTGAATTTGGACTGGTCTAGAATTTTATCGTATGAGAATGGATTAAAGTTTGATATGAATTGTAGGTACACTTTTATTATACAATCCAAACTATGCTTTAGTGGTATGATGGAGTCAGCTTGGCAGTTGGTTGGTTGGTTTTTGTTTTGCCTTTCTGTCAGTCTTAAGTTTTTCTTGTATGGCCATTTTCACCTACATTACTGGTTGGATTTGATTCAAATTTTCTACATTTACTCAATATCAAGCATAGATGTGCAAGACGAATCAAATTTGGCAGAAATGTTCCTTAGGTGGTCCCCTTTAAAAATAGCTAAAAAGAAAAAAATGAAATCCTTTAAAACTCTTGTTGCCATGGAAACAAAAGTGAAATTTAGAAATAATCTTTAAAAATCTTCTTCTCCTGACACAAAAGGTGTAGAGTCTGATATTTTGCATGAATTATCAGTATATTGACCTCTCTTAAAATAGCTAAAATCATGATCCTCAGGTCCCTAGAGGCGGAGCCTTAGGGGGTGGGGTTTATATAGATATAAAGAATGATTTTTAAATGACATCTCCTCCCAAACTACTGGGCCATTTTGAACCAAATTTGGCAGATATGTTGATTAGGTGGTCCCCCTTAAAAATAGCTAAAAAATTGAAATCCATTGAAAACTCTGGTTGCCATGGCAACAAAAGTGAAATTTTCAAATAATCTTTAAAAATCTTCTCCTCCTGACCCAGAAGGTGTAGAGCCTTGATATTTTGTATGAAGCATTAGTATATAGAGCTCTTTCAAAATAGCTAAAATCATGATCCTTGAGTCGCCAGGGGCAGAACCCTGGGAGGGGGGTAATAGGCATGAGGTGTCAGTTCATAAACTTCTTTCTTATTTCTGAAATTGTATCCCATGGATCCAGATCAAATTTGCCCTAAAGCCTTGGAATTTGTAATTAAGACCTCGATATTTTGCATGAAGCATCAATATATTGACCTCTTCCAAAATAGCTAAAATCATGATCCTTGGAGCCCCAGGGGTGGAGCCCCGGGGGGTGCAGTTTATATAGAAATAAAGAATGATTTTAAAATGGCATCTCCTCCTTAACTTTTGGGCCAATGTGAACCAAATTTGGCAAAAATGATTCTTAGGTGGTCCCCTTTAAAAAAAGCAAAAAAAAAAAAAAAAAAATGAAATCTGTTAAAAACTCTTGTTGCCATGGCAACAAAAGTAAAAATTTTCAAATAATCTTTAAAAATCTTCTCCTCCTGACCCAGAAGGTGTAGAGCCTTGATATTTTGTATGAAGCATTAGTATATAGAGCTCTTTCAAAATAGCTAAAATCATGATCCTCGAGTCGCCAGGGGCAGAGCCCTGGGAGGGGTGTAATAGGCATGAGGTGTCAGTTCATAGACTTCTTACTTATTTCTGAAATTATATCCCATGGATCCAGATCAAATTTGCCCTAAAGCCTTGGAATTTGTAATTAAGACTTTTGGATCCCCAAGTTCATAGTCTATATATGTAAGTATGGCCCACTTGTATCATAATCCTAACCTTAACATGAAATTAGACTGTTGGCCCTCTTGTGTTCCATAAATTTATCTTGGAGTTGTGGCAATGTCCACTATTTTTGCAAGCTTAGTGCAATACAGTCGTAAATACCAATATTTATATTAGTACTTACAAGAGTGTTGCTCTAAGCCATAGATTTTCTCTTTAACTACTAATTGACTCCAATGACACATAACTGCTCATTATCAACTGAATATGTGCTCATTTGATTTGGATTACAGCCTATTTATTGTCTGGGAGTTATGGCCCTTTGTTGAAAAAAAGTCTTTATTCTAGTGACAGAGTGATTTTTCTTTGACATAGAGCTGCTGGGGGAAGGAAAAATTTGTAAATTATTATAGGGCAATGTTGCTCAAAATCATTGTCATACATTGTACAACTAAAAGTCAAATGTTATTTGAACCTCCAGTAGACATTAGAAATGATTATATGTCAAGACTGATTCACTAAAAATGTGTTGTAGTAACAGCATTTTTAGCTTGGCTGTGTACAAAGAAGAGCAGGGTATTGCATATAACTTTATGGCCACCTGTGTTTTCGTCATGCTAAAACTGTGATACTAAGAGTAAATTTCTTGGAATACATTTTCAATCTCGAAGAGCAACTATGAAGGGATTTGTTGCTCTTTTCTCTGAAATAGAACTTTCAAAGATAGTGAGTGTTGCCATTTCAGTAGATAGAGCTTTTGTTAGACCAGTGCACAAAGTGCCCAAGATGAGACGTTTTGATTCAGCAGTCTTTGATATCTGCCATCCATTGTCAACTCCATGTTTGCTCATGGCTTCACTGTTTCTTTCTCTGGTATCTTAAGTGTGAACAATATTGGGTCACTTGGATTCATAACATTCGATCACTGTCAATTTTTAAACAACCGTTTTGTGCACTCTATTCGCTACAATTTTTACTGAGACACCTTTCAAACATGGTTAGAATATTGGTTTTCATGCCATCTTCTAATTTAGTATTTAAAAGAGCTTGTTTTGAGAACTAGGACACCAGCTTTCAACACTTTTGACTCACGGTTTTAGATAAGTGATTTTTTGTTGGTAGCCTTCATGTTATATGAATAGGGAATAATTATGCAAACACTATTCTGCTGTGTATCTATTAAAATATTTCTATAAGTTTTATAAACTTTGACTGTAATTTTTCGTCTGGGATCATGTATAGACATCTTTCCTTTGAATGATTACTTTGTGTATGTATGTTTTTAGCTCAACTGGGTACAAAGTGCTCAAGGTGAGCGTTTGTAGTTAGGCAGATGTCCGTTGTGCGACCTCCATCATTCGTCGTCAATATTTACCTTGTATGCACTCGAGAGGCTACATTTTTTGCCCAATCAACCTGAAATTTTTGTCAGAATGATTGTCTTGATGAAATCTCGGACAAGTTCGAAACTGGGTCAACTGGTGTCAAAGACAAGGTCACAGGGTCTAACCTTAAAAAACCTTGCATGCACTCTGCAGGCTGCTTTTTTTGCCCCATCAACCTGAAGTTTGGTCAGAATGATTGTTGTGATAAAATATTGTATGAATTCGAAACTGGGTCAACTAGGGTCAAAAACTAGGTCACAGGGTCAAATCTTAGAAAAACATTGTATGCACTCTAGAAGCAACATGTTTTGCCCAATCAATTGTCATCAATGAAATAAAATATAAAAAAAATCGAGACATTCAACTCAGCTGAGCAATTTAGGGCCACTCTGGCCCTCTTGGTTTTTTTTTCTTATTTTAAACCAGATTTTTTGCCATGTTTAGAGATTTATCCAGTGCTATTGTTTCAGCTATGATTTTCTTACTAAATCCTGAGAACTTGTACAATCTCTCTTGATTTAAGAGGTACTATAAGTTAAGAATACAACATGTTGTTGAGTGCAAAAACAAATAAATGTATAAGCAATGTTTTGTTCACCTGTTATCTTTTTTGTTATAGTATTCTTTGTGTTTATTTCTACTGTGGATGCATATAAGTGCTATAATCCCTCTAAATACCAATATTTGGTTATTTCATGGTAAAATTTATAGGTGTAAACTGTTGCCTTGAGGTGGAGGGGTGAAATTTAACTGAGGCCTGTATGTGTGTGTATTTCTGTTTATTTATTGTCACTACAATAGCACATGCCCATATAAGCAACACCCTAGAAGATGGCTAGTTGTTAAGGGAAAGTGCAGGGATACAGGACAAAACTGCTGAGAGCCCCACCTGGTTCTTTAACGTGCTTGATGTAAAAGCACCATCACATGGGACCTCTTTCGTCTCATCAAAAAGACAATAAGTTGGTATCAGTAACTCCTCTAAATTTGGATCAGTTGAAATTTTCCCATCTGGTAATAGGTTAAAAGATTGAGGTCAAACGACTTGTTGGAATTGATAAACCACAATATTTAAGACTAATCTAAAGTTGAATTATTTGCAGACAACAGATTTGATATTGGCAATATTGTAGTCTTTTACCTCCAATGTCTGAAAGGCAGCGAGTTATTGTAATGGCTTTTGTCCAACTTGTGCTCGTCCGTCCGTAAACCTTTACCTTAAAAATCTTCTCCGCAGAAAGTACTGAACAAAATTCAACCAAACACAGAAATGATCCTTGGGTGACCCTTTATCACATTCCTTCAAAGAAGATGAAAATCATGGCTTTAATGGGCGGGGCTAATTTCCATATATGGTGAAACCTTAAAAAATCTTCTCAGAAACCAATTGATGGATTTCAACTAAATTTTACAGGAATGATCCTTGGCTGACCATTTATCAAAGACTTTCAAAGAATTAGGGTTGGATGAAAAAACATGGCTCTGATGTGTGGGGCATATTCCAATGTATGGTGAAATCTTTAAAATCTTCTTCTAAGATTTCCATTTGCTGAATTTTAACCGAATTTTATAGGAATGCTCATTGGGTAATCCTTTATCACATTCCTTCAAAGAATTAAGATCGTATGAAAAACATGGCTTTAATGGGCGGGGCTGATTTCCATATATGGTGAAAACTTTGAAAAGCTCCTTCTCAGAAATCAATGGATGGATTTCAACCAAATTTCACTGGATTGATCCTTGGTTGACCCTTTATCAGATTCCTTCAAAAAAAAAATTGATAGGACAGAAAACATGGCTTAAATAGGCAGGGCTAATTTCCATATATTGTGAAAGCTTTGAAAATCTTCTTCTCAGAAACCATTGGATAGATATCAATAAAATTTCACTGGAATGATCTATTGGTGACTGCTAAAAAGAATTGATTGGCTGTGATCATTGCTTTAGTGGATTGGGCTAATTTTCATATAAAGTAAACAGTGAAAACCTATCTTCTTAGATTACAAACATTTACAAGTTTTCAACAAAATTTCACAAAATGATTCTTTGGTGACTCTTTGTCAGATTCCCTCATAAAATATGGCTTAGATGAAAATTATGGCTTTAAAAGGGGGGCTTGTCTCGATATAAGGTATACAGTTAAATTTTGAAATCTTTTTCTTGCAAACTGCAGGATGGCTTTTATCCAAGTTTCTCAGGAATGATAAGTAAATTCAGGCACTCAAGCACCTTTAGTCTACAAAAAATAATAGACCTTGTTTGATAGAAGAAAAAACTGCCGAGTTAAAAGAAACGATGTGAGTCTATGTCATTATTCCATTCTAATTTGAAAGATTTGTCTTGAAATCTATATGAAAAGATTTAAATAAGATTAAAGAAAAATAACTGATTTGATCAAGGAGAGAGCCTTGGTTCCGAAAAAGGAACTAATTGAATTCAATATGAGAAATATATAGCAAACCATACAAGTCATAGCAATAGCAAATATGTCAGTTTCTACAAGTCTATGGGCACTTTCTTTTCTGATTGAAAAACACGTTCATAACTTCATGCCATGTTTATTCACTAAAGAACAATTCAGAAAGGTTTGTTAAACATTTTTGATTATTTCTATTTATTATCAGGAGTGGAATTGGTTTTGTGTAAACACACTCGACTCTGATGTCAGGGGTCCCTGGTTTTTACATCCCTTTGTTTGTATACATGAGAAAATATTGTGGAAAAAGAAAAATATTCTTTTAACAAGCAATTTCATCTTTTTCCACAATATTTTTCAACCTACAGAATGATTATTATCTAAATAAAATCCACTTTGAATTACCGTCTGCAAAACCTTTGAATTTTGGCTGGTCTAAAATTTACAAACCGGTAAGGGTTAAATAGGGCCTTGTCTTCATATTACTTCAGTCGGTAATTGGAACACAAAACCACATACAATCAATCTTGATGGAATGTCACCTTGGTCAATATTTTTGAAAAAAAAAAAAATAACATACAAGTTCATTTAAAAACTTGTAAACCAGGGCTTTTATTGGACTAGAAATAATATAATAAAATAAGAGCCTGTATTATGAATATCAAAGACAAAACATCGTCTGCAACTCTTTAATATGGACCAGGTTGAAATTTTGCTGTCTGGTAAGGGGTTAACATGTTTATCTTCGTGATTCCAATCTTCCATTTATGATGCTTTAATGTTATGTTGCTTAGGTGGAAACTATAAATATGTTGTACAAATAAAGATAAATTGACCTAGTTAGCCATACATCAGTTTACACATGCATGAGATAGAAACTTTTTAACCCATTACTAGACTTCAAATTTTAGACTGGCCCAAATTCAAAGAAGTTGCAGATGATAATTTATAAGAGATGAAATTGTTAAAAGAAGGTATGTCTTGGGAAGAAAACATTATGGATAATGAAATAATTAGTTGTAACAATTTACCACAATGTTTTGGAAAAGCTTTTTCTTGGGGGCATTTAAAGGCTTGACTGTGTTTGAATGGGTTAAAACACCATGGTGGAAAAGAAAATTTTGTAATAAACCAGCAGTTTTCTTTTTCTTTTCTTTTTATTGTACTGCCTGAAGTTTACTACAAACTAACAGATCCCGTATTGTGACACTGACCAGACCATTTTACCATTTCTTTGCTCATGTTCATTTGGGATTGAAAGTAGTGTAGACTATAAGGTTATAGAAATGTTGAAATGTTTACTCTTATCTGTTTATATTATGAATGATGATATGATATGAAATAAAAAGAAAATGATAATGGAAGTGTGTTCTTATAAGCTCACCTGAGCACAGAGGACTCAAGATAGCTATTATGATCACCTTTTGGCTGGCATCCGTCTGAGGTGCTTAGTGCGTTGTCAACAATTTCTTTAAACAACATCTCCTCCCCAACCACTGGGGCAATTTCAACCAAATTTGGCAGAAATGATCCTTAGGTGGTTGGCTTTCAAAACAGCTAAAAGAAATTAAATCCATTAAAAACTCTGGTTGTCATGGTGGTTGTCATGGCAAAAAAAAGTGAAATTTTGAAATAATCTTTAAAAATTATTTCCTCTTATCAAGAGGGCCTTGATATTTGTATGAAACATCAGTATATTTACTTCTTTCAAAATTGATGAAATCATGACCTCTGAGTCTCCAGGGGCAGAGCCCAAGGGTGGGGTTTATTTGGAAAGAACGAATTTTAAACAACATCTCCCCCCAATCCATTGGGTCAATTTGAACCAAATTTGGAAGAAATGTTTCTTAAGTGGACCTGCATAAAATAGGTAAAAGAATTGAAATCCGTTGAAAACTCTTGTTGGCATGGCAACAAAATTGAAATTTTAAAATCTTCTCCTGACAAAGAACACATTGAGCCTTGATATTTTGCACGAAACATCAGTGTATTAAACTCTTTCAAAATTGGTAAAATCATGACCCTCAGGTCCCCAGGGGCAGAGCCTCGGGTAGGGTTTATATAGAAATAAAGATGAAGTTTGAAACATCTCCCAAACCATTAGGGCAATTGGAACAAAATTTGACTGAAATGTTCCTTAGTTGGACCTGTATTAAAACAACTAAATGAATTGAAATATGTCGAAAACTGTTTGCCATGAAAACAAAAGTGAAATTTTATAATAATATTGAAAAATCTTCTCCTCTTGACCCAGATGGCATAGAACCTTGATATTTGCATGAAACATATGTTGTATGTTGACCTTTTTCAGAATCGCAAAAATCATGATCCTCGGGTCCCTAGGGGCAGAGCCCCAGTGGGGTGCGGTTTATATAGAATTTTAAACTAATTTTTAAACGACATCTCCTAAAGAATTTGAATCAAATTTGGCAGAAATGTTTATTAGACGGTCACGTAAGCTTAAATCAGACAAGTCGCAGCCCCTTGTTAAAAAAGGGCTTTATTCCAGTGACAATTTCTTACTGCGACGTGTAGCCATTTAGGAGGTATTAAACTTGGATAAATCACGAGGTCAGTCTTTTAAAGATCTTATTCTCCTTAATCACTTTGCTAATTAGACTTTGATGGCCAGGATTTATCTTCAAAACTAATTCGTGAAAATTCGAGGACGTGGTCGGGCTATCTTATCAGACTTGTAGAAATCATAAAATACTTATCCGATGAGCGATTCAGGGTCCTCTTGTCTGTTGAGTTATTTTGTAATATCATATTTTAATGTTTTGCGCATAAAATAATCGTTTGTGAAACATTCATTCACAAATCTATATTTTGCAAACTCTTGACTGATATCGCAGCTAAACTGACTTAACACGGTGGAATGGGCATTGCCAGCAGTCGGATAGCGTGGATAAATGAACTTACACAACAGGAGGGGACATGTTGTGGGCGCGATCGTCCATGTCTGTCTAACTGTCCGTCAGCATTTTTTGTAGGCGCAACTCTTCCACGTTTCAGTTAAAATGAACTGAAATTTGCCACAATGAACCCATGATATCTAGTGCATGAAACAAAAGATCCCTCAGGCCGATTCAGAATTATCTACCCTTGGCAAGATAGCTTAAAACTGCTGTGTTTTTGGTGTTCGCAGCTCCTGCAGTTTCAACATGAATCAATTGAAACTTGCCAGAATAAACTTTATAAAGCGTTTTTGCGCACGAAACAAAAATATTTTATCTCTCAAGTCGATTTTGAATTATGTGCTCTCGACTTACCAAATAAGCTGAAATTTACAGTGGTTTTCTTTTCACTGACAAATCCCCTCGGGCGTATATGCACCACTCTGCGAAGCTCATGCATTTGATCCGTTATAAAAAAATCATAAACATGCAGAAATGTCTTTTTTTTATTGCTCAAATAACAGAATAAACTACCTGGCGGATTTACGAAGAAAAAAGTGCCAACAACTTAAAACTAACAACGTCGCAACTGTTTTTACTATCGCAACCTATTATCAGACGACAAAATTTTGGACTGGTCCAAATTTTAAAAATATTCAGACGATAATTTTCAGTTGATGGATTTTTATGCCCACGCATCGATAAGATCGGGGCTTATTGTTTTACCGGTGTCCGTCTGTCCGCCTGTCTTTCCGTCTGCAAGACTTAACCTGCCAACTAAACATTTTCCTTTAACTTCAACCCTTATTAAGTTACAATGCTAATATTTGGTATGTAGATAGGTCTCAACAAGGCGCAACTGAGGAAGGTCATTTCATCAAGGTCAAGGTCAACATTTTAACCCGTTTCTAAAGAATTCCTGTTTCGGGGGCATAGTGTTTCACAAACACATCTTGTTTTTATTTTGGGATAGAAAATAGGATGGATGATGAAGAGATTACTTGTAGCAATCAATTTGTTCAATTTACACAATGTTTTACAGGAAAAATATAGACAAATGAAACTTAATCAAAACATTTGACTTTTCAAACTTCCTAAAACAATTTAGGGAGTTTTACCTCGATAACGGGTCATGAAATTACAGTAAATCTCAAGAATAATGACAAAATTGACCAATTGCTTGTTCCGCCCATTTACTCTGTTGGCCACGGTCGTCACGCTTTGGTCAAAATTTATGACCAGTAGCATGTAACAAACAAAGGATGGTTGGTTGGCAACATAAACATCGTACCTACAGCTTGAACAAGCTGTAGTTACGATGTTTAAGTCGCCAAACCAACAAAAATGCTTCACATAAATGACGGCTAATGTTGGAGTTCAAAGTCAACTTCCGGTTTAAATGAATGATTTCATTGGTAGACTGATTATTTGATTTGCAGCCGCGCTTGGTTTGTTATAGCTCAACTGAGCACAACCTACATGGTTTTGTGATTCCCCAATGTCTGTCATCCAACGTCAATAATTTCTTTGTTTACACTCTAAGGGATATAATTTTACATCAACCTTGATAGACTTGGTCAGAATGATTGTTAGGCCGAAAAATTCAGCCATTTTAAAAAAAGGTAGGAAAAGTGGCCTTAATAGCAATTTCTTTGTTTACACACTAGGGTCCATATTTTTGGTCCAATTCGATAAAATTGGGAAATAATGTTAAGTCACAAATTTGAACCCTATGGAAAATAGGAACACTTCATCAGAGAACACGGGAGAGGGGCTCTAAATGAAAATTTGTAGTCTTTTTTCTCTTTTCCCTATCTATCTGTACATAGTTATGAAATCTACACATGAACGTCATATGCTATGTGATAAAAAAAGTAACGTTTGTACAGTAACTAAAAAAAAACACACAACGTTTTGTTACTCTCAAACACTCCATCAATCAAACACGTTAAGTAATTATTCGTATAAGATATTATTTGATTTTAGTAAATTTGATATCATGTTTACAATGTTTACATCTGCACTACGGGTCGTCAGCTGATTGGACATTCTTAAAGCGAATTCTACTTAACGAAATAATAAAAAAAATAAATAGGTCGTTGACTAACAAAATAATTGTTCATTTAAACAGTTCCACTTCTAATAGTAAAAGATCTATCCGTTTTCATTTTCTTGTATGCATGTACCTTTATGCGTGAGCATTTTGTTACTGTTAGTCATTTTAGCATGTCCATGCCCTTTTAAGTCTTCTACGACATATATTTGAAAACCTTAATGTATCCCTCTGTATTTCCGACCCACAAGAACCCTTCACTATCCACTGCTACTGCCCAAGGTTCTCCAATCCCCTCTTTCTCTGTAAGTAAAAGTTTGATGAAATGGCCGTCCTTGTCCACGAGATGAACTGATTGGTTGTGTGAATCAGCAATTAGCACGTGCCCGTATCTGTCACACGCCAAGGCATTAGGAACAAATTGTTCTTTAAGTTCTATTGTCTTTGGTCCAAAGTATTTCCATTTCATTTTACCATCAGCAGACAGTGCAACCACGTGATCATTGCCTTTCGACCAATCAGAGACGATGACATCCTTGTTTGAATTAACGGCGATTCTGATTGGTCGGCTGAATAGATTTGAATCAGACCGCTCTTTGTCAAACTGTTCCTTTCTTCCGAAGTTGTTAACCCGTATTATTGAACCCCGTGAGTCTGGTCCCCGGACCGATTCCCCCAGTTTCTCCATGGCACAAACCAGGATGTCTCCTGACTCGGTTTGGGATATACCTGCTGGGTAGGTCGGTAGACTGGCATAGTCTGTGATGTTTCCGTTCTGTGTCATTCGTTTGATCTTCCTCTGGGCCGGAAGTGACATCATGATCGTATCATCTGACGCCACGTAAAGATCGCCCACTTCAAACCCGGCCTTTATGTGCGATCGACATTGCCCTGTCTTTGTGTACTGAAACACATGCTCGGACAGGCTGTTACATATCCATGCTGTCCCATCTCGTGTTGGAGCTATTGATATAATAGCCTTTCCTCCTAGAACGTTGAAAGAATTCAACTCTCTTACTAATAGGGTCATGGCTGGCCCTATTTGCCGTGGGATCGACACGGCGACCTTTGCGGCAACTTCGGATGTCCAGTTTCCGAAACAACTGAAGAGATCTCGAGATGGTATTGGCCCTGGTCGGAATTTGATCTCTTCAAAATCGACAGATTCGCTTGGTATCTCCTTGGACAAGTTATCAATCCGATTCTTGATATTGATCGAATTTTCTATGACGTCATGGTCGCTGCCCACAAACGCGAATGATTCCGCAGACAGTAATATTGATTCAATTGATGCGTGGGCGACCTCGGCGGTCTTAATGTTACGTTGTAAAGTCGTCTCCATCTCATTATTCTTCTGTTTAACATCTTTTACCATTTCTGCTGCCATTCGGTCGATTTCTTCGTGCATTTTCTTAACCTGAGCCTTTATTTCTTTAGTCGTTTCTTGTGTATTTTTCTCCAGCGTTTTCAACATTGTATTCAGAGCCTTTATATGGGCAGATATTTTCGGTAGATAATCTTTAGCATGACGAATAGACTTACTGATCTCTCGTTTTCTGCCATCAGCAACCTCGGACACCTCCATGGTGTGATGAGTGGTGTGGTTGAGAGTCTTGCAGTCTCTGCAGACGATTTTTGCACACGGCACACAGAAGAACCGTAACTCCTCCTGCTCGTGGAGATCACAGAATTGCTTTTGTTGGATCTTAGGTTTACTTTTGGTTTTTTCACCTGAAATATTGAAAAAGAACTATTACTTAACCTAGCTTGGATGAGATTTAAAAGTTGTTGTTCTGTCGTTGAATATTTTATTATACACATTTCCACACAATCCCAACGAAGAGAAAAATTTTAGGAAAGCATTGCGAGAAAAGGAGAATTTGCTTGTAACAAGGAATTTTTCATTTTCGTACAATGTTTTCTACCTCAAATAGCCCTTATCTTTAAGCCATAGTTACAACGTTTAGATTGCCAACCAACCATTCTACTTTTCTTACAAGCTACGGGCCAAATATTTTGAAAAATACCGCCTTTAGATATCGGAATATGAACTCCCTGTCGGAGCCAATTGGCGGGACAAACGGAGTAAGTTGGCCGGGACAGCGGTTGATGAATTACTGGTATCAAATACATACATATCGACCTTAGGCGACCCATAAATCGTAACTAAAGTATTAGCTGTAGTTATGCCGTCCTTGCTTCTAACGACGATATCATAAAGCTTACCCATAGGTGCAGTTCGGTGTGTTCTTGTTGCCTTCATCTTGCTGTGGTAAGATAGACAACTCTGACACATGTTTTCCTCACAGTCCAGACAGCGCTCAATGGCCTTGTTTCCAGCTTCACATATATCACAGGGTGGAGTCTTGTCCTGGTTCTCTGTAGCAACAAGGTACATGTTCGTCTGGAGGGCCTATAAGTAAAATACACTCATTTGATGCGCGCACCCGTAATTGATACAATTCTTGTTAACATTAAATAGAAAATTTTAGACATACAGTCGAACTTGCTCGAATATCAACCTCTATTAAGCGACCACTTCGAATAAGCGGCCACAATCGGAATCCCCTATTTAAAACCAAAACATGTCATAAAGAAGTGGTCCGTTTTTGCTAATAACCTATTACACATGTATCTAGAGTTTTTGGAACTCATTTGAATCCTCTCATTGAGACGATTCTAATGAGTTCCAACAACATAGGATTTGGCTGGAATTCTGTAATAATCAATCGATTCGATCCTCCATATATTTGATAAGAACGAGGTTTAAGTGACCATTCTCTTAAGTGACCAAATTTCTTTGGTCGTCTAATGAGTGGTCGCCTACTACAAGATTTGCTGTAATGTCAACTGAGGGATCGATGGCCACACTCGAGGCAGTTTGACGGAGGTATTAAACGATATTGGTTTGGAAAATTATGAGGCCGGGGATGTTTAAACAAACGACAATTTGTTGGTTGACGATTTAACTCCATTTTAACCCTTTCCTCTCCACGTTGTTGTGATTTTATACTTGAGAAAAATTGTGGAAAAAGGAAGAATTGCTTGTAACAAGCATTTTCTCCTTATCCCACAATATTTTCTACCACATAGGATGGTTTCATTTCAAATTGCATCCAATCAAATTTAATTGTTGTCGACAACCTCAGTTTGGACAAGTCTAAAATTTCCAAAATCAGGAATGTGTTAAATAAGATGTAGTTATTGTGTTTATATCTGAGTTTATCCTCCAGTTCCTGTCTAAATAATGATTTGATTGGTCAAACGATCTTTTGATGAAAGGCCGCTAAACTGGCTTTCTATTCAAATAAAATGGGCATTTCAGCAAATATCTGCCAAACCAAGTGCTGGTCCCGCCCGCTTACTCCGCTGGCCCCGCCCATCGACTCCGACATGAAGTTCTGCTTCGATATCAAAAGATGTTATTTTGCCGGTTAGGTCAGTAAAATATAACAAAAGAGTAAAATGTCGAAACTACAGCTTATTTAAGCTGTAATTTCGACATTTAAGTCGCCAATCCAACGTCACTGTTTCTCAAAAATATCGGCCAGTGTCTGCATTCAATTTCAAAATGAAGGATTTGACCAATCCATTGATTCTTTGATTGACAACCACGATTAGTCAATTCCTTGATGAAATGAGTAACCCTTTTTATTATGAGGTCAAATACTTCAAATTTTAAGGTACGAATTTCACATTTTGTGTACCAGGACAAAAACTATTTCCTACTTTAAGTTTGAATGCAGCGCAATTCCAACTTAGATTTAATAAAACCGCAAAATGAACACAAGACAATATCATTTCGGTTTTTCTTCTTTTTTTTTATTTTTTATAACACATATCACGTGATCACTTAGATATGAATACACCTCGGGTTACTTCTCATCTCAACTTGCCACGGACAATCAGTTAGTTGTAGCCGAAGACAATGATATGGCACATGTAAAGGATGATATAAAAATTCGTTTAGAGACTTCTAAACATGCTTAAGTTTGCTTTAAATTATTGAAAATAAGGTAATAATCAGCGCAGTAATTTTTTTTTTTTTTGTGATTCGCCGTCCTGTGTTTGTTAATCACGTGATCTCAAGTGACTTGTGGTAGTCATGTGACCGTAGATCGACAATGTTTACAAATAAGGCTAAGGTCGCAAATGCATTTTTACAATAATCACGCCGCCCAGTGTTTTAAAACATTCTAGAGCGATTAAGGGGATCGTAGGCATCAAGCAAACGCGATTATTGTGGGATTTACAGCTTTACTCAATAAAATTCAAATAGATGCAAAACGAAAGTAGAAGATTCTGAAAATTAGAATGTAAACATATCAACTTCCGGTTTCTACTTATTTACTAAATAATTACGCTTTATTATGTCGTTATTTACAAGTTTAAATAAATACTAACACATCAAACCTTTAACAAGTGTCATCTAGCTTTCAGCTTGGTCCTTTTTGCTTAAGATTTTTTACGGTTCTAAAGCCGAATAACGAATTAGGAAATCGCGCGACTACAGGGCGCCGAAGATAGTTTGATACTATCTTCATCATATCATAGGAATTTTTTGGAAAAGGGCAAAACTACCATGTGCAAACAATAACGTTACAAAAACGTTAACGTCTTTTTTTTCTTATGAATTTTACTCAAAACGCTTTAAATAATTTTTTACTGAGTCTAAACCGGTATGTCATATCGATCACCCTGAAACAAGTTTCCGCGCATTTCCGCAAATTTCCACGTTTATTCATAAACATGAAGTGAAAATCTACATGAGTTCAGTATGATCGTTACAGAATTGCCCGAGGTGAGGGTCAAATAATTAACGAGGTCATTGATTTCTTACTATAGAAGCTGTTATTCTCTGTTTTCAAAATTCTAAAGGAGTCATCTATTACGGTTGATCAAAAGGAGGATGTTATGCTTGAAAATTCTAATTTTGCTCTACGTGAAACGAACTTATAACCCATTCCAACGCGATAAAATTTTAGACACGTCCAAATTCAAAGAAGTAGCAGACGAAAATTGTAAGTTGATGAAATCTTTAAATCTTTGTAACAAGCAATTTCTTCATTTTCCACAATGTTTCCCAAAGCTTTCATAATGAGGGCCATTTAAAAGCGTCACTGTCTGGGAATGGGTAAAGACAAGGCTATTTTTTTTATTTCTGTATGTGGATTTATGTTTTTGTGCGTTATTTACGCTCATATGTACACGAATGGGAATGCTGGTTTAAGTTTAAAAGAGGGAGGCTTACTAGGAAAGTAATAAATGAATTTGAACCGAATTCCACAGTTATGACCCTTTCCAACTTCTCAGTACTTTCAGTCCTTTGATTTACATTTGCCAAGTATTTCAATTAACACCCAGCCGTTGCAATAATTAGACAATTGTTTCGTCATCAAAACATGTCATTTTGCGAACGTCATATAGCAATATTCTATATTTTAACCCATTCCAACACAATAAAATTTTAGACTGGTCCAAATTCAAAGAAGCTGCAGACGACAATTTCAAGTAGATGGAATTTCAATTTTATCGTCTTTTTGCCCAGAAAACATTGTGGATAATGAAGAAATTGCTTGATACACGCAATTTCTTCATTTTCCACATTTTTTTCCAAAGCCTTTTTCTTGGTGGACGTAAAAGGGGAGGGGGCATTGTGAGGGAATGGATTAATCAGATTTTACTAGATAGTGGACCATCTACTTTACGATCAAAAAGTCCTTATGAGTTTCAGGATGGTCTCTTTCCGTGTGACAATCGCTAGAAATCTGCAATACAATTAGTATGATTAAAATAATTTTTCGATTAGATGTGTAAATTCGGTCTATCTTGACATTGGATATACCTTGACTCCATTTTTGGGCAGGTCGATGGATCGGTTACAGAGTGGACACGGAAACTTTGTTTTATATTTCCCCTTCTCTGTATAACGTCTCAGACAGTTGAGACAGAATGAGTGTAGGCAGGACAATAGCCGAGGGTCGTTAAACTTGTTCTCACATATACCACACTTCATTTCTTTCTTCGCCTCCTGGTTCCCTTTACTGTTGGTGGTGGACTTGGAAACCCCGGTACCAGACTTCTGTTGAGGGGTGTCCTGAATATCCCGGGCTTTACGCGACATTTTCTTTGCGTTCGCTGAATTTGGTGCACTTCTGCTTCCTCCCTTGGATTTGGACGTATTAGGAAATGACGTCAGAGGATGGTCCCCGGCCGGTGATACCACTCGCACGTGAACCTTCTTGATTTTGGTGTCTTGTTTTACTGTGGCGCGGCTGGGTAAGAAAAATAAATCAATAAATGAATAAATAAAATATTTTCTACAAATATTAAAAAAAATCTTTCTTAAGGTACTTGACAACTGAAAAAGAGACAAGTCAAACTTCTTACGAGCATGTATGTTATATATGCTTTCATTTAAGTTATTTAGTATTGGCCTGATTCATTGGCCGGGGGCCCAAAGGTCAATACAGCAGACCGAGAACCTATACTTCGTCTTATACCATATCAACGGATTATCGAGAATAATTCTATATCTTGATTTGAGGATGGAAACTTTGCAAATTAGGCAAAGATCCTAGAAGCATGTCAACATAGTGTTGACATTTAGTCTAAATAGTTTTGTCAGGCGTGTTTTGTGACCCAACGTGCAAGCTGATTGGTCGCTGCTGTTAATCTAGACCAAAGCACTGAAAGTACTGTAAGGTAGCAAAGCCCGTTCTTTTTAAGTCAAGGGTTATCGTGATAAATAGACGAATTTAAAGTAACCAAGGAGTTAATCCATTCCCAAACAATCTCTCCTTTTTATGCCCCTTAAGCAAATAGTTCTGGAAAGCAATGTGAAAAATGAACCCAGAGACGTAAATGTTTTAGAATTTTCTACAATTTGAAATTATCCTCTGCAACTTCTGTGAAGACTCTGATCAGACTCATTTGGAAACCAATATGCTCAAGTGAGCTAAAAGTACCTAGGAGATAAATTTGCAGGCAGAGTTCGCAATATTCGTGAAATACGTAAGAGCAACTTTTTAATGCATAGGCATTCAATGGATGATGTGGTTAAGCCTCCAGTTGCAGTTTGCATTTGTTTAACTTCGAGAAGACCTCAAATGTTATAGATTATCCCATTCCCACACAATGACGCTTTTTGACGCCCCCAAGAAAAAGAACCTGGAAAACATTGTGTAAAATGAAGAAACTACTTCGGACAAGCAATTTCTTCATTTTGCACAATGATATCAAACCAACACCTCAAATTTCATAAACTTTAAATTGTCGTCTACAATTCCTTTCAATTTGGACCTTTCAATTTTGTCATCTGGTAATGGGTTAACTCAAGCTATCAAAGCTTACGTTTTGCTGACTTTAAGATTTAACAATCACCATATCACTCATTAAGATCGGAAGTGAACATTATATTCCAAAATCTATGTCAAGCATTTTAATGATTAAGCGACTGAAACGGCGTAACTACAATTTATCCAAGCTGCAGTTACGACATTCAGGTCGCTATCCAACCATTTTATTCTTTGTCAGATGATACTGACCATACATTTTGCAAAATAACTCTGTTCATTATCTTAATCGATTTCCTAACGGATGTCGATAACTTGGGCGTTCTAGGAGGTCCGCGATACAAATTTTCGATCAAAATGTCGTATTAAGTAGAGGTCTAAACAGAAATATTAAAACCCGGTTTTAATGTAAAACCGGGTATTCTAGTTTCAGAGAATTAGCTGTCAGACAGATTGTCTGGCTAGGATTCATATTTTTCTCAACTTTCAAATTTTCAATTTTCGAGCAACGGCTAATGTTTACAGATATAGCATGCAGTCGCAAACGCCGCAACAACTCATGCGTATGAGGCACGTGATTTCACTTTTGTCATAGTAATGGAATCGAAATGATAAATTAACCCTTTCCTGTTCACGTCCCTGTAATCAATATTGTAGAAAAGAAGAAATTGCTTCTTCTTCTATAATATCTTCCGCTACCCTACTGAATGATTATTATCATTATTATTATTATTATTTTTTTGTTATTAAATCCAAGTTAAATTTTTCTCTGTAAACTCTTTAATTCCGACAGGTCTAAAATTTTGAAAAACAGGACTGTGTAAATCAAGGTTGTCTTAGCATAATAACACGACGGTCGAGTGTCTGATCGAATGTTAACGAAAATACCGGGAAACTGCGAAGGACATTTCTGATTTTACCAAGGAACATTGCTCCGAAATTTCCCGATTTTCGACTAACTTTGTACACACAACTCGATATAATGTATTATTTCATAACTACAAAACTCACCCGTGCCCTGATATGTTAACCCTTTCCCGTACAATTCATGCTTTTTACGTCCATATGATTTAAACTTGAGAAAACTTGTGAGAAAAGAAGAAATAGTTTGTTATCAGCAATTTCTTCTTTTCCCACAATATTTTCTACCCTTTAGGATAGTATTTTTTTCAACAAAGTTCACTTTAAATTGTCATCTGCAACCTCTTTCAAATTAGACAAGTGTTAAATTCAGTAAAACAGTAAAGTGTTAAATAAGAATAGCTCCGTACCCTCGATACACGATCAATTGTTGACTTTCCTCGACTGTGTTCTTCGACATTCTTACTACTGAACTACCTCAATACATTGATCTGTTAACCCTTTTCCTTTATTAACCCTTGGTTTGTTGATTGGTTGTGAAGGGGGTTCACTCATGGGGACGTAACATCAGGTCAAATGTTCATAACTGAGAGTGTAGGAGCGGTGGCTCGACCCTAGGACCCCGAGGTCCAGCTCATTGGTTTGTTTCACTGATTCAAATTTAACAGTTTCTTTTACATTTTCTAAATTTTAGTCTTTACCCAACATAGAAACCGTTTCGGGAAGAGAAGAATTTGAAACAAGAAGTATAGTTGCATGCACGATGCTACCTCTTACAGCAACACTTCAGATTTAGCATGAGAATCCTCAAACGTTCTGATGGATGAAAGCCGAAAAAAAGGTAAAAAAAAAAAAAAAATAAAAAAAAATTGTCAATATGTTAGTTTGTTGCAATGGCCTTTGACACGGAAAAAGCATTAGAAAAATAGCATTACCTTATTTATCGCAATAACTTTTTTTTCTTTTTTAACCCATTTCCACACTAGAAAATAGTATCGGTAAACATTGTAGAAAGCAAAGAAATTGCTTGTTTCAAGCAACTTATTCATTATCACCAATGTTTCTACCTCTGAGAAAACGTTATTCAAAATATCATCTGCAACTTCTTTGAGTCTGGACCAGTCTCAAATTTGGTCGTCTTGTAATGGGTTAATACTTAAAGAATATCATGTACATAAAGACACAGAACGCAGATATTTGACAGTTTAAGGTAACGTAACAAACGTAAAAGGTATTTAACAAAGAGAGTCAATCAACCAAACACAGGAAGAACAATACACCTTTTCACAAGACCGTTAATGTTAAGATAGCAACAAGATATCAATTTCTGATTCCTAATACACATTTACCCGTCAAGAATACAAACTATATGTTGAAAAGTGTTAAAAACCACTTCATGGACAAAATCGGCATCATCATTTGTAAGAAAAAAATCATATCAAAGTAGCATATCACTTCCACAGTCATGAAATGATCGACCCAGGTTAGGCTGTACAATCGAAGAATTACAGACGACAATCAAAATGTAGAAAAAATGTCTAAACACTCCTTCTGACCGGAGTTACCATGCTTGTCTCCGACACTCATGTAGAAATACTATTTGGTGAGTAATTATAATGTCGTAACTACAACTCATTCACTTTGTACTGAGCGACCAATAACTTTATATGGTTTGATATCTCTGGTACATGAATTGAAGGATCGCTGACCCCTCCTACTGACCTCCGTATTGTAAGGTCGAGTAAGATAATACACATCATTGTTTTGTTAAATACATTATATGTATATAATGTACATATGTTAGTTTCGTCTGTAAAGATGCAAGAGTTTTGATTGACTGAATGTTTTTATTTTTTTCAAGAACAAAATTTTGAGCAAGAAACTATTTTTGTATAATTGATCACAAAGAAGATCCATAAAAATTACAAAAAAAATTCTTTGCATTACTTTGATTGCATTAAATTACAAGAAATGAAGGTGACATTTGTTTTCATTAAATAATATAAAAACAAAACTTTAAGATCACACTTATGTAACGATCCGCTTCGCGTATTCTGTGTGATTAAGTTTTTAGATTCATAGCTCGACAACTTTGTTAGTGCCACTGTCTTTTGTTACATCGATAAAGTGCGCTTGCGATTTACCTGTTTGAGCGATAAAGTGCGCCTATGAAAATAAGCTGGTTGCAGCTTCTGTACAAGAACTGTAGAAAGGTTTTGGAATAACAAGGGCATCGTAAAGCACACTCCTCGGTTTAACATAGTTCGCCGGCTAATTATACCATAACCTTTCTAAGTACCTGTATGCTTTTTAGAAGGATAACAAATCGTCGCTAGATGAGCAAAATGTCGTAAATACAGCTTTATTTAAGCTGTATTTACGACATTATGCTCGCCCAACGACGAAATATTTGGAAACATTTTTTTTCGTGCAGTACAAGTGGATGGCCGGGTTTCCTCAGCTGAATTTCGCTGATATCCTGATAAAACAATCTGAAATGGAAGAATGGGAAGCTGAATTATTGACATTCTCACCCAATCCCGCTTTTTTACGCATTTCGAGAAAAAAGCTTTGGGAAACATAAAGGAACGGAAGGAATAACTTGTCACAAGCAATTTCTTCATTATACACAATGTTTTCTACCCCTAAAGACAAAGACTTGAAAGATTCCACCAACTTAAGATTGTCGTCTTAAACTTCTTTGAATATGGACTGGTCTAAAATTTCATCGTGTGGGAATGGGTTAACTGTACCAGCACGCAGGGAATACAGGTTTTACCGTGGAAATGGGCGATCTAGGACAGGCTGTTATGCGTCAAAAAAACTTTTCCATATCTGGCTCCTAGATAATCACATTTTCAGACATCCAAACTTCCTATTGGCTCCGTCTTAATAGTGAACCTTTATTTTTCATAGGTGGTCACGTGCCTATTTGTATTTCACCAAAAAACATGTACATGTATTCAACATTTAAGTGTTGCGATTTTCTCGCTTGGTTCATTTTGGAGTAATGGAACGTTCAGTTACTTTTACAAAGTCTCCAAAAAGGTTGTTTGAGAAATCGAAAGACAGCAGCTTGTTGTTTCATATTCTAGATAGGTCGGTGAGTGGGGAAAAACAACAAAAACTATGCTACAAGTCCCAAACACCAACTGTTTGTTGTCTGCGACGTATTGACTACATTTTGGATTAATCATCAAAATAGTTTTAATTGTTGGGGATAAACTTTGTGCTGCAAGTATAAATGAATGATTTGTTGGTTGATCGATTTTTTTTATTGACAGCGTCGAAAAGTCATCGAGTCGAAAGTCCTTAAATATGATATACCAACTGTTTTTCTTGGTTCCATTGCCTGATGACAAAAATTTAAATTGGTCAAAATGCAAGTAGTTGCACCCAACAATTTCAAGGTGGTAGAATATCTATTTTTTGTCTTGTGGGATGGAAAACATTGCAGATAATGAAGAAGTAACTTGTAACGCGTAAATCTGCTTTTTCACAAGGTTTCCAAATGCTATTTTCTTGCAGGGCGTTAAAGCGGGATTGTGTGGTAATGAGTTAAGATACAGGGGCTAGCTGTATAGAAATTGAATGTTTAAGCGCGTGACAAAAAATCGTATCTACAGATCGTTTCAAGTTGTAGTTTCCATAATTTCGTCTCTCATCGATAAGCATTTTCTCTGGTAAGATACCACATACTTACACAACTATTAGTTCAGTCTCTAATTTCCTCATACCAGTCCGCTACCCGGCCATAACCGTAACCGTAACTCTGTATTTCGCCACTTGAAACACCTGGAGTGATCGGCCTTTCAAAGTTGGCACAGGAATCGTAATGATGGTAGTTCGTATAGACTCTCTCACGGCGTTGTCTGTCTCTACTACAATAGATCAAACGCTGGAATCAGTTGTAAGTTGTGATTCAGTTAATCACAATTCCATAAAAAAATATCAAAATATTATGGGAGAAGAAGAAAATGCTTGTTACAAGCAATTTCTTCTTTTCCTATGATGTTTTCTAAAGTGTAAAAAGACAGGGACAAAAAACAAACAAACAAACAAACAAAAAAAACCAAACCCATAAAATTACCACCAGCACCAACAACAACTCCCCAACAATCAGAGATTGAACAGGAAAGAATTAGTACAATACCCAGCCTTATAAGTATAGATGTACAAATTCAAGATAAATTTTACATTTAGATTAAATAGGCGATGATGGGTTGTCAAGAATCACACGTGCTGGTGAATCTTTTTATATATGAATCTATAGATTAAAGTTTGCCTTAAAACACTTGTTTTCACCACTCACGAATATAGAGATAAACAAATGTTGTTGTATTAAAAGTAGTAGTTGATTCACATCTTGACCCGTTGAGTATCACAAACATAAGCAATACAATGTCCTGATCTAAATGCTTTTTCAACGGGACACTCAAAAAACCGTGCAAGTGCTTTTGTTGGGCACGCGTTTTAATCTAGTTGGAATTATTTCAGTGTTATCGTAATTCTGAAGACGTTGCTTTACAGATGCTTCAAGTCCTGGTTAGATCAATATAGTGAACGCGCGTTTGATTCTAGGACAAACGTTGATTTAACGAATAAGTCCGTGTATTGGATTTCAGATGTTAAACGTTATTCGCAAAAAATGATTGTTATCTTGTTATATATTGTCTTGATATATAACTCTAATATGGGGCATTCATATACTCAATTCTCAAAGAAACATTTTTAGTTTAAAACAAGTGTTGAATCTTCTCTCAGTTTCATTTTGTAGGAAGATAGTTGTTTATCTTGCACTATCGCTATTTCAATTATCTACTTTTCAAAGCCTCTTTCACCTTTTCATGACGTTAAAGCATTGCAAACATTGATTGAAATGTTAAGATACGTTTTGATGATTTCTTTGTATAAATCGTGACTCGTTCGTGTAATTCAATTTAATTGTTGGGGAAACTAATCGTCCAACCGCGGAATCTAAAACAAAAGGGTATAAAAAATCATACTTTTTATAAAAACAACAAACAACAACATTAGAAGTCTAAGAGGCTTGGTGAAAAATTAAACAGTTAATAAGCAGCAGAAAACAGGGCGATTAGAAGGGTTACAATTGTTTTGGAAGTTTATGCGTGAAAACTAAATCATATTACAGCCCTTGATACAGTCTTGGCCTACTTTCAGAAAACTGGGCGTGCGTGATTACAAGATATGTGAGTGTGAATAGAAATAAATTACACGCATTAAATGAACGTGCTTATTCTTTTAGCAGAAAAAAAATCAGATTTTACTTGTCAAATCATGCGTGCACGCTCACTTTCTATTTATCGCACACACATAATAATTTTATAGGTGCACTTGTATCATTTATGCGTGTACTTTTATAAGGCTTACATCTTGACTCATAGGTGCGGGAAAGAATACTTGTATTAGTACTCGCTGGTCCACTGAGCTCTATAAGAAGTTCGACTTAGATGTAGAAGTACAACGTACATTATCTGCAATATTTACGGCCATCAAAATATTACACAAAATGGAATGGTTGGTTGGCGATGTAAACGTCGTGACGACAGCTTGAATAATTGTTGTAAATATGTCTAAATCGACAAATCAGTGACCGGCTTGACATAGATACCGTCCGGTATCGGAGCTCAAAGTAAACTTCCGGTCTAAATGTAACATTTGATTGGTCTATCAATGTTTTGATTGTCAACCGCGATCCGTCAAGTTTATTACTTTCTTGTTTTGAGAAAAAATAAACCTGTTCAAATTCAAAGGTCTTGCAGACAAAAATTGAAAGTGGGTTTAATTTGAAAAAATAACAACACAACAACAACAAAACCTCAGTAGAGTAAAAATATTGTGGAAAATGAAGAAATTGCTTTTCACCAGCAATTTCTTCTCTTTCTTATATTTCTCAATTATGAATTTACAGGGACATAAAAACCAGACATTTAACAGGAAAGCAGGAAAGGGTTAGGACAGAAGGCTCACTGATGCCCAAGGCTGATCCGAATGTTTAGTTGGCGATAATATGAAATTGTATGAAATGTAATGCATCAGCCTATATGTTTTCCTTTTCTTTCAATACAAAATCTTTACAAACCTGCGTTTTAAAATGAGATAAATAAAACCACCGACAATCAACAAAAATCCTGCTATACATCCTGCAGTAATAAGGACTAGAATCCATGGCGAACGGATTGATACAGTTGGTACTCTTTGTCCTAATAATAATAAAAAACATTGATTTATATTATTGTAACAAATCCCACTTTCAAAAAGGCTTCCGAAAACATTGTGGAAAATGAAGAAAACTACTTGTGGTGATTTTTTCCATTATTATTTTAATTGATTAATTAATGAATTTAATTGTTTTATTAAATTATATTTGCAGTCTGTATCTTCTTTCATTTTGGAGCATTGCAAGTTTTGTTGCCTGGTTATGAGTTAAAGTGGTGTTTGAATAAGCTGATAAGCTGTTGTTACGTTGTTAAAGTCGCCAAATCAACAAAAATGTCCAACATTGATGTTGAAGGTCATTATTCACGTTTGGAGATGATTTGATTGGAAGATGGATTTTTTGATTGACAGCGGTGATTCGTTCATTAAATCAATAGTTTACAAAAACAGAATGATCTTTCGTTCATGAACTGTCATCTAGTCTGTCGGTCATTCGAATACATATCAAGGAGAATGAAATAAGACCTAAACATGAATCAGAATGGCCATAAATAATACAAGTATTTGAATAGCATGATGAAATTTACGTAATAAACCATGATCAAAGTGCAAGGCTGGCTTATTTGCAAAAGTCGACTCGTGTACACGCAAATGTTTTTGTCTCTTCAAATGTCACAATGTCATGTAAAATGTCACAATTTCACGTGATGTCACGTCAAGTATGAAAAGACAGTGCAGTGAAGCTGAAAATAGAATAAAATTTTAAAAAAATGTCATCGTGTAAGAACTGTAATGATTTATAATCAGACGACGACTGGCGGTTCCAAGCAAACATGGCCAAATCCTCGGACTACTCCCTTAGATTTTATAGAAAGTACATCCAAACGTTAAATCGCCGTGTACATGGCGGATCGTGGATGTCAATCAACGATACAATCGACCGTTAAAATCACTAATTTAGACCGCAAGTTAACTTTGAACTCCGTTACTGGGTGATATTTATGGGAAGCGTATGTGTTGGTTTGGTGACTTAAACGTTGTAACTACAGCTTATTCAAGCCAACCAATCAATTTTTTTGTTACATGTAACTGATCATGAAGTTCGCAAAATACGCCGTTTAAGATCAGAACTTCTTGTCAGGGCGCAGTGGGCGAGGCCAAGTTTGAACCGAAGCACCTGGTTCAATTGCATTACCCTAAACAAATAAAGCGACAACAATGATAATATACAGTCCTACACTTTGTTGCATCGAACCTACCAGTTTTACAATCCAGTCCAGTAAACCCGGGTTGACAACCGTTCGGACATAATCCAGATACCTTGTCACAAGTTGTTCCAATTCTACATTGCCCGCATCGTTCAGCACAGTTTGTACCATACAATCCGGCTGTACAGGCTACAAATAGGATAGACACATAAGACGCATTAGTTACATTAGAGATTTGAAAAACATACTGGAAAATGTTTTAATTACTTGAAAAAAAAATACAGTTGTGGTAGAAAACATTGTGTATGATAAATAAAACCCGGTCGAGGTAGAAAACATTATGTATAATGAAAAAACAACATCAACAACAACAACAACACAAAAAAAGGGGGTAGAAAACATTCTTTATAATGAAAAAAAAAAAAAAAAAAAAAATACAGTTGGGGTAGAAAACATTGTGTATAATGAAAAAAAAAATTACAGTTGGCGTAAAAAACATTATGTATAATAAAAAAAAACAAGGTTGAGGTAGAAAACATTGTGTATAATGAAAAAAAAAAAAAAAAAAAAAAGAAAAGAATACAGTTGGGGTAGAAAACATTGTGTACAATAAAAAACCCGGTCGAGGTAGAAAACATTGTGTATAATGAAAAAAAAAATACAGTTGGGGTAGAAAATATTGTATATAGTGATAAGAAAAAACAGTTGGGGTAAAAAAAAAACATTATGTATAAAAAAAAAAAAAAAAAAAAATACAGTTGGGTTAGAAAACATTGTGTATAATAAATAAAACTCGGTCGGGATGGAAAACATTATGTATAATAAAAATGAAAATACAGTTGGGGTAGAAAGCATTGTTTTAATAAAAAAAAAAATACAGTTGGGGTAGAAAACATTGTGTATAATGAAAAAAAAATACAGTTGGGGTAGAAAACATTGATTATTATGAAAAAAAAAAAAAAAAAAAAAAATAAAGTTGGGGTAGAAAATATTGTGTATAATGAAAAAAAAAAGTTGAGGTAGAAAACATTTTGTATAAAAGTTTGGGAGAAAACATTGTGTATAATGAAAAAAAAAACAAAAACAAAAACAAAAAAAAAAAAACAGTTGGGGTAGAAAACATTGTGTATAATAAGAAAAATACAGTTGGGGTAGAAACATTGTGTATAATGAAAAAATATACAGTTGGGGTGATGAAAGAAATACAGTTGGGATAGAAAACATTGTGAATAAAAATTCATTTTGGGTAGAAAACATTGTGTATTAAAATACAGTTGGGATAGAAAACATTGTGTATAATGAAAAAATGTACAGTTAGGGTTGAAAACATTGTGTATAATAAAAGAAAAATATAAATGGGGTAGAAAACATTGCGTATAAAAATACAGTTGGGGTGGAAAACATTGTGTATGAAAAAAACAGTTGGGATAAAAAACATTGGGAATAATAATACATTTGGGGTAGAAAACAGTGTGTATAATGAAAAAAAATTGGGGTAGAAAACATTGTGTATAATGAAAAAAATACAGACATTGTATATAATGAAAAAAATGCTTGTATCAATTTCTTCATTATCCATAATATTTTCCAAAGCTCTTTATTTGGGGGCGTCAAAAAGCGGGATTGTGTGATAATAGTTTAATTCTTCGGATTGCAGGTTAGCTTTAATCCCCTTAATGTATGACTACGACATAACACATATAAAACGCGGCCATGTGACCTGATATCAACAAGTTTATCATACCCCCTTTGTAAGGCAGTATCTATGGCAGGTAACAGGATAAAAATAGATAGATAGATAGATAGATAGATAGATAGATAGATAGATAGATAGATAGATAGATAGATAGATAGATAGATAGATAGATAGATAGATAGACAGACAGACAGATAGATAGATAGATAGATAGATAGATACATACATACATACATACATACATACATACATACATACATACATACATACATACATACATACATACATACATACATACATACAAACATACAAACATACAAACAAACAAACAAACAAACAAACAAACAAACATACATACATACATACATACATACATACATATATATACATACAAACAAACATACATACTTATTCAAGTAATGCTCATATGAGAAAATTCATCCTCGTCGCAGTAGCAACAATATCTAAGTAGAACAATAAACATGATTACAAAACATTTTTACAATTGCGAGTTGCAAGGGGCCCGTTTGACAGTAAATCTGAAAGTATTATATTAAAACAATCTTTTGTACTGCATCATTATATGATCAATGGAAGGGGTCTTTCCAATAACAGTCCTGAAGCTCCTGCGATCATTTAGATAGTCTTGAGAGAGTCCCAAGGGAGAGGAATCCGTAAGTGCAAGTTATCCCGAGATGTAAAGCAAGATAGCAAAACAAGTACCTTCTCTTATTAAAATCCCTCAACAATTTCATTTTACTTGGCTTAAACAGAAGTCTGGATAATAGGGTGTAACAGCATTCTAAAATCCTCATTTCTCAATGAAATCCTATGTTGTGGATACTTATTTGAATAAGAATATTCCGGATGAGACGATTCAAATAACCTCCTAGGGTTTATAGCATTATTTTTTAAATATTTAAATCTAAATCCGAATTACACCCTCTACCTGTATCTGTGTGCAGACTTGGAATATAATTAACAGAAACCATTCGATAACAAATAACCCCTCTTTTGTTCATTAAGGTAGAAGATATTCATAGATATTATTTATAGAGATTGTCAGATTGCCACAGACTCCAAATGATTCTACATGTTCATATTCACAACTGTATATGGACAGATTGTATGTCTATTATTCATAAAAAAGTTGTCCTCTCAGAGAGAAATACGTTTTGGCAATACCATCTGTCTTGGTCCATTTGTCCATGGGTGTAACTATTTGCATTTTCATTTTCAAACAAAATCTGATATAGTTTTCAGATTTTGATGAAAGTTCACATACTTGTCAATTTTAGTCCTATAGTTGTGCAAGAAACAAGTATTTTTATTTGCCAAAAGTACAGAGTGAAAATTCAAAAACCTTTGAATTGTTAGGACTAATTCTGATTTTTAGTAATTCTACCATAGCGTGATGGCACATTTTGTTTTCAAATTGTAAATGGCGTAGACATTTGAGTAAATTTTAGAAGAGAGAATGTTACATGTAACGAGTCTAATTCCAAGGTTTTTTCCCTATGTAGTTGGTGCTTGTAAATTTAAAAAAGTGTGTCATATATCCTACAGAGGCAAAGAATAATCGTCTATATTTAAAAAAGAGTTTCCTCTAAAGAAATAAGCTTTTGAAATCATTGTGGAAAATAAAGACATTGGATGTTATAAAGCAATTTCTTCATTATACAAAATATTTTCTACCACAAAATAACATAACATCAAATAATTACGAAAGACCGGTGGTGACATCATGTATTCACAGTTCACACTTCAAACTTCAAACATATTAAGTCTGAAATGGGAAGTGTGAAATGTGAATTATGAGACCCGTGGTGACTTCTTAAATTCACAGTATATAATCAAACCAAATTAAATATGAAGTTTGAAGTGTGAAGTTGGAAGTATGAAGTGTGAAGATGGAAGTCTGAAGTGTGAAGTTGGAAGTATGAAGTGTGAAGTTGGAAGTGTGAAGTTGGAAGTTTGAAGTGTGAAGTGTGAAGTTGGAAGTGTGAAGTTGGAAGTATGAAGTGTGAAGTTGGAAGTATGAAGTGTGAAGTTTGAAGTTTGAAGTGTGAAGTGTGAAGTGTGAAGTGTGAAGTTGGAAGTATGAAGTGTGAAGTTGGAAGTATAAAGTGTGAAGTTTGAAGTTTGATGTGTGGAGTAGGAAGTGTGAAGTGTGAAGTTTGAAGTTTGAAGTGTGAAGTGTGAAGTTTGAAGTTGGAAGTATGAAGTGTGAAGTTGGAAGTATGAAGTGTGAAGTGTGAAGTTGGACATTTGAAGTTTGAAGTATGAAGTTTGAAGTGTGAAGTGTGAAGTTGGAAGTTTGAAGTGTGTAGTTGGAAGTTTTAAGTATGAAGTGTGAAGTTGGAAGTATAAAGTGTGAATTTGAAGTTTGAAGTGTGGAGTTGGAAGTGTGAAGTGTGAAGTTTGAAGTGTGAAGTGTGAAGTTTGAAATTTGAAGTTGGAAGTATGAAGTGTGAAGTTGGAAGTATGAAGTGTGAAGTGTGAAGTTGGACATTTGAAGTTTGAAGTATGAAGTTTGAAGTGTGAAGTGTGAAGTTGGAAGTTTGAAGTGTGTAGTTGGAAGTTTGAAGTGTGAAGTGTGAAGTTGGACATTTGAAGTTTGAAGTATGAAGTTTGAAGTGTGAAGTGTGAAGTTGGAAGTTTGAAGTTTGTAGTTGGAAGTTTGAAGTGTGAAGTGTGAAGTTGGAAGTTTGAAGTTTGATGTATGAAGTTTGAAGTGTGAAGTTGGAAGTATGAAGTGGACCTTCCAACTTCACAATTCACACTTCAAACTTCCAACTTAACACATCAAACTTCCAACTTCACACTTCAAACTTCATACTTCAAACTTCAAATTTCCAACTTCACACTTCACACTTCAAACTTCCATCAACTTTTATCAATCAAGCAATAAAATCATTCAACTAGCTTAGAAGTGAACTTTGAAATATCGACATTGGCAAATAAGTGATACAAAGTAGATCTAGTCAAAATGAAAAATCTGAAATTTCAATAAATATACATCTGAAAGCAAAAGAAATCGTCGTGTGTGGGCCTCGAATCCACACTTTTGCATTCAAAAACATCATTAAGTGATAGTTGCTACAACAGCGATGCGGTATTTAAAGAATGTATAATAAGTTTGATTTTCGCGGGAAAAAAATCCTTATAATATACTGTGCGTATTCATAAGGTATACGTGCTATACCGAGAGGTTGGTGTGTGTATAACTAAATTTTGATTTATTTACGTGACATTGGTCAGGACCAGGTTAATTGCAACCAGTATACATCAGAACAGGCTGCTTACTGGTACAATAAATTTCGTGATAATCAGGAATACACTCGTCATTCATACATTATCAATGCACAATATTACTATGCGGACAACAAGAAAAGGCTTTTTAATTGTACGATACAGCTCCTAATAGCCAGGACTGCACTCATCATTCATACGTTATCAAGGCACAATATTACTATGCGGAAAACAAGAAAAGGCTTCTTACTGATACGATACAGCCCCTCACAGCAAGGAATACACTCGTCATTTATACATTATCAAGGCACAATATTACTATGCGGAATACAAGAAAAGGTTTCTTACTGATACGATACAGCCCTTCACAGAAATGAATACATTCATCATTCATACATTATCTAGGCACAATATTACTATGCGGAAAACAAGAAAAGGTTTCTTACTGATACGATACAGCCCTTCACAGCAAGGAATACACTCGTCATTCATACATTATATAGGCACAATATTACTATGCGGAAAACCAGAAAATGTTTCTTACTGGTACGAAACAGCCCCTCACAGCAAGGAATACACTCGTCATTCATACATTATCTAGGCACAATATTACTACGCGGAAAACAAGAAAATGTTTCTTACTGATACGATACATCCCCTAACAGCAAGGAATACATTCGTCATCATACATTATCTAGGCACATATTACTATGCGGAAATCAAGAGAAGGTTTCTTACTGATACGATACATCCCCTCACAGCAAGGAATACACTCGTCATTCATACATTATCTAGGCACAATATTACTATGCGGAAAACAAGAGAAGGTTTCTTACTGATACGATACAGCCCATCACAGCAAGGAATACACTCGTCATTCATACATTATCTAGACACAATATAACTATGCGGAAAACAAGAGAAGGTTTCTTACTGATACGATAAATCCCCTCACAGCAAGGAATACACTCGTCATTAATACATTATCTAGGCACAATATTACTTAGCGGAAAACAAGAAAAGGTTTCTTACTGATACGATACAGCCCTTCACAGCAAGGAATACACTCGTCATTCATACATTATAAAGGCAAAATATTACTATGCGGAATACAAGAAAAGGCTTTTTAATTGTACGATACAGCCCTTCATAGCAAGGAATACACTCGTCATTCATACATTATATAGGCAAAATATTACTATGCGGAAAACAAGAAAAGGCTTTTTAATTGTACGATACAGCCCTTCATAGCAAGGAATACACTCGTCATTCATACATTATCTAGGCACAATATTACTATGCGGAACACAAGAGAAGGTTTCTTACTGATACGATACATCCCCTCACAGCAAGGAAAACACTCGTCATTCATACATTATCTAGGCACAATATTACTATGCGGAACACAAGAGAAGGTTTCTTACTGATACGATACAGCCCTTCACAACAAGGAATACACTCGTCATTCATACATTATCTAGGCACAATATTACTATGCGGAAAACAAGAGAAGGTTTCTTACTGATACGATAAAGCCCCTCACAGCAAGGAATTCACTCGTCATTCATACATTATCTTGGCACAATATTACTATGCGGAAAACAAGAAAAGGCTTCTTACTGATACGATAAAGCCCCTCACAGCAAGGAATACATTCGTCATCATACATTATCTAGGCACGATATTACTATGCGGAATACAAGAAAAGGTTTCTTACTGATACGATACATCCCCTCACAGCAAGGAATACATTCGTCTTTAATAAATTATCTAGGCACAATATTACTATGCGGAAAACAAGAGAAGGTTTCTTACTGATACGATACAGCCCATCACAGCAAGGAATACACTCGTCATTCATACATTATCTAGGCAAAATATTACTATGCGGAAAACAAGAGAAGGTTTCTTACTGATACGATACAGCCCTTCACAGCAAGGAATACACTCGTCATTAATACATTTTCTAGGCACAATATTACTATGCAGAAAACAAGAAAATGTTTCTTACTGATACGATACATCCCCTCACAGCAAGGAATACACTCGTCATTCATACATTATCTAGGCACAATATTACTATGCGAAAAACAAGAAAAGGTTTCTTACTGATACGATACAGCACTACATAGCAAGGAATACACCCGTCATTCATACATTATCTAGGCACAATATTACTATGCGGAATACAAGAAAAGGTTTCTTACTGGTACGATACAGCCCTTCATAGCAAGGAATACACTCGTCATTCATACATTATCTAGGCACAATATTACTATGCGGAATACAAGAAAAGGTTTCTTACTGATACGATACAGCCCTTCACAGCAAGGAATACACTCGTCATTCATACATTATATAGGCACAATATTGCTAAGCAGAAAAAAGAAAAGGTTTCTTACTGGTACGATACAGCTCCTAATAACCAGGACTACACACATCATTTGTATACGGTCCAGACTCATCACTATTCTGCGGTACAAAAGAAACGATTACTTATTGGTACATTACAGCACTGATAGCCCGGAGTACACTCATCATTTACATACCGCCCAGACACACTGTTGGACTTCGGTACAGAAAATAAGATAAATTATTGTACAATACAGCCCCTGATAGCCAGGACTACACTCATCATGTATATAACTTCCAGACATTATGTTGCACTGTGGTATACCAGAACAGTTTTCTTACTGGTACAATATAGCCCCTGATAGCCAGGACTACACTCATCACTTACATACCGTCCAGACACACTGTTGGACTGCGGTACACAATGAAGGGTTACTTACTCGTACAATATAGCCCCTGATAGTCAGGACTACACCCATCACATATATACTGTCCGGACAATTTGTTGCACTGCGATATACCAGAAGTCCATACAGTTTTCTTCTGGTACAATACAACCCCTGATAGCCAGGACCACACTCATCATTTACATACCGTCCAAACGCAATGTTGGACTGCGGTACATAATAAAATGCTATTTACTCTTAAAATACAGCACCTGATAGCTGGGATTACACTCATAATTCATATACCTTCAAGATATTATGTTGTTTACGGTATACCAAAATAGTTTACTTACTGGAACAATACAGCCCCTGATAGCCAGGACTACATTCAACATGTAAAAACCGTCCAGACATTATGTTGCACTGCGGCATACCAAAATAGTTTACTAACTGGAACAATACAGCCCCTGATAGCCAGGACTACATTCAACATGTAAAAACCGTCCAGACATTATGTTGCACTGCGGTATACCGAAATAGTTTATTTACTGGTACAATACAGCCCCTGATAGCCAGGACTACATTCATCATTTAAAAACCGTCCAGACATTATTTTGCACTTCGCGTACCAGAACAGTTTACTTACTAGAACAATACATTCAACATGTAAAAACCGTCCAGACATTATGTTGCACTGCGGCATACCAAAATAGTTTACTAACTGGAACAATACAGCCCCTGATAGCCAGGACTACATTCAACATGTTACAACCGTCCAGACATTATGTTGCACTGCGGCATACCAAAAAAGTTTACTTACTAGAACAATACAGCCCCTGATAGCCAGGACTACATTCAACATATTACAACCGTCCAGACATTATGTTGCACTGCGGCATACCAAAATAGTTTATTTACTGGAACAATACAGCCTCTGATAGCCAGGATTACATTCATCATGTTACAACCGTCCAGACATTATGTTGCACTGCGGTATACCAAAATATTTTACTTACTGGTACAATACAGCCCCTGATAGCCAGGACTACATTCATCATTTAAAAACCGTCCAGACATTATTTTGCACTTCGCGTACCAGAACAGTTTACTTACTAGAACAATACAGCCCCTGATAGCCAGGACTACATTCATTATGTAAAAACCGTCCAGACATTATTTTGCACTGCGCGTACCAGAACCGTTTACTTACTAGAACAATACAGCCCCTGATAGCCAGGACTACATTCATCATGTAAAAACCGTCCAGACATTATTTTGCACTGCGCGTACCAGAACACTTACTGGTACAATAAAGCCCCTGATAGCCAGGACTGCACTCATCATTTATACACCTTCCAGACATAAAATTACACGGCCCGACACGGCATTTGCCACATTTTCCAGAACACTGACCGCCATAGCGACCGGGATCACATTCTGAAATTGACGGAAAGTTTTTGAATATTGTTAAGATATTTCTAATTTTGGTTTTCATTTTGATCCTCAAAAGTTACCCCTAAACCTTGTGCGTAATGTAGACTTAAACTAAGCTTTCTATATTTACATGTGTGAAACTATTAAATTGAGAAAAACTCCTATAAGTCTATAACTCTCAATCAAAACACATGTTAAGCTCATGCATAAATATACATTCTTCGACTTCTGTTTTTTGTAAGGAAACCTATGGGTCGACTATTTCAGTTTGATCCATCCTAGCATAGTGAGCAAGTGAACTGTTGGCAATGTGGCAATCACTGTTTTAATTTTACCTAAGAATAAAGTATTGATCGAGATATTGCGATAAGACATATCAAACGTCCTATCGGTTTTAGAGGTGTGACATACATCGTCTGTCTTCTTTAAATGACATCTTTCTCAAACCGCTTTGTTTGTACTTGTTGAATTAATTGGCGTTACGTAGTGTCAAAAATTTTTGCTTTTTTTCTTTCCTTTTTTAAGTTTTAAACAACCATTTTTATTACGACATCAGCTTAACCCCATTCTTTCAACTGTCTGAAAGCATTAAACATAGAAATTTTGGAATTGAGAGACGGTTTTTTCAGGCATAATCTATTAAAGTGTTGCTTTATTGTAATGTGGCACATGAAATAGGAATGTACCTTTAATACATTGTCGTCCCTCATATCCGTTGGCACATCTTGTCACGTTACAATAGCCGGTAGCTTGGTTACAGACGACTGGATCCGTATAACAGTGACCACAGAGCCTGGTGCAGTTTGGTCCCCAGAACCCAGTCGTACATGCGCAATCTGTAATCATGAGTAGCGTGTATCTTTGGTAACAATATGCTTTCTACAGTACAGTAAATCTTGTATTTTGACGACCATTCATGGGAGTGGCCAATCAAAGTTGGTCTCTATTTATTTGAGCTTTCATTACTGTAAATGGAAATAACACGGTTGGATGATTATTTGGTTGGGATAATTTACTATCTCGAGCGCTAGACAGTCTCGTTCCCACGAGATAGCAATTCTCTTTCTTTCTTCTTTTTTCGATATAAAGATAAACGTATTCTAACCGTTAGAACAGTAACCATCCTATATGATAGAAAATATTGTGGGAAAAGAAGAAATTACTTGTTATATTCAGTTTCTTCTTTATCATGAATGTTTACTACAGAGCATAATATCACATGGACCAAAAATCAGGGCTTGTATGGGAAAGCGTTAATCAGTCTTGTATGATGATTTGCATGATCTTATTAATATAAAAGGCAATGAATGGCCGAATTTGCTCCAGATGTAATTGATTCAGAAAATTACTTACAGACATATTTCCTGCTCATAACAGCTATCCACAGTACAATCAATGTGATTCGTAGGTCCATTCCAGAATCCCTGAAATACCCGCTTGTTAAACGATTTTGTATAGACTATTGCCTCCCTGATTTTTGTAGAGTAGATTGCTTCCCTGAAATACCCGCTACTTAAATGAGTTTTGGTCAGACAACTGTTCAATAATCTTGAATAAAGATGAACGAATATCACGTTCACTTTTTTGAAGAAGTTATGATGAAAATACCATAATTTTTTTAAGTATGGTAATTAAACCATTATCAGACAACTAAAATGCAGACTAGTCCAAGTTCAAAGTAATTGCAGACAACTATTGTTAGTTGATGGAATCTTTTTTTTATCTTTGGGGAAGAAAACGTTGTGCATAATAAAGAATTTGCTTGTAACAAGTAGCATTTTTCTTCGGGAGCGTTTAAAGCGGGATGGTATGAGAATAGGCGTAACTAGGTGTTGAAAGTATTAATGTAATTTAAGACGTTTTTACTAGAATTACGAACAACAAGCATGTGGCAAAAACAAGATAACAGATCTGGACAAGATCCGCCGAAGACAAAATATGCTCCCGATGGATCGCTACTGTCAATCAAAATCTCGATTGGCCAATCAGATAATGTATTTATACCGATTGTACAATGTTCAGCTCCAACATGTATGCTTATCATTTTCGTTTGTGTGGGACATCGTAAACACAGCTGATTGAAGCTGTAGATACGGCGAGCGATCTACTTTTTTATTCTATGTCCCTTGCCACTCTATATTTTTCAAACTTATATTGTTCCTCTCCACGACCAATCTACCTTATTAGTTATGGGCGAGGTCATGGATCCGTTAACCCATTTCCAAAACCACAAAATTTTAGATTAGTCCAAATTAAAAGAGATTGCAGAAAAAAAGATTGTTATAAATTTAAAAGATAAGGGCCATATAAGGTAGAAAGCATCGTGGGAAGAGGAGATATTGCTTGTTACAAGCAATTTCTCATTTTTTCACAATGTTTTCAGAAGTAAATTTCCTTCGGCGCACAGAAACGTGGGATTGTTTGGGAATAGTTTAATTGCACAGAATTGTTTAGGAATGAGAGAAATTATAACTAAACTACTTACGGTTTAGATTTTATGGCTTCATGTATTTCAAGCCAAGAAACAGTACAAAGTTATATTGTTTTTTAACGTCTGCTTCGAAATAGTATATAAGTAATTCAAAGCTAAGTAAAATGAATACCATACGAAGTTTTCATCCTTAGTATTTATAAAAAGGTTTTTATAATAAATCGCCCGAAAAGTGAAACTACATAATGCAATCAACTTAAGTAAGTATATTACAAAACACTTAAGTATATCCCCACAAAGCCCTGTTATTTGTATTGACTTAGTGATGCAATGTCATGGTTACTTAGAATCAATTAAACTTAAAAAAAAAAAAAAAAAAAAAAATGAATAAATGAAATTAGATTCACGTCAGATAACAACGATTCCCTTTCACAATGAACTCAGTCATGCCAATGCTAACCTGTGTATGTCCACAATCAGATTAGTTAAAATGACGCACGATCTTAGAGAGTTTAGAATTAGTAAATCTTATCGATACCCGAAGAATCATTGAAGGTCTCATGTTCTTTAACTCTTTCCTGTTCAACCCCCCTTTTTTACGTCCCTGTGATTTCATAATCGTGAAAACATTGTAGAAAAAGAAGTAATTGCTTGTAACAAGCAATTTCTTCTTTTCCACGATATTTTCTACCCTACTGAATGGTTATTTTCCAACTTGAACCAATTTTGAAATTTCGTCTTCAAAACATTTAAATTTAGTCAGGTCCTAAGTTTGCAAAACAGGAAAGGGTTATTAACAAACAGGTCGATTTTTAATTGGTCATAGACCAATTTATATAACCATAAACTCAAGATTGTGTCGCTGCAATTTAGCAAAACTGCCTTTAGCCCAACTGGACGCATATTCTGACGGGAAAACAGAAAAAAATCATTTCATTTTACAAGATAAGAATTATCAAAAGGAGTAAAGGAAAACTGGACGGTCACACGCTTTAAAGATGAATGCTTCAAGGGTTTTCCGCTAGTGATGAAAGCGTCTAACCAACCCTTTCTTTCAATCATATCGAGGTGTAAACAAAGATGATACTGCCACTCAATTATTTTCCAGCCCAAGTTAATCAAAGTACTGAAAGTTCTTCTGGAGAGCAAATTTGATTATTATGCTTTCAAGCTGTCTAAAGAATTCGCCCAAAGAATAGTATCAATTGTTTTTTCCTTTGTTTATAATCAGCGCTGTTTAGGAACTTGTTAATTTCTGTCCAGAAAAAGAGAGGGTTTTGAAATATCATGAACCTGCTGTCAGCATTTGCTCTTAAACTTAAGTTATCATATTTCCATAATTTTTCTGTTTTGGCTTTATAAAAAGAGCTTGCAGGGATGATCTAACCATGACTATTTAACAATCGAGTTTTCACAAAAAGTTGCTTTTTTGTCGGTACCCATGTTGCATCAAGGTCTTACGTTCGTGTAAAATAATACTCTAATTAACATTCACGGAAATATCATACACTAGGATAGAACCTACGTGTTGTGAAAGTAATAGAATTTAAAGTTGTTTTACCCTAATTCTAAAGTCGGACTGCAACGATATGTCCAATTTCTCAGTGACGACCAATTACAGTGCGTACGGCACTTTGATTTTTTATTGATATAAGTCGTTTGATCCTTTTTTTCCCTTCTCTTTCACTTTTGAAAGGGTCAAATTGAAGTGCACTTTAATTGCGTCACCATTTCGAGTGGTTATATAGTCCGTTTGAGTTTTTGGGAAATCAACGTTTTTAACCAATATCTCAGATTTGATTTGGCATGTAACTGTTTGTTTGAATAAACTGGTTCATCAACACATATGAAAGGAGAAGATTCAGGTTTTTTCCCGTAAATGAAAATGAGTTATTCTCTAACCACAATAGTAATCGACAGGTCGTGTCTATTAATCAAAGAAACAATCGACCAATCAAATAATTGATTTCGGCCTGCAGTGAACTTTCAACTCCAACATCAGCCAACATTTATGTGAAGCATTTTTTACTGGCTAGCGACTTAAATGTCCTCAATTTCAGCTCATTTAGGCTGTAGTGACGACGTTTAGGTTGCAAACCAGCAATGTTACTTTTTTGTTACATGTTACCGGCCTCTGAGTTTGCAAATTAGCGCTATTTAATGGCTAAGTTGAACTCCCTGTCAAATCTCAGTTGTATGACCAGCATTCCGTCTACTTTGTAAACGTTTTAACCCGTTCCCACACAATCCCTCCCTTTTATGCCCCCAAAGAAAATAGCTCCAGATAACATTATTGAAAATGAAGACATTGCTTGTAACAAGCAATTTTCTCATTATCCACAATCTTAAATTCCACCAACTTTAAATTGTCGTCTGCAGCTTCTTTCAACTTGGACAAGTCTAAAATCTTGTTGTGTGGGAATACGTTAGAGTTTGAAAGTAAAAATGGAACATTCTATATTTTTCTAAATTTAATTTGGCCATTTTTCGAAAATGATTGAGTGGCAATTAATTGCAAAGAACCACAGAACATTTCTAAAATATTTTTATAATAGAGGTTTTGTATTTTATTATAAATTTGTAAAATCTTCTCATGGTTTTATAATCTAGACTAAAACAAAAGTCTCCTATTTACATAAATACGTAATTTGAGTTGTGCCCTGTGCTTATTTATTAAATTTGTTTTGATAACCACCTAAAGGAAATGCAGATGTACAAGTTGCAGTTCGTGATCAAGGGTCAATTTTGACTATACCTGTTTCAGACAAAACTGACCTTTGATCACTCACTATAACTTGTACATCTAAATTCGGTTAATTGGGAAAAAACAGAACAACAAAAACATACCCTCGAATACCGTTTTACCACTAATTTGCTTGTCGTAAAGGGTTAACAATCTACTTCTAGATGATTTTAAAAAGCCTTTTCTTCTATATACCGCTTCTACACAAGAGAAAAATTCGTCGAAAGCTTGTAAGGCGGAAATAATTAGACTTATTCCTATATACATATAGCAAGTGAGTACGGACGCTTTCAGGTTGATTCCGATGACTTGTTTTGATTCATTTATCTTTTTTTTTTTTATTAAAACTTGTGATAACTATTCTTTCTTTTCCGGTTTTGTCCATTGGTTTGTCTATGCAGATTTCTTTAGCTTTTTTCCCGATTCGTCAATATCAATGTGCTTGTAATTGCTAATGTTACAGCGGTGTTAAATTTTCCTCTGATTTTCATCAGTTGATGCCAGAAGATGGCGCGCTACCTCAAGTTATTGTCCGTGTTTTATTTCTATTCTGGTCACGGACCACGTTATCCATTTATCAAGCTTCATCATGAGAAACGGGACAAACAATGTTAGTCATACGTTTCGCTAGCAGCCATTGTTTAGCCGGTGGTTTAGTAACTGAGCGTTATTCGAGAGTGGCTTACCCTCTAAAGCAGCAAATATACTACAAAAATCTAATATCGTTATTCATTTTGCTTGCGATTGTGAGATTATCTAATATCGTTATTCCGTTTCGCTTACTCATGTCAATTCATATCACAATAATTTACATTCAGTTTCGTCTATCAAAAAGAAGCGTTCTGATTGGCTGAAGAAATTATTCATACCTCAACGAAGAAAATTTCGAGCACCCAGATAGTTTGTAAACTTGCGCACAAAATAGTTCCATTCAAATATATATATATATCAAAAGTTGTAAAACATATGCCTTTTTTGCTCGATGTCATTAAATTATCAGAAATGAAGAGAATATTTTTTTGTGTTCATGGAGGTATGAAACGATAAACCTATGAAATTCACAGTTGTGTATGAATCCGCTAATGTGATTAGGTCTTTCGTTTAATGACATCGAACGAAAAAGGCAAATAATTACACGAAAAGGGAATATCTGGAAATATCTAGCGAAATAGATCTTTGTTAAAAATCAAGATTTTTTCACAATTAGATATGTTTTGTGTTGTGAACTGACTGATCATTGACCACGACCACTTTCTTCGACAGGAAATTCGACTGAAAAAAAATATGGTCAGTAGCATGTAACAAAAATAGAATGGCTGATTGGCGACCTAAACGTCGTAACTACGGCTTGAATACGCTAAACTGACAAAAATGCTTCACATATACTCTGATATTTGTCGACATTGATTTGAAGCATCTTCGTTGTTTTGGTAACTTATACCCCGTAACTACAGTTTATTCAAAGTGTAGTTATGACGTTTATGTCGCCAAAGAATAGTGTTTTTATACATTTTTGTACAATATTGGCAATAGTTTTTCTTAATAATACTTATATGAAACATCCATGCCAAGAAAAGTAAGTTCCATAAGTCCACTTTAAGAAACTGCAGCCAAAAGATCCTATCTAGCTATTTGTCCGTTAACATCTCATTAAAAGTCGGCAGCGAATAGCTAGATGCCTTCTCGAAATAATTGATTCAATTTTAATAACCTGCAGGGTCGGAAAAGGGCCGTTAACCGATGTCTGGTTCTAAGTCAGGTATGTAGCACTTTCGACAAAGATAATTTCTCTACCATAACCCATCTCAATCCAGGTCTAGCGCGATAAACATTATTATAATGATTGTTACAATATTTGCCTTATTATTATTATTATTATTAGTTTATTTTGATTATCGATGTGGTCTGTAACTAAGCTCAAACAAAAAATATGATAGAGACAGACAGACAGGGATTAGAACTGAGACGAGTTTATTATCAGACTGCACTAATTATGAACCTAATTGACCTCTGCTGAATATGACATATCTTAAATATTTGTCTCATAGGGCTTTCGGGTGGTCCTTTTCTACAGAACTGTCACAAGAAGTTTTAAATCTGGCCACCCTGCACATTCTGTGTCAATCGTAAGATTTCTTGTGAAATCTTCAAACCAAGGTTGGTTGACTATTTTCACCAAAATACTCATTTGAAAGCTATTGAAATGGTCTACTATACTTCTATTAAAAAGTTCAGAGTTTCGTAACATTTTGTCGAATTAAATCAGGGAGACATAAAAATAATAGGACAAAAATGATCAAAGAACTTTTGATACGCAATACACACGCAATCAAAGATGAATTTCATAATCTATCTATTTATGATACATATTCAAATATCCGGAAAAAAACCCGACCCCCTAAAAGAAATATTTCATTAGAACTAGTTCAATGAATGCATTAACTTATTCCTATGCTTATAATTGATTGAAAGATCAATTTAGTGAAGAATACATAAAAGAAGTTTTCATACTGAGGACAAATATAGTACAAGATGGATATTTTTATAGGTTAAGGTGAAATGTGAGTTGCTCAAGTTGATAGTTAATGATGAAAAGCTTCATTTGTTATAAATAATAACGACAGTCCTTCTGTTTCGTCGTTTGGCAACCAAAACCTCGTATCCACAGCTTGATCATTGATCGCCCAACGACGATATATGAAAGTGTTGAAAGCAAAGAAATCACGATTGGGCCCGTGTATACAATAGACGAGATATATCTTCTATTATAATATCTATCTTAACCATCATACCAAAGAAGTTTTTTTTTATTCAAATGTAAAATTCTGTATGTTCTGTAGGAATACACAGGTTTAAGATAGAAAATCTAGGGCCATTAGGTTTTGCAAACAATTCTCTTGAGATTCTTCATCCCTCGGGCTAAAAACAAGTAAGTGTCGTAAGTCTGGTACCTGCTTATATAACCCACCATCTTGTCGTACAAAGGGCAGCGAACGTTCTACTTATCTATATTAGAGAAAAAGGTGATCTCGATATCCCTTCACTCGTAAGGATGATAATCCACCGACAATAGTTTTATTGACAGTTCAGTGGGGCATCAAATATTTGCTCTAATTTCCTAAATCAATTTGTCGTATATAGTTTATGTGAGTCTGCGCGTTGCCTTTCCACCCATTTCCCATGAACGCCAAATAAAGGCTCAGATTTACCTCTAATATTTTAGATATCTTTTAGAAAAGTAGAACGTTCGACGCTATTGGTACGATAAGAAGCCGCACCGTCTGACCAGAGCCCTCACTATTCGCTTTGTAGATAGCTAATGATTTAAGTTCCTTTAGAAAACCAGCAGTTTTATTCAAGTTACTCAACATTGCATCATGGGCCACGAAGAAACTATCTTGTACCATGGGGGTGAATTGAGGGTAAGTTTGTATAAATGAACATAGAAAATTCATTTACAGCTACTTTCTTCGGGAAATTTCTGGTTGGAAGTGACTGATATGAAAATAGCCGAACTATTTTAAAAGAAAGACATTTCCCGCTTTTTTAATACGATTTAGTATACAAGGGTAGTTTAATGAGAAATAGCCAGAAAACAGGGATTGGTCATAGATGAACAAAGACATTTCATTTACAATTACTTTCTTCGTGAAATTTCTGGTTGGAAGTGACTGGTTTGTAAATAGCCGAAATATTTTCTTTGAACGAGCACACTTTAAAGAAAAACATTTCCGATTTTTTTCTTTTCCCTTTTTTTATATTAATATTTTTTAATAGGATTCAATAACAAAGGTAAATTAATGAGAAATTGCCAGAAAACATAGATTGGTCTATCGCATAAATCAGTTTTTAAAATGCATTTAGTTTTCGTCATGTTGGTCAAAGAGGATATGTGCTAGCTACAAACTAGCCTGTCTTCCAGGCTGTCAGTAAGTGCTTAGGTTTGAAAGTAACTAAGACACATCAATCATGCAAATACATTTCATTCCTTTAAATTACCCCCCTTACGTCTCACAAACTGATCAGCAAAACAGAAAAAGATAACAGCTAGAGAAAAGAAACTTTTCAACTAAAATATAAGTATCAGTGAGACGGGGAGCGGGTCTTGCTACAATCCTTCATCATCATTTCTATGTATTGGCTTTTCCCAAAATAAATGCTAACACTTTCTTATAAATCCTTTGTTGTCACTTCCATTTGATAAATCACTTAAGATGGTAAGACAAAGTATTGTAATTGTCATTTTATCTAAATTTATTACGCTTTGTTATGTATTACATGTTATTGTACTAATTTGTACAGTTGTTTGTCTGCAGATCAATTCTAAAGTGTTAAGAACGCAATAAAGGTGGAACAAATGTGGAACACTTAAATGCGATTTGCCATGAAAACCCAATGCGCCATCTGTGACGACACGGCTAAAAAGATTGTTATTTTCTGATTATGTTCATGTGCAAACAGAGATAATTTTGTAGAACTTAAGGAAAGAAAACAACAAAAGAAACATGTTACTCTTTACTATCCAAGTTATTCGTTCCCACGAGAGAGAGAGAGAGAGAGAGAGAGAGAGAGAGAGAGAGAGAGAGAGAGAGAGAGAGAGAGAGAGAGAGAGAGAGAGAGAGAGAGAGAGAGAGAGAGAGAGAGAGAGTATTTTGTGACATTTATTTAAGTGGTATGTTGTATTTCTATAAAGAATATATAATTCAATGGCAAGTATCTTGATTTTTCTGTTTAGACAGATAAACATACAGATAGACAGACTAAAAAGGTTAATATATTAGAGAAAACGAGAATATTTAGTTTTGCGATCAAGGAATGTTACCATAGAAACTCATCTTGGACTGGCACTTTACACTGATATACACAAAAATAATGACCATTAATTACCAATTTTCCAGGCAGCTGGAAGTTGGAGCATTCACAGAGAATGACTGGGGTATGGGGATATCGTGGAACTTAGAGAAAATGTGTTTGGGTTTCAAGCTCTTATTTCAGTCATGAACAAGTACGACACATGTTGTGAATTTTGCGATATTGCGAATGTATCATTCATAAATATAGTACTTCAAACTATAACCATCCGGGGTGCAATTCTTTTACTAAATAGTTTTCATCCTACCTTTGAAAGATGAGGGGATGTATAATAAATCAGGATTAAAGAAGACAACCATCAGCCGTCATAGTTCGCTCAGTCTGATCAGATCGTAAACTTTCGCAACTACTTTTCTCCCGTGACGATTCAGACATCTCTATATTTTCTTATAATGAAGTCCAAATGTAAAATGAGTTCGTGAGGTTTAACAACAACAACAGCAATTAAAGAAAACACGGCGAAAGTTAAATGTTTTCACCTCCGGTCAGTCTGCGCAGGGAGACCATACACGAAACTTCATATTCGTCGTGAGTCCTGAGATCCGCCGCCGGCAAATTTATGCTGGTTTGATGAATTTTGAAGACAAAAATGGATAATCTCGCAAACAGTTTCCATCGCAGGTACTGTGCGGAGTGAGCAGGCTTACCAGGATCGAGACTTCTCCCTATCGCCTAATTACAATTATAGATTGGTTATTCTACCTTGATATACACTCAAATTTGAAATACCACTTATGTGGATGGTTTGTGCTGGATTTTTCTAACCGTCTGTCTGTCTCTCTCACTGTGTCTCAGAGCAGCTGTAGATACATTGTTAAGTTGGCTGAGGAGGATATATGCTAGTTACGATTTTAACTTGGTCAAAGAGGATACATGCTAGTGAAAATGCAGATCAAACAGATTCAAGGACATCCATGCGGAAAAGTTATGCTTTTACATGGTTAGGAAAAAAATGTGTAAATATCTCCACTAGCTTGGTAATAAAAGAATGCTACCATAGAGCCCCGTTACCATGGAAACACCTCTAAGACTGTCCCATTGCACTGGCATACGCTAAACTAATGAGTGTCTGACCATTATATACCCATTTTCTGGGCACCTGGAAGTTGGGGCAATGTACATTGATAATCAAACTGAGTAAAATTTGAAAAAATGTGTTTCGTTTTCACGCTCTTATGTATATCATGAACGAGTATAACATAAATTACTTCCAATCATAACAACCGGGTTAGTATAAAGTCCAAGTAACTTTTAGTTTGGCCCGAATATTTAATGCCTATTTGCCGTTCAGCATATTTCATGTTATATTTCAATGTTTTTGAATTCAAAATTAAACTTGTAGATACTTTTTTATCTAATGCTGGGATAAGACGTTAAAATATGAAGCATTTTTCAAGTTATTCCGTTCGAGCCATAATGTCACCGGGGCTTTAAAAGAATGGGGGACGAAAAAAAAGCATGGATAAAAAGACAATTATTTTTCTTAGATAAAACTTACACTGCTTAAATTCGAAAGTTTCCAGCTGCATCTAGGATCGAACCAGAACAAAGTTTGGTCGTCCTCAAACGATTAATATTATAAGTTTATTTCTTTGCTTTTTTCTATGTCTGCCTCTTTATCTCTCTCTCTCTCTCTCTCTCTCTCTCTCTCCTTCTCTCTCTCTCACTCTCCCTCTCTCTATCTCTGATTTGGAAGTGAGTTTCCCTACGATAGTTCAAAGCTATATTAAGCCCCGTCACAAACACATACTCTCAGCCTGCTCTCTCTTACACCATATCCACTTCTTCTTTTTTGACCACGGCCATAGGGCATTGATAGCGCGTATGACTCCTAGTCAAGGGGTCCCGGGTTCGATCCCTGGTCGCGGCGAATATCCTTTCCGACATTAGTCTCCCACCAATGGTTGATTGATCGTAAACCTAAATGGGATGATCAGCTGGAGGCTCAGAAAGGATTTAGTATTATTACTGGTGTGAGAAATATCAGGAATCTATGGTTAGGTGCTTCAGCCGCCTCGACATGGCTGAAATACTATCAAAATTGGAGTTAACCCCCCCCCCAAGCAACAATAATAATAACTTTCTCTGAGGCATTTCATCTCTCATGGTCGATATTCATCATTAAATGATTGGACGATTACACCAAAGAACTACAACCGGAAATTGTTGGAAATAGTTTTTTAATTCAAAGGATTTTAGTTTGAGATTAAAATAAGAATGCGAAATGAACGACTTTCGCTAAGTAACATGCATTAGAACTATCTCTGCACTCTGTGCATACAAAACCAGATGCTTTAGACATTAGAATTTAATGATCGTGCAAACATACATCACTATCAAAATGACAGTCGTATTTGAGTTACCATGGGAACCAACTATGCTGTCCGAAATAACTAGGTCCCTTCTCGATTCTTTCTCAATGTTTAACATCTTCAAGTGTTCGCCTGTCTTAGTCGACATATCGAAATGGTTATTCTTACATGATATATTCATGTACTGCCTACAACTTCTTTCAATGACATCTGGTAAAGGGTTTTAAAGAGGCATGGAAAACCAATTCAGTACAAGGAGGGATGTAAAGTGACGGACCACGTCTGACAATCAAATATGGACTACCGATAAAATCGTCCATTTATGCCGGGTGTGAACTTTACTTTTTTGTTGGTTTGACGACCTAAACGTTTTAACTACAGTACATTCAACCCGCAGATACGACTTTAAGATCTTCATCCAAAATGTTGCCTGTTCATAATTCATGTCCAAGACAACATATCTTACAAAGTAACGCACTTAAAATAACCTTCCTTGCATTAGGACTACGATTTAAATTATATGTAGGCCCTACATGTTCACAAACTATTATTCTTTAGCTATTATCTCTCTGTTTTGTCTGATTTTGTCAATTCGCATATCTACCTAACTGCGAAGACAATCAAACAATATTGATTTCAGTTAAAAGTAAGGTGATTTTTAATCACAATTAGGAAGTAGATATACATATATAGCTTGCCCGTGAACTATAACTAGGCCTCGAAACCTTCCACAAGCCAATCATAATTGTTTCCTTTTCAAAATTGAATGTATATCAAGGTAGAATGCCCTTTCTATGACTGAAATATTGAAAAGAGAAAAGTCTGCACTATGGTCAGCCTGCGTACCCAGAATAGTAGGTCAGAAAACGAACGAAACTTTTTGCTCTTCCGAGATGATCCGTTTTTGTGATCCGCCAAACTGACATATCGGGACTTCGCCCTTTTAAATATCGTCCATGGTCACACTGCGCGGGCTTTCCGGCATCAAAAATTTATATTTTTTACCAAGTTTTTCCACCTACCTGACTATGCAGACTATGCTTTCAGTTTGGATTGCATTTCCTCTTTCACGTGCGCAAGACCAAACTTTTTTCATCTTATTATTATTATCTTTATTTTCAAAATAGAATAAATAAAGTGCAAAGTGTTCAGTTGTCCCGTAATTTCAGATAATATGGAGAAATGTGAATCGTTCCGGAAAAAAAAGATACAATAAATGAGTTGCTAAATGTTCCGATCTGATCAGACTGTGCCAACTATAAAGGTTGACCGTGGTCGAATCTTTGTTCTTTTTTCAGATTCTATGTTGATCGCCAATCCTACCTCTATTTAAGATTTGGATCTCGGAGCTTATGCAGCTAATTTCACCTCCAATGAGGTCTTTTCTTTATGCACAAGTATACAGTTACTTTTTTGTCAAGGAGGATATGATATTGTCAGAATGCGACCAAAATATAGTAAACACAGGTTGAATAAAAGCTGTATTTGCGACATTTTGGTTGCACGACTGCGATATTTGATACACTTTTTAATAGATTCAATCAGAATTAATAAGATCCATCCTTACTATAAATAAACCAAGACCAAAAAGTATGAACTACAATTTGAATTTGACTATTTGAGTGTTACGGGGAACCAGTTAATTAGCAACTCACACTTCTCCATCTCCTTTGGGACTCATTTTAAACATCCTATTTAGTAAAGCCACTAATTACACAGAACTTTCAAATTGCCAAATAGCCCGCCGTGTACAATTACAAACAATTATTAATTTACCATTTAGTATAAATAAATATTTTACATTCTTATTTATTCATTTTCCTCATGAATTTCAGACGTTATGTTTTACTTTTATTATAATTTTTATTTTACGTTGGCTCAAAATCGGTGATTAAGCCATTGGCATTTTTTTTTAGATAGAAAAATACTCGTTTTTATCTAACATTCATTCCATATCCATTTGGTGGGCTGATGAAACCACGTAACTACAGCTGAGCAGAAATTGGATAAGAATTTAACCTATTATTTTACATCGATTGGGAAACAAGCTTTTCAAGCCTCGATTCTGCTTCCTGGAGAAACAGCAGTACCCGCACCATTTATGTGGGCAAATAACAGACTTAATGTCGACAGATGCTCAAAAGAATCGAACTCTGGACCTTTTGATCGTGAAGCTAATACTTTACCTCTTAACCACGCGTTAAAATTCCCCTTAGTTAATACATTTCGGAGGCTCGTTGACCGTTGGTTTACTAAATAATTCCCCTTTTTCTGATCATGTTTATGTTTTATCATTAGTCCGATTTCGAAAAAAAGTATGTTAAGTAATGTCGGCATACATATTCCAACCATTAGCTAAAAAATAATTCTGATAAAAAAAAAAGAAAAAAATGTGATTTATGATGTAGTTAATTATTTTGTAAAACAGTCAAAGTTCTGCGAGGCTTAATTCACTCCCACACAATTCCGCCTTTTTACACCCGTGAAAAATTAAATTTAGGAAAATGTGAAATAGGAGAATTTGCTGTAATCAGGCGATTTCTCCTTCTTTCACAATATTTGTAGGGTGTTTATCCCCTTCTTTGTAGCTCCAAAACAATTTGAATTTATCTCTGTTGCTTCTTTCAATTTATATATCAGTCCAAACTTTTGTCGTCTGGTAATTGGTTAATCCGGGTCATAATTGTTTGAGAATTACAGATGAAAACGGAATCATCCATCGATTAAAACTACAGACGGCATATTTCTATCCCTTTATTGAGGTGGTCGTCTACTGACCGTCAATTAAAAGTTAATGTGTGTCTGGTTTATTTCACATTGACTGGCCGCTGCAAGAAAGGTGTATCGATAACGCTAAGTCCGTTAGCCAATGCAAACTTAAAGTGGAGGAGATTTCTTCGCATGCTGACGGAGTTCAGTGGTCACGTGACCAGCGATCCATCAACCCTGTGATCTCCTAAATCATCGTTATAACCCCCCCCCTTTTATATCGAGCTCCGAATCATCGCCTCTTGAACCACCAAGTAGAATGAAAATGCTTGGGGATATCTTCTTAGGCTTATCAAGTACTCGTAGTTGAACAATTTAACTGTTATGATTGAATTTGAGTTATGATTACGATATGTTTTCGAGAGAAAAGCATAACGTCGGTGGACGTGCAAAATGTAGTAACTACAGCATGAATAAAGCATTTTGCTCGGGCGGCGACGTTTAAGCCTTGATTTCAAATTAATTAGCTTGTAACATTTTTATCGACAATAGGCTTTGAGAGCAATTATACCCAAGAGAAAGATTTTATACTGGTAGATTAGGATGAGAGCAAAATGATAAATAATAATTGTATATGATGGAGGAAAAACAAAACAAACAAACAAAAATCTTGTCACAACTCAACAGGCGAAACAGGGACCAAATTAGAGTTATAACACATAATTTGACACCGAATCCAGGACATGTCAATCAAAACTGGTTTTGGGAAAAGATGTATGTATACTGTGTATCAATTGCTTATGGACATCCAGAAAATAGAACATACTATCATATTTTGGCAGCTTAAGCCTGAAAGGCATTTGATTTGTTGAAACTCGTGGCTTTTATGGGCGGGTCATACAGTTCCTATAGGAAAAAGATCGATCAAGGGATGTAAATGCTGTTGGACCAGGAGTGAACTTCATTTATGGTTGTCTCCCCTTTAAACTTAAAAATGCCGTGATCGACAGTATATTTTCCTTTATATCTTTATAAAGTCATCAAGCAATTCGTGCGAGCTCAAAATGAAAACAATTAATTTTTAATGTGTGGTGTATATGTTGTGCCCAATCTTGAGAATATGCCCACTCTTAAGAACGGGCAGACACATTTTGCCCATTCTTAAGAATGGGCGCCCATTCTTAAGAATGGTCAATACAGTTTGTATCTGTTACCGAACGCGGTTTTTTTCGATCAATATCGACCAATATATTATGAATCGACCAACCAGTCGTCAATCAATTGCTAGATTAACCAAACAGTAAATAAATGGTTTATTTAACCGTGCGGGTTGACAAACACAAAGTGGAGAGCTTTCACTTCTTCAGAACACAATTTTGTCGCACTTCTCTACCACATTCGGAGCAGCTCGCACCCCGAGATAAATAAAAAGGTTTATTTTTTTAACTTTTACAAGTTCCTGTTCCAAACTGGACTCTAAATACCTTAAATAGTAAAATATTTATCACCTTGTGATAGATAACGCAATGTACTCATGACCCGTCAGGTCGTACCTGAACTATTTCGTACCGTTTATGTTGGGTGGACGTATTGTATCTATCGCTAGATTTGTACTCGTTGTTTTATACTTTAACCCTTTCCTTTAGTGTACAATCCCGGGTTTTTACGTTCCTGCGATTTTATACCTGACAAAACATTGGGGGAAAAGAAGAAATTGTACCAAGCCAATTTCTCCTTTTTCTACAATAATTTTTACCTTGTAGGATGGTTGCTTTTTAACTTGCACTCTCGTTAAATTGTCATCTGCAACTTCTTAGGATTTGTACAAATGTAAAATTTAAAAAAAAAACAAAAAACAGGAAAGTGTTGAGTGCTTTTATGCAAGGAATGGTTATAGGCCTAATTCTAGAACTGTTGCCTTTTACTTTTTAATGTAGTGACATTGTCCTATTGCACCATATAGGGATTTGAAATAGCATTTGATTAAGCCATAGCCCAGGTGGTAGGGTATAATGTCTATGTGGGTCCACCCTGGTCCAAATAAAGACCTGGGTTCTGCAGTTAAGGAAATTATGGAATTGTCAATTAATGCCTGGGAGGTAGTGTATAATATGTGTGTAGGTCCACCCGAGTCAAATTATGGACCCGGGTTTTGCAGTTAAGGCAAATTATGATATTGACAAAATGAATGAATTTGAATAGTCTTTTGAATGGTATAGATCAGAACGGTAATGGTTTGAATTTGTGCTTTGAAAGTTTTGAGCAGGTTGTATTAAATTCAAAATGCTTGAGCTAATGTTTTAATCAAATTGCTTTGAAAAAAAAAATGATTAAAAAAAAAAGATAGAAACCATAAAACATCATGTTTCATTCACCAAATCAATTGAAATCAGTTGTTTTATTTCAATATCAGGTATCACAGCCTCCTTTAGGACCTGACTGAGGTAATCGCTTCCACCAAAAGGTTGACATGTAAAAAAAAACACTTTCAGATGTTAAAAACATGAAAGAATAAGACCCATTAAAACTGCATTTCAATAAGTCACACTGTCACTTAAGTTTTGTCTTGATTGATTGCATGGGGTTTAAGGCCACTTGTAACAGTATTTCAGTCATATCGCAGCCGCTCAGAGCACCTAACAATGGATTTCTGTTATTTCTCACACCAGTACTACCACTACATCCTTAACTGGCCTCCAACTGCTATTCCTTTTAGGTTTACAATTATCCACCTATTGGTGAGAGACAAATGTCGGAAAGAATATGTGCTGCCGCCGGGGATCGAACCCATGACATTCCATTTTGAAGTTTGACCGAAGATAAACAATAGGAACACATATTTATTGAACTGACTTCCCTTACATTTTATTTTAAGCCACTTTTAAAAGTATTTTTAGTCATATCATGAAGGCTTGAGCACCTACCCCTAGATTCTCTCATAATGCAACAACAACATCCTTTCTGTGCCCCCAGCTGCTCATTAGACTTAGGTTTACAATTATCTACCCAATTGTGGGAGGCAAATGTCTGAAAGGATTTTTGTCCCAGCTGGGATTGAATTCGCGACCTCGCAACTGGGAATGGCATATGTTACTAACTGTGCTATGGACGCAGTCCCCAAAAGTTATATTGTCATAGGCAATATACATGGCAATGTGTTACAGTGTTTTCAATAGTCTTTATTTAACGCATCAAAATGTGAAGATGAGTGGGAATAGGTTCAAGAGCACATGCCAATTGAAATGCATTGTACAATCCAGGTAGCTCAGTTTGTAACACACTTTTTGCTAAATTCACAAGTTCACTTTGTCAAAATTCAAAGAAGTTGTAGACAACAATGAAATTAGAGTGCAATTTGAAAAGTAACTAACCCACAGAATAGAAACTATAGTTGGAAAAGAAGAAATCACTTGTTACAAGCAATTTCTTCTTTTTCCAAAATGTTTTCTCAAGTATAAAATCTTAAGGACTTATAAAGCAGGGATTGCACAGGAAAGTGTGAAATAAAAGAATATGCCTATAAAGTACATACAAATTCTTTGCAGTCTAATAAGAATTAATACTTTCAGACTCAACAAAGATGGTCAGTAAATATGCTCTCCACACAGAGTTAATTGCTACAAGCTAACATCTGCTGTGTTGACTTGATTACTCATTTATCAATGTTGTCAACACAAAGTCTACTGTTTTTCAGATTGTAATTTCAAGTTCATATCACGAAATGCAATGTCATTGACATCACTGTTCATGCAAACAATCAATATCTTGTATCCATTAAAGGGGTGATCAAAAGCAATCAGTCATTAAGCTCACCTGGTCACAATATGCTCATGGTGGGTTTTTGTTATCCTTTATTGTTGGGCATAAATTCAGCAATAACACTTTAGATTTCACAATTTTGGTGGGTTTTCCCAAACTTACAGAAATTATTGAATGGTCATTAGGAAGATCCCTTTGGACTTTGATGACATTCCATCCTATTTCAGAGGAAAAGTGTTCTTATGCCAGTTTCCTCTTTACAATGCAACAGGTGCTTAATTTTGGTTCGATCTTTCTCAAACTTGCTGGAAGTGTATATATAGTAATGAGGAAAATGACAGCTCATCACAACATGCATCATATGGCTCTCATGTATGGTCATAGGATCTGTTACGTGCCTATGTTGTATTAAAAGTGGAACGTTGTAATAGATGTAGCTTGTGGTTTTACTTGTGTGAGAAATGACAGGAGCCATGGTTAGGTGCACCAGTCATATGATATCCATGTATCAGAAATACTGTTGAAAGTGGCCTTAAACACCTTTCAACAAATAAACCTTGATGACAATTTCCTATAATTACAGCTATACAAGTTTTGCACATTTTCTTACATGCAAGGAAGATCCTTGTATAGAATATCATAAAAAGGGGCCTTTACCCTTTCCTGTTTGTCAAAATTTAAAATTGTTCAATTTGAAAGAAGCTGCAGACAACGATTAAAAGACAGTGCAATTTGAAAAGTAACCAATGTACAGGGTAGAAATTATTGTGGGAAAGAAGTTGCTCGTTACAAGCAATTTCTTCTTTTCCCACAATGTTTTTGCTAGCATGAAACCATGGGGACCTATAAACCAGGGATTGAACAGGAAAGTGTTAATGACAATTGCTTTGTTATGGCTTACAAGTCAAAAATCTTGGCTTAGTCTCTGTGTTTTATGCTGTAAGGGAATTTCAAATATTTTTTCAAGCTATGTGGAAGTCCCAATATCAAATAAAATAGCATATTTCACCAAATATCAAGAGAAACTCTGCCATTCATACAGGTTAACAAAATGTTAGACTGATCCAAGTTAAAAGAAGTTACAGACAATACTTTCATCAAGACTTAAATTATGATAATCTTTGTCTTTTGGGTAGAAACTTTGTAGATAATGAAGAAAATGGCTTATAACAAGCAATTTCTTTGTTGTCCACAATGTTTATCAAAGCTTTTTAATGACAGGCATCAAAAAGTGGAATGGTGTGGGAATGGGCTAGGTGAAAATATCAACTCAAACCCATTATCACACAACAAATTTTAGACTGGTTCTAAATGAAAAAACTTACAATTGACATTTCAAATCGGACTAAGATTGGAAAGTAACTGCCAAATAAAGTAGTAGACATCTGGGGAAAAGGAGACATTATATGTTACAAGCAATGTCTCCTTTCCCCTCAAAGTTTTCTGTGATCATATTTCCTCAGGTTGCCAAAAAGCAAAATTGTCTGGTCATGGGTTAAGTAGTCAAATTTGTAGAAAGAATCATAATGCTAACAAAATAGTTTTTTCCATCAAATATCAAGTAAAAAGGGGACTTAGTATCTATAACAGCTTTGAAGCTCAATTTATACTTTAATGCCCCTGCATCGAAAGATAGGGGGCATATTGTTATACCGTTGTCTGTCATTCAGTCTGTCTGTCTGCAAAACTTAACCAAAAAACTTAACATTGCCAATTACTACCAGCATATTCAAAATACATCTCCATAATACGCATCTCCTCATTTCAAAGTCAAGGACATGTGATAAGGTCAAGGTCACACACCAAGATCAAATACAAAAAACACTCATGTACGGCGGGGGCATTGAGTTTCACAAACACATCTTGTTTGCCTGTAAATTTTTCAACCTTTAAGATATTTGTATGGTCATCTTAATGACCCTTTACTCTTAATATTGTAATTGAATATCAAGGGTTCATCGCAAAACTGTAGTGACTCTGTTTTTGGCAAATTTTACAGGAGAGAGGAAAAAACATTCTCATTTTTTCATTTCTAATTTACTAAAGGAAAACTTCTGAACATATTTTTCTTTTTTTCATTAAAAGAAAATAATAAAGAAAAGAAATTGGAAAAAAAGTTGTATATAATGAGTTATATGTATATGTGTGAGTTACTACAGTATTGCACTGAAACTGCTCTAAAAGATTCATTGCATTACTGTAGTAACTACTGGTACTACTGTATTGCATACTAATTCTGATAAATTTTATGAAAAAAAATCTGTTCAATAATGAAGTAAAAGATTAATAAAGCTTTTTGAATTGAGATGCCTGGATCAAAATTATAAGCATTGTTGATAGGTTACTTGAAGATTGTTACTGCAGCTTGATTATCCTGCTGTAGTTACATAGTTTTGATATCCCTCGGGCAATATATAATCTAACTTATATTAGCCTAACATCAACCTTGCCTACTAATTCTTGCAATAACAAAATCCAAAATAAGTATTTCAATACAAAAAAAATTATTTTATTAGTTCGCTTTTGGGCCAATTCTAACTCTGGCTGAAGGGGATTTGTCATTGCGTTGACTCTGTCATGACCCAATCAAATAGTTTCTTATAAATTTTCCACAGAAAATATTTGATGGATTTAAAACAAATTTCACAGGGATTATCCTTGGGTTACCCTTTTTTCTGATTCCTTATGTTAATCTGAAATGATTTTTTTTATTGGCATAAAATAATTATGTATAGTGAAAAATCCTTTTATCAGAACTTTTGATCAGGTTTCAACCAAATTCCACATCAATAGGTCTTGGAAAAGCTTTCTCATATTTCTGAAAACATGGCTTTTATATACAAGAAAGATTCTTGGGTGATCCCTTATAATGCAGATCCCTTATTATAACCAATAAAAAACAACGGGGGCTTTTATAGGCCAGGCTTAATTCTATGATTCTGATACCAATTATGACCATAGAGAGTCATGTCTCAAGTTGCAGAGACCCATGGAAATAATTCTATTTCCTGGAATAAAAAAGTTTCCTACCATGTATGAAGTGGCAGAGTCTCAAAGGGTCACCCTATATAGAATAAGTGGATTTGGGGTGGGGTGGGATTAAAAAAAGCATTTCACAAAACCCTAATGCTGTAGGAATTATCACTGGATTTTCTTTTACATTCTTACAAACTAGTTTCTTTGGCGACTGACAAATGGAAATTTAGACAGGTAAGATTGGAAATGCTCTCCCCATGACTAGGATAGCTTATAGCTCTGTTATTTGGCATTATGCATAAGATCATGGTCCTCTATAAGAACTGCTATGAACATTACTTTTATGGATTGTGAGATGGCTTAGCAAAAGAGAAGAGAAACAATAGGCCTTTAGAGATACAGAGAATATTTTCTTAAACAACAATATTACTCAAAAAAATTTCTAAACAGTTTATCAATGAACTTGATATCAATATTTGTCACATGGTTCTCCAAAGTTCCCAGGATCTCCATTGGGCAATGAAGAATGAAGAAATTAAGATTGTTTTATTTTACTGAGCACTCACCAATACATTTTGTAGATGTACAAGTTATAGTGAATAATCAAAGGTCAATATTGTCTTTACAGGTTATAGACAAAATTGACCTTTGATAACTCACCTTAACTTGTACATCTATAGTTTATTTTAAACTAATTTAGTAGCTATATTATGTAGGTTGTACATCTCCATAAATCATCTGCAAAGAAATGATATAACTGGTTTAAAATCTGGGCTTCATAAGCAAAAGTATAATTAGGAATCTTCTCTTGACCCATAAAAGAAAAGACTGAAATTTGATACCAAAAAGTCTTTTTTGAAGCTGTTTTTGATAAAAGTGATGAAAATATCTGAAATAATAACCTTTTGATCCCTATTTTAACAAGCCAAACACAAATTTGGACTTTTCTTGAAATATGAATACATGTGTTTTTCTTATCCATCAGTTAATATATTATACTACAGCAAGTGTTCTGCTAGAGTCTATTTGTCTATTTAAGTAATGGTAGTAAACACATACAGGCATTTTGAATGCCTCTGCATTTAGCTAAAAGAAGATCTTTGGTAAAGACTGAAACCTGTAGAAGTTGGCCTAGATATGTGGACTAGCATTTTTTTTACTTGAATAACTATAGAAACATTAGTGGAAAGACTTTTATTTTCAGAAACTTTGCCTATGAGTTGTATTGGGATAGGTTAGAACAGTATATCAGTAACATTCAATGGGCTTAACCCATTACCACACAATGACGCCTTCTAACGCTCAAGAGAGGCAGTTGGGAAAACATGGTATGAAATGAAAATTTCTTATGTTGCACCATGTTTTCTACCCAGTTAGTTGAAAAAATCTACAATTTTTGTGAACTTTAAAATGTTGTCTGCAACCCCAATCACCTTGGGCCAGTCTAAAATTTTGTCGTCTTATAATCGGTTTATTATGCATCTACATAATGCAGACAACAATGTGGTTGGATGCAGTTTGAAATGAAATCATTGTATGTAGTAGAAAATATTGTGGAAAAAGAAGAAATTGCTTGTTACAATCAATTTCTTCTCTTTCCACAATCTTTCCTCAAGTATTAAATCACAGCAAGGTAAAATCCGAGTTGGAACAGGAAGGGGTGAGATAGCAACAACATACCAATTGATTTAGTATATCATTGAAAGCATCTTGTTGACTTGTAATAGTGATTTTTGCCATTTCAATGTTAAGATTACATGTACCTTTATTTTCACTTGTATGTCAAATTAGAAGTTAACCCATTTAACTACTTTGAAGAGGACAGCTCTATTGAAGTCAGTTGTTTGTTTGTTTGTATGGTAATTAATGCCACACTTTAAAGATCTCCAGCTATATCATCACTTAGTACACCTATCCCTCTCCTGAACAAATTCTGGTTTTAAGGCATTATAATCTAAAACTTAGAGAACATTGTGGGAAAAGAATAAATTCTTTGTTACAAGCAATTTCCTCTTTTCCCGCAATATTTTCTACTAAGAAGATGTGTTACTTTAAAATTGCACCCTTTTTATATTGTCTTCTGCAACTACTTTGAATTTTTGAATTTTGACAAGCCTTTTGAAAAAAACAGGAAAACAGGAAAGAATTATAAGAGTATTCACGAGCTTCCTCTGTATCAGTAAATGTAAGCCTGGGCTTTGAATATCAAAAACATAGATACCTATGTGACAAGCAGTGCAGTCATAGAGATTCGAACCTGCAACCCTCAATTTCTCTCAGATTTATAGCCTGCCACTAATGAGACATGCAAAACCCTTGGTTGATTGTCCAACTAAACAGGCTAGCTATGAGGGAAACTTCTTGGCTTATTTCTGCTCTTTTTTTTCATTTAACCTATTCCTACACAATAACACTCTTGGATGCCCCTCAAGAAAAACAATTGGGAAAACATTGTAAAAAATGAAGAACTTGCTTGTTGCAAGCAATTTCTTCATTTTACATTATGTTTTCTACCCAAAAATTTTAAAAGAAATTTAAAATTTCTCAGATTTTAAATTTTTGTCTGCAACTAATTTCAATTTGGACCAGTCTTAAATCTTGGCATCTGGTAATGGGTTAAATATGAATTTTTATTCCTCATGGATTTGATACATTTGCATTTGGCCTACAAAAATAGCTTATTATATATTCACTTGCCAAATATTTAATTACTACCTTTCTTTTTTATTTGTTTGTAGTTCAATGCTATTTTCAACTGTAACTCAGTTATATCAGGGCAACTGATGCACCTAACCATGGCTTCCTGTTGTTTTCCATACCAGAACTTGAACATTCAAGGAGCAACCATATAATGTCAATGAAAAGTACTTTCATTTGGCCATTGGTGAGGGACAAATTAATCACACATGCAATGACACATGTTGAAAATGAATATAGCTGATCTGTGGTTCAAACTCATGACCTTTGGATTCAGGATCAAAGTGTGTTACTGACTAAGTTAACTGAGTTCAGCTTTTTTTAGCTCATGGTACAACAAGGTGCTCATGGTGGACTTTTTTATTGTTGAATTTCCAGAGTGTCCTCTGGTTGTGTGTTGTTTGTCATCCTTTGTCAATTCAGTGTTACGGCTCTACGGGTCACAATTTTGGTGCAACCCTACTCAAATATGCTGGATTTTTATGCCCCCACATCGATAAGATCGGGGGCATATTGTTTTACCGGTGTCCCTCTGTCTGTCTGTCCATCTGTCTGTAAAACTTAACCTGCCTACTAAACATTTTCCTATAACTTCAACCCTGATTAAGTTGCAATGCTAATACTTGGCATGTAGATATGTCTCAACAAGGCGCAACTGGGGAAGGTCATTTCATCAAGGTCAAGGTCAAAATTTTAACCCTTTGCCCGTTTCTAAAGAATTCTTGTTTAGGGGGCATAGTGTTTCACAAACACATCTTGTTTTTATTGAACTGTTGATGATTCCAATTTTTTATGTTGACATTCCACCCAATATCAAGGGGGGGGGGAATTGTAATAATGACCATGTCAAGGCTACCGCTCTAACCTTGCAGTTTGGGGTAAATCTTTCTATAACATGCTGAAAATGTTTGTATGGTCATAGGGATGATCTCCATTCGCCCATTTGCAGATGACAAAACTTAAGACTGGTCAAAATTGAAAGGAGTTGCAGACGACAATTTGAAGTTTATGAAATTTTAGATTTTTTAACTTTCTAGGCAGAAAACATTTTGAAAAATGAAGAAATTGCTTGTAACAAGCAATTTCTTCATTTTACACAATGTTTTTCCCGTTATTTTTCCTAAAGAATGTCCAAAAGTGTCATTGTGTGGTAATGGGTTTAATAATCGTGGTTCCAATTCTGTCTATACCAGGTGAAAAGCCAACTTCCTTGTTCCACTCAACATATCACTCTTATGGCTCAAGCCTGCTGAAATTGTATGATTGATGCCTTTGGAACATGGTAGCATTTCATCCATTGTCACTGGAAAAGGGGCTTTAGTGACTAATTCATTGATACTGCACTATAGATCATAATTTTCAGCTCAACTGGCTAAAAGCAATAGGGTTATTGACATGGCTTGGTGTCTGTTGTGCGTACAGTAGTCTCTCTGTCTGTAAGTTTTACTGTTAAAATCCTCTCACCAGAGTACTGAACTGAATTCAACCAAATTCACAGAAATGGTCCTTGGGTGACATTTCATCAGATTCCTTCAAAGAATTTTGAGCAGTTTGAGAACATGGCTTAAATGGGTGGAAACATTGTATGTTGAAAGTTTTAAAAAGCCACTCAGAACCAGTGGATAGATTTCAACCAAATTTTGCAGGAGGGATCGTTGTGTGACCCTGAATCAAATTCCTTCAAACTAATTTGATCAGATGAAAATCGTGTCTTTAACCCATTCCCACACATTGACACTCTTTGTCACCCCTCAAGAAACCAATTGAGAAAACATTGTGTAAAATGAAGAAATTTGCTTGAACCAAGCTATTTCTTCATTTTCCATGTTTTCAAAAAAATTGAAAAATTAGAAAATTCACAGGATTCAATTTGTTGTCTGCAACTCTTTTCAATTTGCACTGGTATAAAGCTTTGTCATATGGAAAAGGGTTAATGGGCAGGGCTAATTTCCAAATATTATGAAAACTTTGAAGAAACTTTTTCTCAGAAACCAGTTGATTGATTTAATTCTTATTTCACAGGGATGAGCCTTTGGTGACTTTCTTATTGCCATATATGGTAGACAGCGAAAACTTTTATTTCTCAGATACAAATCAACTTATTTCAACAAAATTATCCTTCAGAGACCCTTTAACAGATTTCCTCAATGAATTTGATTATATTAAAAGCATGGCTTTTTCCTGGTGGGGGGCTAATTTCCAAATATGAAATATATTCTGAGAACTTTAAAATCTTCACCGAATCCTGTGGATGGGGATTTTTAACCAAATTTCACAGGAATGACCCTCAGAATGACTCTTTGTCAGATACCTTCATATAACCTTGGTCAGTTGAAAAACATGGCTTTTATCTCCATGGCATAGAATGGATATTTTAAAAATTTTGTAAATACCTTTTTATTTGAATGAATTCTACATACCTTAACTTGACTATTGTAAAAAAGTGAAACATTTTAAGTGCTTCTGTAGAACTATTTCAAAGAATTCACTGCCCAGATTTATTTGCCAGATATGGCAAAGATAATTCAGTTTATATTGAATTCTGTGGCCGCGGCAATATTGCTTTCGGTAGCATGTCAGACTTATAATCAGCTAGGGTGTTCCAGGTTTGGTCCTGGGTTTGCGGCAAATGTGCTTTCCGACATTTGTGGAGGCTCGGAAAGGATGTAGTTATTGTGTACTTGTGAGAAATACTAGGAATCCATGGTTAGATATATATGAAGTATTGTGCTGTCTTAGAGGCAATGTAATTGTAACTACTCATCTAATCACCCTTTTTGTCCATTATACTTATGAAACATGCCTAAATGTTTGTGTAGTCACCAAAATGACACCTTTATAAAGGATGGTTACTTTAGTAGAATAGATGACACAAGATTGTAAGTGATTTAGCATCCATTTGTTACTCTTGTTTGTAACCGATTACCGTATAATTTCACTTACCGCCCTGAAGAAATATGATTAAGGAAAATTTGAAGCAAGAGGAGCAAATGGCTTGTAACAAGCCTTTTTGCCAAATATTTTCTACCTTACTTTGTGCTTATTTCCAATTTGAGTAGACTTTGCAAAATTTCCTGCAGCTTAATTCTATCAGTTTTTACATTATCTAACATTTGTCTGGTAATTGGTTAATCCATTCCTACACAAGAAAATTTGACAATGGTCCAATAATTGAAAGAAGTTGCAGATGATAATTTAAACTCAATGAAACTTTAGATATTTCATACTCCTGGTTATAAAATATTGTGGAAAATGAAGAAATTGCTTGTTACAAGCAATTTCTTTATTTTACACAATGTTTACCAATTGTTTTTTAAGTGTTGTCAAAAAGCACCATTGTGTGGGATTGGGTTAAAAGTTGTTTTCCTTTGCGATGCTGTCCGGTGATCTTGCGCATCTAAGATAACTTCCATAATGCGCAAGATCACCAGACGCGCAAGATCACCGGACACGCAAGATCACCGGACACGAATGAATCAAGGTGCTACCGTTTTTTGAGAGGCGTAAAACCTCTAATTGTCACGGTTAAAATTCGTTGAATAACTTCACACACTTAATAATGTCACATATGTCTTATTTCTAATCAAAAGACGGGTTTACACGCTGACATAATACGGTAGAAATAGTCATAGTGACATCGTCATTTCTTAAGGATTGACTGCGTTCCGTCTTCGTGTTTTCTAAGATGGAAGATTGATAACAGAATAAGATTACGAAATATTAGATGTTATTGATCTTACAAAATCAATATGACCATGATATTTTATTTTGCCATGGGACGACCTTTTAAAAAGATTATTGGTTCACCGGAAGTTATATCGAACGACTGTAGTGAAGCCGTATCGGAGTGGGTTTTTCTATAATAACGTTTTATTATGGTATATTGCGGTTCACTAAATGTTCTAAAATTAATATTTCTTACAGTATTACCAACGAATTGGCCTATTTTCCTATTAAAATCGACGTTTTGCCCATTCTTAAGAATGGGCAAAGCCTTGATTTTACCATCTGCCCATTCTTAAGAATGGGCATTCTCAAGAATGGGCACGACATATACACGTCGCACATACTAATTTTAGGTTAAAGTAAACTGACTTACTCACAAAGACTTGGAATCAAATTGTCGTTTGGCGTACAAAATGTCGTAAATACAGCCTTTTTAATTGAAAAGACCAATAGCTGGCCCCAACCACATACTCTGATGGCTCTGCCCATTGACTCCAACAGGAAATTTCACTTTAATGTTAACGGCGTTATTTTGCAAAATACATGACCTTGATAAAGGGTCACATGACGATCTTTTCTGTGAAATTTGGTTGAAATCCATCTACTGGTTTCTGAAAGGAAGATTTTCAAAGCTAACACTATATATTTAAATAAGCCCTGCCCATTAAAGCCATGTTTATCATCCGATCAAATTTCCCTGAAGGAATCTGATAAAGGGTCACCCATTGATCACTCCTGTAAAAATTGGTTGAAATCTATCAAACTGGTTTCTGAAGAGTCTTTCAAATGTTTCACCACATGCGGAAAAAATATACGGAAATTAGCTTTGCCTATTAAAGCCATTTTTTTATCCGATCAAATCCTTTAAACGAAACTGGTAAAGGATCACCCAAGGATCGATATGATTGGTTGATTTCTGTAAACTAAAGGTTTACGGACGGACGGACGACGGACACACCGCTTTGACCATAGCTCGCTTGCTTTCAGCCAGTGGAGCTAAAAACAAGAGGGCCGTTGGCCCTGGGGCGCTCACCTGAGATAAAGGCTTATTTTTCTTTCAACAGTCTAATTTCATGTTAAGGTTAGGATTATGAAACAAGTGGGCCACAATTACATATAAAGACTATGAACCTGGGGATCCAAAAGTCTAAATTACAAATTCCAAGGCTTTAGTGCTGATTTGAAAGAAGGAAAAAACTTTTTCCATGGGTTATAATTTCAGAAATAAGAAAGAAGTCTGTGAACTGATGCTTCATGCCTATACATCCCCCCCTGGAGACCCGAGGATCATGATTTTAGCTATTTTGTAAGAGATCAATATACTGTTGCTTCATGCAAAATATCAAGGCTCTACGCCTTCTGGGTCAGGAGAAGAAGATTCTTAAAGAATATTTTGAAATTTCACTTTTGTTGCCATGGCAACCAGAGTTTTAAACGGATTTCAATTCTTTTAGCTAATTTAAAGGGGGACCACCTAAGCAACATTTCTGCCAAATTTGGTTCAAATCGGCCCAGTGGTTTGGGATGAGTTGACATTTAAAAAATCGTTCTTTATTTCTTTATAAAACCCACCCCCTGGGGCTCCGCCCCTCGGATCATGATTTTAGCTATTTTGAAAGAGGTCAATATACTGATGCTTCATGCAAAATATCAAGGCTCTACGCCTTCTGGGTCAGGAGAAGAAGATTCTTAAAGAATATTTTGAAATTTCACTTTTGTTGCCATGGCAACCAGAGTTTTAAACGGATTTCAATTCTTTTAGCTAATTTAAAGGGGGACCACCTAAGCAACATTTCTGCCAAATTTGGTTCAAATCTGCCCAGTGGTTTGGGATGAGTTGACATTTAAAAAATCGTTCTTTATTTCTTTATAAAACCCACCCCCTGGGGCTCCGCCCCTCGGATCATGATTTTAGCTATTTTGAAAGAGGTCAATATACTGATGCTTCATGCAAAATATCAAGGCTCTACGCCTTTTGGGGCTGGAGGAGAAGATTTTTAAAAATTATTTTAAAATTTCACTTTTGTTGCCATGGCAACCAGTGTTTTTAACGGATTTCAATTCTTTTAGCTTTTTTTAAAGGGGGCCACCTAAGGAACATTTCTGCCAAATTTGGTTCAAATTGGCCCAGTGGTTTGGGAGGAGATGTTGTTTAAAGAAATTGTTGACGGACGACGCACGACGGACAAGAGGGGATCACAATAGCCCACTTGAGCACTACGTGCTCAGTTGAGCTAACTAGAATGATTGGTTGGCGACATAAACATTGTTACTACAGCTTAAATAAACTGTAGTAACAACGTCTAAATTGCCAAATCGAGATAAAAACTTTATAAAAGTGACAGCCGATGTTGGAATTCAACTTCCCAGAATGATCGATTTCATTGATTGACTTATTTCTTAATTGACAGACGCGATTGGTCAATTTCTGATTAACAGCGGCGTTCTGTCAATTGATAACTTCAGCGAAATGGTTTGCATATGTTTACTTTGATTGTACGGGGTTCCATCTCATTTTAAACAGTATTGAAATATAAATGTTGGATAATGCTCCTATCTTTGGTTCCCAGTATTATCCCAGCCAGTACAACATCCTGCTACTTCCACTTGAAACATTTAAAAATTCAAAGGTTTTGCAGACGACATGAAGCATAATCATTCAACTGGGAAGCAAATATTGTGGAAAGACAAAATCTCTTCGTTTTCCACAACATTTTCTCAAGAATAAAAACACAGGGATGTAGAAACCAAGGCTCCAATAGGAAAGTGTTGTCTACAGAACACATCATTGACCCCCATGGATCGTCTTGCCGTTTACGAACTCCGTTCCTATCCGTTACTTGAATGGAGTGACGTAACGAAATCAAAGTACCGATGGTAACCAACGGTGTGTAGAAGAACTCACTAATCTGGTTTTGAACCCATAACCGCAGGATTTCAAAAGCTTCTTCTGAGCATAAAGAATGAATCATGATCTAGAGGTGCTCGAGCGTCTGTATCACCACCAGTCTGAATCTACTAACTTTAAGAAATAAGTTTTCAGGACTTCAATATAAAATATGATTCATCATTGCAAAATCCGGAAAATGAATCCTATCCCTTTGATCTTTGAATCTTATCCCTTGGATCTTTGTAACAAGAGGAGAATTTGAAACTTAATTATTTTACACACGTCAAGTAAAGCTATTTAAAATTCATCTATTAATTCAGATGAATGTGTATAAAAAAGGATATTCTTTATCTGATAAGCCGTACCTGCCATGCACAATAATTTTTTTTCAAAGCAAAATTCCATGAACAAGTTATTTGAAAAGAGTCATCTAAGGAACATTCTTGCAAAATTTGGTCCAAATTGGCCCAGTTGTTTACAAGATTTTTTAACTATTTCTCTAAGACCCTGTCAGTCCCTGTCTTTTCATAAATCAGAATTTCACAAACAAGTGTTCAAAAGGGTCACTTTAGGAACATTCCTGTCAAATTTGGTCTTAATCTGCCTGCTGGTTTAAAGAACTATTTTTTTTATTTCTTTAAGTCCGATTACCATGACCTTGGCACGCCAACATTATTTTGAAAATCAAAATTTCACCAAAAGGTTTTGAAAAGGGTCGCCAAAGGAACATTCCGAAAAATTTGGACAAAATTTTCCCAGTTGTAGAGGAAGACAAGATTTTTAAAGAATTATTTCATGATTTCTCTACGTCTGATAAGCACGCCCTGCCATGCCCCTGTTTTTTTATATGTCAAAATTTCACGGATAAGTTTTGAAAAGGGTCACTTAGGAACGTTCCTGTCAAATTTGGTTCAAATCAGTCTCTGGGCCTTACAAGAGGGTCTTTTTAGAAATATCCTGAGCTGTTTTACCTAAATAAGAGATGATAAGGAGAGCTCTTAAGGGACACAAAGAACATTATTTGAACAAGAGACTAAATTGTCACAAAACCAAGTTTTTTATGCCTTCTTCAAAATCCATCAAGAATTGTAGGAGAAGTTATGCAAGCATGGATATTTGCACTCTATATCTCCTGTTTCCATGACGCAGCATTGACAAACAAAATAATGATAATATATTGTTAGGCAGATGAAGATAAATATTTATCAAATACATCAAGAATTGTAGAAGTTGTGCGCACAAGGTAAAGTTAATGGTCAACCAGCTGACTACCCACAAACCAAGCCACCAATCTTACAAAAGCCTTAATTACACCCATGGGACATTATTTTAAGAACTTAAGTAGAGGATCATAAGACAATGTCACATGTAAAATATAGAACTTCTAGGCTTTTTGGCTTTTTAACAAGCAGTTTTTTCATATTTCCTTCTTTGTTTCTATGTCAAATAGCCTGCATCTAGGAGGAGCCAAAATTAGACCCAAGGGTCTAAAACATAGGCAGAGGCTTACCACTCAAAGTCAAATGCAATATTTGAAACTTTTGGCCACATGTTTTCTCACAGTGGTTTTAAAAAGACTTTCAGCCTTTCTGTCGCCATGGCAACCACAATTTTATACCTAAATTATTTTTTTTACCTTTGGTAGAGCTTCATCCAAGAAACATCCCTGCTAAGTATCAGCTTGATTGGTCCAATAGTTTAGGAGAGCATGATTAAAGGAATAGTGAACAGCCAGACATAAAGTGGATGGAAACTGACCCATCGCAATACCTCACCTTGAGCACTTTGTGCTAAGATCAAACTAAAAGCACAAGTGACCAATTATATTATCAAAGTTCTGTGTGGATAAATCATGTAGAAAAAACAAAAACAATTTCACCAAGTTTAAATTATTTGAGCTAGAATTGTACATCATATATCAATTCAAAGGTTTGACCAATCGACCAAATTAAGATCCCAAGTGACCCAATGTTTTACTTTCCTAAGTATAAAACAACCATTTTGACCAAATATCAAGACATCTGAGCCTAAAAACTACATCTAGATTGCACACATACAAGACCAATATCATTCTGATGATTGATTGAATGGGGTTTAACGCCACTTTTAACAGTATTTCAGTCATATCGCGGCAGCTGGAGCACCTAACAGTGGATTCCTGGTATTTCTCACACCAGTACTACCACTACATCCTTTCCTAGCCTCCAGCTGCTATCCCACTTAGGTTTACGATTATCCACCCATTGGTGAGAGACAATTGTCGGAAAGAATATTTGCCGCCTCTGGGGATCGAACCTGTGACACCCATGATTGAAGATTAGGAGTCTGGCGCGCTACCGACTGCGCTATGGCGGCGGCCCTCATTCTGATGAACAAACTGACCAAGTATCAAGATATTAGAGGCAAATATGATGCCTCTAAAGGGCACACAAGCTGTTTTTCAGGCTAGCGACATACTCTTAGACCCCACATGACTGAAAATTGAATACACCCAAGATATCATACAAACAAACATTTTGACCTAATTTGAAGACTTAAAATCAGTTTGGACTGTACAGTGTACACAAAATGTTGACACATGATAGATATCTGGCCATGGACAAAAAACACAGCTACATCACAAATATTCACCTTGAGCATATTGTACTCAGATGAACTTATAATGGAGATAGGTCATGTTTGGTAGTATCTTTAAGTTTGCAGGAGGAAAAATACACCAAGAATTATATCTTGAATATAGATGTTATGCTTTTTGGTTGAGATTTTCCTTTAACCTAGGCAAATGACCTTTACCTTGACACATAACTTCAACCTTGGTTTCTGCATTGAATATGAAATTATAATGTGAAACACCCTGATCTTGTAACCACCTTTTTTTTTAAAGAAATGTGACCTTGATAACGGACCTTGACCTTCTCACAAAACCTTCAACCTTGGTATTGTGTACAATGGAGAAATTGCTTGTTGAGGAGCAACAAAGAGTGTAATTGTGTGGGAATCAGTTAAAAGCCCTATTCGAATGACTACAGAAGTTAGATACAAATCCATTCCCTAAATAGAATCTGTGAAAGGGTTATCTAGGGATCAATCTTGTGAAATATAGTTTAAATTATGATTGTAGTTTAAATTACGATTGTTTCAACTGATCAGAAGATTTGTGGAAAAAGCTCCTCCCATCAAAATTTCTTAAAGGAATCTGAAAAAGGGCCCCAAAGAATCTTCATAAAAAGTTTTGTTGATATCAAACAAATTGAATCTAATAAGTTTTTAAAAAAAAAAAAGTTTTCAGATGCACACATAGCCTCTTACACAATGAGTGACATAGTGTCATAACTATTGACCAATCAAGGCTGTCAATCAAAGTATGAATCCATCAATCAGATTAGACAATTGAACCTGGAGAGAACTTTGAATTCAAACATTGGCTGACATGTTTGTGAATCATTTTGTTTTTTGCGACTTAAGTGTCCTGACTTCATTCTTTTTACGCTGTAGTTACAATGTTTAAGTAACCATTCAATCATTTACCTTACCTTACATGGGACTGGCAATAATTTTTGAGAAATAACGTTTAATATCCAAGCAGAACTTCCTATCAGAGTCAGTGGATCAGGTCAGCAAAGTCTGTGGGTGGGGCCAGCAATCCATCAATAACCTGCCAGTCTTCAGTTGAGCTAATTAATCTAAGGGGCATGGAAAAGCATTATATTGTGGGAAAGGGTTCACAACAAATCTTCTTTTGGCACAATATTTGCTTTTCAAATTGAAATTTATATAACAATATGGATATTTATTAGAAATATCTAGTTAGCATCTCCTTGGGTCATGAACAACATGTGTATACAGTTTCTAGGTCCTACATCAAATTGCTTATGAGTTAGAACACCGAAACTGTTTTCAATCAAAGTTCAATTATTGCGACCTTGACCTTTGACCAATATGACAAAAAAGAGGCCCATATGCCCTTATAGGTCACCTCCTGTTTGGGAGAAGAAGAGTTTTAAAATTTTCACTATATAAGCCCCATGTAAAATTTGTGACGTCTGAGAATGGGCTTATTATGACCCTGGGGATATAATATATACAATATGATAGAGATCCACCAGATGATGCTACATAAGCCTATTTGTTTGAGAGAAGAAGATTTTTAAAGTTTTCACTATGTAAGCCCATGTTAAACTTGTGACATCCAGGAATAAGCTAATTATAATCCTGGGTCCATAATTTTTACAGTCTTGATAGAGGTTCACCAGATGATGGTATATACCAAATATCAAAGCTCTAGGCTTATCTGCTTGAGAGAAGAAGATTTTTTAAGTTTACACTATATAAGCCTATGTTTAACTTGTGACGTCCAGGAATGGATTAATTTTGATCCTGGGGCAATAATTTGTACAGTCGTGATAGAGGTCCACCAGATGAAGCTGTATACCAAATATCAAAAGTTCTAGGCCCTCCTGTTTTGGAGAAGAAGATTTTTAAAGTTTTCACTATATAAGCCCTTTGTTCAACTTATGATGTCCAGGAATGGGCCAATTATGACCCTAGGGCCATAATTTGTACAACCTTGAAAGAGGTCCACCAGATGATGTTATATATCAAATATCGAAGCTCTATGTCCTCCTGTTTTGGGGAAGAAGATTTTTAAATTTTTTACTATATAAGCCCTTTGTACAACTAGTGATGTTCAGGAATACGCTAATAATGATCCTGGGGACAAAGAATATACAATCTTAATAGAAATCCACCAGATAATCCTACATACCAAATATCAAAGCTCTAGGCCCTCTCATTTGGGAGAAGAAGGTTTTTAAAATTTTCACTATATAAGCCTATGTTAAACTTGTGACGTCCAGGAATGGGCTAATTTTGACCATGGGGTTATAATTTATACAATATTGATAGAGCTCTAATAGATGATGCCACATGCCTAAAATCAGAGCTGTAGAACTTTTGATGTACCCTTTCTTGCCCCTAATGGGGCCTCAAGGGGAGATAACTCCATGATATGTACTAATCTGAGGAGCCTTCCCATCAGGACGCTTCCGGCCAAGTTTGGTTGAAATCCGTCCAAAGGGATTTTAGGAAGCAGTCAAAATGTAAAAAGTAAATGCTAGACGCACAACGCATGACGACAGACAGATTTTTTTCTAGTACAAACTTGAAAGTCCTTGCTCTAAAGACTCTAAATACCAAATGTGAATCCAATCTGACAGCCAGTATATGACAAGAAGATTTTCAAAGATGTTCCCTTTCTTGCCCCTTTTTGGCCCCTAATGGCATCAGAATGCTTCCTGCCAAGTTTGGTTGAAATCCGTCCAAGGGATCTTAGGAAGAAGTCGAAAATGTAATAAGTTAATGCTAGACGCACAATGCATGACGATGGACAAAACACAATCACAATAGGTCACCATGACATTCGGTCAGGTGACCTAAAAATTGAAAGGCCATTTAATTGGCTCATGGACAACTTGTGTATAAAGTTTCATCGCCCTATGTCAAATCGCTTATTAGTCAGAGCACAGAAATGGTTTTCAATCAAACTTCAAGTGACCTTGATCTTTGACCTATTTGACCAAAAATAATAGGGCACTTCCTTGGATCATGGGCAACAGTTGAATGAAGTTTCAAGATTTTAGGTCAATTTGTTCTTAAGTTAGAGCATGGAAACTTAAAGGACAATAGAAAGACGGACAGACCATGTTGTAGCTGAATATCTAAGGACAAATGGACTATCTTTGGATCATTTACAATACTATATTGTTTTCTAGTAACTATTGACAATTAAACTAGTGAGAAATTGACTAAAAACGTCTGACAAATAGTAATGAAAATTAATAATGAACAAGACATACCTCTGAAATAATGAGGCTATGAAACTTTTGACAAGACAAAAGCATCTGTCAGCAACAAATGTGATACATAAATCAATATAAGCAAATATTACATACATTGAAAAATAATTGAGAAAAGGATGAATCATCATACTGTTCTCCCTGTAACAAGTGGTGTTTTTTTTCAAAAGTCTTTATCTCATAATTTTTCATTACAATTACATATATTTTCAAATATCTAAGTTAAATTTTAGAGAAAAACATAGAGACAAATGGAGAAATTTCTAGAAATAAGTAATTCATCCTTTACCCACAATGTTTTCAAACATGTAAGATGCTTTAACTTCAAATCTACTATCATAAGCACAACTTCTTCCAATTAGGCATGTCTAAAAACTGGTCATTTGTTCAAGTGTAAACAAATTACCAAGGAAACCCAACTTTTTAGTTTAGAAACATAGTGAGTTGAGAAATTGACTTGCCAGATTCATAAAATTTTCCCTGTTTTCAACAAAATAGTACTTATTTTTCTATTGACAGAAACTTCAAATAATCAATCTTATGTAGTAATTTTGTTGAATGTATAAATTTTGTAGTTTGGTCAAATTAAATCTAACTGACGGATCCAAAGTATCAGTAACAAGATGTGTTTGTGAAACACCATGCCCCCAAAACAGGAATTCTTTAGAAACGGATGATTTTTATTGGGTTTTTTTATGTTTAGGGAAAAGGGTTTAAATTTTGACCTTGAACTTAATTAAATGACTCTCCCCAGTTGCGCCTTGTTGAGACCTATCTACATACCAAATATTAGTATTGTAACTTATTCAGGGTTGAAGTTATAGGAAAATGTTTAGTTGGCAGGTTAAGTTTTGCAGACAGAAAGACAGACAGACGGACACTGTAAAACAATATGACCCCGATCTATCGTTGCGGGGGGCATAAAAATGTCAATAACCCATTACCAGACATAAGAATTTTAGAGTGGTCCAAATTGAAAGGAGTTGCAGATGGTGATAAGTAAAAGTAATGAATTTTTAGATTTGTCAACTTTCTAGGTAGAAAACATTATCTGGAAAATGAATAAATTGCTTTGTTACAAGCAATATCTTCACTTCACACAATGGTTTCCAAACATTTTTCCTGAGGGGCGTCAAAAAGTTATTGAATGGTTATGTTCAGTCTTTATAATTGATGGATCGTTGTGATAAATCAAAATTTAATTAAATGAGTTCATTCCTCAAACGGAAAGTATACTTTGAACTCTGACATCTATGTTAGGCACTGTTTTTGGTTTGGAAACTTAAATGTCTTTCTAATACGTACCCAAGCTTTAGTTTCAATGTGAAGGAAAATAATAAACAATTTGCCATTTCGATGATTCAGTGCAAAACATTTGTAACTGCCTATAAACATAATAGGCAGTTACAACTGTTTCGCGTTGACCCATCGATATTTTGATTATGTTCTTGTAAAGCAAAACAAATCAACAGTGTTTGATAACTGCCATGTAGGAGGTCCGTGGGCAGAGCTAGCTATCCATCAATTTTCTAATAGGCCCAGCTATCCATCAATTTTCTAATAGGCCCAGCAATCCATCAATTTTCTAATAGGCCCAGCTATCCATCAATTTTCTAATATGTCAGCTATCCATCAATTTTCTAATAGGCCCAGCTATCCATCAATTTTCTAATAGGCCCAGCTATTCATCAATTTTCTAATAGGCCCAGCTATCCATCAATTTTCTAATAGGCCCAGCTATCCATCAATTTTCTGATAGGCCCAGCTATCCATCAATTTTCTAATAGGCCCAGCTATCCATCAATTTTCTAATAGGCCCAGCTATCCATCAATTTTCTAATAGGCCCAGCTATCCATCAATTTTCTAATAGGCCCAGCTATCCATCAATTTTCTAATAAGCCCAGCTATCTTTCAATTTTCTCATGGATTCAGTTATGCATCAATTTTTCTCATGCCTCAGTTTTGTTGATAACGCATACCATAAGACTGGTTCTTTTTTCAGTGAAATGTATTGTGGGTTGAGGTCCAAAGTGGTATAAAGAAAATTTGCAAATTAAATATTTGCGGAATGTGAATCTGACAATGTGATCTAAAGGAAGCCATTTCCTCCATCATTATGGTATATCAGTACCTTATATCACAAAAAATGTGGTCAAAAAGGAAAAATACACATAACGAGAATATTTTCCTTTTCTGACACTTTTTTTCTTCTGGTAAAACACTCTCATTTTAATTTACAGTGTTATTTTAGGGCATCACATTTGGTATGATTGGAAAATAAAATTTTCAAATTAAAATGGGTGATACTACATTCTCTGCAAAACTCTGCAAATAATATGTCACCACAAAAAATATACATATTAGACTAAATCTTGTCATGCTGAATTAAATACTCTACAGAATTGTTGTTTAAATCAAAGGAGTGACAGCACTCGAAGCATTAAAGTGTGATAATAATTATTTTGAAAATACACCTCACAAACAAATCTTGCTTTAAATCTTCTAGCAGGTGGTGTAAACTAAGATCAGACTGCACAAATCTGCAAGCTGATTTTTGTCTTTACCTCCGATCAAAATATGAATATCTAATTTTCAGCATGACAAGGGTTAACTGGAAAACAGTTTTCTAAATCCTTAGGATACAAAAAGCATTCCTTTACATTCAATACTTTTGCAACATACAAAAATTTGTTCAATTTGATAACAAGAGACACTTAAGTGCCTGCATTGCTCAACAGGCCTAAATATATTAACCAAGTACCAGAGGACAAAATTTTAGTCTTTTCAAAATTCAACAATTAAAAGTTGATGAAATCTCAAGATTAATATCTTTCTGGGTAAAACACATTACTGATAATGAAGTATAATTTCTTCATTTCCCACAATGTTTTCCAAAGCTTTTTTCCTGATGGGAGGAAAAAATGGGATTGTTTGGGTAAGGGTTAAAGGAATGTGGAAGGAATCACATAAAGAGTCACCTAAGAATCACTCTTATTCAATGTTGCATCCCGGAATTTTAAAGATTTGTTTGAATGGGGTTTTACGCCGCTTTCAACAATCTTTCAGTTATATCGCGGCAGCTGGAGCACCTAACAATGGAATCCTGGTATTTCTCACACCAGTACAACCATTACATCCTTTCCTAGCCTCCAGCTGCTATCCCACATAGGTCTACGTTTATCAACCCATTGGTGAGAGACAAATAGTCGGAAAGGATGAGTGCCGCCGTCGGGGATCGAACCCAGGACCTCTAAAATGACAGTCCAACGGGCTACCAACTACGCTATGACGGCGGCTCAGAATTTCAAAGAGGGGGATCTCCCCAAACAAATTACCACAACGGAGGAGTAAATTTTTGGAGGGGAAGCACTTTAGAAAAATAATCAATACATAGAAGGGATTGGGAGAATCATTGAATTCACTGGTCAAAAATCTATCATCATTTGACCTATTTCTTCAGCCAACAGATGGAAAGCCCATGATGTTACCTAATCTAAGAAATACCATTGAAAATTCTTATTTACTATCAAGACATGATTCTGATAAGTTATTGTACATGATTTCCTCAGGCACTGTAAATCAGTATCCAAGGTTACAAATTACTTAATATATTCCTACTTCACTTTAAATTTAATCCTAGTTTAACCCTTAATAGAACCCTTCAAAATCTAAGACAAGTCCTTTCTTGGAGGAAACATGAAGAACTTTAGATTGAGCGCATTAATCTGGAAGAGGAGGAAAGTAAACGTTTACCGTGCATGCATCAATAGCCTGTTTCCCTGCTTCTACAATAAGACTAAATACAAATTTGTTTACCACCTTGAAAAGTCAAAACGTACAGAAGCTTAGCCAAACTGTTGATAAAATGACTTCAATTTGGTCCCCATTTTTTCCCATACAGTGAATTCTTCTTTTTGTAAGTTATCACACTCGGTTATTGGAAGATTGGCAGATCTGATTTCCTTATATGGTATTGGTAAAAACCTTTTAAGATTTTCTCTTACAAACTTATCAAGGTAGATTCCTGAATAGTTGCATTTGCATCTGGACCACACTATTACAGTATTATCATGTTTATTTTAGCCATTTTCCAAACGACCGATTGCGGCTGTCAATCAACAAATACATTGACCAGTCAAATGATTCATTCATACCAACAAAATTTCACCTTTTATGACCCTCAGGAAAAAAGGTCTTGAAAAGATTGTGGTACATGTATATAAGGAAATACTTCCAACAAGCAACTTATTGAATTATCACAATGTTCCTAACCCAAAGGACAAACATCTTGAGACTAAAAACTGAACCTTTTTTTAAAACTTGATCCAGTCAAACTTAAATGTCTGTGAATGAGATAAAGAATATAAATACAGAAGGACAGACACCACCCCTTGACAACAACCCTTGTAGCCTTCAGCCAGTTGGGCTAAATACAGATACATAATAAGGTATGAATACAAATAATAACAATTATATACTCAGAAAATATGCTTACAGCAAGAAATTTACAATAGTCCTATAATTCACACTTTTGAAATGGTCATATTTATGATCAATTGCCTAAAGAAGAGACTTTATCTCCAGTATAAAAGTACCAATCCTGGTTTAACCCATCCCCACAAAATAACACTTTTGAATGCCCCATAAGAAAAATGCTTTGGAAAATAATTGTGGAAAATGAAGAAATTGCTTGTTACAATTTCTTCATTATCCATAATGTTTTTTAACACAAAATACAAAGATTTTTAAAATTATATCAACTTGAAAATGTTGTCTGCAACTTCTTTCAATTCGGGAAAGTCTAAAAAATAATTGCCGTGAGGTAATGGGTTAACACTGTACAGTAGACTGTGGTTGAGTTTTCCCAATTTGCAGATTCTCTGAAAGAATATTGGTTATTCAACCTTTCTCTAGATATTTTTTTTTGAAAATCCAGACCTGAATCACCTCTGCTGGACCTGAGTGCTTTTCCTGAAACATTTTTAAGCAGGTCCTTTTTTATGAAACAGGTCACATTTAAGTTAAAAGTAATTTTTTTCTGAAAAAGTGATATTCTGGAAACACATGTAATTAAACAATAATGCTGATTAATCTAATTCTAATTCTGTTTATCAAAATTCCTGAATTCCGGCTGGCTGAAAAAATTCCTCCCCATTCTCTACCAACGACAATTTAGTCAGTTAGGAGATATGTTAACAGAGAAACTGACAAAAGAACACCAGTCCTAGTGACAGTCTCATATGATTTGGTTTATATCAGTCTGGCAGTTTCTGAAAAAAAGGATTTTTAAAGACTTCAATATATATCATATTTTGAAATTATTCCAGCACCCAAAAACCCTCTTTTTCAAGGAGCCAAATTCCCATGTTTCATATAGAATGTGATTATTGTTAGTTTTCATGACTTACTGAAAACAAAATTATATTCAAATCATCTCTTAAATGAAAAATCATGACTGCAAAATAATGGATGACAAAATTTCTTTGGAAAGGAAAAACATTTACAGAAGCAATAAAAAGAGGTTTTGTTCAAATGGCATGGTATTCTCATGGTGTACATTTGTATGCAGACATTTTTTCTGTAGCCATTCATAGAGGTTTTTAAAATTTTTTTTAAAAAATGCAAAAACCCGTAATGATAAATTCCTGGTTTTAAAGTTATCTGAACCTAAACCAAATCTCTTCAAGATGCCTTACATCAGACTTTTGAGCAAGAACATTTTTCCCTCAATTTTTGAATTAACAGATGTGGCTGTCAATCAAAGATACAATTAACCAATCTATTCATTCATTTAGACAGGAAGTGAACTTTGACATTTAGGTGAAGCATTTCTAATGTTTTTGTGACTTAAACGTTGTAACTACATTCAAGCTGTAGTTACAATGTTTAGGTCACAAACCAACCATTTTACATTTTTGCAACATGTTTATGGCCATAAAATTAACAAAATAATGCTGTTTAATATTGAAAATGGAACTTTCTGTCAAAGTGAGAGGGTAGGGCCAGCAATCTGTCCAATATTAACTTGTTTCATTGAAATGGACATCCCCTTGATAAGATGGATGAAATAAATTGTAGTCAACCAGAATTTAGAATTATGATCAAATTACTTCGGAAGATTGAAAAATTACAGGGTATTTATATAGCCAGAGCTTGGTGTTAATCCATTACCAGATGACAAAAATTTAGACTGGTCCAAATTTAAAGAAGTTGCAGACAAGAATTTTGGAATTAGAGTTCAGCTTTAGCCCCTGATTTGCTCTACCAGCCTAAATTTACTTATTAAATAAGAGGGCCAAAATGGCCCAAAATCACTCACCTGAGAATGATTTCTCTAAGTCTGACATGGCCAGCCCTGCCAAGCCCACTTTTTTTTGGGGGGGGGGGGGGGATCATAATTTTAGGAACAAGTTTTGAAAAGGGTCACCAAAGGCACATTCCTGCCAAGTTTGGTCCAAATTGTCCCAAAGGTTTAGGAGAAGATTTTTAAAGTTATTCTATGATTTCTCTAAGTCTGATAAGCCCTTCTACACCTAATTTTTTTCCATTTTAAAAGTATATCTAACGGGAGGCAACTTTCTTAAATTCAACAAATATCCGCAATTGAGCAGTAACAAATATTTTCCTTGCATCATTATGTTATCTCTAACTGAAAATTGACAAATCTATTTAAGACTTTTTTAAACAAAATTCTATTAAGGAAACTTATAGTCTCCAAAGGAACATTTCTGTGGAATTTGGGTGAAATCTGTGCAGTACTTTCTGAGGAGAAGATTTTAAAGTAAAAATTAACTGAAACACACACCCATGCACAGACAATGGACACAACACCATGACAATAGCTTCTTGGCTTTCAGCAGGTAGAGCTCAAAGTCATTGTGTTTGGGGTAGAAAACATTGTGGATAATGAAGAAAACGCTTGGAACAAGCAATTTCTTCATTTTCCTTTGTGTAGGAATATGTTTAGTTTGATATACCCAAGTTTGGTATCAAGTAAAAACTTTGATAAGAATACAATGACATTTTTGTATACAAAATTATCAAATCATGAATTTGGATAAAGGAAGAGAAAATTCTTCCTCCATACACAATATTTTGAAACTATTGGTTCACTATCAAGGTTAACCATTTTTTTTCTCTTTTCACACAATCTTTATGTTTCATATCCCTAGATAACTCATAAAGATACTGAATCAATTACAATTCAATTTTTAATGCCCATAATTAACCCATACTCACACCATCACACATTTTGATGCCCATCAAGATAAAAGCATTGAAATATTGTTGAGAATGAAGGAATTGCTTGTTAAAAGCCATTTCTTAATTCTCCAAGATGTTTTCTACCCAAAATGGCAAATATTTTTCAAATTTTATCAATATTAAATTGTTTTCTACAACTTCTTTCAATTTGGACCAGTCTAAAATTTTATCTCCTTGTAATGGGTTAATAATCTTTTATAAAAGCAAAACAATTAGGGATGATAATGAGAAACAAGAGCATAGTATACCAAGGCCTGATGCTTGGCTAGGGAATGCTTGATAATGAAAAACAAGGTGCCAAACTGTCACAAGATATGCCCGTCAAACTGCTTAATATTAACTGGGGGTTTGAATAGAACTGAGGTTATTTTGAATGAATTTTTTTGTCAAACAAAGTATGAAAAACAACAAAGGGCAATAACTCAAAATATACGCTAGGTAGAGTTATGGTTCTTGTACACTGCACTCCCACTTGGTGAGCTCTATCCATCCATGAAGTTTCATGATTCTAGCTATTATACTTTTAGAGATATACTCCAAACAAGATTCAAGTATGAAAAACAACAAAGGGGCAATAACTCAAAAAATAGGATAGGTAGAGTAATGGTTCTTGTACACTGCACTCCCACTTGGTGAGATCTATCCATCAATGAAATATCATGATTCTAGCTATTATACTTTTAGAGATATACTCCGGACAAGATTCAAGTATGAAAAACAACAAAGGGCAATAACTCAAAAAATAGGCTAGGTAGAGTTATGGTTCTTGTGCACTGCACTCCCCCTTGGTGAGATCTATACACCCATGAAGTTTCATGATCCTAGCTATAATACTTTAAGAGATATACTCCGGACAAGATTCAAGTATGAAAAACAACAAAGGGCAATAATTCAAAAAATAGGCCAGGTAGAGTTATGGTTCTTGTGCACTGCACTCCCCCTTGGTGAGATCTATACATCCTTGAAGTTTCATGATTCTAGCTATTATAATTTTAGAGATATACTCCGGACAAGATTCAAGTATGAAAAACAACAAAGGGCAATAACTCAAAAAATAGGCTAGGTAGAGTTATGGTTCTTGTACACTGCACTCCCACTTGGTGAGCTCTATCAATCTATGAAGTTTCATGATTCTAGCTATTATAATTTTAGAGATATACTCCAGACAAGAATCAAGTATGGAAAACAACAAAGGGCAATAACTAAAAAAATAGGCCAGGTAGAGTAATGGTTCTTGTGCACTGCACTCCCCCTTGGTTAGATCTATACACCCATAAAGTTTCATGATCCTAGCTATAATACTTTTAGAGATATACTCCGGACAAGATTTAAGTATGAAAAACAAGAAAGGGCAATAACTCAAAAAATAGGCCAGCTAAAGTTATGGTTCTTGTGCACTACACTCCCCCTTGGTGAGATCTATACACCCATGAAGTTTCATGATCCTAGCTATAATACTTTTAGAGATATACTCTGGACATGATTCAAGTATGAAAAACAACAAAGGGCAATAACTCAAAAAATAGGCTAGGTAGAGTTATGGTTCTTGTGCACTGCACTCCCCCTTGGTGAGATCTATACACCCATGAAGTTTCATGATCCTAGCTATTATAATTTTAGAGATATACTCCGGACGAGATTCAAGTATGAAAAACAACAAAGGGCAATAACTCAAAAAATAGGCTAGGTAGAGTTATGGTTCTTGTACACTGCACTCCCACTTGGTGAGCTCTATCCATCTATGAAGTTTCATGGTTCTAGCTTTTATTCTTTTAGAGATATACTCCGGACAAGATTCAAGTATGAAAAACAACAAAGGGCAATAACCCAAAAAATAGGCCAGGTAGAGTTATGGTTCCTGTGCACTGCACTCCCCCTTGGTGAGATCTATACACCCATGAAGTTTCATGATCCTAGCTATAATACTTTTAGAGATATACTCCGGACAAGATTCAAGTATGAAAAACAACAAAGGGCAATAACTCAAAAAATAGGATAGGTAGAGTTATGGTTCTTGTGCACTGCACTCCCCCTTGGTGAGATCTATACACCCATGAAGTTTCATGATCCTAGCTATAATACTTTTAGAGATATACTCCGGACAAGATTCAAGTTTGAAAACCAACAAAAGGCAATAACTCAAAAAATAGGCTAGGTAGAGTTATGGTTATTGAGCACTGCACTCCGTATTGATGAGAAGAATATAACTGCCAAGTTTAAAGTCAATCGGACTTATAGTGACAGAGTTATGCTCCGGACAAAGAAGTGGACACCGCCGGACAACCGGATGCCCGGACACCACGAGTGATCCCATAATACGTCCCGTCTTCGACGGGCGTATAAAAATGAACTAAACCTATAAACCATAAAATTTTAGACCAGTCCAAACTGAGAGAAGTTGCAGAAGACAATTTTTAGATAATGAAATGTGTTTTTTGTCTTTTGAGGTTGAAATAATTGTGGATAACGGACAAATTGCTTGCATCAAGAAACTTTTGGCAACAAATTGTTTTCAAAGCCTTTTTTCTTGGGGGGGGGGGGGGATCACAAAGCATTATTGTGTGGGAATGAAGAATTTACAACCTCCATCTATAGTCTAGTTGGCTCTTTTATTCGTTACCATTAATTCCCAGTTTAATCCTGTCCAATACAATGACGCTTTTTGACACCCATCAGAAAAACAATTTAGAAAACATTGTGTTAAATTAAGAAATTGCTTGTAAAAAGCAATTTCTTCATTTTGTACAATGTTTTTTTATCCAGAAAGTTGAAAAAATTTAAACTTCATAAATTTTAAAATGTCTGCAACTCCTTTCAGTTTGAACCAGTCTAAAATGTTGTCACCTGGTAATGGGTTAAGGTCAGTATCTCTATGGCTTATGGAGGTATTCTAGATGTTTGCAAGCAGATACCGACAACAAGCTTGCCAAGCTATAGGAATTCCTCAGGTTTCTCTGAAAACAGCTGAGGTAGAAACAGATCTGAGAACTATAATGCTAGCAAGTTATCCTGTATAGCCATGATGAAACTTCATGTGAAAAGATTGGGCAGCTTTAGTGAAGAAGGTCATTTTACACTGCTCACATTCGAACAAGGCTTCCCCATTATGTACACGTTGATGCACCGTCAACTGATACTTTTGTGTAAAAGTGGCGTCACAAACTTCGCATCGGTAAACTTCAGCTTGTATATGAATCTTCAGATGATTTGCTAGCGATCCTTTATTACGAAATTCTGCAAAACATATATCACATCTATCTTTCTTCTCTGGCTCTGCATGTCTCAGGAGGTGATTTTCAAATCTCTTTTTGGTTGTAAGTTCAACATCACAATACGGACATTTATACTCACTATCTCCATTATGTATGTCACGCTTCATGTGCTGTAGGTAACTCAGTCCCTTTATAAATCCAGCTCCACAAATTTCGCATTTAAACCGTTTCTCACTGTTATGCTTACTGAGATGTGTTTTATAACCTTTCTCCGTCAAAAATTTTAAATTACATATCTCACAAGTAAGTGGTTTCTCACCTCGATGCATCATTTCATGTTTTTTCAACAATGTGTTTGTTGTGAATGCTACCTGGCAGTAAGAACATTTGTAGCGCTTGTCACCAGAGTGCATTGCCATGTGCGCTTTCAGTGTACTTTTCTGACTGAAAGCGGCCGGACAGATTGTACATTTATGGGGTTTTAAACCTGCATGTAATTTCATGTGTGCTTTCTTGTTGTTCAGTTTTGTAAACCTAGCTCCACAAAAATCACATACATATTTTTTCTCATCATGATGTGTTTTAAGGCTGCATTTCAAGTTTGCCATATTATTCAAGGTCATATTACAAAAGTTATCATTTTCATTATCTTCAGGTACTTCAGTCTTGACTTTAAATTCCATGGTATCTTCTGTATGGGTTTTTGAATGACAGTGTAGAGATCTTCTGCTTTTAAAAAGTCTAAGACAGATCTCACACTCATACATTGTCATATCAGATACCTGCTTTGGTGCAGGTAATTCTTCCTGATTTATCAGTTTCATGCTTTCTTTTGGTGTTGACATGGGAGTAATTCCACTGCTCTTTAGCTTATTGAAAAATTCAAAAGTGTTGTTAGATTTGATCAATTGAAAAGTATTGGCTATGGCTAATGATTTATTGCCATCTGCTGATGGCTCTTCAATGGAATGGAATGCCTCTAAGGCAGATTTTTTAGTAATGGCATGGTATTTCTTCAAATGCCTCCGCAACTGTTTTCGATCGATGAAAGACTCCCTACAAATCTTACAGACATGTATTTTTCCAACCACTTCTTTGGTTCCCTTACTGGATTCAGTTGTACCAGGGATATATTCTTCATCACTCATGTCTTCTATCTGTATATCCTCAGTATTTTCATCTTCTTCCTGTTTTATTTCAATATCAATATTTATCTCATTTTCATTTGAAATATTGTCTGAATCATTATAAGCAGGCTCATCATCTGAACATACTTCCTGCTTGATTTCCATTTCAGTATCAACAATCAGATTGCGTTGAATAGACATATTGCCTGGATCTTTTTTAGCAAAATTGTTATCTGAACATTCTTTTTGCTTTATTTCCATTTCACAATCAACATTCACACGGTGTTGAATAGAGATATCTCTAGGATCATTTTTAGCAAAACTGTCATGATCATCAGAAAATACTTCTTGCTTTGTTTCCATTTCATTATCAACAATCAGAATGTGTTGAATAGACAAATCAACTGGATCTTTTTTAGCAAAATTGTTATCTGAACATTCCTTTCTCTTGATTTCCATTTCATTGTCAATATTCACAATGTGCTGAATAGAGATATCTCCTGGATCTTTTTTAGCAAAATTGTCATCTGAAAATACTTCTCGCTTTATTTCTGCAAACTCCATTAGTGCAAGTTGTTGGTCGCTTCTACCCAACAGTTCTTCAATATCTGCCATAACTTCTTCTTTGATTTCTTCATCAAAGTCCAATATCTCTGCCATTTTTACTCCTCTGATTTCAGACCAAGAAGATGGTAAACCACATAAGTTTGACTAACTTTGGAGCACCTGAAATAAATATGAAAGGGTCCATCTCAATCATTAATGATATCAACCCTTGTCTGAATAAAATCCTTATTCAGAATGGCATGACAATCATAAGACTAAAAGCACTGGAATGCCATATATAGTGGGCCATTATATTTTGTTAACCAATTTTAGTTATATTTACAACTCTGAAATTAAAGTGTCAAACAGGTGGTTTAGACTAAGATCAGACTTCACATATGTGCAACCTGATCTTAGTCTATACCTCCTGCTAAAGCAGAAATATTCTAGGTTCAGCATGACAAAGCTTACTTTTAAAAACAAGAGGGCAAGTGGTCCTGGGGCACACCTGAGAAAAGGTTCTTTTTCTTAAAGGCCCAATACTAACTGGGTCAGGAGAAGAACTCCTTTAAAATTTAACTAAAATCAACTTATGCTGCCATCATGCCAACCAATGCTTTCAACAGATTTCAAATATTTTAGTAGTAGGGGGAAACCTAAGGTAAATTTCTGCCAATTTTTTTTTGGTTAAAATTAAGTTAAAAGTGTTGCCTTCTTTATTTGATTTTCTATTTAAGGAAAATACCCAGTGGCTCTGAAATTATAGAAATTTCGAAAGAGGTCAATGTAATGATGCTTCATGCAAAATTCTAGATTCTTCAACTTTTGGGTCAGGAAGAGATAATTTAAAAAAAGTAATCTTGTTGTCATAGCAACTGGAGTTTTCAACTGGTCTAATTTTTTTGTTGAAATTGGCTAAGTGGTTTGGAAGATGTTGTTTTAAAAATCTTTCTTTATTTCTATATAAGCTCCTGCTCCCTTTGGCTCTGCCCCTGGGGACCCAAGGGTTATGATTTTAGCAATTCTGAAAGAGGTCAATATACTGATGCTTCATTCAAAATATAAAGACTCTATAGGTTATGGGTCTGGAGGAGAAAACTTTTAAACATTTTTTTTCAAAATTCCAGTTTTGTTTCCATGGCAACCAGAGTTTTCAACAGATTTCAATTCTTTTAGCATTTTTAAAGGGCACCACCCAATAAATTTTTCTGCCAAATTTTCTTGAAATCGGCCAAGTGGTTTGGGAAGAGATGTCGTTTTAAGAATCCTTCTTTATTTCTAAATAAGCCCTATCTCACCTTGGGCTCCGCTGCCTGAGGTTGATGAATTTAGCAATTCTGAAAGAGGTCAATGTACTGATGCTTCATGCAAAATATAAAGACTCTACGCCATCTGGGTCAGAAAATTTTTAAAGATTTTTTTCAAAATTTCAGTTTTGTTTCCATGGCAACCAGAGTTTTCAACAGATTTCAATTCATTTTGCAATTTTCAAAGGCCACCACCCAAGGAACATTTCTGCCAAATTTGGTTGAAATTGGCCCAGCGAATTAGGAGGAGATGTCCTTTTAAAATTGTTTACACAAGAAGGATGAGGCACACTGGACAGAGGACAAACATAATACCACTTTGTGCTCAGGTCAGCTAACTAGAGGCGCTTGAGTGCCTGATTCACACCATCAGCCTGAATTTATCATTCCTGCGAAATTAAGATGAAAGCTATCCTGCAGTTTACAAGAATAAGATTTTCAAAATTTCACTAAATACAATAAATGGACACAAGCCCCCAAATAAAAGCCACAATTTTCATCTGAGCCATATTTTATGAAGGAATCTGACAAAGAGTTACCAAAGGATCATTTTGTGAAATTTTGTTGAAAACTTATAATTGTTAGTAATCTGAGATGATTGTAGGTTTTCACTGTTTACCATATATGGAAATTAGCCCAATCCATTAAAGCAAAGTTTACTGCAAATCAATTCTCTTATTAGCCATCTAATAAGGGGTAACTAAAGATCATTACAGTGAAATTCAGTTGAAATCCATCAATTGGTTTCTGAGAAGATTTTTTTTTGAAGTTTTCACCATATCTGGTAATTAGCACTCCCCATGAAAGCAATGCTTTTAATCCTATTATAATTCTTTAAAGGAATCTGATAACGGGTCACCAAATAATTATTACTGTGAAATTTGGTTGAAATCCATCCACTGGTTTCTGAGAAGAATTTTTCAAAGTTTTCACCATATATGGAAATTAGCCCCACCCATTAAAGCCATGATTTTTATCTAAATCCCCCCCCCCCCCAGTTAAGCTATGTTTTTCATCTGATCAAAATTCTTTGAAAAAATCTGATAAAGGGTTACCCAAGGGTCATTTCTTTGGAATTTGGTTGATTTCCATCCACTGGTTTCTGAGAAGAAGATTTTTAAATGTTCTCCATATATGGAAATTAGCCCCATCCACTAAAGCCATGATTTTTATCTGATCAGAATTGTTTAAGGAATCTGATAAAGGTCACCCAATGATCATTCTGATAAAATTTGTTTAAATCCATCATTTGGTTTCTTAGAAGATGATTTCTAAAGGTTTCACCATATATGGAAATTAGTCCCACCCATTAAAGCCATGTTTTTCATCCGATCTAATTTCTTTGAAGGTACATGTATCAGATAAATGGTCACCTAATGAGCATTCCTGTGAAATTTGGTTGAAATCCATAAATTGGTTTCTGAGAAGATGACTTTTAAAGGTTTCATCATAATGGAAATTAGCCCAAACCATTGAAGCCATATTTTTCATCCGATCAAAATTCTTTGAAGGAATTTGATATAAGGTCACCCAAGATCATTTCTGTGAATAGCTTGCTGGCTTTCAGCCAGTGGAGCTAAAAATGATTAAAAGCTGGCCCCTACCCAATTAGTCTTTTGACCTCGCCCAGTGACTCCGCCCGGAAGTTCCACTTTGATTTTAAACAGCTTAATTAAGCAAAATATATGGCCAGATAAATGTAACAACAAGAGGGCCATTGGTCAAAAAGGGCTCACTTGAGATATTCAAACTAAAGGCGTGGTGACTTTTCATAAGAAGATTTTGAATAACCTTTTCTTCTTTGATTCTATGTAAGTTAGGTGTACTCTGGACAAGTCCGAAAGTAAGATTTTTAACAATTTCCTCTTAACCCTTGTCATGCTGTATATATTACCTTACTGAGTTGCTGTAAAATCAAAGGGCTTAAAGTACTGAAAGAACTTATGGTTCAAAAATCAATATTTCTTTTAGAAATCAATTTCATTTACAACTCTGGCAGGAAAATACAAGCAGGGTGTGAAGACCAAGATCAGACTGCACTTATGCACAGGCTGATCTTTGTCTATACCTCCTGCCAAAACCTGAATATTCCGGGCTCAGCATGACAAGGGTTAATTTCATTGCTTTAATGGATAGTAAGGTTCTCCAGGTTGGATTCAAATATGATCAAATTGGATTCACAAGAACAAAATTTGTTAAAAAACGCTTGGAGATTCGTACATTCTATCAATTTTCTTATGTTTATGGTTTTGAGAATTCTTTTTTAAAGATATTTTCCTTTCTATGTAAAATAGGTCTGCCTGGAGTAGTAGGATTTCTTAGATTGTCTACAATGTTTCTATTCTAAAATAGGGTGTGCCAGGGTGGAGCCAAAATATGACCCAAGAGTCATTACATGAACAACCTTGTATAGGTTCAGTAGGAGGTTCTACGAACCAAACGTCAATGCTCTAAGCTTTCAAATTAAAGAGAAGAAGATTTTTAAAATTTCATCTTTTTTTTGACAGACTCACGATGACATCAGTCACTGATGACTGGGCAACAACATTAGCTTACCTTGGGCAGTTTGTGCTCCAGTGAGCAAATAAGGCAAATGTTATCCTTAACTTTTCAATGGTATATCCTATGTACCATTCAAATTTATACAAATTAATTGCTTAATTCAAATATCTTTACATAAAAGGTCTGTTGGCTGTTAAACTTTCAAATTCATACCCATAATTTGCTCTTTTTGTTGTTCTGACCCCTTCAAAATCAGTTTTGACTATTAGAATTTCATGTTCAATGACTTTAAGTTGATTGAGTCAATGACTCCCCTATTTCATACACCAGTTACTGGCCACAAGTAGTTTTGTAAAAGTTTTGCCATCCATACCAGATTTCTTCATTCTCCACAATGTTTTCTATCCCAAAGTGCAAAGGTTTTAGGGTTTCATTAACTTTAAATTTTTGTCTGCAGCTTCCTTGAATTGGGACTGGTCAAAAATTTTAAAGTGTGGTAATGTTTTGAATAATTGACTGATAATCAACTGATAAAATCTCGCCAGGCAACAAGAACGCATTAGAGAAACTGTCTATTATTGCCATATCAAAATAATTGAAATCTGAGATAGGTCCTCCTAAAGAACATTCCTGCCAAAGATCTTTTATACTTAATGAAAAGATCTCTTTTAAAATATATCATTATTATATATGTTCCACATGATGCAGTGTTACTTGCTATTACATGCATGCCATACAACCTATTAAAGTCTTCATTTTATGCAATTATTTGTCTTAATTCATACTCTTTAAAGATCAGTAGGCTATTTCTAATGAAGAATGCAGATTTTAGTGTTCTAAACTTCAGTTTATAGAAGGATATTTTTTTTACTTTATTGGTAGTCTGTTTTGATCCAGAATGGATTTGAAAATGAGGATAGTGCATCCAGTTGCTGAGTTGGGCTGGGTACAAAAGGCGGTCATGTTGTCATTGTAATAATCGATACAAGGGTTACTTCATCCAAAGAAACTTCACAAGCCATTTCAGTCTTAGTTTATGTAATTAAGATTGAAATTAATTTATGAAAAAGTCTCAATTGATTTGTCGCGTTGATTTCTTAATTGTCCCGTTGCGCTAGACATGTCTCGCAATAAAAAAATAATTCCAAATTCGTGAAAAGAGATCAAAATGGAACTTCTGGTACATATAGTGAATACTGTATGTATCAAAAATTCAACCAAATAATTGGTCTTATACCTGGAAAAGCCCTTTCTTTGAAGTAGAATATGTTGCCCCTCAACAATAATAAAAAAAGAATTAACGGCAGCAAGTTCTAAGGGAAAGAACTCTAACATAAAATTATTGTAGACTGGGAATTTTCCTAATTTGTAGACTAGAATATTTCCCCATCAGAAAAAACCGATTTAAACTTTTCTCAGTTAACCGTGGGTATATTTGACACCTACTAGTTTTTTTCTACTATGAAATCCTAGCACCGGTGTAGTATTTCCTTTTTACTTAAAACGCTTCTCTGTAAGCAATCTGTTTATTGTTTTCTCCCGTTTTCTTAGAGAGGAAGGGGGGGGGGTAGTGATGTTGAAAAGGCGAATGAACTCGGCTTTTTGCATAATCGAGTTACTAACTGTATAACATTTTTTTGTTCCCTTAAACTTTACATTTCTCCCATAGAAATAGATTGAAAAGTCCCATTTTCGGAGAAAATAGGGCATTTTTGCCCAAATCCTGACAAAATCCTTAACCCTACTATATCTCGAGCGCGGAATGAACTCAGAATGCAGAATCACGGGCCAACCTACCCCATTTTTACCAAATTGCCTTGAATATGTTTTGGAATCCACATATGGCCCCATCTCGCCGGAATGACTCTCCCGCTAATATGAGTAATCAAACTTGGTTGTTTTTTTTTAAAGCAGTCTAAAAAATGTATGCCTACCTTGTTAAGCGTTACATGTTGACATGGTAAAACATTTTTTTCTACACCATCTTTTACGCCGGACAAATCCGGAAATGACGGAGGAAGTGACGTAGCACGACAACGTTCGGTTTGACGCAATATTGGATGGCTTTATCTTGAATGTTTTAGCGCCAAAAATATAAACTCTTCGGTCTGAAAAATGATTACCTACTTTCACCATTTCACCATTGTGATGGATACTGGTTAAAAGTTTTCTTTTCACTATGATGCTAGCGTGTCACAAATGGGTTAGTGTGAAGTCAATGAAAAATCTATCGATAGCATTAGAAAGAACAATCGTCACAATCCGTAACTGATGAGTAAAATATGTGACGTTGAATCACCACAAGTATCAGAATTCTGAAAGTTTCAACACTTTGAATTTAACCTTGTTAGCTCATCAAATTCTAGTCTGGTCGAAATTTAAAGAGTAACAGACGACAATCTTAAGTTGACAAATCTTTTGTCGTTTGGGATACTAAACATTTGGGGAAATAAAGAAACTATTCGTGTGTGGGAAAGGGTTCAGCCTGTTCACTCATCAAATTTTAGTCTGGTCCAAATTCAAAGAAGAGCAGACGACAAATTTATGTTGACAAAAAAAAAAAAAAAAAAAAAAAAAAAGAAAAATGGTTTGTCTTTTGGGGTATTTAACAATTGGAGAAATGAAGAAATTATTCGTGTGTGGGAAATGGTTCAGCTTATTAACACATCAAATTTTAGTCTAGTCCAAATTAAAGGAGTAGCAGACGAAAGAACCTACCAAAACAGGGTCTTTTATTCATACAAAAATCGTCCTTAGGAAAAAAATCTTATATAGCAGAAAATTACATCTCGGTGAAATGAACGTATCCAGGCAGCGTAAGATCGTCATATTACTCGCCTAAAACGACCAATTTAAGAGATGAAGTGAATATTTGTTTCATAAAAAAAAACTGACGACGTACGAGTGTGATTAGTTCTTTCTTTTCATAACTCCATGAAACCAAAAATATTCTCTTTATTTCTTATAATGCAGTGACAACAATCACGTGAAAACAGCAACAACAACAATCACCACCACCAACACCAACACCACCAACAACAACAAAACTACCAATTTTTATGGAATTATTTTATACGCAAGCGTACATAATAGCTGCATGTTCAAAATTTTGTTCACGGAGGCATGAATAATATTTTTTTGCCAGTCAGAACTCTCGTTTTTAATAGACGAAATCAACAATTAAATTATACGAACTTTCATAGCGCTAACCAGAGATAAAAGATAGTATAGACAAAAGTAATATATATTTAAACTAGAGGCCCTTGAACGCCTGTACCGCTCCACTACAATGGATCTGACAAAGGGTCACCAAAGAATCATTCCTGTAAGTTTTTGTTGAAATCTGTCGACTTATTTCTGCGAAGAAGATTTTCAAAGCTTTCGCCATATATGAGGGGGGGGGGGGGAAGAGGGATATGAGCCCCGCACATTTAAGCTAAGTTTCCCAACCGATCAAAATTCTTTGAGAGAACCTGATAAAGGTCCATCCAAGGAACATTTCTGTGAAGTTTTGTTGAAAACTATCAAATGGTTTTTGAGAAGATTTCTATAGCTTTCACCATATATGGAAATATACACCCACTTATTTAAGCCATGTTTATCATTCCATTATCATTTTTCAAGAAATCTGAATCTGTGAAATTTGGTTAAACTTTTTTCAACTGTATTCTGAGAAGAAGGTTTTTAAAAGTTTTACCATACATGGAAATTAGCCCCGCCCATTTAAGCCACGTGTTTTCCATCCGATCAAAATTCTTTGAAGGAAATTGATGAAGGGTCACCCGAGGACCATTTCTGTGAAATTTGGTTCAATTCTGTTGAGTGCTATCTAAAGAGAAAATTTTTAAAGTAAAAGATTACGGACGCACGCACGCACGAAGGACACAACGCCACGACAAGCTCGCTGGCTTTCAGCCAGAGGAGCTAAAAACAGGCTAGCTGTTTTCTATAAGACAAGCTAGTTTTGACCGAATCTAGAATCTTCCTATCTACCCTTGAAGATTCTTTGTCTCATACCCCCCCCCCTCCCACACACACATACATTTGAAGTTTCACGTCCTTAAATACCACCCCACTAACTTTACATGATTGTACACCAAGCTTCGTTTTATGAGGAAGTCGAATTATACGTGCCGTTACTGAGTCAAGTTTCAATTTGTGTAGTGAAATCGTTCATTTTTTATGTACAGTCGTTAAGCAGAGTGATGATATACTTATTTGATCGTGAGCCGGACAGAATTGACCGATCGCGATTGTCAATAAAAGAACCAATCGACCTATCAAATCCTTCATTTAGACCGGAAGTGAACGTTGACATTGGCCGACATTTATGTGAAGCTTATTTTTAATTTGCGACTTAAACGCCGTAACAACAGCTTATTCGAGCTGTAGTTACGACGTTTAGGTTGCCAACCAACAATTCTACTTTTCTTTTACATGTTACTGGCAATAAAAAATTGAAAAAGGACACGGTTTAATATCTGAGTCGAACTTCTGTTTGTACCATATGGCGTCAGTAACCAGCGCAGTCAGTAGGCGGGGAAATAGGACAGATTGATATAATATCTGATAGTTATAACTTCAACTTGTGTCAATTTAATTTATGTTTTACACATATAAACATGGGTACGTTCTTATAGATAAACTACCGGTGTTTTTGCAAAGTTTCACTTCTTACGAACCGCCTAAGAACGGTATGTAGAAAGTGTCTTCGTAAATAAACACCGTCACATCCCGTAAAGTGCAAGGCCACCTGGGTTTGCTCTTATCTCAGGAGGTAAATTTAATATTACCAAACATCCCAGTACCTTAACCCATTCCCTAACGACACAATTTTAAAATGGTCCAAAGAGGATGTATACGACAAAACAAAGTAAGTTTTAATTTAAAGAATAAATACCATAAAAGGTACAAAACATTGCGAGTAAAGAAGAAATTACTTGATACAAGCAATTTCTCCTTTTCTTGCAATGTTTTTCTAAAGCAGTTTTCTTCAGAGCGTAAAAAGGCGGGATTATGTTGAAACGGGTTAATTCTATGTAAAACGTCCAACTTTAACTGAAGGAAACTTGGATTGATGAAAGATTTTTTTTTCAATTTAAATCTCATTAAGACTAAGACACCAAAAACAATCTAACAGTGAGATAATGTTTCCTTTTAGCATCACTACATTAGAATTACGTTATATGCAGCTGAAATGTTACTATTTTTACAAAGTCATGTTTCAACGATTAATCTGCCAGAGGGTAACCAGTGACTTCTTCTGTAGGTGAAGAACAAGTTTATCGTTAAGAAAGATCCTCTCTCTTTGGGAGTAGGCAATGTAATGTAGGTCTATAAATTCGCCGTTTTCTTAAGTGGTTCTTATCGATCAATCAATCAATAAACCAGTCAGTCAACCAATCAATCAATAAACCAGTCAGTTAACTAATCAATCAATAAACCAGTCAGTCAACCAATCAATCAATAAACCAGTCAGTCAACCAATCAATCATTATACCAGTCAGTCAACCAATCAATCAATAAACCAGTCAGTGGGTCAACAAACCAGCAGGGTCAGATCTGATCGGGCCAATTCAGGCCATATCAAATTAAGTCGGGTCAGGTTATGACAGGCCAGAACAATAAAGGGCAGACCAGAACTCAGTCCAGGGTTTTCCTTGTGATTAAATAGTATAGACGCCATTTTTTTTCGTTCTAGTTTAACGCTGCATTTCACTCATATCGCGGCGACTGGAGCGCCAACAATGGATTCAGGGTTATCATACTCCAGTACATCCTTTCCCTAGCATCCAGCTGCTATCCCACTTAGGCTTACAATTATCCACCCATAAGTGAGAGACAAATGTCGGAAAGATTATGTGCCGCCGAGCATCGAACCCATGACAGCTCATGATTATATAAACCCCTGAAATTTTCCTCTCCTCCGGGGGAACCAACCCGCCTATCCCCCCGGATCTGATTCCGGATCCTACGTGTTGCTCGGGGGGGAGGAAAGGTACTTTTTACCCTCGGGCTCGGTACTGAACCACTTCACGAGCGGCTATGGTATAGGACTATGCAGGTAATGGTTTATGATATGTCATGTGGAGTTTGTCCCTATGGTCCAATATTGTTCTGCTTGGTTTAAAACTACTTTATTTAATAGCATAGCTTTGTTGTAAACTTGGCTGTCTTATTACTTTTTTGTTATTTATCGGTATCAATGATCGATTACAAAATACCCATACACCGAGTTGATAAGCTTTATGGTTTATGATATAGAATCGATGTCTAAAATTGCCAGAAAAAGCCTACAAAAACAACCCATAAACTTGTTTTTATTACCTCCCTTTATACTTTCTTGACGGGTCATCTTCGTCCTATGTACAATGGTAATTTAGTACCATGAATATGTATATAGTTCCTCTTTAACCCATTCCCACTCAATGACACCACACGAAAAAAGGCTTTGAAAAACATTGTGGAAAATGAAGAAATTGCTTGTTACTTCTTTCAATTTGAAGTAGATCTAGTCTAACTTTTGCCGTCTTGAATTGGAAAATAAAATTTGAAGGATGTGAAGCTTGGTGTAGGATTATGAGTTAAAGTATTCAAGTATGCGAGAGAGCGTTATTCAAGGGCCACAATAAGTTACGATTCTTCGTGAAAATAAGGGGAAGCCCTGTCATAACGACACATATGTCTCTCATTGAATAATTGTCAGATCGGTGACCCCGCCCACTGACTCCGACAGAAATTTCCACTTAGATAATACACGACGTTATTTTGCAAAACCTATGTCCATTAAGCAATCCCACACAAGCCATTCTTTTTACGCCATCCACGAAAAATTCTCGGGAAACATTGTGGAAAATAAATTCATTGCTTATTACTAATTTTTTCCCATTATCCACGATGTTTTTTATTCAAAAAGACTTAAATTTTAGAATAGCACAAAATTGAGATTGTCGTCTGCAGCTTCTTTCAATTTAGACGAGTCTAAAAATTTGATGTGGACATGGGTTAATATGTAACCAAAAATTAAAATTGTTGGTTGGCGACCTAATTGTCGTAACTGTAGTTTGAGTAAGCTAAAGTTACGGCGTTTATATCGCCAATCCAACAGCAATGCTTAACGTAAATGTTGGCAAATGTTGAATGTCAAATTTCACTACCGGTTTAGATGAATTATTTGATTGGTCACTTGATTCTTTGGTCGCAATCAGTCATTTACTATGACCGAAGTGTACTATGGAAGGTGTCAATGGTGTATTTCAAAAGAACAACTAGGCAAGTTGCCACATTAGGCACTGAGACAATGTTTCCTTCAACATATTTGGCTATAGTTTGATACATATACCCACTAAAACCTATCAGAGAACATTTTATTTTCATCGTAGATAACTTATTTTATGTTATTTTTCTGAAAACGATATTTCGTTATATACATAATTATGTCGTCCTATCTTTCAAGTTTCAGCGTAAATCAAATTAAAGGAGATGATTTGTTCGTACATGTAGTTTGAAACAACCAAAATGTCAAAACTAAAACTGGTGGATGGGTGATATTCAATGAACTTGCATTTGTTGAAAAAATTAAAGAAATTTTCGTTTATCATCTATAGATTAAATGTAGAACTCAAATACATTTTCAGAAAGTAATCTTTAAAACAACAATTGTAGAAATTTCATGATCACGAAATTTTTAAAGGTCCTCAACAAATTCTGGTTCTTTTGGCCTTTGAGGAAATTATCAGTGTATTCGTCGATGGGAACAGGATAAATTTTATGCTGACGTACACGGCGTTGATTTGACTATCGCTTTCTGATTACTTTTTTTATAATCGCATGGTATATGGTATTTCAATACATTACAGAAATTGTAGATAACTCCTTCAAAAGCAATCTATTTAAACTATTCCAACCCTTCTCAGCTTTTAAGCATCTTAAGAAAAAAACTTTGGAAAACATTGTGGGTAATGAAGAATTGCTCGTAACAAGCTATTTCTACAATATGCACATTGTTTTCTACCCAACAAGACAAAGATTTTCTAAATTTCACAAACATGAAATTATTTAGATTTGAACTAGATTAAGATTTTGTTATGCTGTAATGGCTTAATTCCTGGGTTACTTTAACCTTGTTTATTTATCATGATAACCCCCGAGAAAGAATTTACAAAACCAAACCATGCTTTGCTAGCTTACAGTATACTTTCAGTACTTCGAGTGAGAGTTTTTATCCGTTACTCTTCAACGAAATATCACATCATTACTGACATAATTATTGTGAAATGCTGCGTTGACAAATCTGGTCAGACTTTGTTGTAACCTTATTGAACAAACGCAAGATCGTACCGTCATGACTTCATGTACGCTAGTTCGGGCACCGGCCTATTCGAATCATTTCTAGTTCTGCTTATTTGTATTAAAACAAGAGCCGCCAGATACGGAATATAGTACTATCACAAAAAGAATAAAGTAAACATGGAGCATGGTTCGGACGGACTGACAGCTGAAGCGGCGGCTATATGCTCGACCTACTCCAAACATTTTTAATGTTAATGTTCGACCTTGAGCTGTGAACTTGACCTTAGAGCTATCATATTTTTTTCGAGGGCACATCTATTAATGAAGGAGAACAATTGCGCAAAGTTATTTCGCAATATATCACAATTGAAGGAGCTATTGGTCGAAGTCGAGGCGGACGGAAAGACTGGCGGAAGGACTGACGGAAGGGCTGTCAGGCATGCCAGCGGCTATATGCTGGCCCTTAGGAGAGCATAAAAATGGGGGGGGGGGTGCGTAAATATTTACACGCTCTAAAAATATCGATAACAGATTGACACCTGGAGCATCCAAATCACAGTAATAGTGTGTGAACAATAACATTCAGGTGGATTGTTCATTTATTCTGTTCAACTCCTCAGCGCGTCTCAAATTATAGTTAACAATTATAATCCACCACCAAGAATCTATATGCAGGGCCCGAATTCGGCGATGTTATCTTCAGTTGATCAAGCAGCTGTGAGGGCCGACACTGTTGCACTCTCTATTTTGACGTAAAGCATAGAGTTTTGCGGTTCAAAACAATGATCGCTGTCAATTAAATATATCGACAGACCAATTAACCCATTACAACTCAATCCCTGCTTTTTACGCCTCTCAAGAAAAAAGCTTATGAAAACATTGTGGAAAATGAAGAAATTGCTTGTATCAAGCAATTTCTTCATTATCCACAATGTTTTCTACCCAAAATGATGAAAGAGTTTAAAATTCTTTCAACTTGAAATTGTCATCTGCAGCTTCTTTCAATTTGGACCAGTCTAAAATTTTGCTGTGTGGGAATTGGTTAAGTCATTTATTTAGACTGGAAGTTGACTTTAAACTCTGACGTTAAGGTAAAGCTTTTATGTTGGTTTTGCAACCTAAATTTTTTAGCTACAATTTATTCAAGTCGTAGTTTCGACGTTTAGATCGCAAACCAACCATTTCATATTCTGTAATTTATCATTGATCTGCAAAATAACGTCTTTTATTATCTAATTCGAACTTTCTATCGGAGGTCATGGAGCTAGCGATTCGTCAATTTACGGTCATATGGTTTCTAACTTAGAACCACAACGTATATATATCAGCCTGATCTAATTTAAAGCTGCAATCCATTTACGCGCTTCCAAATTCTGGTCTTTCATAGCTCTGGTGAATCTAATAAATAGAGATTTACTGCCTCAGTATCAAGCGAAGCCTTAATTTCTCTGATAATTGATAAAAACATACTAACGTCAATGGTGGCAGTGCTACATGATATGATATAAAGAAAGGGTGAGATAATCAGTGTACTCAACTAGGTGTATTGCCCGTTATTTTGTTTTTCAAGTTTCTGTATTATTTGGCGATAATTAAAATATATACATGAATAGATAATAAGACAGATACAACTTTTGTCTTTCCTTAAAAAGCAAATAAACTCCCACACCCACACACATATATAGGTGATCCGTCGAACATAAAGGGAAACACCTGTAAATTAGACAAGATCTAGCACATGTCAATTAAAGAAACGGGAAATTCTTCTTTGATGACGTTACAGTGTCTAACCATTGCGACACCACTAAGAAAAATGTTTGGATAACATTGTCGAAAATGAACAAAAAGCTTTTTTCAAGCAATTTCGACATTATCCAGAATATTTTCTACCCCATAATATCGATTAAAAAAAAGATCTTCAACTAATTATTTCATCTGCACGGTCTTTAAATTTGGACCAACCTTAAATTTTGTCGCCTGATAATGTGTTAATTAAAAAAGAAAATAGATTTTGTCTTTTTTTACGATACTTAATTCTTGAATAAGAAAGAGAGTTTATTTAAAACTTGAAAGATCTAATTTAAAAAAAAAAAAAAAATGATTTCGGTTGGCTTTCCTGGAGAACGGATGATCAAATTTAGAATAATGAGGGATTCAGAATTTACATAGACAGAGCGGATTCTGTTTTAGTCAGACTGCACAATCCGATCTACACAGTCTGACCAGAAAGATACTTGCCATACTTCTCATGACGTCTCTTTCACTATACTGGGCACATTTCAATTAGGCGTTAGAGAAGTGAGATTATGCACGTTTGCATCTGAGTCTAAGATTGGTTGTAATCGCATAACTTGTTGCAGAGGCGCAAGAGACACCGGAGAGATTTTTGATATTTTAGTGAAAATGTTTGACATAGTCTAGACTACTTATTTTAGCCTTTACCTCCCAAAACGCTCCCCGATTCTCAAAATGGGACTGTACAAAAATACTCTAATACTTCTATCTTTATGATCAACATAAGCCCTATGTAGTGGTTCTGGGATGTTACACAGAGAAAGAAAATCATCATACATCATCTTGTACTAATACAAAATGCATACTTCTTTAAAAGTTTGTTTACTGATTCACCTAACTACGAAACCCAAATATGCAATTTATTCAAATCATTTCGTAATTATGATAAACTATTTCGTATTACGAAAAATTATTTCGTAATTACGAAAAACTATTTCTTAAGAACGAAATACTCTGTCTTGGTTACTATTGCATTATGATTTTTACCGGCATTCTATTGATTTCAACAATATCAATACGTCATATGTGCTTATTGGTGGAAAATAACCTCATCTAAGTCTTAAGTCTTTTAAGATGTTTAATATCTTTTAACTCATTACTACGCAGCAAAATTTTAGACTGGTCCAAATTCAAAAGTAATTATAAACAACAATTTTAAGTTGATGAAATTACTTTTTTTCTTTCTGAGAAAAAGCTGCTACAAGCAAATCTTTTTATCCACGTTGTTTTCCAAAGCTTTTACATGTTTGGTATAAATGAGATGTGTAGGAATAGATTAAGTTACCAGGATATGCACGAGTGCAGATGGAATGGATTATTCTACCAGGCACACTTTGGATATATACAGAATTATATGTCATTGGAACTTGTTAAAATGGTCTCATTTGAACAATTCTAACGAATACCAAGAACATAGGAATGATATCAAACTAACTTACGGTAATGCAACTATTTTCATAGTTCTAGAATATTGTCGCTTACTGGAAATATTCGCTAAATAGAGTTGGTCGCTCAGGCAAGATCAACTGTATTCATTCATTCAAGTTATATTGTGGTGAAAGTAGTAGGCTAATAGATTTGTTTCGGAACGTTCATCTTAGTTTTTTTGTCGTAACTGACAGATGAAATGCATTCGAACCCTTACCTACAATTTGTTGGGCTTGAACTCTGTAAGTACGTGTCTTGCAAAAATACACAAGCATTCGATAGGTTTTGGAACTGCCGAGTCGAGCGCATCGAGAACTTATGCTCCCTTCTCTGTTGTTCCTCTCAAAGTTCTATCTCCCTGTGAAGAATTGGAATGACACGAGCATCACCGAAAGATGCCTGTCACTCAGCTGCTGGTTGCTGCATAGCTGATAAAGAAATATTCGATAACATGTCAAATATCAACAGGACGACGTCACTGAAGAAACTGTTGAAGAGACTTTGACAAAACATTGTTTTTTTTTGTTTGTTACAACCGAGCTGAACATAATAAACTCCGTTTATAAATTATGCATTTGACTGAAGAACATATTTATTGTTATTTATTGTTAGCATCTAACATGTTCGTGAAGTTGGCAGAGTAGTAGACTGGCAAACTGGCTGAGTGAAATTAGCAGACGGACAGTGTAGCAGCCTGGCAGAGTGAAATTAGCAGATTGGCAGAGTAGCAGACTGGCAGACTGTAGGAACGGACCTTCATTAACATGAAATTGGAGTTCTTTTTTGTGCTAATTGGGCCTTGAATTAGTTGAAAATAGTTTTTGAGTGGATGTGTGACTCCTGATAATGTCTCACTCTTTTCTATAGTAATATATTTCCCATAACTAGAGCCCTTTTCATATTAAAAGCGTTGATTTGAAATTATTTCCCGCTGTTTCAGTAGTATAACCTGCCAGTTTGTCGGTATTTGTTGTTGTTTAATTATGTCAACTGTTTTACAGCTGCTGTACTGAAAATACCAACATGCACTAGCACAATTGCAGTCTGTCAGACTGGAAGAGAAGCAGCCTGGCAGTGTGTATTTAGCAGACTGGCAAACTGGCTGAGTGAAGTTAGCAGAGTAGCAGACTGGCAGAGTGAAGTTAGCAGACAGACAGAGTAGCTTGAATTCGTTGAAAATAGTTTTTGAGTGAAAGTTTGGCTCCGGATAATGTTTCACTTTTAACAATAGTAATATATTTCCCATAACTAGAGCCCTTAAAGCCAACAAGGTCTTATTAAAAGTTTGATTTAGAATTGTTTCCCGCTGCTTAAGTAGGATATCCTGCCAAATGAGATTCAGATATTGTTGTTGTCTAAGTCAGCTGGTCTTCTGAAAATACCAACAGGCACTTGCAGACTGTCAGAGTAGCAGCCTGGTAGAGTGAAGTTAGCAGACTGGCAGAGTAGCTGACTGACAGAGTAGCACACTCATAGAGTGGAGTTAGCAGACTGGTAGAGACACAGACTGGTAGACTGAGAGAACAGACCTTCATTAACATGAAATTGGAGTTCTTTTTTATGCTAATTGGGCTTTGAGTTCCTTGAAAATAATTTTTGAGTGAAAGTGTGGCTCCGGATAATGTATCACATTTTACAATAGTAATATATTTCCCTTAAATAGACACCTCTACAGCGATTTATGTTTTATTTAAAGCGTTTGAATTGAAATTGTCTCAACTGATTGAGAGTAGGGCAGTAAAACAGTTGACATAATTAAACAACAACAACCGACAAACCGGCAGGCAATCATACTGAAACAGCGTGAAACAATTGACCTGCAAAAGAGGTAGTTCATGTTGGTATTTTCAGTAGACCAGCTGAATGAGACCGCGGCAGTAAAACAATTGAAATACTTTAACTATAACAACAACAACCGACAAACACCCTGGATATCCTACTGAAACTGCGGGAAACAATTTAAAATCATGTTAAACGTGTAAATAAGACCTTGATCGCTATAAAGGGACGTTCTCCAAGTCAGCTAGTATGCTCCTCCGCCAGTCTGCTAAATTCACTCTGTCAGTCTGCTACTCTGCCAGTCAACAAGTCTGCTAACTTCACTCTGCCAGGCTGCTACTCTACCAAGCTGCTACTCTTCCAGTCTGATAGACTGCAATTGTGCTAGTGCATGTTTTTATTTTTTAGGTAGACAGGCAAACCGAAACTGTGGCAGTTAACAGTTGACATAATTAAACTACAACAACAATCGATAAACTGGCAGGATATCCTACTGAAACAGTGGGAAACAATTTCAAATCAAACGCTTTTTAATAAGACATTGATCGCTATAAAGGACTCTAGATATGGGAGTTATATTACTATTGTAAAAATTGAGAAATTATCCGGAGCCGCACTTTCACTCAAAAACTATTTTTAAAAAATTCAAAACCAAATTAGCATAAAAAAGAACTCAGATTTCATGTTAATGAACGTGCGTTCTTTCAGTCTGCCAGTCTGCTACTCTGCCAGTCTGTTTACTTCACTCTGACAGTCCACTACTCTGCCAGTTTGCTACTCTGCCAGTCTGCCAGTATGCTAACTTAACTCAGCCAGGCTGTTACTCTGCCAGTCAGAAAGACTGCAAGTGTGCAAGTGCCTGTTGTTATTTTCAGTAGACCTCTTGACTGAGATACCGAGACAGTAAAGCATTTGACAAAATTAAAACAACAACAACAACAACAACAACAACAAACGACAAACTGACAGGATATCCCACTGAAAAAGCGGGAAACAATTTCAAATCAAACGCTTTTAATAAGACCTTGATCGCTATGAAGGTCGTTTTTTCAGTCTGCTAGTCCGGTACTCTGCCAATCTGCTACTCTGCCAGTCTGCTTACTCCATTCTGCCAGGCTGCTACTCTGCCAGTCTAACATACTGGCAGAGTGTGCTAGTACATGTTGATATTTTCAGTAGACCAGCTAACCGAAATCGTAGCAGTAAAACAGTTGGCATGATTAAACTACAACAACAACCGACAAACTGACAGGATATCCTACTGAAACAGTGGGAAACAATTTCAAATAAAACGTTTTTAGTAAGACCTTGATCGCTTTAAAGGGCTCTAGTTATGGGAAATAAATTACTATAGTAAAAAGTGAGAAATTATCCGGAGCCACACTATCGCTCAAAAACGACTGCCTCGATGGTGGAGTGGTATAGGTGCTTGACTCGTGATCTGAAGGTCACGGGTTCGGGCCTCACCGTCACCGGGTGTGTTCATGGGCAAGACACTTAATAGTCAGCTCTAGTCTTCTCAGCTTACGATTGGGTAGCAGTTGGTTTAAATCACTGCCTCTCGTTCAGGGACGTGAACACATCTGGGTTGTGAGTGTTCGAGAACATCTCTATAAGCCAAAGGCTTTCGTCGCAATCGAACTAAAATGAATTAGTATAAACTGAACTAACACAAAAACTATTTTCAACAAATTCAAAGCCATATTAGCATAAAAAGAACTCCAATTTCACATTAATGAAGGTGCGTTTTCTCACTCTGCCAGTCTGCTACTCTGCCAGTCTGCTACTTTACCAGTCTGCCATTCTGCTAACTTCACTCTGCCAGGCTACTTCTCTGCCAGTCTGACAGACTGCAATTGTGCTAGTGATGTTGTTATTTTCAGTAGATCAGCTGACTGGGACCACGGCAGTAAAACAGTTGACATAATTAAACAACAACAACAACTGGCAGAAAATCCTACTGAAACAGCGGGAAAGAAATTCAAATCAAGCCCTTTAAATAAGACTTTGATCGGTATTAAGGGCTCTAGTTATGGGAGATATATTACTAATGTATAAAGTATGAAATTATCCGGTCCCACACTTTCACTTAAAAAATATTTTCAACGAATTCAATGCGCAATAAGCATAAAAATGAACTTCAATTTCATGTTAATGAAGGTGCGTTTTCTGAGTCTTCCAGTCTGCTACTCTGCCAGTCTGCTAACTTCAGTCTTCTACTCTGACAGTCTGCTACTTTGCTGGTCTGCTAACTTCACTCTGCCAGTCTGCCAGTCTGCTACTCTGCCAACTTCACGACAGCCTCTTGGTAGGTCGGAATTTCCAGATTTAGTATTCCCTCATTCATTAATAATGAAAGCCTTTCGAATCCTCATTCTGATATATATGGAATTTACACTGCTTTTTAGTCGTTATAATAAATATATACATATACAATAATTAGCCTGAATTTTTTACGTTGTAGAAACTGAATGTAGCGGACCAAAAAATAGCACATAGTAGATATTTTGCGTTATACAATTCTAAATGATATATCGTTAGGTGAATTTATCAACTCAATTATCATATCATTTATCGACTGAGAATTATCTTTATTTCATCTACAAACGCAGTCATGCGTCTCGATGGTCAGGTGATGACGCCCCATTGCACGTGTAATGGCCTGCGACGTAATGCCTCTGTCAAAGATCTAATGATCTGATGGCACATCTCATTTGAATGTCACACCATTGTAAAGCTGAAATCTTTGCTAGATCTGAAATATGTCTTCACTGTGTCAATTGAGCCCAACTAACTTAGTGCAATATCCTACCAAAACGGTTGGAGTACGTGTCAGTCCTTTTTATTTGGCTCGAGTTATTAGTGAATGATAACCACAATTGTATACATGAACCTAGTACCCGGTAAGTATAACGTAATGTCAGTTTAGTATGTTTTTCATTTTTTTCGTGAGTATATTGCAACATTAAAAATGATACGTTATTTTTAGAGTTCAGTATAGTTTTCCGCAAGAATGTATAAAGCAATGTTCTATGTTTCTTCTTTTGATGTGAATTCCGAACACAAACGGAAAAACAGTGAGCTAAAAACAAGACAGTCAAACATATTGATTGATTGATTTATCTATTAGGGTTTATTGACACTTTATCAGTGTTTTAGTCATACGGCAACGCTTGGCGTGCCTAACCATGGATTCCTAATATTTGTCACACCATTACTACCCAACATCTTTTCCATACCCCAAGCTACCTACGCCACTTAGGTTTAAGGAAATCGACCAATTGGGAGACAAATCCCCGAAAAGACTGACTAGCCAACGTAAAAATAAAAACTCCGTTTAAGATTATCGTTGAGGAAAGGTAACTATCTAGTGGAACCCAAAAGGTATCAGGATTTTAAATTTTGCAAATCAGAATCACTTCATTGGTCCTTCACTTAATGACGATTTTGGAAATTTACTCATTGGGAATTATCTTTGCGAAGCATTGATCAAGTTTAATTGAAGAGGAAAGCGTTTGTGATTTCCCTCAAATGTAAGAACAAATTTAAGACTCATATTGAATGAGTAAATTCCAAACGTTTCAAACAAATTGATGAAATGGTGTTTTTTATTATTTATCTTTGCAATAGTTTTTACTGTACTTGGAGAATATCACGGCGCACGTCATAATATCATAACGTTATTTATCAGCCCATAACGTCAAATCTGCGTCGCTTGTATTTCCGCATAATTTTCCTGGCAATGGCGTGTCTATGACGTTACCAAGGGAAAAAACCTTTTTAAAACACTGTGTAAAATGAGGAAACTGTCCATCATCCACAGTATTAACAAAACTGCTGAAAACTGTTCGATAATGCCAGTGTTCATAGATGCTATTATCAGATAATTCAAGGCGTGGTAACGAGGTTTCGGTCGTCGACGATAAGAGAAATTTCTCTACCAATTCTTCTTCTTCAGTCACAAATTTCGGTATAATTGCAACGCATGTGAATTTCTTTGGGAAGCCATTTTCGTATTGATATACGTTTTCAATGTCCAAATTTTAGTAAGAGTTGGCAAAGAAAGTAATTTCTTTCGATTTAAATCCATTTCATTGAAAATATGCATACTACGATACTACCAGTCCACTTAGTTATTCTGCGTAATTTGGTCGAACCTTTTCGTATTTGGTCAAATTTATGTATTTTAAATTAGTAGTTTTTATTAGGGAGAAGTACCGATCCTCATCAACCAGCACTGACTTCGTTAACTATACTGACGTCGATAAAACGCATCATGCAATAACATTCCAACGACACGTTACATATTTACACATTTTTGCCAATTCTAAAGACTATTAACTGTAGTAAATATCACAGAAGAACAATTTTCAGTCCATATTGAGAAGTTGTCCGGCTTCGAAAATTAGCCAATAATACGTTTGACCACCTTGGCTAGCAATGTTCGAATTTAAAATGATATGCGCACTGATTGTGAAAGGTTATGAATTATTTAATACAAACCTTTAATGTCGTAATTTAAGTAGAGGTATAAATTAAACAAAACTGTACAAAAAAGAACATCTGCACGCTCTTAGTATGTGGAACACTTTCAAGTACAATAATAAGATTCCTACTTCCTTTCTCTCTATCTTTTTTCTTTCTATATCCCTCTGCATAACTTTCCGTGTCTCATTCTATGCTTACCACTTTTTGTATCAATCAGTACGTCTGTCGAATCCATTTCTTTGTCTGTCTGTCTTCGTCATTGTATCGGTCATTGTCTGTTTCTGTCTATCTGTGTGTGTGTGTGTCTTAATCTATGTCTGCTTGTCTCCAACTCTCTCTCTCATACTTTTTGACTATCTCTGTCTGTCTGTATCTGTCTCTATGTCTATGTCTGTCTGTATGTCTCTCTTCTCTCTCACTGTTTGACTCAATGCATTTTCAACTTAGATTTAACAAAACAAGAAAAATGAAAACAGAAAAAATCATTCCGGTATCCAGAAGAACACATCACATGATCCCTTATATATATTTATATATACACACTGAGAACTACTTTTCATCTCATCTTCTTACAGCGCAAGGATTTGTCACTGTATCTGGTGATTCCTAAATATGTAACCATGTGATCTCATGTGATCAACACTTAAAAGAGCACTCAAACAGTTTTTCGAGTGACCTTACCACACGCTTTGAGATCAAAGTATTTAAAGTGCTGAAGTAGGCCAAACCTACCAGAAAGCTAATCATTGTGCCTTTTCACAATTCGAAACACAATGTAGACACACAATTATATTTATTATGAATTTTTCCTAGTTGGCATATACCCCCCCCCATTGTATATTCTGACGTGTTTTGCCATTTAGGAGAGTCAAAGGAAAGGGGTGCTTAGACTGAAGTTTTCTTGTAAACCCAATAGTTTTGTATTTAACAGGTTGTTTAGGGTCCTTATGATTTATAAGGCTTTTGTTATATAATGTTTTATCGGACAAAAGCAGGGCTGCATGGATGGGAAAGTTCTTGTGACTGCAACCCCTGCTTAATTTTTTGATAGATTCTAATTGTAATCTCTGAAGACTATCCAATGTTTTTTTAATTTCATACTCATATTTCTCCTGTAGCCTATAAATCTAGAAGCACACACCAGATAAATAATGTCTAAGGGAACTAGCGTTTTTGATAGGACAATTCTAAGAGTTGTCTCTCTTTCACAAAACAATATATTCATTTACATTCTAACCGAATAATTACTGCGTATAGTTCAACCAAAGCTATTGTGTAAATGTAATAGTTTTGTACACAAAAGGAATGTTCATGCTTTATAAAGATTTAAAAAAAAAATCTAAATTTACTCTTTTGATTTATGCAGCTGGTTGTTGAAGAAAAGCGCTGGGAATTGATAAAGTGAGCTTAAATGGGCACAGAATAATACAGGATTCCCAGATTGTACATGTAATCTTAGCAAAGGACGACAGTGTAGTTCGTTGTCTTATCATATATTCATAAGCATTATGTCCATAATTTTACCAATAAGTAGCACTTGAAGTAGCACATGTGATTAAACGTTTTCCAATTCAATGCTTTTCATCTACAATGCATGCCCCAACATCGATAAGATCTGGACATATTGTTATACCGTTGTCCATCTGATTGTATGTCTGTCCATCTGTTTGTTTGTCTGTCTGTCAATTTTCCGGTCGGTGGAAAACTAAAACAACAACAACAACAACAACAACAAAATATCAACATTCCAAATTATCTTCATATCTATTTATGCTCATATTGGCCACGATGAAAGAGTTTATCGATATGTGACTGCTGGTACCAAGGTAAAGGCCTTCTATCAATTCAAATTTCTGAAAAACTTAAACCAAAATACTTTGCAAATAACTTCAAGTTTAGTCAAGCCTACATCGCTCATATTTGGTATGATGATAGTTCCAATCGATAAACATCTACTGATTATAAGGTAAAGTCACCTGGCAAGGTCGAGGTCATCTTGTAAGGTTTGTTGGTTCAGCATGAGTAAATCAGTTGTATTTTTGTGAAATTCAGGGCGAATTTTTAAGCTGTCAGAAACTTGCATCCCCACTTTTGGGGTACGGCTCATTTCTACCAGTATGTGTTGCTTTCGTCGTATTTCAACTTCATAGTTTTTCAAGGCTTTGGTATAAGATTGATAACATTCTGTCGCCTAACAAATAGACTTTCATTTTTTATTTAGTAATATTGAAGGGAACATAAAAATAAGCCAAATGCGTTTTAAATTGGTCTATGATTTTAACTGAAGAAATTGCATGGCGACTGGTTGACGTCTGACAATAAGTGATATCAAAAACAAAAATATCTTACCCTCGAGCTCACTATGCGTTCAGGCGAGCTTGTAACAAAAACAGATAGGATTAGTCGCTTCTCTGTTGAAACAATAAGCAAGCTCGCTATGAAAAACAAATACACAAAAATAAATTAAGTAAAAAATGAAGAAAAGACCTTTTGGACCGCGAATCGATTTCTGTTGAATAGTCGTAAAATCTGTACTGAGCTGGACCTCATCCATGATCGAGTACACTTACGCAATATCCCTAGCCTTTAAAAAAGTCGACCATTGTTGGAGTTCAAAGTTTACTTTCGCATTAATCGAATGATTTGATTTGTCTATCAATTTTTGAATGATAGTGGCGATACGTCTATTGTAAATGAATGCAAGCATGACTAAATAGTTGTTTAAAAACTTGGTTAGATCTTTCTTTGTTATCAATATGATCAATTGATCTTATCTAAAAACACCGTTTCAGTGTTATTTTATTGATCACGCAGTAAATCAATTTGAAAACGATTTAAAAAATACCCTCGTCAAGCGACTGTCACATTAACTAATTTTGCGTTGCGTTGTACTCTGGGTATTGAGGGGTGTTTGGTTAATTGACCAATCGTGATTGCCGATCAAATAACAAGTCGACCAATGATATCATTCATTGAGACTAGAAGTGAAATTTGATCTCCAACATTGGCCGCCATTTTTTTTAAACATTTTATTGTTGTTTTGGCGACTTAAACGTCGTACCTACAGCTTTTCAAGCTGTAGTTACGACATTTAGGTTGCCAACCAGCTATTCTATTTTTTGTTAAATGCTTCTTTCCATAAATATTGATGAATAACTTTGTTTTAAAATCGAAGAGGGACTTCCTGTCGAAGTCAATTAGCATGGTAAGCGGGGCAATTAGCGGCGCCAGCGATTGGTAAATTAAAAGCAGCGAATTCATGACGGATGGAGCAAAATAACTTAGTCATAATGTCACTTGTAGCAGGCTTATTGAACAAGTCTATTGTAAAAGATTGTTTGAATTACACAGTAATCCAGTCATGGTCTTATCAATGTCGATCTTAATCAAAATTAAATCGCCTTTTGTAGACTATTCAGTTCGTTTGGCGAAAAATGCATAAAAATTCCATTCTTATGTCAACACAAGGCTTGCTATGGCCTTAGTTCCGAATGGAATTAACCCATTTCCACACAATGACTCCTTTTGAAGCCCAAAAGAATAGTAATTGTATCGATCAATTTCTTAATTTTCCACAATGTTTTCTACACAGAAAATTGAAAAATCTAAAGCTTCACAGACTATAAATTATCGTCTGCAACCCCTTTCAATTTGGACCAGTCTAACTTTTGTCGTCTGGTTCAGGATCAATGTATTGATTTGATTGGCATGGTGTTTTACATGAAAGAGTATGAAACCCCGTAAAATTGTCAAATGAATATGCACTGTACCGTCAGCTGCGACATAACTGTGCGGTTAACTCTGTACATTGGCATTTGATTAAGAATATAAATAGTCTGACATAAAATGACCTAAATTTTTGTAATAATGATACATTGAAATTAAAAAAAGATTAAACTTATACTAAATGTAAGTGAATCACATTATGTCATGTTATAAGCAGTATATTCCTTTTATCCTTTTATTAGGAATATATAAGGCCCACCGAAGCAACAGTTTAGTATGGATGTAGTTTCCCATTTCTTATTGTTAAGTAGAAATCAGAACAGGAAGAAAATTAGAATCTATGACCAAGGTGAAGATTTTTAATCTTTTTTCATTTTTTTTCGAGCAAACTCCTATGAAATAATGTTAGAGACAAAAAGCAAGAAGTCTTTCTTACGCAATAAAAACATTTCTAGGATATTGATTTAATATTCAGTCACTTATCTATGATAATTACGCTATTTTTGATTGATGATTGAAAAGTGACCGAGTGTGTTTGTATGTTGTCCTACCTTTATATGATTCATCGTTTCTTTTCCATTAGATTTCTCACAATCGTGTTTTTTGACTAGACCAATAAGCAATTCTAACATTTACATAACTATCAAAGGTGAAAGTCGCCCACTGTTGTAAAGGGTCATGTTAAAAATGGATATTTCATTTATTTCCATGAAAATGAGACTTAAGATTATGAAATAAATCTCATTTTAAATTAATAAGAAAAAAGGGGAACAGTTTGACGGTTTTAAATCAAAATCATGACTTGACAAGCCGTCAAAGAGTAAGCGTTAACAGAGAATTTCTTGGAATTGACTACAAACGCGAAACCAGAGGCTCTTTGGCGCTTCACGAACCTATATCTACTTATACAGAGGGCAATATTTCAATATATATGAAATATGGGAATAAGTCTTACCCTTAAAAACCACGTTATCATACGATCAAAATTTATTGAAAGAATTCGATACAGGGTAATCCTGGGTGATTTTTGTGGAATTTAATGAATTCCAAATGACAGCCTTTGGGGAGATTGTCATTATACTCTATATTTAGAAATATAACCATGTTTACAATCTTGGCTTTTTATTTTAAGGAAATCTGATACAGGTGACCGAAAATAATTCCTGTGATTATTCTTAAAAGTTTCTAGGACAATCGGAGGAAATCAATTCCAAAATGTTTACCATATACGGAAATAAACTGTTCCCATTAAAACATTGTATTTCATCATAATAAAATGTGTTGATGTAATCTGAAAAAGCGTCAATCATTATGTCGATAACTGTAAGAGGCGGTTTAAAGTTATCCTAAGGGTTCTGAGACGAATCTTAGATGAAAGTTTTATGGAAGCAAGGACGTACGCCAAACGAACAAAATGACATGACAGTTACCAACAGACAATTAATCTCGCCTATTTTCAGGTCATTATGTCTCGACACTTTAACACGCGACCTTGATCTGTGACACTGAATGTGAATTATCCATCAGTTTTTTAAAAGAAAACCCACACGTCTAGATCGCATTCATGATTGAGATTAATTTGAAACTGACTTTGAAGTCAACCGGGAAATAGGAACCCTGAAATGTAAAAGAAGCTGTAGCAGTTATAAAAGGTAAGCCAGACGGACGGACGGTAAGACTGACAGACAGAGAGAACAACAACGTCAAGATAATTATCCTTTGAATAGAGACTTTACTATAGAATATAGATCATCTTCAAGGTAAAATTGACAAATGTCGCCGGACATCATACAGTCACAAAAGATAATACTGAGAACACAGTGCTCAGTTACGCATATAAAAATATCTCCCAGCATAAATTCAGGTTTAGCATCTAACTTTCAAATTTCTTGTTTGTAAAATGTATTGCATTGCCATCGTTCCAATTAAGAATGCATGGAACTGGAGGCTTTGAATAAGAAATCTGAATCTATGAAACCTCATCTCCCAGCAGTCATTTAGATTTTCTTTAAATAAATATTGAACCAACCTTTTCCCATCGTGTGAACAATGTTATACGTAGACCGACGAGGTCAAAACCGCATAAATACAGAAAGGATAAGCTATAGTTAAGTGGTCGAACGCCGACGAAATAAAGATTCTCAGCAATTTTTGTTCATGGCATTCTTTTCCGAGCATCGATATTCCCACCTTGTGCAAAATCTCTGTAAAACTATTTAGCTTATTTTGTTTTATTGCCAGGGTAGTCAAGGTCCGGTAAAAAAAGTATATGTTTCACGTCTACCTTCCCAAAGGGTCACACAGTCAAGCATCTCCTTTGTGTAGAGCACTTAAAATCCAGTTGCATGAACCATTACTTCTCACAAGCATTAATAATCGTTAATACTTTACTGCTTTAACACATCTCAACATGATCTCACACTGACCTGGACGACAGGACGCATTGAAGTAAAATCACTACTTGTGCCAACTATAAGTAATGTTAAATCTCGGACAAGAGTTTCATGCAATATATAATTGTTTGAGAAAAGATAACTTAAAAAAAGTTCTAATCTGTTCACGATTCAGATATCTGTCTATACCGGTATTTTATCCTCTTTAGCGGATGGCAGACATACCAAGAAGCGTGCTTGCATTCGGGGAATGCAAGCACGAAATATTCCGTTACGTCGAAAATATCTCTATAAGACGACTTCCTATTAGAGGATTATAAAGGCGCTTGTTTGCGTTTCTGGGAATGGCCGAATAATGACGTAAAATCGAAAAGATGTATTGTAATTGTTTCGTGTGATTAGGTTCTGTTTTTATGCATATAATTTTGTTCACGCATCTATTTCTGAGAAATGGATCTACTTTTTTAAAAAGTAAAATTGATAAGAATAGGTGAGTTTTCTCGGAACAATATTTCTCACATTCCCTTGTCAGTATCCTATACATGAATTGCTATATTTACAGCCAAGTTAACCTGACTGAAATAAAAAGTAAAGAAAGATAACTGAAAGTGCCGTTCTTGATTAGATAAAGCGCGAGTTATATAACTCTTACCAAATATATAGATTGCACGACTGCTGGTTAGGCAAATTGTAACCAAAACAATTTAATCGAAATAATTCATTTCAGGTGTACGTTTGTATTATGATGAAAATCATATATGCAATAAGGCAGCAATCGGATTGAGCGTGCTAGATTAGGTAAGATGGCAGAGACTTTTGAGCCGACCGCCATTTTGAAAAAAAGAAAAGTATTTGCACAACTAAAAATGATACTTAACAAGTGTGAGATGGTTCCTCAAAATTCAGCCCAACGGTTACAAAGCATTTGTGCGAACAAGACGAGGTCGATTTACGGAGTAAAATAGCTACAATGTGAAAAAGTGCTTTGTACAGATTGAGGTTACACTGAACAAGTGTATGAAGTTGCATCAAAATTAACCCTTTGGTAAGTGAACATTCGCCCGCAGGAAAAAAAGTCGATTACAGAGTGAATTGGCTGCCATTTTTAAACCAGTGGCAATTATGAAAAAGAGAAGAATAGAAGAAGAAGGGAAAAAAAAGCAACAACAACAACAACAACAACAACAAAAGGTTTCATGCAAGACAACTGTTCATACAGAACACATGTGTGCTATGTGCAGTTTCATCCAAATCGTTCCAATAACTGAGTACTTGTCTGTATAAAACATATCGATTTACGGAGTAAATTGGTGACCGTTGCGAAAAGCTGTAGTTACGACGTTAAAGTCGTCAACCAACTATTCTACTTTTTGTTACACGCTTTTAAGTGTAAAATCGAAGCGGGACACCCTATCGGAGTCAATGGGCGGGGCTAACGATGTAAGTTGGCGGGGACAGCGATAAGTCAATTGTAACACGTGTCGAACAGGGAAAAAAGAGGTTGAATACGACGGTTATAGAAATATATTTATTAAAAATCGAAAATTGGCTGAAAATGTAAAGGTGGGTACCTTACTAACAAAAACAAGACATTGTTCGTGATAGTTATTTCTTTTTTATTTATTATTATGGTATTTTTCTCTATACATAACCTTAGAGTAGAACAAAAGTAGAAGAAGAAAGGGTTACAAGTATAAGTTACCAAAATCTTAAAATCTCTACAAATCTTGATATCCATTACATGTCACATAGAATACGGAAGAAGAAATGATAATATTACCCGACACTTTCACATGTAAGTTATCTATAAAGACATTTATAAATAAGTATAAAAAGGAAAGTATTCTAATATCCATATTACCAAACTATCGTGCCGACAGCTGTGGTCATTTATTGCGCAAGAAATTTACGGATAATTTCAAGCGGCTCTTGCAAAGTTTATGGAAGAAAGATTTTGCCCTAAATTTTCAAATCACTACCTGTAAATCTTTTAGACAATTGAAAGAATGAGATAAAGCTGATTTTGTAATAAAAATAACAGTTTATAACTATGAAAAGGAAACAAAGAAGCCAAAATGGAACCGGTATCGGTGTTATGTGTTGATTGCACCGAAGATTGCCTTATTTGTGGTTTCTATGTTCTATCATATACGTCGCTGGCTTCCGTTAGCAAGTCAGTCCTTAACGGCATTACCCGAAGAGCAACGACCTCATCCGATGAAATACGATGTTTCAAAAAATTGGAGAATATACTACATGATTTTTAATTTAAGGTGAATATAGTAGATTTGATAAGAAGAGAGATAATTTATTGTGAACATGACATGGATCAGTATCTGAGAAGCAGAAACTTTCACTAAATGAAATTTTCATGAATTTCTGTTTAACAACTGCTTTAACCCTTTCCTGTTCAAACCGTAGTTTTTACGTCCCTGTGATTTCGTATTTGAGAAAACATTGTAGAAAAAGAAGAAATTGCTTGCGACAGGCAATTTCTTCTTTTTTTCTCAATATTTTCTAACGTAATGAATTGTTATCTTTTAGATTTAAATCCACTTTGAATTTTGTCTGCAAAGTGTTAGAATTTGGACAGGTCTAAATTTTGCAAAACAGGAAAGGTAAATAGAACAATGCAAATACAGCTACAAGGCATACCCTTGATAAATTAGGAGTTAAACACAGAATCATGAAATGAGGACACTTCTGTATCTTTCTTACGACATACCAGTTTTCACGTTTATTCCACTAGACAGGTAAGACAATGGTATGCCTGTAGTGATTTATTCTTATACCCCTTTTAACCACATGGAGTCTCCCAGGCCAGTACTTTTCATTCTAACCTACTTATATCCAGGGCTTACGAGGAAAACATTTCTTGGTCTCTGATTTGAGTCGCTTCCTACGATAGACAACAGAGAAAGGCCAAGGCACTTTCCGGGAAAAAATTACCGTCGCCCCAAAGTACTAAGACTATCATCGACTTTTCCAAATAGTTGCAAGATACATCAGTAATGTAATTGATACATGCAGTTCATTTTGGAGCCGCGATATCATCACGAATAAGTGTCTCATATGTTTAATGCTGGTCAATATGGTCTCCATGATTGTTGATCAATTTATTGAATGGGGTTTAACGCAACTTTTAACAGTATTCCAGTCTTATCACGGCGGCTGGAGCAACTGCCTATGGATCCCTGGTACTTCTCAACTTCTCAACAAGTATTACCACTACTTCCTTTCAGAGCCTCCAGCAGCTCATCACTCCTAGGTTTACGATTATCCACCCATCGAAAAAGAGACATGTCGGAAAGGATATTTGCCGCGACCGGGGATCGAACCTGGACCCCATGACCAGGAGTCTTATGAGCTACCACTGCGTCATTTTTTTGTGAGGACGTTTGAATACTTGGTACAATCGGGACACTTTTGGTATTTCACAGTCAATGCCTACGATCGGATAACGAATTTTTTATTATGGACCTTTACATAGTTGTTTTTTGAAAGCGAGTTTTGCCGGCCACACATAACAATCCCAGAACTTGTTATCCGGTCGTCAGTCAGTCCGATCGTCCCTTCGTCTTGAAACTAAATCGCCCGAAGTCAAATAGTCAGCCAATCTGCCTGCCAATAGCCAGTAGTCGATAGGTCATTTAATAAGTGATGCGTCATTTGAATGTGGTTTAACGCCTCATATAACAGTATTTCAGTCATATCGCGGCGGCTGGAGCACCTAACCGTAGATTCCTGGTATTTCTCAATCCAGTATCACCCGAGCCTCTAGCTGCTCATCCAACTTAGTTTTACGATTATCTTCCTTTTGGTGGCAGGCTGATGTCGGAAAGTATATTCACCGCGGCCGGGATCAAACTATTTATTAGCCTTTCGTTTTAAACAAACGTATATGGATTCATATGCTTAGCGTCTTCTTAAAAAAACAGAGATGTGCGTTAGATGACGGATCGCTAGTCACGCCCTCTTACTTTGGACAATGCGGTTATACTGATGTAATACGACATAATTTTGAACAAATATGTGATCAAGGACATAAATTAAAGGCGAATAGCTGGTTGGCGATCTAAACGCCGTAATTGTGGCTTGAAAAAGTTGCACTCATGACGTTCATTCTTAAAATCCAACAAAACTTTTTAACATGAAAGTCAGAATTCAAAGTTCATGTACGGTGTAACTAAATTAAGTGATTGGTCAATCGATTTTTGATTGACAGCGACGGCCATCTATTCGTGCAGCAGTCCTTTATTGTAATGTGTTCTGTGACAAGAGTCACAATGATTAATGGTTGATACTCTTTCCCTGTATGATTCTCCAAGGCTTTATATAATGGTAGCCATTACATTTTTCAATAGTTGATTTTCAGATCAGATTTTCAAACATTTAGAATCAAATCCGCTTATCAAATTATTCGATGATCAAGTTCCGCTTTTGGATAGAAATTTGTAGTCTTTATATCGACCAATATTTATTCAGGGCAAAAGAATGATATAATGCATTTGTGAATTCTGTTTCAAAGCAAAAATCGTCATTGACAGGAAACATTTTATATTTAGATTGTCGTGAACCAAACATGAAAGCTTAAACAAGTTTTAGTAACAAAGAAACACTCCGTAGTATAATTTCGTCTTTCTTATTGTTGTGGACTAAAATAGTATTTTCAGAGATATTTGTTTGTAGCAATATCGATGGGAATGATCTCTTCATGATGGAACTATGTGAATAATTTCATGAACTAAATTAAAATTGTTGACTCATATTCAAATAGTAAAAGCTTGTTTGAGCGTATTTTGGAAAAATTGAGTTTCCTGTCTTTTCCAAGTTTCAGAAAGATCTATACCTCCCTTTAATAAGCTTTGATGGTGTCTAAAAAATTGCTGCAAGCTATCTAATTCAACACAAGAAGTTTTTTCTACTTCATATGCTTCTATAAGCGCGTTCGGACGGCGTCCCTTATATGACCTCTGAACCCGGTAAAAGTCATCTAAGATATGCTACGAGTTAAAATATGTCTGGTTTAGGATTAAACAATTTTGGAAGATTTCCTTTCGTTCGCTTCTTTAAAGTATTGAATAGGTCGCGGCTATGTGGAGCGAAAATATGAATCGAGGGGCACCGCATGAACCACAAAAACTTGATATTCTATCGACAATTGTTGTCTACAGTACAACCAATAGCCCAACAATTCGTTCATATTTATATAAATAACGTACGGAATGAAAGACCTTTCTTGTCAATTTTAACCTCTGGCCCGACTTTACAAACGAATCAAATTCTGATCCGAAGAATACTTCATTACTTTAGGATTGGTGATTAAGTATCCACATCAATAAAGACTTCCTACTGAAACCTCAGTTGAATCGAGAACTCGGATCTGTTTAGATAGCCCTTGCGTGACACCATACATGACGTGGGGAGGGATATCATTTGATTGGATAAAAAACACAATTTAGAACGTTTCTTATAAATTGTAAATGCAAGTTGATTTTTTTGTGAAAAAACTAAACAGAAAAACAATCAAACAACCAACCAACCAACCAAGCAAAAGAAACAAAACATACAAACAAATCAAACAAAACATAACAAAAAAGAGAGAACAAAACAACAACAACAACAACAACAACAAATGCAAACAATGTTTGAAATCATTTTTGATACAAAAGATTCTCTGATTTGACTATTAGTTATGTTCGATATTTCAACAGTTCTTGTGCTACAATGCTTTTCTATTGGCTTTCCTTCAACATTATGACCATTTGTACCATGACAAAATTGAATATATACATTTTGTATCATTTTCGACGCATTTGCACTCCACTTTGAAAAAAAGACGTCATACAGTCTCAACTCGAGATCTACCAATATTAACTCTGCTTTTCGTTAAGTGTGACGTCACTCATTGGCTATCCGGACATATCAAAATTTGAGAAATGCGCATTCGTGATAGGACTGATGTTTATAAAAGATGAGAAAAGTTAAACATGTCAACACGATATAACTTGTCATTGCTTGTGTTTATTTTTATAGATGATATGAAAATACATGTAGGCAAAGCCTAAAACGGGCGAAGAGAACATTACACCATTTTTACCTCGAATAAGCACTGTTACAGATGAGTTACACAATGCTGATATTCATTGTTTCAACTAATATGACATGAGAAGGAATGTTCAATTTTCTTCTACCTGTATCATGTGTTGAAGAATTGGGTGTATATCTTTGTACAAAGTTTAGAGAGTTTCTATGACAAGACCTAGATTGTGAGATTATCACGAACCTTCGTATTGTACTTGTAAACAAGATTTAAATTGTTTCAGGTGTGCTTGAACTTAGTTGTATGCTTATACAATATTTTCTAGATCTATTTTCAGATCTAGATCTATATTTCTTTAGCAAACTTTCAATAAAAACTAAAAGGAAATTACCTGCAATTGCTGTATGCAGTCCTAAAGGGATAAGCCAAGTAGTAAAGTATTTGCAGTTTTGTTGTGAAATATAACTAATCATTCAGATCTTTAACATCATGGTGACTAGTAGTTTATCAATGAATATCTAATTGAAATTAGATCATACCATAAAATACTCATTAGATGTAATCCATTACCCTACAATGATACCCTTTGACACTCCTCTACTTAAAACAATGTTTCTACCCAGAAAAAGAAAAAAATCCAAAATTTCATTAACTGTGAATTGTTGTCTGGAACTCCTTTCAATGTGGAATTTTCTAGAAATTTGTCATCTAGCAAGCTAGAAGATTGTTTTATCATTTTGAAACAAGGTGCCAAACTGTCACAAGATACGCCCGTCAGACTGCTTAATATTAGCTGGGGTTTTGAATAGAACTGAGGTTATTTTGAATGAATGTTTTTTCTCAAACAAAGTATAAAAAACAACAAAGGACAATAACTCAAAATATAAGCTAGGTAGAGTTATGGTTCTTGTACACTGCACTCCCACTTGGTGAGCTCTATCCATCCATGAAATTTCATGATTCTAGCTATTATACTTTTAGAGATATACTCCGGACAAGATTCAAGTATGAAAAAACAACGAAGGGCAATAACTCAAAAAATAGGCCAGGTAGAGTTATGGTTCTTGTACACTGCACTCCGACTTGGTGAGCTCTATCCATCCATGAAATTTCATGCTTCTAGCTATTATACTTTTAGAGATATACTCCGGACAAGATTCAAGTATGAAAAACAACAAAGGGCAACAACTCAAAAAATAGGCCAGGTAGAGTTATGGTTCTTGTCACTGCACTCCCTTTGGTGTAATCTATACACCCATGAAATTTCATGATGTATGAAAAACAACAAAGGGCAATAACTCAAAAAATAGGCCAGATAGAGTTATGGTTCTTGTCCACTGCACTCCCCTTGGTGTAATCTATACACCCATGAAATTTCATGAATCTAAGTATTATACTTTTAGAGATATACTCCAGACAAGATTCAAGTATGAAAAACAACAAAGGGCATTAACTCAAAAATAGGCCAGGTAAGGTTATGGTTCTTGTGCACTGTACCCCCCCCCCCCCCCCCTTGGTGAGATCTATACACCCATGAAATTTCATGATTCTAGCTATTATGCTTTTAGAGATCTACTCCGGACAGGATTCAAGTATGAAAAACAACAAAGGGCAACAACTCAAAAAATAGGCCAGGTAGAGTTATGGTTCTTGTCCACTGCACTCCCACTTGGTGAGATCTATACTCCCATGAAGTTTCATGATCCTAGCTATAATACTTTTAGAGATATACTCCGGACAAAATTCTAGTATGAAAAACAACAAAGGGCAATAACTAAAAAAATAGGCTAGGTAGAGTTATGGTTCTTAGGCACTGCACTCCCCCTAGGTGAGATCTATACATCCATGAAATTTCATGATTCTAGCTATCATACTTTTAGAGATATACTCCGGACAAGATTCAAGTATGAAAAACAACAAAGGGCAATAACTCAAGAAATAGGCCAGGTAGAGTTATGGTTCTTGTACACTGCACTCCCCCTTGGTGATATCTATACATCCATGAAATTTCATGATTCTAGCTATTATACTTTTAGAGATATACTCCGGACAAGATTCAAGTATGAAATACAACAAAGGGCAATAACTCAAAAAATAGGCTAGGTAGAGTTATGGTTCTTGTGCATTGCACTCCCCCTTGGTGAGATCTATACACCCATGAAGTTTCATGATCCTAGCTATAACACTTTTAGAGATATACTCCGGACAAGATTCAAGTATGAAAAACAACAAAGGGCAATAACTCAAAAAATAGGCCAGGTAGAGTTATGGTTATTGCGCACTGCACTCCGTATTGATAAGAAGAATATAACTGCCAAGTTTAAAGTCAATCGGACTTAGGATGACAGAGTTATGCTCCGGACAAAGAAGTGGACACCGCCCGGACGCCCGGACAACCGGACGCCCGGACGCCCGGACACCACGGGTGATCCCATAATACGTCCCGTCTTCGACGGGCGTATAAAAAAAGTATTCCACCCCTCCGATTGCTTGATTTAGGCTGTTTACTTAAAGACGGATGGCCGCTGTGATCAGTTTTTTTGTTTTTTTCAAAGATACATGTACGCATTGCTGGAAACATAGGATGTAGAAATTTGGCCCGAGACCAACTCAATTGTAACATTCGAACTAGATGTTGAGTTTGAACGTATATGAAAATTTATTCCAAATAATATGTTTTCTCATGGTGGATAGCAAATGAAAACTAAGTCTAAACAAATAAATGAAGTGAATGAATGGGATTTGACGCCGCTTTTAACAGTATTAGTCATATCATGGCGGCTGGAGTACCTAACAATGGATTCCTGGTATTTGTCACACCAGTACTACCATCACATCCTTTCCCAGCCTCCAGCTACTATCCCACTTAGGCTTACGATTAGAGACAAATGTCGGAAAGGATATGTACTGCCGCCGGGGATCGGACCCATGACATCCTATAATTGAAAATTAGGAGTCTGGTGCGCTATCGACTGCGCTATGCCGGCGGCCTTTTAATCTAATAAATGTAGAAGATAATATATTGACAAGCTCAAATAATACGGCTTTACCTTGGATTTAAAGCCTTGCGAAAATTAGCACCAATAGGCTCATATGCCTCGCATTTCCTAGCGCTTCGAACAATGCATGGATAAGCTAAAAATACCCCCTGTAATATGAACTCACTTTTCCGCCTGTCCCTTAATACCGTAGTTTAACCTATTATTAGACAACACTATTTTAGAAAGGTCCGTTTTAAACGTTGTTGCAGACGACAAGTTTTAGTTGATGAAATTTAAAAAGTTTGTGTCATTTCGGGTAGAAAACATTGTGGATAATGGAGGGATTACTTGTAACAAGCAATTTCTTAATTTTCTTAATTTTCAAGTTTTTCTTCTTGAGAGATGTCGGAAAGGGGCCTGTGTTGGAATGAGTTTAAAGAACTGGTTTTAGCATGGTCAACTGTTTTGCATGAATGTTAGTATTAATCAATTAATTGGCAGCATTAAATGTATTTTCGTATACCGAATGCGGAAGAGAATATAAACCTAATCCGTTCCATTGAATAACTCCATTGAATATCGAATAATGAAAATACATTAAGATTTCATAATTTGTGTGTAATTTAAAAACCGACCTTCCAAAATATAATAGAAACGTAAACGTGTTTTTTGGATTCTAGTTGCATCAAAAAGGGACCGAACAGGTATTTGACATTACTGTATTTGCTTTCTTACTTGTAAGAGGGTTTCTTTTTAGTTTCTCTACTAATATATTTTTTTTAAATTTTAACCCATTTACAGACGACATCACATTTGACTGGTCCATTTCAAGTAAGCAGCAGACTACAACATTTGTTCAAAGTATTTGTGTTTTGGGTTAGAAAACTTTTTGGGACACCTACAAAATCAACAAAAAACAAACAACAACAACAATGCTTTTTACCCCTTAACTTATCTAAATACTTTTTTTGGGGGTCGTAAAAAATCGGAATAATAGTTTTAATAAAACTGTGCGGTCCTCTTTAAAAAAGAGGACAAAATTTACCTTTAATCGCCCACTTGACAATTATTTCATACTTTCTGCAAGACTAATAAGTTCTAGTCCTACCACAACCACATTTTTACAAACAAAGATTTCATAAACAAATTTTGAAAAGGGCTATTCAAAAGATATTCATACAAATTGGTTAAATGGTTTAGATGTAGGAAATTTATTTTCATTATTTGGTCTATGTCTGATAAGCCTGTCTTAACCAACCCAATTTCTATTTATTTATTCTTTTCAAAACGGGTCACATAAGGAAAATTCCTGCCATGTTTGGTTCAAATTTGCCAAGTTTAGAAGATTTTTTAAAAAAATTATGATTTAATGATTTCTGAAAGACCAGCTTCGTCGCAGTTGTGAATGTTTAGACGAGTGTTACCAGAGGACCATTCCTGTCAAGCTTGGTTGAAAATGGCCCTATAGTTAAAAGGGAATTTATTTCAAGAATTCAAGACGACTTTCGACGCACGCCGGACCACGTATGACTTCCTACGCACGACACACAACGGAAACAGCGTGATCACAAAAGCTAGCCTTAGTTTGTATTTTGTGCTGAGATGAAATAAAAAAGGGTCACATTTCAAGAAATGGCACTTTGAAGTCATATAAGAAAATTTTGAGATCGCTTTTTTAGACCCCCCTCCCCGCCCCAAAAAAATCCCAAATCAAAAACCAAACCAAAACAAAGCAACAACAACAACAACAACGACGACAAAAAAACAAACCCCAAAACCCCCTACCATATAGGCTTATTGAGTGATGCTGTTTCGAAAATATCACACAGAATTGCGTCGCTTTTGTATAACGTGACGTTATTATTTCCCAATTTAGCAAAACATCATTAAAGTGGCCCTATAAATAAAAGGCTTGTCAACAATTATAACGATTCAAATCCACATATAAATGTCATTAGAAGTGACTGTGAATTGATGTTTTATGGCTTGATTTAATCCTGTAGTTATATCTTTTACGAAGATATTCTACCAGTAGGGCGCCGTATTCCCCCAAGGGGATTATCATACATATATTTACAGCCAAATTAATCTATTAAGTTGGGTGGGATAAAGTGTAAATGCTTCTTTCGAGTAATAGTCTTCACACAAACATAATCTTAGTTCATGTCATATTCTATCTTCTGTCGAGAGATTTCGAGGTCGCTGTTTAGAATCCCGGTCGCGCCGTCAGTCACGTGATACGGAGGAAGCACAAGTATTTCTGAATTTCGTAGTAATGTAACTCAAAAGCAAAATAAACATTTAAACCATTTCAAACAAACACCACAATTTCTCTTATGATTGGATTACTTTGATTTCTCCAAAGATAGCCCTAGAACGATCACCCAAGTTCTTTATTTTTCAAAGACGCAGGAACTTTAAACATCACAGTAGATCTAAAGCAATACATGAATCTTATCTAACTTATATTAATCTACTCCTTTTTCGTTTCCAAAATGAAGATACCTATTTTCAATAGGGTTAATCTTTTTGACCTGACAACTTCCTGATCAAAATTCAGGAAGATTAAACAATAATTGCGGCTATTAGAGTGTTAACAGTGAAATTGTCCCTGAAGGCCTTTCCTCTGGTGATTTCTATTTGAGCACTGCAATTTTCAAAAGGGATAATTCTAATGACCAAGCAATCATTCTGACCATGAACCTTGGAGATTGAAACATAAAGGTGGGTTCTAGAGTGTAAATAGTGTAAAGTGTTATTAAAATTGTTTTAAAGTCGTGTAGTCTTCATATAGCCTATTATAATTATGACCTCTAGAGTGTGAACAGGGAGATTGTCGTAAGACATTTCCCCCTTTCCCTTGTTTCAAATGAAACTTTCCCATTTGATATGGATATTCCTTATATCCTGGTAAATACTCCGACCAAGTTTAACGCAGATTGAGCCATTATTGTTGCCTCTAGAGTGTAAACAGTGAAATTGTCATAAAGTTTTCAAATGGAACGCTCAAACTGATTCTTTTTCGGGTAAGATAGTTTTATATTTCATTTTGTTAACTTCAATAGCTATAGTTTTTGTTGCTCAACAAATGATCTTCCCTAGATCGATCGCTTTTTAGAGCTCTTTATTGAAAAATTGAAAAAAAAAAAAAAAAAAAAAAAAAAAATACATCATCAAAAACAACCACCACCACCACAAAAAAAAAACTCCCAGGAAACTGCATTATCAAAGCTAAACTCATTTGTGAAAAATCAGCATTGCGTAAAACTTATTTAACTAATATTGACCCCCCCCCCCCCCAAAAAAAAATAACCAAGATATTGTTTTCTTTTAAAACATTTCCGTTTACTGTAGGGCTAATTCTTATTATATGACAAACTTTCGACCAAGTTTCATAAAAATTGATACAAAAAGTTGCCTCTAGATTGATAAAAGTGAAATTGGCATAAAGGCCCTTTTTTCCGTGTTTTCAGTTGTAACATTCCCATTTTCAATAAATTTAATCCATATAACCGTGCAAACATTTTGATAAATGTTTATTAACACTAAGCTTTTTAATGCGTACTCTTGAATGTAAACAGTCTATTTGGAATAAATTCCAATTTTCAAATGCAACAGTAAATTTTCAATACGACTAAAACCTTAAGCAAACCGTGAATTTGTATTCGTTTAAGGCCCATTTACCTATATTTTTAATTGATACATTCCCATTTTAAAAAGGCTCATTCTTTTAATGCGTACTCTTGAATGTAAACAGTCTATTTGGAATAAATTCCAATTTTCAAATGCAACAGTAAATTTTCAATACGACTAAAACCTTAAGCAAACCGTGAATTTGTATTCGTTTAAGGCCCATTTACCTATATTTTTAATTGATACATTCCCATTTTAAAAAGGCTCATCCTGGCAAACATTCTGACCATATTTCATAAATATTGAGCGGTTGTTGTTGACCCCAAAATATAAACAAAGTAATATATACCGTCATTCCCGTATTTTACATTGGAACATTCCATTTCCGATAGAGTTCACGTTCACCCTTAAGACCGGGCAAACGTTTTGATAAATTTTCATGAAAATTGAGCCAATTTGTGGTCTCCAGAGTGTAAACACTGGAATTGAAATAAATGCCCCGTCCCATTTCCCATTTTCAATAGGGTTAATCCCAATGATCTGATTAACACTCTGACCAAGATTATTGAAGATTGAGGTAAAGTTGTAGCCTCAATAAATTCGTCATTCAGGCCCCCTGTTTTTTCCAATGGATTTTTCTAATTTTCAATAGGGCTTATCCTTTAGACCCGAGAAACGTCCTGAAAATGTTTCATGAAGTTTGATCAATAATTACGGCCTCTATAGTTTAAACAGTGAACTGACCATCAAGGCTCATATATGTACCGGTTATTCAAGTGTCTTTTCAAGTGCTATCAAAGTAACATATCCGCTATCGAATTTGATAAAATCCGTATGGATGGTTGGCCAAGAACAAATTGATGATATAATATAACAATAATAAAAATAATGTCAGTTTATTTAACAGCGACGGGTATTTTTAGCTAGCTGAGTGTCAGCTTTGATAGCTTAAGTTAACATGTCTTTTGAAAGTTCAATGCGTGTAAACTGCCACTGAAGGCGTAACTACTAGATCCAATGAATGCAAACACCATAAAATGTAGCTCAAATGATTCTCAAAATTATTGGAAGTTCATCTTTAGCTAACTTGAGAATATCATGTTCAAAGTCTGATCAAATTCTACACCATGCTTTGTATGGCCGCATGAATTAGCTTCATTCAAGTTGTGAGGACTCCTTCAAAACCTGCTATTTAACTCATTCCCACTCAATCCCGCTTTTGTAACCATATAAAAGATGGTTTTAAAAACACTGTGGACAATTAAAAAGTTGCTTGTAACAAGCAATTTCTTCAATGTCTATAATGTTTCGTAACTTACAAGGAAAATCTTTTCTATATTCCATCAACTTTAAATGGTCGTCTGCAACTAAAGAGAACGAAAACTTTTCCCGTTTTTATCTAGCCAGCGTGTCGTCTGTCCATCCGTCAGTCCATTCGTTTTCCGTCCCTCTGGGATATCCGTAAAACAGATATTTGAAATGAGAAATAATGCAATAGAGGTCAATTATCGACCCTTTTTAAGAATATATAGTGCTAAGATGGCATGATCGTTCTAGATTCATGAAAAATACATAGAGTTAAAAGATTCGACCCTGGTCAGACTGCATACAAAGCGCAATCTTACAAGGATCGATACTGTTCGCACTTCACAGGAGGTCCCTTTTTGTGGGATGAGCGTTGCATATGTAACACTCGATTAAAAGCGCGGATTAACGATAAATAGGCCAATATGTATGCTTCAGAACGGCATGTCGTCTTCTGGCTTAATTTCTACACCTCGTTACTACTCTTACTGTAATGCACCGAAGCTATATAAAAGACCTACTGCTTCTTTTGGTCCGTTTATTTGTTTTCATTTTTATTCGTTAATGTAACATTCTTTGTTTAACTTTTGTGGGTGATTGTGCCAATGTCTGTTGAGTTTACCCTAAAAGGCTTTATACTTCGCAATTCAGCTACGTCATTTTGTAGATTGTTCTACGTGTCTACCACTCGACATGTGAATCCTACGTAATCCTATCTCGACTCTTTCCGCCAGTTAACCTTAATCATATCAATTTTTAGGATTTTTGATTGGAATTCTATACAACATGGAAACTTAAAAAAACTTGGTTTTTGATTTTCAGGTGTTCTAAGGGTATGGTTTTACTGCTGTTTCATGCGGTGTTTCTGGCGTATGCAGGTAAACATAACTTTAATAGTTTTAATAGAAAAATATTCTTGGGGATGTCCTGATGACAGATGTCAATATTTCACAATTATATACACTTTTACTTCAATATTTTATTTGTGTATTTTGTTGATTTCTTTATCGAGCTATATCGGGCGGTGAACACTCTTTCCCCCTCAGCCTGTTCGTCTACATTAGAATAAAACAAGAGGGTAATTTACCTTGTTGCGCTCACCCGAGGTTCTTTTAATAGTCAAATTTAATATTTAGACTAGAATTATGATACGAGTTGTTATACCATTCTTTATACACATATGGGCTTTGTATTTAGGGATCCAAAAGTCGAAATTTTTGTAATGTTCATTAAGCGATTGCGAAAAAGAATCACCTAAGGTACATTTCTGTCATATTTGGTTCGAAATGGCCCAATCATTTAGAGGAAAAACCTTTGAAAAAACATTCTAGTTTCTATAACGGAAATGATGTTAACAATTTAGAAAAGGGTCAATTCATGAGGTTTCTTGCAAAATATCTAGGCTCTACGACTTCAAGCTCAGAAGGAGAAGATAATTAAAGATCTTTTAAATATTAAATTTTGTTACCATGAAAACTAAAGGTTTCTATTCTTTTAGCTACTGTGAAAGAAAGTTGGCCCAATAGTTTGGAGGAGATATCGTCAAAAATCGTCTTTACCATTAGACTGAAACACCCCGGGGCTCCGCCTCTGGGGACCAAAGAGTAATGATTTTTGCTATTTAGAAGAGGTAAATATACTGATGTTTTAGGTAAAATAACAAAGCTCTTGGTCGTCTTCTAATGAAAGAGAAGATTTTTAAGTCTCTTTTTTAATTTACACAAACGTTTTCAACGGATTTTAATTCTTTAAGCTATTTATTATCGGGGGCACCGAAGGAATTTTCAGCCAAATTTTGTTCGAATTGGCACAATGGTTTTGGAAACGTCGTTTACGTCATTACTTCTTTATAGATCCTTCCGGGTTCCGCCTTTGGAGACCCGAGGGTAATGATTTTAGCTATTTTGAAAGAGGTCAAATACTGATGTTCCATGCATTATATCAAGCCTCCAGGCCTTCTGGGTAAGAAGGAGTAAACTTTTACAGATATTCTAAGCTTTCACTTTTGTTACTATAGCAACTTGAGTATTCAACACATTTCAAGTAGTTTAGGAGAACACATTGTTTAAAGAAATTGTTGACGGACGACAGACGACAGACGCCGGGAGGACGCCGGACGGTGGGTGATCACAATAGCTCACATGATCACTTTGTGCTCAGGTGAGCTTAAAATCTTCGCTGTGTATTCCGATTTTGCAGTTGAAATTCATATTTTGGGAAGAATACTCGAATGGTCAATTTCAAAAGGATTTCCTTGTTCTAAACAAAAGTTAAGAATCTTCTTAACGGAAACGTTCTTAAAACTTTCCATCTTGAAAGTAGCATAAAGTGAAAGGTTTTTTTGCCATTCATTCGATAAATTGATTGTAGCATTTGATCAATTTTACTTAATCCCTATGCAATTATATATTAAAACCCTAAAATTGTCCTCAATATAATTTTGAAAAAATATCTACAATTGTAAATCGTGGTAATTAGAACACTTAACTAGTCCATATAACTCTGTCATTTCATCTCTGTTTTCTCCTCAATTTCACCCGTTCTATTTCCCTTTCATTCTTTGTCACTCTCATTATCTCATTTTGTGCTTGTTAATCTCACTCTGTACATTTTCTCTCTAGAACTGTTTACTGTTCTTTATGTATTTTTGTCTCTCTTTCTTTGTGTTTCCTGTTTCTATAATATTGTTCGTTTGCTTCAAATTTTGTTTCGAGAGCAAGTCAATAAGCTCCTGAACTTCAAAACGACTATTCGTAATGTATCAGAATTTTTCTTTCTATCCTATTACAAAGCAATATACACTGACTCGTCTGCTTTTGTTCCTCTACTCTACTTATCTTAGAAGCTATTGCTTCGAGTCATCATGATATGCCCCTCGTATGTCCGTGTTCTGTCGATTGAATATCCAAATTTTCCAAATATCTGATCCATTTCTAATGCATAAGCAGGGACAAAAGTCAATAATTGTCTAACTCTTGACGCTGGGTTGGTTTGGTAATAAGGATGTACTAGAATTGTAAACCGTAATGGCTACAACTACTCTGTTGTGTCTTGTGAATCAGAAGTTACATTAATTATTTGCTAAGCACATAGCGTGTAATTACCTGCAAAATTGTTTAAATGAATACCTGGTCACACTACGAATGTAACAAAAGTGAACGCGTTCAAGGGCGTTTTACAAAGCATATAAAATGAAGTAGATTCTATGATAACACGTGTTGAGGTCGATTTCTCGATTAAGTCGAAAGTAGAATACTGGTTTCAACATGCAAAATTATGAAAACAAACCCCATTGAATATTATTTTCAATGTGATGCAGATATTACATAAAAAATAATTCTTGTGTATCATTGCCAAACTCTACCGATCATAGCGTGTAATTACATGCAAAATTGTTTACATACATACTTGGTCTACACTACAAGTTTTTATTATCATTATCATTAAACTAAATTTACATGGCGCCCTTTCATGTAAAACACGTTCAAGGGCTCTTTACAAAATTAAATACAGAACTCAAAACAAAACAATATCACAAAAAATAATTCTTGCCGCAGTTTTTTTTAACAAGTTGCTTGATTTTGAGATTCCTGCAAGTAGAAAGTTACAATAGTCTCATGCAGATGCTACATATGAATAAAATAACGTTTTTGTTGCATCTAAAATGAGAAACTTTCGAATGCGTCCAGTTTTTTCTCAACTGAAAGTTGACTGATTTACAAACCATATTCTCATGCTTTTCAATGTCCATGTGTGATTTAAAAATGAAACAAGATTTCAAATATATCTCTTTAGCTGTATATTTTAAATACCAATAGAAATTGTAATGGTTTCTATATGCTTTTTAATTTTTTATGAAAGAGTCTTTCTGCATGGTTTTCTATATTTTATAGTACCGAAAAACATTACTTCTGCTTTTGCGAGGCTATAATTTCAGCACATGTTGCTTTTACTCCATGAAATAATTACTGAAAGATGGTATTTAATGCGTTGTAGTGCTTCAGGCTTGGATAAGAGGTTAGATGGTTGGTGTCTTGATATGTAAAAGCTTATCTGGCAAGGCGTAAAATTTATCTGGTGAGCCGAAGGCGAACCGAATAAATTTCGAAGCCGAGCCCCATAAACTTTTCCTTATCGAGACATCAATATTTTTTTCTTTTTATCCTGTTACCAATTTTAAAAATCAATTCGAATAAATTTGTTCACAATAAATAAATGTTAATTAACCTCTTTTCGTCGTCATGATTTGTACTCGGATGTGGGTATTGGGATCGACCGATTTCTGGGAGATCTCGCATAATTTTATTTCCTAGGCCAGTATCAGAAAAAATTCAATAAGAACATAGCTTAAACCTTACACAATAAAGACCTACCTTCATTATCTAATATGGTTTGCCAAGATTTATCATCTTGTCGATCACACAACTTAAGTGTCTATGATTTTCTGACGAGTATGCAGAGCTTGGACAGAGCTTGAGATTAGATGCCTAGCCTCGAATTCTAAAAATCTCAACACTCAAACAATATCCATGCTTTATCCTCTAAGATAATGTTAAAAAGATTACTTTTTGAAGCTGTATGTATGCCTCCATGAAATAAACAACCCCTGCGTCATGTATTACGTCATTCTACGTCACCGATATAAATTCCGACCGATGAAAGACGAGAGTCGAGTATAATGTTTCTTTTTTGGCATTAATTTTAGCTGAAGAATGAAACATTTATTTTGAAAAGTAAGGATTTAAAAGGAACAATACTACTGTAAAAATAGTTCCGGCCGGTAACGTGATGAAGTTACTTGATAATGCTTATCAAGTGACGATATGACTTTATGGCAGGTGACAGGAAAAATAGTGCTTAGTGGTTAGAATGAAACATTCAATTGTTTATCAACAGCATGGAAATGATGTTACAATCCATTTGGATTAGATTTAGCACACACTTGTTTTACGCACATAGTATAGTATTTTGAACCAAAATCATATTCCTGAGGGACGCTGTATTTTTTTCTAAATAAAAACGAGACACCTTCGACAGACAGTTTGTAAACGGTCACCTATGTAACTGCAATTCAAAACGAGAGTCTGCCTCGATGGCCGAGTGGTAAAGGTGTGTGATTCGTGATCTGAAGGTCACGGCTTCGAACCCCACCGTTGTCGGGGTTCGTTAATTGGCAAGACGCTTAATAACCAGTCACAACCACTCAGTTGTAAAATTGGGTAGCAGTAAGTCTAAGCCAATGCCTCTCTATCAGGAACGAGAAAACATCTCGATGTGGGTGTTCGAGAGCGACTCTTTCATCTAAAAACTTTCGTCACGGTCGAACTGAAACAAATTTGTAATAACTAATTTGGGAGCTTTGTCAGACTCACTGTAATTATTTTCTAAGCATATTAATAATGAGCTATGATTAACTGAGTCGATTTTTAGCAGAGCCGTCTCAGTTGAGTCATGTTTTCAATATGCAGACTGATGATGTTTATGTAAATTATTTTCAACGAGATGTTTTTCGATGGGAACATTAACAATTTGTTCAGTGCTTTAAGATAAGAAAAGAAGGTTATTCAGCGCATTTGGTTTTAGACCAAGCTTCTGAATGAGGGGCGTATCATAGCACTTTTGAAGGAAGTAATTACTTTACTTGACTTCTTGATTGCTTGATGATATGTGTTATCAAAGAAAGAAGGTCGACAAAACAAGATTTCAAAACATTTGTTTGAATTTTGCCCAGTTCACAGGTCTTATACGAGAAGAACTAACGTTTTCCTTTAGTTCTTCTTGTGAAGCTTGTTCAAAGATTGACAACTTTGGGAGTTCATTCTATCAACATATATTCACTTTCACTTTTTTTTCTGATTTAAAATAATTGCATGGCGTTTATTATCAGTTTTGCCACTATTTTTTTAAGCTGTTTTCGTTTGTTTGTATAGTTTGAAGGGTTATACCGGCTTGCGTTTTACCAAGTAGTAAATAATTTCATGTCAAGGCCTGCAGTTTGTAAATTTTCTTTGAAATGAACTTTGAGAGCTTAGACCCAAATCAATCAATCAATCAATCAATCAATCAATCAATCAATCAATCAATCAATCAACCAATCAATTATACCAGGGAGATATATCGTTTCATGTTTGCGAAGATTTTGGATAGCTAACTGTTATATACGTCAAGCAAGTCTTCAGCTTTTGAACTTTGGCGTATTAATGGATCTGACTGAATTATACCTTTTCTGAAGATTCGACATGTATGAATTTGAATTTTCTCAAAGTAACTGATATCTTAAGTGGAAGCGGGTTAGCTGCATTACAAAATGAATCAAGTTTAAGCTTCCTTGATGATAACGGGTGAGAGTGACGTCTCTTGGACGGTGAAGTTTATTTTTTCGATCTCGCTGCATTGAAAATCAAAAGTTGGGAAAGAACTTGAAAGACATTTTACTGCCATGAAAACGCAAGAAATACCAAACAGTGATATTGCCGAAACAGAATCCCAGACAAAGTACCGAACATAACCCCAAAGTATTCTTGAACCTAGAAGATCGAGAAGAAATGGCTCACAACAGGGAACAATAGGGGATTGGTTGAAAAGTTCCGACCGAACACCAGCTTGTTTTGGTAGGTGATTTCAATGCAAGGGTAAAAGATTTTCAGGATTTTATTTGTAATGACGATGGTAATTACATTCATGGAGATAACATTAACTATCTATCAGTCGAATTTTCTGTAAGCCAAATTTCCAAGATACTACATATAGCAGATTTGGGCTTGCCTTAATTGATCTTTGCTGTTTCCACAATATTCATATATTAAATGATAGAATACCTGGCGATCTCGATTGTAACTTTGCATGCTTTGCTAATCAGGGTGTCTATATTGAAGATTATATAATTTGTTCAAGTGAAATATTCAATCATGTCACCATGTTCAAAATTTTAGAACATGGAAATCCGGTTCATTTTCCCATACATTGTGCATTAGAATTTATTGTCATAACCCTGAAATCAATGTAAGAGAAAGCGATGCTAAGTCACATTTATGGAAAAGATTTAAATGGAATAAGAGATTTAAATACCAATTTCTCTAAAAATTACACCCCACTATGATTATTTTTAAAACACGATTTAAATCACTTTAGAACACTCTGCCATTTCTTTTCTAAATAACTGTCTAAAGACTCGGCTGAAAATATGATGTGTAACGCCAAAAATCAGCTAGTAATTTTTCTTAACCACAAACGTGGGACCGAGAGTGTAGTTCAGTGAAATACGACAGGCTTTCTGCCCTGCGTAAATTTGGGAGAACTAACTGTCATACAGATTTAATTGATTATGAACTGTGGAGATACAAGTTTCTGTAAGAAGAAAAAGCAAAATCATTTGAAAAAAGGGAGTGCAATTGATTGAAAACAGAAATAACCCACAAAAGTTCTCGGATTTTCTTAAATCCGAGAAAAATAACGTCAATGTTAAATGCCATTTGCAGCCTGAAGATCTTCTTACTTATTTAAAATCGCCTTTATCTAAGGACAGTAGAATGAATTATACAAATGTAATTAATGACCAAGCAAAACATGTACAAAACGACCAATTATCTAGTCTAAGCATTTCCTTTGATGCGAAATTTTAAACTTACCGATTACGAATAGTGAAATAGTCAAAAGTGTTAAATATCTCAAAAATAATAAGTCTCCGGCACCAGATGGACTCTGTATTGAATTTTACAAAACATGTCTTCACGAATTTTTACCGTATTTGAACGTTTTATTGAATGCGATTTTTGATACATCTTCTGTTCCCGCTAACTGATGCAGAAGCATTATTACTCCGATACATAAATTTTTTTAACTTATCCCAACAATTATTGGGGTATTTCTTTAATAGACTGTATTTCAAAAATATTTGTTAATATTTTTACCTCATGATTAACAATCTGGTGCGATAACTTTGATAAGATTGACGAATCTCAAGCAGGACTTTTCAATTTATGTACGGTCAGTTGAGCTCTTGTGTTAAGCTGGGAGATTCTATAACCCATTATTTTAATTGCAATTTTGGAACCCGTCAGGGTTGAAGCGGAAGTCCAAAAATATTTTCTTTATTCGTTAGCGATATTAGCAGATTATCTTAATAGCAATTGCGAATCAGGAATCTATATCTCTGAACTGTCCAAAAACGTTACCTTCTGATGTTCGCTGACGATGTGTCAAGTTTTGCACATACCGTCGCACGCTCGATTATAAGGTCAGATTAACGCTATATAAGAATTCTCTTCTCAAGTTGGTCTAAAAATCAACGTTGATATAGTCTTTAGGAATGGCGGCGTTTTTAAAAATAGTTGATAGATAACAAGTCAATTGAAATAGTATAAATATCTCGGACTTCACTTTACTCCTAAATTAATATGGTCTAAATCACACGAAATAGTATCCTTCGAAGCTGCGAAGGCCACCAATTACATTCTTCATTTAAGTAAGTATTTTGAAAAAATGCATATTTATTATTGTAAATGGCACTTAGAGAATGTGGCAGATTACCTCTCTGTACCTCATATATGGTTAATTGTAATATGAAATAAGGCAAAGCCTCTGTCCGGGGACGTGGGATACCAACCAAATGTAAAAAAAAAAAAAAAAATCTTTTTCTGCAAGTAAAAGTTTAAAATCAAGCACTCTGTAGCAATGCTTCCAAATGATTTATCATCTTTGGTATTTGATGTTTGTTGTATCAACCACTTCTATATAAATTAGATTCGATTCTTGTTAGACTGCAAAAACTGGCCTGCGTTGTAAACGTTTCGTTCTTTGACGGTATTCTGAATCTAGAAATGTAATTATAGTTTACCATTAGTCAATTAATGGATTACTATATCTAAGTGACCTCTGCTACATCTGAACTATGTTTCAACTACATTTAATTCAAATTCAAAGAAATCAACAATTTTTGGATAGAAAACAATGTTGAAAATTGAAAGAAAAAATAACATGTTTTATTGAAATGACTGGTCTTTGATTACAAACTTATAACCCCGACGCCGCCGTCATAGCGCAGTTGGTAGCGCGTCGGACTGTCATTCAAAGGGTCCCGGGTTCGATCCCCGACGGCGGCAATACTCTTTCCGACATTTGTCTACCACCAATGGGCAGATAATCGTAAGCCTATGTGGGATAGCAGCTGGAGGCTAGGAAAGGGTGAAGTGGTAGTACTGGTGTGAGAAATACCAGGAATCCATTGTTAGGTGCTCCAGCCGCCGCGATTTAACTGAAAGATTGTTAAAAGCGGCGTTAAACTCCATTCAAACAAATCAAATTATAACCCCGACAGAGAAAGGGAGATAGGCATACACAACACAGAGCAACAGTGAAAGTAAAGTAGATAGACGGAAAATGGATAGAAAATAGATAGAAGGGCGGAGATTAAGAGAGACACAAACAGATAGACCTAGAGACATAAAATAAAAAAAAGATATAAGAGAGATTGACAAAGATGGAGAGAGAGAGAATGTCATTTTTATAAAACAATAACCAAAAACCATTGAAGGAAATAAAACAACAACAACAACAACAAAACATTCATACAGATTGATGTATGTCTCTTATACAATAGTCTTTTAAAAAACAAATTTGTGCTAGTTTAATTATGTTTTAAGAAAGAGATAAGGAGACAGAGAAAGAAAGATGGAGAGAGAGAGAGAGAGAGAGAGAGAGAGAGAGAGAGAGAGAGAGAGAGAGAGAGAGAGAGAGAGAGAGAGAGAGAGAGAGAGAGAGAGAGAGAGAGAGAGAGAGACAGAATATAAGGTTCGTGTAGGTGTGTAACCTTTTACAAGATGGGAAATAGATTGTTCCAAATTGAAATAACTTACAGAAGCAATGTAAATGTGAATATAAATCATATACTAGTTGTCATAAAGGCATTTTTTTATTTTCATAAAATGAATGCCTTTGTTTATACGGATCATTAAAAGTTTAAAATCAGGTAGTCAATAAACATAAGAAACAAAATTTCTTAGGTCAGTCAATATATTAAATTCTTCAAGAAAGCCTTAAGCAGATAAAATCTTCTGCAGTTTTGTCTACAAATCAAAGTTCTCAGAAAAAAAAAAAAAAAAAAAAAAAACCTCAAAGAATCACTCCAAACGATGTTCAAGTTACTTAAGCTGAACAAAGTGACCAGGGTCAACCTAATCACTCTCAAAGCTTTTGTCAATTTAGAATGGTCATTCTACCTTTATCTATATTCTTTCTATAGATTCAAGGAATATTACATCTAATTGACCTCTGCTGGGTATGATCTCATTTTCAATATTGTTTCACAGAGCTCTTTGGGGAGGGGTTAGCTTTTGCTCAACAGGTCCAATATAAACATGTTTCACTTAACTAATTGTTATGCCAGTTCAAATTATGTTGGTAATATGTTGTGTATCTATATGCACTAACAAATTTTACATTACCCTTTAACAAAGAATGGTGATAAAGCATTTATTATACCCATTACCAAATAACAACATGCAAGATTGATCAAATTTCAAAGAATTTGTAGCCAACAAATTAGATTTGAAATATTTAATTTTTCTGTTTAATGGGATAGAAATCAATTGGGAAAATGCAGAAATTTATGTAATAAGCAATATCTTCATTTTTCACATAATTTGTCCTGCACTGTTTTATAGAATAGCAATAAAAATCAGAATTGTGAGGTTATGGTTTGAAACAGAATCCAACATAAACTCTTGGCAGTCTGATTTTTTCATCAATGTTAGATTACATTTTCTTCAAGAGGTATGCACACAGCAAAAATCAGTACCATCTTCATCCCGTTTTTTTACCCATTACTGTTTTGCAAAATTTGTGACTTATCCACATTCAAAGGGGTAACAGAGAACATTATAAAATAAGTGCAATTAAAAAAATAACAACCCTATTTGATAGAAAACATTGTGGGAAAATGGATTATTGCTTTTCACAAACAATTTCTTCTTTTTTCACGATGATCCTCAAGTATAGTATCACAGGAATGTAAAGATCAGGGATTGTACAGAAAGGGTTGACACTGAGATAGCCTGATGACTTGGATCAAGTTGTAAAAGTTCAAATTTTCAATTATGATCTAATTAATTATTCATTTATATTTGGCCTATAGCATGAAATGGACATTCTTGGACCTGTGGAAAGTGTTGACCCTGATCAGACCTTCTGCAGACTGACTTATATCAAAATAATTCGCTTTCAACATACTTTTGGCGCTTCATCGAGCCTTGCTAGCCAAATCCACAACAGGCTGTGCTCAAAATCCTTTGGCTGAGGGAGCAAACTCCCGTTAACTCCAAATGTTTAATATCATTTAATCAATTTTTCAACATAATTTCCTTAAAAAGCCATTGTATTGGTAATTTTTGAAACGTGTATCAAAGCTTTTAGTACACTTACCTCTATTTCTGTGTTACCCCTGCTTTACAAAACAAGGAACCAGTACAATTAGCATGTCTTATGTCTCCCAGCATGTGCAAGGAGGATTTACCACATGAAAACAGCTTTCAAAATATTGAAGAAAATGAATAAAGTGCTTGTAACAAACACATATTTTTATTTCCCACTATGTTTTCTTCCCCGAGAAACAAAAAAAAAAAAAAAAATGAACAAAATAATTTCATGATTTGAAATTGAAACTACATTGGACTAATCTAATGAAAGAATGAATGAATAGAGTTTTATGGCCCGTTGACACTAAGGTCATGTTGGGCGCATAACAACTAAATGAAAAGGTGCCTTTGAGTAAAAACGGAGATGGATTTAAACAGTTAAATGTAGAATCAAATAACAATAGTAGAGTTATAACTAACAATCAATTACTAAAACCGATCTATACTAACAATAAAAATCTAGACAATCATGAACAGGTCTATAAATTGCTTACAAGAACCTAAAATCAAAATTTTCTGTACAAATTGATGGCTTTCAGGAAATCAAAAATGAGTTCGATTCTGACGCTTTCAAATAGCTGCCTCATACTGTCAGCCTTGAAATATTGATCTCCGTACATAGAAAAATCAATACAATCTATAAAAATGTGTTTGACAGTAAGAGGAGCGTCGCATGGAATACACATTGGAGGTTCGTCTCCTTTAAGAAGAAATGAATGCGTCAAGTAAGATTGACCAATGCGTAAACGGGCCAAAATGATTTCTTCTCGACGACTTTATCTAAAGCCAGGTAGACATTCACCAAAACTCTGTTTAATAGTATAAAGTTTGTTATCTTGGTTTGCGGGATCGTCCAAACAATTCTGCCAGACATCCTGAATAAAATGATGTATTAAAGATGTATTTAAGGTTTAAAATCACTAAAAGGAACAAAGGTAAAATGTCTAGTGATAATGCCTCCTTGGCAGCCTTATCTGCCTCCTCATTACCACGAATACCAATGTGGCTAGGGAGCCAACAGAAAACAAGATCAACATCACTATCCAGATTTGAAATCTTATTCAGTAATTTAATTAAAAGAGGGTTGTCTGTTTTCTCGCGTTCGAGCGCTTGCATACTAGACATTGAATCAGTGAAAACAATACAGCGCCAATAACCATCTTCGATCATGTGATCGAGCGCAAGATCAATCGCCCTAAGTCCTGCTGAAAATACGGAGGCGTTGTTTGCTAGACGAAACTGATATTTTTCGCCATCTAGAACAGTGGCTGAAGCAACTTTCTCTCCGTCCTTCGAACCATCTTTATAAATCTCTTCATGCAATATGTACCTTTCTTTAATCTCTAAAAAATTTGTTTTAAAGACAACAGGGTCTGTGGTACCCTTTTTGCTTGAAGCTAGGTCATAAAGATAAGTGGGACTTTTGCATGTCCATAAAGGAACATCGGAAACTGTATATTCGGCAACATCTTCTAGATCAAAATCAAGAGAATTTATATGTTTCGCAACGTAAACTAAAAGGTGGTATAGGTTTTGCTTTCTTTTCAAATTCCTCCCTGTACTTAGGTTAAAATGCAACTTTGTAAGTGGGGTTGTCAGGATTATACTTTAACTTAAGATGATGGAAAGTTTCTTTCGGCGTAAATTCAAAGACGGTTCATTGGCTTCAGTGTACAGACTGTTTACTGGTGACATTCTAAAAGCGCCTAACGCTAAGTGCAAGCCTCGATTATGAATAGAATTAAGTTTGCGAAGGTATGAAGGGCGCTCTGAGCCGTAAACAGCACAGCCATAATCTTAGATCTGACAAGCGACCTGTAAAGTTGCAATAGAATATTTTTATCGGCTCCCCAGTCTATATGGGACACAACACGTAAAAGATTAAGAGCTTTGTGGCACGTATTGCTCAAATACTTAATATGTGGACAAAACAAGAGTTTGGAGTCAAAGAGAAGCCCTAAAAATTTGAACTCTGGAACAACTTCAATGGGCACTACGTCAAGTTTAAGTTCGGGATCAGGGTGCAGTTTTCTTGACTGACAAAAGTACATACATTTGGTTTTAGTCTTGGAAAACTTAAAGCCGTTTCGTTTGGCCATTTGGTAAGGTTGTTCAAGACTTGCTGAAACTGCCTTTCAATTGTTCACATGTTTTGGTCTGTAACAGAAACAAAAGTCATCAACGTAAAGAACTGGACTAATCTGAATCTGTGTCACCTGGTAGTTGATGAATTATTGCTTCCCTTAATGTGATGTTTTAATTCATAATGCTGAATAATTGCCATTAACCAATCACTTTGTATCATTGCCCATGCTTTTTAGATTTTTTTCATTAAAAAATTATGTTTTCAATATAAAAATCATGTGGGACCTCCAATCTGTCCCTTTATGCACCAGCTATTTATTACGTCTGGGGAGGGAATCGAACCCTCAAACATGCATCTGAGTATCAAAGGGATATATATGACCCGATAGTGAAAAACTTTCATCCTACTTTTCTTTAAAAGTGATTAATTAATACAAAACAATGCTGCTTTGTTGGTGTTGTTGTATTTGTAACGAGAGCTCCCCACCTTACTGAAATTGATCTTGGAAATAGTTTGCATACAAGAAGAAACATTTCGTTCACGGGCAACATAAATTCCGTTGAATTACAGAGGAGTTGCAGATTTAGGTTTTGGTCGCCTTTGTAAAATATATGATGCTGCGCTGCGATATCAGTCACATTTTCCATGGCAACACCTTTTCAAGTCATTAGATTCTAAGTAATGGAAGTTTTATGATGCTAATTTCCTACAACTTGTTTACTATTTGGACTAAGAATTAGATTGGCTGATAGGAAAGTTGCGTAATAACCATCTTTATCTGAAACCGACGGCCAATTCCTTCGAGAATATAAATACTTCACGAATAGACGAAAAATTCAAACCGACAAAGCTGTCACTGTTCCAAATTGAAATAAGTTACTGATGACAATTTGAAAATTATCGAATTCTACTATTTTGATTTTTCTGGATAGAAAAAAAAAACACTGTAGATGGTAAGGAAATTGCTTGATGCTAGCAATTTCTTTACTTTAAACATTTTCACAATTGTTTTTTGGAAGGGGAGCGTCAAAAAGCTTTATTTTGTGCGAATGGGTGTATTAAAATTTGGTAAAAGGCCAGCCAATCACTACTTGAATTGATGATATGCTGGATTAGCGCAGACACGCCATCAATTCGAATCTCTGCCAATACCATTTGGCAAGACATGAATCAGAACTACAGATTTTTGATCTGTGTTGACTTGATTATTTTCTTTGCACAGAATTAGGCAGATCCTATTTATGATGACATTGCGCTTTCCTTTATTTTGGAGGTTTTGTCTGTTTCCTGAAATCTTTTAAGTTGGAATAGGGTTGCTGGGGGTTTGCATATGAAATGTATGAATGATCATGTATATTTGGGTTGATTTTGTTAAAATAATTTAGAGTTTAATTTATTTATTTATTTATTTTCTAAAAAAGCGTCAATATTGTGTTGCGGGGAAGCTGCTTACCTTGAAAGTCTAAGTAGGTGTGAAAACGAAGTGGTAACGTCTCGTGATAGCAAGGTTTCAAACCAAAATAATACCGACACCAGCTACAACTGAATCAATAGACTAGTGAAATCATTCGGCAAATACAACCTCCTTTTTTCACATTCCTTAATTCAGAAGGCAGCTTTTATAGGCTCTGATATCCAGTAAAATACGATTTCCATGAAAACTAGGTATTGAATCTACCGACGCGCCATAAAACATATATGTACATATTCTTACGCGTTGAAATTCTTGTGCAGTTCGGTCTAAAAAGCTCAAGGGTTTTCGTACAAAAAAAGAGGATATTGGAGTGTTTGGGGTAATTCGTAAAAAAAGGATAATTGTGAAACTAAATCAGAATAAATTATCACCTGCGGCTTCATATTTACGCGAATAATTTCACGTTTTCATAAGATCAGGCGAATTCATCCGGATACACGTAAATTTTACTAACGAGTTGTTTCTTGGCAAAGAAGGAACTTGCATCCTAATTCAATTAACTATTGAAACAAGGTATATATGTTTTCGATCAAATCCGCGCTTTTATCACCGATAATAAGAAACTTAATGTTTTAACTAGATTTTTAAATTCGCTTCTTGACCGGAAGTAAAGATTCTTGACGGGTTTCGTGTTAATAAAAATTTGTGTTCGCAAGGGTGTTCAACAACGCTGCGAAAAACACTGACAACCAATTCAAATCATAATATTTTGGTCATTGAATGTTTTAGTTATCATGATGAAGAATGCCCGAAATTCAGTCGCCCTGTTCTTAAACGAGGCTGGCATCTGCCGATGAATTCATATAAATGCACGTGATTTGTTTTGTAAGGCGCACGTCCACAATACCGTAAGCCAGTGTCGAATACCATTCGACCCCGGTATTAAATATTGGTTGAAAATATTACGCATGGAAAATAGGAGATATCCAAAACATTGCTACTTCATGCTTAAGCAACTTGACGTGAGCAACGTGTATACAATTATGTATGGGTTTGGTTATATATGGATAGCCCAGCACGTTGGTAATGGTGTTTTTTTTTCTAAAACTGTTTTCACAGAGACTCATTTATTCATTCACTCAAAAATGGTCATCTGATATACACACTACTTTCAACAACCCAAATTTTACTTGTCTATCAACATTCCTTATATCTACCGGCAAACTCTGTCTAACATCAGTTGTTCCAATCATGAACTCATGATCGAGAAGGGAAGCCATCTGGGGATAGACAGAGAAAGACCCTATTGTCCTCTGTGTATCAAATATAATATATTTTTTGTCGAAAACAATCAAAGTAAAGTTTATGAATATTAAGAAGACTGATATTCCCAGGTCGATGGTTAAATGTAAGAGCCAAAATGCTATTTTTATGATTTGGTGAAGTTTAAAGATAAAGATGTTATTTTACGATGTAACAAGCGGTTGCAAACGCATATCCATAGTTAAACGGTAGACCACTCCATCCTAGCGCAAATCTCTTAATTTCTTTAAATCAAAAGCAATGTAATAAGATCACGGGATGCCAAACTTTTCTGCAAGTACTGCAAATTGAAAAATGTAACTATCAATGAGCTATGTTATAGTTGTCACGACTATGCATACACTAATGTCGGTATCACCAGCGTGATCGTCTGAATCTTTATTGAAAAAGATATGGAACTAAAACTTCAAGGCTGTCTTTTCTTGTGAATACACAAACAGTACATACAAGCGTATAAATCTCTATGGTATTAATAAACAAAATTGAACTAGTGACAACACTTCACGTATATTAATATCACGGTCACATTTATAATTGAAGACGTGGCCAGACGGACAAAACAATCTCACCAGGTTTTATGTGAGTAGAGCATAAAGATTCACCTTTTGTATAACAAGAGGGCCGTTGGCCTTGGTGTGCTCACCCGAGATAAAGGCCCCTTTTCTTTCACTTGTCAAATTAATCTTTAAGGCCAGGAATACGATACCGGAGCTTTCAACAGATTTCAATAAGGCTATTTCTATTAGAGACCGTCTTAGGAACATTTCTGCCAAATTTGGTTGTATTGGCCCAGTGGTTTGGAAGGAGATGTCATTTAAAAAAATCTTCTTTGTTTATTTATAGTCACCACCGGGGGCTCTGCCTCTGGGTTTATCCTTACGATCACACAAAAATGTTGACGAAACAAATAACTATCCCATACTTCCAAATATTTCAATGGAGTTAATGCTAATGAATAATTCTGAACAAATTCTATCTGATTTAGTCAAACTTTTGCCCCCTCGCAGTGGAATTGAATGTCATACAGACCCCCTTTCGGGTCAAATGAAGTATTCATGAAGTATATTTCAATAGGGTCCATTCTTATGTCTTATCACCTAACAAGCCTTCCAACAAATTTTCAATGAGAAAAAATCACAGCCCTTACTGTATAAACAAAGAAAATCTTACGAAGTTCAACTTACCTTGTTCCTCAATGAAAACTTAACTTATAAGCAGGTTTATCCTTATCACCTAAAATCATTATGAGGAGGTCTGACCCAATTGATGATATCAATTATGTCTGGAGGAGCAATCTTTTAAGTGAAACCTTTCCCTTTTTCGTAGGTTTCATCGAAATTGAGCTAAACCTGTGGTCTGTAGAGGCTAAACGCATAAATCTTTTATACTGGATGACTGACATCAAAGCATCAGAAAGCGCACTATGAGTGCTTTATGATAAGGTGAGCCTCCCCCAAAAAATAAACAACATAAAAAACAACAAAAGAAAACAACAACAACAACAACAACAACAAAACCAACTCAAGATGAGATATAATGCCTTCATTTTTTTGAAAGATCATCTTTATGAATTATCTTACGTTTTCAGAAGCGTATCGACGAGAGATATCACCATGTTAAATATAAAACTTTGTACCTTTAAAAGTTACAGAAATACCTTCATATTCAAACTCGCTGGGTAAATCCTGCTGACATACGGACATAATTAAAACACATACCACAAAACTGACATAATCTGTTTGGGAAATACTACTGTCATCTCAACAGCAAATGCACATCACAATAGCCTTGACAATTGACCTGGATCTTTCAAACGACCTCGACCTGGTCATTAGCAGTGGTATTTTCACATGCTTAGTCTCAAAATAGGAAGTATCCGGTTAATGTTTAAGATTGAATTTCAAGTACAATTTTTTACAAGGGTTATGTTTATGATCTTGAACATTGACCAGCATTGAATTGTTTTTGCCGAAACAAAATACTACATACCAAAATGGGCGTTGAACAAGAACATTGCGAAATTATTAATGACCTGAAAACCAAATATAAACCTTTCCTAAATAAACATTATAACTAAATAGCTCTTAAGACTCTAGAAAAATACAGGATTAGTATTTGATAGACACACACTATTTATATACTCGTATAAATTAGGTGACACTCCAGATGGCACATTGAATATTCAATGTACAAGTCTTCTTTTTCAGTACAAAACTAGTAAAAGCTAAGGCTAATTAATCTTATATTGGTCCCAAAAAATACAGATGTAAAGAGAATACTTAACCATTTTGAAGTTTCCAATAATTTTGTTTTCTGGTGTAAAAACACAACATAAAAACCCACTGTAAACCATGAGATAGCCAATAGGAGTCATGTGACTTCGGCCACGGCCATAGCGCAGATAGCAGCGCGTCGGTCTATAAATCGTGAGGTCTAGGGATCGAATTCCGGTTGTGGAAAATATCCTTTCCGACATTTATCTATTAAACATGGGTGGATAACCGTCAACCTATGTGGAATGAGGAGCTGGGGGGCTCATAAAGGATGTAGTGGTTATATTGGTATGAGAAATACAAGGAATCCATGGTTAGGTGCTGCAGCCTCCGCAAATTATCTGAAATAAAAAGTAAACCCGACTTAAACAATCAACAATGTAAATGCATAATCTTTTTTAAATAATAAAGGCACGTGCTTTCCCAGACCGTGTAAAATGTGAAAACATAAAACAGCATTAGCAAGTACATACAATAAGCGACCGAGAACCGAGGCGGTAAGATTAACGTCACATGCGACGTCGATATCTCTGAAACATATTTACGTCAGCAACATCCACTAGTTAAATAGATGCCGTGTGGCCCATGTCAACCTGTTGCGTCAAGTTAAGGCATATTTGTACCAAATGTCAGGAATGAGTTTGGTATTAACGTGCAGTAGCTGATTCCGTTTTTTTCACATTCCAAACGGTTTAGGCTATAAGGTGGTATTAATTCATAATTTCAATATTTTAACGATTTTATTCAGTCATATGGTTCGCATTTGCTATATCACAGCCGATGATTTTTCTACATAGGAGAACAGAGATATCGGAAACTTCAATCGTGTAAATTTTTCATTTTCTCAACATAGGATTAAAAGGTAAAATGCTTAATGTATTTCGATCCATGTTTTAATCGGCCATATCCTTGCAAAACATTGTTATTCCTTCTTTGAGTTTTTAGCTTGCCTGAGTACCAAATTTTTAAGATACGCTATTGTGATCACATTCTTTCCGGCAGCAGTCCTCCCTTATTCGTCGTTTGTAGTCCGTCGTGTGTCAAAAATTCAAAATTCTTTAAAAGACATCTCCTTCAAAAACACTGGGCCAAGTTTAACCAAATTTGGTATGAATGTTCTTGGGGAGGCTTCTTTGCTTAAATTGCTAAATGTCTTGAAACTGTTGCTTTGGCAAATTAAGTAATTTTTTCTACTTTAAAAATCAACTCCTCGTGACCCAGAAGGCGGAGAGCCTAGATATTTTAATGAAGTATCGGCATACTAACCGCTTTCAAAATTGCTGCATCTTCAGGCGGTGGATCTGGTTGGATAAAATGATTTCTACAACCACAAGTCCTCCAACGCTAAAGGGTAATTTAAATCCAAGTTGCCAGGAATGATCCTTAGGAGGATCCTTTTAAATTTGTTACAATAACTGAAATCTGTTAAAAAGATCTGGTTGTCGTGGCTATAAAAGTAAAAAGACAACTTTACAAAATGATCTTCTCCTCTCCAAGAAGGTATATATTTTTCTCCGAGCATCAGTATATAAACTCTTTCAAAATTGATAATAGCATTTTCTTTTAAAAATCTTCACCTGTACTAAAAGGCGTAGTGTCTTTATATTTTTAAAAAAGCGTGAATTTGCTAACATGTTTTAAATTTGCTAAAATCATAACTCTTTGGTTTCCAAGGCTTGTGTGAGAGGGGAAAAAACTATAAAGAAATAAAGGATTTTTAAACGACAACCCCTCCCAAATTCAAAACTTATTTTGCAGGAAGGTTAATTAGGCAATCGCCTCAAAAATTACTTACCCCTACCAAAGCTCTGGTTGCCATGGTAACTAAAATTAGTTTAAAAAAATAGTCTTCTTCTCCTGATCAAGAAGGCCTAGAGGCTTGATTCTTTACATTGAGAATCAGCATATTGACTTCTTTCAAAGTTTCTAGAATCGCTTCTATCGGATCACGAGGGGCAGGACCTAGGGGATTCGATATAAAAAGAAATAAAACATTTTTAAAATGATAGCTCCTCCAAAACTACAGGGATAATTTCACACAAATTTGATAAAATTCTCATTAGGTCTCCTTTTCAAATTCGCTACAACTTCGGTGCCATGACAACAAAGATGAAATTGTATCATTTTTAAAATCTTCTCCTCCTGACCAAGAAGGCCCACAACCTAGATATTTCATACGAATCATCAGTACAATTATCACTTAAATGATTGCTAAAATCAATAACCTGTGGTCACTAGCAGCTGAGCCCCAAGTATGGTTGAGTCTTTAAAGAAATAAAGATGGAATTTTTTAAACGACACCTCAAACAGTTTCAAGGATAAATTCAACAAATTTTGGCAGAAATGTTCCTTATAAAGACCTCTTCCATAAAAGCTAAAGAAGAAAAATCTTTCGCAAACTTAAGTTGCCATTGATATAAAAGTAAAGATGTAAAACAGATTTAAAAAATTCTTCTACTCCTGACAGAATAGGCATTAAGCCTTTATCTCGGGTTAGAGCAAAAGGCTCAATGGCCAACGTTTCGCATTCTATACATTCAAGGTCAAAACGACTTCTCTGGCATTGTTTGCATTATTTCTAAATGATATAAAACTAGATACATGAAATAAGCTTTATTATTTTAATGTTTGCTCACAAAATGGTAACAATCGGTAGCTCTGTAGAGGATCTATAACATAGTCTTAATCGTTTATGTATCTGTTTTTTTAATGGGGTTAAGACTTTCTTATGGAGGATAGAGGCAGATTAAGAAAAAATCGTATTATAATAATAATAATAATAATAACGAAGTAACAGTAGTCGATCAATTAGGTTTTGTTTTCAATTATAGTTGGGTTGTCATCTTTAAATACTAGAAGAAAAGACCTTAGATGCCAAGCATGTTTTGAATGTAATGTGAACCCAGTAATATCATACGATTTAATTCATGCATGTTCCATTCTAATAATATGATACTCGCCCAAAGTAGGGGACTCACCAAATCTAGATTTAGAAAGAATTTACTATAAATTTTGTAAAATAACACTCGGCACATTATGGGCGAGTTGGATCCATACCCGCTGTAAACAAACCGTTATATAGATATTTACCGAAATTAGCGTATTTCTTATCCCTCGCCGTGTCGGCGAAGCGCGATTAAGTAATGGTCTCTGTCCGTCATTGCGTCCTTTCGTCATTCCGTCACTAATCTTATCCAAAAGTATAAATGCTATCAACTTAAAACTTCAAAGGTAGATAGACCTCATAAGGGAGAAGTACAATGCACAAGAACCACAACTCTTGCTTGCCTAATTTTGGAGTTATCGCCCTTTGTTGTTTAAAGATTAAGATTTTGTCCGGAGCATATCTCTGAAAGTATAATAGCTATTAACTTGAAACTTCATAGGTGGATAGATCTCGTTGGGAAAAGTGCAGTGCAAAACCCCAAAACTCATGCTTGCATAAAGTTATTGCCCTTTGTTGTTTTAAAGATTTTGTCTAGAGCATATCTCTTGAAGTATGATAGGTGTTAACTTGAAACTTCATAGATGGATAGATCTCGTTGAGGAGAAACGGAGTGCACAAGATAAACAACCCTTGCTTGCATAATTTTGTTGTTTTAAATACTAAGGTTTTGTCCGGAGCATATCTCTTAAAGTATACTAGCTATTAACTCGCAACTTCATAGGTGAATAGATTTCGTTGAAAAGAAGTGAAGTGCACAAAACCCACAACCCTTGCTTGCATAATTTGTAAGTTTCTGCCCTTTGTTGTTTTTAAGACTTAGATTTTGTCCAGAGTATAATAGCTTTAATCGAACTGATTAACAAGAAATGCAGTACATATGAAGCCTAAATCTGACTAACTTCAGTTTACTATCAAGGTTTTACGGCGAGGGATGGCCATGTCCGACATGGCTCTCGTTTCACCTTGTATAAGCTCGAAAAATCCGAATTCAAAATAGAGAATTGCCTATCTTATAGAGTTTCTTTGATAAGAGAAAAGGGACGGAAAGACCTCGAAGAGGTCGTGAACGAGAAAATTGCAAAAACGCTGTTTAGAAGTTGAGGTCCTCTTCATATTCGAGTGTCACGTCTGAGACGAGGTTCTAAAAGCGATTGTATGATAAATGAAGCATGATGAAGATATTTTTCCCTTAGAATCTAAAAGTAAATATAACAATCATAAATCTTTTCAAATTTATCAATTCCGCCTTTGCAAACAAGGAATTAAGACAACAACAACAACATTGAACATCTTTCATTAATTTATTTTGTACAACTTTTTTTCTAGATATCACAGTTACTTGTTTTTATGACTTTTATCTATGACGAAAAAGGTAATCCCATACACTTCAGCTCCTGTATTTCTACAAGAAACACAATCCTTATATAACAGGAGGTCAGAATTTTCGAACACCAATCCTTGAACCCCTTTTAGCTTCACCTGAATATAACAATCCATTACTCCATAAAACCAAGAGTGAACATTTCAAACAGATATATTTCAAAGATTATCCTTTACAATCATACAGATAACAATTGGGTCACATGTTTTACATAGGCTTTATATAGTGAAACTTTGAAAAGTCGTCTTTTCACTGAAACAAATGGCCTAGAGTTCTGAAAGGATCTTCTTGTAATTAACCAGCAGTTGGTTGGGATTCATATTTGGTATTTGGAGAATTCAGAGCAAGGATTAAAAAGTTTGTACAAGAAAAAAGGTGAAGCAAATGTAGAGAGAGGGGGGGGCGTCAAAATGCTGTAAAAGCAAAAAGGCGCGAATTTGCTAAACAGCATCAACTTTTTTGTAGGCATATGCATTTTGAAAGATGCAGTAAATGTTGCAGTCATTCTGTCCGACTTAACTTATATTACTTTGGTATCAAGCCCTCGGGCCCCAGGGGTAGGACCGAAACACTATAAAATCAGTAAATGCCACTTTGAATCGGTCTAGTTTTTGTAAAGGAATATGAATTTCAATCTTGTAATGTTTGCAACGGTGTTGCTTTCGAGGAGAGCCTGATCTACGCCTATCAACATATCCAAGAATAACCAAATGAACTGTTGGCTCATTGTCCTGTCTTTCAGAGTGATGATTTTCAGTTGTCCTGAACTTTACTAATGATGATCTACTATATGCGTATTTTGTCTATTGTCCATTATACTTCTTAAGCATTTCCTTCAAACAATCGTGGGGAATATAGTATATGCATTATCCATATACCCATCTTTTTTCTGCTCTTTGGACACAGGTAAACGATAAGACCATATGTGCCTCTTGCTTTATTTATTTCCTGCAATGAAATAAAACAAAGCAAAAATGAAGGAATATTAATATTAAACTCATCTAGTGTATAATCGATTTGTTATAAAAGGTTAAATGTCAGTTTTTGTGACCCTATTAATCATGGAATTATTACTTTAAATTTCAGTGTCATGTTTGGTGTCGTCAGCTCTTATATCACAGGGAAAGGTTGTCACGAGTAGTTCTCAACACGAAAATTGGGCACCTTCACGTATAGTAGATGGTGATTATAGAAGGAACGGAGATACTTGTCTATGTTGTGCCGCTACTCAATTACAATATAACCCGTGGTTTCAACTAGATCTTGGACAAATTTATACCATTCGCAGTATGGAAATACTCGGTAGAAATGAACCAAATGGTCGTACGTATATATTTTCTAAATTTCACTGAGGGACTTGAACCCACTTAAACCTGTTTTCCTAACTGTGCTCTGTATTCTTTATCATTGTGTTTTATTAAAGTTGTATGTTATAAGGATGCTATTATGTAAACATATTTTGTTGAAGCTTTTAGTTCAAAACATCACAAAATCTAAGAGCAATTATGGACCAAAGAAGGCTACAAATGTTTTTCAAAATCGTAATTAGTTACGACGCTTTGATTTGACAAATTTATTCATAGCCCAGTATATCTAACAAGTTTAACCATTTTGGAAACACATGATTATCTCATTAAAAACTACCTCCTATGTTGACAGAATAAAAGTCCTTTATTATGGAAAGCTTTCTTAAAATCGTTCCCTTATATAAAGGAACGTAAACGTTTTTCGGGTAGAAGACTCGCCTTTCTTTCTCGATCAGGCTCATCCGTTCTTTTTAATTATTTGTGTTGAATTCGTTTTCCCTTTGGCATAAGCGTTAAGTTGGTTTCGGATGTAATCAACCATTTTATTGTTTTTCCGCCAAATTGACGAGCATTACAATAGAATATTTAACAGGACAGAAATCATAAATAACTGACAAACAAGAAAGGTTAGAAAGAGAGAGAGAGAACATAGGTAGGAGAGGCCAAGATTTAGAGCAAAACCAACTATATATTTTACATTTAAACAGATTCGCTCGGCTCTCGTTACCATGACATTTTTTAATATTTTTTTTCAAATAAAAATGATTGAGCCAGCTAAAGAAATGTCGAACAGAGAGAGAGAGAGAGAGAGGCGCGTAACTACTAGCAAAATGTTTATGACTTTAAGTAGGGATAGCGTAAGCTTATGCTTTTAAAGGGCATTTTGTAAGATATGGGACAAATGTCATGGTATCGAAGAAAGTCACAAGAAATAATATAAGCAAACAGATAAGGAACATGCAAGCAAAGAAACAAAACAAACGAGACAAATAAACAAGCCAAATCGCACATCAACACCCAGCAGGCAGATTCGAAAAGTGAAGACTGTGGCATCTGTAACGTGATTGATACCACAGTCCGCACAAAACTGGAGGGTGTAGAAAGCAAGGCATGAATATATCACATTATCATACAATGATTTTGATTATCCTTGTCACGAAAACGAAATACAAGGAAAAAAAAAAGAAAAAAAAAAGGGGGAGCTCATGTCAAGCTGAGCCCAAAATATTCCTACTTTGGAAGGAGGTTCAGACAAAGATCAACTTGCACATATGTGCAGTCTGATCCCAGCTTATACCATCCGGATTTCTCATTTATGGGCAGAAAACGTTTTTTAATTCCTTCTCCCTTCTCTTTCCTTTTTGCAAAAAGAATTCTTACGATTATACCTATTACTTTCGATTTTAATGCAACTTAACCAGGTTTTTCTTTCTTTTTACATCATGATAGGAGTAAGGGCACATTTAACACGGAGAAATGTTTTAAAATCATACCAACCGTCCGCGCGTAAAACATTTCATGCACAGCTCATACAAGCTGTAGTTAGAACGCCTGCCCCGCCGACGACGACCATATGTTAACAATCTTGTGTATTGAAAAAATTCCAGAATTTTCCAAGAAGGGGGATACTGACACTAAGGATTCTATGATTAACTTCATTATTTTCAAATATATTTCTAAGTCCCATGAACAGAGCAACAATTTGTTTTTGACCTTCTAATCTTTCAAACAACCGAAAAGTACTAGTATCAGTGTGAATTTTGATCCTTTGAAATAACTCAATGCGTAAATCGAGAGTGGCAGGACAGAGTAAAAGGACATGTTCACAAGAGGATATATGAAATGTGTTTTTACAGTAATGGCAAAAATTAGTAAATGAATCACTATAAAACTTTGCGACTATCTTTATGCAGTATTTACAAGATTTTAACATTAAGGGACTATTGATGGACCTACTAGCCTCCCATAGTTCAGAATGAAACTTTAATTGGGGTTTTAAAAACAGAAAACTTGACAGGTGAATGTCTGAAAGTATCCTGTTTAACCAGGCATTGTTTGCACTGGCTTCAATTGCCTCACGTGCTAGTTTTCTCCATTGATATTTATTGGGAAATAAACCGGTTTACATGTAAGACTGTAAATAATCTCCAAGAGAATACTTATTTAGGAGTCTAATAATATCAGGAATAAAACCGAGTTTAACTGATGTGTTGGGCCGATGGAAGGAACATAGTCGATAGTTAAACAGCTGTTTAGATACATGCCCTGTAGAAATATGGCATAGCTGTGCCAAAAAAAGAAGTTTTTTTATAATCAATCTCAAACTCTAGAGGGAGTATACCAGTGAGACCAAGAGTTATATCGGTTCTGGTGTACGCAGGTAAATTTTGAGTGTACTTCACGCAGAATCTATGGGCCTTCTAAAGTTTATCAGCCTGTGTTTTTTTAATATCCGACCATAGTTCACAGCCATAAAGGGCTTTTGGGAGGACAATAGAATTATACAGTTTAAAAGAAGTCGTAGGAAGAAGGCCATTATCATGAATACCAATATAAGAAAGTCCTAACAAAGAGGATTTTAGTTTTCGGCACGATTCGTCAATATTTACCGATGCTTTCATGAATTTATTACATATTATTCCTAGATGCGTATAATCCTCTTTTTCATTTATAGTATTATTGCCCAAGTACCAGGTGCGATCAGCGATTGAATTTTTTGACTCGTTGAACACTATGACTGCACACTTTGATGGGTTAAACAAGAACCGCTATTTGGTGGAAGATTCATAGCATATATCCATCATTTTTTGTAGCCCGTATTTTGATAAGGACAAGAGAATCATATCGTCGGCCACACTAAGTGAGCTACAGTCTACATTGGAAATACAGAACCCGTAACCAGATGCTTCAAGAAGACGTATGAGGCCGTCAATATAGACTAAATATAGGAATGGGCTAGTTATCCCTCCTTGTCTGGTACCCTGCTCTATAGGGAAACAGGCGTCAGCCATGTATTGTCGAAATCGTACCGCGCTCTGCAACCCTTAAATTTGTAAACGAACTCGACGCCAGCTTATCGTTGTAAGATAATGATTGTTATGGCTTGTAAAGTAACTCATTGTCATTTTAATGATATTTGCTTGTGTGAATAGTTAAGGCACTGGATATTAATCATAAAATGCAATAAATCACGATTGACTGTACTATTTTAGTTGTGTACAGGTCTTTCGAAGGGGAAATTTGCAATTGAAATGAACTCTTCGTGCTTTGGCAACTGTTCGTTTAAAAAAAAATGGAGGAAATGAGTTATAAAAGTAAAGACTTCTTGTTAGGAGACAATACACTGTAGACTAGATTCGGGCATTACGGTGTTTCCAAAAGATATTTAAGATAAAGTTGGGCTCAGAGACTACCGTTTCCACAATTTAATAATCATATTGCCAAATGAAATTGTTTCGATGATTTACCGAATGATAGCCGGCTATTCCACAGAGGTCGAACGCCAAACGGCTTGAAACAAATATTTCATTTTGGAAAGACTGCTAGACAATGTTAGCTGTACTAGTTATAGCTATTCAGCCTCAAAACTGCTTAAGACAAAAGAAACGAATTGATAAGACATTTTTTGGATACAGGTTGATGTAGGCATTGACAGCCCTTCTTATACTTCTACCATTTTTCTTCACCTGTTTCAATTAATGCTGATAAATTTTGAGCGTATCTTTAGGCGTACGTGACAATTTCAATATTTGATTCGGTTTGCTCCTATCTGCTAAATTATCATAAGGTACTCATTTGAGTTTTCAAAAAACATGTGTGTATGAAGCCAGCAAACTATTGGAACATGATTTGCATGAAGCATTCCTAGGCGATGGCAAATGCGATCGAAATGTCCAATAGTTTGGCTTTCAACAGCTGGTCGATTGGAAAAGATATCGAAACTATCTAGAAAAGAAATCACGAACGGTTGAAATTGATATTTTGTGGAAAAACAGAGTAAACAGTTGCGTGTTATTTGAAGACTTTGCATTCTAAATGTAAAGGGAAACATTGTGCTTTTCTTTTTGAAATACTTTAGTCATTTGGCGTCCTTGCGCAATACTGTATAGGGATTTCTTAATCGAATTATTTTCTCTGTGCAATGTAAAGGAAGTTGGCCACTTTAAGCAAAATCTACAATTATTACTTATTACCGTTTAGGTGTTCCAAGTATATAGGATAAAGCTGCGAACCTTTTCATGTAATTATAAGTGATTGTAATAAAATAGTTCCCATGGATTTGTTCTAGCAGCCTCCGACACTGATTCCCTCTATTGCTCATGTGGTTTTATCAACTCTATGAAAGGTACTTGAAGAAAGAAATTGATTATCAATACTTATATTGGTTCGAAAATTACATTCATTGTCTAATTGCATCTAACTGTACAACGTAAGCAAACTATTTCCGAAACCATTAATGACAATAACGTCTGAAATCCATCACACGCCTCCCAGATATCGGTCCTATTTGAAATAATAGTGATATCCACAAATTTACGAATCTTTCTTTTTACTCAATCAGATTTAAAAATATGCTAGATATCATTACTAACTAAAAAACGGAGACATGGGAAAAGTCAAACCTTTTTCGTTTACACAAAATATAACTTACTTTTTAAATTGGCCCGTTACACGAACCGCTTGAAAGCTGGACCCACCGATTCCGAAGATACCTCCGAGATATTGAAAACACTAATAGGCTATATTAATATGAATTTTATTATTAAGATATAGCACAAGAAGGCCAGAATGGCGCTAAAATCGCCCACTTGACCAATTTAAGATGTTTGAAAAAAAAAAAAAAAAAAATCCTGAAAGAACAAAGGCATGTTTGACCATAACCTGTGACATCTAGGTTACCCGAAAATTTCTTTCAAATGCCACATCTACTCACGATTGAGATTAATTGTAACATTTTATATTTAGCAACCAAAATGGTTTTCACAAATATCGACTAAGGTACATACACCGATTTGTCATAGAGACAACTTTGTCTTGCATTACAAGTAGGCTTGACAAAAGAAAGTAGTTATTATCTTTAAAATTCCCCGTTTGCTAAACACTGGAGATCAGTTGTTGTTTCTCACTAGCTCCCAATCTCACTTGCGCATACCACTTGTTTTTTGCATTTTGGTGGCAGACAAAAGGTACTTGTCACAATGAGTGTGCCAAATGTCCAATGAAAGTTGACCAAGTCGCTTTTAACATTTTTTAGTCATATTGCGGAGCATTTAAAAATCAATTCCTGTTATTTCTCGCACCAGTAGTACCATTACATCCTTTTCTAGTCTCTAGCTGCCATCCCATTTAGGTTTAGGATCATCTACCCATTGGGGAGACAAAATGCGGTAATGGATATGTGCTGCCGCCGATATTCAAACCTACAACACCTAGGGTTCCCATATTGTTCTGCTTGCAAAATTCAAGACTTTTCCCAGGTTATTCTCTGAAATTCAAGGTTTTTTCACGGAAAAAAATCCCCGAAATTCTCAAGGGTTTTATCAAAAGCTTATCGTATCATGCATCTTTTATTCTAATTAAAATTTGGTTGCTCCCTCTAGTGCAGGTGCCCATACAGTAAAGCAAACACTTTCTGTGGTATGCAATAGACCACATTACATAGTTAAAGCAAGGATTATTATGACACTGATTGTTGAGTCCCCGAGATCCCATCTTTTTCATGATCTCTTTCCAGAAAACTACAATAATATATTATAATGGATACATTTGATTGCTTCTAGACGTGTAGATTGTCAACATCATGTTAATGATAATAAATTTCGATGTCTATTTACCAAGAGATCACTTTTTCATTGAATTGAATTGGAGGCCATTTATTACTTTTATTATAGTTTCTCAATTCATGACCGGTTACTGGTACACTTAAGATGTTGCTTTTGATTTTCTTCTTAATATTTGTACTCCAGTCATATATTTTGTAAAATGGACACCTACTTCCCATCCTAGTAGAAAATTAAGTACCATGCATAATTTTTTTTGTGATTACAAATTTCTCTTTCTCGGCTGACTTTGTGACGTGTAATGCATCCCCATGTAATTTACACTGTTTTTAAGCCTACTGGCGGGGGGGGGGACTTGTCAACTGTTTGGATCACGAACTTTAATTGGGTCCTGCGTCTTTCGTCAAGGTGATTTGTCTTTTTGCTAGTTTTCTCGTTTTTTTTAAAGATATCACAAAACCAAGACTTTTTCCCGACCGGGAAAGAGTTTCACTAAATTCCCGTCTTTTCCCCGTTTTCCCGGTAACCCTGGACACCCCATGATTGATGATTGGGTGTCTGACGTATCCTAACTGCGCTATGGTGGCAGACCTGATGTACTCACAGACACAACAGCACAGTATTAGCCCCATTGACATTGTCAGTAAGATTGAGGCCAAGTTTGATTGAAATTTGCCCACTGGTATTGGAGGATTTCAAAGTCAAAAACTGCCACGCCCTTATTTGGGCGTCAATCAAAATTTTGAGAACTACTTTTGATAAGGATCATCCAAGGAACATACATGCCAAATTGGGTTGAAATTAGCCCAATGGCTACTGAGGAAAAGTTATTTAAAGATTTCAAAGTCAAAAACTGCTATGCCCATATTTGACTGTCAATAAAAATTCCCCGAACAACTCTTCAAAAGGGTCATTCAAGGAACATTCATGCCAAGTTTGGTTGAAATTGGCCCAATGGTTACTTAGCAAAAGATGTTTAAAGATTTCAAAGTCAAAACCGCCACGCCCACAATTGGGCGTCAATTAAAATTTCGCCAACAACTTTTGAATCGGGCCAACCCAGGAATTTTCATGACGAGTTTGGTTGAAATTGGCCCGACGGTTACTGAGGAGAAAATGTTTAGAGATTTCAAAGTCAAAAACTGCCAAAATCATATTTGTCCGTCAATCAAAATTTCGCGAAAAACTCTTCAAAAGGGTCACACAAGGATCATTCGTGCCAAGTTTGGTTGAAATTGGCGCAATTGTTATTAAGGAGTAAATGTTTAAAGATTTCATATTCAAAACTGCTTCGCCCTGCCACGCCCTTATTTTGGCGTCAATAAAATTTCGTGAACAACTTTTGAAAACGGTCGCCCATGGAACATTCATGCCAAGTTTTGTTGAAAGTTGCCCAATGGTTACTGAGGAGAAGATGTTTAAAGATTTCAAAGTAAAAAAACTGCCTCGCCCAACTAAGCCCATAATTAGGCGTCAATCATAATTTTGCGAACAACTTTCAAAGGGTCACCCAAGGATCTTTCATGCCTAGATTTGTAGAAATTGGCCCAATAGCTACTAAGAGAAGATGTTTAAAGATTTCTAAGTAAAAAATTGCCCCGCCCTGCAAAGCCAGTTTTTTGGGCGTCAATCAAAATTCCGCGAACAATTTTTGAAATGGGTCAACCAAAGATCATTCATGCCAGGTAGTTAAAATTGGCCTTATGGTTACCAGCGAGGATATGTTTAAAGAATTGTTTACTCCTTCCGAGAGACTACGCAAGACGGACAAAAGGTGATCACAAAAGCTCACATTGATCACGTTGTGCTCAGGTGAGCTAAAGTGTGTTTTTTGACTGACAAATGCAATGGGAATGAGGCAAAAATGCAGTGTCAGAATACACGTATTTCATTAAAATTGTAACACGTCACACTACTATAAAGAAATGACCGTATGGATTGATATCTGAAATAAGAAGTTTGACGGATTGATTCTGTAAAACCTGGAATGTTGTTGAACCATTCGCTGGTTAGAGTATGATAACAACGAGGGATTTAAGCAAGAGGCCCATGAGGGCCTGAGACGCTCTACTGGTTATCAAGTTTTCCGTTCAAGTAAACTGATATTTAAGGAAGATAATTGCTAAAAGAAGATTGCATAAAATGAAAATAACCAATTGGACTTTATACCCTTTATTATTATCAGCAACATTCTTTAAAGCCCCCTTTTCCGTGTTTCATGACGGATCCACTCCATTTCCAAAACGAGATTTCCTTATGACCTTACACTCATCCTGTGATATTTTAAATATAATTGGATAATAATTGTGGACTTAATCACGTAAACAGGATTGTTTTGAATGAAAATCTATAAGGCTTTATGGATCTATAAGGCCTTATGAAAATCTATAAGGCTTTCCTGTGTTTTCTGATGGATCCACTTAATTTCAGAAAGGAACTTTCGTTACGACCCTACAATTGTCCTTTGAAATGTTAAAGACAATTTGATAATAATCGTGAACTTAATCACATAAACAAGGATGTTTTGAAGGATAATCTGTTAGACCTCATTTCCTGTGTTTCCAATGCAACAATTATTCCATGCATCTTTGAAGAGAATCCGATAAAAACTGTGGACTTTATTGTATTAACGAGGGTATTTCAATAAAGTTCTCATAAAGCCCTTTTCCATCGATTCTTTATTGACGTTATCATTTTTTAAAAAAGAATCAATTCATAGGTATATACAATCATTCTGTGAAAGTTTGAAGAGAATTCGATAAAACAATGGATTTTATTTTTTAATAGTATTTCCATAAGGTCCCTTTTTCCATTGTACTTGACTGTTAAGACCTATTTCAAAAAGAATCATCCTTAAGATAGTTTAATCATTCTATGAAAGTTTAAAACGAATCCAATGAAATATGGGGACTCTTGGGTTTTTTCAAAAAGGATAAATAGAGCATGTTTTAATTTAATTTTGTTAAAGCACCTTTTCCGAAATTTCTTGACGGATCAGACTCAATTTCGAAAGGAATGATCTTTATGATTATACAATCATTCTGACAAAGTTTGAAGAGAATCCGATGAAAATGTGGACTCTAGAGTGTTATCAAGGAAAAATTAACAGACGGGCGGACGATTTAACGGACGGTTTGGAGAGAGGATGTAAGGACGCCGGACGGGAAAAGCCATCTCTATAGCTCCTCTGGACTTTGGCGAAAAAACTATATAAATCTAGGATAGAATCTTACGCTGTGTGTCATTCCATTTTAGCCGATCTTAATCAATCGTTATTCTTCAGCTCATTAAAGAAATGTGGATATTTTCCATTATTGTAGTTAAAACATTTAATTTCATTTTATTTCGTCGAAAAAAGAATACTTTATAGGATACATTTTGTCCATTAAAAGATAACAAGATGCCCATGAGGGTCTAAGACGCTCTACTGGTTATCAAGTTTTCTTTGAAAGATATCTGATGTTTAAGGAAGTTAATTACTCAAAGAAGAATGCATAAAGAAAATAAAATAAAAACAACCCAAGAACAACAACAATAAAAAAAACAACAACAAAAAAAACCAACCAACCAACCAAACAAACAACAACAACAACAACAAAGAAACAGGACTTTATCCCCTTTATCATTTTGAGCAACAATCCTCGAGGCCCCTTTTCCCGTGTTTAATGACGGATCTACTCCATATCCTAAAGAAACTTACTTTCTGACCCTACAATCATCCTGTGAAATTTTCATCAGAATCTTACAATAATTGTGGATTTAATCACATAAACAGGATTGTTCTGAATGAAAATCCATAAAGACCCTTTACCTGTGTTTTCTGATGGATCAATTTCATTCGAAAAGGAACTTTCCTTACAACTCTACAATTGTCCTGTGAAATTTAAAAGACAATTTTATAATGATTGTGATCTTCATCACATACACAAGAATGTTTTGAATGATGATCTGTTAGGCCCCTTTTCTTGTGTTTCCAATGCCACAATTATTCCATGTATCTTTGAAGAGAATTCGATAAACTGTTGACTTTATTGTGTTAACAAAGATATTAAAATCAAGATCTCATAAGGCCCCTTTTCCCGTGATATTTTATTGTTGGTTTTATCATTCTGTGAAAGTCAAAAGTGAATCCGGTGAAATATGGGGGTTTCATTATGTTTACTAGAATATTTAAAATAAAAATCATATGTCCCCTTTTTGATGGATTGAACCCAGTTCTAAAAAGAACCATTTAAGTAATTGTTCAATCATTCTGTGAAATTTTGAAGTGAATCCGGTGAAATCAAGGGACATCATTGTGTTATACAGAATATTTAGGAAAGTTTTTCATAAGGCCCCTTTTTATGTGACACTTGCCATAATCAGATCCACTGTCAAAATCAACAATTGTAATGATGGTATAATCAATCTGTGTAATTTATTGTGTTAATGAGTTTATAAGGAAATCTTCATGGGGCCTCTTTTCTCATGATACTTTACAGAACAAACCAAATTTCAAAAGGAACAATTCTAATGAAGGTACAATCATTCTTTAAAAGTTAAAGAGAATCAATAAAAATAGTGGACTGAATTGTGTCAAGAATTTTTGTAATAAGATTTTCATAAGGCCCCTTTTCCCGTGAAAATTAACAAATCAGACCCAATGTGCAAAGGAACAATCCTAATAATAGTTTGAAGAAAATGATAAAGACTGAGTACATTATTGTAATAATGATGTTTTGTAATAAAGTTTTTAAAGGGTCCCTTTTCTTGTGTCACTTAACCAATCAGACCTAATTTACAAAGGAACAATCCAAAGGATGGTACAATCATTCTGTTAAAGTTTGAAGAGATTCTGATAAAGACTGAGGACATTCTTGTGTTTATGAGGATTTGGTTAGTTTTGTTATCATTTTTCATTGCTCCTTTTTACTATGATACTAGACAGATCAGGTCCAATTTGGAAAGAAACAATCCTAATGATGGTAAAAACATTATGTGAAAGTTTGAACAGAATCCGATGAAAACTGCAGACTTTATCTTGGTGTAAAGATTTAGAAATAGAATTTTCATAAGGCTCATTTTCCTGTGATACTTGAATGATCAGGTCTCATGTCAGCATTAATTTTCCTACGGCCCCTTTACCTATGTTTCTCAATGGATCAGACCCAATTTGAAAGGAACAATCCTTATGATGGTACAATCTTTCTGTGAAAGTTTGAAGTCAATCAGGTGAAATCCAGGTCCATGATGTGTTAACTAAGATTTTTTTATTAATTTTCATAGGGCCCCTTTCCCATGAAACTTGATGGATCAAACCTACTTCCGAAAGGAACAATCCATTTAATGTAATAATCATTCTGGGAATGTTTGAAGAGAATTTGTCGAAAACTGTGGACTCTATTGTGTTAACGAGGATTTTTTTGATCCAATTTTTATAGGACCCCGTTTTCCCGTGGTCCTTGACTGATCATACCAAATTTTGAAAGGAACTATTCTTATGTTAGTACAATCATTCTGTGAAATTTTGAATTGAATCTGATGAAAACTGTGGACTCTAGAGTGTAACGAGGATTTTTTGTTTAATTTATAACTAAATCAACTCTTTTCCCACGTTTCTAGACGGATCATACCGAATTTCGAAAGAAACGATCCTTATGTTGGTACAATCATTCTGTGAAAGTTTGAATTGAATCGGATGAAAACTGTGGACTCTAGAGTGTTAAAGAGGAATTTTTAATGAAATTTTTATAAGGCCCCCTTTCCCGTGTTTCTTGACGAATCATACCCTTTTCGAAAGGAACGATCTTTATGATGGTACAGTCATTCTGAAAAAGTTTGAAGAGAATCAGATGAAAACTGTGGACACTAGTGATAACGAGGATTTTTTATAGAATTTTTAATTGAATTATCACAAGGCTCCTTTTCCCATGTTTTTTGACGGATCATACCCAATTTCGAAAGGAACGATCCTCATGATAGTGCAATCATTCTGAGAAAGTTTGAAGAGAATCCGATGAAAACTGTGGACTCTAGTGTTAACGAGGATTTTCATATCAAATTTTAATTAGGCCCCTTTTCCCATGTTTCTTGACGAATATGACCCAATATCGAAAGGAACGATCCTCATGATGGTACAATCATTCTGTGAAAATTTACAGGGAATCTGAAGAAAACAATGGTGTAAACAAGGAAAAGTTTAACGGACGCTTGGACGCACGGACGCCGGACATGAAAAGACCATCGCAATAGATCTAGTGGCCTTCGGCTAAAAACGGCAATAATGTTTAACGATAACGTCAGAATATGCATGTAAATCCAATGTCGGTTCGATATCAATGCCAAAGAAGGAATCGGGTGACAGAAAATGCCTTTCGCGTTTAGAGGAAAATTTATCGAAATTCATAGGGAGTAATTGTGCAAAGTTTCAGCTCATTCCCATTGATAGTGTAGGAGGAGTTGCGCACACAAAAATTGCTAGCAGACGGACAGACGGACAGACAGACGGACGGACTTAAATCATATTGTTGCTAGTTTCTGTTAAATTTAAGTAAATTGTAGGAGTTTTGTACAAAATTACATGTAAATTGAAGCTATTTTGTTAAGGCAAGGGCAGATAATTCAGGAACAACTTGACATTTAAAACAAATTCTAGTCCATAGGAAAAGTAAACGTCACACAAAGTCATTGTAGCAAGTTTCAGTTCATTCCTATTCAAAATGTAGTAGAAGTTGTGCTCACAAGAAAAGCAGTGATTTTCATTCAATACAATGCAGATAATTCAAGATAACTCAAGAATAACTGGAGTGATTTGAATTTCAAAGGTCTTATGCACAACTAGACATCATAGGGAGTAATTGTGCAAAGTTTCAGCTCATTCCGATTGATAGTTTAGGAGGAGTGGCGCACACAATAAACAGTGATTTTCGTTCAATTCAAGGCAGATAATTCAAGATAACTCAAGAATGACTGGACCATTTTGAATTTTAAAGGTCTTATGCACAACTAGACATCATGGAGAGTAGTTGTGCCAAGTTTCAGCTCATTCCCATTGATAGTTTAGGAGGAGTTGCGCACACAAAAAATTTCTAACGGACGGACAGACAGACAGACGGACAGACGGACGGACGACCGAGGCCATAACATAATACGACCCTTTGGGCGTATAGAAATTTAAAAAAATGTGTCATTAATCGCTTTTTGCATCTTGTTTTCCAATAGATACTTACCCTTTTAATAAGGTTTCTCCTTATGACCTAAGAATGATCCAACATTTAGCAAAGAGGTTCCCCCCAACTCACTCACACACACACACACACACACACACACACACACACACACACACACACACACACACACACACACACACACACACACACACACACACACACACACACACACACACACACACGTTATATGTTAATTTATATATTCGGTATTAAACAAAGGGACTCTCTATTTTTAAAAATGATTAACCCTTATGACCATAATATCATTTAAACCAATTGTAAACACTCCTAGAATTCAAAGAAAGAAACTGTCAGTAAGGCCTTTTTTCCCTTATTTTTAGCTCGGCTGTTGTTTGAGAAAACATGAGGTATTGCGATAGCCTTGATGTCGTCGTCGTCGCCATCGTCGTCTTCGTTCGCGGCGAGCGAAAACATTGACATTTTGTGATATCTCTGGTTCTACTAAAGGCATTCACTTGAAAATTGGCACATTTGTTTAATATCAAAAAAGCAATCTATACTATCAAGGGGGATAACCCTAAATGCATTTTGTCCACTATCCAGCACCCAACAGTCGGGCGTAGGCACCCACAGGCGGTGCTCTTGTCCCATATATCCTTCCAATTTTAATATGGTTTCTTCTTATCGTCTAACAATCATAAATTGTCATCAACATGCAGCCACAATTATCGGCCCTAGTGTGTAAACAAAGAAATCGTCGTTAATGTACCATTTTCCCACGTTTTTCGATGGAACGCATACATCTTCAAAACGGATGATCCTTGTGACCAATTATTTTTTCTAACCGAGATACTTGAAGATTTAGCCAAAATGTTGGCCCTAAAATGAAAAAAAAGTCATTTAGACCCCGTTTCTCGAGTTTTCGTATAGAATCTTTCTATTTTCGATAGGGTTTATCCTTTTGACTTAACAATCATTCTGACTAAGTTTTGTAACGATTTAGACAAAAATTGCCCCTAGAGTGTAACCAAACTAAACGATAGTAAGCCCCCCCTTTACTTTATTATCAAAAAGGTTTTCAATTTTTAAAAGGGTAATACATTATGACCTAAAAATCCCTATGAGCAGGTTTGAGTAAGATTGAACCAATGGTGGCCCTAGAATAAGGCCCCTTTCCTGTGTTATCTAATAGATCCTTCCCTCTTATAAGGCCTAATCTACATATTTCGTAGAACTGTTTCACATCTTTCTTCCAAATGAAGTATTTGCTAAGTATTATAAGTATTGAAAGACATTTGCCTGATTATATATTCAGCGTAAAGGTCAACATCAGGTAAATAGAATTAGCCGATACATACTCTTCATTATCTAAATCGTCATCCATATTCAACAAAGGGCGATTACTTATCTTGTATATACATACAGGGTTTCAATCACCGTATTGATTAAATAAAGATACCAAAATGAAATGACAACAAATGTGTTTAAGAATGACAGTGTTTGCAGCTGTTAAATGTTATTTATTTTTTGAATATTCTTGAAACATTGCTTTAACTTATTATAAATTTAGGTTAGATATAAACGTAGTTCACCTTGAATTAATTCTATGTACAACTTTTGAACAAGTCTTGATTAAAAACTAAACCTAGACTTTCATTAAATATCCAGTAATTTTATCGAGAAATTTTATCGACAAAAACCAGCGATTTTTCATAGCTTTACACTTCACACTTCATACATATTAACTTTAAAGTTTGAAGTGTTGGGTAAAAAACCGAGTACTGTGGTGACTTCATAAATCCAAAATTCACAATTAAACAATATGAAATAGGAAGTGTGCAATATGGAGTCGAAAGTGTGAAACATGTAATGTGAATTTCGAAGTGTACTTTCAAAAGTTTGAAGTGTGAAGCACACGTCTAATGTGTGAAGTCTGAAATCTTTAGTCGGAAGTATGAAGTGTGAGATCAGAAGCCTGGAGTGTGAAATCGGAAGTGTAAATTTGAAAGGTGATGTGAAGAGTCTCAAGTATGAAATGTAAAGTCGGTCATGAAGTGTGAAGTCGGAAGTCTAAAGCTTGGAAGAGCTGACAATTAAAGGGTATCGATACCCTAAAGCATTATTTTTATGATACTTAAGATAAGTCTTTTGTCGCAATTTAAAGACCTGATCATCATAAAATATGAATCACATAATTGCATTTAAAAAGGGTAAAAATGCCCCGCTTAAAATGTCGATACAGAGCGATTTTACATCTTCATACTCTTCATACCCTGAAAAAAAATGTCAAATTCTTAATACTGAAAATAGTGGTACTGTGGATTGTAAAGTAGAGATGTTGTTTGGTAAATCCTAATAATAGAGTACGATAACCTATGAAAAAAACAAAAACACCAATGAACAATATATTCCAAAGGTGTTTGCATATTACTTTGAGTGTCATCCAATCTATTGGCCCTATTGTATTTGTCCAATACTCACCAGTTATCACTGGGCAAACAATCGACGACCACACATAGAGTTAAAGACATTTTAGAGATACTCCGTAAAATTCCTTTCAATTATTGCCGCTCAACATCGACAAAACAATATCTAGAATCTGTTTTCTCCTGCTTTGCCAAGCTTTATCGGATGTACAAAAATATTGTTCAGAGAAAAAAGTGAAAGAGGTACCTAGAATTTATTACAGAGAGTTTTGACACAACGAACCCTAGCCTTAATCCCTTCCAAAGAAGGACCAATGCGATTATGTTTCTTCGAAGAGGTATAATAAATAACTAAACATTCACTCAGAGCTATTACAAAATTGGCCATACGCAAATGGAATGTTAAACTTTTACTAAAATATACAATCAACTCTTCTATACTCGAATTGAAAATAATGACTACAGAAAACGTTCCTTTCTGAATTATTTCTATCGAAGATCAAATTTTAACTTTCGATTTGTAAAGTCCTAAAGTGATCTGTGCAACCCAAAATTATTTAGTAAGCCAAATAGAAAGATGTTAACGCAAAGAGATCATAGCCAAAGGTGAGCCCGCTCGGCCCTTCTCTGGATGAAAATATGTTTCGGGATCATGTGACCTTAGTTTCGTGGTCACATGATCAAAGTTACGGTGTCGAGATCAACACTTATATGCAAAATTTCAGTTAGTTTAGTAACATAACCGGTCGTGCACTGATCACAAGATGTTTAGTAAACAACCTTTACTAATTCATACTGTTTTAAAGATAAAAACAACATCAATATGGCCATACATGATAGTGTTACAGGAGGTTGTTTCGGTTCACAGTACAAAAGAGACAGACCAATTTAATGTTATTTTTGTTGTTTGTTGCATTGTCAGTGCTAGCATAACTTCGATGTTAAATAATCTAACAGTAAAAAAAAAAAAGAAAAAAATATATGCCATACATTTATAAGTAAAAACCTTTTTCACCTGCGTCAGCTAGCCAGTTCTTAACTATACTATATCTACGGCGGAGTGAACTTCATACACTTTTTAATTTGAAACCGAGGAATGTTAATTTGAAATAACTCGGGATTCGCTGTACCACTAATCGTTGGTAGTCGTACCATACCACTAATTAAGTCGTTAACCCAATGACATAATATACCAATTATTGGCGGTAGTTGTACCATACCACTAATGAAGACGTTAACCCAAAGTAATAATATACCAATACTCGCTGGTGGTTGTACCATACCACTAAAGAAGTCGTTAATCTACTAATTTACTATATCACAATAAGTCGTACCATTTATTCGTGGTTGTACCATTTGAAAAGACAAAGTTGGTTGTACCATTTTAACACACAATATTGGCTGTACCATTTCAACACCAATATTGACGTAATGTGTTCTATTATTGGTTGGAATGTTAACAAATCTTGATCTCGTATTGGCTTTAAGAAACGAACTGATTTTGCCACATTAACGAATAAAGATTGGTTGCAATAATGCCATAAGTCCATCATATCACGTTTAAGTAGTTAGTGTAACAGTCTGAGAGTCCAAGATGGGATACAATCGTTTCTGCTGCACTTCGATTACCTCAACGTCACTCTGGGCTTCTCTTTGTAGTAATTTCGACATGACCATCACGTCATCAAGACTTCTAGTTTCTTCCATTTCTTTGTAGAGTTTCTCGATTGGGATGATAGCTTTCTGTTCCCTTTTGTAAGCTTTTTTACTGTTTGTTTTATTAAACATATGAACAATTTTGATAGCAATTTATGCTTATAATCAAATAGCCCTAAAAGAGAAAGTGTGTCGATTGCGTCATCTCAGCCCATCTAAATGGTCTAAAGGAGTATTGAATGGAAACTCTTCTAAGACGTTAAGTTTTTTGGTAATGTTATTGTCTTCTTTTGTATAATGTCAAGTCTACTGATATCGTCCCATACGCGAAAATCAGAGAAATTATGCGTCGCGATACATTCTTTTGCAAATTTAAGAAACCATATGGTACTTAGTAAATTATTGATGGAATAAATGTATGTTTCATCCAAATGTCACAATGCTTTTTAACCTTTCTTTAATCTTCGATAAAATTACTAAATATGCAGCTTTTATCTGCATTAACATTTCTGATAGGTTCTTTTTCGTTTCATATTTTCAAGGTCGGGTAACTACATTGATACGGATGGTCATCGCTCCAAAGAATATATTTTGTTCTTTCGGAGGTTAAAGCCAAATAATAAGTTTCTAGCTAAGGGTGAGATATTATATCAGTTTGAGGAACTGGTAATGAGTATGCATTATAAAATTCGAAATTATAGGCATACTCTGTGTTCTGATTGTTTTGATAACATGGTTGTTCTAAAATAAAGTTTCGCATCGCAGAAATTAGTCATAGGATCATGTGGTAAACATATGTTTTCGGTTATCTAGCTTGAACTAATGTAAAAATATGTCTAAAATAAGTAAGTTGCTTATATTGAGCTAGGTGAAAGTCTTTGCATTGTTATCATTTAATCCTACATTGGAAAGTGCAGATAAAAATACATTTATCCTGATATTGCATTTTTAAACTGACAATAATTATATTCAATTTTGAGGAGTAAAGTGTTAAACTATCCTTGCTTGCAAATGACCTGTTATGCTTATATGATATTCTATTTTATGAAAGCTATTGTCGAAATGATTTGATTTATTTTATGTCTATTTTGCTTAACTTCCAGTTTTGTTAAATTTAAGATTGATATGGATTGTCTAGACAAATGAGCAAGATCCATATGATTTTGCGCTAACTATCTAACATTACTTTGATTTTTTTTTCAACATCTGCTTCTATTAAACATTAAATAAAGATCCCGTAATATCGCCTAGAACTTTACACAATCCTCTATTCATTCTCTTTGGAGGTTCACGCAATAATTTGTAATCGTTAAAGCTTGACACCATGTCTGAATGAATACTTCGTAGAACTGATATTTCATTTCTAAATCCAGTAAAAACGATTAAGTATTTGTAATTAACCATCTTGTCATATATTATAACTAACAGCTTTGCAATTTATAAGGCTTGATCATTGTGTGAGGATAGCTTTGCAACAAGTTCTCATAGACTCCCAAATCTATTACAAATGAAATAAGCCAAATAGACCTCAACATAGAAAAACGACCTACATTATCAAATTAAGTAGATTTGTGCATTAAATAATCGCAATAGCTACTAACTAGAGTAACATATAATAAAGCCTAGTCATTCTACAAGCTGCAATATTATGAATCCTATTACCATCCCAGTTATGAGGTGACCATGACACGGTTCAATACATTAAAACACCTTATACGTGTGACACCCGAACCTGTTTTACGATCAGACTACAAGTCTTTTCATTATCATTGGCTTTCAGTTTTAACTTACAGAAAGAAACAGTGTCCGATTTACCGTTGAGACGCAGATTGCGAATGTGGAAGAAAGTCCACAACTAGTCATAAACTACCAAAACTATTGCTACCTGCTATAAAACACATCTATATATAACATGAGATTCATCTCAAAATAAAACATCGTTTTTTTCCAGGTACAATCACAAGCGAATACTAAAAGACTTGATAAGACACTTGTCGAAACTCAAAAAAATAGCATCTAGCGATAAATAAACTATGTATATCACCATTAACCTTTCGCCATTAGTTTATGACCTTAAAGCCTCACAACTTAATCTGATATATTTGACACTGCATTTAACAAATTTCTCACCTTAACCCTTTTACGTTTTCTTTTTGAATTCACCATAATTTTCACCAAAATTTCATCTGCTTCAATATTCTCAATTTCTCAACTGATATTTTCTGAAATCTAATCAAATTAATTTGTTGAAAAATAATCTTCTGTACCTCAGTTACTGTCCATATTACTTTACAAATTTGTTTTTATATCTAATAATTTAGAATCTGACTTATCACTTCTCATACTATCATTATCACTATCACTACTACTGCTACTACTACAACTGCTAGTTCTGACTTCATTTTCACCGTCCTCGCATTTTATTCTGCGTTTCCTTGTCCTAATTCTATTTCTTAATTCTAGTACAGGAATGTCATCTTCACTGGATGACTCAGATCTGTGTTGCTTTTGCATTTTTACCAATTTGAGAGTTGTTTCTTTTTATTTTCTGATTTCTGATTCTGTGTCTGTTGTGGAATTGGAAATAATTTAGCGTGTTTTGCGTAGTTATCTACCTTTTTAGCTCACCTGAGCACGAAGTGCTCTGGGTGAGCTATTGTGATCGGTCATCGTCACGATTACAAAAAATCTTCTCTTCCTGTACTAACCATGGAATTTCAACAAAACTTCACAGAAATGATCCTTAGGTGATGCTCTTTCAAAATACATCAAAGAATTGAAATCCATTAGGAACTCTGATTGCCATGGCAACGAAATTAAAAAACTTGAAAAGTCTTCTCCTCCCAAACAATAAGGTTACAGCTTTGATTTTTGGTACAAATCATCATCTATTGACCCTCTATTGACCAAAATACTACAAAAAATTATCGTATTCTGAAAATTAGCCCTTTTCTGTGCGATCTCTTACTTTACCTAGAAATAAAGAAGGAAAACTTTAAAAATCTTCTTCTCCCTTAACCATAAGGCCTAGAGCTTTTATCATCATCTATTGACCTTCTACCAAAATGCTTCATAGATTTACTGTATTCTGACTACTAGCACTTTTCTGTGTGATCCCTGATTTTACATAGAAATATAGAAGGAAATCTTTCAAAATCTTCTTCTCCAAAATCAAGCCTAGAGCTTTGATATTTTGTATACAGTTTCATCTATTGACCCTCTATCAAAATACTTCGAAGAATGACCGTATTATGAAAATTATCCTTTTTCAGTGCGATCCCTGATTTTACACAGAAATAAAGAAGGAAATCTTTAAAAATCTTCTTCTCCTAAACCATTAGGCCAAGGGCTTCAATATGTAGCGTGTAATAATACATATTGTCCCTGTTTTAAAATACTTCATAGAATTATTGTATTGTGAAAATAAGCCCCTTTCTGTGCAATCCAAGAAAGCAGTTATGAAGGATACCATAGAAAATGTTCTCCTCTAAACCATTAGGCCTAGAGCTTTGATATTCGGTATGTATTAATGCCTATTGACCCTCTACTTCAGAACTTTAAAGAATAACCTAACTCTTGAAATTAGCTCAATATTGTTGGATCTTCACTATACCTAGGATTAAAGGAGAAAATCTTCTCCTCCAAAATGATTAGGTGTAGGGCTCTGATATTTTGTATATAATATCATAAAGCCTTGAGCCATCATACTCAGGCGAGCGATATGGGACGCTAATGGTCCTCTTGTTAGAGTATATGAGGTCATAGTATAGATTTAGTTAAAACAAAGTATTCGATTGTTATGACCTTGGGTTCAACTTCTGAAAAGAGTTGAAGACTGTTTAACCCATTCCCACTCGATTCCCACTCGACCCCGCCTTTCTATGCCCACCAATAAAAAAGCTTTGGAAAACAGCGTGGAAAATGAAGAAATTGCTTCTGTATTGGTTGGTTTATTCCTTGATTGACAGCTATCTGTATGCCTGTCTAAATGTCTATTAAAACTAACCAAAACCTTATTTCAGCTCGGCTGTTTTTGTAGAAACCCCAAGGTATTGCTACAGCCAAGTTGTATCGGTCAGCGTTGTCCCTGTCCAAAAATCTGAATTTTTGTAATATCTCAAGTTTGACGAACACATTTACTTGAAACTCTGAATATATAATCACTATGAAAAGAGCAATCTTTTATAACAAACCGAATAACTCTCAATGCACTTTTGAATGAACTATGCTCCTCTTCTTTCCAGTATCAAGCATTTGAACAGCTGACCATTGCATCCCCATGGGGTACTTTAGTTCTTTTCAAGATACCTATTCATTTCTGTTATGTAGGTACCGGTACCTGCTTTCAATTATAACCAATTCTATCATTATTCCAAAATATTGGAAATTCTAAGATTTCATTAACTAAAAATTGTCTGCAACTTTTTGGCCAAGTCTAAAATTTGCCATCTGGCTTAAAATTGTTTGAATTTTATGATGAATTGAAAATACTTTTTAACTCCCCTGAGCACGAAGTGCTCTGGGTAAGCTATTGTGATCGGCCATCGTCCGTCGTCCGTCCGTCCGTTCACAATTACAAAAAAAATCTACCCCTCCTAAACTAACCATCGAATTTCAACAAAACTTCACAGAAATTATCCTAAGGTCATGCTCTTCCAAATACTTCAAAGAATTAGTATCCATGAAGAACTCTGAATGTCATGGCAACGGAGTGAAAAACTTAAAAAAATCTTCTCCTCCCAAGCCATGAGGCCTGGAGCTTTGATATTTGGTACAAATCATCATCTATTGACCCTCTACCAAAATACTTTAAAGAATTACCGTTTTCGGAAAATTAGCCCTTTTCTGTTCGATCCCTGATTTTACATGGAAATAAGAAGGATATAAATATTATTCTTCTCCCAAACCATAAGCCCTTTTCAATAAATTAGACTTTATCCCCTTTATTTTTTGAGGATAGTCCTCAAGGTCTATTTTCCCGTATTTCATGACGGATCCACTCCATTTCCTAAAGAAAATTTCCTTATAACCATCATCCTGTGAAAGTTTCAATATTATCAGCAGATGATTGTTGACTTTATCACGTAAACAGAATTGTTTTGAGTGAAAATCCCCTATTCCTGTGTTTTCTTAGTGGCCCTCTTCATTACATAAAGAAACTTTCCTTACGACCCTACAACAGTTCTTTGAAATTTTAAAGACAATCTGGTAATAATTGTGAACTTCATCAAATAAACAAGAATGCTTTGAATGATAATATGTTAGGCCTATTTTCCCATGTTTCCAATGCCACAATTATTTCATACATCTTTGAAGAGTATCCGATAAAAATTGTGGACTTAATTGTGCTACCGAGTATATTTCAATCAAGTTCTCATAAGGCCCCTTTCCCTTGATACTTTATTGACCTTACCCATTTTAAAAAGAATCAATTCTTATGATTTTACAATCATTCTATGACGGCTCGAAGAGAATTCGATGAAAACTATGGATTTTATTTTGTAATAGAATTGTCAAAAAGTCTCTTTTCTCATGTGTCTTGACTGGTCTCTTTTCTCATGGGTCTTGACAGACCAGATCTAATTTCTAAAAGGACAATCCTAATGCCAATGCTATTGACGGAAAATACCTTTTCTATTTTTTCTATTTAGGAAAATTTATCGAAAATCTATATCGGCTCGATTTCAAGAACATGATTTTGACTCAGAGCGCGTTGCACAAAGAAGCGTGAAACTGAAACTTCCATGTAGGTATTATTTGTGAAAAACATAACAACAACAAAAAGTATAAAACGCTTTTTAAAAATAGTTTATAATGATTCACTTGTCTTTACGACCACTTTTCACATGGTTTTCCGCCGCCGTCATAGCGCAGTTGATAGTCACAGACCCCCAATCTTCAATCATGGGGTGTCATGAGTTCTTTCCAAGGAGGCGGCACATATTCTTTTCGATATTTGTCTCTCATCAATGGGCGGATACTCGTAAACCTAAATTTGATAGCAGCTGGAGGCCAGGAAAGGATACAATGTTGGTTCTGGTCCGAGATTTACCAGGAATCCATTGTAAGGTGTCCTAGCCGTCTCGATATGAATGAAAAAATATTAAAAGCGTCGTTAAACACCATTCAAACAAACAAATTCTGTGATTTCCAATTGTCCCATTTCCAATAGGATTTACACCTTCGACTTGACAGACAAACAAATCAAATTATAGAAAGGTCTGTTTTCTCATGTTTTCCTGTAGAACCTTATAATTTTCAAAAAGGTTCATTTAGAAGACCAAGCTATCAATATTACCGATATTCATCAGGACAAAGCCAAAATTTAGAACCAAGTATGCAAACAAAGAATGTGTCATTAAATCGCTTGCGTATTGTTTTACAATAAATACTTACCACTCTAAAAGGGTTTTACCTTATGACCTAAGAAGCATTCAACACCGAACAAAAAAGTTCCTCAAAAACAACAACAACAACAACAAAAAAAAATTGTTGTAAAGACACCCTTTAAAGATGTTTAATGATGGGACCTCTCTACCCATAAAATGGTTAATCCGTATAATTAAAAAACTGCTCTAACCATTTGTAAACAACTTAGATGAATAACAGCGCTGAAAGCGCCGAAAGCCTGAGATAAGTATACAGGAGATATATAACCTGGGCAGAAAAAGGTTGGTGGTCGGATTATCGGAGGTGCCACTTTCTACCCAAATCTACTGCCGATTATGCGCATATCTGCCATTTTGTACGATAGGGGACACAACCTGCACGCATTAATTTTCATCCCGTTTTTGAGGTATTGTAACGATATATCTACATGTATATATCGTTACATATTTTTCACCCGCCGTCAAAGCGCAGTTGGTAGCGCGTCGGACCGTCAATCTAGAGGTCCCGGGTTCGATCCCCGACGGAGGCTATCATCCTTTCCGACTATTTGTCCCCAACCAATGGGCCGATAATCGTAGACCTATGTGGGATAGCAACTGGAGGCCAGGAAAGGATGTGATGGTGGTACTAGTGTGAGAAATACCAGGAATCTATTGTTAGGTGTCCAGCCGCCGCACTATAACTGAAAGATTGTTGAAAGAGGCGTAAAACCCAATTCAAAATCAAATTTTCACCCGACCAAAATGCTTTGAAGGGATCTGATAAAGGCCACCCAAGGATCCTTCCTGTGAATTTTGTTTGAATTATGTTCCGTGCTTTCTGAGAAGAAGAATTTTAAAGTACACGTGTAATAGTTGACGGACTGGCGGACGGACTCCACATCATGACAAAAGCCCATTAGCTAGAGAGAGAGAGCTAGAGAGTGAGAGAGAGGGGGGAATAATCTCCAGATAAAGAGAGCAAGAGAGGGCGGGTGGTCGTTTACCAGACTAACATGATTACGTACGCTTCTCAAAAGCGATATGTAGACGTTGCATCCTTTGGTTAGAATGCGGAGGTAAAAATATATAGACACAAAGTCCGAGCACGACCAAACCGTTTTCAGACAGCTCGAATATGATCCTATGAATGCCCAATTAATTTGTATAACAAAACATTCCAATCGTGCTTAAAACCGAGAGCTTCGCTTATCAGCTTTATACAGAAACTTGTCTAACCGGACTGTTTTAACATTGTTATTCTAGAATAAGTAATATTACATGTATTTTGGTATGAAAAAAAACCACCTTGTTTTTTCTTAACAATGTTTTTTGTAACATGATTATATATGTTTTATACTTTCCAATATATTATATATCTCCTTTCCTTCTTTCTATTCAAGTTTTGATAAATTCAGAACACTCACACGAAAGTACTGTATATCAAGCCGACATCTTTCAATGAGTCATATTTTGCCCTCGTCCTTCTCGACTCAATCGGGCGTATTGATTTATACTCGCAGTCATTTAATTCGCCCGGATCCAATCTACTTTCCATGTGGCAGAATATTATATCACATGCGTTAGATATTTTTACATTTTTACATTAAACTCTGCATGGGTTGAAATTGTACCGTCGTAACTTAAGCCTCAGATTGCTACGCAATCTCAGGCTTAAAATTGGGACCTCTACTATGCAAACAAAGAATCTATCAGTAAGGTGTCTTTTCCCTTACATTCCAAAATGTCCTTCCCATTTTCAATATGGTTTCTTCTAATGGACTAACAATTATTTTGACCGATCGTCATGAACACAGAGCAAACATTTTGACCCCAAGAGTGTAAACAAAGACATCGTCATTTAGGTCCCATTTTCCCATGTTTTCCCATTGTACACCTTCATTTCAAAAGAGATGAGCCTTGTGGCCTAACATTCATTCTAACCACGATATATAAAGATTTAGTCAGAATTGAGGCTCTACGCTGAAATAAATAGTCATTTAGACCCCCTTTCCTTTGTTATTATCCATTTGTCAACAGCTTCATCCTTGTGACCTACCAAACACCACGAGCAAGTTTGAAAAGACTGAACCAAAGGTGGCCGAAGAGTGCATTGAGACAAATGTCAATAAGGCCCCCTTTCCTATGTTTTCTAATTAACCCTTTTCTTCGGGATTCGAACCAACGCGGATTCGTTAATCCCGCTGCAATGTCCGACGTCTTTAACATCTGCACTACCGAGACATCCCCTACTATACTATACTATATACTATAAATAGAAATTATTTCCTTTTTCATTAGGGCTAATCTAACTATTTTGTAGAACTGTTTCAGATCTTTCTTCCAAATGAAGTATTTGCTAAGTATTAGAAGTTCTGTAAATTAGGCAAATATGAACGATTTTTTTCAAGTATAGGAGGATTCGTATTAATGAGCCTTATCATATATTCAGCGTAATTGTAAAGATCGGGTAAATGGAATACATACTCTTTAATATCTTAACCGTCATCCATATTCAACAAAGGTCGATCACTTATATATGGATATAGGTTTTTTATCACCTCATTGGTTTACAAAAGATACCAAAATGACATGACAACCAATGTTTTTAGGTATGACATGATAATTATATATTTTCTTCAAGAACCTTGAAACATTGTTTTCACTTATTCTTAATTTAGCTTCGCTATAAACTTAATTCACCTTAAATTAATTTTATGTAAAAGTTTTGAATAAGTCTTGAGTAAATATCAAACCTAGACTCTTATTAGGTATCGAATTAATTCTTTCGACAAAAAGCGATAATTTTAAATCTAGAAATGGACAGTGTAAACCCCTAAGACCTGTGCTTTTTTCATATATTTACAGTTCACACTTCAAACTACAAACATATTAACTCTAATGTGTGCAGTGTAGGGTAAAAAGTCCGAGGCCCGTGGTGACTTCATGAATCCATAGTTCACAATTATACCATATGAAATATGAAGTGTGAAATGTAGAGTCGGATGAGTAAAATGTTCTATGGAAGAGTGAAGTCGGAAGTTTGAAGTGTCTAACGTGTGAAGTCTTCAGTCGGAAGTATGAAGGGTTAAAATAGGAAGCCTGGAGTATGAAGTCGAAAGGTGAGGTGTAAAGACCCAAGTATGAAGTGTAGAGGCGGAAGTATTAAGTGTGAATTCGGAAGTCTAAAGAGAGATGTTGGAAGTATGAAGTTGGAAGTTGGAGGTCGGAAGTGTGAATCGTGTTCTCTAGAGTGTGAAGAGTGAAGTTGGAAATGTGAAGTCGGGAGTTTGAAGTATGAAGTGTGAAGTCGGTAGGCAGAAGTGTGAATTGTGTACTCTAAATTGAAGGGTTTTGGTGAATAAAGTCGGAAATATGAATTTGAAAGAAACATTTCTTTGGTACAAAAGAATATAGTTTCGAGTACAATAAAGTTTTCTTGTTGAGTGCTTTATTTACAAATATAATATGTCAGGTGAAAATTGATCATTTTTGAACGCAGTATAACAAATGAACTTGAATCTAAAAGAGATTGGGTGAAAAAGAGTTCAATCAGGATTTCACCATCTCTATGTAAACAGGAATAATACCCATTCTCACTTTGGAGAATCTGCTGAAACAAAAGGTTTTGACCCTTGTCATCTCGCGAAGTCAACGAAATTTGAAAGGGCTCATCACTTTTTGCTCCTGCAAGATACTCTTTTTCGCGTTACAAGTTATACATGAATAATGCATGATGCCATACCTAATAGATTACATTATTTGCTGTTGATTTATTAAAATTCTGCCCCCAGCCGGCGGGGGGATAGAAATCGCTGGCTGCCGTCCTGTAGAGTGGTACGACCCCACCGAATGGGCCCGCCTGTTTGCCGTGGGTGGAGACTCGTAAAGCCGGAAAAGAGGGTCCTGGTAGTTGAGAGAAGCCCAGGGATCTCCAGCTTCTCAACACGCTGCTTTGGCCTCGGCTTCGGTAAAACGGGAGCCTGGATGGGACCGGTCTAGGCAATCGGCTGGTCGTTTTAGACTAGGGTATTGACTACTATTATAATATGATATTTAGCTATCAATGTACTTATAGTTATTTTTTGTGTTTAAACGCATCTATCTTTACAAAGTTAAAGTATAACTGATACTATTGCAAACGCTATGTCATGCATTGTACCCTTCTGTTGTACAAGTGTTAATTTGCCCATGTCATACCATTTTTCGTATTTTAATTGTATTTTATTTCTAGTCTATATAGGCTTATGGGCTAATTTGGTGGTTCGGGTTTTTTGGTCGGGTACGGGTTTACATTGCGTGACTCTCATTTGGGGAAGTGTCCATGTTCTCCTTTATCGGGCCTTGGAACTTGGACTGCCCGAGTATATCATCTGGGTAGCCTTGGCTTAGGGAGTTGGATCGCCGTTCCTGTTAAGCCCCCTTGTAGGACTCCATGGAGGGTGGGGCCCACAGATGACGAAAAATTTAAAACTATAATATGGATCCCCTAAACAAAAAACGAAAAGGCGATGCTCAAATGGACTCCGATATTGGCGAAGGATTTGTTAGCTCTTCTGGACATTTTAATAAATTTCTTGTAATAAAATCAAAAGAACCAAATTTTCAAATTTCAAAACTCTCTCCGTTTGTTATTGAAAAACAATTGAAGTCAATCCTAGGTACTCCTAAATCAGTAAAAAGTTTAAAAGATGGTAATCTATTAGCGGAAGTAAATTTAAATGCTCAGGCTGAAAACCTGTTAAAAACGGAATTATTTTTTGGACATGAGGTCAAGGTTTATGCGCATGAAACCCTGAATAAATCTAGGGGAATCATACGTTGTAGAGAGCTAGCTGGTTGCTCTGAAGCCGAAATTCTCGAAGGTCTTGAAAGCCAAGGAGTAACAGCAGTAAAACGTATCTCTGTGACTAGAAATGGAAAGAAGGTTGACACAAACACTATCATTTTGACATTTGGTGTTCACATTTTGCCTCGACGAATAAAAGTCGGGTTTAATGTGGTAAACGTAGATGTTTATGTTCCAAATCCTCTGAGATGCTATTTTTGCCAGAGATTTGGACATCATGAAGACAGATGCAATAATGATATGGTTTGTGTTAAATGTGGTGATGTAAACCCAAATCATTTCGATCATTCCTGTACAAACGAAGTAAAGTGCTCTAACTGTGGAAAAGGTCACCCAGCAAATTCAAAGGACTGTGAATTCTGGAAAAAGGAGAAAGAAATTCAAAGAATTAAATGTATAGAAAATGTATCCTTTTTTGAGGCCCGCAAAATCTTTGAACTAAGAACGAAAGCCAATCTACCCTCCAGTTACTCGAATATTACCAAAAGCAACATGGAATGTCAAAACTGTAAAACTTTACACGAAAAACTCAGCATTCTTTTCCCCGATAAGAAGCATGAGATTGACAGATTATTCCCTAAATCCACAGTAGCCTTTACTTCTAGTACTTCAAATCAAATGAAGAAAACACAGTCTCTTTCCCTCCAAACAAACAAAACTCCTGAAACTATATTGGAATCAAACACTGTTAATTTATCTTCCTCTTCTGAAAATGAAACTCCGCCTTCAGCCTCGAAAGATCCTTCCAGCAATAAAACTTCAACTGTATCTACAGTTTCAAAGTCTAGACCTCAAGACACAAAAACTACATCTCTTTCTGAAATGGATAGAATAGAACTCTTAGATAAAGTTGAGATGGTAAAACGTAAAAAGGCCCAAATGCAGCAAGAGAAATTAAATCGTCCAGCTAGTAAAGTATCCGAAGATAATGATACAAGCTCGTTTGTCAAACCCCCTAGGAGCAGAACTTCGTCTCCTAGGGCGACATCATCTAATCGCCAGCCAAAGGGATCTGAGGATCCTGTTAAACAATACAACCGCTACCACTGTCTTGAAGAAGACATGGTAACGGAAGACACAGAGGATGCAGATTCTTCCAAAGAGAATAAGCGAGGCAAAAATATAATAGATCTTTCACACATAAACAAATAATTTTCATACTTCCAATACTAATTAGTATATTCCTCCCCCTTAATTTAACTATGGCGAACAAAATCATTCAATGGAATTGTCGCAGCATCAAAGCGAATTTTGAAGAAATGAATCTATTAGTTTCTAATGGAAATCCAGTTGCAATCTGTTTGCAAGAGACCTTTTTAAAAGATACTGACAAATTCTCTTTAAAGTATCACTCTTGCTATTTTAAAAATTTTGAAGGTATTGAGAAAGCTTCGGGCGGTGTCGGAATCATTGTTATCAACGGTGTTCCTCACCGCACTATTCCTCTTAATACTACGCTACAAGCTGTTGCCGTTAGCGTATCTGTTAATAAAACAATAACACTGTGTTCAATCTATCTTCCACCTAGTTCTCCTATCAGTCGTAGGAAACTAGACGATCTTGTCGAACAATTACCCAAGCCTTATATATTAATGGGAGATTTCAATTCTCACCACACGCTTTGGGGATGTTCCCATACAGACAACAAAGGTCGTATTATTGAAGATTTCATATCAAATCATGATCTTGTTTTATTAAATGATAAATCTTCCACTTATCATCATCCAGCAACTGGTTCATATTCTTCACTGGATTTAACTATTTGCACTCCAGACATTTTCCCGACTTTTAGCTGGAAAGTTGACTCTGATCTTCATGGTAGTGACCATTTTCCTATTCATATATCTGAATTAGGACCATCTGTCCAGGAGCGCCCTAGGCGTTGGAAACTCCATAAAGCTAATTGGGAACTTTTTAAAATTACATGTGAGCAGTCAATAAATCCAGAAGCCTTTGATGAATGTGAAAACTCTGCAGAACTATTTACATCTTTACTTTATTCGGCTGCAGAAAAAGCAATTCCTCGAACATCGCCTAATCCTAAAAATCCAAACAAGCCATGGTTTAATGACGACTGTAAAAAGGCTATAGCTGAGAGAAAATTTTCTCTCAGAGCATTCGGCCTTAGGCCTACGAAAGAAAATCTGTACAAGTTTAAAATTGCACGGGCGAAAGCTCGTAGAACTATCAAACAAAGTAAACGTTCGTCTTGGAGGCAGTATGTTTCAAGATTAAATTCAAGATCATCTGTCAAAAAGACATGGGACATGATACGTAAAATCAGTGGAAAGAACACGTCCCTTAGTGTTGGTCATCTTAAAACAGATGGTGATAGTACAGTGTCTTCCAAACATGACATTGCCAATGTATTGGCAGATACATTTGCCAAGAAGTCTTCCTCTTCTAATTATTCACCCAACTTTCAAAAATTTCAAGGTGAAAAAGAAAAGTCCAAGCTTAATTTTAGTTCCAGGAACCTTGAACACTACAATAGAGACTTTTCCGTGAAAGAGTTGAAGAAAGCTTTAAAGAAGTGTCATGACACTGCTGTCGGATCTGATAATATTCATTATCAGTTCCTTAAACGTTTACCATCTCGCTCCCTTCACTGTTTACTTGAAATTTATAATCAAGTTTGGAAAACGGGAATTTTTCCAGCCTCTTGGCGGGAAGCTATTGTGATTCCTTTACCTAAACCAGGTAAAGATTCTACAAATCCTTCAAACTATCGTCCTATAGCCTTAACAAGTTGTATTTGCAAGACCATGGAAAGAATGGTTAATGATCGTCTTATTTGGTTTTTAGAAAAAAATAAACTGATTACGTCAGTCCAAAGTGGCTTTCGTAAACAGAGAAGCACTCTTGATCATCTTGTCCGCTTCGAGACTTTTATTCGAGAAGCTTTTATAAAGAAAGAACATGTTGTTTCTGTCTTTTTCGATCTTGAAAGTGCTTATGATACCACTTGGAAGTATGGAATTATGAATGACCTCTTTGATTTCGGTATTCGAGGTCGCCTTGCTTATTTCATTTCTGCTTTTTTAGACGAACGTCAGTTTAGAGTCAGGGTGGGAGATACTTTTTCAGATCCCCATGAACAAGAAATGGGAGTTCCCCAGGGAAGTATTTTGTCCGTGACATTATTTAGTATCAAAATTAATAACATTGTCAAAACTGTTTGTCCTGGTGTGGAATGTTTTCTTTACGTTGATGACTTTTGTATATGTTACAGATCAAAACATATGTATACAATTGAAAGGCAGTTGCAGCAAGTCTTGAATAACCTTACAAAATGGTCAAACGAAAACGGCTTTAAGTTTTCCAAGACTAAAACCAAATGTATGCACTTTTGTCAGTCAAGAAAACTGCACCCTGATCCCGAACTTAAACTTGACGGAGTGCCCATTGAAGTTGTTCCAGAGTTCAAATTTTTAGGGCTTCTCTTTGACTCTAAACTCTCGTTTCGTCCACATATTGATTATTTGAGCAATAAGTGCCAAAAAGCTCTAAATCTTTTACGTGTTGTGTCCCATATGGACTGGGGCGCCGATAAAAAAAGTTCTATTGCGACTTTACCGGTCGCTTGTCAGATCTAAGTTAGATTATGGCTGTGCTGTTTACGGCTCAGCTCGCCCTTCATACCTTCGCAAACTTGATTCTATTCATAATCAAGGCTTGCGCTTAGCGTTAGGCGCTTTTAGAACATCACCAGTAAATAGTCTATACACTGAAGCCAATGAACCATCTTTAAATTTACGTCGAAAGAAACTCTCCATGCAATATTATCTTAAGTTAAAGTCTAACCCTGACAACCCCACTTACAAAGTTGTATTTGAACCTTACTATAGAGAGGAATTTGCAAAGAAAGCAAAAGCTATACCACCTTTTAGCTTACGCTGTGAAACAGATGTTAACTCTCTAGATTTCGATCTAGAAGATGTTGCCGAATATGCAGTTTCCGATGTTCCTTTATGGACATTCAAAAGCCCTACGTTTCTTTATGATCTTGCTTCTAGCAAAAAGGATACTACAGACCCTGTTGTCTTTAAAACAAAGTTCTTAGAGATAAAAGAAAGATACATATTGCATGAGGAGATTTATACAGATGGTTCGAAGGATGAAGAGAAAGTTGCTTCAGCCACTATTCTAGATAGCGAAAAATATCAGTTTCGTCTACCGAACAACTCCTCCGTATTTTCAGCAGAACTTAAGGCGATTGATCTTGCGCTCGATCACATGATCGAAGATGGTTATTGGCGATATATTGTTTTCACTGATTCAATGTCAAGTATGCAAGCGCTTGAACACGAGAAAACAGACAATCCTCTTATAATCAAATTACTAAATAAGATTTCAAAGCTTGACAGTGATGTTGATCTTGTTTTCTGTTGGCTCCCTAGCCACATTGGTATACGTGGTAATGAAGAGGCAGATAAAGCTGCCAAGGAGGCATTATCACTAGATATTTTACCCTTTGAAGTTCCTTATAGTAATTTTAAGCCTTTAATTCATAGTTTTATTCAGGATGTCTGGCAGAATTGCTGGGATGATCCCGCAAATCAAGATAACAAACTTTATTCTATTAAACATCATCTTGGTGAATGGCAACCCGGTTATAGATCAAATCGCCGAGAAGAAATTATTTTGGCCCGTTTACGCATTGGTCACACTTACTTGACGCATTCATTTCTTCTTAAAGGTGATGAAGCTCCAATGTGTATTCCATGCGACGCTCCTCTTTCTGTCAAACATATTTTTATAAACTGTATTGATTTTTCTATGTACAGGGATCAATATTTCAAAGTTGATAGTATGAGAGAGCTGTTTGAAAGGGTTAAACTTCATCTAATTTTTGATTACCTTAAGGCCATTGGTTTATACAGCAAAATATAATTTTAAGCTTTTATGTGAGTACGTCTTTTAAAGTAACTGTTAAACGACTGTCTAGATTTTTACCGTTTACATAAACCTGTTATTATAATTTTCTAGTTTTAGTATTGTTACCGATTGACTAAATTTTAACTGTTTGAATTCATAAATTCCTGTTATTGATTATAATAGTTTTTAACTTGTTTTCGGTGTTTAGTTAAGCGCCCAACATGACCTTAGATGTCGACGGGCCATAAAACATCATTCATTAATATTATTATTATTATTAATAAATTTATTAAAATTCAGATACATGCAAGACTGTTACCTTATTATTTATACACTAACCCTCTTTTTTCAGATCATTTGGAAGGCATGCGAGTCCTCCTGAAAAGTGTAAGCGATGGTTTTGATGATGAGGAGACTAATGTTTCTACTGCAACATATGAATTAAACTACAATCTATCTTTCCCCAAAGCATCACGATACGTATCCCTAGTTCTGTATAATAGAACAAGATACTTCATAGCATGTGAACTTTCTGTTTATGGAGGTAAGTCATATGCAATCTTACAAATGATCATTATTTTGAACTTATTAGTCATCTTTCAACAGAACTATTTGTATAAACTTCACTAATTATGAGTCACAAGGCAACCAAAACCCCTAAAGCAGCCGACTTAAAAGTACAATGGCTATACTATAATCAAAATGCTTATTTTGTTCGAGAGCTACTTCGACTGATTCTAACGATCCTGCAATTCTATCTAATCTCCAAATCGATCAAGTGAAGTTAGTTCCAAAATGACGTCATTTAACCTCCTACACCTACTTAAAACCGAATATTTGGTATATTCGGTAGCATATACGACAAAATGCTTCTTTTTTTAGAATAATACAGTAAAACCGCTCCATAACGTCCACTCAGGATACCATTTGATTGATTGGGTTTAACGCCACTTCTAACAATATTTCAGTCACATCGCAAAGGCTGGAGCACCTAACAATGGATTCCTGATATTTCTCACACCAGTACTACCACTACATCCTTTCCTAGCCCCCAACTGCTATCCCACTTCGTTTAACGATTATCTAGCCATTGGTGAGAAACAAATATCGAAAACGATATGTGCCGCCGCCGGGGGTCGAACTCATGACATCCCCGGATTGGAGATTTGAAGTCTGATGCGCTACCGACTGCGCTAAGACGGCGGCGTACTTTTCAAAAGTTTTTTAATGATTGAATGGGGTTTAACGCCACTATTAAAATTATTTCAGTCACATCGCGGCGGCAGGAGCACCTAACAATGGATTCCTGGTACTACAACTACATCTTTCCTAGCCCTTAGCTGCTATCTCACTTAGGTTTACGAGTATCCACCCATTGGTGAGACAAATGTCGGAAAGGATATGTGCCGCCGCCGGGGGTCGAGCCCATGATATCGCATGATTGAAGATTGGTAGTCTGATACGTTTCCGACTGCGCTTGAAAGTGATCGTATTAGCGGGAAAGTCTCATTCAAAGGCTTATTCGGATCTATTCATGAACACCCCCTACCGCGAAAAAAAATTAACTAATACTCACCATTACTTAATTTTGTCTCTCGTATGTTTTAAAATTAAACTAGTTCACATCGTCAAACTGTAGAGAAATCGTATACCCTCTGTGGCAACAATTCTTTATTGCGAATGATAAACGTTAATCTACTTGAAAGTACGCGCACTTTACATACAAATTTACGAGTCGAAATTTCGTGACAAATAAAAACGGTTATTTTTAACAGCCAACCGTTCAATCACAATCAACAAGAAACTCACTAGGATTTTATTTCCGATAATGCATTCGAAAAAACACTGCCCCGACTTTGCAGTGTGAAATTCGGATCGTAGGTTCGGAGGTTGGAAGTTACCTGTAGTTCAAGATAGTGTATTACTTGTAGTTTGTACTAATCTTAGTAGAAAAATTTCGCAAAGGTTTAGGGCTTTTTAGAAAAAAATCTTTCTGCTATAAATTGCAGAGGGTATGTATTGCTGGGGTAGTCATATGGAGGGTTCCACTTGTTTTTACATGAAATATTGTAGAAAATATAAGCGGTTAAGTTTTAAGTTGCAAGGCGTACATTTTCAAGCGCGACCACTTTTGACAGTGCTTAATGAAAAACAGTCAGCCAAATCTCAACAGTATGGAATGGAAACAAATGATAAAATGCTTTCAATATTAAAATGGAATGTTTTGATTTATCAAGGATGAAAAAAACATTTTGATCTAGTTCGCGAGAGTTACTATTAAAACATTAGTCTCAGTCGAACTAAAAGAATACTTTAAATTAAATATGCTGCCATAAATAGGTATGCTAGAAAATTCGTTTTATTTTTTCTCTTATTTTTTCACTGAAGATAGATATCATATTATCACTTTAACAAGATATGCCATCATATTGAAGATTATACTTTGAAGAAAGTATCAGACTTATCAAAAATTAGCAAAAGACAGTTTAAGTTTAAGTTGTTTTTTCTTGTTTAAATATTGGTGGCATGAAGATCAGATTGGAAAAGTACACAAAAACTTTGGTCACATTAAAATTGTGCTTATTTTAAAGGTAAATGAAGTTCTTTATTCAATATCTGGTGTGACTGTATCCGTTTCCGATACAGGCGATAGTGGGACGTTGCATGAACCTTACGTAAAGCACTATCACTGCAGAGGGAATATTATTCCATTCCTGAATGAAAGCAGGGGCCAACGCTCGGGGACAGTTTTCGCCACGATCGAACCTGTCTCCCGTAATATTTCCACACATGTTCACTTTGATTCATGTAGGGTAAAACAGTTGGCCAAGGAAGAACGTCAATATTGCTACTGTTTAGAAACTAACGTCTGACGACTCGTGGACTCCCGCTTTGTCGTGCAAAAGGATAGACGGTCCATACCTTATAAAAAAAGGAGCAGCCTTCGGCTGCAACGGAAGGTTGCAAAACATGTTCGACGTTACCCTGGACATAGAGGTTTCCTCATATGGCAAGACGGTTTGACTTACGTCTATTTAGAATCCCTCCCTAAAACATCACGCTCCCAACCCTAATCTGTCCCTCTCTTCTACACAGTTGTTATCGAATCGTTCTATTCTTCAGCTAAAAACACGTAACCGACCGTCATGATGACCAAGATTGAATGTCGTCCCATCAGAAATCATGAGTTCTATGTTGAGAGAAGGTCGATGACATTTAACCCGGATTAAAATGTCCGCAAAAATGGACTTACTGGAATTCTATTGTCATATCGTCTCTTGGAATTTGAATGGAGTTATATATGAGGATATAGCTATACTTAGAGGCCAACAGGGGAAGAAAGACAGTGGAAAGTCGGTTGAAAACCAAAAAATAAGTGAAGCTTATAGATGTTTTATGGGAAAAAATGGTAAAATGGCGGACGAAGATGAAGATGAATTCATTTATTGTGACTCTGACGCGACTTTATTAAGTGATACATGTCAAACAAATAAACAAAGAAAACAGGAGCCTTGTGTCAGTACTATCTCGGTAGACCGGGTACATCGATTAGGCAGACTCAGAATTAATTCTTTTCGCCCGATTATTATTACTTTTGATGACTATTCTGCGACAGAGGGGATAATGTCCACCACTCGCACCCTTTGTGGTACCCCGATGGGCGTTAGCAGAGATTTTCCCCTGAAAACCCGACAGCACGTTAAGAACTATGAACACATAATAAGCAGTTGAAATTTAAATACCCATACTCATCTTTTAAGATCCAGTTTCCAGCAAGTTATTGATGGTAAAATAATCACAGACAAGCTTCCTGAATGGAGTGATATTATCAATACACCCAGGGTAAACCATAATATAACTAAAAACATGAGTACGGTTATAACTACACGAGCGTACGTGGCGATTATACCGTCACAACAAACAGCCTAAATTACCCCCGCCAAATGACAAACACCACTTCACGGTCTACACTCTCAACCCAGTCTCTCTGGGCATTTGTCAATCTGGGAGCTCTGGAATGAATAACCCTTCACCAAACATCGGCTAAGACTGCTCCGGGATAAATCTGAAAAGAAGAATAGAATACAGACACTCCGTTGTGATGTTTTAAACGTGAGTGGATTAAAAAATAGACTCCTTTATCCGGAATATTGAGAAAACATTAATCAATACGACTTATTCGGTGTAACAGAAACCCATTTGGACGATGTAGATATGACAGATCTACCCGGATTTACATTTATTTTATCGAATCGGTATACCAAGTCATTCATGTCGAAACTACCGAGGAATAGGCTTATTTGTCAATTACTCTATATCTAGCTGAGCTGAAAAAAATAACACTAACACAGAATAACTACAGTGGGTTAAACATTCTCTTGTGCAAATAGTCTAATGGAATGCAACTCAGAAAGCTTGAAGAAGAGATATCACGATTCTGTTGTAATCGTAAAACGTAATCTTGGCAGGTGATTATAATGCACGCACCTCAAAGATGCGGAATTATTTTTACCCTTACAATTTTGCCTTTCCTAACAGTAGCATATTTGGGATAAGTATGTTATTGATTATTTTTTATGTACAGCCAATTGTTTCAATACAATTGTTCCACTCTGGCCGACTGCTGTTGACCCTAATGGAAGTGACGTCTAGCCCATTGACCAAACTGTCAGATACCGCACTGTTAGGACCGGTCCAATATATGGCCTCCTAGTGTGAATGGGAACTCTGACTCGCCTTAAACGACACAAAACAGTTTGATGTCTAATGCCATTTTCATTAGTGGTGCACGATGCCATTCAGCACCGACTACCTAGACGCAATCGACCAGTGGTTGCTCTCAGTCTACCGGGTCTATGGCGATCGGTCACACGTCTGACCGTGTTTCTTTGACAGCCTAACGCCCTACTCATATTTATCACTCTGTTGCTGATTATCACTTAAACAAGATATGTTAACTCTTTATAGAAATTGAAGCAAATATCGTTTTTTTCCTTTGTGTGAGGAAAAAAAAGACTTCCCAAATAAAAGTTTTATGTCGCAAGTAAACTTTACAAATGCTCCACGTGCAAATAGTTTAAAAACACATTTGTCCGACCTAACCCAATATTTTCGAATGATTATGCAAATGATTATGTAAATTATCAACAGCCATGCACTTTAAGCTATATATATATTTACTAACCCCGTACAGTTTTTATATTAAGGCGACATCTGGATGCTGAAATAATCCACATCTTTTTTAACTTTTTATTTTTTTCATTATAGATTGTCAAACTGGAGAGTTTGGAGACAGATGCCAATATAAATGTTATTGTGAAGGCGATCCCTGTAATGAAACTGGAGTGTGTCCAAGTGGGAAATGCCAAGCAGGTTACGGGGGACTTAACTGTAATACAGGTGAGTGGCAAGATGGCATACTACAAACATTTCGCATTGGTTAGAGTTGTCTACGTAAGATTTTTGGTGGACGTAGACGAAGTCCAACAGTTTTACCCAGGTAGAAAATTCTAGTAGGATGTTACTAGGTAAGAAGAGAAGTAGTGCACAATTTTGTTTGATTATTATTTTTTTCAAAACCTGTCTCCTCCAAACAACTGTACAATTTGAAAATGGCGTTATATCAGGATTTTATATAATTTATAAAAAGCGTAAAAACTCCTTTTACATACGAAAACACCATCCAATATCCTGCTCAACGTAGATGCGGTCACGGTTTCAATAACGCGCCGAATTTCAATGATGAAGTGAGTAATTTGCCTTCTGCAGCCCTCCAGCTAGGCTCTTTCATAAGCACGGCCTGTCTTTAAAGTGCGAAGCCCTATAGGTGCGAAGCCCTGTCCTTTTTTCAATTGCCCTACCCAAGTTATAGTCTCTAAATTCCACGTAAACTCTAGAAATTAGCGACCATCCTATAATGCAGCCATAGTTCGATTGTTCGCTCAAGAAGCTATATCAGCAAGACAACCAATCACGACGTGTGATATGTTATCGAGGGAGCAGTTTCCGATAGTCTGTGGATGACAATTAGCACATGCACATAAATTGAAAAAAACACACCATCAATTATCGATCAAATGCTTGCGTATGGCTGTAAATAAGAAAGCGGGAATGATAATCGAGTTTGAAACCCTTCATTAATAATATTTCCGATTAGTTGTAGGGTTCGAAAGAAAATATAGTAGTTTAAAGTCTAAAAGATTGATGATCGAGTTTGAAACCCTTCATTAATATTATTTCCGACTAGTTGTAGGGTTTGAAAGAAAATATAGTAGTTTAAAGTCTAAAACTCCGTTCTTCCACCTCAATTTTTTCCCTTGTCGCGACTGTAGGAAATATGTTCGATTTGCTCAGGATTCCTCGTAACATCCTACAAGTCCTGATACGCCAAGGAAGCCCGAAGTGGGTCAGTTGGAGCATTTTTGTTAACTTATCAGTGCTATTTGAAATGTTATCTATATCTACTTATATTTGGACCAGTCAAAAAATTGTCAGTGGACTGATGAGAAGTGGAAATAATACAGGCTAGTTTTTCATTATGAGTATTCATTTTTAAGCTCGGCTTTCTTTCCTTAAAGTACTTATTCCCGTAAGCACGTTTAAGTCAGATGTTTTCATGAAGGCTTATTACTCACACATTATATTTCAACAAGCAAACACATACATTTTCTATGAAATAGATTTTCATAATGCCTACCAGAGCGCATACATTGCGTAGTCTTAGTAAGATTGGCAACGCTTACTAGAAGAAACATTCAGATATCTTGTGCGCGTAGGTTTCTATCTTAAAAACGATCATTTTAAAAACGAAATAAAAAAAAAAAAAAAGAAAAAAAGAAAAGAAAAACTATATTAACTTGCGAGTTACAAAATAGTCGTTGGTCAAGTAAAACATGGTTATTACCGCTGATTTCTTGTTGTAGTTATGATATTTGTTTGTGCTACTACAATTTGAAGCAAAAAAAAATTGCTTTCGGCAAAAAAGATTAGTCAATTTTCTATTGTGGGGAAATATTTGCAGTATTTGTTCTCAATATATTTTACTAGTTCCATCGATGAAAGGCAAATGACGCATGTGGCAATGGCGTGTTTTCTCATTTTTGGCCGAAATGGGTATCGTGGGCAGCACACTAAGATTAAAAACGTCTTGTGTTGCCTATTAAACCTGACAGGCAAGGCGAGGTATTTCGCTTTATTTAGATTATTAGAATACCTATGTGAAGAACGCTATTTTCTACACCAAAATGGGCATATCACTCTACTATGCCAACAAGGAGCGTCCACCGTCAGTACTTTCAGTGATTTGAACATAAAAAGAAATACAAAGTAGCATTATAACCTTTTCATGCAGTACATGTTTGCATTTTCGCTATAATTCATTTAAACCATCTTTCGATTGCAACAAAATCAAAGTTTAATACAGAAAATGGTCATAGGGTATTTATACTTGAAAAAACTTCATCTCTTCTAAAGAATTTCTTCATGATCAAAATTTTTCTTTCTACTGAAACCCGTGTCATCCTTTCATTTTAGACAATTTCCGTTAACAAAAAAATACTCTCATTATTGAAGAACAAGACTCACGCATAGACTCGTTCGTTAAAAAAAGACAAACCGCAAATACGTCTTGAATAACTGAAAACAGATAATTTTTCGCTAAGTCAATCCAAAAATATCGTAGGTGTTACATTTTACAACCAGTTAAATAAGATAATATAATTGTTTCTTTGGCATGCATTTTATACCCCTCTTTTAGCTTGTTCGTTGGGCTACTATGGCTCTGGATGTACAGAGAAATGCGGATTCTGTGCTAGCAATGAAATTTGTGACAGAACAGATGGAAGATGTCCGAGTACTTGTCTCCGGGGATTTCAGGGCGATAACTGTAAAAAAGGTAATGCAATAAGGAAGAGGTAAAGACAATCTATTACGGATTTTCCTTAATTCGACCATGACCTTTGTCACCTAGATTGATTAAATTTGAACCATCTCTTCCCGGTAAAGCACGGGATTCGTTCGTAATCATTCTGATATGTATTACAATGCTTGCGGTCTCCATGCATGAAGAAAGTCTTTCTTTATTAGACAATAAATTTAAATCGAAAAGAATGATTAAATAGCTTGCAAGATATCACCTATCAATCAATAGTGAGACTTCGAGACTCACAGATACCATTGTAATACTATAGTTTTAAATCTTTATATTTTCTAAGTAAATTTGTTCTTCAACATATCCGTTTTTAGCTCTACTGGCCAAAGGCGATGGTGTTTTCCCGTCCGGCGTCAAGTCTTCTCTGTTCGTCAACTTTCCCTTGCTAACGCTATAGAGTCCACAGTTTTCATCAGATTTCCTTGAAACTTTCTAATAATGATCGTACCATCATAAGGATCGTTCCTATCGAAATTGAATATGATTCGCCAAGAAACACGGGAAAGGGGGCCATATGAAAGTTTGATTAAAAATCTTTTCGTTTACACTCTAGAGTCCAAAGTTTTCTTAAATTCCATTCAAACTTTTACAGAATTATTGTACCATTATGAGAATTGTTCCTTTCGAAAGCGGGTCTGATCCGTCAAGTATCACGGGAAAAGGGGCCTTATGAAGATTGATTTAAAAAATCCTAGTTAACACTCAAGAGTCCAGTTTTCAACAGATTTTCTTAAGTTTTTTACAGAGTGATTGAACCACAATAAAGATAGTTCCTTGCAGAAGTTGGTCTGATCCGTCAAGTATCATGGCTAAATGGAAATTTACATTTAAAAATCATTTTACCAAGTTAAGAGCTTTCATTTGAATTTCATCAAATTGTAACAGAACGATTGTACCAATAATTATGATTTTTGATGTTGACATTAGACCTGATCCGTCAAGTAACATAAAAAAGGGCGCATTGTAAAAGTTTAATTTTAAAATTCTTGTACCTGAATAAAGTCCACAGTTTTAATCGGATTCTGTTCAAACTTTCACAGAATGTTTGTACCATCATTCGGATTGTTTCTTTCCAAATAGGGTCTGTCTGGTATCACAGGAAAACGGGCCGTTTAAAAATTTTATTACACAATTCTCATTAACACAAGAATGTCCTCAGCCCTTATCAGATTCTCTTTAAACTTTAATAGAATGATTGAACAATTATTTTCATTATTCGTTAAAACTTTGCAAATTGGGCCTGATGTTGTAAGTGTCACAAGAAAAGGGGCCTTATAAAAAAAATATACCAAAAACGTCGTTATCACAATAAAGTCCTCAGTCTTTATCATTTTCTTCAAACTTTTAGAATTGTTCCTTTTGAAATTTCGTTTGTTCTGTAAAGTATAACGGGAAAGGGGGCCCTATGAAAATTTCACTATAAAATCCTCATTAACAAAATAAAGTCCTCAGATTACAGAGATTTATTGTACTATCATTATGGTTGTTGATTTTGACAGTGGATCCGATCCATCAAGTATCACACTAAAGGGGGTTTATTAAAAACTTATTTAGATATTCTAGTTAACACAATGTTGTTCCTAGATTTTACTGGATTTACTTCAAACTTTCACAGAATGACCGAATAATCATACGGATTGTTGTTTGCAGAATTGGCTGTAATCCGTCAAGTATCATGTAAAAAGGGGCCCTTGTTTAGATATAATAGTTAACATAATGAAGTCCAAAAGCTAGTCGATCGCTCATGAAATATTGGAAAATTGGCCTTAAGGATTGTTGCTCAAAATGATAAAGTGTATAAAGTCGAATTTGTTATTTTCATTTTATGTATTTTTCTTTAAGCAATTGACTTCCTTAATATCAGATAATTTTGATAGCCAGTATAGCGTCTCAGGTCCTCATGGGTCTTTTGTTAGTCCCTTTACGGTATTGCAGGAGTTGGGCTGGTTTTGGTATGTTAGTCCGCATTAATGCGTTCTAGTTCTAGTTTAAGTTATTTTCCATGTAATTACGAATGACCAGTAAAAATCCTCCTAAAGAATTTATAAATTCACCAATTAAGTACACTTATTATGATTGTATCTAAATAAAACTTGGTATTTATATGTGAAGTTTTTTAAGACACACAAATTATTCATTGATAGTATCAAGAAACATTCGTATTTTTCCATGTAGAATGTGAGAATGGTACATTTGGCTTTGGTTGCACAGAGCGGTGTGGTTTTTGTTACGAAAGTGCCGTTTGTCACAAAAATAATGGAACTTGTCCAGGAAAGTGTGCAGCGGGTTATAAAGGATATTCCTGTAAAGAAGGTGAGAAATTAAAATTTATATCTTTGATTACACTTCCATATATTTGGTTGCATGCACTGCGGCTTTTCCGAAGAAATAAAATCAATTTGAATTAGCTCTTTGGCAATATCAAATGAATGGTAATAATTTCTTTGTGTCATTGTCATTCTTGGTCTATTCAAGTTATAAAGAAACAGCTCTTTAATGAAATAAATTGTGTAAAATATTTTTTTACTGAATTGGGTTGCATGAAATTAAACAAAGTCATTGATGACATTGAATGTCTAGATTTGAATCATGCGAAGTGTGGAAATGAATTTGATAATTTGATATCTGTATTATCTATTTTGATCATATCAAGACGCAGTAATACATGTACTACTGGAGAGGTTAGTATTACTAACGTTATTGATTCAATTAAAGCCAACTTTACCCGAAAAAATGGTAAATGCAATCGATAAAATAAGAAAATACCTCATTGTCTTCTTAGATCTCACAATCATGCTTTTTTAGGAATAAGGAAAACATATCAAATTAATCATGTTGCTGACATACATACGGTTGTTACCTCTGCGAATTTCAAAGTTAACAGAAGAATGAAAAGAGTATTTTTAGAACATTTCGAAATATGATGAAACAACAATCTAATAGGTCCATGTTTTACTATTAGTAATGCCCTGTTGACTTTTTGTCTTTAAGTCAAAAGGGGACTATATCATCACCCTTGCAACTATTCGTTTGTTCGTTTAACCTTTCTAACATCATCGCCAGGAGCCTTGTAAGACGTTGGGGCATAGTGGTTGAACCAATTGCGTCATAGTTATAAAAGTTAACTGTATTCATCTATTCTTACAGCGTCTCCTTCCAAGAAACCACTGGTCCATTATTCAAAGGAATTAAATCTAGGGTCATTGTCTTTCAGATTCTGTTTACTAACAACTATCATGGATTTTACACATTGATATTTGTCTTAGCAGCTTAGCAGCTTGAAATGTAAAAAACTTGCCTTTAAAAAATCTTCTTCTCTTAAAGCTGTCATATTATTTTTATGATTAATTAAAGGGAGAATTCCTGAAAAGAATATAAGAATATAAATCAGTGCAGTTCAATAATTCCTTGTGAATAGATAATGACAAACGTTTTCTCTTATAAACAACAACATTTAACTAATCAGATGATAAGTAGGTTTTCTTCCGTTCAAAACTTAAAAGAAGCATAATTTCTTTTCGAAAAAAGATTAATCTAAAGCTCTCAAGGATATTTCAAAATGGCCTGGTGTGTTTTGAAAACTATGTAAACACTGATAAACGTTTTGAATGTCAATTTCTCTCTCCGAAATAGAATGCAGCCAGTTCATCTATGGTATGGATTGTAATCAGACTTGTGGAAACTGCTGGAATCATTCAACATGCTTACATACGAATGGGACATGCATTGAGGGATGTATGGCAGGTTTTAAAGGAGATTTGTGCAAAACAGGTACAAGTTTAAAGTTTAAACGGTACGCAATGCATATGTGATGTGCCCAAGAATTTCGTTGACTCTTTATCTCAAAACCGTTCATTAAGAATCACCGAATATTATATATGATAGATATTAATTTCAATAGAGCTATTGAAAAACCTTACATGACAAGCGGGGTAAACTTTGAATGAGCTGTATAAAGCACTTTTTAGCCCACGTTTTATGTGTCAAATATATGAATGTACATAAAGATCTAACACAAAACTTCCATCAATGTTTTCAGAATAAACGTCACAACGGTGTTAGATAATGAGCAAATAAATATAAATCGTAACCGGGTTCGGCCATACATTTGATAACTAAACAATTGAGAATTTGTAGGGTAATTGTTCAACATTCAAGGTTGGCGACACCTGAATGAGTTGGGAAAGAGTGTGTGAAAATTACTGGAATTGGGTAACATCTTAAGTTTGGACTACAGTATATAAAGCAACATTTGATAAGGAAGTTTTAATACCAATAAATAGAATATAACAAGTACAATAATAAACAAAAATAAATAAACCAAGTAATCTACGAAAAAAGTTATGAGAATGATCTTGAAAAGGATGACAACCCTTTTAAACTTTCAAAATTGTGCCTTTCTTTATGCTAAAATATATAGAAAAAACAAATGGTAGAATATATTTCTATAATGAAAAATGTTTAAATATTGTTATAATAACAACTTCAATCTGCATGAAAATGATGCAGGATAAGAGTCATCGAGCCATTAACCAATTACTATGAATAATTTTTATTGTCTACTATTTTTCATCAAATACAACCAATATAAGAATTATATTGGTCATCCATACGAATAGACCCTTTACAACCAAATAATGTATCGGGAGGGAATCCAGTCCTTATATGATTTTTAGGAATAATGGGTATTTGATCCTGATAATGCAAAACAGGTTGGATTTTTAGTCTCCATGACTGTGGGATCATTTTCCATCTCTTTTGTTGCGATTGATTTCAATATATTGCATTTTTTTCTCGTCGAATGTGAAATGAGGGTAGTATATGTACCTCTGCTATTTAAGATTGTTTGAAGAATTGAAACCTTAATTTTTTACAAAGTGATTCACATAGTCTGAATCAAATTAGGGTTTCGATTAAATAAAACATTTTATAATTATCTATTAGAAATAATTCACAAATTATGTAATTGAATAAAAGAAATAAAAAGGCTAAACATCACACAACAAAAGCATCTTTGTGTGTTTTACAACGTCTGAAAAAAAAAATCTTATGAAAAATACGCTTAGTAGAGAAAAGGATAATTCTTTTTAAAGGGTTGCTCAGCTTCTTCATTTTCCAACTGGAACACCAGCCTTTTACAAACTCGGAGATCCCAAAGTCGAAACGTGGTTACTAGACTCAATAGGATACGTTAATTTTTACTTGATTTTTTTGCCAACAATGCACATGATGCAAGGTGGACATATGGGGAAAAGATCACTTTTAACACAGCAAAATAAACAAATAATCTACAAGTTTTGCAAGTAAGATACAGCCTTAGATTCCATTTTCATTGCATGAAGAAAGATAATAGATCAGGACATCATCGTGGATTTTGTAGCCCCGTCTTTCTTTCCTCTACACCACAAATCTCTGTTCGTACGCACAAACACCGACGAATTTATTACCTTGGTGGTTGTTAAGATAATGAAATTCTATGGATTGTCTCTAATTCTATCTAATAACAATGTACAGGTCACAGTACTCATAATTGGAAAAAGCGTGACGTCATCAGACAGAGAATGACGCCATCATCATTCAAATTGCTGTTTATCAAAGGATGTTTGCTTGACTACTCCTTTATTGCTATTTAATAAAGTATAAAGATATTCGAAAAGGTATTTTTATTCCTACCAGTGAATCTTTGGACGATTTTTGTTACCCTTATAACACTATACGTGATAAGATTCTAATGAGTGTCTTATCTGGCTATAAGATTCTAATGAGTGTCTTATCTGGTGATTTTATACTCAATATTAACTATACTTGCAAAAGGCCAGAATACTATAGCAATGGCGTTTCCCTTCAGGTGTCCGTCCGTATTTCCGTCCGCCAAGTCGACCGTCCGTTGACATTTCCTTGTAAACGCTCTAGAGTCCTCAGTTTTCATCGGGTTCTCTTCAAACTTTCCTAGAATGATTTTTAATCATAAGGATCGCCCCTTTCGAAATTGAGTCAGATCTGTCAACATTCACGGGAAAATGGGCCTAATCAAAATTAAATTAAAAAATCCTGGTTAACACTCAAGAGTCAAGAGTTTTGGTCGGATTCCTTTAAACTTTCACAGAATAATTTTACTTTCATAGGAATTGGTACTCTAAGAAACACGGGAAAGGGGACTTACGAAAACTTATTTGCAAAGTCTACCTCTACAATCTAGAGTTCACAGTTTTCATCAGATTCTCTTCTCACTTTCGCAAAATGATTGAAAATGGGCAAAATGTAAATTTGATTTAAAAGTCCCCGTTCATACTCTAGATTCAAAAATTTTCCTCAAAGTCTCTTCAAACTTACAATAATGATTGTATTATCATAAGGACCGATCATTTAGAAATTGGGTAGAAAAAGATGCCTTTTGGAAGTTTGATAAAACATCTTGGTTAACATTGTAAAGTCCACACTTTTTACGAGATTCCATTAAAACTTTCTCAGAATGTATGTACCATTATTAAGATTGTCCTTTCGAAAGTCTGATCCGTCAATTATTACGGAAAAAGGAGCCTTATGAAGATTTAATTAATAAATCCTAGTTAAAACTCTGGAGTTCACCGTTTTCAACTAATTCTCTTTATACTTTCACAGAATGATTCTACCATCATATGGATCGCTCCTTTCGAAAGTGGGTCTGATCCGCCAAGTATTATTTGAAAAGCGGCTTATGAAAATGCAATTGAATAAATCTTAATTAATGCTATAAAGTCCACAGATTTCATCGGGTTGTCTTCATACTCTCACAGAATGTTTATACTTTTGTAAGGATAGTTAGAATCTGGTCAGATCCATTAAGTAACATGGGAAGAAGGGTTATATGAATTCTTTTTTATTAGATTCGTGAACCACAATGAAGTGCACAGTTTTTATCCGATTCTGTTCAAACTGTTACATAATGTTTGCACCATCATTAAGACTGTTTCTTTCAAAATTGGGTCTGATCTGTCTAGTATCTATCTAGGATTGTTCCTTTTTTTTGTAAATTGAATCTGATTAGTAAAGTTTCATGGGAAAACAAGCCTTATGAAAAATTTTATTACGAAAGATTCTTGACACTGTTTTCATTGATTCTCTTTAAACTTTATAAAATGATTGTATCTTTTTAGAATCGTTCCTTATGAAATTTTATTTTTTCTGTAATGTATCATAGGAAAAAGGGCCCTATGAAAAGTTCACTATATAATTCTCATTAAATTGCCTTTAATACACAGATTGATTGTACATCATTACAATTGTTGATTATGACATTTGATCCGATCCGGCAAGTATTACATGAAGAGGGGGCTTATAAAAAATTTCTTAAATATTCTATAGTTAACACAATGATAACCCTAGATTTCAACGGATTCACTTCAAACTTTTACAGAATGGCTGTACAATCATAAGGACGGTTAATTTCAGAATTGGATACAATCCGTCAAGTATTATGTAAAAATGGGCCATATGATTTTTAAAATACTCTAGTTAACATAATGAAGTCCCAATGTTTTGTAAGATTCACTTTAAGCTTTTGAACCAACAATAAAGCATCACGGGAAAAGGGCTTAATATGAGAACTTATTTGAAATATCTTTGTTAACGCATTAAGGTCCACAGTTTTTTTTATTGGTTTCTCTTCAATGATGCATGGGATAATTGTGGCGTTTAGAACACGGGAAAAGGGGCCTTGCAGATTATCATTATAAAAGAATTGTTGATGAAGTTCACAATTGTTATCAGATTGTCTTTAAAAATCGTAGGACAATTATAGGGCCGTAAGGAAAGTTCCTTTCGGAAATGAAGTCGATCCATCAGAAAATACAGGAAAGGGGGCATATTGATTTTCACCAAAAAACATCCTGTTTACGTGATAAATCCACAATATTTATAGCTTCTGTTGTAGGGTCATAAGGAAACTTCCTTTTTATTATGGAGTGAATCCGTCACGAAACACGGGAAAGGGGCTTAAAGAATTGTTGCTCAAAATAATAAAGAGTATAAATTCCAATTTGTTATTTTCATTTTATGCATTCTTCTTTAAGCAAATAACTTCCTTAGATATTAGATTGCTTTAACGGAACATTTGATAGCCAGTATAGCGTCTGAGGCCCTCATTGGTCTTCTTTTTTCTCTACTAGCACAATAGATCTAGGACCGAAAACTAACTGTAATCTTTTGACAATATATAAGGGAAGTAAAATATTTCATACTTATACAGATTTTGAGAGTTGTCTCTCTTTAACTAAAGTGGTACCGACCTAAATTCTAGTCGAATAACTTTTACGTATTGTTTAAAAAATACTATTTTCTAAAAAGCAGGTAGTAATATTCTACACATCAAAGAATGTTCATGCTTCACAGAGACTTATTTCTCGATTATCAATTAAGTTATATAGCTCTTTGGTGAATAAAAAGTTTAGCTTCATTGGGCATTCTTTGTGGTTGAGTATGATACAGGATTCTCAAAATGTACATATTATCTAAACACGAAAGGACACTAAAATTTGATTTACCTAGAAGGTAGTTCACAAATTTTTGTCCATTATTGTGCAAAAAGTCCCAAGACAACTATGTCAATATTTATTCAAATAAGATTTCGTTCGATTCATAAGTAAGATCAGAGTATATTGTTTTATCACTGTCCACCATTTTGTTTCATCCTTTTTAAAACTTTAAACAACGAGGGGAAAATCACTTTTTTTAAATCGTATTTCCTTCGTAACCATTTAAGATACACTACTATTTATTCTTGCCGTTACCTAGGTCATTTGCCACGGTCGAATTTCTGCCATCCTAACCAAATTGCTTACATTTCCAATTTTTTCGATCCTATTGAAGATAAAGCGTGATTTGACATGTTGTTAGTTATCTAAAAATAGCTGTGGCCATAGCGCAGTTGGTAAAGCATCAGACTCTCAATTATGAGGTCTAGGATTCGATCCCCGATTGCGGCAAATATACTTTTCGAAATTTGTCTCCCACCAACTGGTGGATAATCGAGCCTAAGTGGAATGAGCAACATTTAGTTTTAGTACTTGTTAAGGAAGACAAGGAATTAATGGTTACGTGCTCGAGCTGCCGCGTCATGACTGAAACTTTTGATAGTGGCGTAAACCCTATTAAGAAAACAACTCATCGTTTTACCATCTGCTTAAGCCATTGTCAGGGTCATCTGACAAGGTCAAGTTCATCTTTCAAGATCAGTGGTTTCGATGTAGGTAAATTGTTTGTCCTTGAGTTAAATTCAGGTCAGTAATATGTAGGCGTGAATAGAAATATGATCAAGGTAAAATATTGTGGTTAATAGTTATTCGATTTCGAGAATACTGGGTTAAAACATTTTTCAAAAAATATGCGATTTTTCCTATATTTCACTTTTTTTAGTCTTAATATAAATTGAATTCATATGGGCTGTTAAACAACTACTGTTTTCTTATTTGATGACTAATATTGCTGAAAAAAAATTGCACCGGTAGATGATCGTGACAAAAGGCAATGATGAACCCTTTTGATGATTCCTTTCCAACTCATAGTAGAATTATAGGGATTTGGCGCTTAAATATACACCCAACTGAAATAATCTTTATGTTACAATTCGCAAGGGAATCCTTGATAATGATGCCGCTTAAGCTTGGAAATGCGCTTTCACAACGTCTCGCCTTTTTTGAGATACATGTATTTTTCCCTCTTCTTCTTTATATCCCCTTATCGGCAATATTTCCCGATTGCGAGATCCCACCATTCTTTGCCAAGAACATGGCACAGTTTGTAGCGCGTCGGACTCTCAATTATGAGATCAAGGGTTCCATCTCCGATCGGAAAATATCTTTTACGACATTTGTCTCCCACTGGATAATCGTAAACCTAAGTGGAATGAGCACCTGGATGTTCGGGAAGGATGTAGTGGTACAATGTGTTAGATAATAATAATAATAATAATAATGTCTTTATTTCATGAAGGTAAAACAATAAGACAATCATTTCAAATAAAACAATTTGAAAATAAATCTTTTTTACAATGTTGCCTTCACTGAATGAAAAATAAGTGAATGTGATGATTTAATAAAAAATGATACCACGCCATAACCATGCTGAAAGAACAATGACGTAAAAATGATGACATAATTATGAAATTACGATAGATGGGTTTGATGAGAACAAATGAAAAGAATACATGCATTATTAAATTCTTGGACAGTCACACCCTGTACTTAAATGATTTGGATAATTTCTTCTTGGTCGATTGATTTGTTTAATAGCAGATGCTGTTTGAATTTGTTTTTGAAGCTAGATAACGAAGTTGAACTTCTAATTGAAATAGGGATTTCATTCCACACACTCATGCTACAGTATGAGAAAGATCGTTTCTTGTACAAAGTCTTATATTTCAAGTGTGTGATGTCACTATGTGCAGCTGATCTTAAGCTATAGTTAGTGTTGTTACAAAATGAAATGACCTCATTCATATATTCTGGTGATAGGTTGTTATAACACTTAAAAATTAAAACACCAGTGTGATAATTACATCGTTTTTCAAAAGTCAATCAATTTAGTTTAGTAAAAAGTTCAATAGATGGTGTTCTAGGCGCAGAGCCCAAAATAACGCGAGCTGTTCTGTTTTTGGAGTACAGATAATTTAGAGGTCCTATATTTAGCACTTTTCCACCAAACTGTACAGCAATAGTCAAAGATAGGAAGTATATATGAATTGTAAAATAGTTGCTTCATTTCAAGAGTGAGATAGTTCGAAATTCGTTTGAGCAAACTAATTTTACTGTTAATTTTAGAGGTAGTTTCGTCAATATGGATATTCCAGGACAGATGTTTGTCAACATGTACACCCAAGATCTTATGAGACTCAACGACTTCAATGCAAACGTCATTTATTTTCAAACCTAACTTAATATTCTTTAATCTATATTTTGGTCCGACAAGCATACACTTGGTTTTAATTGGATTGACCAGCATGTTATTATTTGAACACCATGACAGTATAGATTGCAAACTATTTTGTAGGCTGGTTTGTATTTCATTAATGTTTACTCCAGACTTATAGAGTGTCGAATCATCTGCATATAGGTCTAAGCTTGAGTCATTAATATGTAAACCAATATCATTTATGTAAATTAAAAACAGGAGCGGCCCTAATATAGAACCTTGTGGGACACCGCAAGATATAGTACGTGAAGAGGAGAAGTTGTTATTATTCTTAACATACTGTTTTCTGCCAGATAAGTAAGATTCAAATATTGCTAAGGAATTCATCGAGAAGATGTGTAACCTTAACTTGTATAATAGAATTTTATGATCTACAAGATCAAATGCCTTCTTTAGGTCAATGAAAACCGAACCAATGATTTTTCCTTTTTCAAGTTCTTTTGACCATTCATCAATCAGTCGGATAAGTGCAGTTTGACAAGAATGTTTTTCTCTAAAACCTGACTGGTGCTTAGCTAGTATATTATGTTTATTCAGGAATGATAATAACTGTTTCGATAAATGGCGTTCAAAGATTTTTGAAATAGTCGGCAATATAGATATTGGCCTTTAATTATTTGGATCTTTCTTATCGGAGCCCTTATGCACTGGAAGAACATATGCTTCCTTTAAAACATTTGGGAAAATGCCCTTTGCAATACTGTTATTGATAATAGAAGTTAATGGTAAAATTATATGATCGCCACAAGATTTCAAAATAGTGGCACTGATACCATCAATTCCAGTTGATTTATTTTTGTCAAGATTGCGAATCATTTCACATACTTCAAAAGGTGTGATAAAATTTATTTCAAAAATTTGCCCTTTCAAATACTTTTTAAATGTGATTGCAAGTAGGAAAAATTGGCTTCGATGAAATGTGACTTTTTTACAATATTTCCAACATTGATGAAATGATTATTGAAAGAGTCTATAATATGCTGTGCTCCTCGGATACAATTGCCATTGAAAATCATTTCAGCAGGTAATGGGACAAGATCAGTTAATAAATTGTCATTGTTTTGTATTTTATTTAAGTTTTTCCATAGATCTTTACTACTTGTTCCTTTATTAATGGCATTATTATAGAATTCTTTCTTGTTCTTACGAATGAGATGCACTACTTTGTTTCGCAAAGTTTTATACTAGTCCCATTTTTTATATTTATGACAGCGATCTCGTTCGTACATTACTTGTTTTACCTCGGTATTTATCCATTCGGGTAGATGGTCACTTTTTTAACGTTTTGACTTAATTGGGGCATGTTTAGATAAAGTTCCGTTTAAGATATTATAAAATAAAGAAAGAGCATTTTCTGGGTCATGCTCAGTTTCAATTAAATGAATCTCTGAAGCAATTAAATCATTTTGAAAATCGACCACTGAAAAGTTTTTGAAAATTCTATACGTAATAACTGAATGGCAATTTTTTTAAGGGGCCTGTTTCTTACTTTTCGCGTCATACAAACTGGAAAATGATCGCTAAGTGAAAAAGGCGAAACAAATATTTCTGTCACTCTGTCAACTCGATTCGTATAGATATGGTCTATAATTGTGGAAGATGTTTTTGATATTCGAGTTGGTTCGTTAACTATTTGTGAGAGTCCGTATTTTAAAGTAAATTTTACCACTCTTTACACTCAAAGTACTTCTTCTCTGATAAGTAGTTAAAGTTTAAGTCACCAATTATGTGAAATTCAGTGCAGTATTCATCTGCTTTCTGTACCTGCAAATCAAATGAAGATATCCATTCTTTGTTGGATTGTGGTGGCCGATAAACAAAGCACATTAAAAAAGATTTAGAGTTTTCGTAGCTTATTTCAATCCATATAGATTCTGTGTTCTCCGATTCTAAATCTGACCTACGGTTAAAGGGGATGTGATTTTTTAAATAAACCAAAATTCCCCCACCCTTTTTATGTTTTCTGTCTTTCCTTACAAATGTAAAATTGGGAACATCGAGGTTTAGGTCGCACAAAGAATCACATAGAAATGTTTCGCAAACGCCAAAAATGTCAACTTCATTTGCAGATAATATATATTTGACCTGATCAAATTTAGGGAGAAGGTGTTGAACATTGAGGTTAACGATATGCAGACCTTTTTGTTTAAATTTTATTTGTTGGTCCAATATACTTATAGGCCGAGAACTGAAATGATTGTTTCTACAAGACATCATCGATTTTTTGGTTTGTTCATTATTCGTACATTCTTTAATTTTAGAATTAGAATAAGATATAGTGCTATTAGAATTAGATTGTGAATATGCATTTAAATTAGAACTATAACGAGAATTAGATTTAGAACTAGATCCATGTAATTTGGGTACATTCTCAGAGTTAGAGATAAGAACGATGCAGCTGCAAGGAAATAATTGACAATTTGAACATAAGAAACATAAAGCATCGAACTTGTTTTTAAGGGAGATTGGTGTGTAGCTGTCCGCAATTTCCTAATGCAAGAAGACTCGTCTACATTCAGAGGAAAAATGATTGGTCAATCTACAATGAATACAACCGAAATTTAAAATCTCGCGGTTATTCATTCTAATTGATCTGTTTGTATGTGCATTTCGTAGGTTGCTTTGTTGACTACTCTCACAATCCTTAATTCGATGCCCTTCTTGTCCACAAAAATAACAGCATGTGCGATTGAAATTGGCACCTGAGGAAATATATGCATTTTGTTTCTTTTTCGGTTTTTGTTTTAGTGTTGGAATGTACTCGTTATACGTTTTCAATAAAACAGCAGTTCCTTCGTCGGATAAATGGACTAGATCTTTCCAATATAGGAACGAATTCAGATTCAATCTTTCACTCACTGGAATACAGGTTACACCGTTATCCTTGCATAAGAAGTTAATGATATCGTTCATATCGCTAACGTCTGCATCTTTTCTAGGATGTATTTCAGCTATACATACTTTTGTTTCAGGTGACTTAGATTTTATATGGTTTATAACCTTAACGAAGTCGTTTTCGACAGCCTCCTCGTTTCTTCCCTCGGCAAGATCGTTTCCTCCGACTTGTACGATTATTGTATGGTAATTTGAAATCTTAACTCGTTCTAACTTCCTTTTTATATGCCAAACCTTTGCTCCACGATATATCAAAGAAATATTAGGAATCCGTGGTTAGGTGTTCGAGCTGCCGCAATAAAACTGATATACTGTTTTAATTGGCGTTAAACCCCATTCAAATAAACAAACTCATTAATCAGTTTAATGAAAGACCCTTTGATCTGCATATTCGACGGTTAACAACCGTTTTGATAAGTGAATTGACCGTCCCCAAAAATGCATTGAAAAAGGGGGAAAATTTATTGTAAGGCTTTGATTTTTGTCTTTGAGATAAAGTTGTCATAATGTTCTCGATGTGCATGTTTAAAGAAAGCTGTGTCGTACAATGTATATGGAATTTCTTTGGTTGTAAAGAATAACTGTTGTAGGTCGTATTCTCGTAAAGTTCAGTAAATGTGTTAAAAAAAAAAAAAAAAAAAAAAAAACAGGATGTGTTTGTGTTTATGTCCCGTTACAACATTTTTCAAAGTTTTACCATGATAGTCGACAACTCTCCAATACAGACGAGACATCTCCAGAGTCACCATGTTTTATAAAATCGTTAACAATTTAGTTGCAGTGCCAGTACCAGCTTATCTTGAAAGACCAGTGAGGACCACCCGACATATGCACACAGCATCTTTCAGACAGATCCACACAAATGCAGCCTACTTTAAATATTCTTTTTTTCCCTACACAGTGATACTATGGAACAGCCTTCCAGAAACAATTGTACAGCAACCTGATATTGCAGCATTCAAAAAGAGTCTTGATTCTTTTCAGATAGTGAGCCGTCCCTGAATGACCAAAATATGTTTTATCAGCTCTTTTAACCTAACACTCACAATACTTTTAAAATTTTGCACCCTAAGAAATGTCTAACAGTTTTTATTCCAGCACAGACGCGCACCTGCCAGTAATACCCGAAAGGGGAGTTGGGCAGTATATATAGATAGATAGATAGACCCTTTCAGATGACCACGACATTGTAAAAAGAAAGATATCTATTAACGAGGATAGAAATATGCAAAATTCGACAAGAGCTACTTAGATAGTAATAAATGATAGAAATTAGACGTTTTTATATCTATTCAAAGAATAATGATTGGAACATGACCTTGGCACTGATCATTTGACCTCCGTTATATGTCTGTTGCAGAGATCTATCGTCATTCCCAATATGAACCCTGTCAATATACAAGTATATATTGAGTTTTGATATAAGTTTTAAGGATGAACAATAGAATTTATCATTTGTCAAGCTGGTTGATCTGAGCTTTCCACATACCAAAATTAACACCGTAGTTCAGTTCTCGAATTCCTTATTTAGTTTTTAAAAAACCCACAAACTATTTGACGCTGACCTTGGCCTTATGAATGGCACATTGATATTAGCTAACAATACATCAAATAAAATATTATGGCTGGGTAAGTTTAATAATAAGAGAATGATGCTGAGTTTACAGATTAAGCTCTGGACAAACAAAAGTAAAAACGGACAGATAGGAAACGAAATGCGAACGCTAGTAAAACAATGCTTTCCGATCTTTCAGTACAGGATAGCTTTCTTTTAAAGGTCTTGGCGTCTGATACACTGTTATAGCTTGTGTCATATTGGTGGTCCTCTCCCAAATAACTCTATAATCACCTGTGTGTTTAGTATCCTGGAAGTAACAAAGGGATGTTTGATGTTATGAGATAATACCCTTACCGGGATTATTCCCTCACCCTAGTCTCTGAAAACACTTTTATCCAATGAATCAACCAATCGATCAACCTTTTTCATTTTAGATATTACAATAATCGCTTTGCTCTTTTCGTCGTCCGTCGCACATATAATTGGCTACAAAAACTTTTTATCTCTTTAATTCGTGGCCCAATCTCGAAGCTTTTAATTTTTGAAAGGATGTTTCTAGATGCTTAGCTCTACCATTATTTATTAAATAATTGCTATCTAGACTTTACTCTTGTTGGCACGGCAAGAAAAGAGATAATCAGCAAACATCAAATTTTTCTTCATAAATCAAAAAGCATTTGGAATGACAAATCACCTATCTGCTCTCAACAAAAACTTCAAAATAATGCACTGAAGGACAAATTTTCTTTGTCAATTAATGTTTCGATGGTCAGGATAATTACCGTAAATCAGTTCAAGCTGTAGGCAGTAGCACTTCCTAACCAACGGTCATTTTGATAAGGTGAGCGTTGCAATGCATTTGAATGTAAAATGAAATAATGTTGTACTATAGTATCGTGACAATTACGATTGTTCTTTAACTTTCGATACAACATTTGACAAGTTTAACAAACTTTCAATGATATACATGCTGCAATCATGTATTAAATGTACAAAATTGGTATCCGAGTTAACTCCATATGGATATAAAAGAAACAATGTTCTTTTGTTCGAATAACCACAAATGACAAACTGTTCAACTCGTACCGTTTGATTTCTCTTTTATTCCCGAGAAAGTCCTACTATTACGCAAAGTCTGTCAAAGGACTTGGTAAGCAGCTTAAACGTGTAAAAGAGAATTGAATGAAAGTACCAGAACAATTCTTCCGACCTCCGATGCGATCGTATCATATACTATACGAAAGGCTTGACTGTCTTTCTAGTTGTATATTTCGTCACTGATTTTTCATTGAATAAAAATAGAGATTATTCATTGCAGGACGTACCGTTTTCTTTGATAGAACAACACGCACAGCTACTTACCAACTGTATATAATCATTTTTCAAAAAGTAAAACATATGTTTTTTAGCTCTACTGGCCAAAGGCCATAGAGCTATTGCGATGGCTTTTTCCCGTCCGGCGTCCGTGCGTCCGCTAACTATTCCTTGTTAACACTCTAGAGTCGACAGTTTTCAACGGATTCCCATCAAACTTTCTCAGAATGATTGTACTACCATAAGGATAGTTCCTTTCGGAAAAGGAAATGATTCGTCAAGAAACACGAGAAAAGGGGCCTAATCAAAATTTAATTAAAAAATTCTCGTTAACTCTCTACAGATCACAGTTTTCATCGGATTCTCTTCAAACTTTCAGAAAATTATTGTACCACAATAAAGATCGTTCCTTTCGAAATAGGAAATGATCCGTCAACAAACATGGAAAGGGGCCTTTTGAAAAATTAATTTTAAAATCCTCGTTAACACTCTAGAGCTCACAGTTTTCATTGGATTCTCTTCAAACTTTTACAAAACGATTGTACCATAATAAGGATCGTTCCTTTCGAAATAGGGAATGATCCGTCAAGAAACATGGGAAAAGGGGCCTTATGAAAATTTGATTAAGAAGTCTTCGTTAACACACTAGAGCTCACCGTTTTCATCGGATTCTCTTCAAACTTCCACAAAATGATTGAACCGTCATAAGGATTGCTCCTTTCGAAATTGGGTCAGATCCGTCAAGAAACATGGGAAAAAGGGGCACTATGAAAATTTGATTTAAAAAATCCTCGTTAACACAAAAGAGTCCACGCTTTTCAACAAATTATATTCAAACATTCACAGAATGATTATTACATTAAATGGATTGTTCCTTTTGGAAGTGGATTTGATCCAACGAGTATCATTGGAGAAAGGGCCTTATGAAAATTTAATCATTTTTTTTAATTAACACATACCGGCCATCGGTTTCACCTGATCGGCTTCAAACTTTCACAGGATGTTGTACCATCATAAGGCTGGTTCCTTTCAAAATGGGTCTGATCAAATGAGAAACAAAGGAAAAGGGGCCTTATGAAAATTCAATTTAAAAATCTTAATGAATGCTTTAAAGTCCACATATTTCATGGGGTTGTCTTCATACTCAAACAGAATAATTATACTTTTGTAAGTATAATTCCCTTTGGAAAGGTTCAGATCCATCAAGTAACATGGGAAAGGGGGCTATATGAAATTTAATAATAAAAAAAATCCCACAGTTTTGATAAGATTTTGTTGAAACTTTCACAGAATGATTGTAAGGTCATAACAATCATTCTTTCCATAACAGGGTTTAAACTGTCAAGAAACACGGGAAAGGGGGCCTTATGAAAATTTCATTTAGAAATCCTTTTTACCAAGTCCAGAGCTTTCATCGGATTTTCTTCAAGCATTCACAGAATAATTGTAAAATAATAATGATTGTTGATGTTGACACTAGATCTGATCACAGATAAAGTGTCACAGATAAAGGAGCCTTAAGAAATCTAATTCATAATCTTGTACCACAATAAAAGTCCACATTTTTCATTGGTTTCTGGTAACCTTTCAAAGATTGATTGTACCATCATGAAGATTCTTTCTTTTTCAAATTAGGACCGATCTGTCTAGTATCATTGGAAAAAGGGCCTTTAAAGAATTCTATCTATAATCCTTGTAACCAAGTCCAGAGCTTTCATTGGATTTTCTTTAAACCTTCACAGAATCATTGTAAAATAATTACAAATGTTGCTGCTGCCACGAGACCTGATCCTTCAAGTATCACAGAAATGGGAGCCTTATGAAAATGTTGATTTAAAATCTTTACACCAAGATGAGGTCCGCAGTTTTCATCGGATTTTTTCAAACTTTTACAGAATGTTTGTACCATCATTAGGATAGTTTCTTTCCAAATTAGACATGATCTGTCTAGTATCATACGGAAAGGAGCTGTATGAAAAATTATTACCAAATCCTCATTAACAGAAGAATGTCCCAAGTCTTTATCAGAATCTCTTCAAATTTTAATAGGATGGCTGTTCCATCGTTTGGATTGTTCCTTTGTAAATTGGGTCAGATTGGTTAAGTGACACAAGAAAGGGGCCTTATGAAAATTTTATTACAAAAACACCAGTATCACATTCAATAAAGTCCACAGCCTTTATCATTTTCTCCAAACTATGTATCATTAAGATTGTTCCTTCGTACATTGGGTCTGGTTTGTTTAGTTTCACGAGAAATTGGACCTTATGAAAATTTTATTACAAAAAATTATTGACACATTTCAGGCAATGTTTTCATTGATTCTCTTTAACTTTTACAGAATGATTGTACCTTCACTAGAATTGTTCCTTTTGAAATTTGGTTTGTTCTGTAAAGTATCATGGGAAAAAGGGGCCATATGAAGATTTCACTATAAACTCATTAACACAATAAATTCTACAGATTATACAGATTGATTGTAACATCATTACAATTGCTGATTTGGCAGTGGATCTGATTATGTCACAAGTGTCACAATAAAAGGAGCTTTATAAAAACCTTTCTTTAATATTCTAGTTCACACAATGATGTCCCTTGATTTCACCGTTTTCACTTCAGAATGATTATACAATCACTTAAATGGTTCTTTTCGGAACTGGGTACAATCCACCAAGTATCATGTAAAAATATTCTAGTGAACATAAGTCCCCATAATTCAGCGGATTCACTTTTAACTTTCACAGAATGATAAAACCAAAAGTAAAATATCTCGGGAAAAGGGGCCTTATGAGAACTTGATTTTAGTATCTTTATTCACACAATGAATTTAACAGTTTTATCGGATTCTCTTCAAAGATGCATGGAATAATTGTGGTATTGGAAACACAGGAAAGGGGCCTCACAGATTATCATTCAAAACATTCTTGTTTATGTAATGAAGATCACAATCATTATCGGATTTTCTTCTAAATTTCACAGGACAATTGTAGGGTTGTAAGGAAAGTTCGTTTTAGAATAAAATTGATCCACCAGAAAACACAGAAAGGGGGGCCTTATGGATTTTTATCATAACAATCCTGTTTATGTGATAAAGTCCAAAATTATTGTCAGATTCTGATGAAAATTTCTTAATATGATTGTAGGGCCATTTGGAAACTTTCTTTTTGGAAATAGGGTGGCTCCGTAATGAAACACGGAAAAAGGGGCCTTGTGGATTGATGCTAGTCCATTTTTTTCCTTTATGCATTCTTCTTTGAGCAATTAACTTCCTTAAAAATCAGATTTCTTACACGGAAAACTTGATAACCAGAAGAGTGACTCATGCCCTCATGGGCCTCTGGTATGAAATATTTCAGCCCTCTAGGATTTTGATTCTGACTACAATGTAACCTTAACCAACAGTAAGACTGGGTAATGGTTGAATAACCGTGTCCGCTTTTGTATAGATATAATGATTATAAGTTATTGATTGATAATGTGTCATTACAAATTAAAGGTAAAATATGTCGATTCGAATCTCTTGTGTATATTTGTTCAGGGTGTAGAGATGGACGTTATGGACCAGGCTGTACAAGTGATTGTGGAACCTGTTTGAATGGATCTGCGTGTAACAAAATGTCAGGAATATGCGATGCGGGATGTGGTACGGGATATAAAGAGCCTTACTGTCAAGAAGGTGGGTATATGAATGATTCCGATTCCTTGCTCTGTTCATACAAATCAAACGAAAATGTTAAAACTCGATATACGAAGGTTGTTCTTTTGGTAAATCTCTTTCAAAGCTTTGAAATAATTGCTTCTCTTCGAAAAAACTCTGACAGTTCCTAAAATAGTCTATTGGCAATCCATGAAGACAAATGTATTTATATTATTCATATTGCCCTCTGACCCCCTACAACAGTTGCTTTGATAATGCCATCGGGTTTCCTTTTGAGCAATCCTGGAAATCATTCCCAAATAAGCACCGCCACAAAATTAACCTAACAAACTGCGATACACTTATCGTCGTATGATTGTTTCCGACCGACCCGTCGTGCGTCCGCCCGTAAACGTTTTGCTTGTTAACACTCTAGAGTCCACAGGATTTTGTCAAAAGGTAAAGTTAATCTGAAACAGCTAAAGTCGAATCTGATGGTCACACTTCAGCTTCCGTTTTAGGGGCAAATGTCTCACAAAAACAGTATGTTTCAGATCTTTGAAATGATTGATATTCACATGGTGTACCGTCCAAAAAGTCTTAGTGAGTTGCTATCTTTAAAACACATATTTAAGAAACTTATCAGACTGGGCGGATGAACTGGCTGGTTTTATTCTGGACCTTTAGCACATATGTTATTTTTGGAACTGTCATACCTTAGTCCATTGATCAATAAAAATAAAATGCACTATAACATCTATCAATATAGCATGCACTAATGGTACCTACGGTGATGGTTGCAAGAGCTCATGTGGAAACTGTAAACTTGGTATTGTTTGTAACAACGTTGACGGTACTTGTGATGGTGGGTGTGAGCCTGGATATATGCCGGGTCTCTGTGTTGAAGGTTTGTATTGTTGGAACAAAAAATTTCCGTAAATACCACCATAGGAAATACAGTTATCACATTTGAAGACGAAGAGTATAAAATTTAGTTAAAAAGGGTTGAATAAGCAAATATTTAATACCTATGCGAAAGGCTTGACAGTACTTGTAGTTAGTTTTTTCGGCACTGATTTTTCATTGAATAAACAAACAGATAGTTCAGTGCATGACATATCTTTTTCTGTGATAGAGCAACACTTACAGCTACTTACCAACTTTATAATTATTTTTCAAAAAGAGTAAAACCCGTCATTTTATAAAATATTTCACCCCTTTAGGATTTTGATTCTGACAACAATGCAACCTTAACCAACAGTAAGACTGGGTAATGGTTGAACAACCGTGTCCGCTTTTGTGGAGATATAATAATAATAAGTAATTGATTGATAATGTGTTATTACAAATAAAAGGTAAAATATGCTGACTCGAATCTCTTGTGTATATTTTGTTCAGAGTGTAGAGATGGACGTTATGGACCAGGCTGTACAAGTGATTGTGGAACCTGTTTGAATGGATCTGCGTGTAACAAAATGTCAGGAATATGCGATGCGGGATGTGGTCCGGGATATCAAGAACCTTACTGTCAAAAAGGTGGGTATTTGAGTGATTGTACTTTCTTACTTTGTGCATATACTCAAACACAATCATTAATACTCCGGACCGATGCTTTCTTTCGATTTAATTACTTACTTCTACCTGTTTAAAAGCCGTCCGTCTTCAATTTTGGAAAGCATCTCCCGGGAAAAAGTGTAAAACTTGGTAGGCGATGGTTTTTCTTTTAGTCAAACTCTTTCAAAGTTTTTGAAATAGTTACTATCCTTTAAAAAACATAGTCTAAAAAAGTCCCTAGAAATAGTCTGCTGACAGTCCATGAAGCCATGAATCCAAGAGCATTTATAATTTTCATAATGCCTCGCTTTCTGACTCTCTACAAGAGTAGCTTTAATAATGCCACCGGGTTTCAATTTGAGCAATTAGCACCGCCACAACGATTTTTTCTATATTCCTGGAAAACCGATATACACTTATCGTCGTTTGGCGTGCAAAATGTCAAACTACTGCTTTATTCAAGCTTGCGATATTTTGTACGCCATACGACTTTATGCCTCTTTTATTACCGTTCCTATACATGGATGTTAAACGAATGCCCTTGGGCCCGATTTATGATCTGCAAATTTTTGTAAACAATAGAAAATATATTGTAGCATCCCCTAGCAGGCCTCTACAAGAAATAAATAGATTAATAAAGTGGAATGAAATAAACAATGCCACTGTAGACCCGTTTTGGACTTCAGCCTGGTACATCCCCGTTTTTACAGAAAGGATTTATTCAAAATCACCGGACAAACACTGAGGCATAGTAGCTTGATAGTTCGTAGAACGGCACATGGAGAGGCTCAATAGGGGTTCATTAAGTAAATTTCACAGAGTCCAATCCTGTTTTTATCAGCCCAGGTAAATTCTTTTTTAATTAGAAACGAAGAAATATTTTCAAATAAAGTCTCGTGCAGAATTTGCATAACGCTTAGAAATTACAAATTTTGGCATAATTTGTACCTGGCTAAAATCTATTAAAAATGTCCTTTTCGTACAAATTCATTTGAGTCCAATTTTGACAAGCCGCCGTCATAGCGCAGTTGGTAGCGCGTCGGACTGTCAATCTAAAGGTCCCGGGTTCGATCCCCGACGGCGGCACTCATCCTTTCCGACTAGTTGTCTCTCACCAATGGGTCGATAATCGTAAACTTAGGTTGGATAGCAGCTGGAGGCTAGGAAAGGATGTGATGGTAGTACTGGTGTGAGAAATACCAGGATCCCATTGTTAGGTCCTCCAGCCGCCGCGATATAACTGAAAGACTGTTGGAAGCGGCGTAAAACCCCATTCAAATCAAATCAAAACCAATTTTGACACTCTCAGGACACACGTTATTTTACGCAAAAACAAAGAATGGAATATTAAGAGTTAATATTCTCAAAACTTACCATAAGGCTTGAGGATTTGTACTATATATGCGGCATCACTATCTAAATTAGAGCACAGTAATTATTTATAGTGGACGTCCCTGTTTATATAGAAGAGTAATATTTTATGCCCATTTAGTGTAGAATATTTATTTTATATGAAAAATCTGGTTTAAGCTAGACGTTTCGCAAACTCCTGGTTAACAAAAGGTTAACATTTTCCATTCAAGTGATACCTAGATCTGCAAAACCTTGCAATTACCACACATTTGTTTCTTAACTATGAAAACATATGAAACATTCTGTTTATTTAGATGCCTGAGCTGTCAATTGCTGAAAACTTAATTTTGTGGTTGTGAATACACCTGGCCTGGTGAGAAAAATGACTAGAATCTATGGTTCTGTGCACCTTCCACTCATGGCATTACTTAAGGACTACTGAAAATGAGGTTAAACTAAATTCATATAATCGCAGACTAACTAGCTTTCTCAATCAATAAATTTCAACTTAAGATGATCCTTTTCCCCATTGCAATCTACGAATAATTTTGATATCATGTAGGAAACCGGGACAATAATGAACCAGCAACTCTTTCAGAACTGTCTAGTCTCTCTACTCTGTGTAACATATATTATTTTTGCCTGCCTGTAAATCGTTTTTTTCTTGTACAGACAAATGCTTTTTGACTTCAAGCGATTTTGACTTCAAGCATTTGCTCAGTATAACCCCTAGTAGTGCATGGCACCTTTTTTACAGAAGGCCACCATTTCAAAAGTGGTCGCCATTTACCCCTTTATTCGGCCTTTTCTTTTCCGGACGAATGCTCGGTAACCACTTGATCGAACTTGATGAAACGTCCCCAAAATTGTTCAGTATCAACTCTTATCGTAAGTAGTTCGTTTTTCATTTTCAGAATATATGCTTTTTTTCAAACCGACCACCTGTTTTGTCCATTATAAGGATCATTCCTTTCGAACTTGGGTCCGATCAGTCAAGAAACACGGCAAAAAGGGGCCGTATGAAATTTTATTTAAGATCTCGCTAACGCTTTAGAGTCCACAATTTCCACCAGATTCTATTCAAACTTCCACATAATGATTGTGCAATCATAAATATTGTTCTTTTTGAGATAGGGTCTGATCAATTAAGTAGATGAGAAAAGGGGTCCTATGGAAATTAAATTAAAATATCCTTGTTAATGCAATAAAGCCAACAGCTTTGTTCGGATTTGGTCGAAACAGTCTCAGTATTATTGTAAGGTCATAAGGTTTATTCATGTCGAAATTGGATTTGAACTGTCATGAAGCATGGGGAAAGTGGGCTTCATATTTTTTTCATTTAAAAATCCTTGTTAGCAAGTCCACAGTTTTCTCTTCATACTTTCACACAATGATTATACATCATTACGGTCATTGATGTTAAAATTAAATCTGATCCGTCAAGTATTACAGGAAAGAAGAATTAGAAGTCTTCATTTTAAATCCCCGTAGTGGAGCTGAAAATCATCAACGGAATCCAGGTGAACACATGTCAAACATACTGAAATTCTTGTCCGCTTATCTACAGGTTGTGCCGTCATAGCGCAGCCGGAAGTCAGACTCCAAATCTTCAATCATGGAATGTCATGGGTTCGATCCCCGGCGGCGGCACATATCCTTTCCGTCATTTGTCTCTCACCAATGGGTGGATAATCGTAAACTAAGGTGGGATAGCAGCTGGAGTCTAGGAAAGGATGTAATGGTAGTACTGCTGTGAGGAATACCGGTAATCCATTGTTAGGTGCTCGAGCCGCCGCAATATAACTGAAATACTGTTAAAAGTGGCGTTAATCCCCAATCGATCAATTAATCAATCTATCTATCAATTGGTCTGACCCGTTTAGTATCACAAGTAAAGGGGCTTTGTGAATTTTTTTTTACAATATCTTCATTAACACAAGACTGTCCTCAGTCTTTATCAGATTCTTTACGAATTTTAATATAATGATGGAACCATCATTTTGATTGTTCCTTTGTAAATTTGGTCTTTTCTGTTTAGTTTCACGAGAAAAGGGGCCTTTTGAAAATATCATTTCAAAAACGTTGTTATCAAATTAAAGTTCTTTATCATTTTCTTCAAACTTTTAGACTGATTGAACTATTATTAGAATTGTTCCTTTGAAAAATGGGTCGGATATGAAAATTACACTATAAAATCCTCATTAATTCAATAGAGTCCACAGATTACACAGATTGATTGTACCATAATTATGACTGTTGATTTTGACACAGGATCGTAAGGTCATAAGGAAACTTCCTTTTAGAAATGAAGTGGATTCCTCATGCAACACGGGAAAAGGAGCCTAAAGGATTGTTGCTCAAAATAATAAAGGGAATAAAGTCCAATTGATTATTTTCATCTTATGCAATCTTCTTTATCAACTTCCTTAAATATGAAATTACTTTAACGGAAAACGTGATAGCCAAAGAGCCTCTCAGGCCCCTTATGGGCCGCTTATTTCTATATCTTGTATACACTACAAGATACAAGGCTCATCATTGGTATGTCGGTATCTTTTAATGATGCACATGCAGTTTCTGTCGTGTATCCAAGGTCAAGGTCAAAAGTGTAACCTTTAAGCCCTAAATATTATTCAAAACTTAACCAAACAACAAGCCTTTTTTCATCATAAATGGTCAGAGCCGCTGTCCAAGTGCAGTTGGTAGCGAGTCGGATTCTCAATCACGAGGGCCAGGGCTCGATCCCTAGTCAAACATCCGTTCCGACCACCATTTTGTGCAAATCTTTCAAAACTGGAAAGGGTCAATATCATATAATCAATTATTCAACATAATTTCCCCCAAACAGTCATTTTGCTTATTGGCCATTGAAATGTGGATTAAAGTTTTAAAGCTTTACAAAGCAAGGAACCACTACAATTAGCATGTCTCATACCCAGCATGTGCAAGGAGGATTTACTACATGAAAACAGCTTTGCAAAATATTGTAGGAAATTCTTTAGCCTAATCTAAATTTGTGTCATCTGGTAGTTGGTTAACTATTGCTTCACTTTATTAAAAATGCTGAAATTCATAATGCTGAATAATAGCAACTAAGCCATTAACTAATCAGGCTTATCAAGCTTTTTTCTCATCAGAACACTTTGTTTTCAATATCAAAATCATGTGGGACCTCCAGACACTCTGTCCCTCTTTGCACCAGCTTTTAATTACGTCTGGGGAGGGAATCGAACCCTCAAACATGATTTTGAGTATAAAACGGGCTACATGTCATCCGTTAGCGCAAAGATTTCAAACATGGAATCCCTTTGCTTCTCTTTAGAAGTGATTGTTTAATAAAATACAATGCTCCCTTGTTGTATGTGTAGTACTTGTAATAAGAGCTCCCTACCTTATTGAAATTGACATTGTTCGCCAGTGTAAAATATATGGTGTTGAAATGCAATATCAGTCACATTTTACATGGCAACACATTTTCAAATTATTATATTGTAAGTAATGGAAGTTTTCTGATGCTAAACACATAAATACCATTCATGTACTACCACTTCAGGTTCTTACCAGTTTCATGTAAATGTTTATACGGATTGATTTGGGTTTAACGCCACTTTTAACAGTATTTCAGTCATATCGCGGTTGCTGGAACACCTAACAATGGATTCCTAGTATTTCTCACAGCAGTACTACCACTATATCCTTTCTTAGCCTCCAGCTGATATCCCACTTAGGTTTACTATTATCCACCTATTGGTGAGAGACAAATATCGGAAAGGATATGTGCCACCGCCGTGGATCGAACCCATGACATCCCGTGATTGAAGATTGGGAGTCTATATATGGAACAAGAACAATAAATTTTATCAACAACATAATTTACTGTACAGATTTTTCAAATATAAAAATGCTAAGGAAAAAAAGGGGGTACACTTAGTTCATAAACAAGGTGACAATAGTCAGTCAAAGCTATTAATTGTCAAGATTGACTGAGATTATCCAATCATTCATTTACATTTTCAATTATGAATGCGATTGGGTGATAGGAAATGGGCGTAATAACAATCTTGATTTAAAAAGACAGCCGATTCATTTGAGGATAAACTAGTTCACAAATAGCCGAAAAACTCAACCCGACATTATTTGTGACAGTTCAATTAAAGTTCATTGAATTTGAAATTTTTACAAAAACAACAACAACAACAACAACAAAAAGTCTACCTGTTGTCTACTGTGGAACTTAAAAATCACTAAAGGGTTATCCTCCCCTTCTAAACCTTCTTGGTTTCCGATCTCCGGTTCCGATGGCATACCATACAATATGAAGCTCTGCGAATACCATTTGACAAGACATGAATCAGAAGTGTGGATATTTGATCTGTGTTGAGTTATTTTCTTTGCATTTGTAGATGATTGAATAAAACATTTAGATTCAGGGAGATCTTAATTCTGATGACTCGGGGCTTTCCTTTAATGTGGAGGTTTTGTCTTTTTAGCTCTACTGGCCGAAGGCCACTGGAGCTATTGCGATGGCCTTTCCCGTCCGGCGTCCGTGCGTCCGTCTGTCCGTCCGTCCGTCATCCGTCCGTTAAACTTTTCCATGTTAACACTCTAGAGTCCACAGTTTTCATCGGATCCCTTCAAACTTTCACAGAATGATTGTACCATCATAAGGATAGTTCCTTTCGAAATTGTATCAAATCCGCCAAGAAACATTGGAAAAGGGGCCTTATGAAATTTCATTAAAAAATCCTCGTTAAAACTCTAGAGTCCACAGTTTTCATCTGATTTTCTTCAAACTTTCACAGAATAATTGTACCAACATAAAATTCATTTTTTCGAAATTTTGATTGATCCGTCTAGAAACATGGGAAAAGGGGCCTTATGAAAATTTGATTAAAAATTCAATAAAAAATCCTCGTTAACACTCTAGAGTCCACAGTTTTCATCAGATTCACTTCAAACTTTCACAGAATGATTGTACCATCATAAGGATCGTTCCTTTCGAAATTGGGTTTGATCCGTCACGAAACATTGGAAAAGGGGCCTTGTGGAAATTTGATTAAAAATTCCATTAAAAATCCTCGTTAACACTCTAGAGACCACAGCTTTCATCAGATTCTCTTCAAGCTTTCTCAGAATGATTGTACCATCATAAGGATTGTTCCTTCGAAAACGGGTATGAAACATCAAGAAATATCGGACAAGGGGCCTTATAAAAATTTCATTAAAAATCCTCGTAAACACTCTAGAGTCCACTGTTTTCATCAGATTCAATTCAATCTTTCCCAGAATGATTGTATAAGCTTAAGGATCGTTCCTTTCGAAATTTGGATGGATCCGTCTAGAAACGTGGGAAAAGGGGCCCTACGAAAATTCCATTAAAAATTCAATAAAAAGTCCTCATTAACACTCTAGAGTCCACAGAATTTCATCAGATTCTCTTCAAACATTAACAGAATGAGTGTACCACCAAAAGAATCGTTCCTTTCGAAATTGGGTATGATCCGTCACGAAACATGGGAAAAGGGGCCTTATGAAAATTTGTTTTAAAATTCCATTAAAAATCCTCGTTAACACTCTAGAGTTCACAGTTTTCATCGGATTCTCTTCAAGCTTTCTCAGAATGATTGTACCATCATAAGGATTGTTCCTGTCGAAAACGGGTATGATCCATCAAGAAACATGGGAAAAGGGGCCTTATAAAAAATTCATTAAAAAATCATCGTTAACACTCTCGAGTCCACAGTTTTCCCGAAATTATATTTAAACTTTCTCAGAAAGATTGTACAATCATATGGATTTTTCCTTTCGGAATTAGGTCAGAACCATCACGAAACACGGGAAAAGGGGCTTTATGAAAATTTAATCTTTAAAATCTTTAAGAAATCCTCATTAACACTCTTGAGTCAACAGTTTTCATCAGATTCTCTTCAAACTTTCACAGAATGATTGTACTATCATAAGAATTGTTCCTTTCGAAATTGGGTATGATCTGTCAAGAAACACAGGCAAAGGGGCCTTATGAAAATTTGAATAAAAACTCCTCATTAATAATCTAGAGCCAACAATTTTCAACGGATTCTCTTCAAACTTTCACAGAATGATTGTACCATCTTAAGGATTGTTTCTTTCGGAATCGGATATGATCCCTCAAGAAATATACGAAAAGGGGCCTTATTAAAATATCTTTTTTATCACTCTGGAGTCCACAGTTTTCATCTGATTGACTTCAAACTTTTACAGAATGATTGTACCATCATAAGAATCGTTCCTTTCAAAATTTGGTATGATCAGTCAAGGACCACGGGAAAAAGGGGCCCGATAAAAATTGGATTAAAGAAGTCCTCGTAAACACAAAAGAATCCACAGTTTTCAACAAATACTCTTCATGCATTCACAGAATGATTATAACATTAAATGGATTGTTCCTTTCGGGAGAAGATTTGATCCATCAAATTCATTGGAAAAGGGGCCCTATGAAAAATTTAATAATAAAATCTTAGTCAACACATCATGGCTCAAGATTTCACCTGATAGACTTAAAACTTTCACATAATGATTGTACCATCATAAGGATTGTTCCTTTCAAATTGGGTCTGATATATTGAGAAACATAGGAAAAAGGGCCTTAGGAAAAATCAATTAAAACAATCTTGATTAATCTTGTAAGTCCACAGATGATATTTGGTTGTCTTTATACTCAAACAGAATAATTAAACTAAAGTCCATAATTTTGCTGGTCACCTAAATCTTAAATTGGAAACAACAATTTTTTGATGTCAAACCATTGTAACTATAGCTATATAAGCTTTAGTTACAATATTTGTAAGCAGCCACCAATGGTCTTGCATGATATTTGTCTAGGTTAAACATGCCTGGTCTTGAAGGAAGTTATGCTTTGAAGAAGAAAAGTAGGCTATGATTTTTTTTATTGATCAGTCAACTAAGCCATTCCAACACAATTTCACTTTTTAAACCCTTCCCCCACTCCTCTACGAAAAAAGCCTTTGAAAACATTGTTAAAAATGAAATTGCTTGAAACAAGTACTTTCTTAATTATCCACATTGTTTTCTATCCAAAAAGATAGGTCTGACAATTTACCAATAACTCTTCAATGTTAGACACATTCCCTATTTTAACCCATTTCCAGACTTCAACATTTAAAGCTTGTTCAAATTGAAAGGAGTCTGAGACAATTTAAAGTTGACGTGATTTCCCCCAAGAAAAGGGCTTTTGAAAACATTGTAAATAATGAAGCAATGGTTTCTAACAAGCAATTTCTTCATTTCACACAATGTTTTCCCAATTAGTTTTCTTGAGTACTGTCCAAAAGTGTCTCTATGTTGGAATAGGTTAACTGTATTTCAGTCATATGATGGCGGCTGGAGCAGTCACCGTAGATTCATTGTATTTCTCACACCAGTAATACCACAATATCCTTTCCGAGCCAGTTGCGCTTCCCACATAGGTTTATGATATTCCAACCATGGCTGGGAGGCAAATGTTGGAAAAATATTGGTCGCGGCTTGGGAATTAATCCGGGACCCCATGAAAAAAAAAAAAAAAAAAAAAAAATCAGACTGGTCCAAACTGAAAGAGGTTGTAGATGACAATTGAAAGTTGGGGCAGAAAAACATTATGGCTAATGAAAAAGTGCTTGTTACAAGTCATTGCTTCATTTTTTTATAATGTTTTCCAAAGCCCTTTTCTTGAAGTACGTCAAAAAGCGTTAATGGTGGTAATGGATTAACCTTTCAAGTACAAACCCGGGATTTTGCTATGCTGTCATTTTATTCTTGAGAAAACATTGCGAAAAAAGAAGAAATTACTTGTAGCAAGCAATTTCTTCTTTTTCACACAATATTTTCTACCACATTTTCTTTGTCCACTGCAACCTCTTTTAATTTGGACCAGTCTAATTTAAGAAAAATAAAAAGGGTTACATGAGCCCGTGCTCGATATTTCCATTAATATTTCACAGAATGCATGTAGTAATTTAGCAGCCTTGAGTGCCACACCATTCATGGGAAATTTTGTAAAATTGTTGGCATTGTCATACACAGGCTCAAACAACATGCAATTTAATAAATGAATGATGCATTGAAAGATAAGTCAGCATGTAGAATTGATACCTATAGAATCTCTGTCATTCAAAGTTAGAGATAGAGCTGTAAAAAAAATGTTGAAAAAGTTTTTAAGTTCATATAAAAAGAACTATCAGGTATCAAAGCAAGAAAGTTTTAGACTGGTCTGAGTTGAAAGAATTTGCAGATGAAATTTCAAATGTAGATTTAAAAACGTGCTCCAGAAACAATAACTGATTTTCTTATATTTTTCCACAAAAAAAATTTTTTTAAAAGACATCAATTAAGGGATTGTTTGATTCATGTTTTGGGTTGATGATATTTATGACATATCCGTTGAAAGCACTTATCTATGAGTTCGATTTTCTTATCATCAACACCAGCACACATAAAATGACACCATATGCCGCAACCATCACATTTGACTGACTGGTCCAGTTCACTCTGGGGATTATCAACACAATCATTATGACATGCACCACATAGGTACTATTGTTTTTGTTTGAAATTAGTTGTTCTTCTTTTTTCTTTGATTGTTTTGGTATATAAGTTATCAGCTTGATTAGTGCAAGAGAACGCCTTACAACGTTCATTACATAACAGTGGTAATAACTTCAGTTTTTTTCCTTGAGTAAATCTTTATTCTCTTTATCTGGATTATCCGTATTCAAAATCTTTGGTAAGACAAATTCAATCCAAAACCAGTTTAATTTTCCCCCCACTCTTTAGAAAATTCTTGGTCACATTTAACTCTTAAGCACAGGCTCCATAATGTGTGTAAATATATAAGTCACAGAATTTTCTATCTGAAATCCTCGTCTGTCCCTGAATTTGAAAATAGTATGGTATGCTATCTAAAACACTATTTGCACCACTTTGAAGCAGGCACTGCATATTATCTACAGTCGGTAATTGAAGCTTTCTTGACATTTAATTACACAAAGGCCTTTGCCACAACATGCACACTCAGTCTCTAAATCCGCACTGTCAGCTAGGAAGGTTTTCTCAGAGAAAATGGTTAACCAAGAATCTTTTGCTTTAAATTTCTTATGTTTGGTTCTCATTTCTTTAATGTAACTAGATTTTGCTTGTTGTTCTAAGGATATCCCGTGCTTCATTGCCACAGCCCGATGTACAGTATTTTGGCCCACAATAGTTGCTACAAGTTTTGAGGGATCTGTATCAGGCTTCTCTTATGGTATCCACACGACTACTCACATGCTGCCTGTGATTCGACCTTTTTGCTGGTTTATCCAGATGACTGTTTGACTGTTTGACAGTAGCATTTTTCAATGATGAAATAGTCTCCTCATCTAGGTCGACTTTCTGTTTGTAAAGCTGTCTTAAGTTTGTATTATCAGGGTTATCCTTTACCTTTATTTTCAGACCTGTCCAAATTCAAAGAAGTAGCAGACGACAATTGTAAGTTGATGAAATCGTTAAAATCTTGGTCTTTTTGGACAGAAAACATTGTGGATAATGAAGAAAATGCTTTAAACCAGCAATTTCTTCATTTTCCACACTGTTTTCCAAAGCTTTCATAATGAGGATCATTTGAAAGTGTCACTGTCTTGGAATGGGTTAAGACAATGCTAGTTTTTTATTTCTGTATGTGGATTTATGTTTTTGTGCGTTTTACGCACATATGTACACGAATGGGAATGCTGGTTTAACTTTAATGGGGAGGCTTATTCGGACAGTAATAAAATGAATTTGAACCGAATTCCACAATTATGACCCTTTCAGCGCATTCCAACTTCTCAGTACTTTCAGTCCTTTGATTTTGAAAGTTGCCTAATTGACCTTTGAGAAATTTTGGATTGCTATAGCAGTTATCGTGCATCTTACAAAAGAGAGTGTCTATGACAACGAAATGGAAACAAAATTATCATCTCAAACTTTGTCACCTTTGCTTTCAAACAATTAACCTCGTAGATTTGATATAAAGTCAAGTTGAGAGTTCTGTTAACTCAAGCTAAATCTACTGCTTGTCCCCAATTTTGTTTTATTTTATAGCCGTAGTATTTTGTCAGTCGTTTAAACTGATTAATCTCGGCTACACATTTAAACGATCAATGCAAATATTTGTAAATACTTTTACTTACCTAGCAGCCAACTCGTCTAAGTCTCAACCGACATGACGTTTTCTCCTGGATAAATATACCCTGAGTGCATTGATCGACCATAATCTAAATTAAGAAAGCATCATAAAGCCAAGATCTTCCATTTGTACCACGGCTCGAAGACATTTAAGGCAAATAGCACACATCCACAATACCGTAAGCCGGTGTCGAATAAGATTCGACTCCGGGATGACTCGGATTAAAATAAGATAGAGAAATTTGCACGAAAACAATGAAAGCTAGCATTTTTTGAGGGTTTTGGCGAGATACTTTGAGGTAAGGAATTCAACAAATACAGCCCCAAGACCTGAAACGGAGAAGTGCTTTTGGTCTAGTAAGTTAATTACATGGTACAATATAAAAGTGTAATTTGTGCGTGAATTTTAAACTTCTTTTAGTTTATCGGCACACATTAAATTTTGCTATATAAAATATTTGTTGAGACATGTATTTATTTCCTGGTTACATATATCACAAAATCATTGCAAACACTGGACTAGTATTTGATTATTTTCATCTTATAAGTAAACAAGTATCCGTGAGATAATACCCGAGTGATAGTTGTTTTTTTATTAACGACATAAAACTTTACGAATTGTGCCATGTCGGAATTGCATTCGACGTTGAATCTGACCTTATAGAGACTGTAAAAACACAAATTGTACATGTATGACAACACACATTGAGGTAAAAAGAGTTCCTATCAACAAAGTGCGAAGGGTGCAGGCTGATTTTCAGTTTTTCTTGTCGCACATGTGAAATTGTTTAGAATGCACTTTAGGCTGTATTTCTAACAAATTAGTGATGGAGTATGACTCCGTATTCAAAGTCCCTGATCAGCCGTAAAACACAATTGTTGAATAACAAATAACAGTAGAGAACCAAAATGATAAAACATAACTGTTACAGCTGCAGATACCAAGTTTGTTAACCTTATCTGTGAAAGAAGTAGTTTTGCAACACTCAAAAACAAAAACAAAAAACAAAACATTTACACTGGAATTGTTATTATCAAGTCATTGCAAAAACTTTTGTAATTGTCTGCGTATTATAGGCACTTATAACAGCTTTGCACTCACACATCGACGTGTGAAATGAAAGCTAGTCATACTTTTGTTTTGTGCCAAACAAAAGATGGGGCTTATCTTAATCGTATTATAGTTTAAACTGATAAGGCAAATCTTGTAAAATGTAAATTTTCACTGGGAGATGTCAAGATTATTATTTATCAATATTCTCATTTTGCAAGGTAGAATAACATGCATAGATAAAACTTTGTTTGGTACACATTTATCAATGCAAATACATGTTTTCAGATACATGCTTCAATTAAATCATTTTAGAAAATCTATCGTAAAATCATTTATTTGGATGCGCATGTGTTTTGATGCCCTATTCATGTTGACCTTCGACATGGAAAATATGCATAATTGTTTGCGAACATTAAATACATTGTGTGAACGTAGAATTGTGATAATAAGTCTGTTTGAATGGGGTTGAAAGCCGCTTTTAACATTTTTTTGATATTGTTACTTCGTTTTGTTTGGGTTAACCAAAAGGTCAAAATTCTGGCACAATATTATGAGAGAATTGAGATAAAAACCCTTTTGACAGCTCATACATAGCAAGCTGATGTTCCTTTGACTCACTGTCATGTTTGATACAATCACATTGAATATTTGACGTCTCGTGGTCAATCTAGATAATTCTTATTTTCTTCTGTCTACAAATGCAACGTTTGCATAACCTGTACTTTTCTAAATCCACGGGGTAATGCATTTAACAGCTCTGTCAACCGTTTACACGCAATAACGGAGACGAATCCGGTCAAACATGTTTCCCAACACATAACTGGCTTTATCAACGGCGACAATATCAGGCAAAAAACATAAATTGAAATTTTAGAATCATCGCCCTCGGATCTTTCGAAATATTTCAAACGAATATTGGTTTCTGAGTAAAGTTTTCGAGTCGGAGATGGACCAGGCTTAGAAGCCATTTTCAACATTTTGTTCTGGAATCTTCGGACCCGCTTCATAAATAAAATGATTGTTGAAATCTGAAATGATGGGAACCAATATATGTTGCGGGTTCGACATTTCGAAACGCGGATACGAAAAATACGCAATGGAAATATTTGAAATGTTGATCGGTGTTTTTAAATGCGTTTTTTTTTCAAATTGGGCTTTTGATGATTTGAAAACGCGCTTATGCAAAACGCATTTTATATGCAGCTCTGTGGCAATTGTTATTAATGTAGCACGGTTCTAAATAACACCGAGAACCAGTGTGCCCAATTGTATCGGTCTGGGATAAAGTCGACAGTCTAATAAAATGGTAAAAGTATTGGTACCAGTCACCCTTATTCACTACGTCAATAATCATTCGGCTTTTCCCGCGGTTATTTTCATGGTTGGATAATCTTTTTTAAATAGTACGACGAGACATTTATGAATGAATACACGAGCAAGGATACATATTTTTTCACCGTCTTTCGGTTCCTAAAATTCCGTCGAGTGCCATATTGCAGTCAGTTTCTGACTGCAACAAAAATGCATACGTTATTTTTTGTGTGTAAATAGATATGCATTCCTAACACTTCAACTATAGTAGAGCTTTTAAGGAGCCTCCAAATCGGGGCGTCAGATTGGTGAGTGCCAGTAAGATAACAACAGCAAACTATTACCTTACCTCTTCATTTTTTTAATGAAAAATAACAATTTTTTACTTTTAGCATTAGTTAAATCGAGATTAAGGTGATGTATTTTTCATTCTAGAACATCTATTTATTTTCATGATCTTGTCATAAATGTTTCTCCAGCTTCTACAATACACTCAAGATACGGGGTTTACTCATCTTGTCATACCAATGGCGGTATACTTTCTACTTATCAAACCCTTGGCTTATTGAATAAAGATTTTCGGTACGCGTGACGTCAGAGAAGAGAAAACGAGGCCGACCGATCAGTGGGTTCGCAAATCAGGTTAAAAGGGGCGGAATCTCATAATACAATCCACCTTGTCCACAGGCCCCGAGGCTATAATGTGTCTACCAGACGCGCACCGTAGCACGTTTAACCTTTTCTCTGGTTTCTAACAACAAACCTTTGGGAACGACTAACGCAAACCGTATCTTTATCTTTGTTAATTGCTTTTTTGTTAGATCTGTATTCGTGATTTTGTACATCGATTATAGATATCATAACTCGGAATTTAGCCTTTTGCTAATATCAAATCCAGACATAATTTAAGGACGTTGTCGCTTACATTTTAAAGCAAATGTAAATCCCTGTCAAAAAGGACTACTAACAGAAATATTAAGAGAACTTGAAAAAATGTCAACACAAAGAATTTCCACTTTATTACAAAGTTTTGTTTAAACTAAGTTAAAAATCATAAACGTCAAAATACATTTATTGTGTTGTTAATGGCCTTATTGCCGTGAACCTTCGAATAAAGAAACCTTCGCCAGATGTCAAAGCTGTAGTTGATGTAACAAACTGACGAATACTTAACAAAATATCCACATATTTGCGAATTAGGAGGATTGTGAGTTAATAAAAAAAATATCTAAAAATGTTGCAACTAAAATGTTCGATTTTCCGATACTCTAAAAAAATCGAAACCAAGAACCATTTAAATTTTCTTTCATTCAGAGAAATTGTAGACGTTATAATGGGCCCCTGCCGATTATACGAAGTTCTCCCGAAAACTTCCCTTTAATCAACTCCCTTGACTGGACTGGGTAGTTCAGGCTTAAATTCGCTTCAAAGAATGTATAAGGGATGTGACCAGATGCCCCTGTTGCAGGAAAGAATTAGATTTTATAGCAGGATTACACACAGACAACTGTTGAATACTCTTGTTATACTCTTAGAATATAAAATTGTTGTGGTAGTTTTAATTGACTTTTTTATCTTCTTCTTTTCCTATGAAAATCAAACAGCAACAACAGAAAACAAAAACATTGCGATCAAATGAATATTTTTACACCAATATTTCTCCAAATCTGAAAGAACCGTCAGACTTTTAAAATTTCGTTTAAATTTTCTTTCATCCTGAGATTTTTTACTGTAAAGGGTCAAATGGTAAGTCATTTTAACGATATCATTCCATAAATTCCTGTTTTAATCAAAGTGACCTTAACGCTACTAATCGGTATCTTTGATTGCGCAATAATCCATGGATGTTATTTTAGAAACACGCCGGATATATCTCGAAATGATCGGCTATTTGCTTTGATTTTCACCCGACTGCCCAGATGTCCCCTTTTTACAAATGACCAAGGAAGTCGTTTGACTAAAATTATTTCGGATTTATCATGCTCTCAGGAATATAAGACTTTGGGTTTAAATATTTTAAAAAGGATTATTAACGAAAAGGGTAAGGAAAATTCATTTAAACCTATTCTCTTTAGAAAAATCTAACAAAACCTTTTTTGTTTTAGATACTCGAAACAATCTCATTTTTACATGAAAGATATATTAGTATTTTAATATAAAGATTGCATATAATATATACCTAATACTTCAATGAATGTATATTGTATCAATTAAATGGATTGGCACATTCAAAATGATTGTTTTAGTTTGATCTTCTTTACACCTCTCACAGTTAATCATTGTTCTAATAATTGATTTATATTTACCTTTTTCCTATATTTTGAAACGATAAACAAATGTGTGATGTGAAAGAGGGTTGGAAAGCTTGAAGAAGCATTTTGTCGATTGTCGACATTGATTACTACCTTATAGCTTATAAGAAGTGAAGTTAGGGTTTTGGTCGCAATCAGCGGTGCAATAAGGCGCATTTTGCATTGCACCACCTTTCCAAATTACAACGTGGTAAGTTAAATGTTTTATAATGCTTTGCACGAACACGTAAATTAAAAAAACTAATTTACCATTCAAAATTAGATCGACATGTACGTCAATGTCATTATCGTATCAATGGTTTATACACATAAGGAAAAACACAAACCTACAATCAAAAAGAAAAAAAGAACACACAAAAAAACATGATTCACTCAGAGGACTCATGAAATTTCTCAATGCTTTGCTTTTTTCGTGTCGGACATTGTAAAAGATCTTATAAATTAGTTAAGAAAAAAATGATTTCTGTAGACAATGTAAGTTACAAAAATCTTATTTGCTTTAATTCCTTAAACATTCTACAATGTATTTGAAAACAGATTATGTATTCCTTTAAACACATATACATTTGAATCCAATGCTTTGTTCTATTGTTTAATAAATTCATTGAATTTTATTTTCTACAAATAATGAGTAATGAACAATAATGAACATTCGCTCCCTCTCTTTTCTTTTCTTTCATTTTCTCTCTCCCTCTATCTCCTTCTCTCTCTCTCTCTTTCCGATCCGGAGTCTTTCTGAATCGCTGATTTAATCTTGACTATATCAGTGTTTTCAGTGTTTTACGAATATTCGGGATATAGAGTAGATCTTGAAACCATTCTTTTAACTTTACTATATATAATGTAATATAAATGTGAAATTAATAGATCAAAGTTACAATACACAGGAGTATGTGTAGTAATACGACGATCAAAGTAGATTTATGTAATAGACAGGGGCAAAGGGTTCCTTAGGCATGTAAGCGGTATACACCATCTTATCACGTGACCGTAGGGATTAAGCTTTATCGAAGACGTGTGTAAGAAGCCCTCTGATTGACTGTCACAGAAATCGCATTTGACGCTTTGGTTGGCTAGCTTAAAAATAGATCGTACAGAAAATACCTATTCATTAGGTGAAGGGATATTAGAGAAAAAGATGATTTCGATAACCGTTCACTCGTGCGGATTGGGTTTGCTTGACGCAGGTTCTTTTAAAAAAAAGTTCATGCGTTTAACGCGCAGTATTGATTCAAGTTCAAACAAATACGTCAGGATGACAGCACTGGCTATTTAATACTAAAAAGAGGACCATGATGGTCCTAAATCGCTCCCCTGAGTATGATGGTTAATGTATTTATGATATATACAAAATAGCAAAGCCCTCTGTCTAATTATTTTGGAGAAGATGTTTAAGGAACTTCTCTTTTAATCCTAGGTATATTGATGATCCCACAATATAACCCTAATTTCCTGAATAAGGCAACGCTTTGAAATATAGACATCAATACATACCAAATATAGAAACTCTTTGCCTGATGGTTTAGGAGAAGAAGGTTTTCAAAGATATCATTCTTTATTCCTTTCAAAAATAAGGGATCGCACAGAAAAGGGCTAATTTTCAGAATGCAGTGATGCTTTGAAGTACTTTGGTAGAGAGTCAATAGGTGATGATACATACCAAATATCAAAGCTCTAGGCCTTATGGTTTGGGAGATGAAGATTCTCAAAGATTTCCTTCTTTATTCCTTTGTAAAATCAGGAATCGCACAGAAAAGGGCTAATTTCAAGAGTTCGGTAATTCTTTGAAGTATTTAGGTAGAGGGTCAATAGGTGATGAAACATACCAAATGTCAAAGCTTTTGGCCTTATGGTTTAGGAGGAGAAGATTTTTTAAGATTTCCTTTGTAAAATCTGGGATTGCACTGAAAAGGGTTTATTTTAAGAGTACAGTAATTCTTTGAAGTATTTTGGTAGAGGTCAATAGGTGATGAAATGAACCAAATATCAAAGCTTTAGGCCTTATTGTTAAGGAGGAGAAGAATTTTAATAATTGTTTACGGACGGACAGACGGACATTTACCGATCACAATAGCTCACCTTGAGCTCGTTGTGCTCAGGAGAGCTAAAAAGGCAGCCAGATAAAGGATAACACGGAATAAAGAAAGACAATTTATAAGAACTGAACTGTAATTTAATGAAGCATGAAACTGCCAGTAAACAAGAGAGTTAAGTCTTAAGTATAAAATGAAAATAGCTATCAAAGTTAATAATCAATTGAATTCATATCACAAGATTAAAGATTTTTGTCAAGTTAAGTTTCTACCGTTAGACAATTTGCTGTAATCCAAGTAATTTTATAAGACTGTGGTTTAATTTCGCAAGTTCATAGGTAAATTACAAATATTACAAACTATCCTAAACAATGAAACTATTTACATCAATATGTCATATATTAAAGACCTAAATTCTTTGACAAACAAATAATTGAAGTACACTTGACCAAACTCATAATAACTCCGTTTTCTATTTTGCACCAAAAAGTTCTCGGTAAAAGTGAATTAGAAATCGTAGATGCTATTGTGTCCCGAGTTCATTTCTCGTCCGATATCCTTTTCTTTTTGCTTTATTATTGTGTCAAATGGAAATCTGAAGCCAACAAATGAAAATCGAAATATGCCTCATGCATTTCATGCACATATCCAACGTGCTCAATTTACACTATACACGTTTATGAGTAGACGCGCCTAACATAAAACGCAAAATGCCTCGGATATCTTAATAACGGACAATAGCCATTTTGTGTTTTACAAGGCGGTGCATCTCAAGCGCAGGTAAAAGTCTACAACAGCCATTTGTTTTTGGTATACTTTTATTTTAATCGAAATAATGCTTGATATTGTCATGTACCATCCTTTTTGAGGCACTCGTGTCGTTATATTGTGTTGTCTAACCTTAGCGAGCGGAAACGCCAAGCCACCGTCACATCAAGGGCTATGCTAGGCCTTCAAGGGGACATTCAGTGCCCAAACCGTTCGGAATCGGTTCATTCAAAGTTCACCTGTGCTGTATATCGCAGGCGTGGAGAACGGTTCACCGATGACGGTGTGAAAGATCGTGAGTAATTTCGTGGAGGATAAGCTACGGTTTGGGTGGGCATTTCCTTGCATATGAAAGTACCTCTTGTGGTGGATCGCAGTAATAAATTCAAGCTTGGTACCAGAATGAGATCCTTTCACCCGGCTCGATTTCTATCATCCACCAGAAGAGAGGGATGACTTTAATGTAAGACGGTGCTACGTGTAATGCTGCTCGCGCCACACATACACTTCCTAAGCAGCAACGGATAAGTAACATCCAAGTCACCGGATCTCAAACGAATCGAGAATATGTGGGATGAGTCCGTCGAGTGAACAGAAGTCTGAACCCACCCGATAATTGACAGAGGTTATAGAACGGACTTGTTCAAGAGTGGAATAACATTCCTATAGCATACTTCAAAAAATACACAATGTCTATACGTATCCGTTGCCCAGCTGATGTTCGAGCAAAAGCGGGACACACAAGATGTTATTATTGTGAATTTTGCTTTCAACAGTGGTGTCAGCTACTTGCTTCTTATATTATATTATCGTTAAGTTGATGAAGTGTCATTAGATGACTATGGATATGGTTAAAGAGCACACATTACACATTTAGTTTAGATATGTCATATTTGCCACAAATATTCTACAAGATATACTCGTAATATTTATATGTTTTGCTTAGTGTACTTGCATATATTCCAAATGACTCTGCAAACTAGACAGTATTTCTGAAGCAACTACTCAATTTTTCCTGAAGAGACTTTAAATTTCCACAAAATATATCTGTCAGTTATTCCATACAAGATTTAAGTCATAATTAGACAATATAAATGAATTCCAAGAACATTTAGCACAGAGTTAAGTTCTTAAAATCCAAAATATCCTGCTTCCAGAGTGATATAATGAGCTGAAGCCCCTATTCATAGCAGCCTGGTCAAGGATCTGGAAGATTCTGTGAAACGTGATTGGCTGGCACTTTATCAAATCTAAGTGACTTCCCAGAATCCATTCCGATTGGATTAACTGTCAAAAGATGATCATGCCTAATACTCTACAGTTCAATAGCTCCACTTGCTTTGCACTTGGTCACCTAGATTCTAACAAGCAATCAGAGAAATGGACCAAAGTCATAATCATCACAATCGTTTTTCTAAACTTCAGTCAGGTTTTATACTCATACTCCTCAATAAATTTCTGTCAAAATAAGCTTAAACATGACACCTTTTCTCTCAAAATTAAGAAATTAGTATTTTTGACATTAAATTTATTACAGTAGGAAAGGTCACTAAGTACATGAAATCAATAGGACACAATTAAAATACACCTTCAGAGACTCTTGAAAACCTCAGATTTAAAATATGAAAATGATAATGATAATCAAACCAACAGTGAAATAATGTACATTTTACAAAGCGAGACAGAATGCGTCTTTTCCGACACTGTCTCAGAAGATCAATAAAATAATGTTGACCAAGCAACATTCTTTCAAAATTGCACAAGACTGCAAATTTCGCCATACAACTTCATTTCCTACTGTAATAGTACGTATAATTTATCGAAAGAACCAATACACACCTTTTCGATTAATCTGATCAGTCACCTAAAGGTAAATAGTATAGTTCTAGAACAATGTGCTAGGATCCTCTTTACCACAACCATTTGCATATGATTAATTTGGATTTATTTATGATCCTGGATATCTTGATTCAAACCCTGAAAGCTAAATATGAGTTAGCAAAATATTTGAACCGTCGTCATCAATATACAACTTTATTACGGGAAAAGTAACGCAAAGCGCCCGACGGGCACTACATGGCTTTTCTCGCCTCTAGATTAAGTGTGTGATAATAAATATATCAGAAAACAAAGAACAAATAAGAGAAAAACTCATTCCGTTGATTTTCGGTCATCAAAATATGAATGGCATGATGCATAGAAGATGATCAGGGTTTTCCACCCACTTTACCGAGATTTTTTCTTTCGCATTTCAACTCCCAGGTATTGGTAAAAAAATGAAGCAGGCCTACGTTAAAACCAACATAATCATAAATGGCTTATCAAAAAAATAAATCCCGCTCGAGAGAAGTTGGATTAAACTGTGTATTATATCGTCGTTAGTAACGGTATTTTGTAACCTTCACAAGGACGTGATTTTAATTTAGATTTTATGACGTCATTTCTTCAGGGAAATAATCATGACGTTAATTCAAGTAGTTTTTGTTATGTCATTTTCAGGGGTGACCTCCTTCTACGTAGTAAGTCTACTCTACTTTTTTATAACAACAAATGATATTAATTCTTTATGAATCATCATAGGAAGCTCATTAAACCTGTCGCCGATTCAACTTTGGTATCCCCTAACGTTCCGTAAACACATTGGCTAGAAATTCTATTGAACACTAAGATATTAAAAATAGAATAATTAAAATCGTGTTGCGTCAACATAACCCGTTACTATAGCTTCTTCATTCCGTAGTTTCGAGGTTTTGATTGCCTTTAGGACGAAATCCTTCTCATAACTAGCCGCCGTCATAGCGCAGTTGGTAGCGCGTCGGACTGTCAATCTAGAGGTCCCGGGTTCGATCCCCGACGGCGACACTTATCCTTTCCGACTATTTGTCTCCAACCAATTGGTTGATAATCGTAGACCTATGTGGGATAGCAGCTGGAGGCTAGGAAAGAATGTGATGGCGGTAAAAGTGTGAGAACTACCAGGAATCCATTGTTAGGTGGTCCAGCCGCCGCGATATAACTGAAAGATAGTTTAAAGCGGCGTAAAACCCCATTCAATAAATCAATTCTCGTACCTACAATAGACAGGAAATTCCACTCAAAGTTAATGCTATCGTAAACTAGAAATGTGCGCCAGAAAAACTACCGGGGAATGTCATAAACATATGTAGGCCTGAATAACAATTTCTTCTCTGTCTAATTCGAAGCTTGATTGAGTCAAAAGAATCTTATTAAAATCACATCTAAGAAACCACTACGCTATCTCTCAAATCGAAGGGACGTAGCAATAGTCTAATATAAAATAAGGCAAAGCCTCTGTCCGGGGTCGTAGGATACCCAGATTTGCTTTTTCTGCAAGCATAAATCTAAAACCAAGCACTCTGTAAAGCACCATTGACATGTTTCAAATGATCTTATTATCTTGGGCAATATGTTTTGTATCTGGAGAAATCAGAAACCACTACTTTATAAATTAGAATCGACCTTGGAGAAGCTGCAAAGACTGACCTGCATTGAAAACATTTTGTTCTCTGACGATTTTCGCGATCTAGAAATGTAGCTACAGATTTAAGATATGGGTTTGAACGCCTATAATTATTGCTCATGTTTTGGTATGAAAAATTACTTCAGCATAGGAAAAAAAATCAAAAGGGAAAAAAACAGTACTTTGCTGATGTCATTTACTTTGTCGCACCTGATTAGTCTTCTCTATTAAAACTCTACTGTGTTTGAGTTGCTATTTTCAATCAAAAGTCACCTATTAGCATATCCTGTGTAAAAAGATCAGAAACAAAAACACATTCTTACAGTTGTTCACAATTTGTGTGCCCCTGGCTAAGGTATGGAGACAAACATATTTATCAAATATGAAAGCAATCATGCCAAAGTCATGAAATAAGAAACGATATTTTCTTAAGTCAGTCATGCTTCTACAAAATAATATTTCTCAGAAAAAATCAAATTACCAATCTCAAAATTGTTCATGTTGATTTATCTTTGCAAAGTAACCAGGGTAAATCTGTTTACTCTCAGTAGATTTTGTAAATTTAGAATGGCCATCCTATCTTTATATATATTTTACTATAGATTCAAGAAATACTATATCTAATTGACCTCTGCCGGGTATGATCTCATTTTCAATATTGTTTTACAGGGTTCCAAGGGGGGGGGGCGTACTTTTGTATTAAATGTTTTACCTAACCAATTGTTATGCCAATTCAAATTATGTTGCGCATATGTATATATTCACTAAGAAGTTTATTAGTACACTTTTTAACTAAGAATGGTGATAAAGCATTCATTATTTTACCCATTACTAGACAATATGATTCTAAATTGATAAAAATTCAAAGAAATTGCAGACAAATTAAGTTTAAAGAATTTTATATTTTCATAAATGCTAGATTACATTTCTTCAGAAAGTATAAACACAATCTCCATGATTGTATGAAAACAAGCAAAAATCAGCATTTTTTTCGCTCCCTTTTTAACCCATAGCTGTTTTGCAAAATTTGAGACTTATTCAAATTCAAAGGGGTAACAGACAACATAAAAAGTAAGTACAATTCAAAAATAACAATCCTATTTGATTGAAAACATTGAGGGAAAATAAAAAAATGCTTGTAACAAGCAATTTCTCCTTTTTCCACAGTGTTTTCTCAAGTATAGTATCACAGGAAGGTAAAGATCAGGGATTGTACAAGAAAGGGTTGACACTGGCCTATTAACAAAATAAAAGGTCTAATTTACAAATATGAACTTATTACCTGTTCATTTATATTTGACTTATAGCATAGAATGGACATTCAGGGAACCAGAAAAAAGTGTTGACCATGATCAGACCCTGTAGACTCGTTTATATCCAACCAATTTTCTGTTAACATGCTTTTGGTCCTTTACTGAGTCCTGCCAGCCAATATCATAACCAATCCTTGGTTGTAGGTCAAACTCAGTTTCACTTCACAATTGGATAGGCTTCATGTGGCTAATATAGAATAATGCACTGTCTTGTGATATGTGAGAACTGACATGAAAATCATTGCATTGTCACAATGTAACTAAAATTGTGCAGGGATTGGTATTAAACACCATATAATTCAGTATCAACTCAATTTCCTAAAAACAGTCACTGTGCTTATTGGTCATTTTTAAATTGTGAATTAAAGCTTCTAGTCCCTCTATCTACAGTGTTGCCCCTGCTTTACAACGCAAGGAACCACTACAATTAGCATGTCTCATATCTCCCATCATGTGCAAGGAGAATTTACCACAAGAAGAAAAGCTTTCCAAAACATTGAAAAAAATAATAAACTGCTTGTATTTTTCTTTTATTTCTCACTATATTTCTTCCCTGAGAGACAAAAAAGAAAACAATAATCATAACCTTGAAATTGTTGGACCTTGAAGGTTGTACTAATCTAACCGTGTGTCATCTAGTAGTGGATTAATTATTGCATCACTTAGTGATATGTGATCATAATTCAAAATGATTAATAGTTGCAACACAGCCACTTTGATTTCGCTTATTTAGCTTTCTTTCTTTATCAGAAAATGATTTTTTCAATATCAAAATCCAGACAATCTGTCCCTTTATGCACCAGCTATTTATTACGTCTGGGGAGGGAATCGAACCTCCAAACGTGATACCAAGTAATAAACAGGTATATATGGCCCTGTTAATACAAAACATACTGAAAATTTAGAGAAACAGTTTAAACTTATAGAGAATCCTTTTACATCTCTTTAGAAGTGATTGATTAATACAAAACAATGCTGCCTTGATGTTTGTATTCTATTTCTAATGAAAGCTCCCTAACTTATAGCAGTCTCCCATCCTGTGTCAGTGCCTATTCTAGGCAGGAGGATTTTGGGATTCCCCCACATTTTACAAAGATTTCCAATATTCTCAGCAAAGATCGAGGATGAGGGCATGTAATGACAAACATAATTTTTTGTTTAGTATACTTTATGCCAAATTCCTTCAGTTTTGAAATCCTAGAATAAACACTGTCTGTATTTACCAGTTTTCCTCAAATTTGACCATAATTAAACCAAAATACAGACTGGTCAAAATAAAAAGAAGTTGCAGAGAAGAATTTTAAGTTGACAGAATTTTAAGTCCCTCTAGGAAGAAAAAAAATTGGAAAATGAAGTTTTTCTAAGTTATTTTCTTGATAGGCATGAAAAAGCGGGATTGTGTGGTATTGGTTTAAAAGGCAATCGTTGATTAAAACATTACTTTTAACAGATGACACAAGAGTAATGTTTGTCATGTTTGATTTCTGAGGGCTAGATTTTGAAAAAATCTTGTTTATTTTTCTTTCCAAAATCACACAGCTTCAATTGAATCAATACACTTATTAAAACATAACGAAAACAATAATTTTCTTAATGTCACATTCCTTCAAAGGCCGCTTGTGTGGCGTCTGATATCTACTTTAAAATACGATGTCCCCAAAATCTAATATCAAATCTACCGGCGCGACATGAACAGAACATGTTTGTATTCGTGCGCTTTGAAGTTCGTGTGTAGTTCGGTGTAAACAGTTCTACGTTTTTTGTGCCAAAATGTAGACACTGGATAGTACGGGACAATTTGTAAAAAATGCGATAAGTTTTAATCAAAATGAGAAGTGTTTATAACAGATGGCTTCCTATTTAAGCGAATAATTTCACGTATTCAAAACATACGGTGAATCTATCCAGGTACACGTACACTTTTTTGACGAGTTGTTTCTTTGCAAAGAGGAGATTCGCATCATAATTGACTTAACGATTAAAATATGATATATATCTTATCGATCAAATCCGAGTTTGCATCACCGAAGATAAAATACTAACTATTCAAAGTAGGTTTTTGTATTCGATTCGTGACCGGAAGTATAGATACCTGACGGGTTTCGTTACACGGATGCTTTGTGTTCTCAAGGCCTTTCCAGCACGGAGAGAAAAATACCGACAACAAATTAAAATCGAAATATTTTGGTCATTCAATGTTTGAGCAATCTCAATAAAAGATGCCCGAAATTCAGTCGCCCTGTTCTAAAACGAGGCTGGTATCAGCCTACGAATTCATAAATAAATGCACGTGACTTGCTTTGTTTCGCGCACATCCACAATACCGTAAGCCGGTATCGAATACCATTTGACCCCGGTATTATCGTGGATCTGACTTTAATCAGATTTGAGTCCAAGATACCTTCAATCTAAAACTTCTTTAAACACTAGAAATATAATAAGATCACACCCATATGAAGTCATCTGACAGCAAATACATTTTTTTACAGCGAAGACGAGTACTCGAGTACTGGGTATCGGGTAGGATAGCGCCGATATCTGAGTTTTTATCCTACGAGAAAACATACACCTGTATATGAGCTTAAAGCAGGCTATAGAAATAGTTTTGGTCTCCATTTCGAATTATTTGAAGAGAGAAACAAAAAGACAAAAGAAAGGGAATCAATTTTAGCAATGCTTAGTTTCTCGACGGCCTAAATTTGTCAGAAAAGCTCAAATCGTCCTAGACTGAAAATATTATAGGAAAGATCTTAATATCACACAGTTTGTTTGAAAGACACTACGAATCTGCAACTTTTTTGAATTTGGACCAGTCTAGAACCATATAGTGCTGGTTATCGATTACAACAAAATACAAGTCTTTATAGTTTGACATTTATTAATAATAGCTCAAATTGTGATAACCTAAATACTATTTAACTAACTAACTAACTAACTAATTAACTAACTAATAAAGGAGTCAAACTCTCTATTAATCTGTATCAGATGTATTTTACGATGTTTGGCTGGCAATCTGTTACCTTTTTAATATGAGTTTTCCCCTCTAATTGCATTAGAAAAAGAAGACTTTCAATATATTTTCATTTTTACTCTACATCTTAACCCTATTTCTATTTCATTATTTGCTTATTCATAACCAAGAATAAACTATGGATTAACATTGAAATCTTACGGCGTACCTTTGTTGAACAAGAGCGAATGTAGCAGAGTTGGGTTAAGAATTTCAAAGTACCATATCTTACCAAGACCTCGCTCGCTAGGTAACTATGAGGATTTATATGATGTTTTATTTATTTACGTGCAAAAATAGAATACTTGATCTATTTTTCCTTATGGTAACAAGGCTCTGGTACCCCGTAGTCTAAGTTTAAATGTGCAAACACCTATTGTTCACTTCCGTTGGAACAATTAATTTATGCAAATATTAAAAATCGGTTAAGAAATCATTGAAGGAAACATGTGGCTATTTATCAAAGGCTGTTTCTTAACACCTTGGTTGATATTTGCAAATAAAGATACAGATACAGATACTTTATTAGACATGAAGCTATTACAAGCTCATTAGTCAAATACAAACATTTAAATCAACATGCTATGAAAATCGGTAGTGGTTATGCATGACATATATTCAATGATAATAAATGATAATCTACGTGAGAGTATGTAGAAAGAACAACTCTAATCAAGTTAGATTTAGTTTTAGTGCATAAAATATTTGTTTCTCATCTCAAATCCCAAAGAATAAAAGTTTGATAATTTTGTAAGGGTTTTCTTATTTGTAGTATTCAATAAATTGATGAATTTGTACATACTTGGGTGTTTGGAGTAATAACTATGAATAAATTTTGTTCGCAAATCTTGGAAATACGGACAAATTAGAGTAAAATGGTATTCGTCTTCCATGTCATTTTTGTCGCAAAGTGTACATTTCCGTCTGTCTCTGTCGATGTTTCTATGTCTGTCAGTCTCAATTTTCAGGTTATGGGACGAGAGACGAACTTTAGCTATTATATTTCGCACTGACCTTTTCCCTAATAATTCAAGATACTCGGCTCTACCAAAATTTGGTTTGATATGCGAGAAAAGCGATAAAGAACTGTATTGTTGTATTTCATTATGCCATTGGTTAATATAAATGTCACGAAGTCTAACTCTAAATATTGGGATGAAACTTTTAATGTTGATCGATTCTGGGTATAACCATGCTTCAGCGAACCCTACGGATTCGAGGAGATGTTTAACTTTACTTGCCCAATTATTTACTCTAAGGTTCGTCTCAATATCGCGAATTTGATCGGATATGACTGCTGCTAAAATGCAATTTTTTGACTTAGTATTATGTAGATGTAGCCAGTATTTGATAATTCGCGTTTTTTTAGGGAGGTTGAGCGGAAACCTCCCTAGTTCTGAGTACAGCGCAAGAGAATTCGTGGATGACTTTACATTTAGGAACCATTTGCAAAATTTTCTGTGAACGCGTTCAATATTTTCGGCCTTGTCAAACCCCCAAATTTCACAATTGTACGCCAAAATAGAACCAACAAAAGAATCAAATAAATCAAACATTATTTTCGGTGGGACCTCTATGTTTTTAGTCCTATTAAATAGGGAATATATGGCACGAAGCGCTTTTCCTGCCAGGGCGTTGGTTGCGTGTTTGAAAGAACCTCCACTGGAAAGTACAAGACCAAGATAATTGAACGTATTAACAATTTCGATGGATTGGCCATCTATATACCATTGGTAGTTTTCGCTCAATCGTCCGCCTTTTCGGAAAATAACTATTTTTGTCTTCTCAATGTTAATTGACAAGTTCCATTTTAAACAATATTCGTGTAAACTATCAATTGAATTTTAGAGGCCTGTTTGGGAATCGGATAGTAATACAGCATCGTCCGCAAATAGTAATAGGTAAATTGAAATTTGATCAATGCTGATACCACAATGATCAATATTTTGTAAATATAACTCAATATCGTTAAGGAAAAGGGAGAACATTATAGGAGAAGTTACCTCCCCTTTTAACAGGCCCAAATTACTATCGAATAGGTCAGAAATGCTTCCCATATGCTTTACACATAGTTTAACTTCCGAGTACATAGATCTTAATACTGCCAAAAGCTTTCCATCTATGCCACTTTTGATCAATTTGTACCACAATGAATTTCTGTCGATCAGATCATAGGCTTTTCGAACGTCCACAAAACAAGCAAATAATTTATTTCTACAATTCAGGTGCTTTTCGATTATCGAATTAAGTATAAAAGATGCGTCTGTTGTGCTAAGGTTAGATTTAAACCCGAACTGTGCGTCCGTTAAAATACTATTCGTTTCTACCCAGTCCTTTAATCGGTTATTTAGTATGCCAGTGAATAGTTTTGCGAAACAGCTAATTAAAGCAATACCGCGGTAATTTGAGGGGTCATTTGGATCGCCCTTTTTATAAATGGGCACAATAAGCCCTTGTGACCAATTTTTCGGAAATTTTCCTGTTTCCAGGATATAATTGAATAATATTTCGAAGGAGTTGACCGTGAGATCGATAGTTTCTTTCAAGTATTCATAAATGATATTATCCATGGAAGATGCCTTGTTTGAATTCAGCTGTTTACACGCTCGTCTAATCTCACACTGTGTGATTGGCATATCTAGCTCCTCGAAGGTAGGGGGTTTATGGGACAGAGAAGAAGAAGTCAAGAAGTGTTCTACCTCGTCGTCGATTTTACTTTTATCTTCTGAAGATAAGTTCTTGAAGTGTTCTACGAAAGATTCAAGATCGATATCAGCTCCATTCGGAGTAGAATTTTTCTTTTTGAATAGTTTCCAAAAATCACGAGGACGGGATCGCCTTATGTCATTCATTTGATTGGCAAAGTCTAAATCGTACTGAGATTTTCTCTTACGGCAGTATGTTTTATAGCTTTTACGTTTATTGAATAATTCTTTACGTGATAAATCCGACTTGTAATTATTATAATGTTTCAGTGCGGCGAGGTTCTCTGTGCGTTTTTCCCTACACATATTATCGAACCAAGGCTTATCGCTCGTTGAACAATTATAATCGCAATGTGAAACTCGCCCTTTAAAGTATTTGCTACCATTTTTGTCTAAAAATTCCGTCAATTTTGAAACTAACATATCCGGCTCGCTTTGGTTTTTAACCTCGTTTAGAAGGCTTTGATGAAGGACATCTATACCATTTGAAATATCATTTAAAAACTGGTCTCTATAAGAATCGTCCCATTTATAGAAATAGGAACTACTTTTTTGCCGGTGTGCGTGTTTCACAAGCTTTGTTTTAAAAGAAAATGACAGCGGGCCGTGGTTAGAAAATTCCGTGAAGTCGTGAACCATGAAATCAGCCAGACATCGAAAATCACAAGTTTTCGTTATTAGATAATCTACCGTAATCTGTCCGTTGTAAGTGATACACGTTAATCTGCCTACGTCACGGTCAAATGAAAATCTACCGTTAACAATTACTAGTCCTGTAGATTTACATAGATCTAACAAGTGATCACCAAATTTATTGCAGCCTAGGTCACGTGTAGATCGTTTAGGCGGAATTTCAAGGTCAGAAAAATCCTCCATACTAAGATATTCATTTCTATCTATAAAGTCTATTTTTTTACCAATACGGCTGTTTGTATCTCCAGAAATAAAAATTGTACCCAATTCATTAAAATGCATGATGTCATTTTGTAATGTCTGAAATAAATCATTTTCATAAAGATCATGGGATGGTGAATATTCCGGAGCAAAATAAATAGCTGCTAAATAAATATTTGTTTCTAAACCGAAATATATTTTATCAAATTTTATCCAAACTATACAGTCTATTTCATTTCTAACGACACTTATCCCTTTTCGAATACAATCCTTAGCATATATAATTAACCCTCCACTTGATCTTTTTGCCCTTTTATGGTGAACTTTTCGATAGGAATGTATTTGCAAATAAAGCAGACATTGATGGCTGAAAAAATCCAGTTTAAAACTTTACAAATGCACTTTGGACACAATTAAGTCATATTTAACTGATTCCTGTAATATTATTACTAGTCTACAAAAGACAATTTGATAATGATTGTGATCTTCATCACATACACAAGAATGTTTTGAATGATAATCTGTAAGGCACATTTTCCTGTGTTTCGAATGCTACAATTATTCCATGCATCTTTGAAGAGAATCCAATAAAACTGTTGACTTTATTGTGTTAACAAAGATATTAAATTCAAGTTCTCATAAGGCCCCTTTTCCCGTGATATTTTACTGTTGGTTTTATCATTCAGTGAATCCGATGAAATATTGGGAATTCATTATGTTTACTAGAATATTAAAAAAAAAAAAAAAAAAAAAAAAAAAAAAATCATATGGCCCCTTTTTACATGATACTTGATGGATTGTACCCAGTACTGAAAAGAACCATTTAAGAGATTGTACAATCATTCCGTGAAATTTTGATGTGAATCCGGTGAATCAAGGGACATCATTGTGTTAACCAGAATATTTAAAAAAGTTTTTCATAAGGCCCCTTTTCATTTGAAACTTGCCATAATCAGATCCACTGTCAAAATCAACAATTGGAATGATAGTACAATCAATCTGTGTATTTTGTAGAATTTATTGTGTTAATGAGTTTATTGTGAAATCTTCATAGGGCCCCTTTTCTCATGATACTTTAGAACAAACCAAATTTCAAAAGGAACAATTCTAATGAAGGTACAATCAATCTTTAAAAGTTAAAGAGAATCAATGAAAACAGTGGACTGAATTGTGTCAAGAATTTTTGTAACAAAATTTTCATAAGGCCCCTTTTTCCGTGAAACTTAACAAATCAGACCCAATGTACAATGGAACAATCCTAGTGATAGTTTGAAGAAAATGATAAAGACTGAGGACTTTATTGTAACAATGATTTTCGTAATAAAATTTTATAAGGTCCCCTTTCTTGTGTCACTTAACCAATCAGGCCTAATTTACAAAGGAACAATCCAAATGATGGTACAATCATTCTATTAAAGTTTGAAGAGATTATGATAAAGACTGAGGACATTGTTGTGTTTATGAGGATTTGGTAATAATTTTTCATACACCCCCTTTTCCTATGATACTAGACAGATCAGGCCCAATTTGGAAAGAAGCAATCCTAATGATGGTACAAACATTCCGTGAAAGTTTGAACAGAATCTGATGAAAACTGCAGACTTTATCTTGGTGTAAAATTTTTAAAATAAAATTTCATAAGGCTCATTTTCCTGTGATACTTGAAGGATCGGGTCTCATGTCAGCATCAACAATCGTTATTATTGTACAATGATTCTGTGAAGGTTTGAATAAAATCCAATGCAAGCTCTAGACTTGGTTACAAGGATTTAAGATAAGATTCTCAAAAGGCCCCTTTTCCCATGATACTAGACAGATCACGCCTAATTTGAAAATAAAGAATCCTCATGGTGGAATAATCATTCTGTGAAAGTTTTAACAGTATCTGATGAAAACTGTTGACTTTATTGTGGTACAATGATTTTAAAATTAAATTTCATAATGCTCCTTTTCCTATGATACTTGACGGATCAGGTCTAATGCAAACATCAATTATTGTTATACATTATTATTGTACAATTATTCTGTGAATGTTTGAAGAAAATCCGATGAAAGCTCTGGACTTGGTAACAAGGATTTATAAATGAAATTTTCATAAGCCCCTTTTCCTGTGTTTCTTGACAGTTCGAACCCTGTTATGAAAATAATGATAGTTATGACCTTCCAATCAATCCGTGAAAGTTTCAACAAAATCTGATCAAAGCTGTGGGCTTCATTGTGTTAACAGGGTTTTATTAATTGAATTTTCATTTAGCCCCTTTTCCCATGTTACTTGATGGATCTGTACCAATTCCAAAGGGAACTCTTCTTACAAAAGTATAATTATTCTGTTTGAGTATAAAGACAACCCCATCTCATCTGTGGACTTATAAGCTTTATTTAAGATTTTTTTAATTGAATTTTCCATTAATTAAGATTTTTTTAATTGAATTTTCCTAAGGCCCCTTTTTCTATGTTTCTCAATGGATCAGACAGAATTTGAAAGGAACAATCCTTATGATGGTACAATCATTATGTGAAAGTTTGAAGTCAATCAGGTGAAATCTAGGGCCATGATGTGTTAACTAAGATTTTTTTTATTAAATTTTCATAGGGCCCCCTTTTCCCATGAAACTTGATGGATCAAACCTACTTCCGAAAGGAACAATCCATTTAATGTAATAATCATTCTGGGAATGTTTGAAGAGAATTTGTTGAAAACTATGGACTCTATTGTGTTTACGAGGACTTTTTCAAACCAGTTTTATATCGGGCCCCTTTTTCCCGTGGTCCTTGACTGATCATACACAATTTTTAAAGGAACAATTCTTATGATGGTACAATCATTCTGTGAAAATTTGAAGTCAAACAGATGAAAACTGTGGACTCTAGAGTGTTAACAAAGATCTTTGAACTAACTTTTAATAAGGACCCCTTTCTTATGTTTCTTGAGGAATCGTATCCAATTCCGAAAGGAACAATCCTTATGATAGTACGATCATTCTGTGAAAATTTGAAGTCAATCAGATGAAAACTGTGGACTCTAGAGTGTTAAAAAAGATCTTTGAACTAAATTTTAATAAGGCCCCTTTTCCTATCTTTCTTGAGGAATCATATCCAATTCCGAAAGGAACAATCCTTATGATGGAACAATCATTCTGTGAAAGTTTGAAGAGAATCTGTTATAAATTGTTGGCTCTAGATAATTTATGAGAATTTTTTATTAGAATTTCCATAAGGCCCCTTTTTCCTGTGTTTCTTGACCGATTATACCCAATTTCGAAAGGAACAATCCTTATGATAGTACAATCTTTCTGTGAAAGTTTGAAGGGAATCCGATGACAACTGTTGACTCCAGGGTGTTAAAGAGGATTTCTTTAAAGATTTCTGATTAAATTTTCAAAAGGCCCCTTTTCCCATGTTTCCTGATGGATCTGACCAAATTCCCAAAGGAACAATTCTTATGATGGTACAATCATTCTGTGAAAGTTTAAATACAATCTGATGAAAACTGTGGACCATAGAGTGTTAACGAGGATTTTTTTAATTATTTTTTTTAAAAGGCCACTGTTCCCGTGTTTCTTGACAGATCATACCCGTTTCGAAAGGAACGGTCCTTATGATGGTACAATCATTCTGAGAAAGTTAGAAGAGAATCCGATGAAAAGTGTGGACTCTATCGCGTAAACGAAGATTTTTAATGGAATTTTTAATTAAATTTTCACAAGGCCCCTTTTCCTATGTTTCTTGACGGATCATACCCATTTTCGAAAGGAACGATCCTTAAGTTGGTTCAATCATTTGGTGAAAGTGTGAATAGAATCTGATGTAAAGTCTTGACTCTAGAGTGTTAACGAGGATTTTAAATTAAATTTTCATAAGGCCCCTTTTCCCATGTTTCTTGACGTATCATACCCATTTTCGATTGGAACGATCCTTATGATGGTATAATCATTTTGAGAAAGTTTGAAGAGAATCCGATGAGAACTGTTGACTCTATTGCGTAAACGAGGATTTTTAATGAATTTTTTAATTAAATTTTCATAAGGCCCTCTTCCCATGTTTCTTGACGGATCATACCAAATTTCGAAAGGAACGATCCTTATGATGGTACAATCATTCTGTGAAAGTTTAAATACAATCTGATGAAAACTGTGGACTCTAGAGTGTTAATGAGGATTATTTAATTAAATTTTCATAAGGACTCTTTTCCCGTGTTTCTTGACAGATCATACCCATTTTCGAAAGGAACGATCCTTATGATGGTACATTCATTCTGAGAAAGTTTGAAGAGAATCCGGTGAAAACTGTGGACTCTATCGCGTAAACGAGGATTTTTAATGGATTTTTTAATTAAATTTTCATAAGGCCCCTTTTCCCATGTTTCTTGACGGATCATACCCATTTTCAAAGAAACGATCCTTATGATGGTACAATCATTCCGTGAAAGTTTGAAGAGAATCCGATGAAAACTGTGGACTCTATCGCGTAAACGAGGATTTTTTAATTAAGTTTTAATTAGGCCCCTTTTCCCATGTTTCTTGACGGATCTGACCCAATTTCGAAAGGAACGTTCCTTATGATGGTACAATCATTTTGTGAAAGTTTGAAGGGAATCCGATGGAAACTGAGGACTTTATCGCGTAAAAAAGGAAAAGTTTAACGGACGAACGGACGGACGCAAGGACGCACGGACACCGGACGGGAAAAAAGCCATCGCTATAGCTCTAGTGGCCTTCGGCCAGTAGAGCTAAAAAACCGTTTTAACGTGTGATATAATCATTTCGCCTGTGACAGTTTGGTAAGACTATTATCGTATTCATAATTCGATGGGTCTGTGCTTTCAGGTATAAATATTTTACATTAAACCTCTTTTTTATCTATTTCCAAAATTGAATTAAACTTAGAGAATAATTTGCGATCTTCGAACAATTTCAGAATAGAAATCGTTATACTATGAGAACAGAGAATAGGTAAATGTTCTTAAAATGGATTTCTAGTAATCATTTTCATAGGTCATTATCGAATCGGAATGTAATCGTATATAGACTTTTCTTCGCCGATGCATTCCCGGAGATACTTACGATAATTACCGAAGTATCATACGGCCGCTCGAGAATTCATAAACTCGCTAATAAGTCTTCGGGTCCTGCTCACGCGAAAATAAGACGCCGCGAAAATTACCCGATTTACATTAAGCTGAGGCAGTTGCAACGAATATTTTTGGTCATTCGCGTAATACTTATTACCGTTTGAATCCCGCATTCAGGTATAATTTGCTCCAACGTCGTCGTTACGTCATCGGGAGTTATGTTCGCTAGCCGGTCTTCAATACTGTAACTTTCGTAAGCGTTAATAAGAATAACACTAACCATAGTTTTTCGCTAACCATTTGATGTGACATAATTTTGGACATAGGCAGTTTCGCTTGTCAATTCAGTTGACTTTAGGTCATATGCAAACGAGGTCATGCGTAGTCGACAACCGAATCCCTTGAAACCTAAAAATAACATAGAATTCCGCCGAATCTTTCCTATATAACCACGAAAGGCCACTCTTAGCATATCAGATTACCACGAAGATAATATCTGACATAAATTTAGTATCAAAGTTCAGTTGAGCGTTTTTTTTCCAATTTGCATTTTTTTCTTTTCTTGGTTTCAGAAAAATCAATACCTCCCTTTAACCTATATAATGTTCTTTCAAAGACAACATATTGATTTACGATCTCGTTTTCTTTTATTGATTTCTTTATCATCAAAATTTACTGGTTTGGTTTTGGACAAAATTTAAGGCCTTTCCGGAGAAGTCTATAATCTGCTTCAGTAAAAGACTTTTTAAATAGATTTAAAACTGTTTCTTATGTTTGTCTAATGACTAATTAGACATTCAAATATGCTTATTTCGAATGTCCATCGAATGTCTAATGACTAATTAGACATTTAAATCTGTTTTTCCAATGTCAACCGAATGTCTAATGCCTAATTAGACATTCAAATCTGCTTATTTCAAATGTCCACCGAATGACTAATGACTAATTTGATGATTAAATCTGGTTTTTCCAATGTTCACCGAATGCCTAATGACTAATCAGACATCCAAATATGCTTTTTCAAATGTCCACCGAAAGACTTTTTAAATAGATTTAAAACTGTTTCTTTTGTTTGTCTAATGACTAATTAGTCATTCAAATCAGCTTATTTCGAATGTCCACCGAATGTCTAATGACTAATTAGACTTTCAAATCTGTTTTTCAAATGTCCACCGAATGTCTAATGACTAATTAGAAATTCATTTTAGTCTTGTTGGATGTTTAATTATTCGATTAGACATTCGGCCGAATGTCTTATGTCTAATGTCAAATGTTCTGCCAACTTCACGGACTTACAGAAAATCAGTTAAAAATGAATCAGCAACATTTGTGTGTTGATAATAAAACACATGGCGCATACAGTGAATTGAAAAAAATGCACAAAAACTAGCATGAATAAAACAGAGTGTCCGTTCATTCGAAATCTACCTCGTGAGAAAAACAAGAGGGCCGTTGGCCCTGGGGCGCTCACCTGAGATAAAGGCTCTTTTTCTTTCAACAGTCTAATTTCATGTTAAAGTTAGGATCATGAAACAAGTGGGCCACGATTTGAAAGAAGGAAAAAACTTTTTCCATGGGTTATAATTTCAGAAATAAGAAAGAAGTATGTGAACTTATGCTTCATGCCTATACCCCCCCCCCACCCCACCCCTGGGTCTGCCCCTGGAGACCCGAGGATCATGATTTTAGCTATTTTGTAAGAGGTCAATATACTGATGCTTCATGCAAAATATCAAGGCTGTATGCTTTCTGGGTCAGGAGGAGAAGATTCTTAAAGATTATTTTGAAATTTTACTTTTGTTGCCATGGCAACCAGATTTTAACGGTTTTCAATTCTTTTAGCTAATTTTAAGGGGGACCACCTAAGGAACATTTCTGCCAAATTTGGTTCAAATTGTCCTGAAAATTGGGAGGAGGTGTCATTTAAAAAATTGTTCTTTATTTCTATGTAAACCCCAACCCCCTGGGGCTCCGCCCCTGGGGACCCGAGAATCATGATTTTAGCTATTTTGAAAAAGGTCAATATACTGATGCTTCATGCAAAATATCAAGGCTCTACGCCTTCTAGGTCAGAAGGAGAAGATTTTTAAAGATTATTTTGAAATTTAACTTTTGTTGCCATGGCAACCAGAGTTTTTAACGGATTTCAATTCTTTTAGCTATTTTTGAAGAGGACCACCTAAGGAACATTTCTGCCAAATTTGGTTCAAATCGGCCCAGTGGTTTGAGAGGAGATGTCATTTAAAAAACCGTTCTTTATTTCTATATAAACCCCATCCCCCTGGGGCTCCGCCCCTGGGGACCCGAGGATCATGATTTTAGCTATTTTGAAAAAGGTCAATATACTGATGCTTTATGCAAAATATCAAGGCTCTACGCCTTCTGGATCAGAAGGAGAAGATTTGTAAAGATTGTTCTAAAAATTCACTTTTGTTGCCATGGCAACCAGAGTTTTTAACGGATTTCAATTCTTTTAGCTATTTTTGAAGGGGACCACCTAAGCAACATCTCTGCCAAATTTGGTTCAAATCGGCCAAGTGGTTTGAGAGGAGATGTCATTTGAAAAATTGTTCTTTATTTCTATATAAACCCCACCCCCCTAGGGCACCCCCAGTGGTTTAGGAGGAGATGTCGTTTAAAGAAATTGTTGACGGACGACGCACGACGCACGACACACGACGCACGACGGACGACGGACGGACGCCGGACAAAAGACGATCACAATAGCTCACTTGAGCACTACGTGCTCAGGTGAGCTAAAAAATCGATCCTAGCCAGATCGTACTGACGACGCAAGATGAGTAGGCCGAAAGGGGGAGAAGCAAGCCATCTCATTCTTTACACGTTTCTAAATAAAAGTATATTCATTTCTCACTATACATGTTTTTTTCATTTTGAAATACCAACCCTGATTGGTTTAGGCTGAATCAGATCTAATATTCGAATATTTCTTTAAGTAGTTGTCAAATGGACCCTTTGTATTGTATATTATAACATGATAGGGTAAAACACATATATAGATAAAGAAGAACTGACAGGAACTTTATTCGCGATAAAAAGAATTCTAAGCCTTGTGTAAAATCAATGTAGGTGAGGGAACTCCGCCCCTCTCCAAGCATGCATATTAATGAGGAAATGCACATGATTTACCTTCAAATACCATGCTACAATCGTGTAACTGAGGGGAAATGTTGTGAAATGCATATTTTCAGTTGTTAATCGTAACTGTAATCTATTCAAAGGCCTATTATCTCTAATATGACATTAAAAAATGCTTGCCTCACAATTATCATTATGGCACCATAATCTCAACAATAACGTCGACTGGGTCATATAAGTCTAAAAAAATGACTGTTAAGCATTTACTCAGCCCTTGGTCCTAAACAATTAACACGAAAATCACTAAACCACCATTAATCCATGCAATGATGTTTTCTGAATTCGTTTGCCTTCCCAAGACGTAGCCGCGTTCGATTTCATTTATATTCAAATATGCAAATATGATTATAAATAGAAAAGTAAACGATGGCAACGACAAGTGTTTGTGCAGTCAAAGAAACTCGTGATATTTTACTTCATGCTTTGAAAAAAAAAAATGGAATAAACAACCTTATAACTTTCATCAAATCGGTGAAATTCTTCAAAAGTCATAATCAAACTTTGTTCATTATTTTTACAGATGAAAATCAATGATGAAATGGATAGAATTGTATTTTTTGCGTTATGTGTGCTTAAATAGTGCTTGACGGGGAGGAGGTATATTCACCGCCCCTCGGATTTTAACTTTAGCATATAACTCCCCCCCCCCCATTAAGCTAAAGTCATGGGAAGTAGGGTCTTACCAAGGGAAGTAATTCTGCAAAGGGAATTAGCACGGTTTTCGAAAAGCATATTTATGTCACTGTCAAGTATTCTGCAAATGTACGCATACTTATTTCGTTAAAAACATAGCATTTCGCTATTCTGTACAGCATATTTTATTTTCTTTAAGATATAAATCCCGAAGAAAAATCCAATGAGTCTGGTAGAATCCTAGGTGGTGCAGTCGGTGGTGCAGTCCTTTTTTTCTGCGCTTTGGTTGCCATTGTGGTCTTAATCAAAATAAGGTAAGTTATGATTTTTTGCGAGCTTTAAAACTTCAGACCTTGAAATGTAATCAACGATTGAAAAAAAGTAAATTCACTTTTTTTTTTAAATTGTAAAGGGAATAGTTTAAAACTTTCTACAGCGGCCACTATAAAAGGAGACCGAGTTCAGTAATATTATTTCGTCGTTGAAATCTTAAAAGTACATGTGGAATAACTATCAAGTATTAAGAGAACTTGCCATAAGCAAACAGGTCCGACCTTAGCAAGCCTGTGCAGTTTTATCAATCATACTTCGAAATATCAGGGGAGCTGATAGTCGCCCTGCTGTGTGGTCGTCTGTCCGCCTTTCCGTCCAGTCCGTCCTTCCGAATCCATTTCTTTACAATTCCTGAACCAAATTTGATGAAACCTCAGAGATCAATTTCCATTTTTCTCTCGTTTCTTAATATAAACGTAGGTCAAGGAATAGAATTGTGTAATTATTAGGGTTTTTTAACTTCCAATCTCATCATTAGAAGTTTATAAAGTTGCATTTTTAAGTAATTAATCAGATACTTCGGTATGGTTCATCAGCCAGGTATTCCTTTTACCGCTAATTGAAAGTTAGGTTCACATAATATCTACTCCCCATTTATGACGTAGTGTGAAGACTCAACGGCTATATACCATAGAAACAGGAATCTCGATTTTGTTTGTCACCTGAATGCCCTACATGTTGCTTGTTGAATTCATGTTTGCTGGGTACCTACTTGCTGTGATTCCACTTGGTTTTTTCTTGTATTTAGCATGGAAATTTCCAACTATGTGTCGATTTTTTTTAGCAATTTTTAAGTCAGGGCCCTGTATGTGCTCCCCGAAAAAATGAAAATCGGGGGAGTTTAGATGGGAGCATAAACACTGGAAAGCACAGGAAGGGGTCCTTCATGACAATTTCTTTGTTTACACTTTGGAGGCCACACTTGATCTCAATATTCATTACACTTTGTGAGAACGTTTGTTAGGTCATAGGTACGAATCTTGTCGAAAGTTGAAGTGGAGCCATATCCGAAATGGGTCACATTTTCTTCTTCATAGCTATGGTTCAACCTTACTGAAACCTGTTTAGAATGATTGTCAGGGCTTAGGGAAGAATCATATTGCAAATGGTTCTATACAGTTAGGGGAACCTCCCAACAACCCTTCCCCAAAGAATACAAAGTAAAAAGAGAAAGAAAAAGAAGTAGAAGAAGAAGCGAGGCTTAATGACTATTTCATTATTTATTCTCAGTCTTAAACTTGATTAAACTTAATTAGAATGTTTGTTCAGGTCATAGAATTGTCTCCCGTTGAAAATGGAACTGTTCAATTTGGAAAAGAAGGTCACTAATACAACGCGTTGTGAAGTGTCTTCCTTATTCAAATTATGCAGGATCTAGGGCCATGTTCGACCGTTCTTCTCGGATTGATGAAGAAAAAATGAAAATATATACTAATTTATAGTTACTCTGCCCATTGTTACCTCCATTTATTCCACACTTCGTGTGAAAAGGCCTGATTTTTGAGAGCATTATCCGTCTCCGAAGGCTGTTGTTAATCTTGGTATGGTGTGTAAATTCGGAGTCGTAAAGATCACCATTTTTTATTGTACCTAGGTTCTTAGGTCACCTACTCTTTGACCATCTTGCGAACATAATCAAAATATTCACATGCGGGAATATACTCAGTGACTTTTAACTCAGAGCTGTCTTGTTGGTCTGATCATCATACTTCTTTTTCATCAATTAACCTTTTTACATATAATCCCTCATTTTTACGTACACAAAGAAAAAAAATTATAAAAGATAGATGATAATGTTTGATTCAAGCAATTTCTTTGATGTTCTCAAAGTTTTCCCGATCAAAAGACAAATAATTGGACCACTGTTCTCATGTGGAAATGGGTTTACGTAAGCAAGAAAATAAGCATATTCGTTAGCAACATAAGCAGCACAGAGAAAAAGATATCCGTATATCTGTTACTCCGCGTACTCTTGTGCTTGAAGTCTTGGGTTTTATCCCCCGCGGCGAATATCGTTTCCGGATTTGTTTCCAATTGATGAATGAATAATCGTAATTTGTAGTGAGATGAGTAGCTCGTGACTTGGAAAGGATACCGTTGTAGAACTGGTTTGGGAAATAGCAGGAATCCGAGATTAGGTTATCCAGTAGCCCCAATATGACTGAAATACTGTTGCAATAGGCGTTAAACCCCATTCAATAATTGAAAAGATCTATTACCCTTATGCAAATATCGACCCTGTCAAAGTGTTTTAGCAAAATGTTACGTCATTTTTTTGTTATATATCCGACATGTATATATAATGTGGAATATATAACCAATAATGGCCTTACATGTATGTCTTTCTAAAACACCGGGACAGGCAGATTACTTGTCGAGTTACAGATATGCTTATTCTATTATTTTGCTTAACAAAAGCGGAATGAAAATAACTATTTATAGGAAACGCAGAAACTCAACAGATAAAGACACAATTAATCTAGAGAGGACGCCGAAACCTCCTGAAATTAACATCCTGAAGAGACAGATCGGTAGGATGCTCTAGCTTCTTACAAAAATATTGCTTTAGACTTTCTAGAAAATTAGAAAACAAAATCAAGTTTTTGTTAACATTAAAACAAATCAAAAACAAAGTCATATCAGGCATGTAAACTTGATACGTTCATGACATATTTCTTGGTAACCGAACCATGGATTAGCTCTCTTCATATTAAAATTTTTAAATAAGGACCCCTTCTTTATAAATTTATCGTTAGCTTTTTCAAAACAAAGCAAATAGGTAGAGGGTGTAAGCTCTATATGAGCTGATTTCATCTACAGGATTTTTTTAATTTCCGCGCATGAAAATGATGTAAGAGAATATAAGAACAGATAGATTAGTTACTGCAAGATCTTAATGTTTCGCAAATCTCAGTGAATGTGTTTATTTACCTGTTTATTTATTTAAATTGAATAAGATTTAAGTTCAAATATTTTTGTTTTATATTTTCAAAAAACTTTTTATGACATATACCTTTAAATTAAGCCTAAATTTAACGCATAATACAAGTAGAGCCATTTTCTTTTTAAATTGCAGATGAATATGATCAGGTGAACGAAGAAACATCAGAAAATGTTTATAGTTGTCTTGATCATGAATCAAACCCAGTTAAAATATGTCATTTATGGGATTTCATTAGAGTGAAGAAAAAGGAGGATTACGCATTTTTCCATCAAGAATTCAACGTAAGTCTGATTAAGTTGATTCATCAAAGATATCAGAATATTGTAACTTAGTACTTTTGCATTGTGTAAAATGGAATTTAGTCTAATCAACGTTTCAAAGTTGATTGTTTAGAAATCAATCTTACACACCAAAACCGTTCTGTCTGCCTCTCTCTAAAGCATCCACTATTTATATAATTTTGTGACCGTTTAGAAATTTCAAGATCTAGCACTCCTATGGATGTTGAATACTGTTGTTATGGAATAACTGTTAGTTTATACATAATGTTACTGTTTTTAGCATTTTTTTAAAGAATCTGTTAAAACGTGATATTCAAATACAAATGACTTACAAATGTCACACTATTCTGGACATTATCAAAGTAACAAGCATTTTTACTTTTTACATGCACACATGTTACCGATTTTTGCGATTAAACATTTGTGTATTGACGCTGTAAAGTTTTCATACCTTTGTAAAAAATAAAAAAAAGGAAACAGTAGCAGAATTTTCACGTTACAATTGACAATAATTTGCGACGCTAATATGAAAAAGGAAAAGCCTCAGAACGATCGCAGTTTCAAATTATCGACAGTTAAAACTTCCAAAATGTATGCGAACTCTATCATGTTATATCATTTGGAATGAAAAGTGTTGCTATCTTAAGTACAATAAGAAATACACTGTATTTATTATTTAAATTTCTATCACTTCGAATTTTCTAGTGTAATCCTTTTATAGCCAAAATTTGTTCAGAGTTTTACAAAATAGCAAAGGATTAGGCAATTGGTACCCAAATTTGACTGAGGAACCAAGAGATCATATGAAATGGTGTTTTTGTTGTTTTGTTTTCTCAGTCATTGATTTGTACATGTATTTAAAATCAAAGTACTGTAAGCTAGCAAAGTATTGTTTTGTTCAGTTATCTTCTTGTCAAACGTTATAATGATAAAAAAAACGAGGTTAAAGTAATCAAGGACCTAATCTTCAATCATAGTATGTCATGGGTTTGATCCCCAGCGGCGGTACATGTCCTTCAGACATTTATCTCTCACCAAAAGGTGGACAATCGTAAAACTAAGTGGGATAGCAGCTGGAGGCTAGGTAAGAATGTAATGGTAGTACTGGTGAGAGAAATACCAGGAATCCGTTGTTAGGTCTCCAGCCGCTGACTGAAATACTGTGGCGTTAACTCTCATTCAATCAATCAGTTTATCTGTATTCTAGTTATATCGCGGCGGCTGGAGCGGTTACAGACTGCGTTATGACAGCGGTCCGGGATTTTTTGACGATGAATATTCTGATAAAATATCAAGACATTAAAATTTTGAGTTAAAATTTGGCCTCTAGAGTGAACATAAGGTATTTTCTAAGATTTGACCTAATGTTTTACCCCAAGGAATCAAAACTTGACCGGGAATTTATGGAGACAAATATTAGGACAAAAATCGCATTTGACCCAGAAATTTGGTCTCTAGAGTACACATAAGATGTTGACAGACTAAACATGTTGCACGCCGGACAAGGCATGATCACAAAAGCTCACCTTGAGCATGTTGTGTTCAGTTGAGCTAAAACTGTTCAGTTTGCAAAAGACCAATCGATGATATACATATTATGAAAATTGCATCTAAATCCATCATCATGTTAGGATAAGTAAAATTTATTGATTGATTGATTGAAGTTTAACACCAATTAACCCATTACCAAATGGCAAAATTTTAGACAAGTCCAAATTCAAAGGAGTTGCAGACGACATTTTGAAGCTAATAGAATTTTAGAATGATCAACTTTCTGGACAGAAAACATTGATTTAAATGAAGAAATTGCTTGTTACATGCAATTTCTTCATTTCATACAATGTTTTCTCAATTGTTTTTCTTATGGAGGGGGGGGGGGGTGTCAAAAGGCTTCACGGTCACTGGTGCATTATGAGCATAGGGTGTTATCAACTGAGTTGACTGGAATCAGCAGGACAATTAGAGAATTTTAAACAAGCTACTTTTCTGTACTCCAGTCAAAAAATGTGTAAACCAATAATTTTGATAACTAACATTCTGTGAAATTTTTCCCAAAAAACCATCTAACAGTATTTAAATTTAAAAAAAATAAACAGACATACAGATAGGCAGACACAATTTTGGCCAACATAAGCCTCACCCTGCCTACAGCAGGGTATATTTATAAATCAGTTTAATAGTTTTAACCCTTGTCATGCTGAATCCGGAATATTCCAGTTTTGGCAGGAGGTGAAGACCAAGAACAGGCAGCACATAAGTTTTTATGAGATTGATTTCTAAAAGAAATATTGGTTTTTTAACTAATTCTATCAGTGCTTTCAGCCCTTTGGTATTACATCAATTATACAGCATAACAAATCATTCGAAAAAGAATTTTCCCATTAACCCATTTCCATCATCGTGCCAAATATGATCAATGAATCTTAAATAGGCCTGAAGTAACTGTAAATGTTAAGGTTTTTAAGTAAGTTTTTGAAGATGTTTGACCTTGACAAATGACCTTGTTGAATGACCTAGACCTTGGTATCTACGGATTCATATCAATTTATTGTATTAATCACAGTAAAACTAGAAAATATGCAATCCTGGTACAAAATCATGGCAACTAAGACTTTAATTAAACACTTTTCTTCAGTCTTTATTAATCACCAAATATATCATCATGGTGCCAATTATTTTTCAATGCAATTAGGCCAGTGGCAGTCACTTTAATTCATTATCTTGATTTCCAAATGGTTTATTTCATTCAATAAGGTTTCTGGATTTGTTTTTTTTTTAATTCAAAATCATGTGGGACCACCAGACAATTTGTCCCTTTATGCACCAGCTATTTATAACGTCTGGGGAGGGAATCGAACCCCCATACATGATTTTGAATAAGGAGACACATATTATATGGTCCTGATTGATTGAATATTTAGCAACATCAGTTTAATCCATTTTGAACAAACCAAAAGTAATTAATTAATGTCAATTCAAATAATCTTCTATTTATAAAATGAAATTCAAAATTTCCGGAATATTCCACTTTTGGCAGGAGCTGTAGAGAAAGATCAGCCTGCAAATAATTGCAGTCTGATCTTAGTCAACACCTCCTGCTTGCACTTTCCCTGCCAGAGTTGTTTATGAAGTTGGTTTCTAAAAGAAATATTGAATTTTGAACAACAAGTTCTATCAGTGCTTTCAGCCCTTTGATATTACAGCAATTCAGTAAGGTAATGTATCCAGCATGACAAGGGTTAAAATTATGATGACAACTCAAAACCATTGCATGACATCATGTATAGATTGATGACCTGTCCTTTAGGAAAATGGTAAATAGATATTGATTAACAATTTCTAGATCAGTATGGAGAGTACTCCAGTCACAGGACATCCACACTTAACAGCAAGATCTAAATACATAGATATTCATTTGTCAAAGGGTTAAGTTACAAAAATGACAAAGAGGCCTGAAAGGACATGATGGGCAGGTTTTTAGACAATCTTAGCAGGATTTTAATCTTCCCCCCCCCCAAGGGACTCAAGTGTTTGCAACTTTGCATCATGAGGGTCATTGCATAACTCATTAATGCACAATTCTGATTTTTGAAGCTGTGAGGTTTCAAAGTTTTTTGTGTAAAAAAAGAGAAATTGCTAAGTCAGTTTCTCCTTTCTTCACAATGATTTCTACCTGTTTTAAATGTAGCAGACTTTGAAATGTTGTCTGCACCTTATTTCAGTTTAGCCTAGTCTAAAACAATATCGCCTTTATAATGGGTTCAGAATTGGGAGGCCATCATCTTTTTTCAACTCAGACCCGTCTAAAATTTTCTGATGTGGTAGTCTGTTAAGTTTTCAAAAAATTACCATATGAGAAAATTGAAGATCGGTTCAAATCTGAAGAGGTTGCAGATGAAATTCAAAGCTTATAAAATTTAAAAAATAAGTGCCAGATAATGTAGAAAACATTATGAGAAAAGTTCAAAGAAATTGCTTATTACAAACAATTTCTTCTTTTCTCACAATGTTTTTTACTGTACATTTTCTACATAGCATATGTGGGATTGTGTAGTCATGGCTAAAAACATTGTTTGATAGACTGAATGGTTTTAACTCCAACTGTATTTCAGTCATATTGGTACAGCTGGATCACCTAACCATGGATTCCTGGTACAACAGTAATATCACTTTATCCTTCCTAAGCCCCCAGCTGCTCATCCAACTTAGGTTCACCATAATCCACCTATTGGTGGTAGATTAATATTACAGAGAATTTTTCTGTAGCCAGGAATCAAACCTGTGACCCCATGATTAGGAGTCCTACACCAACTGTGGTACAGCACAGCCTGTATCCTAAAACATTCCATTCAAGCCCTGAGGTTAAATGTTGAAAACCAATTGACAGCTATGGCCATAAAAACCTTAAACAGTTCCCTCCTGAAGTTGAGAGTGAGTCTAAGAGGATTCATTGAACTTACATCAGAAAAGTCTGAGAGTCCTGGCAACAAATTTGTGAGTTTCAGGCTAACAAAACCTGGGTCCTTAACTCCTTTTAATCCCTGTCATCAGTGTCCCACTCAGGTTTTTGATTGGGATCTTTTACCCTCTGCTTTGCAAGCATGGGAGTTAAAAGACAGGAAATGGGGATAAAATTTAAAACCCTTGTCACCAATTAAGCTTTAACCCATTCCAACTCAAACCCTCCTTTTTACGCACCACAAGAAAAAAGCTTTGGAAAACATTGTGGAAAATGAAGAAATTGCTTGTAACAAGCAATTTCTTCATTATCCACAATGTTTTCTATCCCAAAAGACGAAAAAAATTAAAATTCCATCAACTTGAAATTGTCGTCTGCAGCTTCTTTCAATTTGGACCAGTCTAAAATTTTCTTGTGTTGGAATGGGTTAAAACGATAAATAATAAAGAAATAATTTATTTCTTGATTATCCATCTCTTTCATGAACAATGACACAATGTTTTCATTCACAGAAACGGACCTTCACAACAAAGCTAGCAGTCTGAATAGGTTTCAAGTATTAGCAACCATATAAACAAATTAACCTGTTACCAGACCACAAAAAGTTGGACAGTTCCAAATTAAATCCTTCACTGTTTTTAAATCTCAGACTGGTTCAAAATAAAGAGGTGGCAGATGGCATTGTTTTCAATTTGAAATGAAAACATCCTATGAGGTAGAAAATATTGTGTGAAAAAGAGAATTTGCTTATGAGAAAAGAATTAGGGTCAAAAGGGCCCAGTGACAAAAAGGCCTAGTGTACAAAAAGGCCCAGTGTCAAAAAGGCCAGAATTTCCTGGCAAAGAAGAAATTGATGATAAGTAGCAATTTCTCTTTTTCTCAAAGAAGTTTCTATCATGACTTCTGACAGTCAAAACCATCAAAGCCAGTTTTGATTAGAGTCAGGTTCGAAACTGATAAGGGCTGAGAAAGGGCTTACCGTCAACTCTAGCTGCGATATCGTAGCCCTCTTTCTGATAATCTGCTGGCGAGGGCTACGACTCCCACCTTCTTTGCGCTTTGTTGCAAGTTCTAATATTGTATGTTTTGTGATAAGCGACTCTCCATGGATGAATTCCTTGAATACGTTATTATTATGGACAAATTCTATCAAAATAATAAGAATATCAAGTGTAACAATTGTTTAATACCGGTTTCTTTTGAGTTTATAAAATATTTCCCAAGTTTGGCGGCCATGACATTTGGTTGGTCATGTGATCTATTATTACGTCACGTTGTTTACTATTGTCATGCTGTCAAAACAGGTGCTCGTAAAAAATCATAATATCCGTTTTTACCTACCATTGATAAAATTTTATGTTCAAAGAAACTGAATCTTCAATATCTTTATTTTATCTATCAAATTCAGTTAACTCTTGAATTACTTTCATACAACTTTTTTCTTATTTTCTATCAGAACTGTCCTGTTTTCAAAAAATACTATGTGTTCCAAATATGGTGACCTAAATTCTCATTTGCTGTCATTTTGGCGGGAAACTTGAGATCTCAAGAGATCTCGCTGTCAAACAGCAAAAATGGCTGACATTTGATTCAAAATGGCCGAAAAACTTTGAGTTTTCGATGGTGCAGCAAATTTAGACTCAAATGCATAAAATATCCGACTTTTTTTAGATTTACATTTATTTTCATGGATAGATAAATGGTTAAGTTCAATTTAAGTATTAAACTTGTGTTTGTACTATTTACACAACTTACAATAATCGACCCCATAGTGCCCGGAGTGAATCACTCCGGGCACTGCAACAAAGAGCGAAGAAGGGGGGTGTCGTAACCCTCGCCAGCAGATTATCAGAAAGAGGGCTACGATATCGCAGCTACGTCAACTCATTCCCAAGTCCAGTGGAGGTCACCCCACCCACCCATACAGCCTGCCCTAGCCTATGTCAAATGCGATCATGGTTTAAGTACAAACTAACGCAGTGTTTATTCAATCTGTTATAAAAAAAAAATAAAATAAAATAAAATAAAATAAAATAAGAAAGTCAAATGCACAAAAATTCATTCAAATTATATTGAGCTTTGAGTAAAATAGTAGATTTGACTTACCAAGACGCGCGAAATGGACGATGACAGATGGATCCGTCGGAGTGAATAACCTAAAGTAAAAATACAAAGATTTTTTTCAAAGCCGATACCGTTTCGGTGTGATCTTATTTCAAAATTAGTTATTCTGTATCCAGAATTTAATTTAGATTTTATTTTTTCTTCTTGACCTTTGACCCTGGCAATTTTGACCAATCAAATCATTTGCTGCGGCGCCCTTACGGCGAAAAGTTACACAAAAAAATTTCTCGTAGTAAAAATGCGGGTCTGGTCTAATTCACTTACATTCATAACCGTCTTTAAAAAAAAACAAAAGACGGTACTACCGCGAAACGATCTTCGATCGTGTCTTGCTTCGCATGACACGATCTGCGATCGTTATAAATATTCTGAAGTTTGGTGAAAAATTGGGTAAAATACGGTTTCATCGAGTAAACAAAGTTTTTTCTAAGATTTAATCTAAAGGCCTACTTTTTATCCCGAACAAATCCGTATCAAAAGGGCATAGAGCATCAACTATATATATTCTTTAAAAGTGTGGATTCTGTATACATATGGCCCCTATCGTGTAAACCAGAGTTTTCTAAGATTTGATCTTTTGTTCAAATCTTTTTACTTGGCCACATCAGTTTCAATAAGGCTCAATGCCTCATTAATATTAACATTCTGACAAAGTTTGGTGAAGATTGGTCCCGGATTGTTGTCCATATGAGTAAACAAGTTGTAGTCGCAGTACGCATTTCTACGGACATACAATTAACATAAAGGCTCACCCTGAGCAGGCTAAGTAAGATTGACTTTGAGATCGGTAATCTTACCAGTGAAGATACTTTTGCACTACCAAGATAATGACTTTCCACCATTGTACTACCCAATATCAAACTAGAAATTAATCACTTTTGTTCACTGTTTTTGTTTATTTCCAAATTGAACCTGGTGCAAACTATTGCAATCAACAAACCTACGAATTATAAATAATTATGTCTAGATGGTTTATTTCCTGCATTAAGGTATATGCTTTTTTTCATTCAAAATTATGTGGACCCGCCCAATAATTTATACAACATATAAAGGGGGGGGGGGGTCAAACGCCGATTAATTCTTTCGATTATTTAGAAATAATTTACACGCTCTTGAATGATTGAACATTTAGTAAAACAGTTCCAAAAATAATGCCAATTTCATAACATATAATACTCTAAGAAGTAATCTTTTATTTATGATGTAAAATTCCAGTCCTTGTCTGTATTTTTCACCCAATGTTCGAGAATTGAAATATTTTTAATTTCACGTGTACAGCATAAAATCAACAAAGCATTTATTAGGATTTTTGAATTCTTCCTTTTCAAAGTCCATATTTTCAGACAATGACATGACGTCATGAAAACTTGGATGACCCTGCAACCTAGGCAGAGGAAAATAAGAAATGAGCTCAGTAAGATCATAAAGTATTCTCATAGTCACATAGTATTCACAATTGCCGACAAACCAAAAACAGATTTTTACTTGTCAAATGTTACTAGATACAATAATAAACCAGGGTATTATAAGCCCTTTAAGCTAGCACGGCAGCGCTTTAAGGCGGTTCTTTAACGGATTATGAATGGCCAAATTTGGCTCTCAATTTCCAAATTTCTATCTTCAATGCTTTCCTGCATTTAAAATATAGTGGATTAAGCTGATTTTGTAATGAAATTAGCAATTCGAAACTTAAAAAAAGGACAGAAAGAAAAACACAATATTTGGCCTTACGAAACGCTGAATTAGTCGACGAAACCGAAATTCATCGGTTAAATACGTTATTACTCGGTTTCATCGGCTTTTGCATTATTTGCATTATTTGTGGTTTCTTTAAGTACCAGATTCGCGGTTGGTGTCCTCTAGTACTTAAATCGTTATCGACTACACCGGACCTTAATGATCTTACCTAAAAACTCCTATTTTTCAAAGTAGAGCATTAGGATTATTTATAGTAGATTAAATACAAGGATATAACATTTATCGAGGAAGTGACCTTGATAATGAAAAAGTTTCAGAAATATCTGGCAAAGAACTACTTTAATCTGATATATCCGCTAATTGTGACAGGGTCTAAAATGAGGGCCCTCACTTAAGATTTGGGATTTCTAGGATCATTATGTTTTAAGAACTGTGAATACGCTTTTCACAGAAAATTTAAAGTTGAATCATGAATTCAAAGCTTTGAGTTCAATCTGAGACCTTTTTATACTGCCAAGTCATTTAAACTGCCACATTGTACGTTGGTTAAATTTTTTGTCCAAAACTGATATGGGCCGCCGAAGTTTTATCATCATCTCGTTCCCCGGTCAACGCACGGTCATGTCGGTCAACTCATTCCCAAATTAATATTTTTTGGAGGCAACTCGGTCCGGGAGAGCTCCGATATTTTTCAAGGTATCGGATCCGTTCGCCCTAAAGATACTATAGCACTAAGTATTTGGCCGATATCAATGTTCATTCCGAAATTCAGGAAATACTTTTTTCCAATTGATCGGGTTGCCCCTGGTTGATATTCATTACTAAGATTGTCAAATTTACATCTAAATGAAATAAGGTCTTGACTAGAATATCCGGATAGAAAAAGAATCAAACATGAGCTGCACAATAACTGTCTTTTCTTTAAAAAAAACATGGTGAAAGAGGCTCGTTGGAAAGCGGGAAATGTACGTTGGCCTGTTATACAACTTCTGAAGGCAAGATTTCAGGAGACTGAGTGATCACTGACTGCCTATCCTTGAATCTATCAATATCGAAGTCTTAAATTATCGATCGATTCGCGAGTGATCCCGATGCATTTGGATCAACGATAAGGTTATCGTCCTTAGATACAGTATATATTTCATCCAAATTGTGTTCGTTCAAGACACTTGCAAATCTCTGTCATAAATAAGGATTTCCCCAAAACACTTCTTAAAACCTGGCTCGCATGTAAAAGGCAATCCAAGATGGTGAAAATAAATTACAGAATACAAAATTTGTTGAAGTAAACGCGCGCAATTTTCAAGGATCGAATATTATTGAAATGAAGGCAAGAAATGAAAATACTTATAGAATAATAAATAGAATAATCAGTTTTTTTTTTAGAAAGTTTTCTCACCCGAATGTGTTGTAAGGCATTGAAAAGCGAGTTCAGGAATATCTTTCACTCAAATGCGTTGTTAGGCCTTAGGAAATCTCAGAGATTTTTCATATAAAAAGTAACCAGTTGATAATCCTTTAATTTAAATCAGATTTAATTTCGATGAAATCTGTTTGTGTGTTATAATAAGAAAGTTGTTTAGGATGTATTTTTAAGATTCTAAAAAGCGCTTTGTTGGTTGTGAAAGACTCAGTTATGACAAAAGGTGAAGGGATTTGTTAAAAAATGCATGGTTTTCATATTTTCGAACTGGCGAAACATGTTCCTCATGATGTGATCATCATGAAATCGGAGCAATTTAACAATCTAAATCCCCATTAGTAAATACATTAATATGTAATCGATGCAATTATTGAATATATTTAGTAATTAAAAAAAAAATGCATTCTTTTTCCTAAATGAAACCGTTTTATTTTCTTCGAAATTCCAATTGTTTGTGTGAATTATACGTGATTTGTTTAGTTGTTCAGTAAGAGTAAAGTTTCACGCTTAGACAAGATATAAATATATCTTAAATATAAGGAACAAACTTGGAATTATCCGAACAGCCAAAGTCTGTTATGAATTCCGTATGTCTGCCTCTCTGATGTTCATTGATAACACACCATTTTATTCTGGCGTCCTTCTATCGATCCCTTTGAACGACTGTTTGTCAGATGTCAATATTGATGCGAAAGATAATGAATGTAGGTATTGGAATTTGTTTTTTGATATGAAAGTAATAATCAACTCCTAAATCTTTTTGTATGAGTAATTGACATAATGCTTCATCAATTGATAAGTTTTTTTTCCTTTAATAAAGCCGCCTCTTGTCTCATAAACAGATTTTGTAAAATTGAAAACGTATTTTTTTAAGCTTTCTAAACTGCATTTTGTGATTAATCTCAGACCTCTCTTAGCTTTCGTCCTGTGATTAAACATTTAAAACTTAATCCTCGTCTCTTTTGTATTCGCCCGTCGAAAAACGGAATGTATTATTGGGTTTATCCTTGGCGTCAGGGCGGCGTCCACTATTTTTGTCAAGGGCATTACTCTTTAGCCTTATGTCTGATTGACTTAAACCTTTGCAGTTTTATTCATTGAATGATTAACGGAGTCTAGTGCATAACAACCATAAATCAAACATACTTTTTTTAGTTGTTGTATTTTTTTCAGACATAAATTGTTTTCTGGGCATATCTTTGAAGGTATAACTGGTATGATCATGAAACTATATGTGTTGATATATCTCACTAAGGCGAAGTGCAGTGCACAAGAACCACAACTTTGTTGTTTATGACAATTGAATTCTGTTCGTTACGTATCTCTAAAGATATAATAGACATGATCACGAAACTGTATCAGTGGATAGATCTCATAAACGGAAAGTGCAGTGAACAAGAACTATAATTCTATTATACTCATTTTTTTTTATTTATTTTCCTTATTATTTTTGACACTTGATTTTGTCCAGGAACTTATCTTTAACAATAAAATATTTATAATCATGAAACTGTATGTGGATAGAACTCACTAAGGGAAAGTGCAGTGCACAAGAACAATAACTCTGCCATACTCATTTGGGGGGACGTATTGCGCTTTGTTGTTTTCAAGACTTGAATATTGTCCGGACGTCAATCTGAAGTGTAATAGGTATGATCATGAAACTGTATATGTGGATAGACCTTAACCAACGGAAAGTACAGTTCACACCAAGCACAACTCTTAAACACCTATTTTTTGCTTTTTTTGCCCTTTGTTGTTTTTCAGACCTTAAGTCTGTCTATGGCATATCTCTGGAAGTATAAAACGTATGATCACGATTTTTATGTCTCGATGGATCTCACCAAGGATCTAAAGAAAATGCAGCACATAAGAATCGTAACTTACCATACTTACCCTTTTGTGTTGTTGCTGTTTTTTTTCAGAGTTGAATTATGTCTAGGGCATATCTCTGAAAGTACAGTAGGTCTGATCATGACTATATTGACAAGTAAAAGAACCATAGCTCTACCTTGACCTTTGTTTTTACTTTTATTTAAATCCCCTCACCTAGTCGACATTAAGCAGAATGACGGGCGCACCTTGAGACAATATGCAACTTTGTTTCAAAATGAAATAATTTTGAATGATGTATTTAACTGCACACTGATAGGGATAACGGACCTTTGGCAAATGGACATAAAGGCGATGGGACCAGGGCGAACCTCAATTAGGGCACAAAGAGTAATTGTAAGGACGAACGGCCCCGGATTAATTTTCCAAAGGGATAATCTTGTAAGTTGGTGATGCGAGTCAGGAATTTGAACCCACAATATCGAGTTTTTAGCTGTAAAGCTTTATGAACTGACTAATTGAATTGTTTGAAGGACAAAGGAAAATATAAAAGCGTTATTGGAGAGGTAACGCAAAGCGACAAAAGGGCCCTCTGCTGCTTTCTCGTTCTACTTAAATGTTTCAGATATCCCATCTAGTTTCTACTTCCGTTTTACATTGAAAAGGGTCGGGGAGTTTGTATAAAGTTTTATTTTTTACCGCGATCTTTTTTAAAATTTCAAAACCGAAATAACAAGTCTTGGTTTAAAATAGTGAAGCAGACCAAATGGTTGATAAATGATCCGAGAGAACTTCGATTACCTGTGTATTGCGTCATCGTTATTAACAATGTTTCATTAATACTCATACAAATGACATTTCTTTTTTTAAAAAAGCCAGAAAAAAATCTTCCTTTCCAAAAAAGGTTCTTTCCATCTCTCTCTTTCTCTCTTTTCACTCAATCTCTCCCCCTCTCTCTCTCACTAAATATCTCTCTCATTCAATATCTCTCTCTGTGTCTATGCTTGTCTCTCTTTGCTTGTCGTTCTTTCTCAATGGCACGATATACCCTGTTTTCACAATACAACTTTATTTATCGCAAATTTGAAATCGATAACGTGGTTGGGCAACTAAACACATCGTAACTACCACTCCTTCAAGTCGTAGATTAAAGGTTTTGGCCACCCTTTATGTGTTCCGAATTAGGATAAAAAGGAAAATCCACCTAAAAGTTTAGGTCTCGAGTAAATCAATTCTCTGCTTGTTAGAAAAATATCTGGGAATGGAATTAACATTTGAATTGACAAATTCTTTCTTACTATAGGTATCGACTTTGTATGTGCTGAAAAGACTATAATTTGTCGTCAATTAAAATTGAACAAACAGTTGCATTTCTGCTTCAAAACTAGGGGAAACAAATGGTTATAACGTACTAAAAACAAGAAATGATGTGGTATAAAAGTACTGCGGATTTTGATAGTAGGCCGTAAAATAAATGAATGGTAGGGTAAAAAATAATAAGGAACGGCAAGGCATTCGAACCAAGTCCTCTCGCTAGGTCAGCGAGGGCTCGTATCACTGCGCTGAGCGGTCACGTGTTACATAGGCGATAAAGATAACCCTTATTTGTAATACGTTAAGCGAAATTTTTCGTCACGTGACTCATTTATTCAATTTATTAACATTTTTAACAATGGAGTTACATGACCGTTGTCATAAATTCATGAAATGATATAATACCTTATGCTTCTATAACAATGTAATGTTAACTAACTGATATATTCAACATCTTCATTTTCCTTTAGCAGTATTTTTACTGTTTTATGATCGTAAACAAGCCGAAAATAAGCTCATAAAAAAACACGAATTATAAGCTTGAACTCGGATTGATTTTGTGACATTTTTCAAACGGCAATGGACAATAAATAATTTCCATTTTAGGAGTGCCTTGTTCTGCCATTATTCAATTGTTTTTCAGTGTCTAAAATCAGGGCTACTATTTCCACATGAGTGTGCCTTTTTGCCAAGTAACAAGTTGAAAAATGTACACAGGGAATTATGCGCATGTAAGTTTAAACTAACACTAACCTTAGGCTTCGTGATTTTGTGCAAAATTTAATAAATATCGATAATTCGTTTTATTTTGTGAAAACTCAGTTATGCAACTGAAGATTCGAGAGTCGAATGGCCGCCGTTAATGTGCTCTATTTTGAGATGCCTATCGGACAACTTAAGAAATAGCTAACTTTTGAAATATTTTCAGCTGTCGACATAGTTGATTCTCGTCAGATTTGTAATAAAAATTATCCGAGTCTTAAATCATCGCTGTTTAGTAGTTATTTCGCCAGACTCGTAGTTTGATAAAAGTCGAGGGTTCGAGTCTCGGCTTTACCACTTGTCACCTGGGTACATGTAAGCCCTTGGCATAAGGTATTTATAGTCTAGTACTGGCGATACCTTGGAAGCATATGATGATTGAATTATGTCTCCCCGCTCTTCTGGAGACATATTGTTGTGGCAGTGTGGTCTGTCTGTCTGTCCGTCCAACTGTCGGTTTGTCAATTCGTACATCACTTTTTCTTGTCTGGACCGAATTCGATGAAACTTCACACATTTGTCTGGTATCACGTCTAGTTTTAAATGATATTTTCTTTTTTTCAAAATGACCGCCTGTTAATCAACGCTATTTTACTTAGTGAATCGATATTTCCTCGTCCGGACTAATACCCAGTAACAACTGGACAGATATTCATGAAACTTCAAACACTAATACAGTATCACTTCTAGTTGTGACACCATATCATTTTTGAAATTGCCACCGGCTGCCGCCGTCATAGCGCAGTTGGTAGCGCACCAGACTCATAATCTTCAATCACGGGATGTCATTAGTTCGATCCCACATATTGTTCCGACATTTGTCTCTCACAATTGATTAGATAATCGTAAACCTAAGCGGGATAGCAGCTCGAGGCAAGGAAAGGATGTAGTGGTAGTACTAGAGTGAGGAATACCAGGAATCCACTGTTAGGTGCTCCAACCGCCACGATATGACTGAAATACTGTTAAAAGTGGAGTTAAACCGCAATCATTCAATTAAAATATCAACCATTCTCCTCTGTTTATTGACATTTTCGTAGCAGAACGAATACTCAGTAACCATTGGACGGATTTAAATGGAACTTCACATACTTGTTTGCTATCAATTCTTGTTGTGTCTAGCTGCTGAAGACACTTTTCATTTTCATAAAGACGTCTAGTTTCAAAATGACCGCCATATTACTTTGTCAATCGACATTTTCTTTTCTAGACAAATGCTCAGCAACCATTGGACCAATTTTGGTGATATTTAATATCGACGCCTAAAGTTGCACGCGACACCTTGTTTTTCTATAGAGGTCGCCGGTTTCGAAATGACCACCATATTACTTTGTGAATCAACAGTGTTTTGCTCAGACATATGCTCAGTAGTCTTTGAACTGAATTCGAAGAAATGTCTAATACTTGTTCCGTATCACTTAAGCTGTGTATGACTTTTATTCAAAATGGACTCCAGTTTGAAATGGCCACCTTTTTTCTCTGTAAACAACGCTTCTTGAGGGGACGAATACTCAATAACAATTTGATCGATTTTAATTAAATGTCAGATCGATTTTAATTAAATGTCACAAACTTGTTTAGTATTACCTATTCTAATACATCGTGGCACATCTGTTCTCTTTCATAATGAAATCTACCATTTGAGAGAAATATGCAGAAAGCTCCTAAGGCAAGGTTATAGCTCAACGTCAACTTTTATAATTATGCATGTCCGGAGTATAGCTCCTAAAGATTTGGACGGATTTCGAAATAACATCGACAATTGTTCTCTATCAGGAGTAGATGTGCCACTTGAAAAAATAAAGCCAAATAGCTAGAAGATCAAGGTCTCAGCTCAAATAAAATAAACATGTCCAGAGCATTGCTTCTTCAATTATAGATGATTTCGAAAAACTTTCCATATAGTTCTTAGCACGAGTGGATGTACCATTTGAAAGAAAATTCAGATGGGTGCATGGTCAAGGACTCAGTTCAAGCTCAAACATTAAAATTAAACATGTCCGGAGCAAAGCTCACAAATTTGCACAATTGTTCTCTATCATGGGTAGGTGTACTCATTGAAATGAATATACGGATTACTCAAAGGTTAAGGTCACAGCTCAAGGTTGTTTGTTAAAACTAAGTATGTCTGGAGAAAGGCCAGCATATAGCTGCCGATTTGTATGTCCGTCGTCCGAACCCCATTTCCCGTTTACTTCATACCTTTTGTGACAGGGCAAATATTCGGGAAGCATAATCCGTGTCTGACGGCTCTTGATAATTTCAAAATGACGTCCGATTTCCGTAAATTGACATTTTCCTGTCGGGACACTAACCATTCAGACGATTTGATGAGATTCACACACGTGTTTAGTAAAGCCTCTAGTGATCACGACACATTTTTTTTCAAAATGGCCGCTGGCTTCAATTTGGTCACTATTTTAGTTCGTCGCTCGGCACTTTTCTTGTCCGGACAAATGCTCAGTAACTGTGAGACGGACTTTGATAAAACTTCACATACTTTTGAAGCATCACCTCTAGTTTTGCACATAGCTTTTCTTTTTTCAAAATCACCGCCTGATTAAAAATGGCTGTCAATTAACTTCGTCAATCTAAATTATCTGTTCCATTAACAGTTTGATATTTTTCATGAAACCTCACATATTGGTTCGGTAAAATCTCTTGTTGTACTGTCCAGTAACACCTCTTGATGTGCACGAAATTACGCTCGTTATTTAACGCATGTAACCGTCGTTTTCTTATCCGGACAAATGATCAGTAACAATTCTCAGTGACAGAATTTGATGAAATTTTGCAATGATATTCAGTACCACCTGTTAGTGAAAGGTCACTTATTTTCCTAAATGGAAGCTGGTTTTATCATGACTGCTAGTCTGAGAAACAACATTGTCTTGTCTGGACGAATGCTCAGTAAGCGTTGGACAGTGTTTATGAAACTTCGCACACTAGTTTTCTGTCACCTGTAGTGTTGCACAAAGTTTTTCCTTTCAAAAGAATGCGATTGTTCAATATCATCTTTGGCCTTTCACATAACTTTTCTTTTCAAAATAGCCGCCGATTTCAAAATATAACAATTTTCTCCATTTATCTAAACAGTGAAGAAGCATATAACACTTTCGATTTTGTCATTATTTAACTGAAAAACTGCTTGAAGTCCCATATAAGCAACCATTTTATACTCATTTGAATTCATGATACATATCATTCTATTGATTTTTAAAACTGTTTGTTTGTTTGAATGGAGTTTTACGCCGCTTTCAACAATCTTTCAGTTATATCGCGGCGGCTGGAGCACCTAACAATGGATTCCTGGTATTTATCGCACCAGTACTACCATTACATCCCTTACTAGCCTCCAGCTGCTATCCCACATAGGTCTACGATTATCGACCTATTGGTGAGAGACAAATAGTCGGAAAGGATGAGTGCCACCGTCGGCTTTTTAAAACTGGTTTTACTCTCAAACGTATCATTTAATTACCCACAACATGATAATTGTCGGTAGATTCTGAGAAATAATAATAAGAACGTTGAAACGTTCTTATAATATTTATCCGAGACTACATTTAAAAGATATTTTACATTAGATCAATATATGCATTTAGCGAGCACTGTTGCCAAATTACCAGAAAATCGAGCTTTTTTGTAATTTTCCTTGCGAAGAATGCATTGATTGCAGCCGTAGATTTGATTCCTGTCAAAAAGGACGACTTTGTATCAATAACTTGTGTTCATCCCACCTGTGTAAATTGATTTCAACCCGTATCGTTTTTCAATTTTTAGAAACTTTCAGTTACCCAAGTTGAAAGGTTAAAAATTAAAGAAAAAATGAAAAAAAAAAAAAAAAAAAAAAAAAAATAATAAAAAAAAATAAAAATGAAAATTAATAAACGGATAATTCATTGATAATAGAATGATGCTTTAATATACCGTGGTCGAGAGGTAGAGCGTCGGCTTCCTGATCAAGAGGTCACGAGATCGATTCCCGGGAGCGGCTATCGATCTTGGTTCTTTAATTGGCGCGAGTGCTGGGGTAGTCTCCAAGAAGCACAATCTAGAGGGATTGATTTAAGTTGGAAGAACTTGTTTCCCAATCGATGTGAAATAAATAGGTTTAAACTAAACTTATGGTCATCCTAAACTACTACGCGAAGGAAGTGCTTGTTGTCAAATGATAAATGAACCTCTTATTTTTCAGATGACCATAATCGTGTTCCTCTTTTTTCTGAGAAGAATGGAGATTATGGATATATAAACGCTTCGTTTGTAAATGTGAGTGAAACCATTATTTCTTAATTTAAATGATACGTTCTATATAACATGGGTCATTTGTTATAATAAAACAAATACAAACGTAAAAAAAATGTTTCTGTGTGAAGCCTCATGATCTAGCGCATAATATAAGCGTATTTTTAATGCTTCGTCAAACAAAAAAGAAATTTATTGTCAACATTTTTGTATGCGCAGCTTCACTTATAGTTTTTTATGGATCGTAATGAAATTTCACCAGACGTTTGTCTTTATATGATCTAGTACATATCATCTGCGTTTTATGATTTAATGCTTTGCAATACAGAAGAAGACTTATTATCAAAATCTCACATGCACATACTTCTGCAATTATTGACAAATTTTGATGATATTTTGACCATTTAACTGTCTTCATGTTATCTAGCTCATATTATCAGTTTTTTGTTATTCAATGCTGTATCACGCAAAAAGGAGACATATTGATAATATTATTTTGTGCGCAACTACTATTACAATTCTTTTCATATTTTGATGAAGCCATTGAAAACCTGGAATTAAAAAAAAAAAAAAAAAAAAGCTACAAACCATACATCCATCTTTTGTAAGATGCATGATAACTGCAATCCAAAATTTCTAAAGGGTCAACAAGTCAACTTTCAACTTAAATTCCATGTAGAAGTTTAGAATATAACAGAACGAATACTTTACTAAAAGATAAATTAAATGTATGTAAGATATATAAAAACTATTTCATCAGATAAAAACATTTTTTGATTGGTACTGAACCCCGGGTTCCTTACATGCACGATAATTGAGGTGAAGAGTATACTATTTATGTTTGGTGATAGAAATATGACAAAAGAGCCATTGAGGACCCATAGCTGAACCTCAAAACTAAATTTCAAGTCAATGACATGAATACTTACTAAGAAAAATGCTACGAATACCTACTACTTAATCAGGCAATGCACCCAAATAATCTATAACTAAAGAATGGAAGTGGATAACTTACGGACCTCAATTGCGTAGGCGTGATGGAGGACCAAAGGATGAACATCGACACGAAATTTTAAGTCATTGCTACAGATAGTTGTTGAACAAGGGTAACGCAAATATACATCGTTACAAGTCCATGCCTGAAAATATACTTAGTCTTAAAGTCAATAACTACCGGACCTAAATACCTCCACACCAGATTTCGAGTCGATGTAATCTATAGTAGGGGAGAAAATATACTAATATACCAGGCAATTCAAAATAAAGACTATTAAGTCATTAAACAGGAAGTAAGTTTCAGCGGACCTAATTTCCATAGCGCTATAATGGCTCCGTAGATAAAACTCCATTTCAATTTTTAAGTCGATTCTATCAATTGTTGCTTAGTATAATGCGACGAAATATACCACTATTCCTTACAATGTCGGAAAATAAAAGCCGTCAAACAGAACGTAAATAACTAGCGGACCTAAATTCCATAGAGCCATCAAGAACCATTAGATAAAATCTTCATCAACTTCAGGTCATTACTTGCTGAAAAATATACCACTTTACGTGGTAATACCCGAAAATCAAAATTCGTAAAACAGGAAGAAGATAACATGTCGGCCTAAGTTCGGTAAGTGCCATGTAGGATCCCAAGATGAACGACCACAGTAAGTATCAAATCGATGCTATAAATAGTTATTATGGCAAAGATTATTAAGCCAAGGCGAAAGAATAAAACTGATAAGCTCTTTAAAGACAATGTATAGTAAGACAAGATCGATCGTTAAATATGATGGTAATTTCTCCGATATAATATATATAGATCTAGGTAAAAAGCAAGGAGATTCACGTCATCTTTATTATTTATCATGTATGTAAATTACGTCATAATAAAGTAAACTCCAATTATGCAGGTATTTTCTCAATAAACATTTTTGATTCTATTTACCGATGACCAAGCATTATTTTCAGAGTCACCAGAAATACTACAATCTATGTTTATTGATATTGAAAATTACTGCGACCAAAAAATGTTGAAGATAAATCTAGAAAATACAAAAATGATGATTCCCGAGAAAAGTTGACGTCCTTCTTCACACGATTTCTACCTATATAATACAAAATCAGAAATTGTACCTTCATTCAAATATGTCGGTCTTAAGTTATTAAAAATGTTAGATGGACACAATGTCAAAAAATAATTTCAGATAAAGCCAGGAGATCCCTTTACAACCTGTTTCCAATTTTTAGTAAATTTGAATTTAAAAATTCGCAGAAATGTAAACTTTTTGATCCTTTAGTTCTACCTGTTTCAGGATATGTATCAGAAATGTGGTAATATGAAAAAGGTAATGATTTAGAGCTGATACATACTAAATTTTGTAGAAAATTCTTTGCGTTCGCCGCTAAACTAATACGGATGCATTGTATGGAGAATTAGGTCGAGTACCCCTGTACATTATGAGAAAATGCAAAATGATTCGTTACTGGATTAGAATACTCAAATTAGCCTCGTAAAAAGAATAATTAACTTGCTAAAATTTGAAACAAATAATAAGCACAATTAAAATGGTTTGAATTGGGTGTATATGTAAAACTTACTTAAGAATCCTTAGGATATTCAAATCTATGGTTAAATCAAGATGAGACCTAAATTACATAATCTTTGATTCCATTAAACAAAGAATATACGATAATTTCTATCAAAGTTGGTACAGTACTAAAAATAATTCACAAAGACTTTATTCTTATTCATTATTCAAGTCCGTATTTAACTGTGAAAATTATTAAGACATTTCATTTGAAAAAAAGAGTCTAAAGTAGCTATCAGCAAACTGCAAACTTCGTCACATGAACTTGAAATTAAAGAAGGCCGACACCAAAATATTCCGAGAAATGAACGAACCTGTAAGCCATGCAATTCCAACAGTAAAGACACGAGGACCATGATGTTCCTATATCGCTCCCCTGAGTATGATGATTCAAGGCTTTATAACAAAATATCAAAGCCTTACATCTAATTATTTTGGAGAAGATTTTTTTTTTAAAGATTTTCAATTTAATCCTAGGTTTATTGTATAAAGCTCCTACCATTTAGAGCTAATTTCCAGAGTACGTTAATTTTTCGAATTATTTTGGTAGAGGGTCAATAGATAATGATTTCAAATATCGAAGCTCTATGCGTTATGGTGTGGGAGAAGAATAATTTCAAATATTTCCCTCTTTATTCATATGCAAAATCAGGGATCACAAAGACACGTGCCAATTTTCAAGTTCGGTAATTCTTTACACTACTTTAGTAAAAGGTCAATAGACATTTATATACAAAATATTAAAGGCCTAGGCCTTATGGTTTGGGAGAAGATGATTTGTTTTAAATTATATCCTTCTGTAGTTCTATGTAAAATCATGGATCACACAGAAAAGGGCTAATTATCAGAGTACGGTAATTCTTTGAAGTATTTTGGTACATGGTCAATAGATGAACATATATACCAAACGTCACAGCTCTAGGCCTTTCTGTTTGGAAGAAGAAGATTTTTAAAGATTTCCTTCTTCATGTCTATGTAAAATAAGGGATAACACAAAAAGGGCTAATTTTTAGAGTACGGTATCTTTGAAGTATTTTGGTAGAGGGTCAATAGGTGATAATACATACCAAATATAAAAGCTCTAAACTTAAAGGTTTGGAAAAAGAAGATTTTTATGCCCCCGCATCGATAGATCGGGGCATATTGTTTTACCGTTGTCCGTCTGTCTGTCCGTCTGTCTGTCTGTCCGTCTGTCTGTCTGTCTGCAGAAGTTAACCTGCCAATTTTCCTATAACTTCAGCCCCGTTTAAGTTACAATTCTAATATTTGGTATGTAGATAGGTCTTAAAAAGGCGCAACTGGGGAAGTCGTTTCATAAAGGTTTAGGTCAAAATTTTAACCCTTTTACCTAAAACTTTACTCAAAAACTTAACCTGCAAACTAAACATTTTCCTATAACTTCATCCCTCTTTAAGTTACAATGTTAATATTTGGTATGTAGATTAGGTCTCAACAAGGCGCAACTTGAGAAGGTCATTTCATCAAAGTCAAGGGTAAAAGTTTTAACCCTTTTCCCTAAAACTTTACTCAAAAACTTTACCTGCCAACTAAACATTTTCCTATAACTTCATCCCTTATTAAGTTACAATGCTAATATTTGGTATGTAGATAGGTCTCAACAAGGGGCAACTGGGGAAGGTCATTCCATCAAGGTCAAGGTAAAATTTTTAACCCTTTTCCCTAAAACGTTACTCAAAAACTTAACCTGCCAACTAAACATTTTCCTATAACACCATTCCTAATAAAGTTACAATGCTAATATTTGGTATGTAGATAGGTCTCAACAAGGGGCAACTGGGGAAGGTCATTTCTTCAAGATTAAAGTCAAAATTTAAATTTTTACATAAAATCAAGAAAAAAAATTAAAAATCACCCGTTTCTAAAAAAATCCTGTTTCGGGGGCATGGTGTTTCACAAACACATCTTGTTTTAAATGTATCCGTCGTTATTTCATTTGTAAAATCAGGGATCGCTCAGAAAAGGGCTTATTATCCCCCGCCGTTTCGGCGAAGGAGATATAGTAATGGTCTCCGTCCGTCATTCCCTCCTTCCGTAATTCCGTCCTTCCGTCAATAAACTTGTCCGTGGCATATCTCTGAAAGTGTAATTGCTATCAACTTGAAACTTCATAGGTCGATAGATCTCAATGAGGAAAAGTGCAGTGCACAAGAACCACAACTCTTGCTGGCATAATTTTAGAGTTATTGCCCTTTGTTGTTTTAAAGACTAAGAATTTGTCCGGGGCATATCTTTGATAGTATAATAGCTATTAACTTGAAATTTCATAGGTCGATAGATCTCGTTGAGGAGAAGTGCAGTGCACAAGAACAACAACTTTATCTTGCATGATTTTGGAGTTATTGCCCTTTGTTGTTTTAAAGACTTAGATTTTTTTCCTGAGTATTTCTCTGAAAGCATAATAGATGTTATCGAACTCATTGAGAAGAAATGCAGTGCACAAGAAGACTAAATCTAACTGGCTTCAGCTTACTATCAAGCTTTTACGGCGGGGGATGGCCATGTCCCACATGGCTCTTGTTTTCAGTGTATGGTAATTCTTTGAAGTAATTTGGTAGAGGGTCCATAGATGACGATTTATACTAAATATCAAAGCTCTGGGACGTATGGTTTGGGAGAAGAAGAATTAAAATGATTCCTTCTTTTTTTCTATGTAAAATCATCGATCGCACAGAAAAGGGCTAATTTTCAAGATACGTTTTTTCTTAAGTATTTTGATAGAGGATCAATAGATGATGATTTATACCAAATATCAAAGCTCTGGGCCTAATGGTTCTTGAGGAGAAGTTTTTTTAAGTTTTTTAACTCCATTGCCATGGCAACCAAAGTTCTTCATGGATTCAATTTCTTGAAATATTTTGAAAGAGCATGACCTAAGGATCATTTCTGTGAAGTTTGGTTGAAATTCCTTGGTTTGTTTAGGAGGAGAATATTTTTTTGTAATTTTGAACGGACGGATAGACGGACGGACAGATGGACGGACGGACAGACGGACGGAAGGTAGCCGGACGATGAACGATCACAATAGCTCACCCAGAGCACTTCGTGCTCAAGTGAGCTAAAATGAATATCATTTTATTCTTATTTGTCCTATATATCGCGATCTAAGAGTTAAACATCTCAAATCTTATAATTACACATGACCTTATATTCGCAAGTTTTCAAAGCTATCTTAAAAGTACTTCAAATACAAAAGATTAATTAAATAGGGTAAATTTATCTTTCATGCTAATAATTTAAGGAAAACGTTATGATGTATTGGAAAAGTTGTGCTTCTTGCCATTTCGTAATTGTATGTATGAATTGTTATATACTTTTGCCTTACAAACTATGTTATTGTAAAAAGTAGTTTGTACTTAATACTATAATTGAATTGAATTGAATATACCTTTTCATCTAAAATTAAAGTTTTACAAGACTTTCAATGTACGTTTAAAATCAGAACGACGTTGGTGTTTTTCAGGGATTCGGAAAGGCGAAAATGTTTATTGCATCACAAGGTAAGAAACTGAAATGGATATAGACAAACACAACAATGATTATGACAATTCTTTTATATGTAACAGAGCGATAAAGTGAAATATCATTTGTTCAAACCCAAATATCGTTTTCCGACTTAGACATAGTTCTTTTTCAACTCATTCTAACACAATCCCGCTTTTGATGCCCCTTAGGTGAAGAGCTTTGAAAAATATTGTGGAGACTGAAGAAGTTGTATGTTATAAGCAATTTCTTCAATATCCACAATTTTCCTACCCAAAAAGGCAGATATTTACTAAATTTCACCAACTTAAAATTGACATCTGCAACTTCATTAAATTCAGTCTCTAATTCTGTCTAAAATATTCACCTATTTTCACCAACTTCATTCAATTCGGTCTAAAATGTTGTCATGTTGTAATGGGCTAGACGTTCTTACAAAATGGTTTTATAACCATATCACTACAGCAGCAATGTTATAATGGCCAAGAAATGTAATCTACTCTTATCATACTTGGCACACCAAAAAAGACAATACGTGACACGTTAAAACAAGAGACATAATCTTTTTCGAGAATTTTCAAAATATTTCCTTCTAATGAAAAATGATTGACACCATATATAAACGATTTTATAGTCTTTAAGTTGATTTTCAGGTCCAAACAAGGATACTTTGGTCGATTTCTTACGTATGGTTTGGCAACAGAAAATTGAAATAATGTTGACAGATCCTTTTGAAAAGAACACGGTAAGCTTTGTAAGTTTTCCATTTTAATTCGCGATGAAATGTTATCGAGTTTGGAGCTCTGAACTTTTCAAGGGAAACAGTCAAACAGATGATATTTATCGTGAACTTTAGTATGAAAATCTTTAATGCGTCTTCAATTGCCATCTAAGATTGGCTTTATCAGGTACGCAAAATTAAAAAAGGAGCCTAAAACCTAGTTTCCACTTTAATATCAAAGTACCAAGATAACTAAAGGAAGGTCAATCCTGCAAGAAAGCTTACCGATTGGCCACTACCGATATACGGAGTTTTCTCGAAAAAACGGCTTTAAAACTCCCCTCATTAGACTGTGTAATTCCTGTTTGATTTTCTAATGTATAAGAGATAAGACTAAATTAATGTTTATTAATATCAATGTTTTGAGCAAAATTAGATATCTTTCTTTTGTATTTTACACAAAGTAGTGTTGAATACTCTTGGATTTCTTATTTGATTCTTTTAGAATTTGATATTGTGGTGTTGATTTAACTTAACGTTTACACATTTAATCTCCTCCTGTGATGAAAACACGTTCGTTTGGACTTTTCGAAATAAAATTAACATAGGTGTCCTTTTGAATGAATAGCTGTTCTAGTCCCTTGGCCTGAAAAGTCTTATTTTATTAATACAAGCAAAAGAACAACGTCAACAGCACAACGGAAAACAAAACTCATTGTGATCAAAAGAATTATATTTTATACCTTTTTTTTCTAGTCTAAGAGATTATTCTCGATAAACATGGTCGTTATAAATTCGTTTTTCTCGTATCCTTTTTCATTATGAATACCAATTATAAATCTTTCCTAAACCTCTGTTTTAATCTAAGTGAATCAAACGCTTCGAATCAGTGTCTTTTTTCGCGTAATAATCAACATCTGGTATTTGATATATCCATCGCATATATATCATAATGATCGGCTATTTGATCTGATTTTCATCCGGCTACCCAGGTGTTCCCTTTATATCAAATAAGCAAGGAAACCATTTGACTAAACATTTCATTCATTTCGTTCTTTGGATTATAAAAATAGAGATTGAATATTCTAAAATAAAAGTGCCGAAATCATGGGGTCCGGGGTTCGATCCCCGGTCGCGGCGAATATCTTTTCAATGAAGAAATTGGTTATTATAAGCAATTTCTTCATTATCCACAGTGTTCTCTACCATAAATGTTCTCTGAAAGTTTCCATGGAGTATTGCCATATGTTCTTCTATTAAAATACGTTAAATAATGAATCCTCGAAAGCCCCCCCCCCCCAAAAAAAAGAAACATACAAAAAAAAAAAAAAAAAAAAAAAAAAAAAATCGTATGTTGTGGGATCCTAGATTTTTCACAAAATAAATAGGAACTTCATTTAAATTTTACAAACTGCGAGACCCACAGCTTTCAGGTCATATGGTCATCTACCAAAATAATTCAAGTCATTGCGCTTTTTCGTAAGATCCTGTCATGAAAAAAGAAAACTTAATTATTCTTCTCCTTTAAAACCATTAGACTAAGTGTAAGAAGAAAAGCCTATACCTGCACTACCCTTCACATTTCAGAAAAAGTGCCTAGGATACTGGGACGAAGATTCCGAGGTCGAATATGGTAACTTGCACGTAAAACTTGATACCACAATGTCGAACAACATGTATGCTATTCGAAAGCTGAAGATTAGACAGGTTAGTCGTAAGGCATACAAATAAAAACGTAGTATTTTTCAATTATCTTTTACTCCAACAGAAACGTCCACAAAAGTTAGATTTAATATTTTCGGCAAACACATAGGGATTTCCTTTTCGTTTACGTTCCTAATCGACGAGCAGTTACCAGTCACTATTTTAGTAATTTCGATCGCGTATGCCTGTCTCCACCAACGCTTGCATGTAAATCGTGTTACTAAAGCTTGCTTGCTGACTTATTGGTAGCTCACCTGAGCACGAAGTGCTCAGGTGAGCTAGTGTGATCACCTTTTGTCCGTCGTCCGTCGTGTGTCGTCCGTCAACTATTTCATCAATTGACATCTCCTCCCAAACCATTAAGCCAATTTGAACCAAATTTGGACAGAAAAGTTCCATAGGTGGTCCCCTTTTAAAATTAGCTAATTTAATTGAAGTCCGTTTGAATACTCTGGTTGCCATGGCAACGAAAGTTGACTTTTAAAATAATCTTTGAAAAATATTCTCCTCCTGACCCAGAAGGCGTAGAGCCTTGATATTTTGCATAAAGCATCAGTATATTGACCTCGGGTCCCTAGGGGCGGAGCCCAAGAGCGTTGGGGTTTATATAGAAATAAAGATCGATTTTAGAATGACATCTCCACCCAAGCCATTTAGCGAATTTGAACCAAATTTGGCAGTAATATTCCTCAGGTGATCCCCTTCTAAAATAGCATTGAAATCCGTTAAAAAATACTGGTTTCCATGAAAACAAATGTGACATTTTGAAATAATCCTTTAAAATCTTCTCCTTCGGACCCAGAAGGTGTAGAGCCTTTATATTTCGCATAAAGCACCAGTAAATTGACCTCTTTCAAAATGGCTAAATCATGATCCTCGGGTCCCAAGGGGCGTTGGTTATATAGAATAAAGAACGATTTTAAAAGATATCTTCTCCCCAAACGCTGAGCCAATTTTAACCAAATTTGGCAGAAGTGTTCCTTAGGTTTTCCCCTTTAAAAATAGCTCAAAGAATTTAAACGCTTTAAAACGCTGGTTGCCATGGCAACAAAAGTGAAATTTTAAATAATTTTTAGAAATGTTCTCCTCCTGACCGAGAAGGCATATAGCCTTGATATTTTGCCCAGTGGGGATTATATGCATGAAACATCTGTTCTCTGACTTCTTCCTTATTTCTGAAACTATAACGCATGAATCCAGAGGAAGGAAAAAGTTTTCTTCATCTTTCAATTTGCACTTAAGCCTCGAAATATGTTATTTTGATTTTCGGATCCCTAGGGACAGAACCTATATTTGTATGAAGTATGTATCATAACCCTAACCTAACGATGAAATTAGATTGTTGAAAGAAAAAGAGCCTTTATTTCAGGTGAGCGCTCAAGGGCAAACGGCCGTCTTGTCTTGAAAGTGTTTTGACTACCTTTATCAGTTAACAGGTTGAATTTAATGTTTTATTATACTACAAAGAAAATTGTCGCGATTTGATTGGTTAATAAAGACCTGACATAAACGTATACATAATGCGCTGCAGTGATACATCGCGTATTTTCCCTAAGGAGCCTTGCCGGTGATAGAACCCAATTTTTTAATGGCGGTCATTTTGACTCTCGCTTCGTCAGTTCTATTGACGAGTTTACACACAATAAAGCGAGTAATCGTTTACATATCAATTGCAATTTGTAATATAAAGTTCTTGTATTGATAAGACAGCGGTTTCATGTTAATTGTTTTTCGAAATGTGCGATTTTTATATGAATGTAGTTTGCATGTAACTGAAGGTCAAAGGTCACTAGTATAAGCTATGTACATGTTTTGTTTACAAACACAATTTGCATACGATCGCTGTCAAAATTCCGTGAAACTGATTTCAGCTACAGAATAGACATAATTTGATTAATATTTAATCCCGCTCGTCATCGCGAGTATTCAAAATGTATTACTGTGACTGCAAAATATGTTGCTGTTTTTTAAAAAGAGGATCATTACGGCTGTTCATCACAGGAGATCCAATCTTTTAGGACATTTACACACAATGACTTTTAAGAGGAAATGTTCCTTAAATTAGAGAATATTCTTGTTTTACTTCCTAGTGGGTGCCTGCATTAGGGAGAGTGTACTTTTAAGCAAAAATTTATTTGAAAACTGGAATGCACACGGATAAATGCACTATTTTTTCCATGTAGCTCTTAACCATTTTTTTTTAAAAATGCTGGGTTATATGAATAGATAAATGAAATCTTAAAATCAGGCGTTTAATCAATCACTTCTATGAATTGTCTTTCTAATTTTCAAATGAAAAAAAAATCTTTCATTCAGGTATATTTATTTTCTACACTTTTGTTTGTTTCTTTCAAAATCATGTGGGACCGCCAGACAATTTATCCCTATACGCACCAGCTATTTGTTATGTCTGGGGAGGGAATCGAACCCCCATACATGATCTTGAGTAGGAAGGGGGCGTGAATTCCATGGCCCTGACTTTTAAAATTAAAAATCAGCCAAACAGTTAAAAAAGCAACATTAATAACCTCCAATTAGAATAAGAATTGATTGATTACTGTAATTTTGAGATCCTGCAGGGTTTGCTTCTTAAAGCATTGCCATAAGTATTCATGGAAAATCAACAAAGTCAAAGTAGATCTACCACTTGAAAATTGAAAAAAAAAAAAAATAAATAAATCTGTGATCGCGGAATGATTACTTCGTTTTGACTTTTTACCACCTTTTTAACCCCTTGTAAAGTTCTTGACAAAACGTTTTGGAAAATGAAGAAGTGGCTTGTTCACTCATTATTTTATGAATTAAAATGTTTGAATTATTGATCTTTCGTAGAATACATAGTGTTGTTATAGAAATGTGTAAAGCGTTATTTGTGGTGTACAGCAAAAGTTTCTGCAATTAAATGTTAATCATATGAAGCAGCAAACCATACAAGGGTATATTCCTTTTCCCTGATATAATTCACATATTCTTTGACTTTGTCAATGTAAAACACAGTTGTTCAATAGTAGAAAAAATTCAAATGTAATGATTGGTTCTTGATAAATTCTAAATAATTTTAAAGTAAGATGTTTATAAATATACTTTTAAATACACAAATGAAATGGTTACCTATCATTTTATAGTTTTAAATCCATTTAAAAGTCCAAGTTTTGAAATCACTTTCCCGAAACGTTAAACATATTTCGTGGAAGTCACGGCGTGACGTCACAACCTTTTATTTGGGGCGCCTTAGGGGAAAAAGGGGAGATAGATAACAATCGTTAACTTTGGTAGCTATGAAAGTCCTACATGGCCCAAGTGTAAAAATTTAGTTTCAAACTTTGTAGTATAATAAATTCGTTATACGGTTTCGTGCCTGGATATATGACGATTTATTCCCGGCTGGAGAAAACGATGTCAACCCTCGCCTGCGGCTCGGGTGACATCGTTTTCTCCAGCCGGGAATAAATCGTCATATATCCTGGCAAGAAACCGTATAACTAATAATGCTTACTGAAGCGCAAAACAGATATCATTTTTAAGCCCTTTTTACTTTCGCTGACGAGCCGTTACGACAAGTTGAATGGCGGCTTCTTGGCCTTGCTTTGAAATCAAATACTCGGGTTGAGAGACGACTTTGATACAATGTATCGCCCTACAGATGATTGAAATGCTCACCTTGGGCTTTCTTTGCAACCACAATAGGCATTTGAAGAATGCCTATCAAACTAAGCTCAAACAGGTTACTCCAGTTTGCCACATCAGACCTCTCTATAAAGAAGAAAAACGTTTACAGGCGATCATGCAGTTAAGCTCCGAACCCTTATGATATCTAAAATTAAACGCAAAATTAGCAATTTCGTCCCTCTTATTTTCGTTTTTAGGCGTTACGCTCGTGTTTAAACCTTTAATTACATTCCATAGATTTGTTAAAGGGCCATTCTACCGATATGACTAGAGAGTTCTAATTATGTTACAAAGGGTTAAAAATTGTGGTCATTTCTTTAAACATTGAGTAAAGTTTTAAATAAATTATCGTTGCTAAATCTATCGAGGCACTTCAAGCAAACTAAAATATCGTGATGGAAATAGAGTTAAATGTGGTTCATTTTTTTTTATATACAAAATAAGGTTCAGTAAATATAATTAAGAGAGACATTTTCAAAGACACCTTTGTTAAGATTTTATTCTTTTTGATAGAGCACATTTTTACAGATACCATATAAAACTTGATAATCGATAAATTAAACATAGTCATTGTTTTGATTGTAAATGTTTTTGTCTTATTTTAGCTATATCTTTTTCGTTATTTCAAAGAAAGTAGAACAAAACACCTGAAAACATTGCACAATGAAAGGAATGGAAAATAAACGTCTCTCATAATATCAAATAAAGTCATCATGAGACATTGATAACATCATCCACTATTAGTTTTGGGTAATAAGAAATAACTATCATATACTGATGAAACCAATTATATATATATTTATCGAATAAGACTTTTTTTGTTTTATGACAAAAACGCAATTCATTTTCCTACTGATTTTTAGGGTAAAAAATGAATACCACTCAGGGTTCTTAGTACATGCGATCTAAATACATGATAATATGATTGTGATTATTATATCGAATGTGATTTTCTATACAATACGCTGTTTAAACAATATGCAAATGCGCCTGCTGTAAGATTTTGGAATTAAAGAATTGCCTAATTTTCGCCAGATTCTTTGTGGAAATGATGTTTTCACTTTTCAATGTAAAACTAATTTTATGAGCGATTTTCAGATCAAGTGAATTAGACGAATTTGGAGCTAAGTTTTGTTTTTGTTTACATTAATTTTGACGTAGAACACAGAGCGATGGAGAAACTTGACACAGTTTCAATTCAATGCGTGGCCAGAAAAGGGAATCCCAAGAAACACTTGGTCACTGGTCAAATTCTGGAGGAACGTCATGGCGGATTTGCATGATAATACAAAACCGATCGTCGTTCATTGCAGGTTTGTTGGTCCAATTTGAATAGAGGTTACTCACATCCCACAAGAACTAAAATAACTAAAATTATCTGATTAGAGCTTTCACTGAACACTAGTTGTCTCGCGTAAAACTAAATACGAACTGGTAATAAGCTAAAAGGACAGACCTATGTGTCGGTGTATTATACTGGACAAGTTAAAAAAAGTCGTAATCTTAAATGAACTAGGGGAGCATGACCGATATTTCCTTGTATACTCTTGTTCTATAAAGAATAGTTGTACAGTACGAGGTTGTATGAATCATACATGATATCAACGAGACAGAATTAATGCACGGAGTATACATTGCTCAAATTGTTAAAGCATTACTTCTTGGTCAAACAGTACGAGGGGGATGTTGAATTAGTTTCACTATGTCTCTGTCTGTCCGTTCGTACGCAGACTTTCACGTTCCCTTTCTCAACTCAAGAACCAATAGACCTACAATCTTGAAATTTTATGCAGTTTTGCCAATAACCCAAGAAAGTACCCTATCGTATTGGGTCACATAGGTGAAAGGTCAAGGTAGGTCAAGGTCACAATTGAACTTTGATGTGAAAAACATTTCCGTGCTCTTACTCATAATCATTGTGACCTACGACCATGAAACTTTTAACGCATGTTGCCCATGGCCCAAGGTGGTGCTCTATCGTTTTTGGGTCACGTTGGTCATATACACATGTTGCTCATGGCCAAAGGAGATGCCCTACTGGCGTTGGATTATTTCGCTTTGCAATTTCTAGTTACTAAAGTCTAGTTTAAATAAGACGCAGAATATGATGTTGTTTTTGTATTCTTGAATACATGCTTCTTCTAAAAATTAATTTTTATTCCCAAGTACACTGAACTATCAAAACAGTATACTTAAGAATTAGAATAGGGACATATAACTCCTTTGAATATTTCCTAGATACCTATTCCCTCTGTCTCAATTAAGGTAGTGTCATGCATAAGTGGACTTAATGTACTGATCTCATCTAATTAACGGTCAGATTTATATGAATTTTCATACTTAGATATTTGTCAAAAGCCCGCGACAATGCATTATGTGAAATTCATTTATATTGAATTATATTAGGGAAATGTGCCTTGATAAATAATAACCATACATCTTTTTTGTCAGTCAACCTGAAAAATTTCTCTACAACTCTGGACTGAATTTTTTTAATAAAATCCACATAAGAATTCCTGTAAACAATTTGCATCTAGATGCAACCTAGATTAGGTGTTGCATCATGGAAAAGGGGGACTTCGTGTAAAAATAGTGTTTTGGTAATAACTTCTAATTATTTCGTTAGAATGTAAGGAAATTCAGACTTATCTAAATCCTCAAGCCACAGACTATTAAAATACTGGTTTTTAAGTTGGAATGCGGAGCAATTCAAACTTAGATTTGACACAACCGCAAAATGAACACAAGACAATTTCATTTCGGGTTTTTTTTGATAACACATATCACGTGATCTCTTAGATATGAATATACCTCGGGTTACGTCTCATCTCAACTTGCAACGGACAATCAGTTAGTTGTAGCCGAAGACAATAATATGGCACATGTAAAGGATGATATAAAAAAATCGTTTAGAGACTTCTAAACATGCTTTAGTTTGCTTTAAATTATTGAAAATAAGGTAATAATCGGCAAGTAGTTTGTTTTGTGATTTGCCGTCACGTGTTTGGTAATCACGTGGTCTCAAGTAACATGTGGTAGTCATGTGACCATAGATAGGCAATGTTTACAAATATGGCTCAGGTCGCAAATGCATTTTTACAATAATCACGCCGCCCACTGCTTTTAAACATTCTAGAGCGATTAAGGGGGGTCGTAGGCATCTAGCAAACGCAATTATTGTGAGATTTACAGCTTTTACTCAATAAAATCAAATAGAAGCAAAACGAAAGTATAATATTTCGAATATTAGAATGTAAACATTTCAACTTCCGGTTTCTCCTTATTTACTAAATAATTACGCTCTATTATGTCGTTATTTACAAGTTTAAATCAATAATAATACATCAAACTTTTAACAAGTGTCATCTAGCTTTCAGCTTGGTCCTTTTTACCTAATATTTTTTACGGTTCTAAAGCCGAATAACAAATAAGAAAATTACAATAACGTTAACGTCTTTTTCTTTTGAATTTCACTCACAGCGCTTTAAATATTCTTTTTTCCTAAGTCTAAACCGGTATTTCAAATCGATCACCCTGAAACAGGTTTTCGCGCATTTCCCCAATTTCCACGTATACTCATAAACTTGAAGATAAAATCTACGTGAGTTTAGTATGATCGTTACAGAATTGGTCGAGTTGAGGGTCAAATAATCACCAAGGTCACTAATTTCTCGTTGTAGAAGCTGTTATTCTCTGTTTTCAAGATTCTAAAAGGAGTTCACGTATTACAGTTGATCAAAAGGAGAATGATATGCTTGAAAAGTCTAATTTTGCTGTGCGTGACACGCGCTTATAACCCATTCCAACATGATAAAATTTTAGACCAGTCCAAATTCAAAGTTGTAGCAGACGACAATTGTAAGTTGATGAAATCTTTAAAATTCTGGTCTTTTTGGCCAGAAAAATTTATGGATAATGAAGAAATTACGTGTAACAAGAAATTTCTTCATTTTCAACAATGTTTCCCAAAGCTTTCATAATGAGGGTCTATTAAATGCGTCACTTTCTGGGAATGGGTTAAGACAATGCTAGTTGTTGATTTCTGTATGTAGATTTATTGTTTTGTTCGTTATTCACGCACACATGTACACGAATGGGAATGCTGGTTTGAGTTTAAAGGAGGGAAGGCTTACTCGGAAAGAAATAAATGAATTTGAACCGAATTCCTCAGTTATGACCCTTTCAGCGCATTCCAACTTTTCATTTTTTTCAGTCCTTTTATTAAAAAATAGCTTTACTGGAAAAACAAGCTTAATTTATTGTAGTCTTGCTTCATGATAAATTGTGTTTTCATCTGAGTTCTTGTAAATTGTTTGTTAGATTTTATTCATCAATAGGTACTGACAACATACTCTTTATATTATTGGGAAAGGGGACCTAACCGCTTATTTTTACTTTTGCCAAGCTCATTACAATTTATAGCAAGCACTTGTTTGTTAAGAATGATAAGTCTCTCAGAGGCCTTGGGTTTCATTATGATGGAAGGGCATCATTGCACTTCGGTTATCATTTTATATTCCTTGGTTTGAATTTCATTGCAGTAAAAGTCAGAAGCCGCTTATGACGTATAGGACAAAAAAAGTGTTAACGACCGGAAAGAAAACTCCTTATAAAATCATAAAATAAAACGAAACATTTGATATTGTACTGTAAATAAAAAGTATCAGTCTGTATTTATTTTACCTTTATGATTACTTAAGCGACAATCTTCTCAGTTTTTCCTCAGACCACACATAGTAAATGGATATGCCGACGCTCTTGTGTTTGAGCCAGTCACTTACATTCTGGTTATGAACCTGATAATCGACATTTGCATTAATTATAACAGTTCTGGTGTAGGACGCACGGGGACGTTCATTGCTCTAGACAACGCGTACAACCAGGCTAAAACTGACGGCACTGTGAGAATGTTGAACACCGTGAAGACTCTAAGAGAACAGAGAGTCAATATGGTAGAAACAGAGGTAGGGGATTTTCTATTCCGTTAAAAGAGAATTTACTTTAATCTTTTTTTTTTAAAAAGAGATGTACACGTTTCAAGCTTGGTATCCGCTTTGAAATCCTTTTTTTGTGTTTTTGTTCATCATCCCTGACGACAAATTCCTAAAAGGATATTCCACAACATTACTTACTAATAGTATTTCATGAACCATAAACATCGGTACGGGAGTTTACAATGTAAATCTTTCTGTTGAAAGGCATTTAAAGGCTAATGTTGATTGTAATTTATGTATACTGTACGTTTTTTTAACTTAAAAAAGGTAAACATTTTGCAGCTTTATTTACAGAATAGCTATAATAATAAATAATAGCACTCTCGATAACCCAAGTCTTTCTACCTCTCCTGGTGCAGCAACATCAAAAGTAAACTATCTTATCTCAGAGTATGTTAAAAAATTATATGAATGGAATTCGGACTATTTCTTTTAATTTACGTTCCTAACACCCCAAACTTTGGGTAAATAGCAACACTGTGTTAAAGGGCAGTTTTTATACAATTCATTTATTGTGTTTGGCTTAGTGTCACTGTCAACAGTATTTTAGTTTTATCACAGATGCCAGTTTAATCACAATATTAGATTAGAGCCATCAGGTTCATCCTATTTATGTGCGAAACAAATCATTTTGAAATTTCAAAGTTAAAACTTTACCTACTTTTCGGGTACTTTCGAAGTTTTCAGATCACCTGTTAGAAGGTAATGGTGACCTATTGCGATCGTGCGTCTTGTGTTAACTGTACACATTTCGTATTCTTTATAATAACCATTGGCCGGAATTTAACAACCCTTGACTGAAATTATCCTACCTTTGGGCTCAGTAAGGAGAAAAAAAGGGTAAAATTGGGTAAATCTTAAAAAAATTGTTCTTGTTACTAACCAGCACATAGTTTTGTTCCACAGTCTTTAGGTTACAAAGTTTGTACAAGACAAAAAATGTTTCAAGCAAACGAAACCGTCACCTTTATTTTTGTTAGATTAAGCTAGCAGCGCCTGATCTACGCATTTTGGTTTATCACAAATGTAAATTTGTTTGATAGAACTCTTCCGTGTAAGGGAAAACTTCTTTCAATTTGGTTGTGATTTATTTCAGCAAATTCTAGGAGAGCCATATGAATTTTTGCCAAAGCTAAATGTCTGTTTCCTACAGAAAGATGACTTTTCAGTTCTCCTGAACTTCGCTGACGGTGACATTTTGTCTGTTGTCTATAAATCTTATGAATTCACGTACTTTATTATTTCATTGTTAGCTCACCTTAGCACGAAGTGCTCATGGTAAAGTATTTTGTTACTCTCCGCCCGGCATCTGGTGTGCATCGTCCGCCGTGTGTCGACAATCTTAAGATATGTGCTCCGAAATCCCTGGGCAAATTTTAACCAAATTTTGCAGAAATGTCCCTTTGGCGGCGCCCTTTCAAAATTACTAAATGAATTGAATTTCGTTGAAAACTCCGGTTGCGAGGGCAACAAAATTGAAGTTTTATTTTTTATTTATGTTGTTCTCCTGACCCCGATAATTCGTAGAGCCCTGATACTTTGCTTGAAGCATCAGTACATCCACCTCCTTCTTGATTGCGAAAATCAATACCTCGGGTCCTTAGGGGCTTTTAAAGAAATAAAGAGGGATTTTGAGACGACATTTCCTTCCAAACCATTAGGTCAATTTACACCAGAGAATTGACATCAATTGAATGCTCTGGTTGCCATGACAACAAGGGGTAAAATTGTAGAATCTTGATATTTTGCATGAAGCATTAGTACATTTAATTCTTTCAAAATTGCTAAAATTGCATTGAACTGTTGTTATACCAATGTATAATCATGCGATCTAGCACTCATGGTGAAGTTTATTACATGGTTTGAATTGGGTTTGAATGCAATCGTCTATCATGGTATTAGATAAACAATATGTTTTTCCATGGTCCTCTGCACACGGACATAACAAATGACTGCTATTCACCATCTTTTAGCTTACCTTAGAACTTGGTTGAAATGAACTTGCAGGGTAGTAGATTTCCGTCGTACGTCGTAAGTCGCTGTCATCAGAAGTTACTTTGGTGAGATATGTAAGTAATCCTTTGCAGGACAGAATTGGAAAAGAAAGAATTTGCACTAGAAATCCTTTCATGAATGATAATTTTTAACATTTACATTGATTACTTGTAAGAGCGAATGTTTGTCTTTTGACCCGATTCATTTATATGGCTAAGACGGTAACAAGCCTGTTGAAAACACTCGAAGTCATCGGAAATGAAGGATATCAACCGCGGCTATTTTGATATTAAACAGATGGAATTCAGGACTGGAAATGTTAAGTATTTTTTTTCATATAAATGATTGAAGTATTCGGTTTACTTCCTTAAGTGCTAGAACTGAAAAATAAGGGGGACCACTACTAATTAGCGAATTTGCTATCACTTGATTGTAATGGTAGTTTCAACCAACCCTTCGATTTGAAATGATTGAGTTTCAATCGATTATGCTGAAAACCAGGCCAGAATTGAGAAGGCCAAAAATTTAATGAATCTTAATTTTTTTCTTTACTTTAGTGTCCGAGACTCCTTTTTTTATTAGCATTTTTTCCTTTTATCTTTTAAATTCATAAGAATTGTTTTTTTTTCTGAGCGCTCAACCCGTAAGTTTAATAGTGTGTAATTCTTTTCAAATTTCATTTTTTGATTCCTAATTTTCTTACCGGAATATCGCGCTTTGCCTTAATATTTATTATTAATCTTGCAATCTTGTAGCCTTGAAAAGGAGGACGTTTCAACATTTTTTTTTAAATATTGAACCCTTAAACATAAAATGAAAATAATAAAAAAAAGTGTTGTGTAAGACCCCGTTTATTATATAGTTTTTCTTTTGTTTTCTGTATGTTATACATTTTATATTATAGGTGTTCATACTTGGAATTACAACTGTCTGAGAGCGATATTCTTACGTGTAGAGTAAGTAGTTTCATCTGTCTAACGGTAATTTTCTATTGTGTAAAATGCATGACAATGTCTTGGTATCATTGAACTTATTTGAGTCAAACATATTAGGAAATCCCTAGACGTTTCAGAAATATTAATTTGATAAATGGATAGATTACAAATTGGAAGAGTTTCATTGAAAAAAATCATTTTAAAACGAAGGCGTAAATTGAAAATAAAGGTTCCCTAAGATATTCTCTCCTATATCTCAATATATTTTACCTATTCTTTTGAGAAGAGGACAGTGATCAATTTACCAAGCGTCACGTTTCTATGTTTGGTTTCGACGATATGGCCTTGACCAAATACGTTCTCAAAGAGATACAAAAACTCTGGTCAAGTCTGCTTGTAGTATTGCACCTAGTAATCAACACCAACAATAAAAAACATGCAATGTAGTTGGTCAATTTCTAAGATAACAACCGAACTAAAAGTAAACTAGGGTCTCTAGATAAAACTCTGTATTAAGTTTCACGTAAGCTATGATTTAATGTTGTTGGTTTCAATGTGACAAAATGATAGTCACAGATGATAGTAAATAATAAATCAATGTTTTCAACCTTTGCAAAATCTTATATACTGAACATTCTTTCCTCCTCTTCAATCATAAATTTGTCATATACAACTTTATTTAATTTGGACAAAGGCTTTGGCCATTAATTTAATATAGTAAATTTTAAAAGAAATAACCGATGGTTTTTCAATATGAAAATATGAAGAACTTGCTTGACACTTGTGATTTTATGCAATATTCTTCTAAGGATAATTCCCCAAGTAAGTGAAAATTGCTGATTCTTTTGTAATGAGTTAACTTTTGTTATGTACCCTTAGGTCCAACAAGCTACTTTTCATTTCACAACGGATTGCACAGCTGCGATGTGTTTTAAAAAAAATAAAACAAAAAAAATCATTTACAAAATAAGATATGATTTTTTTAAAGATAAAATGTACTTGTTTGATAAAGGTATTCGCTTTCTATAATGTACTCATAACTAGCTACAATTGTGTAGTAGAAGGTGAAAAAGTATCGCACATCTAGCCGGTTATCCTGTCAGAATTAAGAAAAGTTTAATGCATAAGTGTTATCAAGAGTTTTCAATGGAGGTTGTGATGTTATGACCATGACTCAACATGTCTTAAAATGATTGTTAATGTTTATATGATCGCAAGGAACATCAAACAGAAGATCCCTATCAACGTGGTGACTTTCAATCCAATATTACAGGAAAGGGGCCTAAATGACAATTTTCTTACTGCCATGATACAGATCACAAGTTGGCTGAATCTTCCCGAATTCTACTGAAAATGTGTTTTTGGCCGTCAAGAAATTAATATTGTTTTAGTAATATTATGTCCGATATCACGAAAATAAAGGCATAAATGTCAATATTCTTGATACTGTTCCACAGGTAACACTTTGGCCAAATCTATCTCAACCTTGCTGAACCTGTATGCATTGTCATAAGAATTGTACCTTAAAAAAATGCTGGTGAAAACTTCGATGAAATAATTCGAATTGGAGCCTTAATGGCATATGATAGCTCATCTGAGCACACTATACGCATGGTGAGCTTTTGTGATAATCGAATGTCTGTCGTGCGCCGTCAACAACAATTCAGTGTTACCACACTAGAGGTCACACTTTTGGCCCAATCTTTTCCAAATTTGCTGAAAATGTTTTTCTATTCATAAAAAAGACTCTCTTGATTCTATTGACATTCCAGCCTATATCAATGGAAAAGGGCTTTTATTGACAATTTCCTTGTTACCACTCTAAAGTAATGATTTTTTGTTTCAATCATTCTCAAAAATTCCGGAAAGATTTTGTATGGTCAAGAGGAAGAACCCTATGGAATATGGTGACATTCTGATCTATATCAAGGAAAATAGGCTTTATTGACATAACCTTATTACTGCTTTAGAGGCCATACTTTAACTTACACTTGTTGAAAAATATTTGTATAATCCTAAGGAAGATCCCTATGAATATAGGCTCACCTTGACTTATTAATAGGGCAAATGGGTCTGCTGACAATTGCCTTGTTACCGGTTTAGAAGTCATAATTTCGGCTCTATCTTGGCAAACTTACTACAAATACTAGTATTGTCATGTAAGAAGATCCCCGTTGAATATGGTGACATGAAGTAAAAAGGGGGCCTTAGTGGCAATATCAGTTTTCTGCTAAACCAATCACAACTTTTTGCCATATATCTATTGGGTTTTGTAAAAGAATATTGTTCTCAAAGGAGTCGAAATATAAATACCATCAGTAAGATAGTCCCCATCGAAAATAGTTACATTATGTCACATTCGCAGGAAAAAAGGTATTTCTCAAAAGGTCAGTTAAACATTCAAAAAGACACTTTATTACGCGCACATTTCTACATATGAAACTTGTCTATGGCATTGCACATTAAAAATGTGACACATAAAAGCTACAACTTCCAAAAGTTGAATAAACCTTCATGCAGAAATTAGGAGGACCTCTTTTAAATACGATGACATTCCATCCTGCTTCTTGAAGAAAGGGGCTTCGGTACCAATAAATAGGTCACAGGTTACTGCTTAACTTATGTAGGGTCAATTGCTTAACGATTGTTGTAGATTTTGTATTATTTTGAGGAATAACTCAAAATGAGCTTTTGTGATCATGCTTTGTCCATCGTCTGTCGTGAATCGTGTGTTAACATTTGTCTTGATTGCGTTCTAGAGACTAACGTTTGACTCATATGTCTTCACCTTTTATCAGAATGTTGGTCTCCTTGATATCTCGGCGAAGTTCGAATTCGTTTCAACTAGTGTCAGAACTAGGTCAGTAGGGCAAACCTTAGTAATACCCTGTTTGCAATCTAGAGACTACATATTGGATCAAGTGACATAATGTTTGGTCAGAATGTTTCTGTATATATTTTATAGGTCACGCTCGCTTTTCGGCCATTTAAGGTTAAAATATAAGTCACTTATTCAAATCCTAGGAATACCCTCAATTGCCCACTACAGCCTACATTTTGGGCCCAAAGGACCTGATATTTGGCAAGAATAATTGTCTCCTTAGCATCTCGGCAGAGGTCGAATTTCGTTACCGTTGCTCATAAACTAGGTTATTAGGTCAAATCTTAGAAATACCTTGTTTGCACCCTAGACGGTCAGAATTTTTGTCTCCATAATATTTCCGCCGATTTCGAATTTGGCCAATTCAGATTAACTTTATATCATAGATGTACCTTGTTCAGTCTGAATAATTGTCTCCAAAATAGCTCGGCCAAGTTCGAATTTTGGTATCAGAAGTACTTTGTTTACACTTTAGTGGCCACATCCTTACACGAATGACTTGATATTTGATCTGAATGATTGTCTCAATATAATTTCTGCAAAGTTCGAGTTTGGGCCAATTCGGGTAAACAAATAGGTTAATAGGTTTTGCAATTTACATATTTTTTTCCTGCACTAATACCTTGAAACTTTGTAAGAATGTTTGTTCTTGATGTTAAAGACAATATTTTATAATCGGTTACTTCTCTGCAAAATGAATCATTTAGACTTTTGTACTTCTGTTGTCAGGGACTTAGGTGAGCGTTTCATGGCCAATTGCATTCAATTAAATATTAATTGATAGGGACTTTGTGGCAATATCAGTGTTCTAGCTCGTCTGGTAACATTTCCTCTTACCTTTATTTTACCTGTATGGTTACTGTTCCTTTAATCTTAATACAGAAATTTTAGTTTAAATATTGAAATTAAGATGTCAAATTAGTTTTAAGATTTAAGGCGATATTTGACCCAATGTTTCATTTTTTCTAGAATGATCAGGTGAAGTGCCTGGGTCAAATGACCCTACAGCCATCACCCGAATTATATAAAAATATTTTTTTATTGTATCGTAAAATTTTAAAATACATTTCAGCATTAGTATGAAGAAACCAGATACTTCAATCTACCTGTTCGATTGTGGCCTGAAAAGATCTGCACATTTTCATCATGCAAGTGTCGGACAAGCTTACATAAGAATACCAGGACATGCTAACCACATAATTGGTGGACTAACAAAAGCCAAAAGTTCAAGGCTAATCAACCCTATAGTTTTGGATGAATTTGGTAGCCGTGCTTTGGACGTAATGCCTTGGAAGCTCAGGAGAAATTTATACAATGATCTGAAAGTTACATAGCAGATTTCACACACATTTTTGGGTCAGGCTGACTTCAAAAGTAGTTAAAAACAAACATAAGGTTTGGCCGATTTCGATAAATTAAACCCGTGGGCTCTTTGGTCGAAATACATTAGAGGTTCAACACAAGTTTAAAAACTTGATTTTGATGGTTCAAAAAAGATTTCTCCATGAGAGTCATGACTGATGTCACTTAAAATTACGGACTATCATACATCAAATTGTTCAGTAAATTAAGTCTGTAGATTTTGAATAACCGATTCCCACGATATTTTGATAACAGACAGTGAAAGTTCGGAACAAATGTTTACGTTTACTTCAATTTTATCGAATGGAGCCCACGTAAATCAAGAATAAGCTGAACTCTAGATTCGTGGAAAAGAGATATAAGAACTGACTTAAATTGACATCTGCAATAGATGTTATGACCTAAACACTCTGAAGTTTATGACAAGCAGTTAAGTGAATCACGACACAATTCTAGTTTTTACATTCTTATGTTTTAAAATACGAAAAAATTGACTAATTCATAAATTAAGAACTAGATAATGAAAAAGAAATTGGCAGCTTACGAAATAAGAAAAAGGTTGGATTGTGCTCAAGCTCTTTGATACAAAAACAGACTTTATATAGAGGTCCACTCCTAGATAAGGAGAGACATTTTTAAACAACGCATGGTTTCTACTTTGCATAAAAATGTTTTCTGTTTCACCAGAACAGTACAAGAGCCATTAAGTGTTAAGACACTCAGCATGCTCATATCTGATATCTAACAAACAAGCAATTCAAGTTTCCAAAATGTTATTAAATCATGATTTTTAAAAATCTTGGTGTATTTGTACAGAATCCTTCAAGATTAAACTATTCATGGAAAAAGTAGAAATGTAGTTATAATTAAAAAAATTCTCTACATATAATGTCTGTGTTGAAAAACCTCTGATTGTGAATGTATGAGCCAAGATATCCAATTGTATTTTTTCCTATTTTTATCAAATTACAATTTACTCTAAGCTATTTCACAGTAGTCGGAATTTATGTCTTTTATATTTGAATTCTGGTTCGTCGATGCAATTGAAAAGATTGAACTTTATAAATTATTTTGTATAAATTTATAAAAGTTAAAACAGTTGCACGAACTCCTTGTAGTAAAATAAATTTGGAATAAATGGGGTGGCAGTACTGGTTTGAGAAATACCAGACTGAAATACTGTTTAAAGTGGCGTTAAATCGCATATAAACAAAACAAGTTCGAATATTGGACCTTGGTCAGGAGGTAAATCTTAGAAATCTTAGAAACCCTTTTTGGCAGTTAATAGAACTCATATCTCTCTTCATATATTCTGCAAATAAACAGATAAAAAGATAATAATTAGATCGAATAAAGTTTATTAAAAAGTGAGAAAGTAATTCGAAGTTAAATTGCTGAATAAAACAGTCTAGATATTGAATAAGAGGAGGTTTGGCTGGGCCTTAATATTTTTTCAATAAAATCTTGAACAAGCGTAATATGGTTAAAGCAATGGAATGAGTCCACGTAATCGTTAACGCCTTCAAAAAGTGATAATGATGAAGTTCTGTCGAAAAAAAAAACCTACTTTTTGAAACCACGTCTTTTGAATCTAAAGGTCAGAGGTATAAAACTCATGCAAGAATTTATTTGTACCAACCATCTTCCTTCCACGAAGGTCATAATAATTAATTGATAATTTAGTATTTTTTTATTTTCTTTTTAAGGTTGATCAAAAGATAAATATTGTACAAAGTGTAAAACGTTTATCTGTATAATACATGTTAACATATGATTTTGGGACAATTTTCAATTCACAGGAACAATATGTTTTTCTGTATGAAGCCCTAGCAGACGCACTTTTGATAGGTACTAAGTCGATTTCCACTCATGACTTTCTGGATATCTACGATGACTTGATGCAAAATGATGCAACCGAAACGGAACAGCGACTACAACAACAATTCAGGGTAGCTTGTTCTTGCACAATTACTTTTACGCCATAAGTAGAACTTTTTCTTTCTTTCTTTAGCCCTGCTGTATAACCCATTCCCACTCAGTGACGCTTTTAGACGCCCCCAAGAAAAAGGGCTTTTGAAAACATTGTGGAAAATGAAGCAATTGCTTGTCACAAGCAATTTCTCATTTTCCAAATTGTTTTCTTCCCAGAAAGTTGAAAAAATGAAAAAAAGAGTAATTTTAAATTGTTGTTTGCAACTTCTTTCAATTTGGACCAGTCTAAAATATGGCCGTCTGGTAATGGGTTAGAGCAAACACATCATTTTGTCAATTCTAAAGAGCTTATTGGCTATTAAGCGACACAAGACTATTTAACGAGCGCAAAGTTTCGGTTTAAATGTTTTAATCGAAGAACTTGCTTTAAATGAACTTATTAATGTTAAATGGTTGAATATATATAAGAAATATAAAATAAATATATATAGAGAGAGATATAAAATAAGTATATAGCTCTGTACTTTCCTGTTAGTAACTGCAACAGTGAAGTTAAATTTCATATTGACAAAGGCGGCAGAAATCCTCTCCGACATTTGTCTCCCCTCAATAGGTTTGATAATCGTACACCTGGCTGGGATGAGCAGATAAAGGCTTGGAAAGGATGCAGTGGTAGTGGAAAAATACCAGGAATCTATGGTTAGGTGCTCCAGCCGCCGCGATATGACTAAAACACCGTTCAAAGTAGCGTCAAAACTCATATAAACGAGCAAATCATATAGAAAATTAATTACACTTTTGATGTGATTAACCCAAACTTATATGTAAGTCATTGGTATCTAAGAAAAAAAAATAATTATTTGGGCCAAAGCTAATTGTATCTGGTAACATCAACCTGGTGGCTGAATAGTGTCAAGTGGTTTTTTATCACATCCGAACAAAGAGAAAAAAAATCATAGAATCATTAAAAAGAGATGTGAATTTCATGGACTAAATTGGCTTTAATGGATGGAGGCCGTGCAGTGTATACAAACAAACACACACAACAAATGATACAACAACAACAATAATAAAAACAAATAAGAAAGCAGCAGCACAACGACCAAAAAATCACGAAATATTTTAAGTATAGCAAAGTAATCTCAATTCCATTCACTTAGGAGAACATATTCTTGTTCTAGAATAGTAAGTAGTCTGATATTGATATTGCAACTTTTTATTTGTTTTATTTTCGTTCGATCTTTTGTTTTCATTTACAATATCAGCCATCATAATTTAACATCGTTGTTTTGTTTTCATAAAGCTGATAGTTGAAAGTGTTGATGGTGGTAGAATGGCGGAAAATGAGTATGAAACTTTGAACAAAGCAGAATACCAGAATATGATGTTATCCCACCATAAAGTAAAGGTTGTCGATACAAGTATGAATATAAATTTACATTCACTTGCCTGGATAAATCTTTTGCGAATCAAATACGAATACGAATTGGAGGGTCTTAATATTTATATTTAGTATTTTAATTTCTAATATATGACAATATAATGCCATATAGTCTCATACTTTTTTCTGTTTTATAAAGTAATCCTGCTGCTTCTTAAAGCAGATCCTTTTTACTAATTGAGTCAAGTTTAACTCTTAATTTGTAAGCTCACATAAGGATGTAGCGATCAAACTAAGCTATTGAGAATGCCAAATATGTGTGCCGTGCAATGTCGTCCACAAGGTATACTCGGGGTTTGGGTATTTTGGTTGTCAAATACAGTAAAGAATAATGTTGAAATAATCTTAATCGGATATCAAAATAAACCAGTGTCTGTCACCTTAAACATTTTCGGATACACTTAATTTTGAAATGATTCATCATTCGCGCTTATACAATTCCATCAATGTTGTCTTCTCAGAGAGCCGTCTAAAAAGGCATCTTGTGTTTTTTTAATATTCAATGAGATCGCCACATATTTCAATTTCTTTCATCTTACACTTTATGGTCTGACAGCGACTTCGGAGAAGACAGAATTTGTATTATTCATTCTTAGTAAGTTGCAATATTGAACACAAAAAGTTAATTTTTTTTTAAATTTGAACTTAACCGTTTTTAATATTTATCAAGTTAGTTCCTGTCACACATCCATCGATGTCAAAACTTTGTTTAGCATACTTCCTCGAGTGGGAGCACATTTATATCGCCAATCAAAAATTTGCTCTAGTTAAGCTGCGGTTCACACTGACAAAGTTATTGGTATTGTTGTGTGCTTTTCATTATAACCCTTATACTCTTTCTATTAAAATTTCTTTTATAAATTCTCAAGCTCCGGAGTTTTCCAATCGAGATATTAAAGGATATTGATTTTTACTCGATCTGTTATCTTTCCTGTTCTTAATATTTTATGTATTGGATTCATGAAAGTACCACATGAATTCCTTGACTTACTGTGTTCAGTATATTTAGTAAAGGCTAGAATACAATGTCAAATATATATCCTGCATATGTCAATTAACATCACAGCCCAAGGTAGCTGAGGGATGCTACCGTGAATTTCCCTTAGAGAGATTATGTTCGAGCTTGTATAAACGTTGAAAATACGATGGAAATATTTGATTAAAATAGTTGATGTAAACACATCCCCGATGCCGGTAGATGAATACAGAAATTGAGCTGATATGATCGGCAATAGTTAAAGTAACTGCAGAAAGAATGTGTGTTTATAAAATGTCTATATTTCATTGTTTCGAAAAACATTGGTGATGAAAGCGCTGCGATTATAATTTCATCTTTCATTGGTGACAATTGATTGGGCAAAAAAATGATCTCTAAATTGCATACAAGATTTTTCTAAGATTTGACTCTTAGACCTGGTTGTTGACCCTAGTTTACCCAGTTTCGAATTCATACAATATTTTATCACAACAATCATCTGACCAAATTTCCGTTTGATGGGGCAAAAAATGTGGCCTCCAGTGTGCAAGCAAGGTTTTTCTAACGTTAGACTCTGTGACCTAGTTTTTGACCCCAGTTGACCCAGTTTCTAACTCGCACAAGATTTCATCAACACAACTATTCTGACCAAACTTCAGGTTGATGGAGAAAATGTGGCCTCTAGAGTGCATACAAGGTTTTTCTAAGGTTTTACCTATTGACCTAGTTTTTGACCCCCTTTGACCAAGTTTCGAACTCACTCTGGCTTTCTTCAAGACAATCATTCTGACCAAATCTCAGGTCAATTTGGCAAAAACGTGCCCTCTATAGTGCACACAAAGTTTTCTAAATTTTGACCCTGTGACCTAGATTTTGACTCCAGTTGACCCAGTTTTTTACTCGTACAAGATTTAATCAAGATAATCCTTTTGACAAATTTTCATGGTTGATTGGGAAAAATGTAGCTTCTAGAGTGCATACGGTGACACAGTGACCAAGTTTTTGACCCAAGTTTACCAAGTTTCATACTTGCGCAAGATTTCATCAAGACAATCATTCTGACCTAATTTCAGGTCGATTGGGCAAAAAATATGGCCTCTAGAGCGCTACAATATTTTCTAAGATTTGAACCAACGACGTATTGTTTGACCCCAGTTGACCAAGTTATGGACTTGTTCGAAACTACAAAAAGAAAATCATTCTGATCATTTTTCAGGTTGATCAGACAAAAAGTGTGGCCTCAAGAGTGCATACAGGGTTTTTCTAAGATTTGACCAAGTGACCTTGTTTTTGATTCTAGTTGACCAAATTTAGAGCTTGTCCGAGATTTCACCAAGACCATCATTCTGACTGAATTTCAGGTCGATCGGGCAAAAAATGTGGCCTCTTGAGTGCATACAAGATTTTTTGACCCCAGTTGACCCAGTTATGGACATGCCCGAGAATTCCTCAAAACAATCATTTTGATAAAATTTTAGGTTGACCAGACAAAAAAAAATGTGGCCTATACAATGCATACAGGGTTTTTCTAAGATTTGACCCTCTGACCTTGTTTTTGACCCCACAAATTTGGAGCTTGTCCGAGATTTCATCAAGACAATAATTCTGACCAATTCTCAGGTTGATTCGGGGAAAATGTGGCCTCTGGAGTGCATACAAGGTTTTTAAAAAAGATTTGACCCAGTGGCCTAGTTTTTTACCCCAGTTGACCCAGTTCTATACTAGCACATGATATCATCAAGACAATCATTCTGATGATATTTAACGTTGATCAGACAAAAAATGTGGCCTACAAGGCTTTCTAAGATTTGTCCCCGTGACCTTGTTTTTGACACCAGTTGACCCAGTTTCGAACTTGTCCGAGATTTCATCAAGACAATAATTCCAACAAATTTCAGGTTGATTAGCAAAAAATGTAGCGTCTAGATTGCATACAAGGTAAATGTTGACGATGGGCGACGGACGACGGACGACGAACGAAGCACGACGGACATTCATCTAACCAGAAAAGCTCACTTTGAGCCCTTCGTGCTCAGGTGAGCTAAAAACGGAGAATTTCGTCCAATATTCTTCTAGATATTTAATGTTGTCGAGGTAAATATAACAAATGCAAACAAATGCAACTTCGATATACAACCACAAAGAAAAGATATATGATCGGTTACACGTTTTATAACTTTTCAAGGTTCGGCTGACGCAGATTTAACCACACTCGATTTGGACACGTGTTCATAAAGCTAGATTCATAGACCTGTTTTTTTACCTCAGTGTTGTCTGGATGATCACAGAATTCGACAAAAAAGGATATTCTTTTCTGAAAATGTCTAGAAATAGAGCCTTTGCAAGGCATTAGTAAAACCCTTGATGAGTCTATGCTCTATGCATTATGTAACTAGGAACTGGCTTAACATTTTTTCTGATAACCCGCAGATCTCTACTCATACGTGTATAGTCTTTTACAAAAGTTGGAAAGATGATCCCAAATCGACATTCATTTAGCGGCTCGGATAGATAATATCATTTCGTATGTTTTCATAAGTATATGTGCATTTTGTTTATTGTCACAGTCAAAAGTAGTTCAAACATCACACAATTCTAAAAATGCCGGTATTATGTCAATGCGCTAAAAAAAAAAAAAAAGCAGGTGATATCAAAAGATATAAATATAGGGGATAATCACAATGATGTTTGTAAAGCTTTAACCACCAGTTTGACTTCTCGTAAAAAAGTTAACTTGATGTAACTCTGAATATTGGTTCTATCATCTGGGTGCAAAGTAATGCTATTTGATAAGTGATCCAGCGTTTTGAATTTAATTTTGGCTTTTTAGACCACCCCTTTCCATATAACATCCCCCAATGTTTTTAGATGGCTAAGCGTCAGCTTCTATAACTTAAGTTAACACACATAATTGTGAGGTCTTCTCAGAGTTCAACGAGTGAAAACTGCCACTGGAGGCTTAAGCGCTAAATCCATTGAATGCCCACCCCATCAAACGTAGTTCTTATGTTTTTCAGGAATACTGCAAACTTTGCCAACAAGTTCATCTAGGTACTTAAAGCTCACATGAGAATATTGTTTTCGCGCATCCTTCAAGCTAAATATTTTCTAAACTTGAAATTGTCGTCTGCAACTTCTTTCGATTTGAACCATTTTAGATTTGTCATGCTGTAATGGATTAACTCCTGGGTTAGTTAAACCTCATTTATTTATCATGATAACTTTTGACAAAACGAACAAAACTATGCTTTGATAGCGTAAAGTACCTCCCTTTCTTTGATTAACTCTATGAGAATCGTAAAAACATTTTATCCGCTGAAGCTTTTTCTAATTAAAGTTTCTTTTGAAAACGTTTCAATCTTTTAGTGTCGGTTATGAATGGAAGGTCCACAGAATCATTTTGGCATTGCACTCTAGATATATCATTCCTTATTCATTACTCTTTTTAATTGTATAGAAAGAAACAAAAACTTATTTTTATCTGTTCAATATATTGTTTTTTTGCTTATGTACATGTACTATTTCATTAGAATTATCACAGATTATTGTTAATCTTTGGGCCAGACTTTCGTCTATTGATATCTTTAATTGGATTTTCTGTTTTGTCATAGAAAATGGGAGTTAGAGTTAAAGCGGCTCCTGTACAAATCATGAAAGACTCTAATGGCATGGCTCTCATTTTTATGCTCCCCGAAAAATTCGGGGGGAGCATATAGTCGCCGGCCTGTGCGTCCGTCCTTCCGTCCGCCCGTCGTCCGTCCGAAGTCATATCTAAACAACCCCTGGGCCTAATTGGACGAAAACTCATATATAATCTTCCTAGGAAATTTCCAAGACCTGTTTTTTTATTTTTCTTATTTCAAGGATGTGTCATGGAAAAAGGGGCCTTAATGTAAAAACTAGTTTTCGCCAATTTCTCCAAGACCAGTTGTTAGAATTTCATGAAATTTCATATTTGAGTCGCAAATCAGTCCCCCTTGACCTTAAACTAACGGGTATTTTCGATTTAAAAAAATGCATCATGGGAAAAGGGGCCTTAATGTTATTACCTTTATGTTAACTGTCTTTTTTCCCCGCAAAAAATAAAATTGGCAATACCTTTTGATTGGTTACAGATGAAGTTTTCATATTTCACATGTGCATTGCTTGTGACAAACCCATTCTATTGGTACCAAGTTCAAGGTCATCATTCAAGGTCAAGGTCATTTCTGAAAGTCAAAATTTAGAAAATCTTAAATTAAACATTGTCTATAAGTTAACAATGTTAAGTGATATAACCGTCATATTTCACATGTGCTTTGCTTTTGACATGGACTTTCTGTTGGTATTAAGTTCAAGGTCACCTGTCAAGATCAAAGTCATTTCTCAAGGTCAAAATTTGAAAATTTTAACTTTAACATTGTCTATAAGTGATATAGCCTTCATATTTCACATGTGCATTGCTAATGACATGACCTTTCTATTGGAATTAAGTTCAAGGTCATCTGTCTAGGTCATTTCTCAAGGTCAAAATTTCAACCCCCCCAAAAAAACCACATTGAATAGAGCCCATAAGTATACAATGGTAAGTGATATAGCCTTCATATTGTACATGTGCATTGCTTATGACATGGACTTTCTGTTGATACTAATTTCAAGGTCATCTGTCAAGTTCAAGGTCATTTCTCAAGGTCAAAATTTTGATAAGCTTAACTTTAACATTTTCTATAAGTTTACAATGGTAAGTGACACACTCTTCATATTTTACATGTGCATTGCTTACGGCATGACCTTTCTGTTTGTATGAGGTTCAATGTCATCTGTCAAGGTCATTTCTCAATGTCAAAATTTCGAAAATTTAACTTTAACATCTCCCATAAGTAAACAATGGTAAGTGATATAGCCCTCATATTTTACATGTGCATTGCTTATGACATGGTACTTAGTTCAAGGTCATTGGTCAAGGTCAAGGTCAAATTGTCAAGGTAATTCATTTTCAAATATTCCTCCTTCACTAATTGCCAAAATTTCTTGTTACTTTACATAAATGTTGTTCATTAAAAGCCCTAGGTAATTTTTATTTCAATGTTTGACCCAATGAGCCTTACCATGCTAAAAGGGGGCTTAATGCCATGTAGCTTTACATTTTGTTTATATCCTAATCTAAAATAAATCAGTCGATTGTTTCTGCAAGACTACTCAAATTAGAGTCTTCATTTTTTGTATGGAGACATTTTTCATTGATAACAAGGATAGTGAAGGTAGAATATTTAACCCTTTACCATATAATGATATTGAATTTTACTAGAATCAGGCCAATTTTTGACCCAATGAGCCTTACCATGCTAAAAGGGGGCTTAATGCCATGTAGCTTTACATTTTGTATATATCCTAATCTAAAATAAATCAGTCGATTGTTTCTGCAAGACTACTCAAATTAGAGTCTTCATTTTTGTATGGAGACATTTTTCATTGATAACAAGGATAGTGAAGGTAGAATATTTAACCCTTTACCATATAATGATATTGAATTTTACTAGAATCAGGCCTGTGAGGCCAAACAGCTTCCTTCAATGTTTGTCACAAACTTTCAAATTTTTTGTGAACTGAACTCTCAAACTATAGTTGCATTCAATAAAAAGTTTTTTAATAATGGCATATAGTTCTGTGACAAAAGCCTTATTCGGGGAGCATTTAAACGGTCGAATGCACCGAACATTGTCTTATTTATTGTTTCTTTGACGTATCAATTACATCATTGGCTTCCGCTAGCAATACAGTCGTTATTGACATCACCCGAAGACTTACGACCTCAACCGATAAAATCCGGTTTTTGAATTACGGCATAGGAAATATATCACATTATATTAAGTTTATAGTGGAATTAATGTATTCCACACGAAGGAAAAATATCAATCGTGAAAATTACATTTATACATATTCAAAAAGCATATTTAAAAGATACAAATTCAAATGTCATTTTTTTTATATAAATCTTTTGAATAAACCGGTTAAAGCGGCCGTTGAACAGATTTTCATTAAAATTTGACACAGAAAAAATATTTGAATTTAATTTAATGTAATATATTGTCTTTGTCCTACTTTTAAACCTCAACTAATGCAATTTTTGCTGCGATGAACAGACGTAATAGATACGTCATTGACAAGTCAAATAAGGCAATTTTCGGTGCAAACGACAGATAACATATTTACTCCATGTATGGAGTAACTGTCTTTTGTATAAATCAGACATGTTATCCACTTCATTTCTGTTTGACAGAGTTGGTCTTTCATTATCTGCAGTTAAACAAAGATGCTATTTACTTGTATAAATGAACTATTCTGTCAATAAAAAGTATTGTTAAATCAACATGTAAATGTTTTGAGTTTCATTGATAAAATGTGTTGTTAGATTGTCACTTTATACAGCTGTATTAAAATTTGGTCAAGTTCTTAAGTCGTTTTATTGGGCTAAGTTATCATTATATTGAGTCCCTTTATTATCAAATAGAGTTAATTTATGGTTTGAATGGATTACAAGATATGGTACTGACCCAGATAAATTTCTGATTTCTTCATATGTTGTTAGCTGTTGTTAATTAATATTATGTTGGGTTGGTCACTCATCGTGTTAGGTCAAACCATCGTTATATTAAGTCAGAATAATATTACATCCAGTTTGTAAGTAATCATAACGACTAAAGTTATTGTATGTTGACTTCGTTTAGTGTTAAAAATGGATATATCAACATTTTGTTAGGTTCAAAGCTCATTATGTGAGGTCCAGTTCTCCTTATTGTAAATCTGATTTACATTAAATTAAGTTAATGTGTAAGAAAAGCGGTTAAATCAATACTATGTTGGGTTAGTAGTACATCACGCACGTTCAAGTTATTAATATTTTAAGTCGCAATACTATTATATCAAGTTAACTGTTTAATTGTGATTGTTAAAATTGCTGTATGTTTAGTCTATATATAGTAGAATAACGTTAAATCAAAATTATGTTGGGCTAATAATTCACTGTACTAGGCCAAGTTCTCATTATATAAATTCAGATTTTTACCATATTTGGATATTATGTACATGTTATAACTAAGATTATTGTATGTCTAATCCCTTTATTGTGAAATAAGGTTAAATCAAAATTATTTTGGTTTGATATTTTCATGTGATACGTCTTATTGCCTATAATCTGATATCAATTTGGTTAAGCTGTTATAATATGATAAAATGTTCGCTTGAAATTCATGCTGGGCTAATAATTCACTGTACTAGGCCAAGTTCTCATTATATAAACTCAGATTGACACCATATTTTGTTAGTATGTACATGTTATCACTAAGATTCTTGTATGTCTAATTCCTTTATTATCAAATAAGGTTAAATCAACGTTATTTTGGTTTGATATTTTCATGTGTTACGTCTTATTGCTAGCGCGTCGGACTGTCAATCTAGAGGTCCCGGGTTCGATCCCCTACGGCGGTACTCATCCTTTCTGACTATTTGTCTCTCACCAATGGGTCGATAATCGTAGACCTATGTGGGATAGCAGCTTGAGGCTAGGAAAGGATGTAATGGTAGTACAGGTGTGAGAAATACCAGGATTCCATTGTTAGGTGCTCCAGCCCCCGCGATATAACTGAAAGATTGTTGAAAGCGGTGTAAAACCCCATTCAAACAAACAAACAAACGTCTTATTGCCTATAATCTGACTTACGTAATCATTAATTTGGTTAAGCTGTTATAATTTGATAACATGCATGCTTGATGAATGTTTAATTTGGTTCTGATAAGCACTTTTCGTGTTATTTTTCTTTAAAGCTCAGTAACATTACATCAATTGTTTTCTATTTTTTCATAAAACTCGTTTTGTTTTCGCCATTTAATCCTTGGCGTTTGTATATCAACGTCCAGATAGTTCAGATGTGTTAAACAAACTCTGTAAAACATGAATAATATTTTGAAAAAGTTTAATTTGAATAGGTATTCGGAGTGTTTTTTTTAAGGAAAAAATACACCGGATATGATATGTGACTTATCCATGTATGATTTTTTGCATTCTTGGGTGTTCACAGTAGAGCAGATGTGATGAAAATAAGGACTGCTTGAATTCACTTTGGAAATCATTACACCAAAACACTTATGGATATATAGGACCACCTCAGTTTCTGATTTCAAGCGACACACTTGAAAGTCTAATTGATACGGGCTACATAGTGAAAGAAATAACTTTGGCGTCAAGGACTTTTTTTCAAAATAAGCCCGCCCGCATCATTCGACGCCATTTTCGCGGTTTGAAACATGGCGTTCCAAATAAACCAAGCATGCGCATCCAATCGGAACTCACGCGGGCATTCCCGTAGAATTTGAAACTTTTGATTCGTAGAATTGACCAAGGAGTTCCGATTAATGAGCATATAATTTCAAGACGACCCAACATAATGTTATTTAAACGAATCGGGATAAAAATAGTGCCGATAACAATAATCAAAGGACAAGAGAAAATTAGATGAACTAAACCAGCATGAATTTCAAGCGAACATTTTATCATATTATAACAGCTTAACCAAATTGATGTCAGATTATAGGCAATAAGACGTAACACATGAAAATATCAAACCGAAATAATTTTGATTTAACCTTATTTCACAATAAAAGGATTAGACATACAATAATCATAGTTATAACATGTACATAATATCCAAATATGGTAAAAATCTGAATTTATATAATGAGAACTTGGCCTAGTACAGTGAATTATTAGCCCAACATAATTTTGATTTAACGTTATTCTACTATATATAGACTAAACATACAGCAATTTTAACCATCACAATTAAACAGTTAACTTGATATAATAGTATTGCGACTTAACATAATGATAACTTGAACGTGCGTGATGTACTACTAACCCAACATAGTATTGATATAACCGCTTTTCTTACACATTAACTTAATTTAATGTAAATCAGATTTACAATAAGGAGAACTGGACCTAACATAATGAGCTATGAACCTAACAAAATGTTGATATAAGCATTTTTAACACTAAACGAAGTCAACATACAATAACTTTAGACTTTATGATTACTTACAGACTGGATGTAATATTATTCCGATTTAACATAACGATGGTTTGACCTAACACGATGAGTGACCAACCCAACATAATATTAATTTAACAACAGCTAACAACATATGAAGAAATCAGAAATTTATCTGGGCCAGTACCATATCTTGTAATCCATGCAAACCATAAATTAACTCTATTTGATGATAAAGGGTCTCAATATAATGATAACTTAGCCCAATAAAACGACTTAAGAACTTGACCAAAGTTTAATACAGCTGTATAAAATGACAATCTAACAGCACATTTTATCAATGAAACACAAAACATTTACAAGTTGATTTAACAATACTTTTTATTGACAGAATAATTCATATATACAAGTAAATATCATCCTTGTTGAACTGCAGATAATGAAAGACCAACTCTGTCAAACAGAAATGAAGTGGAAAACGTGTCTGATTTATACAAAAGACAGTTACGGCGTTCCATTGAATTTTGAATATCGAATTTTACTAGAATCAGGCCAATTTTTGACCCAATGAGCCTTACCATGCTAAAAGGGGGCTTAATGCCATGTAGCTTTACATTTTGTATATATCCTAATCTAAAATAAATCAGTCGATTGTTTCTGCAAGACTACTCAAGTTAGAGTCTTCATTTTTTGTATGGAGACATTTTTCATTGATAACTAGGATAGTGAAGGTAGAATATTTAACTCTTTACCATATGATGATATTGAATTTTACTAGAATCAGGCCTGTGAAGCCAAACAGCTTCCTTCAATGTTTGTCACAAACTTTCAAATTTCTTGTGAACTGAACTCTCAAACTATAGTTGCATTCAATAAAAAGTTTTTTAATAATGGCATATAGTTCTGTGACAAAAGCCTTATTCGGGGAGCATTTAAACGGTCGAATGCACCGAACATTGTCTTATTTATTGTTTCTTTGACGTATCAATTACATCATTGGCTTCCGCTAGCAATACAGTCGTTATTGACATCACCCGAAGACTTACGACCTCAACCGATAAAATCCGGTTTTTGAATTACGGCATAGGAAATATATCACATTATATTAAGTTTATAGTGGAATTAATGTATTCCGCACGAAGGAAAAATATCAATCGTGAAAATTACATTTATACATATTCAAAAAGCATATTTAAAAGATACAAATTCAAATGTCAATTTTTTTATATAAATCTTTTGAATAAACCGGTTAAAGCGGCCGTTGAACAGATTTTCATTAAAATTTGACACAGAAAAAATATTTGAATTTAATTTAATGTAATATATTGTCTTTGTCCTACTTTTAAACCTCAACTAATGCAATTTTTGCTGCGATGAACAGACGTAATAGATACGTCATTGACAAGTCAAATAAGGCAATTTTCGGTGCAAACGACAGATAACGTATTTACTCCATGAATACCGGTTCTATTAGGTTTGTACTTTGTTGACTTTATTAGTTGATGAACTCTTACAGTAATACTTTTAAAAAGTCGAAAATATACAAAGAACACACGCTTACCTATTATTGACAAGTTAAGAAAAACGTTTGCAAGAAAATATTAAAGCTAATGTCATCTCTAAAATAATCTTATTTCAGGCACTAGATTACAGACTGGCTTAGATTACTACCAGCTGAATGAACTTGATGGAAGCTGTTTACAGGTAAATATATCTATGTGTATGATAATAATACTTACTTCGATCAGGTATTTATTGGATTTTTTTATTGTCAGATAATTGCAATACTTCAAAATAGAGTATTTTCATTGGCCAAAATCGTATCACGTGATCAAATCAATTGCATTTTATACCTCGATAAAAGACAGAACTATTTTCGACAAAAATAGAAACAAAAACACGGTCAGGGATTTCCAATATTGGGAATTCATTTCCAAGAAATACCCAACTTGTTTTGTTACTATTTATAGTCATCACCCTTTGAATTTCGATTTCCTCGAATTCCTTTATACTTCCATGGATTTTCAATAAATAGATAATCAAATAGTGTCCTTATAACAATTATAGTGTTCGTTTTAAACATGAAGATTTCGAAAAACTCACCTTTATTAGCCGTAAATCCGAGATGTCGAATCGGCTTCGCCACATCAGCATGCATCGTGTCCATGTGGTAGGTTTATATTTCTTGTCTATTACAAAGCATCTATTCATAATTCTAACTGTTATCGACCCAGATATCATAATTTATAGAGTTTAAAGTTTGTATTTGCTCATAATAATTCCAAATAAATCCAACGGATGTTCGAATTTCCATTTCAAAAAACCCAAGCGGCGAAATAAAATGTCCGCCGTTACAACGACTAGAGCGATAAACTGTGTCAATGTATCCATACGCCTGTCAAAGAAAAAGTAACTCCGCCCACAGTTCGTTTATTTGTTTTTATTTTCATCTCTCTGTCCGTTTCGGATTTAAAAATAGACGTATTGCAATTATATGGGCCGAGTGTATTTTTCACTGCGTTTATTGGAGTATAAAGTGCAATTGCCTTAGCACATGGCTTAAACATAACGCCCTACGGGCGTTATTTGCCATGTGCTAAGGCAATTGCACTTTATACTCCAATAAACGCAGTGAAAAATACACTCATCCCTATATTATTCTACGTAAGGTTTTTACTTTTACAATACTCTAGAAATCTAAATAGGATGCCAAATTTGCATCTTTTAGTAATACCACCAGTCAGTTACGTTTTCTTTCAAATTATTAATCCCTTTTAATCGTTTGCATTTTACGTTTGTAATATCTTGTGTTTCATTTTAGTCAATGGACGTAAATGATGCAATAATTTTATTAAAACATCCGACGTCAACAATGTTCGAATTTCAAGGACTTCTTAACCTGATTATAGAGAAAAACATCAACACAGTCATTACTCTGAAAAACACAGTAAGGAAAAAGGAAGAGGTAACTAATCATTTTAAGTCATACACTTTGATTAATTGTATTTTTGGGTATGCACAGTCTTAATTTCATTCAAATTTGAAGAAAATTATATTCTTTAAACAAAAGAATTTTACCTGTCCAAATTTTCTAATGAAGTTGGAAGGGTTAAAATGTCTAACTTTTGGTAAACTCAGAATTTCCACAGCACATACTTTTTACAATTGTCTTAAGATAGTTATCTCTGAAAACACGGGCACCGAAACAAAACCCCAATTTTTATGAAAAATGAAAACTGTTTTGACTTTTTAGTTTTCATTTATTTTGCTAGGCATATTACAAGATAAACTTTGAAATATATTTTTTAGTATTTTCATGCCGCCGCTGTTTTCTCTGTGCGTGTGTAAGTGTGTACAACCGTGCGTTGATGTGTGTGTCCCACCACTCCGGTCTGGAGCTTATATTCTAAATTAATGGATTGATTCACAATAACTGAGCGTTATTGTACCCTTTTTGGATTACTAACGTCTTGCAAAAGTTTATTTGAATATGCCTAATGTTCATGTGAAAACTGAAGGTCAGTTGACAAAATTGACCACACATTCGTGCCTAAAGCATATCTTTTACATTTATTAGATTGAACTCCACATAGCTCGGCACAATGGTTAGCCTTGAGTGCAAGTATTATGCGAAGAATTGATAATATGCTAAATGAACATGTTTAGAGCTGAAGGTTGGGTGACTGGAATTGATCTTGTCTAGAGCATTTCTGTGAAATTTATATATAGAGATAAAATATCTTTGCACTGTTTGACCACTTGTTGAGTGCTAGGGTCATTCGCAATATTTTGATTTGGCCTTGATAAGGTTACAGCGACAACTGTTTTTTCCTAGACAAGTGCTAGTATCACGCGAAGGAATTATTAGGATACCCCTCAGTTCAATATCACAGCCGAAAGTCAAATGGCTTATATGACTGATATGACCTTGTCTGGAGCATATCTACTGGGTTAACATTCGGATGATAGTTTATCCTTTTTTCCGAGTACAAGTCATTCGAAATAACTATTGTTTTGTTTCCAAAGTTTAAGATTCGGTTGAAATCTGATTTCTATTTTTGTATTGCATGATATGTTTTTGCCATTCGTATTAAGATATTGTTGGCTAGATTTGATATCTAAGGGGGAACCATTCTTTGCGAAAAGCTTTTGGTCCATGTAATTTGTTATAACTGAATATTTCTGATAAGTCTTATTTCCACCTGAAAATGTATTTAATGGAAACGACTTTCTGGTATCTTAATATTTTACAAACACTATAAAAATAATGAAATTCTATTGGAGACAGGATGTCGGTAGGGCGCGCCAGCGATTGGTTTATCGCTCGGTACGTCAGTCGGTCTTCCGTTTTTCTCCTACACCACTTGACTTTCATTCCAATTTCGCACATACTTTCACGGATCAAGCAAAGATGAACATCCTTTTCCGAAAAAATCAGATCCAAATTTTTGGTGTTATTGTCCTTTCTTTTGAAAAAAAGTTATTGGTTATTTTGTTAGCAACTACAAAATGATTTTGATTCAAATTTCACATGTGTGCTCACTATAAAGCAATTATGGGCATATTTCATCTTTCATGGTCACTATCAATTGTAACAATTATGGTGCTTTTTAGAATCATATGAAAATGGCTTATCCCAGAAACATTATTTTTGACTTGGGGCCGTAAGGGGCGTATTAATCACTTTCAGTGATAGATCTAGTTATCTTTAAGTTCTATATCAAATAGAGGGCATTGGTATTATCAAACTGAGAATCCATTATCTTGTAGATAAATATTGACCTTCGGCAAACAGTCGATTTCGATTCTCCTTCGTTTGGATTGAAGTTAGTCAAAGAGTCGACATGGGGAGCATACAATCAACAAGAATTCGAGCTTGTACATGTGAGTACTTTCTTTTACATGTATCATTTGTGAATTTCACGGAAAGGTAAATTCTTAAGAAAATGTATTATCTGGTACGAAATATTGTTTGCAAAGTCAAAATTATGTACTTACTGAAAATCTTTATTCAATGACAATTCTTTAAAATTCACGATTTTTAGTGTTTTGTATTTTTTTAGGATAATTTGTTCGACTTTGGAGATGCCGGGCTCGATTCCTTTCTACAGTATTATCCATATTTGTTCGGGCTTTCTCAATCTGACTTTCCTTGGTTATGAAAATAACCAATTCATAGTCTAGTTTATTGAAGAATTTTAAAAAGAGCCTTTCTATAATCTCTCTCTTTTCGTTTGCGAACAAATGCAAAATTTTGAATTTTTATATCGTACTTTTGAGTATTATGCTACGAAATTCAAGGTTCATATTGCTTCTAGGGAGTACAAAAGTAAAAGGAAAAAATCCATTGTCGGGCGGTATTGATCGGATAATCACGATGATATATATATTTAGCAAAATAAGAACTTGTCGCCCCGAATTTCTTTACTAAATTTTTATATTAGATTTAATGCAACGAGATTTTCGTGAAGTAAGACTACAGAACATCTGGCTATTCGTAGGGGTTAAAAAAATTCCCGACAGTTGGTCGTTATATTGATAATAGTAAAGAAAAGTAAGTTTACCCTTAAATGATCCAATAATTAGCAAAAGAAAAAAACGTAAGTTTTCAAATTGATAGAATTTACCTGTAGAAGATCCTCGTGCACCTTAGAGCATTTATGAACACTGCCCGACGATTTGGTCTCTTTTGTGCAAGTTGGGTACGTTCCAAAAATCCTAACGTCTTAGATAGACTGACTTGCTGACAGATACAGCGGCCTAGCACGTCTCAAACATTCGAAATCGCATTGAAGTCATTGCATGAAGACCGATCTAAGACTGCTGTGTGGGGACTATCATAATTCTACTGAAAAGCAAGACCAGGTCGTTGCTCTGCTTTTGGTTAAAGCGCAAATGGTTCTTAATAGTCTTTAATTCTACCACCAAACATCTACATCGTTTAATTGTTTTCGGAGATGTTACAGTCGTATTTAATAATTATCCCTATCTAACGCCATTCGTACCACTCCGGGTACAGGTCGGTCAGAAACTGACCCGGTTTAGTGTACATGAAATCTCAAATCAATCATTGTTTACCGTGAGCAACCCTTTGCCCAGGCAACAGCGGCCGAAGAATGACCAGCCAGAAGCATTCCAATGGCTTCTTGGAGTTGCTCATTTGAAACTCGTGTCACGATAAGTCAATTTCATTTTTCTTTCCGCTTAAGCTTGTACTCTATAATAAAAGCAAATGTGTAACCAATGACAAAGCTTCATGGTATACACGTGAAATAGCGGTAACGGATATACACCACCTGCATGGAACCTTTAAAGATTTTATGCAGTCACACAGTTTGTTTTTGTTAAGCCATGTATTAGAATGATTTTCTTCACACAGGAGGACAAAATATGGGAAAATTCAATAGTACAAAGATTTCAGTTTTTGCATAGTATATTAATTTATTCAAACTACTTTTTCCTGACAAATATATCTGATAATGCTAATCAACTGTTTTAAATAAGACGCTATCATTAACATACTCGAACGTCAATTTTCTTCCCGAAAGTTGAGGATCTATTATCAAGCTTACATTGTTTAAAATCCTTATATTGCATCCCTATGTCACAACATTCGAAATTTTGTTATATATCTGCCGATTCAGTATCTTTAATGTACGGTTTTATATTTCAGGAAGATAGTTCTATTAAAGTATCACAGTTTGAATACCGATCTTGGCAGAGGAACCAACCAGCTCCTAATGAACCTCGTCCGATGCTAGACTTTCTTGGAGACGTAATGAAATGGCAACACCAGTTGTCTAATAAACATCCAATCCTTGTTTACGATAGGTAAATGATAAAAGTAATACAGAGCTCTAAAAAAGGGAAGGGGATGACAATCTTAAGCTATAATCGTTTCATTCTTATCAAACAAATCTTGGCAGACTCTCCTTCAAAACGAACTGACCTAGATTTGTCAAGTTATTTTGCCTTATGATACCCTATTAGTAAATTAAGATTTCAAACAATATTAAATCTAGGCTATTGATACTATGGCCCATTCCGAAAATACGTTGAAAAGGTTATTGCGCTTGAATACTCTCCAACGTGGTGAAACTACAAAACGGTCCCAATTCTACTTCCGGGTAGCAAATTTAGATAAAAGAAATGGCAGATAATAAGGCATTAATTAAATCGACTCAGAAAAAAACGAGTTTATTGTTCCGTATACTTTAATCATCGTCGGAAAATAGTTGAAGGCCAATCTATCATAATAGACGATGGACACGGCACCATCACTAAAGCTCGCCGCTAAAAAAAGCGAGTTTCAAACACTAGTTCGGAAAGAGTAACCACTGTTTATAGGGACAAAGAGTATATATAATGAATAAAATATGTAAAAAAAAGATCTCCTCTTAGAGTGACTTGTCTCTGAAAAGGATTATAAAGTAAATAAGGCCTTAGTAATGATTGGTCCCATGTCTTTAACCTATTACCGAAAAACACAATTTTAGACTGGTCAAAATTAATGTTACAGACAACATTTTCAGATATAATATAGGTGAACTTCAAAAATGGTCCTAGGAAATACTTTCCTTTATTTTGCATATAAATCTGCGTTTGAAGTTCACATTTCATTTGTGTACATCATATCTGTTTTGAATAACAAATCTTTTGCTTTTTTTCGAAAAATAAAGAAATATAGTAATTTATGTGTTGAAATGCTTTGAAATGCGCATGTTAGTAAAAAAGTCAAAATGTTTCCTCAGATCAAACACATTTTATTAGAGGTAAGATGCAATCACACTCAGAGGTGAACGAACCTTTGTATGATACAAAATAAGAGCTGTTAGTAAACGGCAAAACTAGATTCAACTCCAATGATTGCCTGGGTAATAAATCCTTGCTTTCCCTTTACAAAACAATATAACTGGTCCAAATTGAAAGAAGTTACAAATAACAACTTCAAGTTGATAGCATTTAAATATCTCACGTATAGGGTAGGAAACATTGTTGAAAATGAAGAAATTGCTTGTCTCAAGCAATTTCTTCATTTCCTACAATGTTTTCCAAATTTGTTTCCTTTAGGGGCGTAAATAAGCGGAAGGTAGTTAACACATTCCTACATAACAAAAGCAGGATGGTGAGGGAATGGGTTAACCCATTCTCAGACAACAAAATATTGATATGCTGGTCCCAATTCAAAGGAGATGCAGATGACAAGTTTAAGCTGATTAAATTCAATAATTCTTCATTTATGGCAGAAAACATTATGGACAATGAAGGGATTGCTCCAAACTTGTAACAATTTCTTCATTATCCAAAATGTCTCCATATCGCTTTTCTTGAAGGGTGTCAAAAGGTAGCAACTGTGTGGGAATTGGTTTACCCATTACCTCCTTGTCTCTTTTTTTCTACACACTAGAGAACATAAACTGTCGAAAACATAATGAGAAAAGGAGAAGGTACTTGTAGCAAGGAATTCCTTTTCATCCCCGAAATTAATCGCCCTCTGCAACATTCATTTAAGACCAGTCTAAGATTTTGCCTGGTAAGGGGTTAAAAGGTTGACTTACATTGTAAGGCCCATTATAAGTAAGCGAAAGTTCGAAACAAATCTGAAGTCATTGCAGAGATGTAGAAATTATTGCACATTAAACTTGAACAAAATGTTGTCAAAGTCTAATGATGACTTTCTTTTGAATACCCCTTTAAATAATATACATCATGTTATTTCTTTAAAATTGTTTCAAAATTCAAGGGGTTTTAAGTTATTCCAGAGAAATTTTTAACATAATCCATCAAAGTAAACGAAAAGCAATGAGAGATAAAATTTAGACCTTTGTCAATATAAGTTATCTTCGATAAAAGAGAAAAAATGTATAAATACAGTTTTGATAGAAATATTTTTGAAAAGAATGAACTTCTCATTCAAGTTTCCAAAATAAGTTAAACGAAACTGAAACAAGAAAATATTAAAGGGTTTGCAAGGATTATTTACCAAGAAAACTTAAATACAGCAGATGTGAAAAAGAGATGACTTCTTATGATCAAAGTAAAGTACACACATGATATGCTGATAGGACACACGACAATGCTTCACAATGATATATATTGGTTTTAATTTGCAACCCCTTAACAATTTCCTGTTCAATCCCTGGTTTTAACGTCCCTGTGTTTTAACGTTCTTCCTTTCTTCCTTTTCCACAATATTTTCTATCCTAATGAATGATTATTATTAAGATAAAATTGAGCTGTCGTCTGCAAGGCCTTTGATTTTTAGACGTTTCTAAAATTTGGCAAAACAGTAACATATTTATAGATTAATCTATTTCAAGTACGTGTATTTGATGATGTTGGACATATTTTTACATGTTAATATGATGATAATAATCCTGTTTCAGATAGGAGAGTTTTGGGTTTCTTTTTTCTACAGTATAATTCTTTATCCATTCCTTTTTCTATGTTATAGATAAATATTACTTATGTTAAGGAAAAGATCTTGAGGAAAATGGCTGGTAAAAAAAATAAATAATCTTTCCACATAAGACTTCATTCTAATATAACTTTGACATAATATGCATCTGTCAAGGTTATTTTTAATGCAATATTGGTTGAAACACATAATTTGAAATTAAGCTGTCGGTCTAAAAACACCTTAGTTTTCAGTTTTCTTTTTGAATTACTGGCATGCAAGTATTTCTTCAAATCGCAAATTTAAAAGTTGAAAAGTCGAAGTTTTCGTCTGGTAGAAAGCCGTCATCCTCCGTGGCTCACGGAGTTCTATCAAAATTTGCTACCCGTACAAAGGGAAATCACTCTAACGACTTTGGGTCAAAGGGAAGTAAACCACGTTTTCGGAAAGGGCCATTACCAGATAAAGAAGAAAATCAGTCAAAACCCTTCCCTAAACCATTGATCAGTTTCGACCACTCAAATTATTAAAAAACACCACTTTATTGTGTCCTAGCAAAATTTTCCAAACTATTAAAGTAAAGCCTAGACCTATTATTAGGCGAGTGACATAGGGCCATTATAACATACAAATATACTATCTGTCTTAATTGGAAGTTATAGTATTCAAACCTATTTCCATAAACGAAAGCTGTCAAAGCTCAGCCGGTCGCGCGTCAGACTCCTAATCTTCAATCGTGGGATGTCATGGGTTCGATCTCCGGAACGTTTTGGAAAGATCGTTTACAGCAGACGTAAACAATATAGTGCATAATATTATGTTGAATATTTTGAAAACCGAGAGAAAAAATAAAAAAAAGACCTCACATCTTTTGGTTGTGTTTTCTATAGTACGGAACATCGCGAATTTGACAATCATCAAATCACGGGCAATCTCGTTCAGTCACCGTTCAAACTTTCGTTTTATTTGTTTTCGATGTTGTAGTGATTAAGCAAAGCGTATCTTTATAAAAAGCGTTCAATCCATTCTAAAGATCAAGATCGTGTAGCGTTCAGCCCTCGATCCGCTTTCAGTCTGATTGTCAAATTCACGATTCTAATTCTTGTGAAGTATGTTAATGCTCCCCGAAGCCCGAGCATATAGTCGCAGCTTCGTATGTCCGTCAATCCGTACGTCCACCTCCATTTGTCCACAACCTTTGAACAAAATTGGATAAACTTCACATGCTAATACCTTTGATATTGCGCCGTCTTTTGATAACTCCAAGGTCAAGGTCACTGTTTAAAATCTAACAGTAAAATTAAGGTTGTCACGAGCATAGCTCCTTCAGTTATAGATTGATTTCAAAATAACTGAGAACAGTGTTGTTCTCTTTGATGAGAAGATGTACCATTTGGGGAAAAAACAAACAACAACAACAACAACATAATAAACCTAAAATAAGATCCAAGATCACGGTCACAGCTCAAGGTCACGCATTAAATCAAGCATGTCAAGAGCATAAATGTTAGATTTTGGATGAATTTCGAAATAACTTTGCGCAATTGTTTTTTATCGTGAGTAGATTTGCCACTTGAATATTCATAAAGGTCCAAAGTCAAGGTCACATCTCAAGGTCAGACATTTAGATTAACTATCTTCGTAGTGTAACTCCTAGAATTTTGGATGGCTTTCGAAATAACTTTTCACAATTGTTCTGTATTATGAGTAAATGTGCAATTTGAATACCTCCAAAGTCGAAGTAAAAGCTCAAGTTTGTATCTGAAGAAAACCATATAGCTGCTGCTTCGTCTGTCGTCAGTCCAAATCCTTCCCCCGTTTATTTTATACTTTTTGCGATATGGCTATATTCGGGGAGCATAATCCGTCTCTGACTGCTCTGTTTTACATGGTAAGATTCATCTATTCTTTGCCAACTAGGTTCAGATTATCTTTGAATAGAAAATCTTTATACTTTTGGTAATCTCTTCTCTCATGATGTCTGATTCTGTGATGTTTTTTCTAGTAAGGATGCTGAAAGGATTGGTTTGATTTGCGTTCTCATGGTTGAACTAGAACGTATGAGTAAAAAGAATGGACAAATTAACATAGTGGAAACGGTAAAATTGATGAAAGGGAAGGATAGCAGTGTTATACCCAACTATGTAAGTATACCTTAAATTTACGTAGAGCATTAGAAATTAAGCAATCATGATAAGTGCTTAAAAGAAACACTAAATGAAATTGTTTCAAGTGAGCCTGGCTTAATACATATGCAAAATCGGCGTTTGATTCTTGAGCTGTTTACTTACGCATTTTGTTGCGAAATATTTTAAGTTTTCGCCGAACTAATTAAAACTGATGTTTCCATTCTTATGCAAGATTCATTAATAATGAATTAGCTTTGATCAAAACAAGACTTTCTTGAGAAAAACCTTCATTCTTAGGCGAGAGAATAAGATGTCAGGCAGATAATTGGTTTTATTTCTTCACCACTAACGTGGTTTAATATCAATAGATTTCCGTAGTTATTTTAGATAACAATGGTGTTCAATCCATGAATGTTCTAAAGTCCGTGATCAAATAACCTAAGGCCAATTTTCAGTTGAAAGATTTTTATTAATTGGTCGTAGACCAATTTATATAACCATAAATTCGAGATTGTGTCGCTGCAATTTACCAAAACTGCCTTTAGCCCAACTCGACGTATATTCTGGCGGTAAAACAGAAAAAAAAATCATTTCATTTTACAAGTTAAGAATTATCAAAAGGAGTAAAGGAAAACTGGACGGTCACATGCTTAAAAGATGAAAGCTTCAAGGATTTTCCTCTATTGATGAACGCGTCTAACCAACCCTTTCTTTCAATCATATCGAGGTGTATACAAAGATGATACTGCCACTCAATTATTTTCCAGCCATAAGTTAATCAAAGTACTGAAAGTTCTTCTGGGGAGAAAATTTGATTATTATGCTTTCAAGCTGTCTAAAGAATTCGCCCAAAGAATAGTATCGATCGTTTTTTCCTTTGTTTATAATCAGCGCTGTTTAGGAACTTGTTAATTTCTGTCCAGAAAAAGAGAGGGTTTTGAAATTTCATGAACCTGCTGTCAGCATTTGCTCTTAAACTTTAGTTATCAAATTTCCATATTTTTTCTGTTTTGGCTTTATAAAAAAAGCTTGCAGGGATGATCTAATCATGACTATTTAACAATCGAGAATTTTTAAAAATTTAGTTTTCACAAAAAGTTGCTTTTTTTGTCGGTACCCATGTTGCATCAAGGTCTTACGTTCGTGTAAAATAATATTAGTTCTAATTAACATTCACGGAAACATCATACACTAGGATAGAACCTACGTGTTGTGAAAGTAATAGAAATTAAAGTTGTTTTACCCTAATTCTAAAGACGGAATGCAACGATGTGTCCAATTTCTCAGTGACGACCAATTACAGTGCGTACAGCACTTTGATCTAGATAGTTGGTAGAGAATGATTATGCCAAGCTAAATGTTAAATATACTCGCTCTAGGCCTCGTGGATTGGGAGATCATTTAAGTTTTTTACTTGGATGCATGGCAACCAGAGTAGAGTTCTAGGAGTTTATTGCGCGGCGTACCAACGCAGCGCTGCTTGTGGTTAGATTGGGACGAGGTCAGGTATGACAGTGTTTGTATTTTTCAATGATATAAGCGTTTTACAAAAACACAAATCAATTTTGTATCTAAACAAAACTTGATTTTGTTTTGATAAATTTTTCTTATAAATCTATGCAAATTAGTTTGGTAACAATTAAAACTCTATTTTAACTGTGTTTTTAAGATGAACTCGGAAGTATTTAGTTGTTGAAAGGACAGTCAGATTCGAATTGATATTTTCAATTCAGAACTTATATTGGTAAATTTACGATTTCAGTTTTTTTTTAATCAGAAGTGTTTATGTCTAAGTATTACAAAATATGATTTACTGTATGGGATAGTGATTAATTTATCGGATTTGAGCTATATCTGTGTACCGTAAGAATCCCTTAAATAGACCATTCGGAAATCTCTCGACCGCTTTCGAGAATTACCGATCGTGTTCCGATTGGTTAATCGACAATCATTTCGTACCTTAACCATTTCGTACTATAACTTGTGTGGTTATTTCGTACCATGAAAAACTGGCCGGAAACGTGTGTGGCATAGGGAATGAATCAGGTAAGATTGATAAACTGTAATTGTATTTTTGCCCCAAATGTCTGAAAGCCTGCGAGCTATTTTTGTGGCTTTGTGCCTTAAATTTAGAAATCTCCTCCGCAGAAAGTGTTATATAGAGATTTCAATAAAATTTCACCGGTACCATCCCTTTATGAAGAATTTTGACCGGAAAACATTCTTGTATGACTTTAATCGGTGGCTCCTATGCCATATTTACATTTATTTATTTATTTTATTTTGTGTGTGTGTATGTGAAAACTTTGAATTAATTATCCTCAGAAGCCAGTGGATAGGTTTCAACCAAAGTTTACAGGAATGATCCTTAGGAGCCCATTTATCAAATTCGTTGAAAGAACTTTGATCAGATGAAAACAAAACATGGCTTTAATGGGTGAAGCTAGTTTCAAATATGGCTAAAACTGTGAAAATCTTCTAAAAACTATTAGACGGATTCCAACCAAATTTCACAGGAATGAGCCCTGAGTGAGCCTTTGTCAGATTCCTTTAGAATTTGGAATGGTAGAAAATATGGTAATCCTTTGGTCAGAGCTAGATTCCATTTATTGTATATAGTGAAAACTTTGAAAGTCTTCTTCTCAGATACCTCTTGATGGAATGAAATATCACAGATATATACCATTTTTGATTTTTAACATATTCCTATTAAAAGATTTGATCAGAATAAGAACATGGCATGGTTGGGGCTAAATTTCATATATGGTCTATAGGGAAAACGTTTTAAGATCCTCTTCCTAGAGATCATTGGATGAATTTCAGTTAACTTTAACAGGAATTGCCCTTTGGTGACTCTTTATTGGATTCCTTCAAAAAATTGTTGTTACAAAGAACCTGAATTTGACCCATTCCCACTCAATGACACTTTTAGATACCCACAAGAGAAAAAGCTTTGGAAAACATTGTGGAAAATGAAAACATTGCTAGTTACAAGCAATTTCATCATTATCCTCAATGTTTTCTACCCCAAAAGTATAAAGAGTCCAAATTTTTATAAGCTTTGAATTTGTCATCAGCAACTCCTTTCAATTTGACCCAGTCTAAAATTTTGCCATCTGGTAAAAGATGAATGGGTTGGGTTAATGTCCATATATGGCATATAGTGAAAACTTTGAAAATAATCATCTCATATTCAACTAAATTTCTCAGAATTGATCTTTTGATGACCGTGATGTCAGTTTTTTTTAAGAATTCATTGGCTTAATATAAATTTACCAAATTTCAATAGAGAGCACATAGTTAATGTTATGCAATGAAAACTATTGGAACCGCACCACTGATGATATTTGTTGAATGAAAGAAAGTTGCCTCCCATCCAGTGAATTGAAAAAAGTGTTTTTTCCCCAAAATGCCTCCTTTGTAAATGAATACCAAGTTACCTGTATCTTAACCCATTCCTACACAACAAAATTCTAGACTGGGAGCTTCATATGACAATTTCTTGTTTTGAACTGTTTAATAATCTTTTTGGATATAAAACATTGTGGATAATGAAGATATTGCTTGATACAAGCAGTTTCTTCATTTTCCGCTATGTTTTCAAAGTCCTTTTCTTGAAGAGCGTAAAAAGGAGGAATAGTGTGAGAAAGGGTTAAGTACATTGTACATTCGTGTCATCTCAATTCCTTTCTTGATTGTTCTTTTAATGTTTTACAGCCTGTTTGGAAAAGAATTTGACAAAAATAACTGTGTCAGCCCTACTAGCTCAGTTGGTAGAGCAGTTGACTTCAAACCTCAGGATGACTTGTTCGAGCCCTAGGCTGACCATTTCAACTAGCACAAACAATTGACTTTCGGATAAGATGTGTGACAAGTGTGACGATGCTATTCGTCAAGCATGTTAATGAACCACGTAGAGTTCACAGCAGTTTCGTCCTGTACCCTTGCACTATCTCCCGTAACAATTAACCATCTTCTGGGGGCGTCGCTAATATGGGCATGTGCTGCTGTAGCGACCATAAATCAACGGAAATACACACACACAAAGCCATTTGTTTGACAAAACAATCCTTCTGTTGCACTGCTGATGTACTTAGTTAAGCTGTAAGTTGAGGATGTGAGATGAGAAGACACTCTATTTTACTCAGAAGTAAGGAAGCTGCTTATAGATATGTTAGCATTATCTGCTAAATAGACAAATTTCCTGCACTTAAGGCAGATTTCAAATGGGCTCACAATACATGACAAAGGAACATTTCGAGATTGAAATTCAAACAAACTCAAAAACTGTTTCCTGAAAGAAGGCATCAACTTATATAGAAGTTAGACTCAGTGAAAAATGTGATGAAATGTACTTTATAAAAGATTAAAGGTTGCTCCATTTGTTGAAAGCAATACATTTTTGATAAATAGGACCTATTTCAAAATCAACTATTTTCTCCTTTAATCAACATTTTCCTTTTTTGATAATGAAATATCAGTGATTGTTTAAAAAAGGGTTAAAATTTGAATGAGTTCTTTTTCAGTCAACAATAAAGTTGATTCAAGATTGACATTTTGAATGGTCTGAGTCATTTTGTATTTCCCATTCCAACACAACCCCACTTTTTTATGCCCCTCAAGAAAAAGGATTTAGAAACATTGTGGAAAATGAAGAAATTGCTTGCTACAAGCAATGTCTTCATTATCCACATTGTTGTCTAACCTTAAAACAAAAGGCTGTAGAATCCTATCAACTGTAAATTGTCATCTACAACTTTTTTGGATTTGGACCAGTCTGAAACCCCGCCTTTTTATGCCCCCCAAGAATAAGGATTTAAAAACATTGTGGAAAATGAAGAAATTCCTTGCTACAAGCAATTTTTTCATTATTCATGATGTTGTCTAACCTTAAAACCAAAGGCTCTAGAATCCTACCAACTGTACATTGTCATCTAGAACTTTTTTTGATTTTGACCAGTCAGAAATTCTGTTGGGTGGGAAAGGGTTAACTTGGTAATATAAAAGTTTTGAGTATCTCTTTAGACTGTATCCACTGCCCTTTTGGTACTAAACATAAAATGTTCCATGTTGCAAATCAGATAGTCTTTAAAGTATTCTTGTAGGAATCACTCCTTATTCTAGATTCTTTATATGTCCTATAAATCACAAGACAGCAAAGGGTCAGACATGAGTTTAACCCTTCTTTTTTTTCAAAAATTTAGACTGGTCCAATTTGGAAGAAGCTGTAAATGGCAATCAAAAGTTAGTGCAATTTTAAAAGGAACGAACCTGAAGGGTAGAAAACATTGTGGGAAATAAAGAAATTGTTTGTTGAAATCATGATGTTTTTTCAAGTATAAAATCACAGGCACATAAACCCCTAGGATTGTACAGAAAGAGTTAAGGTCAATCTGGAATGTGTGAAAAGCACCCTCTCAGACTCATCTTTGTAAACTGTGCATTCTGATCAGGGTTGAATACTCTTCTCAAAGCATTTTCTATGTGTGGAATGCTTATTATGACTACAATACTTTGTTTACTTCATGTCTTCTGGTCTGTATAAGATTCATCTTTAGCTCTACTGACCAAAGCCCAGCAAGCTATTCTCATAGCATTGTGTCCATTGTGCATATGTCTATTAGTGATTAACTTTTCTTAAAAAAGTATTTTAACTAGGAACTGCTGGTCAGATCTAAACCAAATTTCACAGGATTGTTTAATAGATGATCTTTCAGATAATTTCAAACAATTATCTTCCAAAATTACTTGGGTTGCCATGGCAACCAAAGTACATGTAGATATCCTTTAAAAAACATTTTAGTCAAACTGTCTATTTGATTTCATAATTCCTTTGCAAAAATGTTCCTTGCACCAAAACAAAGCTTATTACATAGGATTATTTGGATTTGTCAAAAAATAAAAACACCCTGGTTTTATAGGTGGGGCTTTTTTGTCATTGTATAGCATAAATATGTAGTCGATATATTTCATTTGATAAATGGTCAAAGGGAGATAATGCATGGATTTTATTATTTAGGAAAATAGTCCAATTAATAAAATATCTCCTCTGTATGCTACATCTTGGTAGGAAATTAAGATTGTTTGACTTGCAGAGTTAGTTGATGATAAAAAAGTCCAAATGAAAAAATGTTGGAGATGTTGATTTAAGTTGATGAGACTTTGAAAACTTCCTTTTGAAAATTGTTGTATTATATTTGATTAATGATGGAAGAGAGACAGCTTACTATTTGATAAAACTGTTATACAAATGGATAAAGTCCCTTTTACCTTAGTTTTAAGTTGGATATAACACTACTGCTCATATCAAATGTACAGCAGGTTGATTACAAGAAGTAAAGAAAAAATTGTCCACAGAAGAAAATGGGAGAGCTCATTCAACCCATCAATAAATAACGGAATTACAATCTTGAAATTGAAAGATGTTTCAGAAAATTATGAAATTTGAGTCGGGGTTATTTGTGCCATGACAAAAGGTAGCCAATTGTAGTTCACACAGATCTTAGATTGTCTCTTTGAGCATGACATATCATTTATTTTTGTTTATTAGCATAAAGGGTTTCATTCTTTGAATAATAAACGACCCATACTTTGTTCACACAATCACAAATAATTCGTTGCCAATGGTATTTCAGTTTCTAGTTAACCTTTAAGTTTTTTACATCCATCTTTTTATACTCGTACCAGTTTATTGTTTGAGATGTTTAATTTTTATGAAATATTAAATTACTTCTTCAAAGAAAATAATCTTTACTCTTGCCAATATTACACTGGGTGAAAAACAACAACAACGTATTATTTCCTATAGCTTATCATTGACTGGAGACTTTTGTTTTTTCTTCAGATCTCTTAACACTTTCATTGACAACTCGAAATATGTGCATACTTCTCTGAACTTAAACCATTGTCTCGTTCAAATCTGACGGTTTACACCGTGTGATGATATAGATGTCATCAAATTCTTTGAATTAAAAAATCTAAAAGAAATTGTGTTATTTGGATATGCATTAATGAAATTATTTACTTATTAAGTCTACATCTGTATCAAGAATTCAAAACAAGTTTCTTTCCGCCGCGCTAAATCCTTTGCTCCACCATGGAGCAACTTTATACTTGTTTCTTTTTAGTATCTTGAAGGACAATCCTAACGGACGAAGAGACGGAGTCAAAAGTAATCTGCGTCTCTTATTAGTTAAGAATTGTAAGTCATTCATTAACCATTCGTCACGTTTTACTTACAGGAGCAGTATCAGTTCGTCCATGACGTCATTCGTCAAGCCTGTTTTGACTACATCTAGTTATAGAGGAGGACATTATGTAGCAAAATATTCGATGAATAAACCTGTATATCAAAACAAAATGTCTATATAATATAGATGTTTTATACTATCACTTTTGTATACATATAGATACATTCGTAATAACTTTTTCATGCTAGTATCCTAGAAACCTTAATTTCTTTATTTTTAGCTCACCTGAGCACCAAGTGCTCTGAGTGAGCTATTGTGATCGGTCATTGTCCGGCATCCGTCCGTCCATCTGTCCATCCGTTCACAATTACAAAACAATATTCTCCTAAACTTATTCATAAATTCAACCTACCTTCACAGAAATGATTCTTCGGTCATGCTCATTAAAAATACTTAAAAAAATTGAAATCTATGAATAACTTTGAGTTCCATGGCAACCGAGTAAAAAAAATATTTTCCTCCCAGAGCATAAGCCCAGAGCTTTGATATTTGGTATAAGTCATCATTTATTGACCCCTTCCTAAATACTTCAAAGAATTACTGTACTCCAAAATTTAGCCCTTTTCTGTGCGATCCCTGATTTTACATAGAAATAAAGAAAGAAATCTTTGAAAATCCTCTTCTTCCAAACCACAAGGCCCAGAGCTTTGATATTTGGTATAAATCATTATCTAATGGCCCCTCTACTTCAAAGAATTACCGTATCTTGAAAGTTAGCCATTTTCTGTGCGATCCCTGATTTTACAAAGGAATAAAAAGGACATCTTTGTAAATCTATGTCTCCCAAGACAAGGCCTAGAGCTTTAATATTTTGCATGTATCAATGTATATTGACCTTCTACCAATATACTTCAAAGAAGTACCGAACAATGAAAATTAGCATTTTTTCTGTGCAATCCCTGACTTTACATGGAATTTAAGAGGGAAATCTTTGTCAATCTTCTCCCAAACTATAAGGCATAGAGCTTTAATATCGTGTATGTATCAATGTCTCTTGACCTTTTACTAAAATACTTCAAAGAAGCACCGCACTTTGGAAATTAGCCTTTTTTGGGTGATCTTTGATTTTACACATGAATAAAGAATGAAATCTTTGAAAATATTCTTCTCCCAAACCAAAAGGCCTAGAGTTTTAAAATTTGGTGTGTATTAATACCCTTTGACCCTCTACTAAATAAGTCGTAGGCTTATCGTATTCTGAAGATAAATCATTTTCTATGCATTCCAAGATTTTAGAAAGGAATAAAGAAGGATATCTTTGAAAATCTTCTCCTTCTAAACCATTAGGCCTAGAGCTTTGATATTTAGAATGTATCAATGCCTATTTACCCTCTACAAAAAAATTTATAGTTACCATACTCTTGGCAATAGCTCTAAACGATAGGATCTTTAATATGCCTAGGATTAAGGGAGAAAATCTTTAAAAAAAATCTTCTCCAAAATAATTAGGTCTAGGGCTTTGATATTGTGTTTATATCATAAAGCCTTGAACCTGCATACTCAGCGAAGCGATATATGACCATCATAGTACTCTTGTTTGTAAATAGTTTCATAAGCAAAAAGATTATCTATGTTTCAATTGTTCGATGTTGTTTTTCGAGGATAGAGCAATGTAGAACTTTACAATATGGTCTTTTGAATTAAACAACTTTTTTTGAGATGCTAGATTAATCAAAGAAAGTCTTGATAGCACGAAAGATAAAAATGTGCTTACGATTGGGATTAGATAATTGATACTATACTAAAGCTGAAAATATCTATGATTAGACCGTTGACGAAATTTAATTATAGTTTAAGGTTTTATTTTGATTCTTCTTCTGCATCAAAACTTCATCAATTATATTGTACGCGTTATCTTTTAGTATGTATATGTGTGTGTGAAAAATTAAGCAATTATAATTCACGTGCCTATAAAATTGGTATTATATAATCAAACATGTATCGGCTATCGCCCCATTATTGTTTACTGAATAACGTCCAATACGTAACGTCGGTTTGATGTCAATTCCTCCGTGAGGTCCATGAGGAGTTAGGGAAATATTTCTAATTGGTGCGGCATGCATTTGAATAAGGTTTAGATTGATATAAAAAGCAAGTCTTAATGGATAATTATTACTTTAAAACTAAAGATAATACATACAGTATAACCGATGCAGTTTTGATGCAGAAAAAAGAATAAAAATAAAGCCTCTCAAATTATGATTACGTTGTTAATACATTTCTGTTTACTCATAGCTTAATGGTTAACCTCAACAATCTCATCATAGATTTTCCAACTTAAGTGAAATCTAACTGTTTTTTGTTCATTTGTACTTTACTTGTGTCGGTCAATCCGGTTTAACCGGATCAACTTTTGTGTCTCTCTATATATATTTGAAACGTGAACAAAACAATCTTTATTTCTTTAATGCAAAAAATAATTGTGGCCCAATGATGTCTACAAACAGAAATTCTTAGAAAAAATGAATTTATCATTTTCAAAATTGTCACCATATAAGCTCAGACTTTGGGGGCTATAGTATCACGTTACCACTCAGAAGAAAAATATTCTGAGAAGCATGAAAAGAATTAACCCTGTGCAAGCTGCTGAGATGTTCATAGTGAAAGGGGACGGAGTATTTGCCCTCGGAAAATTTATTTAATTTGGAATGGTCATTCTACCTTAATATATATATTCTTTCTTTACGCGGAACTACTATATCCAATTGACCTCTGATGTGTATGATCCATTTTTCAATATTTATTTTTCAGAGTTTCTGGTTTGCGTAGTTTTATCAAATAACTATGTTGTGCATGTGAAGTGCATGTATGTTTTATCATAATCTGTTACTAAGAATGGTGAAAAAGCATTTTGACGAGCGAGACATAGTTGTTACAATTTCGCTTCGGTGTTAGTGCGTTAGTTCGTGCGTGCGTTAGTTCGTGTGTGTGTGTGCATCCGTCCGGAGCTATACTTCTACACTTATGGATGGATTTGAAAATTACTTGAAACACTTGTTCTTCTTGATAAGTGCTAGTGTCTTGCCAAACGTTTGTTTTGATACCTCGAAGCTCCAAGGTCAAGGTCACAGTTGAAGATAAAAGGTCAAAACTGACCTTGTCCGGAGCTGAACTTCTATATTTATGGATGGATTTGAAAATAACTTGGCGAAGTAGTTCATCTTGATGAGTGCTAGTGTCACATAGAACGTTTGTTATGACACCTCCAAGGTCAATGTCACAGTTGAAGGTTCAAGGTCAAGACTGACCTTGTATGAATCATAACCTTTAAATTCATGGATGGATTTGAAACTTGGCACAGATAATCTTCTTGATGAATACAAGCGTCGTATGATACACGCAAGGTCAAGGTTACTGGTGAAGGTAAAATGATCATGTCCAGAGCATGATTTCTTCATTTATGGATGGATTTGACGAGCGAGACTTATATGTTACAATGTCGCTTCGGTGTTAGTGCGTTAGTTCATGCGTGCGTTAGTGTGTGTGTTCGCGTGTGACCGTCCGGAGCTTTACTTCTACACTTATGGATGGATTTGAAAAATACTTGGCAAAGTTGTTCTTCTTGGCGAGTGCTAGTGTCGTGCAAAACGTTTGTTGTGATACGTCCAAGGTTAAGTTCAAAGTTAAAAAAAACATTCGTGCACCACATTCTCTGTGCATTTCAGCGGACTCGACTTGTTGTTCCAGGACAACTTATTTTTCGTTATTTTAGCCAATACCTGTCAACACAATTTGAAAATGGTTAAAATTCTAGGATTGTTAACACCAAATTTAGTTCGCAAAATTAAGACTCCACCGTTTTGTTTGGTAGAAATCAGTGTAGAAAATGCAGAAAATGTTTGTCACAAGTGAGTCTGTATTTTTCATTTTTTAACAGACTGTTTTTTGATAGGCGTTTAAAGCACGGTGTGAGGTAATAATTAAATAGAATTAAACGCAAATCCTTCGCAGTCCGACTTTTTTGTTAATCAATGCTAGATCACATCGTCTCTAAAAACTATAGACACAATCTCCTTGCTTGTATAAAAAAAATACAACATGTACACTTTAGTAGATTCTACCCTCCTTTTTTAACTCTGACATAGCCCAATGATAAATATTAAGATGTAGAGTTCTTCAAATATGACATCATTAATTCATGATTAAATTTGAAAACAACTTATCGCACCTAATAACTTCAACCAAACCATCAACCAATCGCTGGTCTTTTTTTTTATGGTCACTTCAGCACGAAGTGCCCGCGTGAGGTTATAGGATCGATGGTGTTCGTCACATCTCATCGTCTGTCGTATAATTGTCTGTCGTTCGTCAACTTTTGCTTCAAACAACATCTCCTAAACGGCTGGTCAAATTTTGGAATAAGTTAATGTAAATGTATATTGGGTAACCCTATACCAAAATTACTCATATCGCTTCGGTCAAATGCCCACTTTGACTGTGAGGCCCTAAAGGGTTTCAAAATCCTCAAATATCTAAAATCCTCTGTCTGAAACCAGAGGTCCTAGAGTTTCCATATTTGGTGTGTATCATCATCTTAAGTACCTCTACCAAGTTTCCTCGATTCATGCGTCTCAGGGTCAGATTGGTCCCAAGCAAAATTTATGAAAGAAAGCTTTTTAAGTCTTATTCTCCAGAAAAACAAAGCCTAAAACTTTCATTTCAGAGATTACCAGGTAGACCTCTAGAAAGTTTGCTCAATTGATAACCCCCAGCATAAAATTGGTTCTGCTTCAGTGACCACTTAATTTTACATAGAATTTATATAGGAAAATTTAAACAATCCTCTCCACCAGAACCACAAAACATGGTGCTTAGATATTAACACGTAGCAGTGTCTAGTAGACATCTAAAAAGATTGCTGAAATTATGACCCCCGGGGCCATACTTGCCCCGGCCGATTGCTTTCTAGTGCCGATCCAGGGGTCATTTTACCCACTTCCTTTTCTTACTAAATAGAGTAACATAGATAAATTTCTTTTATTTTCTTGTTTCATTAGCAACTAAGGAAATCTTTATAACCTGATGGCTTTCTTAGCAAACGATAACTTCCTTAGCAATCAATGCCTTCCATATTAACTAGAGACTTTTCACCACTTTGGGTTCAAAACCCATCCATGGGAAATAGATCTTTCATGTGAGGAAGCCACTAACGATTGTTTTGTTTTGTTACGCTAATGTTCGTCCCGTCACTTAGCAATGACATCATCAAAAATATTTGATTCACTGCCATATTACAAGTGAACTCTGCCTTCTAGAATTTAATGGCAGACACCCAAGTGAACGTTAAGAGCCATTGTGGCCATCTTTTTCTATATTTTCAATCAGAAATCATATTTTTTTTATATCAAAATCATTTGGGACCCCCACAAAATCTGTCCTTTTTTTGTACAAGCTATTTATAACATCCGGGGAGGGAACCGAACCCCCAAACATGACTTTCAGAAAAAGGGCCGTAATATAGGGATGAGTGTATTTTTCACTGCGTTTATTGGAGTATAAAGTGCAATTGCCTTAGCACATGGCAAATAACGCCCGTAGGGCGTTATGTTTAAGCCATGTGCTAAGGCAATTGCACTTTATACTCCAATAAACGCAGTGAAAAAATACACTCAGCCCATATAATTGCAATACGTCTATTTTCAAATCCGAAACGGATAGAGAGATGAAAATAAAAACAAATAAACGAACTGTGGGCGGAGTTATTTTTTCTTTGACAGGCGTATGGATACATTGACACAGTTTATCGCTCGAGTCATTGTAACGGCGGACATTTTATTTTGTCGCTTGGGTTTTTTGAAATGGAAATTCGGACATTAGTTGGATTTATTTGGAATTATTATGAGCAAATACTAACTTTAAACTCTGTAAATTATGATATCTGGGTCGATAACAGTTAGAATTATGAATAGATGCTTTGTAATAGACAAGAAATATAAACCTACCACATGGACACGATGCATGCTGATGTGGTGAAGCCGATTCGACATCTCGGATTTACGGCTAATAAAGGTGAGCTATCGAAATCTTCATGTTTAAAACGAACATTATAATTGTTATAAGGACACTATTTGTTTATCTATTTATTGAAAATCCACGGAAGTATAAAGGAATTCGAGGAAATCGAAATTCAAAGGGTGATGACTATAAATAGTAACAAAACAAGTTGGGTATTTCTTGGAAGTGAATTCCCAATATCGGAAATCCCTGACCTTGTTTTGTTTCAATTTTGTCGAAAATAGATCGGTCTTTTATCGAGGTATAAAGTGCAATTGATTTGATCACGTGATACGATTTGGGCCAATGAAAATACTCTATTTTGAAGTATTGCAATTATATTACCTTTGTATTGCAAAACATACTGAAAATTAAGCAAAACAGTTTCAATGTACGTGGAATCCTCAAGCTTCTCTTTAGAAGTGATTGATTGAATGAAACATTTCAGCTTTTTTTTAAATGATGTTTTGCTCATAGAACAATCGACACTCATTATTTCCAAATCTGAAATTTGGAATGTTTGGATAAGTTCAGGTCATACTTAAGTTCCATCTTTATTCATTCTTAATTTAATATAGAGCAAAATGTTTATCTCGAACCATTTAAACCACAGTTTCAAATATGTCGATTGTATTTTCAGTCGAATTTCAATTTAAGCGTCGAAATTCACCTGTTATTCAGACAATATGACGAATAAGTAAAATTTGAAGAAAATCCTGATTTACAGAGTCTGGTCACTCCTCAAATAGGATTGATAATGAGTTTTTGTCCGAGGTGTGAAAAATCTGGTATAACAGCATGTTATTGTCAAACTTTTGGTGACCATCGCAATATTTACAGCGTTTTATCTAAATCCCGATTTTCTGTAAAAACAGGCGGTTAATTTTGTTACGGAAAAACGGAGTAGATAATTTTCAGCATCGGTCACCTTTTAAGAGTCTTTAGAATAATGATTTAAAACTATCGATGGTAAAGTTGGAAATTCTCTCCTCCGAATGTAACAAGTCTTTGATAAAAGCTTTATTTTTTAGACAGGAAATACCGGAACAAAGTATAAGAAGTTGCATGATGGGATCATCCCTACGAAATTTTAAGGAATAATATCAAAACGAAAAAAATCTTGAATTTTTTTAATTTTGTCCACTTTATGAGAAGACTAATATTCTGGGAGTAAAGGCAATAAAACAGGGAACCATATGGAAATCAAAATTGATCTAAAATTTTGCAAACAGAAACAATTCGCGTGTTTGTGTAGTGAACAAAGGCAGCTAGACTAATGGCGAGCGGCCGACGGCCATTATCGCGAAGCGAGCGTTAAGAAATGGGGAAAAAAGAATTTACAAGTGGACAGAATGTACATACTATGAGGAGGAAAATTTCGTTTTGAAATTACCGAGTAAACAATTTTCGGAGTCAATCACTGTTTATGGGTCCATTGAATAAAGATCTAAAAGCTATCATTGTATAATTTACTGTTATAGTAGGCATAAACACTGGCGAAAGAGTCAGTGATTTTTCTGTAGCACTGACGAACACAAAATCATTAAAAAAAATCTTGTAATCAAGATATGTATATTATTGATCTATAATATACAAAATCAAAGCTAAAAGGGAAATGCTATCAAAATTACACATTCGATCATTTTCGATCATAGGGAAAGTGATGACGTAGGAAATTAAATCTTAAGAACGACGCCTAATCATGTGTCCTAAAATATATACTATTAGAACTTGACTATTATTAAAACTTATGTAGGCATTTTATTCTCATGTTGTACAATGATGTACAAAGAGTGAATAAAGGATTTTGTATTGCATTGTATTGTATTGTATTAATTCGAGTTTGAAAACATGGAGAGAAATTACTTTGGAGTAAGTGCGTTAGCTTTCAAGATTTTACCTTATTTCAAACTACCTTTCGAAAATTTACAATCCATCTTTTTTTTCATCCTTTACATGAAAGAAAAAGATCTTTAGTTATCCATTTATTGAATAATAACAAGTCAAACAGGCAAGACGCAATTTTCTAGTTTTTGACGTACGCCCTCACGGGTATCGTCCGAAAATATTTTACATCTCGCGGGGCTCTTCAAAAACAAGAAATATGGCTGCAAACCATCTTAATCACAATTTTCGCGCACATCTTGGGTTGTAGATCACAATCAAAGCCGCCTATATTCCGACTGCCCAAGATTTCACAAATAAATCAATATGACTTTTCTAATACGCGCACATATATAATACCGTACGCTGGTGTTGAACACGTTGTTCGACCCTGGTATTGTCGGGTTGATTCTGTGAAGCGAAGCATTATTTTTACATTATTTTATCATTTCCAATATAGAGTTAATATACCGCAAAATGAAAGCACGAAAAATTCGTTTCGGGTTTCCGAATTACATCATATGATCCCTTAGATATGGATACACCTTTGTCAACTTTCCACAGACAATCAGTTAGTTGTAGCTGTAGACAGTAATACGGTAGTTCACGGAACACTTTGAGATCCTGACTAGTGAGCCTGTCCTAATCATCGATATATCGATATAAGGACAGTGAATAGAAATGATCTTTGTTTACAAATATGTCTCAGGTCGGCAATTACAATAATCACGCAACCAAGTGCTTTGAAAACGGTCTAGAGCAATTAAGGGGGGTCGTATGCATAAATCAAATGCGAAAATTGTGGGACTTATTGCTTTTACTCAATAAAAATCAAATAGATACCAAGCGAAAGTAGAACATTTGGAAAATTAAAATGTAGAAATATTAACTTCCGTTTTAAAGTTATTTTGTCGTTATTTACAAATATTAATAATTAATAACACATCAAACCTTTAACTTGTATGATCTACCTTTCAGCTTGGCACTTTTCTTAAGATTTTATTGGTTCTAAAGCTGTCAGTAATCGAATAGAGATTAATTTGAAACTATCTTTATCATATTATAGGAATGGTTAGGAAAAGGGCAAAACTCCCATGTGCAATTACTTTACATGGATTTTTTTTTAATTATTTTTCTTATTTTGAATTGTACTTACAACGCTTCAAATACTCTTTTTTCTTTTTTCTACATTCAATGTAGAAAAAAGAGTATTCGAAGCGTTGTTATTTGCATATATCGGTGTTTAGGATACCTAAATTTTGACGAATTTTCAAATTTGGCCTGTTGTGTGATGAACAGGGAGAGAACAGGCATCCAACGGACACGATAAAGTAAATATGAGATAGGATGTGCGGCTGTAGGCCGCCCGCGATGTCGGGGACCGACACATCTGGCCCGAGAGGCGTTGTCTGTTTTTCGGTATAAGCCAACCCTGGGGGTGCCCGTTGGATAGGCCGGGCTCCACTGGTGTTGGTAGCTATATGCTACCATCGCCGGGTTTTTCTTGGACGCGTTTGCAGGCGTCTCCGTGGTTGGGGGCTTATGAGCGCCGTTTCTCCGTCGTGATCCGGGCCTTTCACCTTTGCATCAGGCAGGACAGACTGTCAATTTCCGACCTTACGGGAAACATGCCTGTGATGCATATGACCTACCCTTTTCGCACCCTCTCAAAATCTTAAAAAGTCTACCCCCTCCCCTACAATCTAAGGCACGACATAAAATGTAAAACTTCTAGCTTAAAGACCGCTACAGTTTTAGCTAGCGTAGCTCTATGGCCTATAGGGGGCGGGTAGGATCGATCCCTTCCTCGAATTGTTTCCTCCCTATCCTGGTGGGTCAAAGAGCCTCCCTGAAGAAACAGTTATCACACGAAGTTGATTTTAGAGATTTGGCTGTTTGGCTCCAATATAGCCCTGGCCGGGAGTGAGTCAGGGACCAGTTTACAGTCTCTGATCCACCCGCGACCGGGGCTGTTAAGTCAAGTCTTTGATTCAGTGAAACGTTGAAAATTGATTGACAATTTCTGTATTGAGCTAGGAATAGAGTAAATTGGGTTGACCTACTTTCGCGATAATGAACAGAGGCCAACCAATCACATTTAAGGATGTATTCTACGAATCCCATTGACGGGTTGATTTATAGGAGTTTAACGCCACTTTTCACAGTATTTAAGTCAAATCGAGGCGGCTGGAGCACCTTACAATGGATTCCTGGTATTTCTCATAGTTCTACCACTACAACATTTCCTAGCCTCAAGTTGCTATCCCACCTAGGTTTACGATTATCTAACCATTGGTGAGAGACAAATGTCGGAAAGGATTTGTGCCTTGACATTCCATTATTGAAGATAAGGAGTCTGATGCGCTACCGACTGCACTATGGCGGCGGCTCCCATTAACCGAACTTGATTTTTACGATTGTTTACGAATGTGTGTCAATCTACTTCCCACCAAAATTTTTTACACAGAGTTAGGATATTTGTAAATAATGTCTTAGAGTTTCGTTATTTTGTGGTCCTGAGTTGGAGTCTTTTGCCTATCCTTTTCCTCCTACTATCTCGACTCTTTGTTTTGAGCCTTATCTTTTTAAACCACTTGGTGCACGAGTTTGGCAAAACAAACCAAACATTAATACGAAACTCAAATCCCAAAACAACGATAGCTGCTCGCTATATGACGACCCCCCCTCCCTCTTTTAGTACACCGGCGAAGGCCCCGGATTCAGACCAGGGGGGGGGTAGCCAGGGAGGCTGTCGGAAGGGAGGGAATCAACAAATACAATTGGGAACACACGTGGTTCTCTCGCGTTTCATTGGTCAAAATGTAATGAGGCTGTTGATTGATTGAGTCGTGATGAAATTAAAGAGAAGGAAAGAGGGGTAATTGACATGACTGATTATCAATTCATTGCTTTTCGAGTAAAAAATAATGATGTAAATAATGACAACGGTTTAAATAAAACAACTTATACACAAAGTAATTAAGATTATTCTTAATTATTAAGAAACTCACGAAAATTTACAGCTGAATAAGGTGTAAAGGTGTAATTTAGACTACAAAGTTGTCTGTTGCTGACCCCCCCCCCCCCCCTCTCTCTCTCTCACAGTAAACCGCTTGGAAAATTTTAAGATGAATCTTAACAAATAAAACTGTGTCTCGCAATTCAAATTGATAATCATACTATATGTAGAATAAGGATCATCCTATATCGATCATAACCTTGGAATAACAGATTTAAAGACAAGCTTTGGCTGCGACGTTTTGGTCGCCAAACAGACAGCCTTTCTGTCACTGTTCTTTATGAATATACAATGTAGTTGTCCATTAACACTCACTTGCACATTCATTTTGGAAATGGTGGTAATGAGACGTTAAGAAATTATTTGTTTATTAATTAAACATTATGATTTTCAAATATTTTTTATTTGAATTCAAATATCACAGTTTAACGTAAATAGAACCGGTTTACCAGTATAGACCTAAGGTCACTGGGGCTATCGTTATGGTGTTTTGTCTGTCGTGTGTGCGTCCTTTCTAATGCTTTTATTGTAAAATCTTCTCCTCAGAAACTTTGGACGAATTTCAACCAAATTTCACTTTTGGATATCCTCAAGAAATTTTGTTATGATAAAAGCAATGACTTTGTAGTCAGATGTCATTTCTATATATGGTTAAGAGTGCCTTATCTGAGAAAACTGTGGAAGGAATTCGACTTAATTTCAAAGGAACAACCCTTTGGTAACCTATATCACACAGGAAAAAATATTTTAATTGGACGAAAAACATGCCTCTTTTGGGCGGAAGTCATTTCCATGTACGTAATAGGTAAAACTTCGAATAGCATTTTGTCATGAAGTAAATTATCATTTTTACTGTGATCCTTTAACAGACTGCAAAAAATAGTATGATTAAACATGCCGTCTACGAGATGAGATCATCTCCATATTAGTTACTTAGTTTCATTTCATAATTGTGTTATTTTGAAATCAAATAGACAGTTGTAAATTATATTCTTAAGCCTAATGTTTGTGGTCGACGGCCTCTTCACGTTATCCAATATTTTCGGTTTGCTCAGAGAAAGTGTGTATAGTTTTCTAAAGTAATGCCAAAACTCTTAAATTTATTTTCTGTGCAAAATAAATTACGTTATTCACACTTTTCAGCAAAGAATCAACGATATCAAAATATCAAGGATATACATTTTTATTGAATACCTATAAATATTTCTAGTAAAACATTTACATTCCACACAGACAAAATCGGACAGTGTCAAATACGGTTCCATATTAGCTAGTCTTTGACAATTTCACTTTCATTCTGTATGTGACGTCAAAGTGCGAATAAATGTAATCAGAATGGTTGAGGAGATGGGTAATACTTGTAGATATACAGATTTTTTTCGCAAAACTTCTAATTTAATTAACAAAAAAGTATATAAGAAATTGAATATAATGTTACGATAGCGATACAACATCTTGTATTTGCTTCTCGCTGTGGAGAAAATATGATATTCCACTCGACCTTCTGTCTCGTGAAATATTAAAATTGTCCTCCGCAGCTCAAAGAAAATACAAGAGGTTGTATCTCCATCGTAATATAATATTCTCTAATGATAGGAGATAACGATTTATCGTTAATAAAACTTACCGACACTCAATCAAAACAAACGATGCTTTTAAATAACGCAGGGCTCTGTAGATCAATAACCTTTTTAAAGGGCCACAACAAAGTCTTAAATGGTTTGGTACTATCTTAAATTTGAGTTATGTATCATTGTCAGACTATTCGTTGTCAATAATTATCTCTCTTGGAAGAATTTCTAAATGTAAAATTTCATAATTTTCCAGTACAATACAAAAGTTTTACTTTGAGTTTTAGTCTGGTATCAAATGCACCGTCTGGTTTTAGCGTACCTAAGCACGAAATCTCCATGATGATATATTTTGATCACCGTCTGTCCGGCGTCGGTCGTGCGTCGTCCGTCGTATGTCAACAATGTCATCCTAACCACTGAACTAATTTGTAGATATACAGATTTTTCCGCAAAACATCTAAAACGATACTTTTTAATAACGCAGGGCTCTACAGGTCAATCACCTTAAAGGCCACAACAAAGTCTTAAATGATTTGGTACTCAGTGCTCTCAATAAGGACAAATTTCAGGAATTTTTAAAATTCCAAGTTTCAATTTCAGGATTTGAAAAATTCTGATTACTAGAATGTCAGAAAACAGACTGTTTGAAACGTTTTGGGTACGAAAAAATCGAGATTGGATTATTCCGAGACCGTCTCCGGTCACATCATAGATATCCAAGTGCATACGCCATGAATAACACTTACGTAAAAAAAAGTTACAGTACAAAAAGAAATGAAACTAGTAGCAGAGTTGCATCTTTTAATTCCCTGTTTCGTTTCTGCTAGTTGATGTTTACAGACAACACGTGTGACTTCATTAAAAAGGGACCGAACTCTAGCGAGATCAATCGAGTAACTTCGATGTTTCTAGGACGGACCTCATGTCAAGTTACTAGATAGAATCCCCAGCATCATAGACGTATTTAGAATGCAAATTTGACGAACCGTTCTGTATCTGCCGTGAATTTGAAGACGGGACATGACATTTCGGGTGAATTCCGGTCCTGAACTTAGTTTACATAAATTCGACCGAACAGCTTCCCTGGGCCTGCTTGATTTTTGCCGGGCACGTTATTAATCGAGTGACTAGTTTTCTGCGCATGTCATATTCTCCGAGTAGTTGAAAAATGCCACCTATCGCAAGTTAACGCACCTATCCGAAGATAACGTCGAGTGACTTCCAAAGAAATGGTCCATAATGCTGCGACGTCTCGATTACTGAACCAACTACAATTGAGTACGCTCTACGTAAATTTCCATCTACATCAGTCGTCATTGAGACATTTCGATAAACTCCTTGTGGATTCAATTTTTTCTGGCTAGAATATACATTCTTTTTTTTGTCAAACCCTTTATATTGTAACTTCAGAAAACGTCCGAGTCATGAAATCACCGTCCTAGAATCCCGGACGTTGATTTACGTCCGGGTATCATTTTCTGGACGTTTTTCCCGATTTTCGGGACGTTATATACGTCGACGTCCGCTTATTGAGAGCACTGGGTACTACCTAAGATATGAGTTATGTATTCTTGTCAGACTATGTTTTGTCAATACTTTCCTCTCTTGGAAGAATTTCTGAATGTAAAATTTCATAATTAACCTGTACTATACTATAGTGGACCCCATTATTTTCTTTGAATTCTAGTCTAGTATCAAATGCACCGTCTGGTTTTAGCGAACCTGAGCACGAAATGCGCATGATGATATATTTTGACCACTGAGCTTATTAAAACCAAATTCAACAGAAATGTTCCATAGGTGGTGCCAATTGAAACTGCTAAAAGAATTTAAATACAGTGAAACCTCTGGTTGAAATGGCAAGAAAAGTGGAATTTTGAAAAGAATCTTGAAGAATTATCTACTCCTGACCAAGAAAGCTTAGAGCCTTGATATTTCTCATGAAGCATCAGTACAATAATCTCTTTCAGAATGGCTAAATACCCTCAGGTCCCCAGGGGCGGAGTCCCAGGAGTGAATAGGGCTTATATGAACATAAAAAAGGATTTTTAAAACGACATCTGTTCTCTTGAACCAAATTTGGCAGGTATGTCCTTAGCAGGTCCCTTCAAAATTGGTTAGAGAACCGAAATCCAATGAAAACTCTAGTTGCCATGGCAAAAAAGGAGATTAAAAGAAGGTATCAATACATCGATCTTTTTCAGAAATACTAATACCATACGTTCGGGTATCCAGGGCGGAGCCCAAGGGAAGATGGGCTTATACAGAAAATAAGGAAGGATTTTTAAAAGGACATGTCCTACTAAAACTTTGGATAATGTCTTAAACGGATTCCTTAGAATGTACCCTTTTAAGGTTGTTGAAATAATTGAATTCCAGTGAAAACTTTAGTTACCATGACCAATTTCAACCAAATTTGGCAGGAATAACCCTGTGGGGTTGCCCACTGGTAAAATTGATTAAAGATTTGAAATATGTCGAAAACAACAGGTATTCAATAAGATCTATACTCAGAAAGAAAAATATTCTTCTGTAATAAAAACACAGTTTGAACTGTAAATTTCGTGTGTTTATGTGTTTGGGTGGGGTTTAACGCCACTTTCAACAGTATTTTAGTCATATTGCGGCGGCTGGGTTAACTATCCATTGATTCCTTGTATTGCTCACTCCAGTACTATCACTACAGCTCCCAGTTGCTCATCCCACATAGGTGTACGATTATCCGCCCATAGATTGGAGGAAAAGATGGAGCCCTCCTTATGATTTCGTGTCCGGCGAGCTACAAACGGCGCTATTGCATCGGCTGTGAAATCCGTTCTATATATTTGGTAAAAATTTCTAGATAATTTCTCCGCCCAGTGTTGTTTTTTTTCTGTTTAACTCTTGTCGTGCTGAATAAAATCACTTCTCCGAACTGCTATAAAACCAAAGGCCTGAAAGAACTGGAAGCACGAGTTGCAGGTTCACATTTCTTTCGATAATTAACTTTATAACAATACTGGCTTGCACGGGATGAGCAAGTGGTGGAGACTAAGATCAGACTGCACACATGTGCTGACTGATCATTGTACCTCCTGCCAAAACAGGAAAATTCCGGGTTCAGCATGACAAGGATTAAGATATGTGCGGAATAATATGTCGCAGATTTGTATACAAATTTCAAAGCAACAAATCCGCGCTAGTTTTTTATCAGACTGATCTGCCCTCGACTAGTAAATGTGTTTTTACTATAGACGGTACAATTTAACATGATCCCGAACCCTGTCATTTAAATTGATTAAAATTTGATCATTCCACATCGCAGGGTAAGTGAAATTAGGACTCCAGCCGATAAACATCGGTTATTTTTCTCTCTGACGTAAATATAAAAGTTATTCATTTTGCTCAAACTTTCGCACTCGATCAAAGTGCAAGGGTCGCATAGGTACCATTCTTTACCGTCGTCGACTTGGAATGTTGGTTTGAGACTGTCAAACACCATATAAGGTTATTGAAAATACAGCCTTTTTAATATCTTTAATTAGTCGCGACATAATTAATTATTTGTTTCTAGTTTGATTTTTTTTCCTATTTGCCAGTTTGTTATTCAAACGAGTAATTACCTCTTTTCGTTAAATAACATGAACTCGTGAAAAGGCATAGTCTGTGGTTTTGACAGCCGTTGGTTGTAGGTCCTATTGGTCATTTGAGAGCGATACCTACCTGTTTAGTGAACAAATAAAAAAGATAAATCTGGTCCAGATACGAGTCTGGAACTTCGGTCTAGCAGGTAGGCATTCGACCTGTTTGGCTGTCACAGCTAGAACATAATTCACTTAAAACTGCAATATTTTTATTAGTATCTAGGTTCACATGATTTGGTCGAAGGTGTATATATTTGTCGAAGTAAATTTGGATAAGTATTCAATAGCCTAAATAAATACTCTGCATTTAGGTTAGGGTCAGGTCAATGAATTCAGCCTATAATTAAATTCTAAAACAAGTGAATGTGGCTTAGTGGATATCAATATTTATTCTTAAAATAAAAGAAGAAAATAGCTATTCAGTTTTAAATATCAAACCAAACTGTTGCTTTAAAATATTGCCTATCATTTTAAATATGTTCATGATATCATCCAAAGGTTTTCAATGGGGTAGTCAAAACTGCTGAAGTTTTAAATTATCTTGTAATTTGTTATTGAATAATAAGAACTAAAGTAGCAAACAGCTACATATGTAAAGAATCGAATTCTTGATCTCTGCGATCATCTTAAAGGTGTGAAAAATATATAAAAATTCAGAAGATCAGACTGGAAGGTCCTTGAACCTAAAATTCATTGTTTTGTACTTTAATTCTTGGACTGTTTTAATTCTTGAACATTTTTCTAGAACTTTTAACTTAAACAAAAATTCCAGAAATATAAAGTTCTTGAAATTTATATCTTAAAACAGTTAGAGGGGTGAAAATTAACTCCAAGAACAATTCTTGAAGCGCAAAATTAAGTTATCGAAATACTCCAGAAGTTCTATTACAAAAATCAATTTCTCGAACCTTTATAACAGTTGTAAACTCTTATCAAGAGAGCCAAGATGGCCCTTGAACGCTCAACTGAGTTCTTTGTAGAACAAGGAAACTTTAAACTGAAGCATTAAACCAAAATTCTATTTTAAGACACTAGCGGTACACAAAATCATTAAATACAAAGATTTTTCATTTTCCAATCAAAACAGTGTAATTTTCAAAATCCTTATAACCTGACAAAAATTCTGACAATTTACCATAATAAAGCTCGTGGATAATTGCAGCTCTAGAATTAAAATAGAAAAGGATCTTAGGCCCCCTTTTCCCCTATATTTTAATCGAACATTCCCATTTCATGTACCCAAAAAATATTTTCACCAAATTTAATGAAGATCGAGCCATAATTGTGACTTTTTTGCCAAAATTGGTTCTCCTAACGTTTTCATTTTGATAGGGTTTATCCTCATAACCGTACAAAGATAACGATCATTTTTAATAAAGATTGAGCAATAATAATGGCCTCTAAAATGTTAACAGTGAAATGGTTATTAAAGTTCCTTTATTCGTGTTTTCCAATTTTATAAGGGTTAATCCTTGTGACCCGACAAAATTCTGACCAAGATTTGTGAAGGATGGGCTATAAAATGTGGCCACTAGAGTGTAAAACTCTAAGTGTTGACTGACGAACGGCGCCCTACGGATGAAGGTCTTCCAAGGATCACAATAGCTCACTATAAGCACATTGTGCTCACGTAAACTAATAAAATAGACAGAACCTTAATACCATGAACAGTTTTAAGGTATAACTATCTTCCATTTAGTAAAGGGCAGGTGTATCTATGTTTTGTCTCTCTACAAAGCATGATAGAAAGTAAATTATAAGTCAAATTCCCAAATGAAATATAGGAATTGAAAATATAACTTTTCTGTCTAATAAGCTTATGTCGTTCGGGCTACGATAATCACATAAACATTTTCCTAAAAGCACCAATTATATTGGTGTGTTTGTAAAACAATTGAATAAAATTGTGGTGTATTTTTGTATCATGAATTAGTCATACACATATAGGGTTAACGCATTCACTATTATTTGTGAGTAGCTATTTTGCCATTTAAATTATATTAAAAATAATCGGTTAGTATCAGTTATTATAACATTTCCTTTGATATCTATCGTATTTGTTTTAATTCAAGATGTAAGTACATATTTCAATAAAGTTACTAAAGCAATCTAATAGCCTTTCACAACTATTTTGTCTACTGACAGTGATTTTTCAAGTCTATACATAAAAATACCCAAAATCATTTTCATGTATGTTATCCGCTAAAAAATTACATCTGGGAACAGAGAAATATCTAACTCTTGACCATGATGAGAGCATAGGAACATTTACCCAAACCTTTTTCAAAACAATCGTCCATAAACAGAAAATACTGACGAGTCTGAATTTAGGATTTTCCTTTTGTAATTATTCATTAACGAAATTATTCTATACAAACAACAAAAGTACAAAACATACACAATGTGTATTGGAATAGGAACGAACAAAATTGATATTCAAATATTCGTTTTATTATTGGAATATATTCGAATAATAGTTTTTCTACGAGGTCATAAAGTTATGTCCAAATAGAGGTTATACTTGATCTCACTTCCCTCTAATCATTTAAGATATGCTTTAGTCATATGCATTTTGAATATAACTTGTTTCCGTTTAATCATTTTTTTACTTGAAGGAAAAAAAAACAAAAGCTATCTTTGAAGTTGATTAAGTAGCTTTGCACCCGCTCTCTCTCTGAAGAATAAGAAGAAATATTAGAATTTATTTTCTGCAAAGGACTTTTTACTCGGTCACGTTGATCAATTGAAATGAGAAGTGACTAAAATGTGAAAATCAACATCTACTGGTGAAATATTATGTCATTGTTTATTAAGAACATTATATTTACTAACTTAAAACAAAAATAAAATTACCAAATAAAGTTGTTGATATATTTGATGAAAAGAGACGTCCCAGTGCGAGAAAACGCGGCATCATTTGTCAATGCAAACTGTCATATCCCCTCCGGACAAAATCCCCTTCTATGTTATTTTTACTAGGATGACAATAACCTCTTCCTAAAATTAACAGGACGGACATTAGGCCCTTTGACATTCTAATAGGGCGGATAAAATCCCCGTTTATATATTAACATGGTGGACATTTTCCCCTCGATGGGCGGACATTTTCCGCTTTGTCATAATATTACGGCGAAACGGATTATAACTCCTTTCCTTTGAAATTCTGCTTAATTTTATTGAATATTGAATGTAATATGCTAAAATGTTAATTAAACGTTTATGCAAAGCTTTAAATCAATTATTTATTGATTTATCATTCACTGAGATTCAAACTGTCAATAAAGGGGGAACATTACCGGCCGAATATCGATTAAAGGTGTTATATTACCCGGTACCTTTATTTCCACGTGTAAATAGTCATAATGGATTGCTACCATTTTCAATTTGGACAAGACTGAACTTTATAATTGCAGGGAACAGTATAACAAAATATTTTAAATATCTGTTTTATCTTTTTATTTTATTCCCATCCGTATTCCTCTACATTTCTGTATATTTCCGTATGAGTGACTGTATGAAATTTGTACTCTAGTAAACGTCGTGGTAAAGGAAAAGAGCAGTTTTCCCACTTAACCACGATGTTTGCTTATAAAAATTAAAATTCTAGTCAACTTCATTTTCTTACTATTTGAATACATCTGGTAAAAGGTTGTTCTTCATGACCGTCCAAGATCTCCCTGAAGTTGGCAGTCTGACAGCCTAGCTGCCTGAAACTAAAACTTGTTAAAATCAATGATTTGACCAGCAGCCTAGCAGCTTGGCAATCTGGAAATCAAGCTTTTTCCAAGAAGTCTGGCAGCCTGGCAGCCTTGAAATAAAATCTTTTTGCAACAGCCGAAAATTGTCCAAATTCATAATCGAAGATTATACCCTTATGATTTTTATTCGGATTACTATGTTTTATTCCAGTTAACGATAATATGGTTATAGATCTATTGAAACGAATTTAGGAAAAGGATAAAAATACTGTCACAATTCCTCTAAATATTTTCTATTTGATTTGTGACAAAAAGCAGATTGGTAGAAAACGTGACTGGTTTTATTTACAGGCTACTGTTCTTATGATTTAAATACATGTAGTTTTAAGAAGGAAATTAACTTAAAAACACAATAATGATAGTAATGATATTAGAACATGATCGCATTTTCCACCAGTGATGCAGGGCTGGTAATCCTTCCATATAGACTTATTTTTTATACGGAATTCAACTTTTCTAAGTGAACAGAGGCAAATGTTTTGATATTCATTAAATATTTGGTTTGGAAGATTAGAATATTATGAAGTAGATCAAATCAAAGGAATTTAATCCTAAATAAAGTTAATATAATAGACGTAAAATCTGGCAGATCATCCGAAGACGAAATACGATAAATAGCCCCGAAAAGTATCCATTGAATAATAATAACAGACATGAAAATAAACTTGTACGTCATGTGAAAAGATTAAAAGTAAAAAAAGGCTATTCAGTAAGTTTATCCTTCTGTTTTCTAATTTACGGAATTCTCATTAAAGGGGTTTGGATTTTGGATCAAGGTTACCACCACTTTGATTTATACAATTTTAGATAATATACGGTTTTGCTTCAGAAAATAAGAATAAGAGGAGGGGACAATGTAAAATAAGTATATATGTTGTAACTATTCGAAAAATTCTGACTCCTAAAATTATCGAACATCATTTTTTTCGGTGAAAAAAATATCGTTTTTACACTTTATCGAGTGAAAATCGCATTTAGCTTCAAACACATGTTACAAAGTGTAATGCGGAATTTAAAGGCTTGTTTACAGAATCACGATATTAGGCTACAGTGCCGCTACGATTCGCCACGATTTGTAGTATCGTCGGGTTCCTTGGTGATTCGTAGTAGAACCATGTTGAATAGTGGAGAATCCTTAAGAATCGTGATGATTCAGAAACTCCACTGTAGCGCTACGGAAGTTTTAAACTGTTTAAAACATTCATGGCGAATCGTGATGTTTATTGGGCGTGGCCTAACTCGTTGCGCAACCTTGGCGGAATCGTGCTCATTCGTATTGACACCGTAGCGATATTCGCGGCTATTCGTGGAATCTTTTACACCACGAATTCGCTCGATTCCTACGAATCATTCATGGTTTCGTTACGGAGCTCCTTTATTGGCTCCTGTGAATCGTACTAAATCCGTATCGAACCGTACAAGCACCGTGAGCATTCGTTGTTCCACTGTGGTTAATCCTCATTTACCGTAGCGTTGCCGTTATGAATCGCCATTGATTCGTAGCGATACCTTACAGACACCGTTCTAATATCGTGGACATTCTCACTTGAATCATTTGACAATGAATATTTATACTTTGGTCACGATTCATCCCGATCCATCCCGAATTTTCTGACCATGAGAAATCTGAGTAAATCGTAGAGAAAGTCATCAATGTATGAACGGACCCTAAGAACTTACTCCAACTGGCCGTGTTACACCAGGATATTTCCATTTGAACGGAACATACGCATATGTAACAGACATGTTCATCATAACCATTGCATCTATAGGCATACGTTTTATATGTAATACTTAAATGCTTTGTTTGGAAATTTTGTTAATACTTTATGTAGTGTAGGAATAAATGATTGATAGCCAATTGTGCTGTTATTTAACTTCTGTTTACACAATATGTTAACATACTGGCTTTGAAAAATTCAAATGCGTATTTATGTGTAATGTTTATACTAGCTGTGAAATTTTGGGATTTCCAAGTGTCACTAGTGATGATATCAACTTTCACTCCGAAAATCAGGAACTACTTTTATCAACAAAGGGCCGGGTCGCCCTGGTAAATATTTAGAGCTAAGATTGCCAATTTTATATCTAAAATAAAGAAACATTTTGATTAAATCCTCCACACAAAAAATCAACTGTAATAAGATTTTAAAACATAGTTTACACAATTTACAACTTTTCTGTTGAAATAATGGCGAACAAGGTATTGGGAGAGTGGGCTATGCAAGATGACCTTACATTCAATTTTTCAGGCTAAAAATCAATTCAAAACTAGTGAAATATGTTCGTGACTCAAACAATTGCGTAATTTTTCATAACGTCCAAAATTATTTCAGACCTCGGATACTAATGATATTGCAGTTAAAGTGATAGCCACTCAAACCTAACCCGCATGAGCTTATTTGTACGCCCAAGTCAGAAGACTGGGTGATCGCAGACTGCTTATCCTATGATTCTGTCCAGGTCCAAGCCTTTGTAAATCAAATCAGGGGAATAAACCAATGGTACTCGACGAAATTTCACAAAAGATACATCTTGCAGCTCCTAATAAACAATTCTGTTAAGTATGAAGCAAATCAGACTGGAACTGTAGGAGGAGTTGTCCGGACAAGGTTTTGCGGAGCTTTCTTAAGTCAAATCAAGGGCAATAACTTGATAATACTTGATGTAGTCTTCATGACAGTTGCAGATATATAAATCCTAGTGAACAGTTTCAAGTATGAAGTGACTGGACTCAAACTATAATAGGAGATGTAAGGACAAGGTTTTGCAGCCTGACAGACCTACAGACCGACCGACCAACCCATCGAACGACAGGCTGATTCCAGTATACCTCCTTAACCTTCGCTTGTGGAGCTATAAGTAACAATCAAACAAGATGGACAAATGTTCTTTACTTCTTGTAAACAACCAGATGTACATTTAATATAAGAAGTAAGTTTTATAACCAACTTAAATCTAAGGAAAAAGGGACCAAATCTATTTGTATGACAATTTTATCAAATAATAAATTGTCTATCTTAGATCATAAATCAAACACAACCCAACAACTGCGTGTCTAAAATAAGCCTGCCTGTAAAAGTCGTGGATTTCTTTCTTTCATTTTTAAAAATCAAGTTTTAAAGTCTCATCAACTTAAATCATCATCTACAGCATTTTTCATTCTGACTTCTTTTTTATCATTGACTAACTGTGCAAGTCATACAACCTGTTTTTTCCTACCAAGATGTAACATACAGAGGAGAAATTTTACTATCTGGACTGTTTCCAAAATAATATAATCAAAGCATTATTTCCCTTTGACCGTTCGATCCCTGGCGGCGGTACATAATCCTTTCCGACATTTGTCTCTCACCAATAAGTGGATAATCGTAAACCAAAGGGACATAGCAGCTGGAGGCTAGGAAAGGGTGTTGTGGTAGTACTGGTGTGAGAAATACCAGGACTCCATTGTTAGGTGTTCCAGCCGCCGCGATATGACTGAAGTACTGTTAAACCCCCTTCAATCAATCAGTCAATTCCTTTGACCATTAATTAAATGCAATATAACAACTACATATTTATGCTACACAATGACAAAAAGCCCTACCCGTAAAAGCAGTTTCTTTTTTTGACAAATCCAAATAATACTGTGGAATTAGCTATTTCTTAGTGCAAGGAACATTTGTGCAAAGGAACTATATATGAAATCGAATCGACAATTTGGCAGAATGATTTTTAAAGGATTTCTACTTTGGTAGCCATGGCAACCAGAGTTGTTCATGGAACATAATACTTTGAAGGGATCTTATAGTTGACAATCTAGAGAACAATCCTGTGAAATTTGGTTTAGATCTGACCAGCAGTTTCTTAGGAAAAGATTTTTTAAGAAAAGTTTACACACTAACAGACTGAATCACAACAGACACATATAGAAAATGCATTGAGAAGAATGTTCAATCCTGATCAGTATGCACAGTTTACAAACACGAGTCAGAAAGGATGTTTTTCACACATTCCAAATTGACCTTAACCCTTTCTGTACAAACCTAGGAGTTTATGTCCCTGTGATTTTTTACTTGAGAAAACATCGTGGTTTTAACAAGCAGTTTCTTCATCTCCCACAAAATTTTATACCCTTCAGGTTGGTTCCTTTCCAAATTAACTTTTAATTGCCATTTACACTTTCCTCCAAATTGGACCAGTCTGATTTTTTCAAAAAACAGGAAAGGATAAACCTCGTGTAACATAGGAGGCCACTCATTTTGGGAAGAATAACTTTTTCTTTCAATTCACTTGACGGGAGGCAACTTTCTTTCACTTAACAAATATTATCAGTAGTGCAGTTCCAATAGTTTCCATTACATCACACTCACTATGTGCCCTCTCTACTGAAATTTTGTAAATTTATATTGAATGAATTCTAAAAAAAGAAAAAAATCTGACTACGTAGTGCGTTTAATCGGTTGCAAAGCTACACTAAAAAAAGTTCTATAATACGAATATTCATCCTAAAAATAAATTGATTATGGTAAAAATATATTTATTAAATAAATTAAATTATTTGTTCTATGATAAAAAATATTCTTTCAATGAAATTAAATATATTATTTCAATGATATGAAATTATTTTTCAACAACAACAACAACATCAAAATTCTAAAATTGTAAATTTTTATTGTACAATTAAAACCATTTTCTTATAGAAATAAAAAAAAAATATTTATCCTTATGTCCTAATGTTCATGTTTGCGCGAAAAGCTGAAATAAAGGGAGCAAGTATAACGCGTACCTTTCCCTTGGTTCAGCCATCTTTGCTTTTAAAACCAACCAATGAAATCGAATCTGACTGTCCTTTCAACAACTAGATACTTGATAGTTCATCTAAGAAACCCGATTAAAATAGAGTGATAACTGTTACCAAACTAATTTGTATCGATTTATAAAAAAATCCTATTCTGTTCAGATATACAATTGATTTGTATTTTGTAAAATGCTTCTATCCTTGAAGAATACAAACACTATCATACCTGAGTTTTGGTCCCAATCTAACCACAAGCAGCGCCGTGTTTGGACGCCACGCAATAAATTCATAATAACCGATAATGTATTTTACTAAGATATCCATCCACAATAATTTGCATATATGGTGAGAGAGATAAAATAAAATATATAAATAAATGAATAAGAAAATCGTAGGTTTGTAATAATACTTAGTCACTACAGCTGAAAAAAAAAAAAAAACAACACACAAATAAACTGACTCTATATACGGCTATCAGTTCGCTTACCAATACAGTTGTTTGAGATAAATGCCACATGTTATTCGTTCACTTCAGGTTTAAATAGTTGATTGATTGGTCAATCGATTTGATGTGATTTACAGAATTTTGCGATCTGCCACTTTAAATTGCTTCTGAAATGTTTGACCAGAATTTTAAATTACACCATAATTCATAATTGTATAAAAGTTACTACATTGAAATATCAGGCATTTATTTTGTAATTCACCTTCTTACATGAAAATTAAATCACCCATAGAGCTAAGCCCTTTGATAATACACGAAACAAATTATTACTTTGAAATTTCCGAACGATTCGGTATAATTCTACTTTTTTTATCTTAAATTAACAAGTCGAAAAAGTATGCTCGCTGAATTAAGCAATAAACATACAGAAAACAAAGTTAATAGAGCTTGGATAAACGACGACGTTATGTGTAACGTTAGGGGGCATAAGTAACGTGCATTACGCGTTAACGATCGCTTCTATTCTTAAAAGTGCGGTTGATTCGGGAAACATGCGTGTAGACGTGCTTATAACGAAAACAGATTGGGTATTTCGTTTCTATGTTAACGCGATAAGAAAACAAACAAACAAACAAAAAACACTTAACTTAAGTATGAAAAATTTGATCTTTAAGTACCGCGTTTCGATTTTGTTGTGCAATAGAAAAATAGATGCTGGGCCGAAACTCATCCATGATCGAGTTAACTTACGCTATTAGGTGACTGAAAAATATTTAAAGCCTTTAAAATCAGACACATTGATGCTTAAAGAATGTATTTGCACACTGTCGCTCTTTAAGTGATCATGTTTTCAGATTCAAATTTCAAATACATGTAGTAGGTATATTAAACCCCGTGAGACTGATACACATGACATGTGGATTCCATATACCAATACAAAAAATATTCTTGATATTGTCTTAAACTCAAAAATGTCACAGTAGTTAATTATACTATAGGATTACGTCTATTCCTGTAACACTAAAACACAAACATTTGCTTTGTGTATTTTTAATGTGTTGTATCTAAACTTACACCTACCTGGCGGATCTCTGGCAGCGCCCAATGAACGGAGTTGTGGCATGCTACAAAAATGTATGTCGTTTGGTTGGCGACCAAAAGGTCGTTAGTACAGCTTGAATAAGCTGTAAATTGTTGCTTTAGATCACAAAATATACCAAAAAGCGATTTCGACCGATGTCGGTGTTCAAAGTTCACTTCGGGTCTATTTGCATGATTTTACTGATCTATCATCTTTTACATGGCAGTTGCGATACGTCAGTTGTAAATTAATTATTTCAATTGCCTATGCTGACAAAGTAAACATATGTTTTAAACATAATCAAATTGCTATCTAAAACGGCCCTTGTCAGATCTTTCTTTGTGATCACTTTATCTAATCTAAAGACACTGTTTGAATGGTTTATCTAAAAAATTGGTTCACGCAGTAATTCAATTCATGAAAGATTTTAACAATGCTCGTCAATCGACTGACAGATTAACTCTTAACACTCATGGACATTTAAGTGTTGTGAGAAAGGACGAAAATATTATTCGAAAGATATGTATATATTCATTCTCTTTTTAGTAAGTGATTGTTTTCATGCTTTCTTTAAAATCATTTTTAGCCTTAAAATATAGCTTGACATGTAGAAAGTGTTTGTTACAAACAAATATATGTAACACTTCATTCCAATTGAAATGTCTTCTACAATCTGTCTAATATTGTAACGTCTGCGAAGGCTCGGGTTTTAAACGTCTTTGCGTTTTACCCGGGTATTGAGTACTATTTGGTTAATTTTGAACAGCGAAGCGAGGAAATGTTGTCTTGGTGGATGGGGAAAATTAGTAAGTAAAGGCACGCTTCAGGATTAAGAATGTGTGAAAAAATAATCTTGATTGCACGGTTAATTCAAAATTTCGATAAGAAAATGTACGGTTAATTTCGTTATTTCTGTGCACACAGTTTATAAAGTATACAGATACTCTCTACACTTCTTTTCGGTCTGTTTCACGTCGTATATCTCAATATTTACAAACAAAGCCATTTAAAGCATAGCAATGGTGGTTATTCTGTAGAGGGTTCTCATCCCTGCAGAAAGGTCATAAGCTGCGATATAGAAGCGAAGGCACGTGACAAATATGGCCTTTCATCAAAAACGTTTCTTCTATTTCATTTTTCTAGTCATGATGCATATTGACATTTGATTCAATAGTTTGTCGCTAGTATATTTTTACTTAGTTTGCCTTTTTGAAATACAGTATAGCGGCTAGTGCTTAGCCTACATTACTGCGCAAGGTTAAATGACAAAATTAGAACTCTACAAATATGATGCTGTGTTTTTTTTAAATAGGTTTATAAGAAATGGCAACCATTTTGATGCGAATTATACATTAAAATCAATTGTAATGCATGAAATGACCTAATTTTTGTAATAGATATGTAATAATTTTAAAAACAAAGCAACTTTACCGCATACAAATGAATCACTTTATCCTACCTAACAATACATGTATATTGCCTTCGAATTGTCTCCCTTCCTTAGGAATATTTTAGGCCCGTAAAAGAAATCGTGTTTATGAAAAATCTCAGTATGGACATAAGAGTTTATTTCTGAGTATTTTGTTGCCATGGAAACAGGAAGGATAATCAAATTTATGACCAAAACCACGATTTTAACCTTATTTCAAATTTTGGAGCAAATCCCCATAAAATAATGAAAAAAGGAAAAAAAACAACAACAAATGCGGAAGTTTTTTTTGTGCGGAAACAATAAAAACACTTCGGGGATTTTGTTTTAATATTCAGTCACTTATGCATGATAATTAAACTATTTTTGATTGGTGATTGATCGCTTTACAGGCCTTAATTTACTGATAAAGAGAACAATATTTCACTCATTTACAGGTTGTTTTGCTCTCGACATTTTATCACATGACCTCTATATGTGACATTGAGGTGGAATTAAACCACCAATAATTATCTTTCAAAATAAGCACATCTAGCCCACACACATGATTTAGAATAAATTGAAGCTGTTTTAAAAGTCATCAAAAAAAAAAAAAAAAAAAAAACGGGTACTCCAAAATGTTAGAGTAGCTGTAGCGCCTCATTTACTCGAAGGAAGACAGACAGTAAGACGAACAGACATGGAGAAGAAGATAATTACCCTTTTCCTAGATAGTACATGTATACTGCATGCAACATCTAGATCGTCTACGAGGTCAAATTGACGAAAAACGACTGGCTTCGGACATCATACAGTCACCAAACTAGCCATGAGAAATTTGCTCAGTTTCGTTTACAAAATACCTCCCAGCAAAATCGTTGTTAAGCATCCTACGTACATTTTTTTGTTGGCAAATATATTGAAGAATCTTCAAGAATATAAGTAAATATGGGCCATTGCAAAATAAAAGAAATAATATCTATAAAAATGAATAACCATGATTTTCGGGAATAGCTAGTTGGATAAAAAATTAGACAGTATGAACAAGAAAAACTAGGAGTATTTCGGTTTGAAGAAAAACTATATTCATTTCTGAATTATAACAGTTGCAACATAGATAAGAAAACTGGAGACCAATTATAACTCACTTAAAACCAAGAATACATACTGCCAATAACTACCTACGTTGAAATACTTTTCAATCAAAGGCATTAAAGTTCACAACTGCGGTCAGGATTGAATACAAGTACATGTATTTGATATGAATTCTGCCTTTCTCTAATTAGTCACATTACCCGATTCATATCGTATTTTTTCAATAATGAAATCAATTGACCAATCGCGACTGTCAATCAAGGAATCAATCGACCAATCAAATCATTCATTCAGCCCGGGAAAGAGCTTTGAACACCTCACATTGGCCGCCATTTTGTTAAGCTTCTTTGTTGGTTCGACGACTTAAACGTCGTAACTACAGCTTATTCAGGCTGCGGTTACGACGTTTAGGTCACCAACCAACCATTCTTTTATTTTGCTTCATGCTACTGGCTATAAATTTTGCAAAATATCGCCGTATAAAATCGAAGCGGAACTTCCTTCCAGAGTCAGTTGGCGGGGCAAAAGTAGTAAATGGGCGGGGCCAGCGATTGGTCAATTGACCCCCACAATAAGACATTTTACGCCTCTAAATAAAATCATATGGACAAATAAGACGTTGTTGTTGCAAGCTATTTCCTTATTATCAATATTGTTTTATAACCAGAAAAAAAACCAAAAAAACAAAGACTTTAAAAATTTCACAAACTTTAACTTGTAGGCTTGTATTTCTCTTTGATTTTGAGTTTAAAGAATGTTCTGAATAGCGTGTACAAGTAAGTCAGCCCGGAAATTTACGTCATTTAGGATGGCTTCCCTTAAAAATATAATACTTGACATTTCTGCGCCATTAACATCATTTAAGGTCGTTACTTAGTTACCATGTTTATTTCCTGCTGGACCGGTAGAGGATAATCCTTTTGTTCATACTTACGTGTGTGTGTAAATGTGTGTATGCATATATATATGCAATGATCTTGATCACGTTTTATGGTGATAATTGTCCGATCACAGTTGCCTTAATTCATCTAGAAACCATTCACAAATTTTAAGCTGATTTCAACACCCGGCAGTCTTTCAAACCATTCTTTTACACCGGGAGGAAAATCGGCAGTTTTAGATCATAACCTCATAATTTAATTGTTAGTTTCGTCTATCAAAAACGAGCGATCTGATTGGTCGAAAAATTTAATCCATACCTCCATGAACAAAATTTTGAGTACGCAGCCATTTTGAATGCTTCCGCACAAAATAGTTCACTACAAAAAGGTATCAAAATTTGTTAAGTTGTTGCATTTTTCGCTCGTTTCTATTAAATTATAAGAAATGAAGATAATATTTTTTGTTTTCATGGAGAAATGAACCGAAAAACCTAACCACACAATGTATGAATCCGCTTCGCGTATTCATACAGTGTGATTAGGTTTTTCGGTTCATACCTCCATGAAAACAAAAAATATTCTCTTCATCTCTTAGGTAGATACTGCTTGGGCAAGCTGTGGATAAGAGGTTTAAATCGATCACCGACGAAATAAAAGTTTTTAGAAATTTGGCTTTCTGTTTCGAGCATCGGCTTTCCTACCCTGTGCAAAATCTCTGTAAAACTATAAAACGTGTTTTGTTAAATTGCCTTGGTGTTCATGGTCCGGTAGATAAGATAAAATGTTTCATTTACCGTTCAAAAAGGTCACACAGTCGAGCGTCTCTTTCGTAACGAGCTTTTAAAATATGATTGCATGAACCAGTATCTCTCATAAGCATTAATTACCGTTAATACATTACTGCTACAACACTTCTCAACATGAACCAATATCTTTCATAAGCATTAGTAACCGTTAATACATTACTGCTTTAACACTTCTCAAAATTAATATCTCTCACTGAACTGGACGACATGACGCATTGGAGTAGAGTCAGTACTTATGTCAACTATTAGTATGTTAAACCTCGGACAGGTTTTTTCTTACACTGTTTATAAATCTTGATTGTTTAAGAAGAGGTAAATTGAAAAAGCTGTAATCTGTCCAGGGATTCAGAAATCTGTCTAGTCCGGTAATTTACAAGTATTCCGTATCTTTGTCAGACATTCGATGACGGACGGACCGAGAAGCGCGTTTGCATTCAGTGAACACCCGGAATATTCCTTTACGTCGAACATATCTCTAAAAGACAATTTTCGTTCAGACGACTTCAATAGCGCTTGTTGGCGTTTCTGGGAATGGCCAAATAACGACGTAATATCGAAAATATATATATAAAGCTGTTGTCGTAATTGTTCTATGTGAGTAAGTCCTAGCTTTTTATGCATAGATTTATGTGCACACATCTATTTCTGAGTAATGGGTCAACTTTTTCAAATACACGTATAGTATATTTGATCGGAACAGTAGTTCTTGTATTTCGTTGTCAGTACCCTATACATGAATGGAGTTTTTCGACTGCTATATTTCCAGTCAGGTTAACCTGACTGATATAAAGCAGACCTGCAGTTTTGAAAAGATTAAGTGCGAGTTATAAAGCTCTTACTAAATGTAAAGATTACAGAATCCCTGGTAAGGCAAATTGCAACCAAAAAGTTTTATCAAAAGAATCCATTTCAGATGTCCGTTTTTATCATGATGAAAATCTATCATATATATGCAGGAGGCATGTAATCGTATTACGCATGCAACGGCTACTAATGGAAAGAAGGGTTTTAGCTGAAAACTAGAAGTTATTTCAGCAAAAACATATTTCCCCAGTATGTGGATAGATTGGGAGAAATGGCGGCGACATTGAGGCAAGACGTTATTTCAGTTCTTGCATATCTAACGATGATACTGAACAAGTGTGTGGATTCTCATCTAAATCGGTCCAAAGGTTACCGAGTATTTACGCGGACAAGACATAGTAAAGCAGCTACACTTTGAAAGAAGAAAAGTGCTATACACAGCTTGAGGCAACACTTAACCACTATGTGAAGTTTCACCGAAATTAACTCTATGGTAAGTCAACATTCGTCCGAGTAAATTAAAAAAAAAGAAGAAATAAAAGAAAGGGATAATGCACAACAACTGATCATACAGAACAAATACATGTAGATGAATTTTCATCAAAATCAGTCTAATAGTTACTGAGCATTCGTTCGGACAAGCTAATGTCAACTTACGGGGTAAAAAACGGCCATTGCGAAACCGATAGCGATTTTGAAAAGAAGTATCATGCACAAAAGGAGGTGTTTCTGAGTGTGTAAAGTCTTATCAAAAACGGTTCAATGATTACTGAGCATTCATCCAGACGAGACAATATCGATTTACGGAGTCAAATTGTGGCCATTTTGAAACTAGTGGCTATCTTTTAAAAAGGCGTCATGCACAACTAGAGGTGAAACCGAATAAGTTTATGAAATCGGCCCAACAGTATGAGTATGTTTTCGGACAAAAAAGTGGACGAACATACTGACATACAGACAAAACAGACAGTCAGATGAACGGCACAGACAAAAACAATATGTTTCCCACAGTATGTGGAGATGTGCCTAGAAAATGTGCCTGGAACGGAATATAAATGTCAGTATCACTTTTTTAGGCAACGATTCATTCAACCATTCTAAACATTCCGAATGTTCACATACTACGCCATTACATCTTAACCGAACTGTACTTTATGTCTGCATGAAGTAAACCCCTGGATGGGGTTTATAAACTGAAATAATAGGTATCGATAAAACGGGTCGCTGGTGATATTTGTTTACCCATTCCCACACAATGACGCTTTCTGACGCCCCTCAAGAAAAACAATTGCGAATATATTTTGTTAAATGAAGTATTTGCTTGTAGTATTATTTTATATCCACAAAGTTGGACAAAATCCTTACTATAGCAAAACCAAGACATTGTTCGTGATAGGTATTTCTTATTTATTTACTATGTTTTTTTCTCTATACATAACCTATGAGTCGTGAAATCAAAGAAAAGTAGAAGAAGAAAGGGTTACAAGTATAAGTTACCAAAATCTTCAGATCTTTACAAATCTTGATATCCATTACATGTCACATAGAATACGGAAGAAGAAAGGATAATATTACCCGACACTTTCACGTGTAAGTTATCTATAAAGACATTTATAAATTGGTATAAAAAGCAAAGTATTCTAATATCCATATCCCCAAAATTTCATGCAATACAAATCAAGACTTTCAAATAATTGTTTATTTTTTGGCGTACCGACAGCTGTGGTCATTTATTGCGCAATTTACGGATAGTTTATAGCGCCTCTTGTACAGTTTATGGAAGAAAGATTTTTGCGTTAAATTTTCAAATATCACAATCTGTAAAGCTTTCAGATAATAGAAAGTAATGAAATTAACAATTTATAATTTTATAAAAGAAAGAAGAGAAGCAAAACTATTTAGCGTTACGAGACGCCAATTTATTCAACGAAGTAAAACCCGAATGGAATCAGAATACACATAAAACATATAATCTGACGATTTGACCGAAAGTTGTCTTGTGTTCTTTCTATGACGTATCAGTTACGTCATCGGCTTCCGCTAGCAAGTCAGTCGTTATCGGCATTACCCGAAGAGCAACGTCCTCATCCGATGAAATACGATGTTTCAAAGTAAGGCTTAGGGAATATACTTCGTGAAATTCAATTCATTGTGAATTTAGTAGATTAAACCAGAAAAAAGACCATTTATTGAGAACGTTAATTAATAAACATCTGAGAAGCAGAAACGTTTACTATATCCAATTTTCATGAAATTCTGTTCAACAGCTGCTTCAAGATAAAGTATATAGAGAAATGCAAATACAGCTACAAGGCATACCACATTGAGTCTCACAGGCCAGTACTTTTCATTCCAACCTATTTATATTTAGGACTTACGAGGAAGACATTTTTTGTCTTTCATTTCCGTCGCTTCGTCCTACGACAGACAACAGAAAGTCGCCAAGGTACCAACGTGGGACCATCGAGTGTTTCGAAAATCAGTAATGTAATTAGTACTTGCAGTTAATTGCGAAGTCGCAATAACATCACGAATTAGTGTCTCGGATGTTTAATGCTGGTCAATATGGTCTCCATGATTGTAGACAACCAGGTTGATTTATTGAACTGGGTTTAACGCAACTTTTAACAGTATTTCAGTCAAATCGCGGCGGCTGGAGGACCAAACCATGGATTCCTGTTACTCCTCACACCAGTACCACCTCTACATACTTTCTGAGCCCCGAGGGCTCATCCCACTTAGGTTTACGTATAGGTGGGAGACAAATGTCGGAAAGGCTATTTGCCGCGACAGGGAATCGAACCCAGGACCCATTGACTAGGAGTCCTACGCAACACAAATACGCAATCTTTTTGTGAGGACCGTTTGAAACCTTGGCACAAACATTTTGGTATTTCAAATTCAAATATACTCGACCGAACAACGTATTTTTCTGTGGACCATATAAATCTCCACGAAACCGAGCCATCCCGGCCACATCTAATTCTCCCAGAACTTATTATCCAGCCGACAGTCAGCCCGATCATTCTTTCGTCTTGAAAGTAATTCGCCAGTAAGTCAGATAGTCAGCCAGTCTGTCTGTTAACAGCCTGTAGTCTATTGGTCATTTAATTAGTGACGGGAGAGAGAGTCAATTAAAAGGCCAGTGAAACAGCTAGTGACTTGTATTGACTTGTATTGACCAATCGCTGGCCACGCCCAGTTACTCCTTTGGCCACGCCCATTGACGCCAGCAAGAAGTCCAGCTTCGATTTTAACCGGCGTTATTTTGTAAAGCTTATGGCAAGTAGCATGTAACAAAAAAGTTGGATTGTTGGTTGGCGACCTAAACGCCGTAACTACAGCTTGAATGATATCGATTCCGGGCTGAACCATTTATTTGATTGGTCGACATATTCCCTGATTGACAGCCGTGTTCGGGCAATTATGGGGATGATGAAAGAGATTTATTTTATGGTCGCTACTAAGCGAAGTCGTCATTTATGATTTACTAAAATAGCTGAAGATCATATCATATGCGAAACCAATTGAGTTTAAATACGGTTAAATTATATAATTTAGCAGATTCCTTCATAGTTTTTTTTCCGATATTGGTGTCAGTACTGTTCCTTAAGAAAGCTTTTCATTTACTTATTGCGTATAAAGGCTGTAACTGTTTCAGCTGTCAAAAACAGTGATACTTGAAGACTGACCTATTTATTCTACAAACGTCATAACTACAGCCTAAGTAAGCTGTAGTTAAGACGTCTATGTCATCAAATCAATAAAAAAGGTTTTCAAAAATGGCGACCAATGTTTGAGTTAAAAATTCATTCCTGGTCTACATGAACGATTTCATTGGTCGACTGGTTACTTGTTTGACAGCCGCGATTGACAATTACTTGTTCGACTAGAAAGAGATCAACCATTCACCTCGACACTGTAACAAACGTATACATATATTTCTAAAGCTACATTTCTAGTAAAGTGACATGAAAGAATTAAACAATCATTGATTCTTCCTGGGACTCCGATCAATTGTTTAAATATCTTCCGATGTCTGCCAGCCTAGATTTCAAACTATCGTTAGAGTTTATATAAATTTAGAAACTTACTATAATTTTGCGCTAACCACTTAATAGACATGTGTAAAGGAAGTCTGAAAACGTAGACGGACACCGGATTAAATTCAGGAGTTGTATCAAAACATACGAAAGAAGGGAAACCGGTTTCAGCCCAAACCCAGGTCATTAATTGTTAGCTTACATATCTAATTTTAGAAAAACTTGGTCCAGTTATTGGTCGCTGGGGTTGGAGTTGATGTTACAAATTCTACCTCCTTTCTCTCGGTGTCGACTTTCAAATAAATTTCATAATTTTGCGTCTTGATGAGCTAAGGTGAAACTAAGATAAAACTTTCCTATTTATCTCCTTTCTCCCTAATCTATACTCTATACACCTTCGCATCTCGACCTGTTTATGTGCGGAATGCACGAATCAGGCTCCTTCATTGATAAACGAAAATCACAGCGGATTCAAATGGTCTTTGACGGTGTGTTTTTAAACTTTCCACAGATTTACATATCACTCGTGCTCATAGGGCTTTTTGAATAAAAAACAATCAAACTCATGTTTGCTATAACATTTACTACGAAACAAATCACATCGGGTGATAAAAACTATATCCTGCTTTGCAAATAAATGTCTTGATTCATGTTTATTTCGTCGAATCAATTCTCTTGGTGTTTATAGTTATTTTAATTGTGAATTGGACTAAGACGAGATATTCTCTAGCGTGAGAGCCTATGACAACGAGGAGAAGAGGGCATGATGTCAGTCCTAGTCATAAAATGATGAGTGATCTATAACAAGAGGTCCCGGAGTACGATGCTGAGGTTGAGATAATACGATGGTGAGAACGCGAGGGTATAATGAGTATATACGAATATATGATTACACGTAAAAATACGATTTCTTAGACACGAGAGAATCGTGAGAAGAACGCGGAAGTATAGAACACGAGGGTATTATGTCGAGAACGCCTTAGTATGATGTTGAGAATGAGAGAGTATGATGAAAACGCGAGGGTATAATGCCGAGATTATGATGATGAAAATATGAGAGTATGATGATGAAGATCTGAGAGTATGATGATGAGAACGCGAGGGTATGACAATGAGATTATGAGAGAATGATGATGATAATGTGAGAGTATGATGATGATGAAAATGTGAGGTATGATGATGAAAACGTGGGAGTATAATTATGATGTCAGTCGAGAACGAGAGTATGATGATGAGAACGCGGGTGTTTGGTGATAAGAACGCGCGTGTATGATGGCGAGAATGCGACAGTCGGATTAAGTATTTCATGCATGTTTAAGGTCACAAGCCATTTTTTTCTGCCCATGACCTTTCTTCTTTAAAGTATTTTGAGGAATAACATATCGTAGAGTTGTGCTTAGTGAAATAAAGCCTTTTGAATGATAGTTTCCATTAAATTAACTGTTTCCCATAAAGTGGAATATGCATTGCATTATTTCTTGTTGTATACAATAAAAATGTTGGTGATTTTTTTCTTTTTTAATTCAACTGTTAAGACATTCCGAAATTAATTCCTAAAGAATAAAATCCAACCGTTTGAATTTTAGACATTCGTATCTATCGTTCAATTAATGTTTAATGAAATATTAAGATATTTACACGTGGTTGTAAGCGAATCAGAACGCCGCCCTCGGATCGCAAAGATTGCATCGAAACCACCAATTGCTGTTTGCCTATAAACGTAGCGACATGGGCCTGTCGATTCGTTTATCTTTTTTTATTCTATTATTCCGTTTGTAATACTGATTATGAAAGCTATCTGCATCGATACCCGTACCATAGTCTCTGAATAAATCCTTGCCATTTGGTATAATATTTTCTTTCTATAGGCCATCTTCTAAAGTGACTTGCCATTTAAACTCACTTAGTCAAATACTTTCCATCTTCTTAAAATTTCAAATTAATTTTAAAGATTGCGAGTCTTGTTGACAACTATACTCAAGTTCGTACAGTTTTGACATTTCTCGTCTGCTATGACGTCGTAACTCAAAAATTGGTGAAGACTCTACTATTCCACTTTTTTGCTGGCAACAAAATGTGTTGAACAGTAAAGATATTAAGGTTGCGGTTAGAACAGAATTTAACCTTCATCCTGATGGATTACCTTGAGTTATGACACATAAGACAAGTAACCTATATACATACACATTGAAACCATATATTGTCATGTAACTGTACGGAAGTTCCCAGAAAATGTTAAAGTCATCAGTTAAAGTTTATGACAGTCCTGTCTGACCTTCAATTTGATTTGTGACAGTCACATTGACAGTAAAAGATTGGCGTTAGATATTGAATGCCGACATACTATATATGGGCCCCGCAACCCAATTGTAAGTGTTTCTTTAAACGCAGACGGGATTGACGAACAGACGAACCGAAAGAAAGACGAAAAGCAGGAAACTTTTGTGTTGCATACCTTGCGATACAAAGTTTAAAAAAGTGTTATTTCTCCAATTTTGTTATAAATCTATTTCGCTTGTTTTGATACGACCCTTATAATTTCGTTACCGTCGCACATGTCCAATATGACATAATTCAGGTCGTCAGGTGTTGCTGGTTTGTGAGTTATATGCAAATAAGGAAAACCTATAGATAACAGCAACAATAGCAACACCAAACACTTAAAACTCACCAGATTACCAGTTAGACGTTAGTAAATGAGCGTATTTTGGGGGCTTTTTGGTTTTCCTTTCAATCGATGCCTCCCTTTGAAGATGCCTGAAACATTTTACTAAGATTTGTAATTCAACAAAAGAAGATTTTTCTTGTTCATATGTTTGTATAAGCTAGCCCGGGCGGAGTCAATATATGTATGACCTCTGAAACAATATATGAATAAACTCGGTAAAAGTCAAGTAGGAGATAAAACGAGTTAACAAATGTCTGGTTTAGGATTAGACGAATTTTGATTGATTGATTGAATGGGGTTTAACGCCACTTTTAACAGTATTTCAGTCATATCGCTGCGGCTGGAGCACCTAACAATGAATTCCTGGGATTTCTCGAACCGGTACTACCACTACATCCTTTCCTAGCCTCCAGCTGCTATCCCACTTAGGTTTACGATTATCCACCCATTGGTGAGAGACAAATGTCGTAAAGGATATGTGCTGCCGCCGGGGATCGAACCCATGACATCCCATGATTGAGGATTAGGAGTCTGACGCGCTGCCAACTGCGCTGTGACGGCGGCCGAAGAATTTTGAAGATTCCCTTTCGTTTGCCTTTTTATAATAAAGATTAGGTCGCATCGAGGTGGAGCTTATTTACTATGACACCAGGGTCATAGCATGAACCAATGATATCTAAAGTACAAAAAGCCCGATAGTTCGACCATATATGTATGAATAATGTAAGGAATTGGGTCTTTCTTGTCATTATTCAATCTAGCCCGACTTCACAAATGAATCAAAATTGATCCGAAGAAAACTTTATTTAGTGTATCCATATAAAAAAGGACTGAAACATCGGTTGGATCGAGAATTCGGATCAGTCTGGGAAGCCAAATCGTCGGCCCCCGCTGGTAAACTCGCCGTTTACACTCCATTCCTACTTGAATGGAGTGACGTAATCAAAGTACCGTGGGTAAACGACGATAGGGTAGCCCTTTCCTGACGGCATACATGGCGAGGTCGACCTAATTTCTCATTTGATTTAATAATAGAAATATAACTTAGGACATTTCTTAAAGAAATTTAGATACAGGATGTTTTAAAAACAGTTAAGTTCGATATTTCATCATTACTAATGACATGTCTTCATCATTGTAACCATTTGTACTTTGACAAATTTACATAAACATTTATCTATTTTGTTTCAATTTTTACGCATTCGCATCCACTATTAGAATAGACCTCACCCAGTCTCAAAGTTAACTCTACCAACATTCACTACGCTTTTCATCAAGGGTGACGTTACGCAATGCCTATCTGGACATATCGAATTTTGAAAAATTCGCATTCTCGATAGGACTGTTTTTTTTTTTTCAAAGATAAGTCATAATGCCGACAGGGCATGATATGTAACTACTTGTGTTAATTCTTTATATATCTTAAGGTTGTCTGGCATTGCTTAACACAGATAATTTGAAAATGCCATTATGGTAAAATTTTAAATTCCTGTGTTAAACGAACTTTTTTTCCCATCTGGCCTACCAATTGTGAAAGTTGATGTTGTGATATCCATACAATATAAACATATAAAATTACATAATCACACATGGTGTACTCTATTCGGTATTGAACAAAAAATTGATCGGATTTTCGTTGGTGGTAAATAGCGGCGCCCTAAAGACATGAGAAACAATAACTTTTCAACATAAATAGCCTTTGATAAGTGACGATTCGCTGGCCTCGCCTACTGACCCCAACAGAAAGTTCCACTTCGATCATAAATGCCGTTATTTTGCAAACAGTGAGGTAAATTAAATGTAACAAAACGGCGAATTTTTTGGTTGGCGGCCTAAACGTCGTAAAAACAACTTGAATAAGATGTCGGTGTTAAAATGTCACTTCCAGTATAGATGATTGAATGATCGATTGATTCTTGGATTGACAGATAAATCCATCTATTTAAAAGCATATAAAGCCTGGCATTAACAAGTTACCTTGTCGAACTCTGGTCTCCTCCGAAAGGAGTATTGTCTGCGAAGTTTGCCTTTCAAGTTTTTTGCAGAAAGCATATCTACACTTAAACCAACATCTACTCGAACATTTTAAGAGTACATTTAAAACCTATTTCAATGCGGTTAAGGTTACACTATTTTGTAAACAGGTGATAGACTATGCACTTGAGCGGCAACAGAAAAAAAATCTTTATATGCACGAGTTCTTAGAAACCTCGTATTTCAATACCAACATTGCTGGATGGAGTAAGTTTTAATGAATCTGTGTCTCTATTGAAATGTAATATCAAGAACAACACTGTCCTTGCTTGTGTCTATCGTGTTGGCGATTAACAATCGAAAGATTTGTGTTAGTTCAATCAAGAATGGAATGGTTTCCTTAAACAAAATTTTGAAGATTTGTAGGAAAATGCGCCTTTTGTTTCATTTTGAAATCAGGGCTTCTAGTGTTTTTCTTATATGCTCCCTCTTTCTCCCTTTTCACCAATTGTACTAAAAGCTAAAAGAATGCTTTATTAATTTTTAAAAAAGAAACCCATTCCTCTAGTGAGAATGTCTAAAATGAAGAAACGCACAGTTACCGAGTAGAAGTTAGTTTTGGTTTACTCAGAAAGGAGATTATCTGTCATATCATATTGAAAATTCAAAGTATGTTTATATCTTGTTCCAGAAAATCCAATCTTTATCAATCTAACACATTACCTTGATATTCGACCTTGGCAAAAAGGGTAAGATATATATAGCAGACAAGTGCGTTTCCTTAATAAAGGATATCTGTGATTGTAGCAATGATTGCTTGATATAACTTGTTTACTTAAAGACCGATGGCCACTGTGATAAGCTTATTTGTTTCTTTTTATAATGATACATCGGCGCATGGCTGAGAGCAGTGTTTTAAAATAATCTACAAGATCCCCCCATAAATGAAGGAATTTTGCTTGAGACAAACTCAAATGAAACATTTGAACTTGATGTTGAATTTTAACCTAAATGTAAATTTATTCAAAATGACACGTTTTCTCATGATGGATATCATAGTTTGCAAACTTATTTTAAATCAATTTTAATCTAATAAAGGTAGAATTAAGATATTGACGAGCTCCAATAATACAGCTGATCTTGACTTTTGACCTTTGATTTACATATTTGTGAATATTAGTCCCAATAGGCTAATTTGCCTCGTGATAAAGAATGATTGTGCAAAACTTTTTTTGAAATACATGTAAAACCTTTAAAGAATAAGTTAGCGTTTCGAACAACCCTAACACGGGATGAAAGGATGAGCTAACAATATCCCCCTACTAAGACAATATAGTAATATGAACTTACCATGCCTACCAGCGTTTAACCCATTACTAGACAACAAAATTCTAGATATGTCCATTTGAGAATTGTAGGACGACAAGTTTTAGTTGATGAAATTTACAAAGTCTGTGTCACTTGGTGTAGAAAACACTGTGGATAATGGAAGGGTTGCTTGTAACAAGCAATTTCTTCATTTTCCACAATGTTTTCCAAAGCTATTTTCTAGAGGGATTTAGAAAGGGGGGATTGTGGTGGAATGAGTTTACAGTGCTCGTTTTAGCATGGTCAACTGAGTTGTGTTATGCACGTATGTTACTAATAATTATTTGGCTGACAGTATTAAATGTATTCTCGTATACCGAATGCGGAAGTTTGAAATATAAACCTAAACCGTTCCATTGAATAACTCCATTGAATATCAAATAATGGAGATAGCTTAAGGTTTCATAATTTGTGTGTAATTTAAAAAACGACCCTCAAAAATATAGTAGGAAGCGTAAACCTATTTTTGGATTCAAGTTTGCATTAAAAAGGGACCGAACAGGTATTTGACATTACTTTATTTGCTTTTTTTTGCAAGGGGGGTGGGGGCTGGTCTATTTCAAAAAAGCTGCAGACGACAACTTTTAGACAATGAATTTCAAAATTTCTTTATCTTTTGGGGCTGAAAACGTTTGGGAATATGTAAAAACACCTATTCTAAGGCTTTATTATCTAATGACTTTTTTCGGGGGAGGTGCTAAAAATATTAGTAATAGTACTAACGAACCTTTTAAGTCCATATCTAAATAGGAGGGCCAATGTGGCCGTAAATCCCTCAACTGAAAAACTAAACCTGAATGCAAACAGTATTTATTTTACCAGTGGTATAAATGAATATTGCAACAACACAGCTATAGATTTTCAAACTAGTTCATATACGTTTAACTGATTTTTCTTTCAATATGTAAATTATCGTTTGTGCATGAGCAAAGTGTCGTAACTGCTGCTTTAATAAAGCTGTAGTTACGAAAATTTGCTCGCGCACCGACGTAAGCTACTTTCAAATCATAAGCTTCAAGCAGACACAAATCACCTGTCTTGGTAATATAGCAACCCATAAAGGGTCCTGCTTTTCATAAGTAATGTCGTGATGTAACTAAAAAATTAAAAATACAACATCAACAAACAAATGAAGCAAAACAAAACAAAATACAAACAAAACAAAAATTATTTAAACTAGAAACACAATTTATTTGATGATTTCTGTTGGATTATTGAGATTTCTCGGGGGAATTATAACTCCTTCAAAATAACCGAAAATTAATAACTGATTGATAACTGAAATTATCAAAAAGTTTTTTTGTACATTTAGCTCTGCCTTCGTTTGTTTCGCACTACGGTACGTCATCTCAGCGGGACCAAAGTTCTGATGGTGTGATAAGGTTGCCATTTTTAAGGCGCTTTTTGTCATTAAAAAGCGATATTTTCTCCTTTTTTGCATTAAAGAACTAGAATAAACATTTGTTTTTCGTGAAGGCCCGTTCGACTTTCATGTCGCGAACAACATAAATTATAGTTTTTGATGTTCAACCAATGAAAGAAAAATCGATCTCAGTGAAACAAACAAGAGGGTAAAGATGATCCTAGAACGATCACCCGAGTGCTTTATTTTACAAAGACACAGGGAATTGAAACATCAAAGTAGATATTTATTTTACAAAGACACAGGGAATTGAAACATCAAAGTAGATATAAGTCACAAGCAATAGACGAATTATATCAAATTAATATCAGTCTACTTTATTCGTTTTGAAATTGAAGATTACCCATTTCAATAGGGGTAATCTTTATGGCAAACTGGCAGACTTCCTGATTAAGTTTCAGGAAGTTTAAACCATTATTACGATCTCTAGAGTGTTAACAGTATAATTGTCCCTCACAGCCTCTCACCCCCCGATTTTAATTAAACACTCCCTCTTTCAAAAACGAGTAATCCTACTTAGCTGACAAACATTCCGACCATGTTTCTCGAAGATTGAACCATTATGGTGGCTTCTAAAGTGTAAATAGCGAAGAATGTTATTAAAACCTTTAAAAGCGTTTCATAAAGCTTATTCCTATTTTCAATAAAGTAAACAGTTATAATCTTACAAAAATCTGACAAAGTTTCGCGAAAGTTGAGCCATAATTGTGGCCCTAAGTGTGTAACCAGTAAATTCATCATCAGGCTCCTTTTCCGTTGTAATTCGATGGAATATTCTATTTCAGTAGGATTATTCCTTGTGTCCCGACAATCATATAAACAGTGAGATTGTCATAAGCCTTTTACTTTGTTTCAAATGGCACTTTCACGTTAAGTAGGGTTAACGAGAAAAACGGGTAAGATCGTTATATATTTCAATACCTTTAGCTTTTGTTGTTCACCAAAAGATCTTCCTAAGATCGCTATTAGAGTTCTTTATCGAACGAAAGCATAGGAAACTGCAACATCAAAGTTAATCTTATTTATGAAACATTGGTTGACTGATTAATTGAATGGGGTTTAACGCCATTTTCGACAGTATTTCAGTCACATCGATGCGGCTGGAGCAACTTACAATGGATTCCTGGTATTTCTCACACCAATACTACCACTAAACCATTTCCTAGCCTCCAGCTGCTCTCCCACTTAGGATAACGATTATCCACCCATTGGTGAGAAATAAATGTCGGAAAGGATATGTGCCGCCGCTACGGATCGAACTTGTGAAACATCAGCATAAAACCTATTGAATTAATATTGATAAAAAAATTGACCAAAATGTTGTCGTTTTCTGTAGTGCTATTTTTTAATTATCTGACAAACTACCTGGCCAAGCTCCATGAAATCTGACAAAAATGTGGCTCCTACAGTGCAAAAAGTGAAATTGACATAAATGCCCCTTCTCCCGTTTCCCATTTTCAATACATTTAATTCTTATAACCTGACAAACATTCTGGTCAATGTTTATGAACATTAAGCTTAAAAAAGGACCTCTTGAATGTAAACAGTCTAAGTGGCATAAACTACAATTTTCAAATAGAACAGTAACTTTTCATTAGGCCCAAAAACCTTATGTAAACCGTGGATTTGTCTTTAAGGACCCTTTTCCCGTATTTTTCATTGGCATTATTTCCTGTTTTAATAAGATCAATACTAGCAAACATTCTGACCATGTTTTATGAAGATTGAGCCACTGTTGTTGACCCAAGAATATAAACACTGAAATGTAATATAGACCGTTATTCCCGTGTTTCTACTTGGAAAATTCTATTTCCGATAGAATGCATCCTTAAGACAGGGCAAACGTTTTGATAAATCTTCATGAAAAGTGAGCCAACTTGTGGTCTCTAGAGTGTAAAGAGTGAAATTGGCATAAATGCCCCATCCCGGTGTTTCCAAAAAGCATATTTCCCATTTTTAATAGAATCAATGCCTATGATCTGGCAAACATTCTTACAAAAGGTTTGTGATGATCGAGTCGTCATTGTGATCACACCGAACTCATCATTTATGCCCCCTTTCACGCGTGTTTCAATGACTGTGTATTGAAATCAGCCAGTTTGTCATTAAGGCCCCCTTTTCTGTTCTTTCCAGTGATTTTTTTCCAAATTTGAATATAGCCTATCCTTAAAACCCGAGAAATGTTTTGGTTTTGTTTCATGAAATTGGAGCAATAAGTAAGTCCTCTACAGTTTAAACAGTGGACTAGAAATCAAGGCCCATATATGTATATATGTACCGGATATCCAAGTGACTCGTCAAGTGCTATCAAAGTAATATATCCGCTATCGAATTGATAAAATCCGTATGGATGGTTAATATAATCAAAGCTTATGTGCCATTAAATAGCCTTTCAGAACACCGTACCAACTGGACAAACTTAAACTTCCCATTTTCTCAAGCCCGAGGATTTCTTTTTATGAATATCCTGATAGTCTTATCAAAACAGAGTTACTTAAAACAGGTTATATGGAATCAAATACATGTATTGAAATTCCCTTCTTTTGTAATAATATTTCATGTAAATGGGGAAATACAGGGTCCTACTGGTATAGAACATTTTGATCAAATAATCATAACTACAGCATCAAAAACGCGATTACATTCACTTTCGCAGCAGCCTCTCATGATATCTATTCATCGATTTGAATAATAAGGCATTGATTCTACAAGGCTTATACCTTAATGTCTGATTTAGAATAAAGTGATGAGAAAATATAATGACAATATGAAAAAAACTTGTCTGATTATACAACAGCTACGGGCATTTTTAGCTAGCAAACAAAGCTTAAGTTAACAGACAAAATTTTGAGGTCTTCTCAGAGTTCAATGAGTGCAAACTGACACTGAAGGCTGAACCGCTTTCCATTGAATGCGTACGCTAGTTTAAGCCTAGATAGATTTACGTTAGCTTAAGCTTAAACAGACTCGGTTTCGTTAGTTAGGGGCTGTACGATTTCGTAGAATAGGATATTTTGAAGACTGTCGATGTGGTAGGCTGCACTGTTTATGTTCGCATTATCGAACGAAGTCTGTACTTTTTTTTTGTTTTTTTTTTGTTTTGTTTTGTTTTGTTTTTAGATTTTTCTGTACTTGAAAATAACCATAACCCTCCTACAGGAGCCCGCCCAGAATTGCACTGTACCAAAAGGCAAAAAGGGTTCCTTGGTTTCGCACATTTTCCAGTAATAGTTATAATTTCATGGGGATCTACAAGCTTTTTCCCTCTAATGGCTACACTAATACTTTAAAGTCATTAGATATCCCAGCAAAACCATTTTCAAATCGCCTGAAATTCACCTTCCTTTGAGCAGTATTTGTTAATACGGTATTTAAGGTCACTAATGTAACACAGATCCAATAATTCCGCCCAGTCATTTTTTCCAACTTATGTTGCTTTAAACATATCGTTGAGTTGTGGACAAGTTTTCAGGCTTGTTTTTGGTGTCAGAGTATCTATCCTTCACAGTTTTACAATACTTTCAGTGAAAACGGGTATATGGGTTGCCAAATCGCGAACATTGAAAATTGTGGTAGAAAAGGAAATGCTAGGCTATAGTCATTCCAAACAAGGTCTTAAATTTTCAACAGATTTTCATAGATATGCAGTCAAAAATATCGAAATAATAATACAATTTATTAGAATATCAAAGGGCTTATTTCAGAAATTTGAAAGAAAAAAAAAAAGGTTTAATATTTTTTCTTATTTTCAAAAATGTTTGACCTTATTCATGCAACATGCAAAAAAAGGGTTACATTTCAACACAGTTTCGAATTACCTTGAAAAAGAGTTTAGAAGAATTGTCATATTTTTTCATACAGAAGTTTCCAAATTATGATGCTGTCATGGAAAACTAGATGCTTTTTACGTTATTTCATAGTCTTATACACCATTATGCAGCGGAATCCGTTTCTTTAGACGAAAATCGGCTGCTGAAGGGACATGAATAAAATATCACCATAATGTATTTTTACAGTTCGCTAAAATCATCGCAATGCTTTAACATAAGACCGAGCCGCCGTCATAGCGCAGTTGGTAGCGCGTCGGACTCCTAATCTTCAACCACGGGATGTCATTGGTTCAATCCCCGGCGGTGGCACATATCCTTTCCGACATTTGTCTCCCACCAATGGGTGGATAATCCTAAACCCAAGTGAGATGGCAGCTGAAGGCTAGGAAAGGATGTAGTGGTAGTACTTGTGTAAGAAATACCAGGAATCCATTTTTCTAGCCTCCGCGATATGACTGAAATACTGTTAAAAGTGGCGTTAAACCCCACTCAATCAATCAATTTATCATAAGAAAGGATACAGTTCAAGCCTAAAAGAGTCCCTGGAATCAAATCAAGCTAAAATATAAATAACTGACACCACTTATTATTACAATGACGTCATCGCATGACGTCATTAATCAGAAAGACTACTTGACCTAATTATTCAAATTTTTTGAAACTATGCACCTTTTAAAATAAAAGGAGCCCTAAAATTAACAAACACCCTCGGCCTCTCGCAATTTATAGCAAAAACACGTTGAGTTTGAAGTTTGGAATGTACATATCGATTGCTCCTTTATTCAGTATTCCCAACATACGCAATCCTTGTTTTTTGTTTCGAACTAGGATTGGGTAAGGGGAGCATACAATTTACTTGAGCAAACGATGTTCATTTACCATGTAAAAGATAAATGTTTGTTGAGTGATTGATTAGAGATCATAACCAAGTCTTTACATTAGGAACTATGCACAACTGAAGGGAGGAAGCAAATACCACCATATCTAACGTTAAAACAGATTTAGTTATCTCCCTAGGCTATCAAAATACTAAAGTCTGCATTCAACCAAATTTTGTCAATGATAATCCTCTTCCCGCAGTTTTATCAAAACTAAAGATATACATTTATAGGAAAATTCCTCAAACCGAGATTGTGTCTTCTCTTTATCTCACGTATGTGAAGCACTTTTGAAGGTTTATGACTTAAACGTCGTAACTACATCTTATTCAATCATGTTCGTGCGATTATCGCACCGTTCTAATGGTACTATTAACCTTGCATTTTTGTTTTAAAACAACAAAAAGGGAATACCTTTAAAAGTAGCAAGTCACGCCATTAAGTTGTCTCGAGGTCGACGTGCGAGTATCGCACGGTGACCATGTGATGTTCCGGTACTTCTTTATCACCAAATAGTACAACTTTCTCAACAAAGTATAGCGACTATACGGAGCACAAAAGTCCGTTTGAAACTTATCATTGTTTACGTACGGATACCGCATAATAACATTGCGAGTAGTGTGCAATTGTAGTCTACTAAATCACACATGTGGAAAAAAATCTTTAGAAAAGTCCAATGGTTGAGTTTCGCACAAATGCGTTCTTCACAAATGTAAACCAGTGCTAAATAAATTAGAGCTTAATACATGTATCTTTTATCATCCATACGGCACCAAATATCATGGTCAACTATATACATATATCTTGCAGTAGAATAATGATTAGGCATGTTTTTCAGCCAGTGGTTTAAATGGTTTAAATGGCAGATCGCTTGACATGCCAACTGAACTCTTATAGGAAGTAGATACTTTTAGACGGCGTTATTATGCAAAATATATTCTCAGTAACATTATAAAATGCAAGTCTGTAGCAAGAAGGAATGTTTCCATTTTCTCTCTTTAATTCCAACAGTTATTGTTTTTTTCTGTTAATTTAGATATGTTATTAAGCAGACTGACAAAAAGAGATATTCTGCACAAAATCTGATGATAATCTGTAAAACAAGTGTAAGCGAATCTAAACTTAGTCATATAAACCATCGGACTTACTATACGAAAAACTTAACTTTTACGATAATGTTATCATTGGAAAAAACAGAAATGTCCTTTTTTCTTATCACTCTTTCTATCATTTTTTGTTTTGTTTGTTTTAATTTTGTTTGTTTGTTTGTTTGTATTTGGCGGTTCGATTTATCTGACATTTACTGAAAATGTTGCTAATAGCGAAATCCACACTGATTTGTCTTCAATAAATAACAAGGGCAATAAAGTAAAAAGATTAAATCCTTGTAAAACTTTCTTTTTTTATCATGAAAAGCAGACTACAGCAACAATAAAATGAAAACTCGACCTGAAGATAACCTGTAATTGAGTATACAATGATAATAAAGCCTGATGATGTGAATCGCTGTTCTGTTTTCGGCACGTTAGAGTGTCACCTTGGGATAGCTAGATTGATCTGCCCTAGTCAAACTGCATAGCTTGAGCAGTCCGACAAGAGCCAGTGCTATTCTAATTGATAGTTTTTTTTTCTAACTGTATGATCAAATTAATGCTTCTAGTACTTTCCTGTCATATTTCGATCACACTGGCACAGGATTCGATATTCTGCGAACACTTTTCCATAATTTTTCATTTTCGCATGACAGTTTGCTTACTTAATGATATGAGTCGTCATGCGAAAGGAAACTTCACGGGAAATCCGTAAAACAGATATTTGGAATTAGAAGTAATGTAGCAGAGGTCAATTATGGACCCGGTTTAAAAGTATTCAGTGATAAGATTGTATCATCGTTATAGATTCATAAAATAAACACAGACTTAAAAGATTCAACCCCTGGTCAGACTGCATATAATGAGCAATCTGACAGTATCGACACTGTTCGCACTTCACAGGAGGACTCTTCTTGTGTGACGAGTGTTGCATGTGTTACACTCGATTAAAAGCGCGGAACAATGATAATCCGATAAATAGGCCAATATGTACGCTTAAGAACGGCATGTCGTCTACTAGCTTAATTTCTACACCTCGTTACTACTCTTACTGTAATGCACTGAAGCTATATAAAAGACCTACAGCTTCTTTGGGTCCGCTTATTTGTTTTCTTTCTCTTCGTTAATGTAACATTTTTTGTTTAACTTTTGTGGGTGATTGTTTCAAAGTCTGTAGAGTTTACCCTAAAAGGCTTTATACTTCGCGATTCAACTACGTCATTTTGAAGAGTATTCCGCGTGTCTACCACTTGACATGAACGAAATTTTCCTGTTTTCTATTACATCACAATTTCGTAGAGTTTAAGGCCATTTCCTATAATGTTCCAGATAAGACATTTCTTGTAAGCAGGTCTACTTCGATAATTTTGTCGTATTTATTTTCGGTTACGATATTGTGGTACATGTAACCTACAAATAATAAAAAACGTTTTCATCTGAACAGGTTTGTAGACACACGCGGCCTATGAACTAATTTTCTTATTGTCTGATAATAACGGTACACGTTTCTTTCCTTTTAGATTCTTCCAACACTATCATCGCGATATCTTTGTTAGAGTTTATTTTTCAGAATCCGTTGGCCTTAATCATGATCTGAAATTTTAAATCATGTTTCGCATTGAAAGATAACTCATTATTTATAAAGTTAATATCAGAGAATGAATTGTACATGTAAGCTTTTTCTCACACTTACAATTCTGTTTTGTAAAGCTGGTCTTATGCAGGGTAAAAAGATTACATTTTTTTTTCTTCTTACGACTCATGCAGTTGTCACTTAAGCTTCAGTTCATTTTCTACGTAATCTAGACTGTTTCCGCTGGTTATCTATTAACATAACATTTTTTATGAATTTTAATTGTAATTTTAAACAACATGTAAACTTACCAAACATTGGTTTATGATTTTTCAGGTCTTCTCAGGGTATGGGTTTACTGCTGTTTCATGCGGTGCTTCTGGTGTACGCAGGTAAACTTAACTTTTAAGAGCAAAATATTGTTGTGGGTGTACTGAGAACAGATGGCAAAATTTCACAATTATATACGTTTTTTTCTCATTTTTTTTCAATGATATATTTTGTTTATTACTTTATCGGGCTTTATCGGGCGATGAACACTCTCCCCCCCTCTGCCTGTTCGTCTACATTAAAATGAAACAAGAAGGTTATTGACCTTGTTGCTCTCATCCGAGATAAAGGCTCCTTTTTTATCAATAGTCAAAGTATAATGTTAAGGCTATGATTATGTTACAAGTGGGTATACCATACTTTATACATATATAGGCCTTGTACCTGGGGATTCAATAGTCCAAATTTTAGTAAGGTTTATTAAGCTATTGTGAAAGAGGAACACTTAAGAAAATTTTCTGTCATACTTGGTTCAAATTGGCCCCTATTGTCTAGAGGAGAAGTCTTTTCAAAAGTATTATTGTTTCTAAAACGGTTATGATATTAACAGTTTAGAAAAAAAGGTCAATATACTGATGTTTCATGCACTACGCCTTCTAGCTCAGGAGGAGAAGATAATTAAAGATCTTATTAATATTTCGAAGATCCTTTCAAAATTTGTCACCATGGCAACCAAAGTTTTCTATTCTATTAGTTACTGTGAAAGAAGACCACATATTTAACATTTCTGCCATATTTGGTTCAAATTGGCCAAATAGTTTTGGAGGGGATGTCGTTACTTATTTCTGTCGTTCTTTATTTTCAGACAGAATCACCCCGGGGTTCCGCCCCTGGGAACCCAAGAGTAATGGTTTTAGCCTTTGAAGAGGTCAATATACTGATGTTTCATATATGATAATAAGGCTCTAGATCTTCTGATTAAAGAGAAGAACTTTTAAGTTTTTTTATTTTAACTGACACTTTTATTTTGCCTTGGCAATAGCGTTTTCGATGGATTTCAATTCTTTGATCTATTTATAAAGGAGGACCTAAGGAACATTTCTGCCATTTTTAGTTCGCGTTGGCCCCATAGTTAGGGAGGAGATGTTGTTTGAAAGTCCTTCATAGTTTATTTATAGAACCCAACGGGATCCGCCGCTTGAGACCCGAGTGTAGTGATTGTAGCTATTTTGAAGAGGTTAATATACTGATATTTCATGCAAAATTTCTAGGCTGTAGGCTTTCTTGGTAAGGAGGAGAAGAATTTTCAGATTCTTTAAGTTACACTTTTGTTAATTCTTTATACTATCTATAACGCGGGGGGGGGGGCTAAGGAATTCTTCTGTTAAATTTGGTTCGAACTGGCCCAACTGTTTAGGAGGATATGTCGCTTAAAGTCCTTCATTGTTTCTTATTAATCGCTCCGGGCTCCGCCACTGGGGACCCGACGATAATTATTTTAGCTATTTTGGAAGATGTCAATATACGTATGTTCATGCAAACTATCAAGGCTCATTGCCTTCTAGGTCAAGACTTTAAAGATTTTTTTAAAATCACCTTTGTTGCTGTGCCAACTTGGACATTGGTTAGGGAGATCTCGCCTGAATTGCTTCTTTGTTTTAGTGGAGCCTCGGGGGGGGGACCCGAGGGTAATGACTTTAGCTATTTTAAAAGAGGTCAATATACTTATATTCCATGCATAATATCAAGACTCCGTGCCTTCTGGGTCAAGAGTAGCCTTTATAGATTTTTTTCAAAATTCACCTTTGTTACTATAGCAACCTGAGTTTTCAAATGATTTAAAGTAGTTTTGAGAATATATTGTTTAAAAAAAATTTTGACGGACGGCAGACGCCGGATGAACGTCGAATGGAGGGTGATCACAATAGCTTACATGATCACTTTGTACACAGGTGAGCTTTAATTCTTCGCTGTGTATTCAAATTTTGCAATTGAAATTCAAATTTTTGAAGAATCCTCGAATGGTCCATTTCTATTTCTACATGAATATGCGTTTGGTTTGTTTCCTTGGCGATTTAGAAGTAAAATATCGACAACTTTTTTACTTGAGCAGTGGTGCATTGTAAGGAGAAGATCATTCCATTGACACTTATCTAATAGATACGACTTTGAACGAAGTTTACATAATTGACAATTAGAAGGCAGTTTCGAACGTTTAGAAGGACAACAAGCGATTGCAAACGAACATCCTTTGTTTGACGATAGACCTAGCTATCCTTACTGCATAACGTTCCTCTTTTACTATTACGCTCTAACAACTACACACGAAAAAGTCTCCAAGCTTAGCTATTACAGCACAAATCTCTTAATTTCTTCGAATCAAAAGCAATATAACAATATCACGGGATGACCCACTTTGCTGCAAGTACTGCAAAGTGAAAAAATGTAAGTCCAAAAAAGGAGCTTAACTTTTAAAACTATATTCAGAGTTATTACCCTTGATATCATAGATTGATGTTGTGGTAAACCTACAAAAAATATCAATGAGCTATGTTATAATTGTCACGACTATGCATACACTAGCCGGTGCACAGGGAGCAGTTACGTATGCTAGATATTAGCTAAAATTACCCAAAAGTCAAACCGGGCCTTTTAGAACTATTATATATAGACAAGGGATACAACTCAGAATTCCTGATATCCCACCCCTGTCTGTTTTAAACTCCTCTAAAAATTACACTTCTTTGTTTAGACATTTTAAAGTTGTGCATATTCGTCACACATATAATCATTTGTAGCCTTGACCCATCCATTCCACGAAAACTATAAAGTTTTGGAGTACATACAACTTTCTTACAGAAATACACCTCAATTTTGCTCGTTTGTCGAGAAGTAGCAACTTCACTTTTCATCAGTAAATAGCAAATCCCAGATAAGCCACTCATTTCTATTATCCATAGAGCAATGGTAAATTACAAATTAGATACATTTTTACCTTTAAGTAGTTAATTCTGATGATTCCAGAGCTCTCCTAAGCTTATGAAGTGATATACCCTTTCCAAAAGTCAAAAGGCAGCCATTTTGTAAATAAACAGAAATATCCTTAAAAGCAAACAAGATGCAAAATTAGGGAGATGGGGTACAAGTGGGGACGCAAGTTGCAATAATGTCCAACGACTGAAATAGAGGGTTGTTGAAATGACAATTTCTGATTTATAACTCATTTCCGTATGATATGAAAATGAATACTATGTCCAATATGCATCAATTGTTCTCTAACCTAAACTCCAATGCTGTCTTTTCTTGTTAATACACAAACAGTACATATAAGCTTATAAATCTCTTTGGTATTGGTAACAAAATTAATCTATAGACATACCTTTTCGAAATTAATGGCACGGTCACATTTACGATAGGAAACGTGGCCGGACGAACAATCTCTAGAGGTTTTATGTGAGTAGAGCATAAAGCTTCGCCTTTAACATACAAGAGGGCCATTGGCCCTGGTGCGCTCATCCGAGATAAAAGCTCTTTTTCTTTCAATATTAATGTTAAGGCCATGATTACGATAACGGAACTTTCAACAGATTTCAATTCTTTTGGCTATTTTCATAATGGACCTCCTAAGGAACATTTCTGCCAAATTTGGTTTGAATTGGCCCATTGGTTTGAAAGGAGACGTCATTTATGTTTATGATCATGAAAATTGACTAGCATTGAATTGTTATTGCCGAAAAACCAATTACTACATACCAAAATAATGGCGATATAACTTTGCTTTAAACAAAACAAAAAACAAAACAAAACAAAACAAAAATCAAAGTTATTAATGATCTGTAAACCAATTATGAATCTATCCCACATGAATACTATACCTAAATAGCTCTGAAGGACCTGGAAAAAATACAGGTTTAGTATTTGATAAACAAACAATATTTATATAATCGTGTCATTTAGGAGGCGAATTGAATATGTACAAAGTTTTTTTTTTTTATTACAAAACTACTCAAAGCTAACGCTAATTAATCTAATATTGATTTCAAAATATACTGAGCTCAAATGAAAACTTAACCCTATAAAAGTTCCCATCATTTTATTTCCTAGTGTAAAAAACACACCAAAAGAAACAAATACACTGTAAGCGATGAGATAGCCAATAGGAGCCACGTAACTTCGGTCAAGGTAATAGCGCAATTGGAAGCGCGTCGGATTCTCAATTGTGAGGCCCAGGGCTCGATTCCCGGTCGTGGAAATTATCCTTTCCGACATGTGTCTATTAACAATTGGTGGGTCATCTTGTCGTACCAAGGGCGGCGAACGTTATACTTATTTAACCCTTGGCACATGAATAGAGAATTTCTGAACGCGTGACATCACAGAACGGAAAACGAGGCTGGCCAATCAGTAGGTTTCTTACAATTCAGGTTAAAAGGGACTGAGTCTCATAATACAGTCTACCTTGTCCACAGGCCCTGAGGCTATAACTGTCTACAAGATGTGCACAGTTGCACGTTTAACCCTTTCCTTGGTTTCTAACAACGAATCTTTGGGAAAAATTACGCAAAACACATTTTTATTGAGTAATATTTTCGCCGATTTTAATAATTGCTTTTTTGTTAGATCAGTAAAAATGATTTTGTACAACGATTCAAAAAATTACTACAATTTAGCTTTTTTTGCTAGATAACAATATGAAAAAAATTACATTACATTTTAAAGTAAATATAGTTGCCTGTCAAAAAGGACGACTGACAGAAATATTAAGAGAACTTAAGAAAATAGTCAACACAAGCAAGTTTCACTTTCTTAATACGTCTGGTTAAAACTAAATACATAATCCTAACTACTATATTATTTTTTTTTCAGACGTCAATATAAATGTTTTGTGTTGTTAATGGCCTTTTTGTTGTGAGCGTTCGAATAAGAAAAAAAAAGAGAAAAACTTTGACAGATGTCGAAGTTGTAGGTGATATAACAAACTGACGGATACTGAACACAGTATCCAGATATTTGCGAATTAGGAGGATTATCAGTTAACCCACTACAAGATGGTAAAACTTTAGACAGGCTCAAATTCAAAGAAGTTGCAGACGACAATGTAAAGTTGATGAAATTTGGATTTTTTCAACTTTCTGGGCAGAAAATGTTGTAGAAAATGAAAAAAATGCTTGTTATTTCTTCATTTTCAACAGTGTTTTCCAAAGCTCTTTTCTTAAGGGCGTCTACAAGCGTAACTGAGTTGGAATGGGTTAATAAATATCCAGAAATTTTGCAAATAAAACTTTCGTTGTTCCCTATACTCTGAAAAATTCAAAACCATTCTATTTATAAGTTTCTATCTTGAAGAGAAATTCTAGACATTATAATGGGCCCCTACAGATATACGGAGTTCTCCCAAAAACTGCCCTTTAAATAATTCCCTTGATTAGCAAGGGTATTTGCTTCAAAGAATGTATAAGGTATTTGACAATACATGGTCCTATTTCAAGCAGAATATGATTTTATAGCATGATTTCATACAAAGAAATGTGAGAGATCTGTTATTTTCGATACACATGGCTATTAAATTTTCGTTTGTACTCTCTTTCGTCCTAAGTTTTTTTTTCTGTAAAGTGTTTAATGGTAAGTCAATTTAAAAAGTTAACATCATCTCATAAACTCATGTTTTAACCCAAATGACTTATAATCGGTATCTATGATTGCGCAATAGACCATGGGTGGTATTTTAGAAATACATCTCATAATGATCGGCTATTTGCTTTGATTTTCACCCGACTGCCCAGATGTTCTCTTTTTACAAATGACCAAGGAAGTCGTTTTACCAAAATTATCTCGAATTCATCTAGTTCTAAGGAATGTAAGAATTTGAGATTAAATATTTTTAAAAGGGATTATAAACAAAAAAGGTAAGGTAAAACTATTCTTAACCTTTCCTCTTTAGACAACTCTGGCAAAACCCTTTTCAGATACTCTAAAACAATCTTTTTTTTAAAGTTAAATTTATGTTGTATCAATTAAATGGATTAACAAATTCAAAATGATTGTCTTAGTTTGATCTAATTTACACCTTTTGCAGTTCATCTTTATTTCAATAACTGATTTACATTTTCATTTTTCTTGTATTTTTTAATAAGATAAATTCCTGTATGATATTAAAGATGATACGAAAGCCTCAAGAAGCATTTCGTCGGTTGCCGATATAAATTTCTATGCTATAGCTAAACTAAAATAAATTGGAGTTTTTGCAGTAAAACGACGATCAAGGTAGTCGGGGCAAAGGGTTCGTTAGACATGTAGGCGGTTTAAAGCATATTATCACGTGACGAGAGGGATTAGGTTTTACCGAAGCCGTATGTAAGAGTCCCTCTGATTTGCAGTCACAGAAATCGCGTTTGACCTTTTGATTGGCTGGTTAAAAATAAATCGTACAGAAAATACCTATTCATTAAGTGAAGGGATTTTAGAGAAAAAATATTATATCGATATCCCTTCATTAATGAGGATTTGGGTGGATAATCGTAAACCGATGTTGAATAGGGAGCTTGTGGCACGAAAAGGATGTAGTGCTTATATTGGTGTGAGAAATACAAGAAATCCATGGTAAGTTGCTGCAGCTTCCGCAATATCATTGAAATAAAATGTAAACCCGATTAAATCAATCAACCATGTGACTGCATTAACTCTTTTAAATTATGCGGCCGCCGTCATAGCGCAGTTGGTAGCGCGTCGGACTGTCAATCTAGAGGTCCCGGGTTCGATCCCCGACGGCGGCACTCATCCTTTCCGACTATTTGTCTCTTACCAATGGGTCGATAATCGTAGACCTATGTGGGAGAGCAGCTGGAGGCTAGGAAAGGATGTAATGGTAGTACTGGTGTGAGAAATACCAGGATTCCATTGTTAGGTGCTCCAGCCGCCGCGATATAACTGAAAGATTGTTGAAAGCGGCGTAAAACCCCAGAAAACAAACACATCTTTTAAATTATAAAAGGCACGTGCTTTCCTAGACCGTGTAAAATGTGAAAAGGATACAACAGTATTAGCAAGTCCATACAATAACCGACCTAGAACCGAGGCGTTACGAGTGACGTCACATGCGACGTCGATATGGCCGAAACAGTTTTACGCCAGCAACACCCACTAGTAAAATAGATGCCGTGTGGCCAATGTCAACCTGTTGCGTCAAGTCAAGGCATATTTGTACCAAATGTCAGGAATGTTTATGGTATTAATGTGCATTAGCTGATTCCGTTTTTTCACATTCCACACGTTTTAGGCTATAACGTGCTTTTTCATAATTTCAAAATTTTTAACGATTTTATTCACATGGTTCGTGTATGCTATGTCACAACCTATAATTTTTCTACATAGGAGAACAGAAATATCGGAAACTTCGATCGTGTAAAGTTTTCATTTTTCTCAGCATAGGGTTAAAAGGTAAAATGCTAAATGTATTTCGATCCATGTTTTAAATGGCCTAATCATTGTATATCATTGCAACTCCTTCTTTTAGTATTTAGCTCGCCTGAGCATAAAATTTTGAAGATAAGCTATTCTGGTCACATTTTTTGCAGCGTCAGTCGCGCGTCCTCCCTTATTCGTCGTTTGTCGTCCGGCGTGTGTGAAAAATTGAAATTCTTTAAATGATATCTCCTTTCAAAAACACTGGGCCAAGTTTATCCAAATTTGGCATGAATGTTGGGGGGGGGGCTCTTTTCTTTACCCATTCCAACACAAGAAAATTTTGGACTGGTCCAAATTGAAAGAAGCTGCAGACGACAATTTCAAGTTGATGGAATTTTATTTTTTTTCGTCTTTTGGGATAGAAAACATTGTGGATAATGAAGAAATTGCTTGATACAAGCAATTTCTTCATTTTCCACAATGTTTTCCAAAGCTTTTTTCTTGTGGGGCGTAAAAAGGAGGGCTTGAGTTGGAATGGGTTAAATTGCTAAATGAATTGAAACTAAGAAAAGAATCAGGTTGCTGTGGCATATTAAGTATTTTTAAATGTCTTTTAAAACCAACTCCCCATGACCAAGAAAGAGGAGAGACTAGATATTTTTATGAAGTATCGGCACATTGACCTCTTTCAAGATTGCTGAAATCATTAGGTGGTGGATATGTATGGAAAAAATGATTCCTACTACGACAAGCTCTCCAACGCTAAAGGGCAATTCAAATCCAAGTTGCCAGGAACGATGATTAGGTGGATTCTTTTAATGTTGTTACAATTATTGAAATCCGTTAAAAATTCTGGTTGCCATGGCTATATAAGTGAGAAAAAAATGTCCCAGAAGGTAGAGAGACCTCATATTTTTCATTGAGCATCAGTATATTGAACTCGTTCAAATTGCTAAACGCATTACCCTCCGGTTCTCGGAAAGGAGCCCAAGGGAATGGGGCCTATTAAGAAATAAAGAGGGAGCTTTTAAACGACAAGTCCTCCAAAACTACAGGGCCAAGTTCAACCAATTTTGGCAGGAATATTAAAAGGCCCCCCCTTTAAATTGCTTATTGAATTGAAACCAGTTTCAACTGGTTGCCGTGGCAAAATTAGTAATTTCTAAAAAAAAAAAAAAAAAAAAAAAAAATCTTCTCATGACCCAAAAGTCTATATATTTTCAATACAACATACATTTTGTAACCTGGTAAAATTTGCTGAAATCATAACTCTTAGGTTTCCAGGTCAGGATTGCAAGGGAAACAAACCTGCACAGAAATTTTTAAAACGACAGCTCCTCCAAAATTTAAAACTAATTTTGCAGGACTGTAAATTAGGTAGTCGCCTCAAAAATTGCCCCCCCCCCAAATGATATCCTACAAACTCTCGTTGACATGGCAACAAAGATGAAATTATATCAATTCTTTAAATATTCTCCTCCTAACAAATAAGGCACATAGCCTAGTTATTTTATATGAATCGTCAGTATAATTATCGTTTTCATAATTGCTAAAATCATGAATGTGTAGTCACTAGCGGCAGAGCCCCTAGTGGCCTCGAAGAAATAAAGAAGGATTTCTAAAACGACACCTCAAAATGTTTCAAAGGCAAATTAAACAATGAGGTAAAGAATCTTCTCAGTGGAAAAAGAGGCAGATTAAGAACAAACGAAAAATGATAATTATAATAAAGAAGTAAAAGTTGTCGATGACTTAGTTTTTGTTTTCAATTTTACTAGGGTGTCATCTTTGATAACTAGAAGATAAGGCCTTAAAAGCCAAGAATGTATTGAATAGCAGCATTCCAAATGTTATGTGAATCCAGAAATATCACTCGATTCATTTCATGCAAGTGCAAGTCTAAAATTATTTTACGCGCCCAAAATAGCGGATTTAGAATGAATTAACCTTCAATTTTGTAAAATAGTACTTGGCACATACAGCAAGAGCTGGGTCGATACCCGCTGTATACAAACCATTATATATCGATATTTACCGAAATTTTATTTTTCCGCCTTGTATAATTTTTAAAATCCGAATTCAAAATAGAGAATTACCTATCTTATAGAGTTTCTTTGATAAGAGAAACGGGACGGAATGGCCACATACGAGTGCCTCGAAGCGAACGTGAATGAGAAAATTGTAAAAAACGCTGTTTAGAAGTTGAGGTCCGCTTCATATTTGATTGGCACTTCTGATACAAAGGTCAAAAAGCGATTGTACGATAAATCAAGCATATTCAAGATATTTTATCTTTAAAATCTAAGAAGTATATCACAATCATAAATCTGTGCAAATTAATCAATTCCACAATTACCATGAAAACAAGAACTTAAAACAACAACAACATCGCAATATTTCATTAATTTATTTTGTACAAACTTTTTTCTATATATCACAGTTACTTGTTTTTATTACTTTTATCTATGACAAAAAAGGTAATCCAATACAGACACTGCAGGTCCTTTATTTCTACAAGAAACACAATCTTTATGTAACAGGAAGTCAGAATTTTCGAACGTCAATCCTTAGACGCCGTTTAGCTTCACCTGAATATGACATTCCATTACGCCATTAAACAAAGGGTGACCATTGCAAACAGATATATTTCAAAGATCATCCTTTACAATGATACAGATAATAATGGGATCACATGTTTTACATAGGCTTTATATTGTGAAACTTTGAAAAATCATCTTTTCACAGAAACAAATGGCCTAAAGTTCTGAAAGTGTCTTCTTGTAATTAACCAGCAGTTGGAAGGGATTCAAATTTGGTATTTGGAGTATTTAGAGCAAGGATTACAATGTTTGTACAAGGAAAAAGTGGAGCAAATGTAGGGGGCGTAAAAATGCTGAAAAAGCAGTAAGATGTGAATTTGCAACGCCAACGTTTTTGTAGGCAAATGCTGCATTTGCTGCAAATGTTACAGTCATTCTGTCAGACTTATATTATTTTGGTATCCAGCCCTCGGGTCCAAGAGGTTGGGCCGAAACACTAGAAAATCAATAGATGCCATTTTATTTGAATACGTCAAGTTTTTGTATAGGAATATGCATTTCGTACTTGTAAGATCTACAATGTTTTTTTTTTTGAGGAGCGCCTGATCTACGTCTATCAGCAAATCCTTGAATGACCAAATGAATTGTTGGCTCAATGTCCTGTCTTTCAGAGGGGTGATTTTCAGTTTATACTAATGGGGATCTACTATGGTCGTATTTTGTTTATCGTCCAATATACTTCTTAAGCACTTCCTTCAATACATGGGGAATAAAGTATATGCAAATCCATATATCCATCGGTTTTCGGCTCTTTGGACTCAGGTGACCGATAAGACCACATGTGCCTCTTGCTTTCTTTTCTTTCCAGAAAGAAAACAAAACAAAGCAAAAAAGGCGAATGAATATTAATAGTGAACACATCTAGTGTATAAACCATTTGTTATAAAAGATTAATATATCAGATTTTGTGACCCCATTAATCATGGAATTATGACTTTAATTTTCAGTGCCATGTTTGGTGTCGTCAGCTCTTATATCACAGGGTAAGGTTGTCACAAGTAGTTCTCAACACCAAGATTGGGCACCTTCACGTATAGTAGATGGTGATTATAGAAGGAACGGGGATACTTGTCTATGTTGTGCCGCTACAGATCCAGAATATAATCCGTGGTTTCAACTAGATCTTGGACAAACTTATACCATACACAGTATAGAAATACTCGGTAGAAATGAAACAAATGGTCGTACGTATTTATTTTCTAAATTTCACTGAGGGACATGAACCCGCTCAAACCTGTTTTCCTAAAGATGCTCTGTATTCTTTATCGTTGTGTTTTATCAAAGTTTGAAGTTATAAGAAAGTTGTTATGTGAACATATTTTGTTGAAACATCACAAAATGTAAGAGCACTTATGGACCAAAGAAGTCTACAAATGTTTAACAAATGCGTAATAATTCACGACCCTTTGATTTGATAAATTGTTCCTAGCCCAGTAAATCTAGCAAGTTTACCATTTTCGGAAACATATGAGAATGTCATTCAAAACTGCCTCCTGTGTTGACCGAATTTAAGTTCTTTATCATGGAAAAGAAGTCTTAAAAATCATTCCTTAATAATTATAAAAGAACGATATAGATTTTTTTTATAGAAGACTTGCCTTTCTTTCTCGATCAGGCTCATCAGTTCTTTTTAATCATTGTGTTGAGTTCGTAATCCCTTCAGTATAAACGTTTAACTGGCTTTGGATGTAATCAATCATTGTTGAATATGTAGATGAACTCGACGCCAGCTTATCGTTGTAAGATAATGATTATTATTGCGTGTAAAGAAACTCGTTGCTAATGTGAATATTTTAGGCAGCGGATACGTCATGAATCGTAACACGCAGTAAATCAAGATTTTCTGAACTACTTACGTTGTGAGCAGGTCTTTCCAAAGGGAAATTTGCACTTGTTCTGAGCTCTTCGTGCTTTGTCAACTACTCGTGTTAAAAAGATAATTGAGGAAATGAGTCCAACAAGTAAAGATTACTTGTAAGGAGACAATACACAGCAGATCAGACTGGGCATTACGGTATTTCCTATAGATATTTATGATAAAGTTGGGATCAGAGACCATCGTTTCCTCATTTTAATAATCATAGTGCAAAGTTAAATTGCTTTGGTGATTTAACGAATGATAATCGGCTCGTCAACAAAGGTTGAACACATTTCATTTTTGAAAAGACTGCTAGACGATGTTAGCTGTATTATTTATTGCTTTTTAACCTAAAAACTGCTTAATGCAAAGGAAACGCATTAATGAGACAATTTTCGGATACATATTGATGTAGGAATCGACAGCCCTTCTTATACTTCTACCATTTTCTTCACCTTGCCCAGTTGATGCTGATAAATTTTGATCGTAACTTTTGGCGTACGTGAAATTTTCAATATTTGAGTCGATTTGTTCCTATCTGCTAAATTATCTTTAGGTACTCATTGGAGTTTTCAGCAAACACGTGTGCATGAAGCCAGCAAACTTTGGGCACATGATTTCCATGAAGCTTTGCTAGGCGAAGGCATATGCGATCGAAATGTCAAATAGGCTGGGTGTTATAAAAAGAAAATGCATTTTAAATGCAAGGGGAAACATTGTCATTTTATTTTCTTCTTTTTGTAATACTTTAGCCATTTGGCGTCCTTGTGTGATACCGTTATGAGATATCTTGATCGAATTATATTGTCAGTGCAATGCACAGGAGTATGTTCACTCTGTTCCATTGAAATGCGTTATAATCACTTTCTTGAACATTATTCAGTCATCATAGTTGTTCCATAGCTAATATTCTCTAAGTTACTTTCGGTGCCAATTCTACAGATATAAATTGATACCGTTTAAATACTCCAAGTATAAAGGATAAAGATGCGAACCTTTACATGTAATTATGATAAAATAGTTCCTATGGATTTGTTCTGGCAGCCTCGGATACCGAATCCCTTTCCTGCAAATGTGCATCAACTTTATGCAAGGTGTTTGAAGTAAGAACTTGATTATCAGTACTGATATTGATTAGAAACTAACATTCATTGTCTAATTGCATGTAAGGGTAACGTAAGCAAAAAATTTCCGAAGCCCTTAATGATAATCGCGTCTTAAATCAATCACACGCACCCAGATATCGTTCCCTTTGAAATAGTGGTGCCATGCAAAAATCAACGAATCTACCCTTTTACTCAATCAGACTTAGAAAAAAATGCTTACACCCCATTCATTCAATCAATTTATATCATTGCTTATAAAGATACGAAAAAGACCAACTTTTCCATTTACACAGAATGTAATTTACTTTTGAAAACGGCTCGATATACGAACCGTTTGAAGACCTTACCCACCGATTCCGAAGATACCATCGGGATATTGAAACCACTTATAAGCCTAATTTATTTGAAGTTTACTATTTAGATATAATTGAAAGTGATTTAGACTAATGGGAATAAGGCAAAATTGCAGTAGCAGATGACGCATATTTCATTTAGAAAGTAAATGGTCACGCTACTGTAGAGAAAAAGGCCGAATAAATTGATATCTGAAATAAGAAGTACAACGGATTGATTCTGTAAAAATGTCAACCTGAAATGTTGTTGAACTATTCCCATGTTAGAGTATGATAACAATGAGAGATTTAAACAAAAGACCCATGAGAACCTGAGATGCTCTACTGGTTATCAAGTTTTCCGTTACAGTATTCTGATATTTAAGGAAGTTTTTTTGATTAAGAAGAATGCATAATATGAAAATAACAAATTAGACTTTAGCCCCTTTATTATTTTGAGTAACAATCCTTAAGGCCCCGTTTCCCGTATTTCATGACGGATCCACTCCATTTCCGAAAGAAAGTTTCCTTATAAACATCATCCTGTGAAATTTCCAATATAATCAAATAATAATTGTTGACTTTACCACGTGAACAGGGTTGTTCTGAGTGAAATTCCACAAGGCCCCCTTTCCTGTGTTTTCTCATTGACCCACTTCATTTCATAAAGAAACTTTCCTTACGACCTCACATCAGTCCTTTGAAATCTTAAAGACAATCTGATAATAATTGAGAACTCCCTCAAATAAACAAGAATGTCTTGAATGATAAAATATAAGACCATTTTCCCGTCTTTCCAATGCCACAATTATTTCGCACATCTTTGACGAGTATCCAATAAGAACTGTGGACTTAATTGTGCTAGCGGGGATATTTCAATCAAGTTCTCATAAGGCCTTTTTCCCTTGATACTTTATTGACCTACCCATTTTAAAAAGAATCAATTTGTAGGATTGTAGACTCATTCTATGAAAGTTTGAAGATAATTCGATGAAAACTATGGATTTTATTTCGTAATAGAATTTCCATAAGGTCCCTTTTCCCAGGGTTCTTGACTGACCTTATCTAATTTCAAAAAGAACCATCCTAATGATAGTTAAGTCATTCTGTGAAAGTTTAAAGTCAATCCAATGAAATATGCGGACTCTAGAGTGTTAATGAGGAATTATTTTATTAAATTTTGATTAAGCTCCTTTTCCCATGTTTCTTGACGGATCGGACCCAATTCCGAAAGGAACGATCCTTATGGTGGTACAATCATTCTGACAAATTTGAAGAGAATCCGATGAAAAATGTGGACGGACGGATGCCTTGACGGACAGCCGGATGGACGGACGCCGAACGGGAAAAGCCATATTTATAGTTCTTCTGGACTTTCGCCACCTTTTAATGCCCGATAATGCGATGACGTCAGCATCTGTAGAGGCGCATAACTTCCACACTGGAGAAATAGCAAATAAAGACAGTAAATCAGACACAAGTTGCGATCCAACGCAGAATCTTTAGATTTAGAATACAGACAGCAGATTAATCTGTTTCCACACAATGACACTTTCTGACGCCTCTCTCGGGAAAAAAAAAAACAAAAACAAAAACGAGGAAAAAAATGTGTGAAATGAAGAAGTTGCTTGTTTTAAAACTTTAAATTGTCTTCTGTAACTCTTTTCAATTTATACTGAATTTAGATTTTGTCTTGTAAAAAAAGAAAGAAAGAGAAAGACAAGGAAAAAGAGGCAATAGAAAATTGTGATAGAAAACACAAGCGAAAAATAATAAATCTTGATGCTTGCTAAAACTGAAGTCCAAAGCATTATTGCCGAAAATGTCGATGCCTTTCATTGCGAAGTGACGAGACGTTTAATCTGTTCCCATACAATCCCTCTTTTTTACACCTCTGAAAAAACGTTGTGGAAAAGAACGAAACTGCTTGTTAAAGTAATTGCTTCATTATCCTAAATGTTTTCTTTCCAAAAAGACAAAGATTTTTACAATTCGATTGACTAAAATTGACGTCTGCAACTTCTTTGAAAATGGGCCATTCTAAAATTGTATTACGTGGGAATAGGTTAGCATTTCCCGATAAATTCCTTTAGGCTTCGGAAGTTTTACAAGTTATAGCATTTACATGATAGCAGTGACAAACTGTTTATTTGGTAAGTCTAAACATTTTATAAGATTGTGATCGAACTTCAAATGGAAATCGATCAATAACTTAGTTAAGAAAGGTGTCCTAGATATAGTGTGACATCGGCCACTTACAATGGTTAAACGTGGTTCCACTTTTACTTTACTTGTAAGAATTAAGTAAAGGTTCATATTAAGTTATCCAAACGGCTTAGGGATTTTTTTGTAAATATGTGACACCGGCCCCTTACGATGGTTTAACATTGTTCCACTCGATTTGTGCTCTCTGTCAATTACCAAAATTTATTTTTGCTGTTGTTTTAACGTTGGCAGAACAATTGTATTGGGTTTTTTCAGTATATCCATTAAAATCATACACATAACGACAAGGGTCTAACTTCTCACGAGACATGCGTGTCTACCCCGGAAACTCGACTAGAAATAGCTGCACATCTGGCGTCGACTCCTTTCTACCCCTGATCTACCCCTGGCAGTAAAATTATAGGATTGATGACATAAAGTTTATCTATTTAGAAGGGGATTTAATCATTTTTATTTGGAATATCGCGAGAAAAAGTAAATTGCTGGTAATGTTTTCCACTTTCGTGTTTATATCTTCCTTACTCTAAATATTCATTTATATACAACAAATTAAATAATTTTGATTGAAATAAAGGAGAGTAAGGTAAAAATAATCTTCTTTCAGATCTTTAGCATCTAATATATACCTGTTGCCACAGAGCATGTCGCCAGCTTTTTGCTAGCATCTCTTTTCGTTCCCTTTTTGTATTTCATTCTTTTTTTTACGGGAAAACGTTCAATTCAAACATGTGAACACAATAAGAGTATAGCGTCGGTACAGATCATGACGTCAAATTGTTTTACCATCCTATTCGATTTGGAGCTATTTAATTGGATTTTCCCGTTGCACAACTGTGCCGATTAAAGCAAATCCGCTTTAACTTCGTTATCAGAAAGGTAAATTTGTAAATAAAAAAGGGTAACGGAAAAGGATCTGAAGAAAGAAAAAATGTAAATCCGGGCTGGACTAGTTCTTTAATGTTTGCCGATAATGTCAAAATATACATGTAAAACCAATGTCGGTTCGATATCAATGCCAATGCCATTGACGGAAAACGGCTTTTCGCGTATTAAGAAACTGTATCGAAAATCTATGTCGGCTCGATTTCAAGAACGCGATTTTGATTCAGAGCGCGTTTAAAATTATTTGAAAACAAGATGGCGAAGATGGTTCTAGATCGCGCAACTGAGTTCAGTATTGCACAAAGAAACGTGAAACTGAAACTTCAAGGTAGGTCTTATTTGTGAAAATAGCAACAAGAGGGCCACGATGGTCCTAGATCGCTCACCTAAATTGTCTGCTGTTAGAAAAAAATCAACTACAGACAAATAACTATAACAAGTTTCATGAAGATTGAGCCAAAACTGTGACTTCTTTATTGTTAACAAAGACATTGTCATTATGTCCCCTTTTCCTGTGTTATCCTATAGAACCTTCCCATAATCTATAAGGTTCATCTTTATGACCTAACAATTATCCTTACCAAGTTTCAATACGATTGAGCCAAAGTAATGACCTCTAGAGCGTTAACAAAGACATTTTCATTAAGGCCCCTTTTCCTGTGTTTCCCAGAAGAACCTACCTATAAACAATAGGGTTCATCCTCATGACCTATCAATAATTATGGCAAATTTTCATGAAAAATTGAGCCAAAATTGTAGGCTCTAGAGTGTAAACAAGGAAATTGTTATTAATGCCCCTTTCCTGTGTTTTCCAAATGACCCTTCCCATAATCAATAGGGTTCAATTGTGAGACCTAACAAATATTCTGGCAAAGTTTCATGACGAAAAAATGTCATTAAGGCCCCTTTTCCTGTGTTTTCTGATAGAACCTTTCCATAATCAATAGAGTTCATCCTTATGTCCTAACAATTATTCTGCCAAAGTTTCATGGCGATTGAGCCAAAATTGTGGCCTCTAGAGTGTAAACAAAGAAATTGTCATTAATGCCCATTTTCGTGTGTTCTTAAACCCTATTCAAACAAACAAATACTGTGAATCATTCATACCTGCGTCTTGACAAACAGTTAAATAAAATTTTAGTAAGGACTGTTTTGTTATGATTTTCTGTAGAACTTTCCCATTTTCGAAGGGTTCATTATCAAGACCAAGCTATCAACCTTACGGATATTCATCAGAACAAAGCCAAAGTTTTGTACCTAGAATGTAAACAAAGAATGTGTTATTAAAGCGCTTTTTGCATATTGTTTATATATTTGTATATATGACCTGAGAATCATTCAACATTGAGCACAAAAGTGCCTCCTAAAAAGAAAAATTGTATTAAAGACACCCTTTAACGGTGTTTAATGATGGGACCTCTCTAATCTTAAAAGGGTTAATTCGTATGTCCAAAGCAAGAGCCATGTCGGACATGGCTATCCCCCGCCATAAAAGCTTGAAAGTAAACTGAAGCAATAACTCCAACATTAAGCAAGCAAGAGTTGTGGTTCTTGTGCACTGTATTCTACTCAATGAGATCTATCCACCTGTGAAGTTTCAAATTGATAGCAAGTATTTCAGAGATTCAGAGATTTGCTCCGGACAAAATGTAAGTGTTTAAAACAACAAAGGGCAATTACTCAAAAATTATGCAAGCAAAAGTTGTGGTTCTTGTGCACTGCACTTCTCCTCAATGAGATCTATCGACCTATGAAGTTTCAAGTTAATAACAATTATACTTTAGAGATATTCTCCGGACAAGTTTAGTGACGGAAGGACGGAAGGACGGAAGAACGGTATGAAGGACGGAGACCATAACTATATCCTCTTCGCAGAAACGGCGGGGGATAACTAAGCGTAAACAAGTTAAATCCACGATTGCTGCCCCGTAATTGCAAATAAATAAAATTTCAGTGAGGCGTCTTTTGTCTTAAATTCCAATTTTTCCTTCCCATTTTCAATATGGTTTCTTCTAACGGACTAACAATCATTTTAACTGGTCGTCAAAGAGCCATTACTTTGGCCACTAGAATGTAAACAAAAATCGCCATTAAGGTCCCATTTTTCCATGTTTTCCGATTGAACCCCATCCTTTTCAAAAAAGATGAGCATTGTGACCGACCATTCATTCTAAGCACGACAAACGAAGATTTAGCCAAAATTGAGGCCCTACATTGAAAACAAATAGTCATTTAGGCCCCGTTTCCCGTCTTTTCGAATATAATCTTTCTTTTTCAGTCAGGTTAATCATTTTGATTGACAATAATTCTGACCAAGGTTAAAGATTTAGCCAAAAATATGGCCCCTAGAGTGTAACCAAATTAAATGTCAGTAAGGTCCCCTTTCCTTTTTTATCAAATAGATATTTCTATTTTCAACAGGGTTCATCCTTATGACCTAACAATTACTATGAGCAAGTTTGATTAAAAATGAACCAAAGATGGCCCAACAAATGTAAATAAGACCCTCTTTCCCTTTGTTATCTAATAGATTCTTCTTTTTTCATTAAGGCTAATCTACCTATTTCGTAGAACTTTTTCACATCTTTCTTTCAAATTGAGTATTTGCTAAATATTAGAAGTTCTTTAAATTAGGCAAATATGAACGATATTTGTTGAAGTATAGAAGTATTCGTATCAATAATTCTGATTGTAAAATCAGCGTAAAGGTCATGATCAGGTAAATAGAATTAGCCGATATATACTCTTCAATATCTTAACTGTCATCCATATTCAACAAAGTTCGATCACTTATCTTAGATATAGGCTTGATTCATCTTATTAATTAACAAAAGATATCATTTTAGGTATGACAGTGTTTGCAGCTCGTTAATGATAATAATTTTCTTAAATAATCTTGAATTATTGTTTTCACTTATTATAAATTTTGCTAAGCTATAAACTACTTCACCTTAAATTGATTTTATGTACAAGTTTTGAATTAGTCTCGATTAAACTTTTATTAAATATCGAGTTAATTTTATCGACAAAAAGTGATTATTTTAAACCAGAAATGGACAAGGGGTAGTATCTAAGACCGCTGTTTTTACTTAAGACCACTGTTTTTGTCAAAGATTTCCAGTTCACACTTAAAACTTCATACATATTAACTCTAAAGAGGAAAGAGTGAGGTAAAAAAAGGAAAGAGTGAGGTAAAAAATCCGAGACACGCTCAATCAGGATTCTACAGGTAGTGAGTACAAAAGGATATATTCTCTACTACAATAGAATTGTCGTTTAGTGCTTTATTAACAAATAAAACCTGTCAAGTGAAATTTGACATTTTTGAGCGCAGAAAACTAAATGAATTTGAATTTAAAAGAAGTCGGGTACAAGGTCAATCAGGATTTCACCTTCTCTATGAATACAAGTAGTATGCCCATTTTCACTTTTGAGAATCTGCTGCAAGCGAAAAGTTACGCTATTAGCTCCTCTAAGATTCTCTTTTTCGCGTTACGAGTCACACATGAGTAATACATAACGACGTACGTAAAAGATTGCATTATATGCTGTTGAATGATTAAAAGTTAGATATATGTAAGGCTGTAACGTTAGAATTTATACACTAATCCCCTTTTTCAGAGCATTTGGAAGGCATGCGAGTTCTCCTGAAAAGTGTTGACGCTGGTTTTGATGATGAGGAGACTTATGTTTCTGCTGCAATATATGAATTTAACTACGATCTATCTTTCGCCAAATCATCACGATACGTATCCCTAGTTCTATATGACAGAACTAGATACTTCACAGTGTGTGAACTTTCTGTTTATGGAGGTAAGGTTATTATGAAAAATGCTCTTGAAAGCATATGCAATCTTACAAATGATCAATATGTTGCTCTTATTAGTCAACTATTAACAAAACTATTTGTGTAAACTTCACTTATTGTGTATCAAAAGACATCAAACCCCTTACGCAACCGACTGAAAAGTACAGTGGTTATACTATACATAGTATGCTTATTATGTCCAAGAGTGACTTCAACTAGTACTAACGTTCCTACAATTCTTCTTACGTAATTCTGGGGTGGTCATATGAAAGGTTTCACTTGATTTTACATGAAAATATTGGAGAAAATATTAGCGATTAAAGTTAGAGTTGAAAGGTGTCTATTTTCAAGCGCGACCTTAATAGACAGTGCTTGATGAAGAAGGGCTCAACGATTCAGCTGAACAATGGAATGGAAACAAATGATAAGAATACATTCAATATTAAAATACAATGGTTTGATTATTACAGGGTGAAAACTATTTTGATCGAGCGCGCGAGAGTAACTTTTTAAACTTGAACATTAATCTCAGTCGTACTAGAAGAATACTATAAACTTAATATACTCAGATCCATATATAGTAATGTACAAAAAATTGTTTTATTTCTCCTCTCATTTTTTACTGAAGTAAAAGGTCTTGTTTAAATGGAAGTTGTGTGAAAAGCAAGGTTGAAAAAGATTTCCTCTCCTGACCAATACGCTCCCTTCCCCGAATCCGTCCCTCTTTACAACATAGTCGTTAGAAAATCGTTCTTCCCATCTCCTAAAAACCCGACAGCGACCGTCATGATGACCAAGATTGAGTCTCGTCTCATCAGAAATACACACACACACACACACACACACACAAACCCCAAACAAACAACAACAAAAAATCCACTCTGGCCCAGTGCTGTCGGCTCTAACGCAAATGAGGTCAAGGCAATTGACCGAGCTGTCCCGTGACTCACCTTTAGGACCGGTCTAACATACAGCCTCCTAGTGTTAATGGGAATGTCTCGCCTTAAAACAGTATGGCGACTAATGCCATATTGTCTTGCGGTGCCAGAAGCCATTTAGCACCGACTATGCAAGTGTGTAAGCGTATTTTACCAATCATCTCGATCAGTGGTTGTTCTCGGTTTACCGGGTCTACGGCGATCGGTTACATAACCGTTTGTTGAAACCGATTTCTTAAACGGATGGCCGTGTTTCTATGACAGCCTAACTCGATACTCGCGTTCATTAAGCTTTTGTCGCGAGCAAGCATCATCAACACTTAGATGCGCTGATATTCACTTAATCAAAGCAAATTCACTCTTTAAAGAAATTAAAGCAAATGTGATTTCACCAATAAAAGATTTATGTCCCATGTATAATTTACAAATACTTTACGTTAAAATCGTGTAAAAACACAAGTGTCCGACTTAACCCAATATGTTCGAAACCAGGCTGATAGGTATACCCTTGCGTCGAAGAAGGGGGTATAACATTTTACCCTTGACCGCCCTTCCTTCGGTCCTCACGTAAGCAACCATAATTTTTCTAGGCATTTTCCTCACCAACCATTCATAGCAATGATATTTGGTGTCGAGATTCAGCTAGGGACCCTACATGGACCCTATATTGCGCTTACTGAAATTAAGTCCGTAAGTTACCTGCTTCCTGTTTTATGAATTAGTTTATTTTCAGCATTGCCGGGTTAAGAGGTATATTTTCGTTGCATTTTTTTGTTAAAATTTCATAGCATTGACTTCAAATTTGAAGTGGACGTTTAACAAGGGGTCGACATGGCATTTATTGATTTTATCTCCGCAAATTAACTACTTCCTTTGTTGCAACTTAGTTTATTTCCTACATTGCAAGGTATAGTGTTATATTTTTCGTCGCATATGTCTAAGCAGCTATTCATAGCATCGGTTTTAAAGTTGGTGTTGGGGTTCATCTACGTGTCATCTCTGCTACTAACCGAATCATGTCTGCATTTTATCCACTTTCTGTTTTCCGAGTTTATCTTGAAACATTGCGTGGTGAATAATGCTATATTTTTCTTAGCAACTAATCATAGCATTAACTTGAAACTTGAGGATCATCTTTGGGGCATAAAGAATTTAGGTCCACAAGTTGTCCACTTCCTTATTAGGACTTGGTTAATATTTAAATATTGCATGGTATAGTGATATATTTTCTTTGATTTTTCTCAGCAACTAATTGTGGCGTTGACTTTGAATCGGTGTGGAGGTTCAGCAACGGTCCTCAAATTTATAAATTATTGTTTACGACTTAATTTATTTTCAGACATTTTCTGCTTAAGTCTTATATTTTCGTCATATTTTTCTCAAGAACTATTAATTTTAATGATTTTCAACGTTGTATGAATCGTTTACTTTGGGACCTCAATGGCGCTTTCCAAATCTAGACCTGTATGCTATCTTATAGTTTTTTTATTTAGTTTATTTTCAGATTATAGTTTATTTTTGGACATTGACTAATATGGTGGTATTCTTTCGATGCTTGATGTGGATGTGAAACTAGATGTCTTACATGATGCTTACCAAGTATGTTCCGTTGAGGGAGAGTTTCGTTGTTTTTTTTCACTGTAGTTATGGTGGTGAATGCGGGGGTATACTCAGTGAGTTTCAATTCACAGATTTGTTGTTTTGCAAATTATCAAAAACATTGTGGTTTAACCTAACTCTCCAAAATTTCATACCAATACGTCATCCGGATGCTGAAATAATCCATATTTAAAGATACATACTTTATATGAAATTGAGTAATTTTTTTTATTAAAGATTGTCAATCGGGTGAGTTTGGAGACAGATGTCAATACAAATGTTATTGTGAAGGAGATCCCTGCAATGAAACTGGAGTGTGTCCGAGTGGGAAATGTCAAGCAGGTTACGAGGGACTTTATTGTGATACAGGTGAGTGACAAGTTGGCATACTACACACTTTATGTTTAACTTAGAGTTGCCTACATCAGATTTCATAAAAAATACAGTAGAACATCGTTAACTCGAACATCATTCGTTTGTAGGTATGTGTTCGTTCGTATACATTACTCGCTCCCGATCTTTTTACTTCTTTATCTTTGTTAAAAAAAATTCTGTCTTATTCGAACGTCAGTGGTTCGTAGTTTGTAGGCCATTTCAAGTCCCGACAGTATGATTATAGTGCACACTCCTATGTGTAATAAGTAGGTGTGACCCTATCATGGACTAACAAAGCGTCACAAATCACCACTTACCTTGACTTTCACACCTGCTGATCTGTTCTTATATACCTTAAAAGGGGATGTGTGGTTTTTAATGTCGTTAATCAATCGAATAAAGGTTCTCGTAGCTATCGTCGAAATTTAACTTTTAACTGCCGCTACCAATTAATATCAATCGTATTAGTCATTCAATAATTACAATAATTTTATTTTAATCTGCAGTTGCTTTCTTCACAAGCGTCGATCCCGAACTTCATGATTTGATAATAGAATACTTTGAGTTATATTTAATCCAATTGCAAAGGGAATCACTCTGATGCAGGTAGCAGGTAGAAATATGATACAAGCACTATGTTTATAAAATAAAATTCACATTTTAACACGGAGATAAATCATAAAAATACAGGATGAGCATTTCATTTTTAATTTTATGTCTTAAAAAAAAAAAAAAAAAAATAAAAAAATTCAGAAACAATTCCTACATGGGGGACAGAACAAGACCGTGTCCGATTCCGAGTGTCTAAAACATCCGACCACTTGGACTCCTTTTTGTTTAGTTAGAATTAATTTCCTCTGACCCTTATGCTACGAATACCGAAGTTTTACTGTAAGTGGTAGTATAAATGTTGAAAGCAGTACATGTTTGAATTTTCGCTATGATGCATTAAAACTATCTGTTAATTGCGATAGAGGCAAAGTTGAATACAGAAATAGGTCATAAGTAATCAAAACCCTATAGTTTTCATCTCTTCTAAAGCGTGATTTTCCTTGATCAAATTTTTTCTTTCTACTCAAATCTTTGTCAACCTTTTATTTAAGACTCTTTCCGTTGAAAAGAAAAGGTTTTAATACATAAAAAATAAGACTTTTGCGTAAGTTCTAATCATCAAAGGAGAGACCAACGGCAACACCTCTTGAATAGTCAAACCAAAATTATCCACGGTATTACATTTCCCAAATAGTTATTTATTTGGCAAACAAATTTTACCCGTATTTTAGATTGTTCAACGGGCTTCTATGGCTCTGGATGTACAGATGAATGCGGATTCTGTGCTAACAATCAAATATGTTACAGAACAAACGGAAGTTGTCCAAGTACTTGTGCCTGGGGATTTCAGGGCGAAAAGTGTAAAAAAGGTAATACAGTAATAAAGAGGTAAATGTTATCTATTGTGGATTTATCTAATTTTTACTATGACCTTAGTCACCTAGATTGATTGAATTAAGACCATTTCTTCCCGAATGTATCGCAATGCTTTCGTTCTTCATGCACGAAGCAAGTCTTTATTAGTAAATGAAAAATATATCGCACAGATGATTAAACAGCTAGCAAAATATCACATGTTATGTACATTCAAAATCAATCAATAGTGAGACTTTGAGACTCACAAATACCATTGTAATACTATTGTTTTAAAATTATTTATATCCTAAATGTTATTGTTCTTCAACATATCCTTTTTCTTTGATTAATTTCTTTTTCGAATTTTTGGTACAAAGTAATTCAAATATCTTCGCTTTTCTTTGATCAAGTAAAGATATAAATCAATAAATCTAGCATTCAAATTTGAAAGATAGGGGACTTTTATGTAAGCATTCATTCGAGATAGCTGTTGTATAAAAACCACGGAGGCCACTTAAGAAGTTGGCAAAAGGTCGCCATATCGAATCCAACCATATTAAAAGCATCTCCTATTATTTAAAGGAAAACTTCGAGTAAGTCTTATGCATTGCAATGAACTTCATTGTTGTGTTGCAAAATTTTTCTACCGCACACAAACTTCCTCAACGATTGAGACACCAGTTTTACTTGTTTCTGCTAGTCTTATTGCGATAACTACCTTTTTAATCATTTTGCTTTGCAACTTTTCAACCATTTGGAACTGTATTATTGTTAAATCTATCACTGCTGGTAGTCTTTTATACATTTCCTGATTTACAATTTATATATTAAACTCGAAAATCCTTGAAATCAGGACGTTTTGCTTTTTCAATGGCAAGTATTAAAGGTGCTCCAATCCTACTCTGAGAGTCACGATTTAAAACCAAACAGTCGTCTAGATATGTCAGTGGACAGGCAAAAGTAATTATAAATATCAACCTATCCAAGTAGAAACTATTTTCGTTGTAAAGAAATAGTATTGGTCTTTAATGTTGACATATTTTTTATTCTAAATTCCATCTTTTGTCATTAAATCCTTTTAACTCAGGGATTGAATAAATCCTTTCCTGTTCAATCCCTGGTTTTTACGTCACTGTGATTTTATAATAGGAAGACGTTGTAGAAAAAGAAGAAATTGCTTTCAACAATAAATTTGTCCTTTTTCCACCCTCCTGAATTTTTTTTCAAAATTTAACCCACTTTAAGTTTTCATCTGCAAAACCTTTAAATTTGGACAGGTCTGAAATTATCTGAAAACAAGGAAGAGTTAATTTCTGTAAATTTGCCAAGGGTTGTTTCGGAAGAAGTCACTGGTAAAATGCCTTTTACAGCAAGATACTGAGCAAAGGACCGGTAAACGTCCTATTAAAAGATTTATAAATTTGTCCATAAACTACATTTAAGGTGATCTCATCTAAATAATTCTGTGTTCTTCTGTGCTGCGATTAACGTGTTTTGAATGTTTAACAGGGAAACATTCGTATTTTTCCTTGTAGAATGTGAGAATGGTAAATTTGGATCTGGTTGTTCAGAGCGGTGTGGTTTTTGCTTTGAAAATGCAGTATGCTACAAAAATAATGGAACCTGTCCAGGAAAGTGTGCTGCGGGATATAAAGAATATTTCTGTAAAGAAAGTGAGAAATTAAAATATTTGGTTACGGCGGATTTTCCGAAGGAATGTAAAAAATAAAGTCAAAGAGCCTTTCTTTATACCTTGAATAGACCACGAATGACAATGAAAAAACGAAATAATTACAATTCATGCCAAAAATCTAATTTAATGAGCGCTGAACAATTTTGTAAGAATGTTTACTTCTAATGGAATTGGTTACATCTAATTAAATAAAGTCAAATTTGATGACATTGAATGTGTCGGTTTAAATCACTCGTTCGGGGAGTAGTGATAAATTTGGTAATTTTGCATCTGGATAGTATATTTTGGTCATATAAATGTGCAGTCATTCATTTGATAATAAAGAGCTTAGTAACCTTTCTTACAACATCACCATGACCCTTTTTAGCCGTTAGAACATAGTGGTTGAGCCTACTGCGTCGTAGTTATAAAAGCTAATCGTATTCATTAGTTCTTAGAGTGTCTCTCAAGTAAGTACTGGTAGGAAATTTCATAGGAAAAACTAAAGGGCCATTCTCTTTCAGATTCTGTAGCTTGATATATACAATAAACATGAAATCTACATCAAATAATATGCATTTTTTCTCCCGTTCAAAACTTGAATGTAGTACATTCTTTTGGAAAAGAGATTAATCTAAGGTTCTCTAGGATATATCCAGACAGCTTGTTGTGTTTTGAAAAGTATAGAAATACTGATAAACGTTTTTAATGTCAATTCTCTTCCAAATAGAATGCAGTCATCACACCTATGGTATGGATTGTAATGAGACATGTGGATCCTGCTTCAATGATTCAACATGTTTACATACAAATGGAACGTGCTCAGATGGGTGTAGGGCAGGTTTCACAGGAGATTTGTGCAAAACAGGTACATGTTTAAGGTTTAACGTTACGCGATGCATATGAAGTGAGGTCAAGAATTTCGTTTACCCTATATCTCAAAACTGTTCATTTAAAGTCACCGAATCTCATATATTATAGATAATAGTTAGAAGAGAGTTCTAACATGACAAGCGGAAAAATGACAACCGGACGCCCGGACACCACGGGTGATCCCATAATACGTCCCGTCTTCGACGGGCGTATAAAAAGTGATTCGCAGTGTCTTAATCATAATAGGATTCAGGAAGATGATTCTTTTATTCATTATTCATTAGGAATGATGAAAAAATTAGAGTGATTGAATGAAAAAGTGATACATGAAAAAAGGCCAACCTTACAAAATAAAAGCATTTTTTGTGTTTTTTAACCATCTGCAAAGAAGATTTATAAGGAGAAATACGCTAAGTAGAGAAAGGAATTGTTCTTTTGAAAGGCTGGATAAGCTTCTACATTTTCAGATTAGGCCACTGGCCTTTTACAAAATCGGAGATCCTATAGTCGAAACGTGGACACTAGACTTAACAGGATTCGTTAATACTTACTTGATTTTTTTGTCAACAATGCATTTTTAACACAGCAAAATATAAAAATAATCTCCAAGTTTTGCGTGCAAGATACTGCCTTTGATCCAATTTTTATTGCGTGCAGTAAGATAGTGGATCCGGGCTTCATCGAGTAATCTTAGGACAACGAGACAGCTCGTCCTGTCTTTCTTTCCTTAAAACCATAAAACTCTGTTCGTACACACAAACAACCGATGAATTTATTACCTTAGTGGTTGGTCAGTTAATTAATTTGTCCTAAATCTATGTAATAACAATAGGTAAGTTCACAGTACTCATAATGGAAAAAAGAGTGACGTAATCAGAGATTGACATCATCATTCAAATTCTTGTGTATCGAAGGACGGACGCTTGACTTCTCCTTTCATTACTATTTGATGAAGTATTTAGATATTCGAAAAGGTATTATCATTCCTTTCATTGAATATTTGGACGATTTTGCTACCCTTATACTACCCCAAACAACATAATATGTGATAAGAAGATTCCAATGAATACCTAAATCTGGGGATTTTATACTTATCTTTTTCTCTAATATCGATCTAGGACCTCATTTTTTCAATGTGTAAGGGAAGTAATCTATTCTATACTAAGATAAATTTCAAGAGTTGTCTTCCAGTGACTGAAATTGTATTGACATCCATTCTAGTCGAATAACTTATGCGTATTGCTTAAACAAAAATATTGTCTAAAAAGCATTACAGTAATATTATACAAAAGTTTCATATAGATTTTTTCTCGAATTTCGCAAATTTGCTCTTTGAAGTTGTATGGCTCATTTGTAAAGAAAAGCTGAGCCTCATTATATAGGACAAGAAAATTTATTATAAGTAGAAATAATTCACATTGTTGTGCCCATTATTTCGCTAAAAATCGTAAGACGAATTTGTGAATATGAATTAAAATAAAATTTCGTTCGAGACATGGATAAGGTCAGAGCATATTGTTTTACTACTGTCCACCAATCCGTATGTGCTTCCATCTGTTTATCTATTTTTCTGACTGATAAAACTTAAAAAACCACCACCACCAACAACAAGAACAACAACAAAAAAACCCTTTATTGTTCGCATCTTCTTCGTAACCAGTAAGACACACATCTCATACTTTGCACGATGATAAAGTTTTCGATTCGCATCTTCTGTTACCAGGGTCATTTCCGCAATTGTAACAAAATTAGTTCACAGTGACAAATTTTCTTTGTCCATTAAAAATAAAGTGTTATTTGGCATTTAGTTATTATCATCTTTAAAAATATCCACAACCATAGCGCAGTCGATAGAGCGTCGGACTCTCTATTATGATGTCCAGAGTTCGATCCCAAGTCGCGGCAAATATCATTTCTGACAGTTGTCTCCGACCAAATTAAGTAGGTTGAGCAGCTGGGGTCTATGCAAAGATTTAGCGGTTGTACTAGTTCGAGAAATACGAGGAATCAATTTTCATAAAGTGGCGTAAACCACATTCAAACAAACAAATCATTTTATACCATCTTCTTATACCAATTTCGGTGTCATCAGACAAGGTCAAGGAAATTTTTTCAAGATTTGTGGATTCGGTGTCGGTAAATTATATCTTCTTGATTGAAATTCGGGTCCGAGTGACGTAAGCGTGAATTAAAATATGACCAAACTCAAATATTATGGTTAATCGTGATTTGAAGAGGTTGAATATTTTCACAAAATATGCAATTTACATTATATTTAAGTGTGTATTTCACAGTTTTTGAGTGATAACGTAAATTTAATTTACATGGACTGTTGACCAGCTACTGATTTTTCATTTGATAGCTGATGTAGCTAAAAAATAAACTTGCGCCGGTAGAAGATCGCGACAAAAGGTAAAAGTTTACCCTTTTGATGATTCCTATCCACTCAAATAATATTTTGGTACATAATTTGTTAAGGAATCCTTAATAAAGATGCTTTCACAGCGTCTCGCCGTTTTCGAGATATTTGTTCACTTTTCCTTTTTTCAAATTGGCTGATCGTCGATCGTCGATTTTACCCGATCGGGAGATCTCACGAATCTATGCCACGGCCACAGCGCAGTTGCTAGCGTGTCGGACTCTCAATTATGAGGTCCAGGGTTTCATTCTTTCTGACATGTGTCTCCTACCAAAGGAAGGAAAATCGCAAACGATACCCCCAGTTCGGGACAGTTTTCATTTAAAAGCCTTGGCGTGTAACAGACTAAAATTTAACTTTAATCATATCCTAACGGATGCTCCTCTCTCTAATAACTCAAAATCACCTCTTTTTTAGGACCCTTGAAGTAACAAAGTGATGGTGTTAGTGAGATTATACCCTTACCGAGATTATTCCCTCACCCTAGTCTCTGAAAACTCAATTACTCAATGAATCAACCAATTGATCAATCTATTTTCCCGCTATATCACAATAAATGCTTTGCTTTTCCGTCATCCGTCGTACATTATGGGCTACAACAGCCTCAGATTTTATCTCTATTTGCAGCCCAATCGCGAATCTTTGAAAGGACGTTTTTAGGGGCATAGATTTACCATAATTAATTGAATAGTTGAAATCCGGACTTTACTCTTGTTAATAGGGCATGAAAAGAGATGATTAATAAATTTTTTGATACTGGATTAATAAGATATTTCATAGTTTTCTTGTAAAAAACACCAAATGGTCAAGAACCTTAATATTTTGTAAAAAAAGTTCTAATGTTTACGTAAGGTGCAATGTCTTTCCTTTAGACTACTTTTACCAGTTTATCTGGTATCATCTTTGATCCGCCTCGTCAACACTATTTCGAATCGAATCTAAGAGAATCTTCCTATGCAAGAAAAGGCAAGGAAATTCAACATTTCCCACGCAAAAGGAAAAAAAAAAGCAACTGAAAGGGCGCCTAGGGTTAAAGTTTAAAACATAAAAAAAACTCTGATTGAATTTGATATTTGAGGTCAAACATTTAACGCCCTGATTCTCTAGCGACGTCTTAGCACTACCCTTACACACCCTTTTTTATATTGTAAGAAATGAGGTAATATTGAAATTTCTTCACAAATCATAATTCATAAAGCATTTGGAATGATTGGTGCATCACTTATCTGCTCTCCAGACACACACATACACAAAATGAAAATAATTCCACGGGGGTTGATTGGTTGATTGAATGGGGTTTAATGCCACTTTTAACAGTATTTCAGTCATATCGCGACGGCTGAAGCACCTAACCATGGATCCCTTGTAATTCTCACACAAGTACTACCACTATATCCTTTCCTAGCCTCCAGCTGCTATCCCACCTAGGTCTACGATTATTCACCAATTGGTGTTGCTATTAGGTACAGATAGGTGTGATACTATGGGACATTTTGTAAAAAAATCTTTTTTTAAACTTTAGCTTCCCCAGAGAAACTTTTTTCCGATTAATTTTTCGTAGGTCTATTGTTGCATAGATAATTACCGTAAATCAGTCTAAGTTATAGGAAGCAGTATTTCTTAACAAACTCTCATTATGACAAATTGAACATTGCTATTTATCTGAATGTAAGACGTAATTCGATAAGTTTAATAAACTTTTAATGTTACACACGCGACATTCAAATATTCATTATACATTATCGATATCTCAGATAAAAGGGTCACGGTAGTGCATCCGTGAAAAGGTGCATTTAATTCCGTATGGATATGAAAGAAACAATTTTCTTCAGTTCGGATAAATGAAAGTGAAACATGTACATCACGTATCGTTCGATATAATTCTAATTTTTTTTTTTGCGACTACTATGTAATCTATTTGGCGCCAGTTGTAACCGCATTTAAGACATATTGAGGCGGCTGAAGCACGTAATTATGGATTCCTGGTATTTCTCTAACCTGTGCTAAAAATTCATCCTTTCCAACCTCCAGCTTCTCATCCCGCTAAGGTTAATGATAATCCACACATTGGTGAGAGACACATGTCGAAAAGGCTATTCGCCGCGGTCGTGGATCGTACCTAGGACTGCAAGACTAGGTGTCCTACGCTTCTCTCTGCTCGCGGCCACTGCTACCTAAAGTGTGTCTATGTAAGTAAGACTTAATGAGAGGCCTAAAATAGTAAAAGAGACAGAATTGAATGAAAGTACGAGAACAATCTCATTTTTGATTTCTTCCGACGTCCGATGCAATCGTTTAATACAATATGCGAAAAAAATGTCCACGTTGATCTTTCATCAGATAATTCAGTGCATATCACACCCTTTTCTGTAAAATAGAAACACGCCAACTTAATAATTATTTTTCAAAAGAGTAAAATCCGTCTTTTCACAAAATAGTTCATGCATGTAGAATTTTGGATCTAACTAAAATGCAACCTTACCCAACAATAAGACTGGATGATGGTTGAGTTACCGTGTCCGCTTGTATAGACATATAAAGTTAATAGGTAGTTGCTTGATCATGTGTAAAAACAAATGAAGATAAATATATACCTACTCTGTTGAATCTCTTGTGTATATTTTGTTCAGAGTGTATGGATGGACGTTATGGACCAGGCTGTACAAGCGATTGTGGAACCTGTTTGAATGGATCTGCGTGTAACAAAATGTCAGGAATATGCGATGCGGGATGTGGTCCGGGATATCAAGAACCTTACTGTAAAAAAGGTGGGTATTTGAGTGATTATACTTTCATACTTTGTGCATATATTCAAACACAATCATTAATACTCTGGACCGATGTAGTCTTTCGATTGGGGTGCTTACTTCTACCCAAAACCATTTGAAAAACTTCCTCTTCAACTTTGGAAACCATTTCCGGAAAAAGGTGTAAAACTTGGTAGACGATGGTTTTTCATCTAGTCAAACGCTTTCAAAGTTTTTAAAATAATTTCTTCCCTTCGAAAACCATGGTCAAAAAAGAAAATCCCTATGATTCGAGCAACATTTATATCTTTCTTACTGCCTCGCTTTCTGACTCTCTACAAGAGTTGCTTTAATTTTGCAACCACATTTCCATTTGAGCAGAGGTCGGAATCATTCCCTAACTAGCACCGTAACAGATTTTTTTTCTATATTCACCACAAACAACTATACACTTACCGTCGTTAGGCATGCAAATGTCATAACTACTGCCTTATCTAAGCTAACGATATTTTGTACGCTCAACGACTTCATGGCTAATATATTACCGTTCCTATACTTGGATGTTAAATGAATAACTTTGGGCCCGATTTGTGATCTGCCAACGTATTCGAATAATAGGAAATAGTTTGTAGCCTCCCCTAGTAGGCTTCTACAAAAAACAAATAAACAAAATAAATAAACAATACCACTGTGACACATTTTGGGGTCATTTGGGGGTACACCCCTTTTTTACAAAGGAAAAGAGAGGATATATTCAAAATCACCGGACAATCACTGAGGCAAAGAAGCTTTATAGTTCGCAGAACGATACATGGAGACGTTCAATAGGAGTTCATTAAGTAAATCTCACACAGTCCTGTTTTATCAGGCCGCCGTCATAGCGCAGTCGGTAGCGCATCAGACTCGAAATCTTCAATCATGGGATGTCATGGGTTCGATCCCCGGCAGCGGCACATATCCTTTCCGACATGTGTCTCTCACCAATGGGTGGATAATAGTAAACCTAAGTGGGATAAAAGCTGGAGGCTAGGAAAGGATGTAGTGGTAGTACTGGTGTGAGAAATACCAGGAATCCATTGTTGGGTGCTTAAGCCAACGCGATATGACTGAAATACTGTTTAAAGCGGCGTTAAAACCCATTTAATGAACCTGTTTTATCAGCCCGAGCACATTCAATTTATTTAGAAACAACAACAACAAAAATATTCAATAAGGTCTCAAACAGAATTTCCAAAAAGAAATTTTTGAAAGTGGCATAACTCTTGACCTGTACAAAATCTGCTAAAACATGTCCTTTTCGTCCAATATCATTTGAGTTCATTTTTAGCTCTACTGGCCAAAGCCTCTAGAGCCATTGCGATGGCTTTTTCCCGCCCGGCGTCCGTGCGTTCGTCTTCCGTCCGTTAAACTGTTCCTTGTTAAAACTCTAGAGTTCACAGTTTTCATCGGATTCCCTTCAAACTTTCACAAAATAATTGTACCATCATAAGGATCGATCCGTTTGAAATTGGATCAGATCGTCAAGAAACATCGGAAAATGGGCCTTATTAAAATTTAATTAAAAATCCTCATTAACACTCTAGAGTCCACAGTTTTCATCGGATTCTCTTCTAACTTTCACAGAATGATTGTACCATCATAAGGATCATTCCTTTGGAATTTGGGTATGATCCGTCAAGAATCATGGGAAAAGGGGCCTTATAAAAATTTAATAAAAAAATCATCGTTAACACTCTAGAGTCCACAGTTTGCATTAGATTCTATTTAAACTTTGAATGACAATCACAATCACAGAATGATTGTACCAACATAAGGATTGTTCCTTTAAATTTGGGTATGATCCGTCAAGAAACAAGGGTAAAGGGGCCAAATTTAAATTTATTTAAACAAATCTTCATTAACACTCTAGAGTCTACAGTTTTCATCGGATTCTCTTCAAACTTTCACAGAATGTTTGTAGTATCACAAGGATCGGTCCTTTTAAAATTGGGTATGATCCGCCAAGAAACAAGGGTAAAGGGGCCTAATTAAAATTTATTTAAAAAATCTTGATTAACACACTAGAGTCTACAGTTTTCATCGGATTCTCTTCAAACATTCACAGAATAATTGGACCATCATAAGGATTGTTCCCGTTCAAAATTTGGTATGATCAGTCAAGGACCACGGGAAAATGGGGCCTTATGAAAGTTTGATTAAAACAATCCTCGTAAACACAACAGAGTCCACAGTTTTCAACAAATTCTCTTCAAACATTCACAGAATGATTATTACATTAAATGGATTTTTCCTTTCGGAAGTCGGTTGATCCATCAAGTTTCATGTGAAAAGGGGCCCCATGAAAATTTAATAAAAAATCTTAGTTAACACATCATGGCCCTAGATTTCACCTGATCGACTTCAAACTTTCACAGAATGATTGTACCATTACAAGGATTGTTCCTTTCAAAATGGGTATGATCCATCGAGAAATATAGGAAAGGACAAACAATCTTATTATCAAATTCTCTGAACTTGATTGAGTGGTTTATTTGTGGTACGAGATGGTACGAAATGACTAATAATTTGGTACGAAATGACCAACGCATGGTACGAAAAAACCTTTTTATGGTACGAAATAACTATAGAAATTAAAGTACGAAATGGTTATGGTACGAAATGACTGTATACCGAAAGGAGGCCTTAGGAACATTCAATTTAAAAAATCTTAATTTATACTTTTAAGTCCACAGATTTCATGGGGTTGTCTTTATACTCAAACAGAATAAATATACTTTTGTAAGTATAGTTCCCTTTGGAATTGGTTCAGTTCCATGAAGTAACATGGGAAAAGGGGCTATTTGAGAATTCAAACAAAAAAAACCCTGTTAACACAATAAAGCCCACAGCTTTGATCAGATTTTCTTGACAGAATGATTGTTAGGTGATAACGATCATTCTTTTCATAACAGGGTTTGAACTTTCAAGAAACACGGGAAAGGAGGCCTTATGAAAATTTCATTTATAAATCCTTGTTACCATGTCCAGAGCTTTCATTGGATTTTCTTCAAACATTAACAGAATAATTGTACAATAAAAATGAGTGTTGATGTTGACATTAGACCTAATCTGTCAAGTATCCGAGAAAAAGGAGCATTATGAAATTTAATTTTAAAATCCTTGTACCACAATAAAGTCAACAGTTTTCGTCAGATTCTGTTTAAACTTTCACAGAATGATTGTTCCGCCATGAGGATTCTTTCTTTTCAAGTTAGGCCTGATCTGTCTATTATCATGGGAAACGGGGCCTTTTGAGAAAGTTATCTATAATTCTTGTAACCAAGTTCAGAGCTTTCATTGGATTTTCTTTAAACCTTCACAGAATTATTGTACAATAATTACGATTGTTGATGCTGAAATGAGACCTGATCCTTCAAGTATCACAGGAAAAGGAGCCTTATGAAAATCTTTACACTAGGATAAAGTCCGCAGTTTTCTTTGTATTCTGTTCAAACTTTCACAGAATGTTATACCATCATGTTTTACCATCATTAGAATTTTTTTTCCCAAATTGGGTCTGATCTGTCTAGTATCATAGGTAAAGGGGCTGTATTAAAAATTATTAACAAATCCTCAATAACACAAGAATGTCCTCAGTCTTTATCCGAATCTCTCCAAACTTTAATAGAATGATTGTACTATCATTTGGATTGTTCCTTTGTAAATTGGGTCTGATCGGTTAAGTGACACAAGATAAGGGACCTTATGAAAATTTTATTACAAAACATCATTATCACAATAAAGTCCGCGGTCTTTATCATTTTCTTCAAACTATCATTAGGATTGTTCCTTTGTGCATTGGGTCTGATTTGTTAAGTTTCACGGGAAAAGGGGCCTTATGAAAATTTTATTACAAACATTCTTGACACAATTCAGTCCACTGTTGTCATTAATTCTCTTTAAATTTTAAAGAATGATTGTACTTTCATAAGAATCGTTCCTTTTGAAATTTGGTTTGTTCTGTAAAGTATCATTGGAAAAGGGGTCCTATGAAGATTTTACTATAAACTCATTAACACAATAAATTCAACAGATAACACAGATTGATTGTACCATCATTACGATTGTTGATTTTGACAGTGGATCTGATTATGGCAAGTGTCACATAAAAAAGGGCCTTTTATAAAACAATATTTAATATTCTGGTTAACACAATGATGTCCTTTGATTTCACCTTATTCACTTCAAAATTTCACAGAATGATTGTACATTCACTAAAATGGTTCTTTTCAGAACTAGTTACAATCCATCAAGTATCACGTAAAAAGGGACAATATGATTTTTTTAAATATTCTAGTAAACATAAGTCCCCATATTTCATGGGATTCACTTTTAACTTTCAAAGGACGATAAAACCAACAGTAAAATATCAACAGGAAAAGGGGCCTTATGAGCACTTGATTTTAATATCTTTGATAACACAATAATGTCAACAGTTTATCGGATTCTCTTCAAAGATGCGAGGAATAATTTAGGCATTCGAAATACTTGAAAAGGGGCCGTATAGATTATCATTCAATACATTCTTGTGTATGTGATGAAGATCACAATCATTATCAAATTTCCTTTTAAATTTCACTGGACAATTATATGGTTGTAAGGAAAGTTCCTTTTGGAATGAAATTGATCCATCAGAAAACACAGGAAAAGGAGCCTTATTGATTTTCATTCAAAACAATCCTGTTTATGTGATAAAGTCCACAATTATTGTCAGATTCTGATGAAATATTCACAGAATGATTGTAGGGTCATAAGGTAACTTTCTTTTGGAAATGGAGTGGATCCGTCATGAAACACGGGAAAAGGGGCCTTGAGGATTGTTGCTTAAAATGATAAAGGGGATAAAGTCCTGTTTTTTTTCTTTATGCATGCTTCTTTGAGTAATTAACTTCCTTAAATATCAGATTTCTTTAAACTTGATGACCAGTAAAGCGTCTCAGGCCCTCATGGGCATCTTGTTTGCACTCGCAAGGCTCACATTATTTTACACAAAGACAAATTATAAAATCTTCAGATAAAACCTTTTCTAAACTTACCATAAGGCTAGAGGATTCGTACTGTATATGCGGCGTCGCAGAGCAAAGGAAGTACTGATTGTGGACGTCCCTGTTTATATAGAAGAGTAATATTTCATGCCGAATTAGTGTAGAATATTTCATTTTTATAAGAAAAAAATGTGGTTTAAGTTAACCGTTTTGCAAATCCCTTGCTAATTAAATGGATAGAATTTTCTATTCAAGTGATCCCTAGTTCTGCAAAACCTTGTAATTACCATACGCAATCTTTGTTTCTCACCGATGAAACCATGCTACCTGATCTGTTTATTTAGTCGACCTTTTCTTTTCCGGACGAATGTGCGGTAACCATTTGACGGAATTTGACGAGACGTCCCAAAAAAATAATCAGTATCAACTCTTTTTGTAACGGATACGTTTTTCATTTATAGAAAAGATTCTCCTTTTCAAAACGACCGCCTGTTAACTCCATAATAAGTATCGTTCCATTCGAATTTTGGTCCGATCAGTCAAGAAACACGACACAAAGGGGCCTTATGGAATTTTATTGAAAAATGTCGTTAACATTCTAGAGTCAACAGTTTTCATGAGATTCTCTTCAAAATTCAACAAAATGATTGTACCATCACAGAGACTGTTCCTTTGAGATAGGAACTGATTAATCGAGTAACTTCGGAAAAGGGGACTAAAATATTTAATTCAAATATTCTTGTTAACGCAATAAAGCCAACAGCTTTGATCAGATTTTGTCGAAACTTTCTCAGAATGATTGTAAGGTCATAAGGTTTATGTTAACATTAGATCTGAGCCGTCCAGTTTCTCAGGAAAAGAAGCCTTAGAAAGATTTCATTTCAAAATCCCCGCAGTGGAGCTGAAAAACATCAAAGGAACCTAGGTGAACATATGTCAAACATATTAAAATTCTCGTCAACTTATCTACAAGTTTCTTGGTAGTGTAATTTGGCAATGATATACAGTTGGGTAAGCTTAGTTCTTAAGAAAGTAATGTTCGATCACACAAATGGTTATCGAAGTCCAAATCTTTGAAACGAAGTGGGATTTGGCGTTTCATATGGCCGGCAAACTAGTCTACTTATTTTGTGTACAAGGCCGGTATGATTTAAGGGGATGTTGTTATACACAAAAGATATTTTTACAAATATACGAATTATAGTGAATTCTTATAGCACCCCTTTTTAAAATATACACCTTCGGGTGATGTTTCAGGGGTCCCATTGGACACAAGTTTAATTATTCCAGCCATTCAGTATTTTTCAGATTATTCTTCAGGTAAGCGCTTTCGGAACATCCTTGTACTCTTGTTAATGGTCCTTATGTTCAAAAGTGAGAAAAATAGAGAATAAAATTAAATTGAATTCTCTTATAAACCAGTCAGCACGCAAGCATATGTTATAAATGGTTCGGTAAAATCAATATATATGCACATTCCTTTGAACAACGGATGTTTTGCTATTGCAACATTCGCTTTTGCAACACAGTGCACAAATTTAACGTAGATACGGAGTTTGCAAAATTCATAATTAATAATCGATACAAATATCCTGATAAAGATTTATTCGAGTATGTAATGTAATGTTATTTCCTCTATAACTCAAGACGTTTGTCGGTATCTTTCAATGATACAAATCTATGGATGGTAACATGTTAAAGATCAAGGTTAGAAATCAAACCATTTACCTTAAACATTTCTGTGTGAACTGAACATTTTAAGCACTGCTGGTCACAGTCTGAAGAGCTATAGAGATGGCGTTTTCCCGTCCGGCATGTGTGAGGCGTCCATGTTAACGCTCACAGTTTACATCGGATTCGCTTCAAAATTTCTCAGAATGATTGGACCATGATAAGAATCGTTCCTTTCTAAATAAGGTCAGATCCGTCAAGAAACACAGAACAAGGGGCCTTATGTAAATTCTATAAAAAATATATTAATATTCTCGTTCACACCCTAGAGTCCACAGTTTTCATCGGATTTTCTTCTAACATTCATAATAATACAATAATAAGGACGTTTTCTTTCGAAACTGGGTCTGATCCGTACAGAAACATAGGAAAAGGGGGCCTTTTTAAAATTTGATTGATAAATCTTCATTAAATTATACAGTCCACATTTTCATCAAATTCGCTTCAAACGTTCTCAGAACGATCATACAATCATAAGGATCGTTTTTTTCGAAATGAGATATGATCCGTCTTATGAAAGTTTGATTGAAAATCCTCGTCAACAATCTAGAGTCCACAATTTTCAATAAATTCTCTTCAAACTTTCACAGAACTATTGTACCATCATAACGATGTCCCCAGATTTCACCGGATTCACTTTAAACTTTCACGGAATGATTGTACTATCATAAGGATTGTTCGTTTTGAAAGTAGGTCTGATCCGTCCAGAAAAACAGGAAGAGGAACTTGATGACAATTTAATCTAAAAAATCCTTATTAAGGCAATAAAGCCAACATTTTAACAGGTTGTCTTCATACTCTCACAGAATGCTTATACGTTTGTAAGGACAGTTCCTTTCGAATTTGGGTCAGATCAATCGAGTTTCATGGAAGAAGGGAACGTATAAAAATTTAAAAAGAAAATCCCCGTTATTTCAATAAAGCAACCAGCTTTGGTAGGATTTTGTTGAAATTTTCACAGAATGATTATACAATAAAGTTGATGTTGACATTTGACCTGATTTATATCTAATTCTAAAACCCTTGTTCTACAATTAAGTCAGCAGTTTTCATCGGATTCTGTTCAAACTTTCACAGAATGTTTATACCTTCATTAGGGGTGTTTCCTAACGAATTTGGTCTGATCTGTCTAGTATCACAGGAAAATGAGGATGTATGAACACTCTATTACAAACCCTCACTAACACAAGAATGTCACTTTAATAGAATGGTTGTATCTTCATTTGGATTGTTCCTTTGTAAATTAAGTCTGATCTGTTAAGTTTCACGAGGAAAAGGGTCTCATATAAATTTCATTATAAAAACGTCGCTATCATAATAAAGTGCTCTGTCTTTATCAATTTCGTCAAATTTTTATAATGATTGAATCATCATTAGGATTGTTCGTTTGTAAATTGGGTCTGATTTGCAAAGTTTCATGGGATATGGGGCCTTATCAAACATTCTGTTACAAAACATATTACACACAATTCATTCAACTGTTTTCACTGATTCTCTTTTTAAACTTTCAAAGAATGACTGTACACTTATGAGAATTGTTCCTTTTGAAATTTGGTTTGTTCTGTAAAATATCATGGGAAAAATTCACTTTAAATTCTCATTTACACGGGAAATTTCACGATAAAATCTAAATTAACACAATAAAGTCCATAGATTACACAGATTGATTGTACCATCATTATGATTGTTGATTTTGACAGTGGATCTAATCCTAAAAGTATCATACGAAAAGGGGCCTTGTGAAAAACTTGTATATTCTAGTTAACACAATGATGTCCCTTGATTTGACTGGATTCACTTAAAACGTCCACAGTATAATTTAACTGTCCCTAGGATAGTTCTTTTGGAAGTCGGATCAGTAAAGAACCATGGAAAAAAGGGACCTTGTGGAAATTCTATTACAAAAAAAGTTTTCATCGAAGTCTCTTCAAACTTCCACAGAATGAATGAATAATCCTTAGAATTGAATCTTTTCGAATTGGGTAAGGTCAATAAAGTATGAATGGAAAAGGGGCCTTGTTAGAAATTGATTTAATGTCCTTGTTAACACAATAGAATACATAGTTTTTTATCGGATGCATCGAATAACTGTGACATTAAAAACACAGGACAAGACATTCGTGTTTATTTGATGAAGTTCACAATTATTATCAGATTGTCTTTAAAATTTCACAGAACAATTTTAGAATATTAACGAAAGTTCCTTTCGAAAATTCAGTGGATCCTTTAGAAAACACAGCAAAAGGGGCCTTACGGATTTTCACTTCAAACAATCCTGTTTAGGTGATAAAGTCCACAATTATTATCGGATTCTTGATTTCACAGGATGATTGTAGGGTAATTAAGAAACTTCCATTTGGACAAAAGCCGTTTGTTATTTTCATTTTATGCATTCTTCTCTAAGCAATTAACTTCCTTGAATATCGATTTACTTGAACGGAAAACTTAATAGCCAGTAGAACGTCTCAAGCCCTCATGGATCTCTTGTTTCTATTTCTTGTATACCTTACAAGATACAAGGCTCAAAATTCGTGTATTGGTACCTATTATTGATGCACATGCTTTTTCTGTCCTGTATCCACGGTCAAGGTCAAATAGAAACCTAAAGCCGAAAACTTCTTTCAAAACTTTACTTAACAACTAAGCATATTTTTTACAGCCGCTGCCCTAGCATAGTTGGTATCGCATCGGATTCGACATCACGATCCCCATTCGTGCTAAATATACGTTCCAACCAAAAAAATGGATGAAAATTTCTTAAACCTAGGTGGTATGAGTAGCTCGGGTTCAGGATACAGCGGTATTACTGGTATGGGAAATACCAGGAATCAAAAGTTAATTGCATCAGCCGCCTTGATGTGACCTGAATACTATTAATGGGAGCGTTAAACCAGATTTAAACAAACTTACAATATACTTGGTTTAGATTTTGAATGCATTTAATGATAGAGGCCATGTACCGAGGACACATGTAGAAGACCTAGCCCTTTAACCCTGAAATTTCGACCAAACTTAACAAGTAGACATACCAGCATGGATTCAAGCCTTTATAAAGCGGCGCTTGAACAGATTTTCAAATAAAGAAATTATCTGCTATTTCCAATACTTACCGTTGTCTTTTACACGATAAAGTTTCTTTCTTTGTGTAACAACTGATTAATTTGCTACAAAATTAACATAATGTAATGTAATCCTTATGTCCTACTTTGAAACATCTAATGAGGCCGATAGTCTCCGCGTAATGTCGATACTGACTGAATGGCTAGCGAATTACAACGACGTAATTTCTACGTCATGGAAACCACATATACGGCAATACTCGGTGCAATCAACTGATAAATTCCTTTTCTTTTTTGGTTGTACATCGTAACGCGAAATAGTTTTGCTTCTTTTCTTTCTTTAAAGAAACGAACGGTCATTTCCATTACAAATTCAGCTTAATTGCCTTTTTATGTGTCTGAACGCATTACAGTTAGAAATTTCAAAATCGAGAGACAATCTTTTCTTTCCCAATCTGTGCAAGAGCCGCTTTTAGATACAAACGGGGTTTGGCAAGTTGATAGTTCTCATCGACAAATATCTGCTGAACAAAGGTAAAGTTCATCTTGAACGGCCATGGTCGAATCTGATAGTCACACTTGAGCCCCCGTTTTAGGGGCATATTTCTTTCACAAACGTAGCTTGTTGCAGATTAAAATCTGCTTATCTTTGTTTGAAACATTGTGTACCGCCTAAAAAGGCTGAATGAGTAGCTATCTTTAAAATACATATTCAAGAAACTAATCAGACTGCACGGATGAACTGGCTGATTTTTTCTAGACTTTTAGCAAATTTACTATATTTGAAAATGACATACCTTGGTTCATTGATTCGTAATGAATTACACTACAAATTTTATCAATATAGCATGCAGTAATGGTTTCTACGGTGATGGTTGCAGGAGTTCATGTGGAAAATGTAAAATTGGTACTGTTTGCAACAACGTGGACGGTACTTGTGATGGCGGGTGTTCGACTGGATATATGCCGGGTCTATGTGTTGAAGGTTTGTTTTGTTTTAACATTGACTTTCCTAAAATGCTATCATAGGAAGGACAATTAACATATTTGAAGTTGGCATGACGAAGGGTTTTATATTCAGTTTAAAAGTATTGAAATAAGCAAATTATGTAATACCTATACCTTAAGTCTCAATACAAAGTTGATAGTTTTTTTTTATTGAATTAAAGTTTGATAAAATCAAGTGTGTTAGCAGATTGAACTGGAACGGCACATGAATGGCTAAACGAAGAATATGGTATTTATTTACTATCCCACATCCATGTAGAATGCGAAGACGGTAATCATGGAGAAGATTGTGCAGAAGTATGTGGACAGTGTCTAGATGGCGATTCATGTGACAAGTTCAATGGATCTTGTCAGAGCTGTGTCGCAGATTATGGTGGACATGATTGCAAAACATGTAAGGAGGCTTTGTCGATTGTATGAAAAAGAATCATACATTTTACGCCTAATTTAATTAATTGTCGAATTTAGACGCTTTCGTTTGAGATGCGAATAATGTAGAGTTGATATTAGTTCATGTCATTTTAGCATTATTGAAAGTTGCTGGTCAGATCTTCAAACAAACTATATTCAATATTTTCCTCCGTACTGAAAGATACCAAGAGGAACATAGGCGTAAGAGCAGGGGATGAGACAGTATGGGCTAGCCCCTCCACCAATAATTTGGGATTGGGAGCAGAGTAATTTTTGTGCCTCCCCCAATAATTACTCAATTTTCAGCATGTTCTTTAGATTGTTTAGATTTCTTCGCTAAGTTTTAAGCCTGTATGTTGTAATGCCCGTAAATTCCACCGACCTTACAAAATAATGCATTCACTCCGTCTCCTTGTAATCTAATACATCGCGATTTTTAAGCCAAAAATCATACCATTATGGATATCGATGCCATTAGGCAAATAAGTCCTGTTATATGAAAGTTACACTTTTTCTTATTAACATTACATGAAAGACGATCATCAGTAAAGGACATGGATAGTCATACACAGAAATCTTTTGTTAAGAGACTCTTCAAAACGACATCAGCAAATATCGACTACCGCCAATCTGTGGTGGTTGTTTTAATTTTTGCTATCATGAAGTTTATTTTAAACGACGATTTCGTTTAAGATCTTAGAGCTCTACAAATATTCAGACGATGCTTAATAATGAATGGAGCTTTAAGATTTTAAAATAGAATTAAAAACACCCATTTTTTTTTTAAATTTTGAAACCACCATTCTGCTTCTGCTATTGTAGAAATTGAAGGTTTTATTTCTTAAAAATTATTTCAAATTTTGGCGCAAAATTTTGTATAAATTGGAAAAACGCTGTTATCGTCTCTAAAATCTGAAACAAATAAGAAGTCAAATAACAAGTTTTTTTGGTGTCGATTCCTTTTACAAAAACATATCATGCCCGATGCCCTTGCTTGGCATTATTTAAAAAAAAGCTGGGAAGGTCGAGTTCGATCTAACTTAATTCACTTTTCAACTATTGGACCTTGTACTTCAAAAAATAAGATATATTTTCTTCGGTCGAGATTTACGGTCAGAGATGAAAAATAAGCTTCACCTATTCTTTCAAAGATTTAAATCATTGATTTATCCTCAATTACAGGATGTGATGGGTTCGATCCTCGGCGGCGGCACATATTCTTTCCGACATTTGTCTCTCACCAATCGGTGGATAATCTTAAACCTAAGTGGGATAGCAGCTGGAGGCTAGGAAAGGATGTAGTGGTAGTGATGGTTTGAGAAATACCAGGAATTCATTGTTAGGTGCTCCAGCCGCGCGATATGACTGAAAAAAAACGTTTAAAGCGGCGTTAAACCCATTCAATCAATCAACCAATGTTTGCGCCCAATCCCTCCAATTTTCAAAAACTTCCTACGCCTTTGAGGAAAGAAAGCGTATTCAACGTTTTCATTTCTATGTGTTACATTCGCTTTAGCCGTCAGACATAGCCTAAGTGTTTGTTCACATGTCAAATGTTTTGAGCTGCACTTAAATTCCAGAAAGGATAAATATATACATTTGGCACGTAGGAGCAGCAGACTATCTATGTCCGTTCTCATTCATAAACATGAAATTGAAATGATCGCTAGGTTATGCATTTTTAAAGTACTTGGAAAGACAGGGAATTAAGAACAATAAGGCCTTTAAAAAGTTTAAAATAGTTAGCCCTTTGTTATGGGTTCCTTGATTTTACACAGTAATCATGATAAAATATCCCCCCCATACCAAAAAGCGCATACCGTTTTCGTGCAGTGATGTCTTGTTGTATTCTAACAAATGTCTATTATTTATAATTCTGTGTTAAAAAGCCATGTGTTGTCGGTTGCCCGATTTATAGAGATAAAGATAAGGAAACTTTTATTATCCGCAAAAAACAAAACTATAAAACAAGAACTGGCGTTCTATTTTCAATTAGAATCAACACATTGTACTCTGGGTAAGAATTATTTTCTAACTATGGGATTGATTTAAGCTATTTGATCTTTTGAATATTTCAAACTAAACCATAATGCCTGGATCATTTAACTTTCGTATTCAAATTAACCTTATGAAACTCGACCAAAATACTTAGAGTAATTACTCAGTTCTTTACATAAATTTGAAATGGGTTACTGGATTTTATGTAGACATAAAGATTTTAAATATTAACAAATTGTTTGAAGCTAAAACTGTAGCCAAGAAATGTTAAATCTTGTGAGACTCTACATAAATATGTAACTATACCCCCCCCCAACGAAGTTATGGGGGTATACTGGCATCAGGTTGTCCATCTGTCCGTCCATCTAACCGTCTGTCCGCCCGTCCGTGTACATAATTTTGTGTCCTCATCTCCTCCCACATTTCTAGACCAATTTTGCTGAAACTTACCAAAATCTTCCTTGCAGTGGGATCTTGTGCACCTGCATTTTTCATAATGATTAATCAACTGTTTCAGGAGTTATGCCCCTTTGAGTTATCAACCTAAATAGAACATATAAAAGGGTGTTCTTTCTGCAGCTAAAACTACCGGATAGATATTGATCAAACTTAGCAGGAATGTTTCTTTGGTCAAGCTCTTCCAAAGTTGTTCAAAGAATTAAATTCCATGCAGAACTCTGGTTGCCATGACGAAAAGGGCGAATTTCAGAAAAACTTTAAAAATCTTCTCTGAAACCATAAGGCCTACAGCTTTGATATTTGGCATGTAGCATCATCTAGTAGACCTCTATCAAGATTGTTCAAATTATGGCCCAAGGATCAAAATTGGCCCGTATATAGAAAAGAAAATGGTGACCTCTTCTTCTTCTTCTACAGTTCTTCACCAATTTTGCCGAAGCTTTAATGGAGTCTCCAACTGCAGTTCCCACTATAATTTACTATATCAAGAGTTACGCCCCTTTGATTTTTTTCTTATATACAATATATATAGAAAATAATCACAACCCCTGTACAGGTTGACAGATTAAAAATTAAAAGTTGTTCACATGTTTATTCCAGAACATAAACGCCATGTTCGACATTGCACGAATTCCATAATTTCCATCTTCAATGTTGAGCAAAACTTCCTATTTTTTCACACAGTCATTGCCCCTCATTGAATTAAAATTTGTAAAAAAATTGTCCACTTGATAAATCATGAATGGCCAACATTTCAATGGTAACAATTTGGCCTCATTTAAAAAGAGGCGGCATTTTGGGGGTATTCGTCAGTCCTTACAGGCGACAGTTCTAGTTTCGTAGTGTTTTGGACCAACATAAATATTATGTTGTGGGCTCCTGGACTTTAAAGATAAAGAAGAAAATATAAACCTCTAGAACCTGCAGCCTTTAATTTTTCATGCACTGCTACTTACCAAAATTTATTTATCTTGGAAAAGCATAGCCCTGTATTGTCGTGAACCTGGAGTTTACTTCACATATCGATTTTAAGGAATGTTCAATATCTTGAACTTCATGTAGTCATAAATTTGTATAGAAATTTATTATTTTTGTGAAAATTGACTTAAAGTTTTACCAATTCTGGAGATTATCACTCTAAAGCATCGAGTTATCATGTTGAGGTAAGCGATATATGACCATCATGGTCCTCTTATGGATAACTGTATTCTTTAAACAACAACAAATGATTAAAATTTGTCAGGACAAAGAAATTATAACATATGACCACTACTTAAGTTAACCCTTTTGCGTTTTTGAAATTTTAGACTGGTCAAAATTGAAAGATACTTCAGACGACAATGAAAATTGGATGCAATGTGAAATGAAACCACCCTATGTTGTAGAAAATATCATTGGAAGATGTTTGTCACAAGAAAATTCTTCTTTTTCCACGCTTTCCCTAGTTTAAAATCACAATGACGTTAAATCCCAGTTTTGAACAGGAAAGACTTAAGTAATTATCGAGAATGGTGTATGTGTTGTTACTTATATCTAACTAATCTAGAAATTAAACGCTTTAAAAGATATAAAGAAAGACGATAGCTTACCAACACCAGGAGTTAGTTCACAAGGAGGTGCCATTGGAGGTGCAGTAGGGGGTGCTACGGTAGTCATCGTCGTTATCATAATTACAGTCGTTATAGTAAGAAGGAGGTAATGTATTTCTGTTTTGATATGATAAATAGTATATGAGAGAAAACTATGTCTTTTGTAACTTGCTATCTTACTAAACAAGACGGCCGAGATGGCCCAAGATCGCTCTAATGAGTTCAGCAGGTCTTATTTGTGACGAGAAAATTATTACACTGTAAAATGTGTTGATATTGATGAAGTTGTGAATGAGACCTTTTCCCATATTGTCAACTGAAAAAAATTCATTTTGCAAAAGATTCACCTTTGTGGACATATGATAATTCTGACCAAGTTTAAACAACATTGGGTGAAAATTGTAATCGCTAGAGTGTACATAAACAAAACAAATGCTATTAAAATCCCTTTCCTATATCGACCAGCGGCGGAACCTTCCCATTCCTAATAGAGTTCATCACTAAGACCTAGCACTTTGAGGGATTTTTAGCAAGATTGGGCCAAAATTGTTGCCCCAAGAGTGTAACCGAAGAAATTGTTATGAAAGCCCCTTTCCTATGTTTTACAATCGAACCTTTTAATTTCAAATTATGTTCATCTACATAGCCTTAAAAACATTCTGTCCAAGTTTCTTCACGATTAAGCAAAAATTGTAGCCCCTAGATTGTTAATAAAAAATGTCATTAAGGCCTCTTTTCCGTGTTTTTGAATGGGATCTTCCCATTTTAATAGGGCTAAACCTTATGACATAAAGTTTCATCAATATCGAGATAAGACATATAAACAAAAAAACTGCTGACGACGCAGGAAGGACGACGCAGGACCGACGACAGGAATTAAAGTATCACAAAAGCTCTCCCTGAGCACCTTTTGGCTTAATATCATAGATGAAAAGATACCATTTTAATGCTTGGTTATCATTTAAATGATATTGAGATTCTCTGTCTGAAAAAAAAAAAAACAACAATAACAATGCACTTCTCGACCATTCCTTATTTCTAAAGGTGGTTAAGAGCGGCGAAAAACACTTTTACCAGTTTTTGCTCACCTGAGGACAAAGTGCCCGGCGTGAGTTATATTATGGTTAACAAGCAATTTCTTCATTGTCCTCAATGTTTTTGAAAGCTTTTTTTATATGCTTAAAAAGCAGAAGTGAATGGAAATAGGTTAAAAAGCATGCTTTTGAAAGAGTTCTCTACAATTTAAAAAGAGTTTTCAATATCTTTTATGTACATGGTAATTACTTTTTATGGCGTAGGCATTCAGTGGATTTAGTGGTTTAGCCTCCAGTGGCAGTTTGCACTCGTTAAACTTTGAGAATACCTCAAAACTTTGTCTGTTAACTTAAGCTAACAAAGCAGACGCTTTGCTAGCTTACCCATATATAATCATCGGATTTCAACCGAAATTCACAGAAATGATCCCAAGGTCATGTTCAAAGTGCTTCAATCAAATGAGATGAATGAAGAACATGACAACAGAGTGGCAACCCCTAAAATTTTTAAAAAATTATCAAAATTGTTTCGCTCAAAAATTTGAAATTACGTATATTCCGCCGACAATGACACACTACCAAAATACTTCAAACAACTCTGCTCTGAAAATAACCATATTTGTTAAATATAAATAAGACTATAGCTTTAAAATACTGCATGTAGCGTCGCCATAGAATCATTCACCAAAATGGAAGTTAAGTATTACAATGAAAATAAGGCTTTTTTTTTTGGGGGGGGGGATTTCACATAGCAATACTGAAGTAAATATCTAAAAAGGACATGCTTTTCTCCGGAAGCGCCGCCGTCATAGCGCAGTCGGTAGCGCGTCAGACTCCTAACGTTCAAATATGGGATGTCATGGGTTCGATCCCCGGCGGCGGCACATATCCTATCCGACATTTGTCTCTCATGAGTGGGTGGATAATCGTAAACCTACCTAGGTGGGATAGCAGCTGGAGGCTAGGAAAGGATGTAGTAGTACTGGTTTGAGAAATACCAGGAACCCATTGTTAGGTGCTCGAGCCGCCGTGATATGACTGAAATACTGTCAAAAGTGGCGTTAGACCCCATTTAATCAATTTCTCCGGAACCAATATGCCGAAAGATTCAAAAGTTGGCGGTTCTTTCCTTGGTAGCACCAAATATCCATTTCAACATTCGTCTTACACCAGTGGGTAGATAATCATAAACCTAAGTTGGATAGGTAGCTGGAGGCTATAAAATGTGGTTGTGGTAGTACGGGAGCGAGAAATACCAGGAACCCATGCCAAGATGCTCAAGTCGACGCGATATGACTAAAAAAACTGTTTAAAATGGCGTTATACCCAATTCAAACAAACCAATCAAAAGTAAGCAAGTGGCAGTGTCTAATGAAATAAAGATATTTTTCTATTATTTCAACTTTGAATAGAAAAAATTAGAGAAATCTTAAAAATAGCTTTTTATAAACTTTACGCTCTACTATTTCCTGACAGACTCTTCTACTTCTAGACTTCTAGAAATATGAAGCTCATATTTTGCGTGAAGGATTGTCTTAAGGTGTGACAGGTAATCGACTTGTCACTATATTTAAGAAACATAGACAGAATATCAGTAGAACCTTATTTTCTCCCCCAAAGCATCAACCTCATACTTTGAAAAAAAAATGCAGTACTTGTGGTCAATCAAAAGGCACCAAACTATCTCTCTCTTTGTTTAAGGATCAGCATTGTTATGAAAAAAAATTCTTTGAAATCCTCGTAAATTACAGAGCCATTTTAATCAGATGAGCGACAAGGCAATATCACGTTCTGTTGAATATATCGACAGAACGACTATTTTTGTGTTGGGTTTATTTTGTTTTAGACCTGAAAATTAGTTGTAGTCATATAATTTTTATTTTGTAGAAAAAATAAAAAGTATGCTAATGAACTTACAGACACTTTTACAAATGTCAATAAAGTAGATGGAGAAAATTCAAACAACGATGAAACGGGTATGTTAGTATGGAAACAAAATAAATTTTCATTATTTTTATATATATTCTCAATAAAGAAGATAGAAACATATACATATGGTGTGGATCTTTAGGATGGGGTCAATTATCGAAGTTTGCCTTTTTATGACTTAGTTACAGAACATATCTCTGGTCACATTATGCATTGCCCTTCCCCAGTTAATGTAATTTTATTTTGCTCACATTTAATACACATTGGGACGACCTTAAAGCGGAGATGTGGTCTTTATAAAAAAATCATATTTATCATTTCTGAGAGAAATAGCCTCTCTTACACGTATTACATAAAATGAAAATCATGTCTTAACCTTTTTGATGGCAACATCTGAAGTAAAACGAAACTCCAATGTTTTTAGACTTTAAAAAGAACTTCGTACAACGCTCTTTCAGATAGCATAGACCATAAAACCAAGGCGCAAGAAACAAAACCTTCAGATGGGGATGAAGAGACATACTACGAATTTCTAGTCCGCAAAACTGATCTGAAGATCTGTCAGTTATGGGACTACATATACCAGAAGAAGAAATATGATAATGTATTATTTCATCAAGAATTTAACGTAAGTATTGGCACTTCTTTTCCAAAAGTAATTTTAAGTTCTATCTCGTATTGACTTAATCACTCGTTGCTTAGCTTTTTTTATCGAATGCCTGTTAAACATGTTTAGAGCACCAAGCTTACCTCTAAGGAATATGCGATTAGGATTAATATTTGATTTATAGTTTCAAAGATCAAATGACAGAAGTTTCTTATTACTCAGGGTGTGATGGAGTACTGGCATTAAAGTATCATATTGTCTGGTACAACTTAAATCACCGAATTATCTTCCCCAAAACTTCCTCGAGAATCCACACAAGACGTAAAATCGGATAAGATGGGTAGAAGATGGTGTTTATAAGTAGCATTCCTAATGTAAAAGAAGATATATGTTGTTATTTGTCAAGTAGTCTGGTTCTCAAATCTTTTATATTTGGTTTCAGCGATTGGTTTCTGGGTTATTGATGCCTCATGACACTGCAATGCTACCGAAGCACAGATCAAAGAATCGCTATAGGGCCATGTGCGCATGTACGGTTATTCTACCAATTTTTCTATTTAAATATTTTGAAATATTAAGTAAGTCACGCAAATCCCGAAATCACCAAACAATCAAATAATACCATGAATAACGATTAAGATTTATGGACAACAATTTCAATCTTAATTTTTAACTCTCTCATTTTTTCTCTCCGATTCTTGAATAGAGTAATCTCGTTTGCTTTAATATGAGTATATAATGACCACAGAAAGAACTAATCACAAGATGTATCTAAGTACGAACTATTTCAATAGTAAATGCTTTGTTCATATTAGGTTATACATTAAATAAAGTTCCGTCAATATAAGTCTTTAGTCAAAACTATTCCTTTGTTCCAGACGACCATAATCGTGTCCCACTAAAACCAGAAGAAGATGGTGAAAGTGAATACATCAACGCTTCTTATATCAATGTGAGGGAATAAAGGATTGGCTGTCAAATTTACTTTACACTATTGTAATCCATGTTATCACGATTGATTCGGAAAAACTTACGTCCACTGCTAGGGTCTCGCGATGGCTCGAGCACGCACGGGATCGGCCTAAATGCTCGAGCCATCGCATGACTCGAGTTAGCGCGAGAAAGCAAAATTGTTCTTTATGAAGACTTTTATATGCGTTTTATGGCGTATGTTTACATCGATTCTCTTTATGATAAGCAATAATTATGTAATTGTCTTAACATGTATAGTTTTCTGATTACACTGAATCGTATTTAATTTCGATTTTAAAAATCATTTGATTGCATTTAATAAGTCTCATCAGAATTACAATTAAAACAAGAGCGCCAGTGGCCCTGGCGCTCACCTGAGATAAGGTTCTTTTTCTTCAAGGCCTAATACAAACTGGGTCGAGAGAAGGCCTCCTTTAACAATTACCTAAAATCAACTTATATTTCCATGCAAACCAATGCTTTCAACAGATTCTAAATATTTTAGTAATAATCAAAAGGGGACAAACTAACGTATTTCTTCAAAGTTTTGTTTAAATAGACCAAACAGTTTTGAAAGGGTTGCCTTTTTATTTCTATTTTAGCCTAACCACCCTTTGGCTCTGTAATTTTATCAATTTTGAAAGAAGTCAATGAACTGATGCTTCATGCAAATTCGAGATTCTTTAACTTCTGTGGGTTTTTTTTGTGTTTTTTTTTTTTCAATTTTACTCTTCTTGTCATAGCAACCAGAGTTTTCAACTGATTAAAATTCTTTGGTTTAAATAGGCCCAGTGGTTTGTGAGAAGATGTCATTTTAAAAATCCTTCTTTATTTCTACATAAGCCCGAGGTTGATGATTTTAGCAATTCTGAATATGGTCAATGTACTGATGCGTCGTGCAAAATATCAAGACTCTATGCCGTCTGGGTTAGGAGGAGATAATTTTTAAAGTTTTTATTAAAAATTCAGATTTTTTAACGAACTTAAATTCTTTTTGCAATTTTCAAAGGGCACCACCTAAGAATCGCCAATGTTTTCAAGCAAGTGAAAGCGCAAATCGCACGTTTCGAAAGTTTCCACAGTTCTCTGTAGACCATGGGCTTCACAATTAACAACATATGTTTAGACTTGCCAGGCTTAAAAGAATTCTTGTTACAATGGATTTCTACCTTTTTTCAATATTTGCAATTGTATTCAATTTATCGTCAACGCTTTAAACCGAGCTATTACTTTACTTTTCTTTGAGGTGTTGAAGCTCTCGATGGAGCTAACCAAACTTAAAAATTGGTAGGTAGTTATGTCCTATAATGTACTTCTGTTAGCCAGTCAGCCGTTTCTTATTCGCTTTGTCACTTCTAAGTGATATGTTTAATGTTAGAGATCTTTTGAATAACGGCGTTTTTTGATGAGACAATATATAGAGCTTAAACTAAATCAAACTTCAAGGTAGAAATGACCATATTCATTTTGTCAGGAGCATATCTTTTATATTTATGGATTTTTTTAATTAACTAATACGTTTGTGTATCTGGATGAGGCTGTTTACAGAGTTCAAGATTCGGTGACCTACCTTCAAGGTCAGCATTACGATTTAAGGTCGAATGACCACATTCATGTTTTCCACGTCATATTTTTATCGATGGATTTCAAAATAAATTGACATAATGAGGACGTGCGCAGAGTGCACGATGCCGTCAACTTACCTCAAGGTCAATACAACGGTTTATATCTTGGAACAATATCTCCCCACTACATACAACAAAAAAAATGGGAAAACTATACTCGATACCCAAAAACATCAATCAATATTACGATTGAAAGTATAATAACAAAATAATTCTACGAGATAGATTTCGATTTTTCAAATTAAAAGTTTGTTTACATAAAACAAAGATGTCAGTGATGACGTTTTAACTTTCGCTAGTCATTCAACCCAGTTCAATCACGGAGATAAATTAAACAGTCAGTAAAGCTGATTCATCAAACCATGCGCATATAACAGTCATAGCCGAAGATTAACGAACATTTCAGGCGTGCAGTCGTCTTCTTCTCAGAATGTAAACACGAGTTGAAATTGAAAAAAAGAAAGAAGCACACAAAATGCTCTTTTCAGAGAGCTTCAATCGTACCCTCGTTTTGCTTATTGATTTCCAGAAGGTCCTCGTCTGCTTTAGTGACCAAATGAACGATAAATTGTTTAATCTGTATTTCCTTCCTGGGAGGGAAGATTGGCTTAACATGCTTGGATATCTGTATGAGGCGATGTTCCGAGCACAAGAATCGGCCGCAGTTCAACATCAAATGACCAAATTACCTATTTCCAGAAAAATCTTTTATATTAAAAATGGATTTGCAAGAACAACATTTGAATATTAAATGAATGTAATAATATGATGATATGCAAGTAGATTGTCGTGTCTAACAGAATTTTGTTTCAAAGTTTATATTCTTCAGGGAACTGACAAGTTAAGAAAGTTCATTGCATCTCAAGGTAAGAGTATGTGTTGCTTCTATGTCAGTTCTTTAGGTAATTAAAATACAGTTGTGTTATGACTTAGAGCGATCTTTTAAAACTATTTTCAGCAGAATACGATACGATTAACCTGTCTTAAACTACCGCACAATAACGCTTTATTATGCACACAATATTCTACACCAAAATACAAAACAAAATTAAATTTTCACTGACTAGAATTGTTTTCTGCAACATCTTTTATTTTTAGCAGTCTATTTTCTGTCGTCTTGTTTTAGGTTAATGGTTTTAATCTGAGTTTCCTTATTGTTGAATGATTTAATAATAATGAAGATAATTGATTGATTGATTGAATTGGTTTTACGCCACTTTTAATAGTATTTCATTCATATCGCGGCGGTTGGAGCACCTAGCTATTGATTTCGGGTATTTCTCACACCAGTTATACCATTGCATCCTTTAAGATCTTACAGCTGCTGACGATGTTTACGATTATCCACCGATTGGTAAGAGACATTTGCCGGAAAGGATATTTGCCGTGACCGGGGATCGAACCCTGGTACTCACGATTGAGAGTCCGACGCGCCACCACTGCGCTATGGTCCCGGCTAATGAAAATGAAGAAGTAAAGGTGCGGAGTTTAAACAGTAACAACTTTTCTACAATAGTTCTATCAAATTTCACAAAGGATGTAAATCTAACATGATATATAAAATTTTTGAAACCAAATTGTTTTAATGAAATTTAAAAATGACTACCTACTTCTTTTTCAATTAATCTTGCTGTAGGCCCTACGAAAGATATGCGGACCGACTTTTTAAGAATGGTCTGGCAACACAACATTAAACAAATTGTAATGCTGACGAATCTCGTGGAACCAAGCGGGGTAAGACTAATTAAAGGCTTGAGTCTATTTGCTTTATGACCAGAGCTACCTCTAGTCATACCTATTAATCAAGAACTGAACTTTAATTCCGATATTGCTTTACATTTGTATAAAGTTATTATGTTCGTTTGGTGACTAAAACCTCATAACTACAGTTTATTCATTGTTACTGAAAATAAATTTTGCAAAATAGCGGCGTTTAATATTACAGTTGAACTTTTCATCGAAGACTTAGAGGAGAACCATCAATTGTCCATTGCGTATAAGTTTATCCCTTAGTAAATATTTTAAGACAGTTAATGTACGCATTGAAACTCTCAAAAGTTTGCAATACTGCCATTTATACTCAGAATTTTGCACAGGAAAGTCGCAAGTGTATTTACTAAATAATTATCTGTGCATAATAAAAAAAAACATTTGCTGTCAAGAAAACAAAGAATCAGTGTAATGTGATATGGCATTCGTAATGATAATTACCTATTTTTCAGGAAAAATGTCTTATTTATTGGCCAGAGAAAGATTTAGAACAATTTGGTAATATAACGCTGAAACTTGAATCAGAAGACTCTACAACTGATTATATAATTCGAAAATTGAAAATTAGACAGGTATGCCTTTTTTGTTTGTGATTGTTTGTGAGTGTTTTGGCTGTTTGGTGCATCAGTCAGTACATCCATTAAATCTTTCTTACTCATGGACCTAATTTCACAGGAATAATCATTCAGACATGTGTTAACATAGTTTCTAAAGAAAGTTTGTTCGGGCGAAAATATTGGTACTATGGACTGTTAAGTTAGAATAAATGTTACCATATGGTGAAACGCTCTACTTTTTTGAAACTGCTAATGAATGATGTCGGTAGGAATGTTTGTGGTGAACCTCTCTCAGATTTCGCAAACTTAATCGGGCCAAAAACATGGACCTTTTTTCGTCAGTTATCCTCACCATTTAAAACATAGTGCAATGTTGACCTTGAAGCTACTATTTGGAAATGAATAATTTCTAGCGAGAATTCTAGTGGTCCTCTATCAAATTTGTTCAAGAAAGAGTTTCATTGGTCTTACAAAACAGACGAAATGGGTGTTATTCACAGTCATCTTCATGACTTATTTTTATCTTAGACCTTATTCCTGAATCTTTAAACGTTTAAGTCTAGGACTAACATTTGGCTAAAATTAAAGTTGAACGGAAATTGACTATCATTTAGAGTCCAGATAGATCTTTGACATGTACATCTTTGGCCTTCTTCCTGCCATTTGGAATAATTGAATAAAGAATGTATGTTTTCCTATACATAGGCAAGGGGCAATTTCCTTTTCATCTGCCGTTGAGATTTATCTTGACCTTGACCTACGTGCTGATATTAGCTTTTTCCGACTGGGACTAACGTTCCTACCATTTTAACTTGAGTTCGAGTCGAACAAGTAGAGTAGCTAGCAAAATGTCGTCATTTAACCTTTAACCCCTTCTAAACTCAAATTTGATTTATATATATCATCGAGGGGATTTTATTGAATCTACTATACATTAGTACAGTTGTACTAGCCGAAAAAGGCCAATTTCTTATTATTTATGTTTGGTCTTTGACCTTTCTGAAACAATTGATTTTTTTCATAAAACTGTAATTCAAAAGTAATTGCTGAAAGAGCATTGCCTTCCATCTTGCGTCAAAACGAATCAACTGTCGACTACCTTTTGAAATTTTGAAATTGTGAAATGTGGTTCTGTATATTGTGAATTATATGAGCGATTGGTGATTGAAATTTTATCAGGCTTCATGCTCAACCTTTGAACAATTGTCTGAATGTTTGAATTATGAAATGTGTCACTGTATCATCTCAAATGGTTTATTTAGATCTCGTATCGTGATCAGCCTTCGACTGTCGATCGATTTCGACAAATTTGAAAAAAAAATATCTGCAAAAAGGAGTATAAATGCTAGCAACCTGAAAAGTACCATTGACACGTTCTTTTCCAAATGATAAAACTGTCTGGTTTAATTTCATATTTGTTGAATCGAAAGCGTTACCTAAGAAATTGAATCAAGCATTGACTGACCTGTATTCCGTTTTCTTACGGTTTTCCTTTATTTAGTCCTGCATAACTTTATCCAATTTACCTATGCAAGATCTGATCTTAGCCTCAATTATTCATTTTATTGAACAGCCGGGACAAAATATACGGATTCCGTATTAATGTGTATATAAACTTCAGTAAAAAGTTTATCGTTTGATAACATACAGATGTTGGTGAAATGAATAAATTAAAAACGGGTAAACAAGACAGAGAAAGGGGGACAGACACAGAAAATACCGGGTTACAGAAGAAAGAAATAATTTTTATACTGAAAATAGGTGGAGGGACAGTTACAGACAGAGAGATGGACCTACAGAATAAAAAAGGATAAAAAGACATGAGAGAGACTGACAGAGAAAGAGGAAAAAGCGGAGAGAGTGTAACAGATAGAAACGGTAGAGCGTATCAATTTCACAACCCAATAGTATTTATTTATTAGTTAATGGAGATGTGATTGATAAAAAGAATATAATTCTTCATATACTTTACACGCAATAGATTCCTACGCCTTTCACAGACTTGCTGTATATCTCTAAGACAACACTGAACAGGTTTCCAAAGGAACAAAACTGTCCTAGTTTAATTATTAAATTTGTTAATAATTAGATTTTCAACTTTTTGTGCAGAAAATATTGGGGAAAATATGGAAATTGCTTTTCGCAATCAATTTCTTTATTTTAAACGATGATTTTCTAATTATTTTTCTTGAGGGGGGGGGGGGCGTGAAAAGCCTCATTGTGCGGCAACGAGTTGGACACAGGCACCTTCATATGGACAGTCAGGAAAAGAAAGACAGTTAAGGACAGAAAGACATATAGACAGAAGGAGAGGTAGAAGAAGAGAGAAAGTGTATGAGAGAGAAAGAGCCATAGTGTTCGGAGAAACCTTACTAGCTATATGTAGATGTGTAACTTTTTCGAAAATAAACATAGACTGTTCAAAATGGAAATACTTGGAGAAGCCACATAAAGTGAGGAAAAAACAAGAATTAGTTGTCATAAACATAGAAAAATGTGCTTTGTACAAACCATTCCCCCTTTTCACTTAATAGATTGCCTCGTTTATTCATAGGGAGACTCAAAATTTTAAACGAAGTATTTAATGAATAAGAAAAAATACTTCCCTCAGTAAGTTTTATATATGGCTACCTGAAGGTCAATACAATGATTCTCCTGACCCTGTTCAAGTTGCTTGAGCTGTGCATAGTGACCAGGGTCAAACAGGGTCTCAGTATATACTATGAAACTTGAATGGTCATTCTTCCTTATTAATGTTTTATTGTACATTTAAGAAGCACAATATCTAATTGACCTCTGCTAGATATTATCTCTTTTTAGGTCACCTGGCCGAAGGTCATAGTGTCCTTTTGCGTTCGTGTTTTGTCCGTCGTCGTAAATAGTGCGTTAACTTTTTACATTTTCGACTTTTTCTTAAAAATCCTTGGACGGATTTCAACCAAATTGGGCAGGAGAAGGCGCTTCAGATTTGTAACTATCTTGGAGTTATATCCCCTTGGGGCCCAATTAAGGGCCAAAAATGTGCAAAACAGGGAACATCTTTAATATTACTTCATCGTTTGGTGGACCTCTATCAAGATTGTATTAATTATGGCCCCATGGTCAGAATTAACCCGTTCCAAGATGTCACAAGTTTAACAAAGACATGATTAGTAAAAACTTTTTAAAAAATCTTCTTGTCCCAATCTAAAAAGGCCCTATGCTTTGAAATCTGTTATGTAGCATAATCTGGTGGACTTTTATCTGTTTTTGTGCTCTTTGGACTCAGGTGACAAATACGGCCCTATTTGCCTCTTGTTCAATGTTTGTTTCAAAGGGTTCCTGGGGCGGCGTAGTTTTCGCTATACTGGTCTCGTACAAAATGTTTCACTTAGCTAATTATGCCAGTTCAAATGTTATGCATTGTTTTTTACGTTGTGAATGTATATGCACTAACAAGTTTTACACAGCTCTGTAAGTAAGAATGCTGAAAACATATTTTTCATTTAACTCATTTCAGTGGACAACAAAATTTTAGACTGGTTGAAATTCTAAGATATTATAGTCAACAAATTGAATTGGTAGAACTTCAAATCGACATGTTATCAATATGGAAAATGAAGAAATTGGTATCTTGACCGCTTTCTTGCTAGGTTTAGAAAAGCAGAATTTTGAAGAACTAAGTTAAACAAAATTTAATGTGAATCCGTTTTTTTTCAGTTGGAATTTTAATTCATCTATGTCTTTAAATATTAACTTTATCGTTATTTCATTTATTTTGGCCTATAGCTTGAATTAGACATTTTAGGAAGTGGGAAAATAAGACCTTGTGTACACTGACGAATATCTAACCAATTTGTTTTTAAACTATTTTTTCTGCCCCTTGTCTAGTTAATTCGAAAATTCGCTGCGCTCTCAATCCTAAGTTTGAGGGCTGAACTCTGATTCAGCTACATTTTAAAAATGACAACAGTCATTTAAACGTGTATCGTTTTTAAAGAATTTAAAAGCTCTGCCAGTAAAAAGCAATGGATGACAAAACTATTGCCAGAAGAAAAGATCGATCCAGGCTTGATTGAGAAATCTGAAGAAATCGAGCGTTTGCGAGATCAATTATCTTCTATCCCGTAAAATAATTAATCACAATTCCTGTTTTCTGTAAAAAAAAAAGAAAAGAATTTATTACCTTAATGAATGCACGTGTTTTATCCTGAATAAAAGGAATAACAACATGGCAGTAATGTGTGACATCAGATCCCGGTGTAATCATCATTCGAATCTTTGTGTAGTACAAAGATGGGAGCTCAACTAGATTAACATTGCATATGACAAATCCAAAAATATCAAGATTTTCTAGATTAAAGGCGCAAAACAGATTTTTTTTTCCAGGAAATAAATTAATGCAGGCATGAATTTAACTTTATAACTATTCTTGTCTGGGTACATATACCGAGCAAAAAATGAAAACTTAACACTCTGAAATCTCAATAGTAAGGTGTTCTATTTTTACATAAAAAATGTTAGGGAACCCTTAAAATAAGATTCATATGATGATCCTAAGATAACTATAGTATCGATATTGAATGTGTCTACCCATAGCATCACCAACAGCAACACAACGCAACCTCAATGGATCTTAGAACATTTATGCACACTTCCTGAAGACTTTTCAATTTTTCAACAAGGGTTCGTTCGAGATCCCTTAATACCTGAGGTGGATTGACTTGCAGGCGGTAACGACGGCCCATCTCGTCGAAGAAATGCTCAAATTGATCTCTTTTGCCTAAAGTACAAAATGACAGCAAGGTTTATGGTATGCACCTGCAATATTGATTCGGTTTTTCACAATCTACACGGTGATGGAAAGCACATGCTTTTATCATTTTCATGATTGTATACAGTAACATGGTTGCTATTTGCTATGTCATAGCTTAGAACATTTTCTTATACTCAACAGAACAAAGAAAAGAAAACTTCTAGTATCGTTTTATTTATTTTGTTCATTATACATTGAATCAAGGCGCTGAAAGCGTTAAAAGTCCTGAGATATATCTTCACGAGATATGTGTAACCTAGGCAGAAAAAGTTTAATATTCGGATTATCGGACATGTGACTTTCGATCATGCGTAGATCTGCCAATTTGTGCGCTAACGGACACAACTTGCAAATGTGCGTGTGTGTGTATATATATCGTTACGTATTCTATCTAATCAATATTCCTTAAAGAAATCTGATAAAAATCCATCCAAGGATCATGGGTTGAATTCTGTCCGAGAAAAAGAATTTTTTCAAGTAAAAGTTTACAGACTGACTGACTGTCTGACACTTGCACGATGGATATAACACAGTGACAATAGACCACTAACATTAAGACAGTAGAGCTAAAGAAAGATAAATGGAAAACAGCCGCCATCTTACTCCGTAAACAACATTTTTTGACCGGACGAATTGTCAGTAGCCATTCGACAGATTTAATAAAATTCTACATACTTCGGTTGTGCATACAGCCTTTTTAGGTAACCTGACCGAAGGTCATGGTGACATATTGCGATCGTGTTTCGTCCGTCGACGTCCGCCGTGTGTTAACTTTTTACATTTTCGACTCCTTTAGAATCATGAACGGATTTCGACCAAACTTGGCAGGAAGTATCTCCATGAGAAGACGCTCCACGTCATGGAGTTATCTCCGCAGGGGCTAAAATAAGGGGCAAAAAAAGGTACATCTTTAAAATGTTCTCGTCATTAACTGGTTGTTTGTTATTTAGAGTCTTTAGAACAAGGCTTATGGGTTTTTTACAAAAAAAATCAGTCAAGAAATGGCAATGCTAGGGGTGGGGGCGAAGGTGTGTGTTTGTGGATGTCATAAGCTTAAATTATGACGACTTTGACAATTTTTATCTACCGAACCAAAAGATCTACAGCTCTGCTATTTGGTATGTACCATCATCTTGAGGATCTCTAGCAAGATCGTATATCTCGTTGTCATTCTAAAACGTCATATCTTCAAGCTGTAGAGTCACAATTAGCCCTTTCCGTCACAAGTTTAACATAGGCTAATATTGTGAAAACCTTGAAAAATCTCCTACAAAACAGAAGGGCCTAGAGCTTAGATATTTAGTAAACAGCAACGTCTAGTGGTCCTCTATTAAATTTGGATAGATTATAACCCCATGGTCAAAATTAGCCCGTTCCCGGACATCACAAGTTTAATAAAGGCCTGTATAGTGAAAACTATGAAAAATCTTATTCTCTCAAATAGAATGGCCTATTGCTTTGATATTTGGTATGTAGCATCATCTGGAGAACAGGCCTCTTGATTTTTAAAATGACATCATGCTTTAAAATGCAGTAGTCGTACTCCTTAATCGATATATTTGTCCGAACGAATTCCCTTAAACCTTTGGATAGATTTTATGAAACTTTACACACTTGTTCATTATCACTTCTTGTTGTTCATATCACTTTTTTTTCGAAAGAATTGCAGCTGGTTTCAGAATGGCCACAAAGTTAATAGTAAATCATAACACAACATAACACTACATTTTGGATCGCGTGAATGCTCGGTAGCCATGGGGGTAATTCTATGAAAATTATTCAGCAATTCACCTTTCTTTTTCGTATTGACCGCTCGTTTCAAAACGACCGCCATCTTACTTATTTTATCTACTTGACAAAACATAATTTGCTTGGATGAATACTCAATGACCATTAGACAGATTTTTATTAGACGGATAAAACCCGAAACACTTGTTCAGTATCACCTGTAGTAGCGCATTGCAATTTTCTTTTCACAACGGGTACCATTTTACTCAATAAATCTATATTTACTTGTTCGGAAAAATGCTCAATAACTATTAGATTGATCTTAAAGAAACTTCACACAGTCGTTCATTATCACCTCTACTCGTATATAACATTTATTCTTTTATTTTTTCGAAATGATTGCAGTTTTTTTTAAATTGCTGCTATTCTTATTCGTAATGCAAGTTTTTTTTCGGATACATACTCAGAACCATGAGACAGATATTGATAAAACTCAACAGTTAAGTATCACTACTAAATGTGCATGAATGGCTGTGATTCTAACTAATGAACATTTTCTGTCCGAACGAATGCTCTTTAAAATGGTAGATTTCGATAAAATTGCACACTCTTGTTTAGTAATACATAAAGTTTTTTACAACAATTTTATTCCTTTTGTGCTTACCGGAACACAACTTGCTAATAATTAGCTTTTATTATCCTTGAATGTATGTCGTCCGTCGTCCGTAGTATAGCGTCAACAGTTTAAGTTTTTACAATCAAGAGACCACAATTTTGCCTTAATCTGTTTGAAACTTGGTCAGAATAGTTGTCAAGTCATAAGAAGGAAACCTGTTGATTATTAGACTGTTCCATTGAAACACGGGAAAGGGTCAATTTCTTTATTCTCATCTTATAGACCATAGATTTTGCTCAAACTTAGCTAATGTATGATTATTAGGTCATAAGGAGGACTCTATTGATTTTTGGAAGATTCCATGGTAAGACACGGTAATAGGGGCCTAAATGACAGTTTCTTTAATCTCACCCTATTGACCACAGTTTTTGTTCAATATTCATGAAACTTAGCATGTTTAATTATTTGGCCAGAAGATGGAATCCTATTGATTATTAGAAGATTCTTCCGAAAACAAGAGAATGGGGGTCTTTATGACAATCTATTTCTTTAGACAACACAGTTTTTGTCCATTTTTCACGAAACTGTGCCACAATTATAATCTCATAAGAATAAACCCTATTGGTTTTGGGAAGTTAACATGGGAGGCAAGGGAAGAGAGGCCTTAATGGCAATTTATTGGTTTACATACAAGAGGCTACAATTCGGACTCACTCTTCATGAAACATAACCAAAGGGATATAGGTTATAAGATTGAACAATATTCATTAAGGGAAGGTTCCATTGGAAAACAAAGGAAAGAGGTCTTTACGAAACTGTCTTTGATTACATTCTAGAGGCTCTAGACAGTTTGGCTCAATCTTAATGAAACTTGATCAGATTAATTGTTAAGACATAAGGATGAAAACATCAAAAAATGGGAAGGTTCCAACAGATAACACGGGAAAAGGGGGCTTAATGACAGGTTCTATGTCTACAATCTTTAAAAAAGTGGCCTTAGTGAAAACTTTTGTTTAAACCCTAAAGGTCATATTTTTTGCTTAATCTTCATGAAACTTGTTTTAATTTTTTGGCTCAAGTTGCATCTTTTTCTCTTTTCTTTCTTTTTTTTTTTTTTTTTTTTTTTGTTATAAAAAGGTACTTTAATTTACTGATGACTCAGGTGAGCGATTAAGGACCATCATGGTCCTCGTGCTTAAGGATACCCCGATTTAAAAATTACCTTCATTTGCTCCACAAGCGAGATTTTCTTGTCTGGACTCGTCACTGGGCTAATTTTCATAACCATCACACTTTGTTAAGGTTAATTTGAGGTCTGGCATATCATTTTTCTTTTCGAGAAAGCCAACGGTTTCAAATGGATTCCATATTTCTCCGTAAACCAGCAATTTCTTGTTGAACGTGATCTCTTTATCCAAAGTTCTGAATTTGACGAATCTTCACATACTTGTTCTGTATCATCTTTAGTTGTGAAAAAACATTTTTATTTTTCAAAATGACTACCGGTTTCAAAATGACGGCTAAGTTGCCGCCATTATAGGTCGTCAGCTAGCAACATATTTTTCGGAAAAATATTCGGTAACCCTAGGTTTGATTTTGAAAGTTTTTAAAAAAGATCACCTATTGTTGTGCGTAACATTTGGCCTTTATCAAACTGGCAGTCGGGTTAGAAATGACCGCAATTCTACATGACCCTGCATTTATGTGCGGACGTATATTCAGTAATACTCGAGTCGATTTTGATAAAACTTCAAACTCTTGTTGAGTACTCTAAATTTCGATAATACCCAAATCACCTGTTAAGTATCACTACAACATGTGTTTGGCGCCTTTTTTTTCTAAATGGCCAGTTACTTCAAAAATTGCCGTCAATTTTCTCCTTTGAATTGAAGCGATTTGGATGCAAATAACAAACACTTGTTTGGTTTTACTTCTAGTTGCGCACATTTTTTTTAAAAAAGGGCCACGGTTTCAAAATTGTCCTCATTTACTCCATATATCAACATTCATATGTCCAGACGGTATTCAGTATCCATATGGCTAATTTTGATGAAACTTCACTCTTGTTTAGTACGAGTTGTAGTTCTGCATTATACTTATTTTCGAAACGTCCACCGGTTCCAAATGGCCGCAATAATACTCCGTAAATCGACACATTCCTTTATTATCCAAAGGTCCTTTTTCATAAAACTTCGCGCTCTTGTTCAGCAACACCTGGTGTTGTGCAGTACACTTTTCCTTTTTTAGAACTAGCCACAGACTTCAAGGCAGCTATTTTTCTCTGTAATTCGACATTTTCTTGTCTAAACGAATATTCAGTAACCGTAATATGAAATTTCTTTTAAATAGAACATACGGAGATTTTTCACAGAACAAGAAAATGTGCATTTATTGACTTTCATGAATGTTTTAAAACGGCGACTTTCTTGGGAAAAAGTATTTTTCTTGCATAAGCAGGGCTGATAAGGTTAACAAGAGTGTCACTAGCCCTAAAATGCTCACCCTTGTAAAAGCTTGGAGTTTTATTCTCACCTAAGTGCGAGAATATAGCCGCCGCATCGTCTGTCCGTCCATCTTTCCGTTTTCCGTCCGTCTGTTGCTTCCGTCCTCTACAACCCTTGGGTCACATTGGATGGAACTTCACATGTGAATACCTTATGAATGCGTCGAGGTACTTTTCCAAGATTTGGGATAGCTCAAAACTCAAAGTCACAGTTCAAAGTAAATGGTCAAAATTTACATAGCACACAGCATAGCTCCCTCAATTATTATGGATGTATTTCAAAATAACTCATTATTCTCTAGCATGATCAATTTGAAACAAATCTTCAGATAGCTCCAAGGTCAAATTCTCATCCTTAAGTCGAAAGCTAAAATTAAGCATTCCAGAACATAGCTCCTTCAATTATAGAATGATTTAATAAACCTGGCACAATTGTTCTCAGTCATGGGAAGATGTGCCATTTTGGGAGAAAGCGGATAGGTCCAAGGTCAAGGTCACATTCTAGGTCAAATAATGAAAATAGCCATATTTGGAGCATAGCTTCTTCAAGTATGGATTGAATTCAAAATAACTATATACAATTGTTCTCTTTCATCAGTAGATGTGGAATTTGAAACAAATCCCTGTTCAATGTCATAGCTCAAGACTGAACCATGAAGCATTTCTAGATCATAGATCCTCCAATTATAGATGGATTTCGAAATACCTGTGAAATAGTTGTCTGTCGTGAGTAGATGTGCGAATAGAAAAAAAATCATATAGTTCCATAGTACAGGCCACAGCTCAAGGTCCAATATTAAAATGCAGCATGTCCAGAGCATAGGTCCTTCAATAATAGATGAATTTCAATATAACTTGTCACATTTGTTCTCAATCATGAGAAGATGTGCAATTTCAAAAGGAATATCGGATAGCTCAAAGGTCAAGGTCACCGCTTAAGGTCAAACTGTGCACAATTGTTCTCTATTGTGAGTAGATGTGCCATTTGAAACAAATTTTCAGATAGCTCCAAGGTCAAGGTCACAGCAAAAAGCTGTACATTAAAATTTAGCATTCTGGAATATAGCGAGCATATGCCCGCATATGCGTCTGTCGGTTCGTTTGAACCCCTTTCCCTGTTTATTTTATACTTTTTGTGACAGAGTTATATTCGAAGAGCATATATCGTCTCTGACGGCTCTTGATTTACAAAAGGACAACTTAAGAAGAAAGCCATCAGTTGATACTCCATACATGAAACCTTTAATCTTTATGATTTGTAACGTGAAGATTTTGAATGAGAGTTTCATCAATGTAAGTAAGTGTACACTATCTTGCTATCCCCCAGAATCCCCCTGAATCTTGTCTAAACTTATTGCATCGAAGTGTAAAGATAAGTGACAAGTTATGGGTAATGTTGTTTATTGATGAATGTTAACTATCAATCTCCATCTATATGGATTGTGTAACCTTGGTCTATCAATATTGCTTTAGATTGATTCCTAAGCCAATTAGACTGATTTATTTCTTCAAATGACTGCCAACCCTGTAACTATGTGGTCATTTTGAGCAACCTTACATCGCTTAATTCTTTAATAGGTATTTGATGTTACAATTTTAAACCTACTGCCTAGCTTCAGGTGAAATTTATGAGATTGGCGGGGTGCCTACTAGACTGAGTGTGTTCTGCTAAAGCCTTTATATAGCCCTAGAAGCATCAAATGAAACAATTTGGAGATATTACAAACCGAATTGCTCTAGGCTGGCTTGTATGGAGATTTTATTTTTTATTTCCGTTTAAGTTGCTATGCATATAGGAAGTGCTCAGTCGAAGGGGGCATAACATTAACAAACTTTATAGAGCTTAAACCAGAGATTATACGTTCCAAATATCAACGCTCGAAATGTTCAGAGATAAACAAAATGGAAGGTTTCATTATTTGTTTCTACGTTGAAAAGGAGTGCGCCCAAATAAGACCAAGGGGTCTCACATGAAAATTTTTTTAGAAGTTCACTAGAAATCCTTTTCATTCCTTTCCGATGTATTGTACAGTCGGGGCCCGATAGTGAACAACTCTGCATCAAATGAACAAACTTTTTAAGAGGTGCTGCATACCACATATCAAAGCTATTCGCCTTCTAGTTTCTGAGAAGGTTTTAATTTCTGCATGTTTTACCATGACAACCAGAGTTGGAGATGGATTTTTCTCCTCTGAACAATTGAAGAAGAGTTTCATCCCGGGAATATCTTGAACGGTTTCATGAAAATTCGAATATCTGCTTAGTGGTAGAAAATATATATCTCAAACATGATGACACACACACGACAACGGACATTGGGTAACCACAATGACTTACTTTTAGCCCACGTGGGCTCCAATAAGTGAATTTGTTTGAATGGGGTTTTACGCCGCTTTCAACAATCTTTCAGTTATATCGCGGCGGCTGGAGCACCTAACAATGGAATCCTGGTATTTCTCACACCAGTACTACCATTATATCCTTTCCTAGCCTCCAGCTGCTATCCCACATAGGTCTACGATTATCAACCCAATAAGTGAAAGAAGCTGTGACATCTCATTAAAGAAATGATTGGAAAACAGCAGCACAAAATTTACAGAAAATGCGGACGGACCGATAGTCAGATGGTCGGAACCGGAACTAGAATACACGCCGACGGCAAAACAAGAGGGCTTTAGATAGATAGATAGATAGATAGATAGATGGCATAAAGTTGCAGTCATTTTGAAACCTGTCGCCATTTTATTTTCAGAAAAGGGGACAATATCTTACAAAGCTTGAGTTGATACTGTATGTTTCATCAAAATTTGCCCTATGCTTATTGGGTATCCGTCTGGCCAAAAAAGTGTCGATCTACGGAGAAGATTGTTGGCCATTTTGAAACCGGTTTCACTATTGAATATTTAACTGTAAAAGTGTCATTTACTCTTGAATGAATGTGAAAAGTTTTATCAAAATCAGACCTAGAATAACTGAACATTCATCTAGACATTACTGAATTTATTTTATTAACGCCCACCGAAATAGAAATGATGGCAAGGCTTTGATCTCGGAAACTGCGTGATATAATAACCTGAACTTTTGTGAATATGTTCAAAGCAATTGTTGATTTGATTCAGTACCATTCCTTGATCTTTTTTTATATAAGAAATGACACAAAAGAAACATTCAATATTGTTATCATTTGCAAAATTGCAACTCAAAATTAAGTAATGTCTATATCTTGAATGATATTTGTCGATATCTTGAATGATATTTGTCTAATCCTTGATTTCATTTAATTAAAAACAAAAGGTGTCGTACTGTAGACTGATAAAAACAGCATTTACGTAAATTTTTAAGTGATTTGGGGGAAAATCTTCGACGGCTAATATCACAATTATTACCAGTTTATCTTTATGACTTTCATTCGTTTGGTTGTTACGTTTTATCTTTCCGATTCACGGCAATACCGCAGTTCGTAGCGCGTCCGCCTCCTAATCATGGGGTCCAGGTTCTATCCCCGGTCGCGGAAATTTTTTTTCAGACATTTGTCTTCAATCTATGGGAGGATTATTATAAACCTAAGTAGGGTGAGCAGCTAGGGGCGCGGAGAGGATATGGTGTTAGTTCTAGTGTGAGATATATCCAGAATCCATGCCTAGGTGCCCCAGCTGCCACGATATGACTGATATACTGCTAAAAATGGAGTTGAAATCCATCCAAACAAACAAATCCTTTCTTCATTATGATATTTGTTTTCAGCATATGAATGCTTCTCTAAATTTGCTCTTTGTTAATACGTGTGTCTTTCCCTCCTTATTTGTAATGACGAATCGTTTGACTGGTTGGAATTTACGGTTACTATGTATTATACATGTAATATCACTATCAAAAGCTTTTTTCTGTATAATTAGAAAGAAGAAGACTGGAGGGTCGTTACTCAATACCACTTTAAGGCATGGCCTGATAAAGACGTCCCAGAGGCTACCTGGCCTTTGATTAAGCTCTGGAGAAGGATCATGGACGATGCTAAGGAAAACACAGTACCGATTCTCGTCCATTGTAGGTATGAAAATTAATCTACTGCTCGTTGTATATAGGAGAGCATTTCGGACGATCAGAAAACAGAGTTTTAAGGAGTTCAAACAGGGTTCTAACTTGTATTTATAATGGATATGGACATTTAACACTTACCATAAAAGAAAGACTTCAATCGCGTAAGCAATTTATTGCATTTCACTGGTAGTTATACGATAAATCTTATATGCCCATTATAACATCCTATTATGCATATTTACGTTAACTCAATAAAACAAGGGACATTTGCTTGATAAGGGCTTTGTTATTACTTTGTGCTGTCACTGACCGACTTAATTCATACGTTAGGGTATTTTTTGGATGAACATCAGAAAAATCCTCAAAAAGCGATTAGAGTGTGTTGCTTCATGTAATACCATTTTTATAATGTTATTTTTTCTACAGCGCTGGTATAGGACGGACAGGAACTTTTATTGCACTTGATAATGCATTTAACCAAGCTACGTCTGAAGGTACTGTAAGGATGTTAGATCTCGTGACGTCACTGAGAGAACAAAGAGTCAACATGGTTCAGACAAGAGTGCGTATTTTTGTGACATATAGTTTGTACATGTTAGGATGAATATGAAAAATGAAATTTGAGGATAAGTGCATTCCTATGATGATGCGACTCCAAAAATGAGCACGCCATTATATCGCTTTAGTTTTCTTACAATTTTGTTGGAAGAGAAGCCACATGCGTTTGGGTTATACACTTGAAAGTCAGAGGACTGTTGAAATTTTGAAAAATGACACTACGAGACCAGTTAAGCACAGCATTGTATTTCAAACTATTTCTATGTAGTATAGTGTCCGTTTAAAAGAATATCAAGTTTTACAGTACTTTCTTTTAGGCTGGTGTGATTGTTCTCATAACTACCATAGCACTGAGCTAGGGATAAAAAGCTCGCTTTCGATAGTGGAAAGTCTCCTGCATTGCCTTTTTTGCGAGAGGGTGGTTTCTAGTTGAAAGCGCTAGAGAGTGCATGCGGCCATCTTAAGTGTGGCCTTAACATTATCGCTTTCGTTCAATAGGACCAGTACGTTTTCCTGCACGAAGCTCTGGCAGATACCCTACTATTCGGGACACATTTCATTTGGTCACGTGATTATCAAGACGTATATAAGTATCTAGCACAAGTTGATCCTGATACAATGAAGCTGAGATTACAGACACAGTACGCGGTATGCGATTATCCGTTGAACTAGACTATTAAGCTTTAATCTCAACAAAAGATATGTTCCTATTTAAGTGTTAGTTTTTAGCTCCACTTGCTGAAAGTCAGCGAGCTATTGTCATAGTGTTGTGTCAGTTGTGCGTGCGTACATGCGAGCGAGCGTTCGTAAAATTTTACTTCAAAAATCTTCTCATAAGAAAGTAATAAACAGAATTCAACAAAAATTAATAGGTCCCTTCAATGAAGTTTGGTCGGATGAAAACATGGCTGAAATGGGCTGGGCTAATTACCATATATGGTGAAACGTTTAAAAATCTTTTTATCAGAAGTCAACGGATGGATTTCAACCTAAGTTTACAGGAATGATCATTGGATGGCACTTTTCCTTTAAATAATTTTGATTGGTCATATAAACATGGATTTAATGGGCGGGCTAATTTCCATATATGGTGAAGCCCTATCTCAGAAACCAGTGGATGGATTTCAACCAAATTTCACAGGAATGTTCTTTGGGTGGTCATTTATTAAAGTCCCCAAAACATTTCAACAGATGATAAAATGGATTTAATGCGCGGTGCTAATTTCCATATGTGGTGAAACCTTAAAAGATCTTATTCTCAGAAAATAGTGGATTGATTTCAACCAAATGCCACCTAAATGATCCTCTGGTGACTTTTTTTCATATTCAAACTAATTTTGATTAATTGAAATTATAGCTTTTATAGTTGGGGATATGTCCATATTTTGTATACAGTGATTTAAAAAAAATGTTAATTTTCATCAGGCTTATTAAATGAGACGACTTTTGTAAAACAATGAATTGTTTGAAATATCAAAAGATTTCAATGACAAGATTTGTTTGCCAAACATGGTGATATGATTCGGTTTGTATTGAATTCCTGAAAACACCATTTGCTCAATCAGGCCTGTGGAGCGATTCTTTAATTTTTGCGATATTTTAAAACGGACGAACGGTTATCACTACGTATGTGTATATTGTTTTTACTCCAAATAATGGTAGACGACTTTTAAACAATTGTTTGATACTTTGTTTCTCTCCAGAAACTATAAAAATATAGTTTACAACAAATACGAATGCATAAAGAATACACCTGCTCGTTTTACAACATATTCACCCAAGATTGTCTTGTATTTTGCCATGTCTTTAGCTCATTGTTGAGAGTATGGAAGAACGCAGACGAATTCAGAACGAGACCAACTCCTCAACAGATGCTGTGTACAGCAACATTTATATACACAATCAGAACACAGAATCAGCCATTTCAAGTAAGATCATATGAAAACATTGTTTCGTATGCTTTGAAGGTTCATTTAGAATAGGTAATGTTAGAAAAGGGAAAGGAAAACGACTTATTGCTGTTTATTAAATTTAAAATAAGCTTTGATACTATATTCACCCTACGGTAATTTAGATATTGAGATTGTTTCCTATTCACAAAACTAATTACGATCATCAATAAGGCTTCAACAACACCAACAACTAGTTAATTAATCAATTTTTAACCATATGGTGATTATCCTCCAGACCAGACATATCTTTTTGGCGTGAATCTGAAGAGATTTTAGAATGATTTCTTTCAGTTGAACTCAGAATTCAAACTTTCCGAAATCGAGAGCAAAAAGTGTTTTTCATGCTAACGAAACAGAAGTATGGTGTTCTTGTTTGATAGATTTTCCCCGAAGACTTACATTACTTTATTAATGCTTGAATATATGTTCGAGAAACTAATTTTACAATTATCACTTGCTTATATACTTCTTAAAAACCCCTAAAGTACTTTGCGGCCCCTTCATAGAGAACTATTGGTAACTTCTGCAAGAAAACTCTTGACATAGAAAAACCAATTGTATTGTCCGTAAACATTGGGCGTATATAATCACTCGAAACAAAAAATATGTTTCTTTGATGTTCTCTAAGGGAAAGGGACATCCATTTCTTCTACAGTACACGAGGAAATCGCTTGTTTGTTATACTAGAGTATTTTTTTCTGGTTTATCTAATAAATTTGCATAAAAATTATTTCAGAAAATTTAAAATCATTTACACCACCAGCGTAAAAGATAAGTATGAAAAAAGAAGCCGGTCAATTGCAATAGAGAAAGGTGTAAAATAAGTAGCCATTTACTTAAATCTTTCACTACATAAGACACAAATACACATGTTCAATAATGCTATTTTATTGGAATGTTTTCATATAAATTCCTACTTGTAGATACTGACATATCTTCGAATTTCTGGAAATACATGTTTAGACGCTGATAGCTTTGAAATTACTATTTGCAGCAAAATATCACTTTGCCAGATAAAATATCACTAAGCGAATTATGATACGCAGAAGATAATCTCAATACATCATTTTCATTTGTAGATGGAGTCGCGCATAGACTATGAAATATCGCTTTACTAACTTAAGTCTTATACGCATTTGCAGTAAGGGTTATTCAAGAGCAAAATGAAATTAATTAGTGTCAATTTTTAATTATACTCTCGCTTCGAAAAAGGGGGATACAATGTTTTAATTCTTCCGCCCTTTTAGCCATCAGATCTTCCGCAGCCAAAAGTTTTCGTCGCATTATCATTAGCAATTATTGACAGCTTCTAATTGAAATTTAGTATAGAGGTTAAACTAGGGGTGTTGAATTGAGCTTAAAGAATTTAGGTCCGCTAGTTATCTACGTCCTTTTTACGACCCAGTTCATTTTCGGACATAATTTTGGTTAAGTGGCATCTTTATTAGCAAACATTTACAATGTTTACTTGAATTTTGATTGGAGGTTCGACTAGTGTTCTCGAAAGGCCTTGGTTAAGTTATCAGCTTTCTGTTTTACGACATAGTTTATTCTCAGACATTGCCTTGCATAGAGATTAAGGTTTAAAACTTTAGATTTACATACATGTAGCTTCCATCTGACGTTTGTTCAAGATCAGAACCTGATCTAAACCTGACACCCCGGTTTTTGAAGAACCCAAGTTCTCGAACAAATGTTCTTTAGAATACTCTTTAGAAGGTACCATTTTTCGAACGTAACTGATGACTAGGCTATTCTAAGAATATTTTACGCCTATGAAATCGTTAAAGCAAAGCTACCCATCCATTACATTATTTGAGTTTTTCAAACGAATGCTAAAACATGTATAAAAATAAGAAATCACAAGTGCAAGCCGATTTGCGATGTGCTACGATCGGATATGACTGTCTAATTCGATGATGACATTTGAATGCCAAATCCCGAAAATCATACATTTTTCGAAGGAATAGTATTGTTGCGCGTTTTAGAAAGACTCAATATTTCCTATCTTCAGTTGATGAATACAGACCGAAATCAAAGAAATGTGAACATTTCAAGGAACTAGATGCCTATCTTCTACCAGTAAGTTGGAGCCTTCTCACTTCTAATGTCTTTATGTTGGAATTAACTAAATGTTGTCTCTATTTTACCAAAAATATTTTCGTTTTCTGTCGTCTTTATTTTTTATCAAATGTTTATGTATAGTACATATCGCGTCCGACTCCTAATCGTGGGGTCCCGGGTTTGATCGGATTTGACCCCGGCCGCGGCAAACTCCCTTTCCGACATTTGTCTCCCACTGATGGATGGATAATCGTAAACTTTTGTGGGATGAGCAGCAGGGGGCTCGGAAAGGATGTAGTTATGATACTTGTGAGAAAGATTACCCGGAATCCATCGTTAGGTCCCCCAGCCGAGCGATGTGACTGAAGTACTGTTAAAAGTGGCATTAATCCCCATTCAAACAAACAAACAAAGTACATATAATAAAATAACATTTTAAAACCAACAATGTACATATCATGTAATACCATTTTAAAGCAACACAGTTAAAATATTTTCATTTTGCATCAGTCTGTTTTTTTACTGTAAATGATTATTTCAGTCTTTCGATGAAAAATTGGCATTTATCGTTACCAAATCCCCAACATTGACTACAAGAGAAAGATATATATCACTGATTATTGAACAAAATGTGAAAACAGTCGTGACGCTATATGGGACTACGTCCGTAAAAGATAAGGTAATAAATGAATAAATAAATAGTATTCTAGCTATCATTCTAACTACATATAAGTCCCAAAAAGAAGTCCTAACGTTTCTACTTCTTCAAATCGCAGTAGAGTCGCAGTTTTACTCTAGGATGATAAACCTGATTGAATTATTTATCAAACCGGAACAGTATAATGTAAATTTGTTACAAGTGATATTTATCTATTTGGTTTTTTAAAATACCAGTAGTTACTACGATGTAGTTATATAGTTGTAATAAACTATACTAGTAATTAATTATAATTCTTATGGAGCAGATAATTATTTAAAAAAAACGTACTTTTAACTTACCCTTGCATAATTGTTGACTTATTTCCCTTGATGGTTATTATATTTTGTCAGGCACTAATCTCAAAGTTATCAATAACAAACACCATATAAGATTTATGTTTTGAAGGGCAAGATGAAAATCAATTACTACAACTTTGGCGTTATTTTTCTTAATGTTTTTTTTTTTGTTGTTGTTGTTGTTTGTTTGACTGTTTCATATCGTATATTATGTGATAGCTGTCAACATGCGCAGCGTTTGCGTACCGATCGCTTTGAAAAATCAGAGAGTGCAGTGTCTAAGAAATATATCTCATCCTAGCCTAAATGTTTCGCCAATCTACATTTTATCCTGTAGCAGATAAGGTGTACGTCTCTATTTTTCTATACATCCCCTGTCTGTTGAATTCACCATCGACGACAAGTTCATGTAAAGATATATTGAATATTCAACTACAACGTATCTGGCAGGCTACTAGCATGTCCGCAATAATTCATTTATTGATAAAACGTAATCAATTAATTGCAGAAGCGTGTAGACCTTGCAGAAATGTTGGAACTAGGCACAAAATATGGGCTTGAACTGATAGAAGAAACAAATCGTGATTCATATCGTCAAAAACAGTTCCGATATGATAATGTGAGTAGTCGATATTTTGTCAAACATCTTTTTAGATTGTAGATATTTGATCCATGCAAATGGATAGATTTGTTCGTCTGTCTATTCACAACTTATGTTGGTAAGACAGTTTGTGAATATCACTTCTTAGGTCAACGTCTTCGAATATATATAGGATATTACAACAGCCTTTATTTCTGATAGGCCGTATCTGTCGAGTAGCTTGTGTAGAATACTATTTGACGAGACCGAAGGTTGAGTTAAAAGGTATTCTACACAAGCTACGAGATCTTCCTGAAAATAGTAACCCCATACATTGAATTATTTTAAAGATATTGGGACTTTTCCCCTTGAAATCTGCCAAAAATAAAACCTTGTTTTCGTATGATAGGACATTGATAGTGTCAGCGTGCCGTGTTTCTTGTTTTCAGTGGAGAAACAAGCCAATAAAACCAAAGAAAGAAGTATAACTTTATGTAGAAAATATGAGCAAACATATCCATCGTATTTTGTTGTGTGTCATGAAAAGACAGCAGCTAATTCGTGCTTGATGGCAAAATTAAAGTAGAAAAAGAAATTAACCTTTCTTTTCATATTCTCTATGCCACTTCGTGCTATCGCTAAGATTTTTTTATGTAAAACAAAATAGGGTCAATTTGATAACTTTCTATATTTTTAGTTGTTGTTGTTTTTGAAAAGACATAAATTTTCAAAACATTTTGCAAATATTGGTGATTATATTTTTATTATAAATATTGTTTAACAAGATGATCTAGAGGTGAGATCTAACATTTTACGCAATTCAATATTCAACTCTTTGACAGACTAAGAATATTGTCCCATTTTTTCTTAATCCGTGAATATGGAATAGTTTGCCCACGCAATGAAAGAAATGTACAACTGACCCATCCTACACGTTATTGTTTACGAAACAATTGCTATTTGTCCGATTAAGACTGCCATAACAATCATAATAATTTGAAGAAACTTTTGAGCTGGAATTCGGAAAATATCAAAGTGAATCTCCATAATTTGCAATACATGTCATGGGATATAGACATACAAATACACTCAATTAGAAAAAAAGGAAAAGATCCATCTCAGCGCTTCAAAAGATGGTATTTCTAATATGAAATATATCAAAATACATTATGTATACTGCAGTGAAGAATCGATAACACGTTAATATGAAACCGTTCAATTCTAGGTGGCCTGCTAACTTTTATCAGGGATCAATATTTCTAAGATAGTCCATGTTCGCTTAACTGGTCACATTTCAATCAGGTGGTTCGCACATATACCCAGAACGTAATTATAAGATGTTTGGTCAAAAGATTGAGAAAAGTTGGCTTACTAATGCATTTGTATATGAACCCTCACTTAGTATTATTCAAACCGAGGCTCCTTCTTTGTCAACGTATACCTTCTACAAAGATTCAACGATGTAGATTAATATCTAAGTGCTTGCCAGTAGTAGTTCTTTTAAAAATAAATAATAGATATTATTACCGTGTGAAGTTTGAAGTGTTTTTTTCTTTTTTTCTGCATCACTAGAATGGAGAAAATGTCTTGGTTTGCCAGTTTGAATTCCTAGCATGGAAGCACAAGCAACCTGTACCAGATGACCACCAGTCTATGTTGAACTTTCTAGAGGCTATTTTACATTGGCAACAAAGACTATCAGATCACCACCCTCTTTTGGTACACGGAAGGTATATCCAATTACATAATCAAAAACGCCAAGAAAAGAAATTTCAATTTGCCATTAGAGGAATTTAGCACTCAGTCAAGACTTTCGATGTTTGAAATGATTTACCCTATAGAATCTAATCTGAATAAATGCAAATAAACTAAACTAAAACTAACGCTCTAGAGTCATTTCAAGACAAGAACAAAAGACAATAGACAATAACTTATTCAAAGTAAGAAACCCTAGGCCCAAACTACAAAGAAAGAATACAATTACAAAATATACAAATTCCTAGTGGGTTAGTTAGTAAAATACTAGCGATATCAGGTATATGTAATGTGCTAAGTTGCATATTTCAGAATGGCTTTCAGTTTAAATTGGTTTGTTGAAATGATTACGACTTATTCCTGATTTATACCAGTTAATTGAGGAGGTTTGGCGTAATTAATTGTATGTAGGCGATGGAATGGACGCGATATTCAATAGTGGTTTGGTTCACAGACCTTAAATAGTACTGACATGTTCTTTGATCCATTCGGATATTATTCTGTCTTCCAGTTTCATAGCAAGTTTTTGACTTGAACATCGGAACCTCGACAAGGCGATTCTAAGCTTGTATGGCAATTCACCAAGCCCTCTCAGTATCAAGTAAAGCTTTAAAGATATGTCAGATACGTCAAAAGTCATTTCCAGCTTTGTCTGAAACAGTCGATTTTTTGTAGCTTGAATATATTTATGAATCCTGTTTCCTGAGCTATCCAGAGATATCCAATTCCATAAGTTTTAACATAAGTAACCATTTTTTTTTCTATAGACCTCGCCTTTTGATTTTAACATTAATTTACAATTTCTTTGATATCCTTTCTCTGATATTTTAAGTAAACCAATATTTAATACAATCAGAATAGTAGTCAATAAATAGAGGGTATCAGCCACATTTACTTAGTATCATTACATAATTGGTTCTACTACAAACACTTAAATGGTTTCTACAAAACTCAAGATGGATTAATTTAATAATGTTTGTATTAGTGTGACCACATTTCTGTGCTCCAAAGTATTTTTACATGAGTTTTGACAATGGTATCAAAATGTTTGGAATTATCTTGAAAGTGAAAGTAAACAAACGAACTTTTATATCTTTGTAGTGAAAATATGGCTTTTTAGATAGTGATGCTGATTCCAAGTATGGGAGTAAATAACAGCCTAGTGTATTTATAGCAATAAGTTTCGTTAATGTACTTCTTCCTGTAGGCCCAATTTCATTCTGCCTTAGCGGCCCATCGTTCCTAATAACCCCAATTTCAGTCTTGTCAAGATTAACTTGTATATCACATTGTGTGTTTTTTGGTTTTTTTTGTAATTTGGCAATCTAAACAACAAGAAATGTCGTCTGCAAAAATAAATCAAAATATATCCATGCCCTTATTTGAGACAAAATTTACAGTAAACCAGGATGCAGGATGCTCGTACATAAACACATAGTTGGTAAAATAAGAGCAAAACAAATTGCCCAACTTGTAGAATCGCCCTGTCTGGTACCAACGTTACAGTTGAAAAAAAGGGTTACGCCATTGTTTACGTCATAATACAGGATAAAATATCGCTATTTATCAAAGCTAACACATTAAACAAATTTCCCTCAAGCACAAATTTTCTTCAGATATTTTTTAATGACTGATTCGATAGAAAAAATGTTATTAACATTTGATTAATTTTGTCGAAATCCACATTGTGTCACATCAATTTGAAACATTTCTTAGGGCCATGCTTATAATATTTCATTTATGATGTTGAAAAAATATCTTGTACATGGTTGTGGTTATAGAGATACCTCTATAATTGCTTGGGTTGGTTTCATTACCAGATTTGTGTAAAGAGCATATCATATTTTGTAACCATGACCTAGGCATATTGCCTACTTCATTGAAAAGCCTAAGAAAGAACGCAATGACAGTTCTAGTCGATTGGAAGAATTTGGCTTCAATTCACCTTATACCTCTAGATTTACCTCTATTATGATTCAAAATACCGAATCGAAATCATCCAAACCGTTTTCTTAGCTGAAATTAGCTTGTGATGCGTTGTCTTGGAGAAAACTATATACAGAGGAAAGGATTTGTGCTATTTCATAGGCCCGGAGCGTCGTATTATATCATGGCCATTGTCTTTCGTCTATCTACGTCTGTTCTCAGCATGTCTGTCTTTCCGACTGTCTGTCAGTTCACTCAAGAAAACAATTCTTAAAATTACACTGACATGCCCTTTTGTGCATATATACGACATTCTGCAAAGCTCTTTTCTATCCGAGGTATGACTATGTAATATCAAGATGGAACATATTTTCAATGTGACATCTTCTTGCGTTTATTTAGAATGACCTATGTCTTTTACCATTTACCGCCATTATAACTCCTCACTGTAAAGGATATTTTCCAAATCCAAAACACATTTGTCACCATTTTATCCGACAAAGATTGATCTTTCTTTTTTACTGATTGACGGGTGTTATTTCGTATTTTTATCTTTTATCACTATGGCTCTTGTCATTACTCCCTCCGGACGACCGATGTTCAGTTCATATATCTTTTTGTCGAATAAATGCGAGTTGAATTTATTTATAAAGAATGATTTAAATAAATGATTCAAAACAGGAATCCTGAAAATGCAAAAGCAAAGTCTGTACAAAATCACTTCGATGATTTCTTTACAGATGTTTAAACCAATAAATCGTACAGGGCGCTGTTCTGTGTTACCCCTTCTCACATTGTTCACAGCGCGTGAATTCCGAAGAAAATGCACTAAGTTCCTTTTATGCAACTGCAAAGCCAGCTTTGTTTTATGAATGGTCATACGAAACTCAAGGAAACTCAAGGAATACGGATGAAGTCCTTTCAATATCTTCGTGAATGCGGTATGATATGATATACAGGAAGAATAACGGATGTTACGTAATACAAATTCATAAAACAGGCAGTTTTAATAGGTGTAAATTATTTAAAACCGCTGTGAAAGTTATTAGTATAATACATTTACCCTTTACAATATCGTAGTAGGATAAACAAAACCATCGACCTAAGCTTTTCATGTTGTATTTGTGATCTTACGGTCGCATATCTACCACGTAAGATTATACTATTGCAGCGATGGTTTTGAGAGAAGTGGAATGACATGTGTCCTCCTAAATGAGCTAGAACGCATGAAGAGAGATGAAGGACATATCAACATTGTAGAGACAGTCAAGCTGATGAAGGAACGAAAAGAAAATATTATTCCGAACTTCGTAAGGAGATGTTGTTTCGGATTATTGAAAATACTCAAAACTGCGGATTATAATATATGCCCGTTATTTAAGAAATCGACAAAGTAAATGGTCCTTGAATTGTCACACATCATCTCGACCTTAAGAAGAATTAATCAAAAATAACATTATTAAACGGTAGCATTTAAAGTTGTTGTTTTAACATGTTCTTGTTGATAAGTATTTTTTTCGCTCATATCAAAATTTCCGGTCAACTTCTTACACAATCAACGAAACTACTAAAACGTCGTTTCTTTCGAAGTTTTGTTTAGATCAGTTATTTGAAATATAATCTTATAATTATTTCTTTTTTCCAAAGGCCCTAGTTATTCTAAAATCACTGAAATCTTGATGCACAGACTTACATCAAATATCTTAAATTTATCGCCCAAATAGGTGAATCAGGTTTAGATAATAATTTTAGTACTTTCAAAATGAAGTCAGTAGTTGCTTCCCTTAAAGTTTGGCTTTGTTTCAGGCTTACTTTACTTTTAAAGACGCATTTTTCTTCACAGAGCCGCAGCTATAGCGCAGTCGGAAGCGCATCAGACTCCTAATCTTCAAAAAAGGGATGTCATGGGTTCGATCCCCTGCGGCGGCACATATCCTTTTCGACATTTGTCTCTTACAAAACGGTTGATAATCGTAAACCTAAGTGGGATAGCAGCTGGAGGCTAGGAAAGGATGTAGTGGTAGTACTGGTGTGAGAAATACCAGGAATCCATTGTTAGGTGTTCCAGCTGCCGCGATATGACTGAAATACTTTTGAAAGTGGCGTTTAAACCCATTCAATCAATCTATTAATCAATCAATTTCTTTACACAGCCAATACCCAATCTCAAGCTTTCTGCTTCATTCATGGAGTAGATGAACCTTCCTTAGTAGGAAATAGAATCGGTGTTACCATTTAATAAGGAAGGTTTTTATTTCTTCCGTTTGAATTAAGATGATGATCATCTATTTTTGTCTCATATTAAATATATTATTCAAGTATTACACATTTTCCTTTTTAATTCGAATATCAATCTATGTTGGTTTGTATAAGAAAATTAGAAAGAACTCGAATGAGACTTCAACAGAGACTTGAAGGACCGCCACTGTCAATAAAAAATCGATAGACAAATCAGATCATCCTTTTAGACCGGAGGTCAATTTTGAGCTCCGATGTTGGTCGACATTTGAATTATACATGGTTGTTGTTTTCGCGACTTAAATGTTGAAATAACGGCTCATTCAAGCTGTAGTTACGACATATAGGACGCCAACTAACGATGTTTTCTTCTATTTCATTCACCGCATGTTGTTGTTGATTTTTAAATATGGTCGTTTATTTCTTCAGTCGTACTTCTTGATGACATTGCCAGCGATCCTTGAATTCAAGTAATTAAACAGTTATTCATTATTGAGGGGTTTTAAATTTCTCTCGTTGAAACACACTGATGACAAATGGGACTCTGGGAGGTGATCATACGACTGATGAGTCCGTTTCTTAGATCAGTAAAAGCTAACTTTTAAAGAGTTACATGTTTTGTAAAAATTGGGGTAGGGGGCTTTTAAGCACTCTAGAGCCCCCATTACAACTCAAATATCTTGGAACTTTGTCACAACATATACGTCTGTAACACCATGGATATTTTATAGCTTAGTGTAAAGATAATATCATTCAGGTGAACTTTTAAGACTAATTTGAATGAACCAAACAGGCTATTGTATTGGGATAACTGTCTTGAAACTTAGTCCAAACTTTTATCTTAGGTATGCTCAATATTAAGTCATCTAGGGTCAAAACAAATTTACTTACGTATAAACAAGGTTACTCTCGTGACAATCAGGATTTTTATAATCCTATTTTTATTATTGACGGATCGATCTTCACGCCATACATCGTAACTACAGGTTGAATAAACTGCAGTTGCTACGTTAAAGTATCTAAACCGACGCCTAAATGGTAATGTTCAAAATTCACTGCCGGTTTAGATGAATGGCTTGTTTGGTCAATCAATTTATTGAATGGATGATGCGATCCGTAGATTATTGATGATACAGACACTTTGAAAATTTAAGCCCTTTTCACAGTCTCCTTGTGTAATGTTGATGTTATTTCTATTCAGATAGTTTGGAAGAAGTTTGAATTCTGATATAAATGGAGATGTTATAATTTATAAATTGACTAGGTTTTCCTTCAAGCATTTACCACTAAAATGGGCAATCATGTTTGTTTACAGAAATTCGACTGAAAGTTATGTCACTTTAGCCAGTCCAAGGGAGATGCTGTCTGATATGATATACTTTATATTATATATATTTTTGTAATATTCTTTCAGGAACAGTACAAGTTTGTGCATGAAGCGATCCTGAAATTAGTTTGTAAAGAGGACGAGTCTATCTACGAAACTCCAGAAATATGAAACCTTTATTACTCAAAGAGAATAAAACATCAAACTTTCATGACAAATACTAATAAATTCATTATCTTACATCTTTTATATACCTTAAACAGCTAGGCTCCAGATACCAGAAAGCTATCTGAGATTCAGATAAAATGACTATCTCTCATGATGAACTAAAAATCAAATTTGAAATTAACTAGGACCTTGTCATAATGTATTATATGGATGAGTATTATACATACTGTAACTGGATATAATATTTAAACCTTAATCAATGAATCCCGAAATGTGTGAATGAAGATAGTACTGGTATAAAAACTGTTTTTGCTCGTCGTATAAAACAAAGTCTCCTATTTGTAGACAACTCTGGTACAATTAAGAGCCGGACTTCGACATAAAGTGTCTAACAGTGTCAAAAGCGTAAATGACAATCACTTTGTGTATACCCTAGGGGCCATTTCTCAATCTTGACATTACTTTGTCATTGTGTTTGTTTGGGCACAAGAATAAGCCCTATAGAAAATGGGAACTTTCCAGTTGAAAACATTAAAAAGAATCCGTGTTGACAGTTCTCTGTTTTAACTCAAGATGTCTTAATTTTCGCTTGATGAAACTTCGTTAGAATATTTCGCCGGGTATAAGAATGGAACCCGTTGAAAATGGGATCGTTTTTGGAATATTGCGGTAAAGGTGCTGTAATGACAATTTCTTAAATGTAAAGTCTAGAGGCCACACTTTAAACTTAATCTTAGTGTGAATCATTAATATGTTTTGTTTTGACTTGATTTGGTTTGTTTGTGTGTGTTTTCCTTTCTTAAATTCATTAGAACTAATCCTACTAAAAATGAAAACTATTTAAAAAAAACATGATGAATTCGATCTTAATTCCTGTATTTACAATCGAGTGTCAACAATTCAACTAAATCTAGATGAAATGACCTGCCACAATATATGATCAAACTTGTGATGCTGAACTCCTAACATCCTGTTTTTGGCAGGATATACTGACTAAGATCAGCCTGCACATAATTGCAGTCTGATTTTTGTCTAAATCACCTGTTTGACATTTTAAGTCAGAGCATGTAGATATTACAACAAAAATATTAACTCAAAATGTCAGGGCCCTCTAGTGCTTCTAGACCTTTGATTCTGATATAATTCTGAAGTAGGATTTTATTGAACATGGCAAATGTCATGGTCAAAACGTTTACCAGGTCCTTATTGCTAGTAAGATCATTCATTTGTGGCCATACAAGGCTGGCCACCAGAGCTGAATTTAGGACCATGCTTATCTTCGCCTTGACGGGATTTAAGAGATGAATATATTATTTGGTATGGAGGATCAGCTAGGAGTCTTTCATGGCGCTTAGATAATTCTGGTCTGCAAGTTTCTACATCCTGATATACGGTATAGTCTATTTACAGGTACTTCTTATATAGCTTCTGTCTGTAACAAATATTTTCGTCGAATTTTATCAGCAACTATTAAAAAACATTTACTTGAATCTTGCAATGGAGTTTTAGCTAGTAGTCGTACTTCACGCCTACTGAATAAAGGTCAGCAAGTTATCTATTTCCGGTTTTACGACGTCAAAATTTTTCTAAACAAAACGATCAATAGCATTGACTTGAAACTCGGTATGAAGGTTAAGATAGGAGGCTCTTACCGTATTTATGTCTGCAAGTTTTCTACTTCCTATATTGCAACTTACTCTGTAACGTCTTTGCATATTCTCAGACATTGCTAATAGAGTGTCTTTCGATTACCAAAATTTATGTCGCATTTTTCTCAGCAACTTTTAATAGCAATGACTGGAAATTTTGTATGGAGGTCCAGCTATAAGTCTAACATGGCGCATAATATATCAAGATTCCAATTTTATCAGCTTCATGTTTTATTGCTTTATTTTCGGACATTTTCCGGTATAGTGGTGTATATTGGTCGCCTATTTCACAGCAACTACTGACAGCATCGACTTAAACCTTGGTATCGTGGTTCAGTGTCAGGGTTCCACTCGCTGCTTCTGTATGGCAATCCAAGGTGTATTCTGTGCTTTTTGATATATTTCTTGTGCATTATGGATTGTGTTGAGTGTATTACAATTTGCTGATAAAGTGAATAAGGCTCCATCATATTTTCGTTTTCTGCTACGTCATTCACAGCGCTATAAAGTACCTTAAGTTATGGAAAAAATATGATTTCAATTGAAATATCGTTTTATCAATTAAATCATTCATCTAGACCCGTAGCGATCTCTGACATTTAGCTTAAGCGATATTGTTGGTGTTGCGACTTGAGCGTCATACCTACACTTTATTTTTGACTATAGTGTAATGTTCCCACCATAATTTTAATGCCGTTTATTACCTGAAGTGAATAAAGGAGGTCAGTTAGCGTTGTCAGCGAACCGTCAATTGAGCAATCTCGGCTCTTATTCAAAGAATCAATCGACCAATCAAACCATTTATTCAGTCCTGAACTGAACTTTGAACTCCAACACTATTCGTCATTTTTGTGAAACAATTTTGTTGGTTTGTCGACTTAACGTCGTAACTATAGCTTATTCAAGCTGTAGTTACGATGTTTAGGTTGCCAACCACCCATTTCACTTTTTTGCTACGGGGTACCAGCTATTGGCTTTTTACAAAATAACACCGTTTAAAATCGAAGCGGAACTACCTGCTGGAGTCAATGGGCGGGTCAACGGAGTAAGAGGGCGGGGCCAGCGATTGGTCATTTAAATGATATTAAAACTTAATGTCAAGGAATCGATCAACCTGGGTAGTATTTATGTCGGCCATCTCAGCCAAGAATGTGTAAGAACCTTTTACATTGTTTTTCATCGTGTACTTTATATTGAATGTTCCATTTGTAAAAATACTGTTATCATATACAATTCACATGTAATGATATTTTGTCATTTTAGTTATATGATATGTGTCTGATATATGTGGTGTTAATTAAAACATGCAAAAATCAATCAATGAAAAACTTTTATTTCATGTTAGATGGTTTGAAAATAAATAAAAGCTTAGAGACATTTTGCTTCACATTTTTTCACCATCCGCCCATCCGTCTGTGCTCACACTATGTGGAGTTTTCCTAATGTTTCTTTTTTGTATATGTAATTGACGAATCGCCTTTGTAAATAAAAACACGATAGACAAATCAAAGCATTCATTTAGAACAGAAGTGAACATAGAACTCCAACTAATGCCGACATTTATGTGATGTATACTTGATGGTTTGGCGACCAAAACGTCGTAACGACAGCTTTTTAAAGTTTAACTGGACAACCAACTATTTATGTTTTTAGGTCACCTGACCGAAGGTCATAGTGACCTATTGCGATCGTGTTTTGTCCGTCGTCGTGCGTCTACTTTTGCATTTTCGACTTCTTTTTAAGAACCCTTGGATCCATTGCCACCAAACTTGGCAGGAAGCATCTCTAGGAAGGCGCTTCAGATTTGTACATGTCATGGAGTTGTCTCCCTTTAGGGCCCAATAAGGGGCCAAAGGGGGGCCAAAAAAGGGTACATCTTTAAAAATCTTCTTGTCATGAACCGGCTGTCAGATTAGATTCACAATTGGCGTTTAGAGTCTTTAGGGCAAGGACTATCAAGTTTGTACAAGAAAAAAAAGTCAAGAAATTGCCGTGCTGGGGGGGGGGGGGAGCAAAGGTTTGTGTTTGGGGTACATAAGCTTACAAAGTGACAAGTTTGATAATCTCTTTCTTCCAAAGTAAAAGATCTGCAGCTCTGATATTTAGTATGTGGCATCATCTAGTGAAACTCCATCAATATTGTATAAATTGTAACCCCAGTGTCAAAATTAGCCCGTTCCCGGACGTCACAAGTTTAACATAGGCTTATAAAGTGAAAATTTCAAAAATCTTCTCCCAGACTAGAGTGCCCAGAGCTTTTATATTTGGTATGTAGCATCATCTGTTGAATTTCTATCAAGATTATATAAATCATGGCCCCAGAGACAGAATTAGCCCGTTCCCGGGCGTCACAAGCTTTACAAAGGGCCTATATAGTGATTTTCTTTTTTTAAAATCTTCTTCTCCCAAAGAGGAGGGCCAAGAACTTTGATTCATGGTATACAGCATCATCTGGTGGACCTCTGTCAAGACTGTATAAATCATTGCCTCAGGATTAAAGTTAGCCCATTCCCGGATGTCACAAATTTAAAATAGGCTTATATAGTGAAATTTGTATAAATCTTCTTCTCCTGAACAGGGGGCCGAGAACTTTGATATTTGGTATACAGCATCCTCTTGTGGACCTCTATCAAGATTGTACAAAATATTGCCTCAGGATTAAAATTAGCCCATTCCCGGATGTCACAAATTTAACATAGGCTAATATAGTGAAATTTGTATAAATCCTTTTCTCAAACAGATAGGCCTAGAGCTTTGATATTTGGTATGTAGCATCATCTGGTACATCTCTATCAATATCAATATGAATTATGGCCCTAGGGTCAAAACTAGCCCATTTCCGGACGTCTTGAATTTTACATAGGGCTTATATAGTGAAAGTTTACAACTCTTTTTCTCCTAGAGCTTTAGTATTTTGTATGTAGCATCACTTGGTGGACCTCCATCAAGATTGTATAAATAATGGCCCCATGGTCAGAATTAGCCCGTTCCAAGATGTCCCAAGTTTAGAATAGGCTTGTTTAGGGAAAACTTTTCAAAATCTTCTTCTCCCAAACTAAAAGGCGTAGAGCTTTGATATTTAGTATGTAGCATAATATGGTGGACTTTTATTTGTTTTGGTGCTCTTTGGAATCAGGTGACCGATAAGGCCCTTTGAGCCTCTTGTTATGGTTAATGACCATAAGTTAAGAAATAATATTTTACAGTTGAATTTCCTGCCGAAGGTTATTAGGCGTGTCAAGCGATCCGTCAATTATGACATGCAATTTAAGGTCACGGATTAATATCATTTGAAAAAGTTCTTCTCAACTTACTCAAGTTTACTTTAACAAAAATAATTGTCATTGAAAAATGATGATTTAAAGAATTAAATGTACGTAGGGACTTGATTGTTGAACGTATTTTTCATTATATACACCATTGATTAATGTGGACCAATCTATAAAGCGAAAAACATGACTAGCAAAGTATCGGCTCTTTAGAGCGAATAAAGGCTGTTGTTGGGTGAGCGTCTAATTACCAATCATGGGGTTCAGAAGTCGATCCACGTTCGCGGCAAATATCCTTTCCCATATTTGTCTGACACCAATGGTTTAATAATAGTAAACCTAGGTAGAATGAGCAGCTAGCGGCACTGAAAGGTTGTAGTTGTACTGAATTGAAAAATACAAGGAATCAATAGTTAGTGTCTCACGCAGCCGCAATATGACTGAAACATTGCTGAAGCGCCACTTGACAAATTTTTAGGAAAAATTTATAAAGGAAAAATCTGTTTTTCTAATTGTTAATGTCATTTTCACGGTAAATATTCTTTCTCGGTGTTAAGTCTACTTTCCCATTAATTTATTTCTAATGTTGTATTTGATGAGGCCATACTTCGAAACAGAATTTATAGGGTGAGGTTGTTATGTTTTGGATGATTTCAATAATGACTGAATTACTGGAGTAAGGAACTACGTAATTGATATGTTATAGAAACTACGAGTAAGGCAATTCTTTAGAAATCGAAAGATAACGTACTTACCCGATGAATTCTGGTTCGATTCGGGTTGTCTATCTTGGCGTTACGTAACGCGAAATATTTTTGCTTCTTTTCTTTCTTTTTATTTTATTTCTTTTTTAATAAGCTTAATCTCATTCTTTCAAATGTCTTAATAATTCAAAGTTAGAATTCTAAAAGTTGAGAGCCAAATTTTTCATCAATAATCTGTTCAAGAGCCGCTTTAAAAGTGGTGTTAAAACCCATCTAAACAAACAAATCAGAAGGGATAAAATTCCGAATCTCAGTCGTTTATTCTTGTTTGATTTCGTTTCATGTTCGGTAACCAATAGAATGAAGCAACGTGATATTGACTGCAATCTCAGTCGTTTATACTTGTTTGATTTCGTTTCATTTTCGGTAACCAATAGAATGAAGCAACGTGATACTGACTGCAAAGCTAAATAATTGCAATACTTCAAAATAGAGTATTTTCATTGGCCCAAATCGTATCACGTGATCAAATCAATTGCACTTTATACCTTGATAAAAGGCAGAACTATTTTCGACAAAAATAGAAACAAACAAGGTCAGGGATTTCCGATATTGGGAATTCACTTCCAAGAAATACCAGACGTGTTTTGTTACTATTTATAGTCATCACCTTTTGAATTTCGATTTCCTCGAATTCCTTTATACTTCCACGGATTTTCAATAAATAGATAAATAGTGTCCTTATAACAATTATAATGTTCGTTTTAAACATGAAGATTTCGAAAAACTCACCTTTATTAGCCGTAAATCCGAGATGTCGAATCGGCTTCGCCACATAAGCATGCATCGTGTCCATGTGGTATGTTTATATTTCTTGTCTATTACAAAGCATCTATTCATAATTCTAACTGTTATCGACCCAGATATCATAATTTACAGAGTTTAAAGTTAGTATTTCCTCATAATAATTCCAAATAAATCCAACGAATAATCGAATTTCCATTTCAAAAAACCCAAGCGACGAAATAAAATGTCCGCCGTTACAACGACTCGAGCGATAAACTGTGTCAATGTATCCATACGCCTGTCAAAGAAAAGTAACTCCGCCCACAGTTCGTTTATTTGTTTTTATTTTCATCTCTCTATCCGTTTCGGATTTGAAAATAGACGTATTGCAATTATATGGGCCGAGTGTATTTTTCACTGCGTTTATTGGAGTATAAAGTGCAATTGCCTTAGCACATGGCTTAAACATAACGCCCTACGGGCGTTATTTGCCATGTGCTAAGGCAATTGCACTTTATACTCCAATAAACGCAGTGAAAAATACACTTAGCACATGGCTTAAACATAACGCCCTACGGGCGTTATTTGCCATGTGCTAAGGCAATTGCACTTTATACTCCAATAAACGCAGTGAAAAATACACTCATCCCTATAATAATAACAGTTTCTATATGACGTCATAAACAAACGAAGAAAAACGTCTTCGATGAGGATTTCCAACTCACATTAACTCACGTGACTGTGACGGTATCATTACGTCATCAATATCTGTGTCCTCTGAGAATCGGGATGTCTTGGAACAAAAACTCGTAAGTTTGGGACGCTAAGGAGTAAAGGTTGTCGATTGATGGGTCCGTCAGGATGTTCGGTTGCTCGGTCTGTAGATGTAAATTTTTCACATTAGCAATTATAAATTCGATAAAAACTGTTTGCACACCAATGATTTGCATTTCATTTTATGTCAAATATTTTTAGAAAGTGAAGTCGTTTATTGAATAAGCCGATCTGTTATGTTGGAGACTAGTATGCGTGGCCCGCAAGCAGCCAATTGTAAATGTATCAAATTGATTTACGCATTAGCAAACAACAACAAAATTAGACTGGTATAAACTCAAAGATGTTTGCAGACTACAATATCCAAGTGACGAAATCTTAGAAATCTTTGTATTTTGGGTTAGAAAACATTGTGGATAATCAAGAAATTACTAGTAAGTAGCAAGCAAATTCTTCTTTTTTCCACGCTGTTTTCCAAGCTATTTTCCTATAAGCTCGTTGTGTGGGAATGAGTTAATTGATTCGTTTCAGTTGATTTTGCATTCCTATCATTCTTTTACCTCCACTGATTGTGTACTACGCATGACTAGTTACTGCTTTAACTATTTGCATTCTCTTGAGATGAATAACTTAATGGTGATCGATTGCCATGCCCAATGACTTCTGGAATAGCAGTTCGGCTGATGTATAAACTAATCGCATGCCCCGCCCACTTACTCCCTTTGCCATGCATACCGACTCCGATAGGAAGTCCCGCTTCGATATTAAACGGCGTTATCTTGCAAAAACTATGGTCAGCAGCGTGTAACAAAAAATAGAATCGTTGGTTGGCGACCAAAACGTCGTAGCCACAGCTTGAATAAGCTGTAGTTACGACGTTTAATTCGAACAATAAAAATGTTTCACACAAATGGCGGCCGATATCGGAGTTTAAATCTCCGGGCTGAATGAATAATCTAATTGGTCGATATATTCCTTGATTTACATTCGCGATTTGTCAATGAGGGACAATCCTGTGTTATCTTCACTTTGTCCTGAGACCATTAAATCAGAGGTGTGTCTAATTATACATGTACATTGGTCCTTTCACATCATTACTTTTGTGTTTATCCTTGTTAAATCCTTGAGGAAGTTGCGATTTTTTATTTGCCTTTTCTATTTTATCATAAATACAAATCTCTCGATAGTGTTAGTTTATGGTTCAGAAATGACATAGAAATGTATTTTCAAGATGAAACGAACTTTCCAGTTCTAAAGTTTGCATTATACAGCTGATCTTAAAACCAGACAGTGCGAAGAAGCCTAGGATTATGTCCAAGTAAAACACTGATAGGGACCCATGTATTTCTGAAGAGTATTCAAAAGAGATAACCCAAGAATGTCCCTCATTAAAGGGCAAATTCAAAAAAAAATTTTTTTTGTCTTTTCATTCATTATTTTTTATGTATATGGTGTTATTTAAACACATGAACAATATTTTCGCGATTGCAGACCGTGCACATGTACAAATACCAATTCGAAATGTCAAGATTTAATACTGCTCAAAAACAGCGCATCGCTTACTTCCCTGTACATTCCCCAAACCGCTTATCTCCCCTGCATTCGTGACGTCATAGTGGAAGTTGTGTCAAATGGATGCTGTAGTAAATACGGGCGATAATACATAAAAAAAAAAACAATTTTAAAACAGAATAATGACGATCTGTGATGCTTACGGTTGTAATGATGAATCGGGAACTCAGAGGACCTGCATTTTTACGTTTCCGATTGATTTTAAAAGAAAAAAGTTGTGGATTCATAAACTGAACCGAGCAACGACAAATTCTGAGCCATCGAGTTATGCAAAGCTCTGTGTGAGACACTTTAATTTTTGATCAGCCCGAAACTAGTAAATGACGTTGGTTTTGAGAACTTTCGACTCCGATTGAAACCTGACGCCGTGCCAACAATCTTTAACCCGGGGAACTGACGGGGAGAGGGACCGATATGCCGAACATCAGCTAGGGATATTTCGAGGCTGAGGTTAGTTCATTATGGTGAACAAACTGATATCTCGGCCATTATATTATGGGGGTGGGGATTATATATATATATATATAAAAAAAAAGAAAATAATGAATCTCATCACCAATTTTCATAAGACAGCAGAAATGAAAGTGTTCCCTTTTTTCTTTTTCTGGGATATTCAAATTGACAAAAGGGGGCTTTCAATATACCGACCAATCAAATGATTCATTCAGCCTGGACCTAAGCTTATCAAATCTATCATTGGTTGCCATTTTTCTTTACCTTTATTTTTGATTGGGTGGCTTAAACCTCGTAGCTACAGCCTTTTAATCTGTAACTACGACATTTAGGTCATTAACACACCAATTTACTGTTTGTTACATGCTACTGGGCATAAATTTTGCAAGAGAATGCTGTAAAAATCAAAGCGGAACTTCCTGTCGGAGTCAATGGGCGGAGCTTTAGTAGTAATGGGCAGAGCCAGCGATTGGACAATTTTGATATATTCACAAAAACTGTGTGGCAAAAGGAGAACTTAGTAATTATAAGTCATTTCCCTTTATTCTCACCAATTTCTACTCTAGCCATACTCTCATTTTTCATTAATACCATTCCAAAATGACATAATTTTAGACTAGTCCAAATTGAGAAGAGGTGCTTTGAATTTAATTGCTCTTATAAACTACTTTAGACCTGTGTTAATTATTGATATGAACATAGTTCCCCCAGAAACATACTGTTTATCTAGAATTCCAACATAGTTTCAAAATGTTCCTTTTACACAGTTGTTAGAAGGTATTGTCTTTTTTTTTTACCACCAACAAATCCATTCAGCGACAACAAGGGGTCGACACTAACAGTGTTCCGGGATCCCTTAAAATTGGAAGGGACCCCAGCAGTTTCTCCTTTTCCTGCAATATATGTCACAGCTATTTCCTTCTATGAGTACAAACTAGGACAGATGATTGAACAGAAAACAGTGGCTATCATTATGTTAATATTTTAATAAGATCTCAATAGTCACTAGCGGATAGGCAAGCTACTGATTGCTTGGTAAAGGGTAAGCCAAGGTCATGTCATGTCTTAATGAGTGTTTTAAACAATATAGGAAATGATTACATAACAGATGCATATACCATCCTTTCATGTTAGACAAACTAGTGATGTATATGACACCCTTAATTTTTACCTGTGATCTATGTTTCTTCCAAGGACTGTATAACTCCTTTGTTAAATCCCTTTATATTCTATTGCAACTTATTATGACTTTGGAAATAAGCAAAGATGATACTAGAAAGGTCATGATTTATGTCATGTATGAATTAATCTTAATTTGTTTATATGAATGAGAATTCTATCTGTTATTTGAGTTTTGGAAAGTTTGAAATAATTATCAGTAAACTGACTTGTTAAACTGACTAATGAATCTATATCAATTACCCCAATGAAAAAATCATTATCACCCTTGTAACAGTTCTTGGAAATATTATGTACTTAGAATAAACATGACAGGTTTTGATACTTTTAGAATAACAAAATTAGAAAAGATTTAACCCTTATAATGCTGAATCTGGGATGTCAAAGAATTCTGGAATATTCCTGTTTTGACCTGGATATAGACATTGATAAGTCTGCACATAGAAGGGGGCAGGGGTCGTTACTAAACCCTGTCTGTAGCCTTCATGGAGGAAACCCAATAAAGGATAAGCTCATACAATGGCGGATCAAGGATTTCTGTTAACCCAATCCCTCACAATGGCATCTTCTCACACCCCAAAGAAACAAGTGGGAAAGCATCGTGTAAAATGAAGAAATGTGACAAGCAATTTCTTTATTTTCCACAATGTTTTCTACCCAAAAAGACAAAACTAATTAATATTTCGTCACTTTGAAATTGTCATCTCTTACTTCTTTCAATTTTAACCAGTCTAACATTTTGTCACCTAGTAAGGGTTTAAACAGAGGACTCAATTTCATTCATGCCCTAATTCAAAGAAGATGGAGATGACAATTCTTTTAAATTTCAAAAATCCTTGTCTCATTTTGGACAGAAAATTATGTGGGAGTAGTAAGTTTGGAGGACAAGGAAAAAGCTATTCCTTCATTATCCACAATATTTCCCAAGCTTTTAGCTTGAGGGTCATAAAAACCAGGATTGTGTGGTAATGGGTTTGAACTTTTTTACATTTTGAGCTCCACCTATTGTTTTCACCAGACAAGTCAGGGTAAATTTTCTTTTTTTGCAAAGTTTCACATTTTTTCAAACTATTAACTAAAAAAGGAAAAATCTTGTAAACAACTTGTTTGGATTACCAGCCTTTCTAATCATGCATAAAAATTGTTTTTAACCCTTTCCCGTACAATCACTGGTTTTTATGTCCCTGTAATTTTATAATTGAGAAAACATTGCGGGAAAAGAAGAAATTGCTTGTAACAAGCAATTTCTTCTTTTTCAACAATATTTCCTACCCTACTGGGTAGTTATTTCTCAAACTGAATCCACTCTAAATTTTCATCTGCAAAACCTTTGAATTTAGACAGGTCTAAAAATTTTCAAAACAGGAAAGGGTTAAACTGTTTGGTTATTGTATTTTTTCTTTGATTTTAGATAAATTATACTATCATCAACATGAGATCAGACAGCAGAACATGCATGGATGAGGAAGTAACTGTATTTGGAGAAGTCTACAAAGCTTTTCCACTTTATCCAATTGTTACTGTGAGCTCTTCAGCTGCTTTAACAACCACAACCATTACAACTACAGCTGCATCAGCTACAAGTATGACAACTTCACAGACTAGCCAATCATCTCTGTGTTCAGTGACTTGGTTTGCAGATTTGACTTCAAACTTACCCTGATATTCGACCAATGGCACAAAACAATGGACAAATAGACAAGCAAAGACCACCTAAACAGATAAACAGCACCAGACAGCAAAATTTTAGACTGGCCCAAATTGAAAGAAGTTGCAGACGACAATTTAAAGTGAATGTAATTTGCATTTTTTCAACTTTCTTTTTAGAAAACATAGAGGAAAATTAAGAAATTGCTTGTAACAATCAATTTCTTCATTTTTCACAATGTCTGCTAAAGCTTTTTTCATTGGGGTGTCTAAAAGGGTCACTACGTGGGAATGGGTTAAGCCCAATTGCAGTGTTCTGGCAAGATAGAAAAAAGTATTGGACAAATGTCTCATAATAGCTCATAAGTTTGCGACATCTGCGAAAAACTAGGGACACAATATCAAAATCAAAAATCGATTTTTACTCAACATTTAATAGTTTGCAAATGACTGTTATACCGCGTGTACATTATATTAAAATGGGTTAAACATTAAAACACCAGCTCCAGGGTTCTTCTTCTCCGTTTCTGTGGGAATAGGCAATACAAGTTTTCACATTGACAAAGAAAACAAGTCATGCAAATATTAAGCAATTTCTTCTTTTCCACAATATTTTCTACTTATTGGGATGTTTTGACTTCAGATTGTTTTTTGCTAGCAACATCTTTCAATCTGAACAAGTTTAAAAAGTGAAAAAAAAATAAGTATCTACATAGCTAAGCCTGACAAGCCAACATTGACTGGCCAGTACTGTATCTAATCTCTCTTTTTTTATGTTTTTGTTGATCAAAATTCTGTTAAATGACAGATAGTTCCATTTTGCTTGACAAGTCATATATATGAGCTTGATATATCGTATTGTTAACAAAAAATCATTGCCTATCAAATCACTTTTTTGGTCATGAGTACAGATGTTAATCTCAAACTTTTGTAGACGGCGAACTAACAACATTCCACCAATAGCTAACTCAAAATTTGTAAGTTAGCTCTCAGCAGCCAAAAAATTAATGTTATCTGGTGTCTCAGACAAGGTTGAGATTGATGCTGGTATGGCTAGTAGATGACATATAATTAACCTTTTACTGAATTTCAAAGTTTTAGACTTGTCCAAATTGAAAGATGTTGCAGACAAGAATTTTAATTCTTTGTTTCCTTGGCAGAAAACATTGTGGTAAATGAAGAAATTTATTGTAACAAGAATTTTTCCAATTTTCCACATTGTCAATCAAAGCCTTTTCTTGAGGGTTGTTATAAATTGGTTAATAATTGATTTAAATAATTGAAAGGTTTTCTGAAAACCATAATTTCTTTTTCCCATGATTGTTTTTGAATTATTGTTTCTAGGGTACACTTAAATTATGCCCGTGTTCACATTACACACGACTTTCCTTTCTTTGTACATGCATTTAACCCATTAACACACAATTCTTATTTGGTATGTGAAAACATTATAAAATGGAAAAGAAAGTGGGAAGGGAGAGATTTCTTGTTATTAGAGATCATATTTGGTACCCAAATTTTCACTCCAAACACTGTGAATTGTCACCTGTAGCCTTAAAATTGAACCGGTCTCATTTTTTGTGTCTTATTGTATGGTAGTAGGTCATTCAAATGAATTGTAGAATAACATTGCATAAAATTCAAGCGAAACAGAATAAAACGTATGAAGCTTGCAGATTTTTTTTATTTTCCAAGTCCCGTTTTATCAGTATATCTCGCCATTTCATTATAGTTTGTTTTAGTTCAATCAACGTGAAAAAATAGCTTTTCGAAATTGACAAGTCTCAGGATTAAACACATTGTAAACCTTGAACATGTTCCTTTTAGAAATTAATTGAATATGCACCAGTCTAAAATTTATCTATCTATATACTGCCTAACTCCCCTTTCAGGTATTACTGGCAGGTAAATCATCTAGAAAGGGGTTGATAACAACCCCGATAATTGTACTTCAGTGCTTATATGCAACTGACATATCCTTTTCTGTTTTCTGGAATTTTAAGACTGGTCCAAATTGAAAGAGGTTGCAGACAACAATGAAGATTGGATGCAGTATGAACTGAAACCATCCTATGCGGTAGAAAATATCGTAGGAAAAGGAGAAATGACTTGTTAGAAGTAATTTCTTCTTTTCCCACAATGTTTTCTCTATTGACGTAAAATCCCATTTTTTACAGGAAAGGATTAAATACAAAATTTACAGGACTTTTTTACCCTTTTTAACAGAAGCCTATGAAAACTACCTTCCCAATAGTAAAATAGTTGACCTGCTAGTGTTGAGACTGAAACGGGGCTCTTAACCTATAATGCCAAGATAACAAAAGTTTACACTAGTCCAAAATTAAAAGTTGACAATGCCTGCTAAAACAGGATTGAGGTTGACACATAGTCTAGAAACTTTGAGAGGAAAGGAAAAATTGTTTGTCATTAACAATTTCTGCTTTTCCTGCAAAATTTCCATATTTCTTTAGGGTGTCAAAAAGCTGGGTTTTATGGCAATGGGTTCATACCAAAAATGACAAATTTAAGGCGGGTCTAGAACATGAATAGCAGGCAAAAATTCAGTATGTTAAAATTGAAAAGTATGTGTAAAATAGGTATGAAGTTTAGAGATAATGTCCTGAGCAATGGATACTTTTCTCTGTGTATTTTCTTCAGCTTGGTTTTCTTCAGAGCATGAAAAGTATGGAAATGAATTGAACACTTTTCTCCATGGCAAAATAAGATCATAAAGTTGACTACTGAAGGTATTTGAATGCACTATAGTCCTCTGATAGCAGTCACCACACATGGAGGAATCAATTTTTTCAATCCTTTCCCAAGCAGTCCATAAATCCATCTAATAAATCATCCGGGTTTCTGTATAGCCTAGAATAAAAAGAAAATCGTGAATGAGATCTTGGCTTTTGCACCATGAATTTTTTGGTGACGTTTAACTTAATGATAGACAACAGAGTTTGGACTGATCCAAATTTAGAAAATTGCAGATGACAATATAAAGTTGATGAACTTTACTGGCTTTGTCTAAACAAGGCAGAATCAAGTAACAAGCAATTTCTTCTTTTTCTACAGTATTTCCAAGATGGTTGGCTGGTGATCTAAATCTTACCTAAAGATTGAATTAGCTGCAGTTTCAATGTCAAGGTGAACATACCAAGAAAATGATAGATGGCCAAAATCGCAGTCCAAAGTTCACTTTTGGAGGAAAAATTGCATGTTAACAGCATTTACTCCTTTTCCCACACAATTATTTGCAAACTATATAGCTTCAGGATGTCAGAACATGGGATTATGTTTTAATTGGGGCAGTTTCCTTGCCTTAACCATTTTCTGTTCGATCCCTGATTTGAAGGTCCTATAAATTTATGAATGAGAAACATTTTGGAAAAAAGAGAAGTTGCTTGTATCAAGCAATTTCTTTTTTTCCACAATATTTTCTACCCTACGGAATGGTTGTTTTCAACTAGAATCCGCTTTGAATTTTCGTCTTTAAGTCCTTTGAATTTTGACAGGTCTAATTTTTTTTCAAAACAGGAAAGAACAATATAGGGTCATGATAACAAAACAAGAAAACTTACTCATGATTTCTTTGATTTCCCTCAAGTGGGCCTGTCTAACACATGGTCATTAGGCAACTTCCAAAACATGAATGTTCAGAAAATTTGCCTGGAATCCAATGTGATTTGTCATGCACGTCAATCCTTCTGCTTCAACCTTCCCATCTATAATGTTTGTTGTCATGCAGCACTTGGATTCTGTCACAGATAGCATATTCACACCTGTGAAATTGAATTTTTTCAAATTTGAGAATGTTTTTACTGTCCATATTTACAGAGAGTAAACAAACAGTAATGTAACTTATCTGATGAGGGTAATAGAACCTATTCACCTGCCAGTAATACCCGAAAGGGGTGTTTGGCAGTATATATAGATAGCGTACAATTGTTAACCATATAACAACAATTGTTTTCAAACATTTGATAAAGTAGTACTGATTTCAAGGAACAAAAAACATTTAAGACAGTGTTTGACATTTGCATAAATGATCCTGTCTGATCAAGCTTCACTTTGTACCTAGTAGATAGCTACAGACTGAAAGTTTCTTATGACAGCCAGATAATCATCTAATGCACTGTTTGGGCAATTCGACTGGAAATGCCATGCACTTAATTTCTTATTCTCGTCTTAAATTCATAAACGAGGTGTTTGATCGTAACGGCAAAAAAATCCGAGGGAGTACTTGTTGCTGTGTTAATAATCTCCGTGAAATTCAAAATGGGTCCCATTCGTAAACGTCACCTCATTGGGATCTCGATTTAAATTCGTTGTTCAAGTCAATACAGATATGTTTTATGTTCATACTACGCATCATTTATGATTTAAACGTTTAAAAAGGAAATAAATTAAATTTATAACGTTTCAAATGTTTATAAGGGCAATATTCGCCGCAAATATTAATCACTCACCATGTTGACACCTCAGGGACAATATCGTCAAAATCGTGACAAAAAGAAGACGAAGAACTATTGTCATCACTATCTCTCGATTCCGGAGCGATTGTCCCTCAAACTGGTTCGTACATATATGGCCTACAGTACCAGAAACATCAATTTCTTCATCGGGAATATCGCTCAAATCGCTTTCATACTCTACGTCCATTTTTAATAAACTTCCACTATGACGTCACAATTCAGGGGAGTTAAGCATGTTTAACCAATAGGTAAGGGACGTAAGCGAGGCCGTAAAAACGAAAAGGTAAAAATAAAAACTCCAATAAAGTGGTTTTGAAACGTTCTTAAGAAAAATCAATGAATATCAATACACTCGTTTATTAATATAATTTTGAAAATTGAAATTATGTTACCCCTATGGATTTGCCCTTTAAGGACAGTATTTCGTACAATATACAAAGGACGTAAAATGAAAGACAACTCGTTGATTTGCGACCTAACATGAAAAGCTGTTGTTGAGTCGTTTAAGTATGCATATCAACAAATATTCTTAACAATAGTGTCTGGGTTTAAAGTGAACTTCCGATGTAGATGACTTATTTGATTTTCAAATCGGTTTTTAACTTACAGCGCCGATAAGTCAGTCTAATAGTTTGTCTTTATTACATGAAAACCTTAGGCTGTAGAATGTTCGATTTGATAAGTGAAGTTTCTATAAATAGTCCATTTTGAGACCAAGAAAAAGCCCCCCCCCCCCCACTCGTTAGAAATAGAGCTTTTGTTGTAAACTAAATAAAAGGCGATCAACAGACGTTTGATTTCTCCTAGGTCTGATAAGACAATGTCAGTTTTTAGTATTAGTTCAAGAGTTATTTCCCAAGAAATTCATTATTTCTGTTTAAAAAGGCCATTGAATAGATTATGGATGAATGTTTTCTTATGCAATGAGTAAGAATACTAGACTTTCTTTATCCCGTCTGTCTAGTAAAGAATCAATCGACCAATCCAACCAATCATTTAGACCGGGAGTTGAACTCCGTCAATAGACCATACTCCATTTGCCACGACAACAGACCCCAACATGAAGTTCCGCTTCGATTTTTAACGGCGTTATTATGCAAAATTTGTGAAAAGTAGCATGTAAGAAAAAGGTAAAATAGTTGGTTAGGAACCTAAACGTTGTAACTAAAGTTTGATAAAGCTGTAGTTACGACGTTTAAGTCGCCAAACCAACAAAAATTGTTAACAAAAAATTTACGACCAATATTGGAGTTGAAAGCTCAGTTCCGGGCTTAATTAATGATTTGATTGGACGGTTGATTCCCCGATTTGTTAATTGAAACCTGCATACTAGGTAAGAACGGTCATAGATGAACGGTGTGTAAAGTAATGTTTTACTTTCGTATCTGCATTACACGATGCTGTTAACTAATCGCTGGCCCCGCCAACTTACTTCGTTAGCCCCGCCCATTGACAGGAAGTCCCGCTTCGATTTTACACGGCGTTATTTTGAATGATGAATGTACATAAGCATGTATCAAAACGGTAGAATACATAGTTTGGGACCTAAACGTCGTAATTACAGCTTGAATAAGCTGTAGTTACGACTTTTAAGTCGGAAAACCAACAAACCAACCAAAAAGCTTTACAAAAATGTCGGAAATCATTTCTGTTATCAACGATTGATTTCATTGGTAGACTGGTTATTTGATTAACGGTCGCAGAAAAGTAATGCGGAGATAGAATGAAATACCACGTAACTGTTCACCGCATTCACAGCATAATTACGACAGATTCTAGCGAAAATCAGTTGATGTCAGGACGGAAATTTAATGTCGGCACTTCCCGGAGTAGAATTATAATTTCAACAATTAAAACAGGATCCATTGAATGAAAACCCCCCAGGGGTAGAATTACAGCCTTAACGATAAAATCAGAATTTATGAAATGAAAAACCAGAAAATTCAAATTTTTAATCCATCCTCCCCCCCCCCCCTCTCTCTCTCTCTCTCTCGCTCTCTCTCTCTCTCTCTCTCTCCCTCTCTCATTTAAAAAAAAAGAAAGTAAAAAAAAAAACACGCTTATGACAAAGGAATAGGAACAACAACAACAACAACTAAACCACAATACAGCTCCGGGTTACTACAGCACAGCGTGTAAAACCTCGAAACTACGAGATTGTTAGCCACGAGACAATATCATTTTTTGATATAAGATGAAGGAATTGATATATTCTTCGTTTTATCAACCCTTTTAGATCTAGAAACCTCAGCCACTCATTAAGTCAATATGTCATGTGATTTTAAATTTGGAGACAATATCGCGTTAAACCCTGATATTAACATAACGTTAGTCTTATTATTTCGAATTATAACACATGATCGCACTCTAAGTATTTCTTCAACCAAACAATATAGACGATACTTTGGCCACATTTGGTGTGCCGCTTTCAAGACTTCAAAATTTGCCGAGATCTCTTTCATAACCATAAGTGGTTAATCACACAAACAAGAAAATTATAAAAGTAAGGACCCTGATTCGACTGTGAGGTCGGTTATACCCGACAAGGCTAGAATGAGGGGGAAAGTTTCCATTGAGGTATAAACGTAAAATGTTCATTTACACTATATGAATACGCGAAGCGGATTAATGCATTAGAGTGATTAATTTTTTTTAGGCTTACAGCTCATTAAAAACAAAATATATTCTCTTCATTTCTAATAGTTAAATGCAATCAAGTTCAACAGAACAAACGTTTTACTGCCATGGTTTTAGATAGGATCTACTTAACCCTTTCCTGTACAATCCCTTGTTTTTACGTCCCTGTGGTTTTATAATTGAGAAAAAATTGTGGGAAAAGAAGAAATTGCTTGTAGCAAGCAATTTCTTCTTTTCCCAAAATATCTTCTAACCATTAGATTGGTTACTTTTCACATTACACCCACTTTTAATTGTCGTCTGCAACTTCTTTCAAATTGGACCAGTCCATAATTTTCAAAAGCGGGAAAGGGTTAAGCGCAAGCATACACAATATGTACGTTGTAAAAGATTTGTACATGGACGTATGATTATTTCGGTCAATCAAGACGCTTGAATCTTGATAGACGATACCAAAATTAAATCATATTACTGCAAGTTTATAAATTTGTTTTTACAAGTACTATCTCTGGTTACTTTTCTTTTTCTAAAATGTTAATTCATGAAGACCCTCTCGCGTGATTTGTCAAATTTACAAATGCCAGCTGACATTGAGTCAGACTGCAATCACAAGTTAATTACTCACAGTGATGATGGAACAAACGAGGAACAAACGATCTCAAAAATAACCGACTTTCAGATTCATATCATGAGACCCGTTCCGCAAAAAAAAGTACTTTCACCAAACGACAAAATTTTAGATTGGCCCAAATCAAAATAAGTTGTAGACTCGTAAATGAAACTCAAAAGAATATACATGTATATCTTTTATGGCAGAACAAAATTTGGGAAGTGAAGGATTTGTTTATTGCTAGCATTTCTTGATTTCCCACTATGTTTCCTAAACCTTTTTTTCTCTTGAGCGTCGTAAAAACGGAATTGTGTGATAATTTATTAACATAAGCTTCAAAGCGAGACACAAGTCTAATGTAAATATAATAGGGTCAGTAGTTCAAAGTCACTCGCGTTGGTAAAATGCCGTAGGTACCGATTTATTTTATACGTGACAAGGCAATGTACAGTGGCGTCGATTTATAGCAGCCTGAAAGGATTTTTTCATTCGAAATAGTGTATAAAAAACTCAGAGTTTTTTCACTGTTGAGATTTAACATGCTGTCCTAAGTTGATACTTATTACTTTTTCATCGACGCCCATGTGATGATTTTTGCGAAAGTACTTGACAGTTCAGTCATATAACTTAATAAAAAGAGAACATAATAGGAAACAGGAATTATTGCTTCTTCTGAAGGCTAGAATATCTGACAGATTGAGTAAACTTTGTATGAGAATATCTAAAAAGTTATTATTACCCTTGTCCTGCTGAAAAAATAATTCAAAATAGACCGGGTTCAGTATAAAAAGGGTTAAAGGCCTTTTTTTGACCCCCCCCCCCCTCCAAATGAGATATACAATAAACAACCCGCTTAGAATTTAATGACCTTATCTGATTAGGAAGCTGTATACAGTATACAGGGGATTAAATCTAGTGTATTACTATTGATAAGTGTAATACACATTTGCATTTTTTTTGTAGTAAATTCATTTCTTGATATAAAATTTGTATTCTATTTAGTTTATAACTTTTGAACCACTGTAAGTGCTCAAGACAATACGAAATTGTAAGTATTTGTTATAATAACACATCTCAAAAAGTAAGTTGAATAACTGGAAAAGAAAACATAAATAAAAAGGAGAAAATGTTTCTTTTTCTTATTTCCCCTTTTGTCACAATATCTTAACAATTCTTCTCAAAACAATCAAATCAAATCGTATGCTTTTTTAGTCAATTAGATATAGAATGTTAAAAATGTGGTTTGCTGTTTTTTCCTTGCAAATATTTTGCATGTTATCGAAGAAGAGATAAGCCTTTTTCTCTACTTACTCCCTTATACATAAAGTATTTTTTTCAAACAACAACGACAAGAAAACAATCGCATAATGCATTCGATTTCTTTCAAATAAAGTACATGTATACTGTAACTTAAACCACTTGCCTTGTTTAATAACGTCATCAATTCACATAGTTTGTGTTCATTTATTGATTTGAAATTTATATAAAAAAGTCGAACAGCTTTTACTTCCTTTGTAGTTGTAATAAAAGATATATAGTATAAACTTTACCTTAATTCCGAACCAAATTTTGTCTGGATGAAAGCTAAGGAACAGATATTGCGTAATATTGGTCAACATTGACAATGATCATCAATGGAATATACCCCTGGTGTGATTTAGGGATAAGGTAATTAGCTTATAGGCAGAGGTCCAACATACACATTCTCCTTAAACTAGGCTTTTAAGATAACAGGAATGTCTACATTCTACATTCCAACGGACTAGGGGTGTTGACCAGAGTTACGTCTGCATGTCTGTTAGTCAAATTAAAAAATAATAAAAAAACCCCCAAAAAACCAAAAAAAAAACGAAAGGGCGGATATAATTGAATTTACAGGATTCTGAAAAACTAATATTAAAAGAAACTAATGGGGTAGAACACAGGTCAATTAGAATTGGTATGCATAATTGGATTATACCAAATCATATCTAATGACTTTGCTGACGACAGGGTCTGATTTTGGAGCAGTCATTCGACAGACACTTGGAAGTAGTATTGGTTACATCAACGATCATTTATTTATCACAGATAAAATGAATTTATGGTAAGGGAGAATTGCTAATATACATTGACAAAACTAACGATACTGAGAATTTCGACCTTTATCTTTTACCACATACAAGGTGGCAGCTTCTTTTGTGTCAAAGGCTACCTATATTACCGTAAAATTGTACATAAAGTAATTCAAATGAAACTATACAGCCATAATTGCTTTTTTGTCGGATGATTAAGAGGTTAAAAAAAAACAAAAACGGATTGAACAATAAAGATACCGTAGCTGTAATTAGCACATCATGCTATCCAAGAGGGCCACCTTGAAAGGCTCTCAGAAATGAAGATAAAACGAAACTCTTTGTTTCAAATTTAAGTGATTCTTCTACTATCTCTATGCTGAGAGTATACTCATGTACACTTTACAAATAGGAAGACCTGTCTACAACCAAACATTTACCCACCAAACGATAAAGGACCTTCTGGGGAGAATGAAAAATATCGATTTTTGGACTGCCGGTTTTTAAAATGTTCAAATTTCTTGTCTCGGGGAATAAAGTCTAATTGATAACGCAATTTGAAAGGTGTAAATTAATAAACTCCAGTCGAATTGTAGGGAGATACAAAAACAGGATGAATGGACCTCGTCCACTGACATCCAACCTGAGACTTAGGTTGTAAACGAAATTATTTTATGCGACATCTGAAAAATATTTGGTTGGCTACCCAAACTCCGTAACCATATTTAATGTTAAGGTATCTAAATCACAAAAACCAATAATTTAAATTTTTACTTTCGTCAATCAAAAAGGAGCGTTCTGATTGGTCGAGAAAAAATATTTTTATAACTCCATGAACACAATTTTGAGCACGCGGCGATTTTATATGCTTCCGCAAAAAATAGTCCCATACAAAAAAAGTATCAAAATTTGGAAAGCTTTTAATTTTTTGCTCGATGCTATTAAATTATAAGAAATGAAGAGAATATTGTATTTGTTTTCATGGAGGTATGAACCGAAAAACCTAATCATACTGTATGAATACGTGAAAGGATTCATACATTGTGTGATTAGGTTTTTCGGTTCATACCTCCATGAAAACAAAAAATATTCTCTTCATCTCTTAATTGAAAATGCTTTACATAAATGACGGAGTTTAAAGTTCAATTCCGTTCTAAATGATCAGTTTATTCTTTTATTGACAGCGATCAAAACAATTGATATCTGTGCTTTAATCATCCATAAGTTTACTCTTTTAACACCGACAAAAATTTCAATTTACAAATTAATAAAGTATTAAAGTATCAAATAATCAGTCGACCGATAAAATGATTCATTTAGACTAGAAGTTAACTCCATGATTGGCGCCGTTTATGCAAAGCATCGTGACTACAGCTTATTCAGTCTGTAGTTACGACGTTTAGGTGGCCAACCAACCATTCTACTTTTGTTACAGGCTATTGGCCATAAAGATTTGCAGGATAACACCATTTAAAATCGAAGCCGGACATCCTGAGCGAATTGGTCAATTAGGGAGAATTTGACGATTCGAAATCGTGTTGTGAACATATACATATATATATATATATATACATTTTTTTTCATAGTTTAAGTACATTTGAAGTAAAACTAAAGAAGGAGTTCGCGACAAAAAAAATGTATTTTTTAGACCAAGATGAACAGACAGGCGAACGGACAGACCGACCGTTTCTAGCATATCCCGGTAAACATTCGTTTGCGGGGTTACAGAATTTGAGTGGGAAAGATGACAAATTTGATTCTTTTTAAAGTTTACTTATATGTCAAAAATCTGACTTGCATCACCAAAAGTTATCTTAGTCCAACCTACGACCTAAAGAAGTTTATTTCTTACCGATACAAGTACAATTTTTGTTCGATAACAGTATTTCCTTTAACCCTTTTCCTGTTTAGCAAAATTCTAGACTTGTCCAAATTGAAAGAGGTTGCAGACGACAATGTAAATTGGATAAAATTTGAAACGACACCATCCCATGTGGTGAAAAATATTGTGGAAAAAGAATAAAATGCTTGCAACAATTTCTCCTTTTCTCACAATAATATCCCAAGTATAAAATATAACAGGCGTTAAAACTAGGAATTGAACAGGAAAGGGATAAAATGGTTGTTTCAAGTCCATTTACCCACTCCACACAATAACGCCTTTTACGCCCCATTAGAAAAAAGCTCTTGAAAACATTGTAGAAAATGAAGTCATTGCTTGTTTTCATTATTAACAATGTCCTCTCCCAAAAGGACCAAGTAAACTAAAAATAACATCAAGAATTTTTCTCAGCAACATTTTTGATTTGGACCAGTCTAGAATTTTGTCATCCGATAAGGGGGGAAGGGGTAACTAGAGATCCAAAACTAGGTAAAAACTTCTGATTTCGTCTTGCTTTTGTATAATGTTCAGGAAGGGTTCATTTACTCTTTCCTGTTTTGCAAAATTTTAGCCTCGTCGAATTTGAGAGAATTAGCAGATGACGATTAAAATTGGGTGCAATTTGAAAGGTAACCAACCTACGGGGTATGAAATATTGTGGGAAAAGAAGAAATTGCCTTATTTTCTCACAATGCTTTTCTCAAGTATGAATCACAGAGACGTAAAAAACCAGGGATTGTACTGAAAAGGGTGAATGGCACTTAGTTTTCCGGTTTGCATTTATCTGGACTATGTTTTCACCATCTTTGAAAATAATTATTATCATTAAAAACTTTGTCGACAGGTAATGGTGAAGGTTAAAAAGTACTCGACGCGTGCTAAATATTAAATCGGTCAGAATTTAGAATCATTTACGATTGTGCTAAGAGATATGAAGGCGGTTTCTGCATTGGCGTTTTTCAGTGCTATTCATTTAGTTATTTCAGGTATTTTTCTTTACTATTGTCCGAACCCAATATTCTTAACGAAGATAATCAAAAATAATTTTCTAAAAATTCAGTGCTTTCATCAACATATAACATGAATTAGAATTTAAATTATTTCGTTATCATTAAAATATTACAGTTATTATATTTGTATGTTTATCCTTATGTCGATAATTTCTATTATCATTTATTATTAGTGTATATTTATTATTACAGTTAATCTTCCTAAAGCGACCACCTCTATAAACAAGCCAGTTTCATTAAGAGACCGACATCAAAAAGTCTCTTTGCAAAAATCAGAATTTTCATGACTGAACTTTTTTTTTTTGCAAAAAAATAGCAAAACTCAATCCTATGTGTTTGGATTTCAATGAGACGATTCTAATGAGTTCCATCAACAAAGGATTGAGTAAGCATCCTACAGTGATTTATGTATAGTCGAACCGATCCTTCCCGATTTTTGATAAAACAGTATTAAGCGACCATTCCTTTAAACGGTCAGGTTTGGTTGTCCGATGAGTGGTCGCTCAATACAAGTTGAACTATATTATCATTATTCATATGAAATATATATCGTGTTATGACGATCTATATGTTCTTCACGGCTGAAGGCAATGTGATGGACACTATTGAAAATGTGAAGTAGTCAGATTTTGATGTGTGTTTTTTTTATAGTGTAAGATGGATTCATTATACTTCATTGAGTGAAACCCATTCTAAAAAAAAAAAAAAAAAGAAAAGACGCTTTCTCAGGCCCTCAATGCCAAACTTTAGAAATACATGGAAAATGGAAAAAGTGCTTCTAACAAACAATTTAATTTTCCTCAGAATTGTTTACCCTATTAGACAAAGATTTTCAATATTTCACGAACTTGAAATTGTCGTCTAATCTTGACCAGTCAGACGTTTTTTACTATCAATTCTACTCACCTACAATATCTTTGAATTTGGATTAGTCCCCCCCCCTGTTGTTGTTGTTGTCTGTAACATTCCTGAAATTAGACAAGTACAGTGTAGTATGAAAATGTGTCTTATGGGAAAAGGTTAAAGCTTTTATCTCAGTCTTTCTTAGTTTATAAAAATGGTATATTCACATAGTTTCAGGAAAAATGTGAAATGCTGTCTACACATTTTCCCGCACAATTTCTTGCTTTTACGTCCCTGTAATTTCATACTGGAGAAAACATAGTGGGAAAAGAAGAAAATTCATGTAACAAGTTGGTTACTTCTAAAATTGCACCCACTTATAATTGTCGTCGGTTATTTTCTCTCGATTATGACCGTCCTAATAATTTAAAAAAAAAACTGGAAAGGTAAACCAGATAAGTTACTCGTAAACAAAAAGGGTCACTCCAAAAGGATATAAAGAATCAAGTTTAGTCAGCTCCTAGGCTCATCAGGGGCTAAACTGTACGGGTTTAAGTTTACCTAGGCGTAGAAGAATCAGTCTTTAGTACTAGATATTTGATTTTGAAATTGCAGCTTTGGTTGAAGCATAGGTTTATTTTCTATGCTTCGAGATGTACAATTTTAATTTAAAAGTTGTTTTGTGTTTTTAACACCTTTCGATTCTTTTCTATTTATTAGAAGTCCCTGATCTAAATTATTACCAAACGGTAAAAAATAGTCACACACCTACTGCCTTGGTTTGTTATTATCGTATTTTTTTCTTCAAATCTGCTCAAGTGTTATGTTTTTCCCTCTCATTAACCCTTTCCTGTACAAACCAGGGATTTTACATTTTTTACTGGAGAAAACTTTGTGTAAAAGAAGAAATTGCTTGTAACAAGCAATTTCTTCTTTTTCCACAATATTTTCTACCACATATGAGGGTTTCATTTCAAATTACATCCAATTTTTACTGCCGTCTGCAACTTTTTTTCAATTTAAACCAGTCTAAAATTTCAAAAAAACAGGAAAGGGTTAAAGGCCTAGTTTAATCCTTCTTTATTTGACCCCCCCCCCCCAAATGAGATATACAATTAACCCATTACAACTCAATCCCTCCTTTTTACGCCCCTCGAGAAAAAAGCTTTGGAAAACATTGTGGAAAATGAAGAAATTGCTTGTATCAAGCAATTTCTTCATTATCCACAATGTTTTCTATCCAAAAAGACGAAAAAATTCAAAATTCCATCAACTTGAAATTATCGTCTGCAGCTTCTTTCAATTTGGACCAGTCTAAAATTTTGCTGAGTTGGAATGGGTTAACCACCCGCTGAGAATTTAACGACCTTATCTAATAAGGAAGCTATATACAGTATATAAGGGATTAAATCTGCTGTATTACCATGGATAAGTGTGGCATATACTTGCACTTTCTTTGTAGCTAATTTGTCTCTTGAAATAAATTCTAAATTTTATTTGGTTATAATTTTTAATGAATAATAAGACCCGATTTTTAAGACTTTTTCAAAGTGCAGGAGACAGTTAAATACAAAATATCAAGCTATTGTTATCATGACAGATCACCAATAGTAACTGGAATAACTTGGATTGACAACATTGAGAAAAGAGGAGAAAACATTGATTTTTCTGATTCCCCATTCGTCTCAATATTTCAACACTTTTTTTCTTTTATTGAATAAAACTTTTAAGTGTGTAAAACTTAACTGCTATAATAATCAGGAAATACTTCAATATTCTAGGCCATGAGATAAATCAAAATGGAAAAAAGTATTTTTACCAGAATTCTTACTTGATCACAATGTTTGAAGAAACTGTTTAACCGCTTAATTACAATAAAACGTAATGCTTATAAAATTTCTTTCAATTACATTCAATCCAGCAATCTGACTCTTAGTCACTTTTCATTCAGTGATTTGTAATTGATTTGAAATTCTAAAAGAAAAAAAAAAAAGAAAAAATGATGATAAAATTTAAAAAGATAACTTTACTTTGTTTTCTATCAAGTTCTCATCAGCATAAAGCCAAGGTGTAGCTATTGCAAAATATTGACAAATTTTGACCATGGTCATCAATGGAATATACAAGATGATTAACCCCCTGGTGTGATTTACAGATAAGGCAATTAGCTTATCAGTAGGGGTCCAACATACACAACATTCCTTAAACTAGGTCTTAAAGGTAACCATGGCTTATCGCGGCTGTCAGTCATCTTATCGGAAACCAACGCCCATCAGATGATTCATTTTAACCGTTAGTGCTCTTTGAAGTTTGTCATTAACCGACTTTTTTGTGAAGCAGTTCTATTGGGTTGGTGACATAAACGTCGTAACTACATCTTACTAAAGCTGTACTTACTATATGTTTAGGTCGCCAACCAACCATTTCAATTTTTTGTTACATATGACCGGCCATAAATTTTACAAAATAACGGTGTTTGGTATCAAAATGGAACTTCCTGTGTAGCCAATGGGTGGGGCCACCGATCTATCGATACCTCAATACAAGAAAACGCATTATCTTCTAGGTTAAACAGTGTGACAAAGAGAAAATTACTCGATACAGTAATATTGTGAAATGACATTTTCGCATTTCCAGAATGGATATCGCGTTTCATCTTATAGTCTATTTTCGTTCTTTCTTTATTTCTTCTTTAACTAGCAGGCGGTAGTGCCAACCGTCTATGCTGGTCAGGGATGTCCGGTCCACATGGTCATCTGGAGAAGAAAGAATGTAATGGATCGTGTGCGAAAGAACCGTTCCTGAAATGTAAGTACCAGACAGGCAAACACAAATATACTTGTATTTTGTTCGAGAGTGTCAGGCGAAAGGGACCTTCTGAAAAAGGTGTCAGCTTTGGTCGTCGGGACTTTTCACACTCCGTAGATATTTTAATCTAGAATAGTCATTCAGAAGGGATTAAGATGTATGAAATTAACAATCTTTTGTCAACAATTTATCCTACTTTCAGACGAATTTAAAAATCAGATTTAATTTCTCTATTAGAACCCTTTTTTATACATGTTGTTAGTAGATTCTACTGTGTTAACTTGAATCACCAAAAAAGGATATTATTAAAACCGCGCCAAACATCCGTTTTAGGAAAAGATGTATCTAGTTGACCTTTACTGAACCTTATTTAGTTTTTATTATTATTATTATTAGTTTTAATATTTGTTCCATGGAACCCCTTAAGGTCCTTTTTGCATGTGAAGGGCCACATATGATCGCACCGAGGTGTCTATTGTGATAAGGTAGAGTTTCAGATTCGCGTTCAAAATGTCTTGAGTTTAACCCATTCCAACACAGTGGGATTTTAGACCAGTCCAAATCAAACAAGCTGCAGACGACAATTTCAAGTTGATGGAATTTTTTAATTTTTTCGTCCTTTTGGATAGAAAACACGGTAAAAAATGAAGAAATTGCTTTATACAAGCAATTTCTTCATTTTCCACCATGTTTTCCAAAGCTTTTTTCTTGAGGGGCGTAAAAAGGAGGGCTTATGTTGGAATGGGTTAAATCCCGGGAGCAGTTATCGATCTGTGGTCTTCGTATTTAGCAAGAGTATGTATTTCACAGGAAGAAAAATCGATGGTTATGAATAAAAGTTTTTTAAACTTAGTTTCAAAATCGAAGGAAAATGAGAAAACAAAGAACATCCCATACACAGTATCATATATGAATATAATTTTACCCTTTCTCGTTAAACCCTGGTTTTTACGTCTCCTTCATTTTATAAATAAGAAACACCGTAGAGAAAGAAAAAAAATGCTTGTAACAAGCACTTTCTTCTTATTCTACAATATTTTCTATTCTCCTGAATGGTTATTTTTCAAATTAAACCAACTTCAAAACTTTTCGTCTGCAAAACCTTTCATTTTGACAGGTCTAAAATTTGTTAAAACAGGAAAGGGTTAAAAAATGAAGAAAACCCTCCTTTTTTGTTTTCATTGAGATATGAACAACAATAACAACAAGAATGTCAGACTTAATCAAGAAACGAAGTGAAATCATGAATGAATGTGATTGAATATTAAGGTCCATACCTCAATAAAAGTAATATACAACTGTATATATATATTCTCTGCATTTGTTTTCATTTAAAACAAAGCAAATAAATAAAAAAACAAGTCAAATATACTTTTTACTAGTTTTGAGTTATATTTCATTGATCAACTTTATGTGAAACATACAAAACAACTTTGTTCTTTAGAATTGTCTTCATGAAAGTACTAAAAAAAACATCAGCCAATCAAAATGCCCGAATCTTGACAGACTTAACATATTCATTTAGAATTAAATTAAAAGCAACGAACTGCGCCGATAGGAGCAAAGTCTTTACGGGATAATTCGATTTAAGACTTTGAAACTTTGAAATGAAGAGAAAGGTTTGTTTTCATAGGGTATGAACCTAAAATACATTAATAATACTATGAATACGAGAAGAGAATTCATTCCTTAGTGTGATTAGGTTTGTAGGTTAATACCTCAATGAGAACAACAACAATAACATGAAGTCCTCATCTTTCATAATGTATAATGCCATCAAGCAAAACGATGTAGGTCGTTTATTAACTTGGACTAAAATTTTATGGATTTATTTTTATTGCAGGCATACAAAATAGTTACGTAATCGTGAAATTAGGAAGAAAAAAATCGCCACTCAATCCAAATGCACGAATCTTTATATACGAGAATAAAATTAACTCACGCATTATCTGAACGTAAAATCCCAGTTAACCTATTACAACATAATGGCGCTTTCTGACCCCCCCCCCCCTTTGTAACCCCAACATTGGCCGCAAGTTTTGTTTACCTTTTTTGTTGATTTTGCGACTTAAACGTCGTACCTGCAGCTTATTAGTTTCCATCAATTTGTAAGTTAGACCATGGTGGAGTTTACGTGTTTCTTGTCTATCAGAAGCATCAGGCACGTGACCAGACGCACACTTGGGACTGGTTTCGATACAATTTTGTACTAGTCAGAGGTTACAAGCAAATTCTTCATCATCTATCCACAATTCTATCGATCCCAAAAGACGAAGCAATTTCTAAATCCACCAAGTTAAAATTGTCAGCCGAAGCTTTCTTTCAATTTGGACCAGTCTAAAATTTTGTTGAGAATGGGTTAATAAGTCAGTCGTTTTTATTGATAAACGTCGGAGATCCGTAACTTAGGACTAGTATGAAATATTGTCGCCTGTTAATGCTTAGAATACAGAATATTTTTTTCGTTTCAGATGTACATTATGAATGCTGGCACAAAGAAGTAATGGAAGGCTGCAGAGTACATCATCGACTGCTCTACTGTTTTTGTAACGAGTCGTTATGCAATGCTGGACCAATGCACAACGTTACTCTACCATATAACCAAAACGGCTCAAAAAGAATTTTAATTAGAACTCTATCTTTTGACAAGGGTTATAATTAGTTCATCGTCATTAGGGGTACAAAATATCGTAATTACAATACTTATGGTATTTGGGTCCTTTACCCACGATACACTTGAAACAAGCCTTGCGTTCGCAATGGAGAAACGCTTTCCTGTAGTTACCGTACATTTTCCATCGAGTTAAATCAACTTCGGGCTTCATATATGAATACAAATTTTCAATCTGGTCTAATCTCTAAAGTATTTGTTTCGTCTATCAAATCCGACGTTCTGATTGGTCCGAAAAAAAATTCATACCGCCATGAACAAGTTTTTGAGCACGCAGCTATTTTATATGCTGCCAAAAAAAGTTCCTTACAAAAAAGTATCCGGATTTGGAAAATATTTGCTTCTTTCGCCCAATATCATTAGATTATAAGAAATGAAGAGAATGTTTTATTTCATGTATGGAGGTATGAATCGAAAACCTGATCACACTCATGTATGAATCCACAAAGCGGATTCATACATGAATGTGATTAGGTCTTCGCTTCATACCTCCAGGAAAACAAAACTATTCGTTTCATCTCTCAACACTTGTTTTCGCTGTTTGGTGACTTTATGAAACATTATTATTATTCGTATCTGGAAAACATATCTTTTTTTACATGTATAAGTATTCACTTGCTTTTTGTAACTTTTTTGTTTCAATGTTTTCTGATTTCTCTATATCTCTGTCTTTATGAATAACATTCTTGTGACTTATCTATACTGCCGATTTATGAATAAAAATCTGTAAATTTCTTTATTTCTCACAATGTTCTCTCATTTTGCCCTTATTTGTCAGTTTAAACCAATCTTGTTTTTCGTGACCAACCTCTTTGAATTTGGATAAGTGTATGATATTGTCGTTTAGGAATGGGTAAAAGGGTCCTTGCTAGTTAATACACGGACAGTGAAAAAAGAGTATGGATGCTATAACTCAAAATAGGCATCATTTACGAGAATAGAAATCGTTCTTTCCATGATAGTTTATCGATTAATTGAATGAGGTTTGACGCCACTTTTAACAGTATTTCAGTCATATTGCAGCGGCTGGAGCATCTAACAATGGATTACTGGTATTTCTCACACAAGTACTACCAGTACATCCTTTCTTTGCCCCCATCTGCTATCCCACTTAGGTTTACGTTTATCCATCCGTTGGTGAGAGACAAATGTTGGAAAGCATATGTGCCGCCGCCGGGGATCGAAACCGTGACATCTTATGATTTAAGATTGGGAGCCTGATGTAATACCGACTGCGCTGTGACGAGGGCTACTCCTTTCATTGCAAGTATTCACTTTAGAAAAATGTTTTTACTTCGAGGATTTTGTTGTTGTTGTTAAAAAATAACGTTATGAATTCATTTAGTGAGGACCCTGATCAAATTGAGCGGATGCAAAGTTTGCTACGAGCCTAAGCTCCGTGTACATGTGTTATGATTAGAAATGCAATACACTGTATCAAAAATAATTTGGCATTACAATGCAAAATTGATCATTTTTCCTTTCTGGTCGGAGAAATAATAATGAGGAGGAAAACCATAACCCTTTCCTGTACAAACACAGGATTTTAAGTCACTGTGATTTTATACTTGAGAAAACATTCTGGAAAAAGAAGAACTTGCTTGTAACAAGCAATTTCTTCTTTTCCCACAATATTTTCTACCACATCGGATGGTTTCATTTCAAATTGCATCTACGTTTCATTGTCGTATTCAGCCTCTTTGGACCAGTCTAAAAAAACAGGAAAGGGTTAATAAACATGAAAGTAAAAATTGTTATTATAAAAATATTTTTCTTGATATCGTTTTGTATGTACTTATTGCAATCCATTAAAAGACGACACGATTTAAGAACGGTCCAAATTAAAATAAGTTGCAGAAGATACTTTATAGTTGTTGAACCTTTTCATTTTTAACTTTTTGTGTAAAACCATATGATGATAATGAAGATATGACTTGTGGTAATTATCAAATTGTTTCCAAAAACTTTTTTTTTTAAATATGGCAAGAAGATTCGAGATCATAAGGGAATTGGTTTATGGTAGGCCATGATACACTGTAGTAATTTTACTTTTCATATCCTAAGAAGAGCTAGTACTCTCAATGAAATTTAAGGATCGCCAAATTAATATACCAATCGCGACTGTCAAGACTCTATTGACAAATCAAATCACTCATTCGGCCTAGAATTAAGCTTTGGCATTTCTGTTGGTTTGGCGACTTAAACGTCGTAGCTACAGCTTTTTAAAGCTGTTATCACGACATTAGGCTCATCAACCAACCATTCTACCTTTTTGTTGCATACTACTGCCTAAAAATTATTTGAAATAACGCCATTTAAATCGAAGCGGAACTTCCTGTTGGAGTTAATGAGCGGGGTCAAAGGAGTTAGTAGGTGTTGTCATCTATTAGTCAATTCCGATGTGACAGTTTGACTCAATATCAAACTATTTTAATTTACATAATTCATGGCCAGTGACATAACGCTTGATTTAATTGTATTCAACACAATTAAATAGCTTAATAAAGAAAATACCTAAGAGATGAAGAGAATATTTTTTGTTTTCATGGAGGTATGAACCGAAAAATCTAATCAGACTGTATAAATACGCGAAGCGGATTCATACATTGTGTGATTAGGTTTTTCGGTTCATACCTCCATGAAAACAAAAAAAAAATCACTTCATTTCTTATAATTTTATAGCATCGAGCGTAAAAACCAAAAAACTTTACAAATTTTGTATTGGACTATTTTGTGCAAAAACATACAAAATCGTTGGGTGCTCAAACTTTTGTTCATGGAGTTATGAATATTTTTTTCGACCAATCAGAACGCCCGTTTTTGATAGACCAAACTAAAAATTAAATTATTGAACAATGATAGTCCAGTTCGGTCGACTAAGTGGCCAATACACTCACTCACACACACACACACACACACACACGAGCAAAAAAGCTAAAATGCCTTAAGTGTTGATATTGAAGGAAAATACATATACTCGTTGACCAATACATCGTTTTTTGTTTGTTTGTTTTGTATATGATGACTATGTATTCATATTAGGGTCCTGCCTTGATGCAGCCTGTTTCCCCTTGATTTGGTAAAAGTCTGTCCTGAAACTTAAAGGCATGAAGCCTGGTACCAACTTGACACGGTAACAGACAAACAAAGGGATTTATACACTTGCAAAATATGGTAGAGTAAAGGTACGAACATAGAATAGCAATCAAGTAATTTCAAATAAAGTAAATGGGGTAATTAGGAAGTTTAGAGCCTAACTGCTATCTGCTTTGGCATGACTTCGTCCCTTTTTGTACAGGGAAGTGGTGAAAACCCGATAAAGCGAGGCGTCTCGGCTCTCGTTGTTAACCCATTCCCATTGAGTGACGCCTTTAGACGCCGCTAGGGAAAAAAGCTTTGGAAAACAATGTGGAAAATAAAGAAATTGCTTGTTACAAGTAATTTCTTCATTTTCCCAAATTGTTTTCTACCCAGAAAGTTGAATAAATTAAAACATTCATTAACTTTTAAATGTCGTCTGCAACTTCTTTCAATTTGGGCCAGTTTAAAATTTTGCCGTCTGGTAATGGGTTAATCCTCCACAGGAAGCACATGACCGTTCTTCACCCTTGTGCGTACAAAAGCGAAGACACAGAAAAATTTCAGACACTTGTAAAAACCCCAGTCTTATATGCAAGGAATGGTAAAGACTGTTAAATGTAACTAATAAGAAGGCATAAACATCAATAGTCTATCATGGCGAAGCGATTATGATAGTTTATCTACATAGGCATCAATTTACCAATCGTGACTGTTAATAAAGAAACAGACGACCAATGAAATCAATCATTGAGACCAGAAATGAGTTTTGATCTCCGACACTGATCGCCATTTTGGTCAACCTTTTTGTTGGATTGAGGACTTAAACGTCGTAACTTTGTAAGCTGTAGTTACGACGTTTAGGTCGCCAACCAACTATTCTACCTTTTTGTTATATGCTACTTGCCATCAATTTCGCAAAATAACGCCGATTAAAATCGAAGCGGGACTTTCTGTCTGAGGCGGTTGGCGTGACTAAGCGGGCGGGGCCAGCGATTGGTCAATTTATATGTATAAGAGGCCTTCTTCTGCCCCAAGCCACGGACTTTTCAAATATATAAAATATAATTGTATAGTTCTTAGTTTAGTTTTCATCGATTTTCATACTACTTGCCTTTGACTCTAAACTTCCTTTCCAAGAATTCCAATATAAGTTAAAAGCACTGTAATAAGACGTTCATTGGTCCCTTTTCTGTAAAAATAACGTAACTGTTTGTATTCCAAAGCTTTTCAATAATCGTTCAGTCATGGAGATAATTATTGTTTTTACAAAGCTTCACTTTTTAATGAATCGTACCTCGTACTTAGTTTACTTTTATCTGATTTTCATACTGCTTGCCTTTGACTCTGAACTACTTTTCCAAGATTTCCAATATAAGTTAAGTCCATTCAACATCGCATCACAGCAGCTAGTATCATCGAACCACCAACCACCAGACCAGTTTTGTGCACAATTTAGATTGTCTTGTCTGTCGTTGTCGGCGTCTTTCGTGCTAAACGATCCTCCGTTCAGATTAGTGCCATTATCAGAGAAAAGGGAGTCTCCGGCCGTCCCTGTAAAAACATTCATAGTGAATAAGTAGACAGCAGAACATATCTTTTGTCTAACCCTTTCCCGATTCTCGAAATTTTAGACTCTTCTTATTTGAAAGAAGTTGCAGACAACAATTAGAATTGGGTCTAATTTGAAAAGTAACTAACCTACAGGTGAGAAAATATTGTGTGAAAAGAAGACATTGCTTGTTGCGAGCAATGTCTTCTTTTCCCAGAAAGCTTTCTCAATCATTAAATCACAGGAAGATAAAACCTGGGATTGAACAAGAAAGGGTTAAATGCATGTACAATACGTACAAAATTAACACAATACAATTAGGTCACCAACCAACGATTTTCATTGAATAAGCTGTTTTTACGATGTTTACCAATTCTTGATATCAGCATACAATTCCGATCTGAAAAGTAATTCTATCGATCAATTGATTTTTGATTTACATAGGTGAACCGAAAATTTAAGTTTGAAAGAAGGATAGATACACTTATATATAATATCCATTATTATTTGGTTAATATCAATTTGTATTATATACCTACATGTATTAATATTTCTAATAAAATATATACACACACAAAATCGGACACGTCAGGAAACAATCCGTATCTGACAGTGTCAAATATGGTTCCATATAAGATAGTCTATGATGAAGTCAGTTCATTCTGTATTTGACCTCAAATAAAAGTAATCAGAATGATAAAGGGGAATGGGAATACCTATAGCAATGCAGATTTTTTTTATTGGTTAATCAAATGTATTTGATAATAAATAATAAATTGAACATTATGATTGCGCTACAGCATGTTGTATTTGCTTCCCTTTGCGGACCTTCGGTCGCGTGTAATATCAAAATGTTCCTCTTCAGCTTAAAGTAATTGCAAAACGTTGTATCGTAACATAATATTTTCTATGTATATAAAATCTATGATTTTGTTTCACAGAAAAAACCTGTTTTCTCCTCTTAATTCAAACAAATTTCTTGGTGAAACTACCAAAATAAGATCCTCCGTTCAACGTGTAATTCCAATCCTCTCCAAACATGTCGAAGTACTTATATACGGCATACACTCCCCCCTCATCGTCTTCAAGATCAACACGGAGGTAAAACGGTTGCAACCTGATATGAAGTATCCTTTCTAGTTTGATAAGACCTAGAATATGAACAGAAGATTTAATAACCAAGTTCGAATTATCTTTTATTGCGCGAAAAATAAGATATATTTGCATGAGTCCCGGAGTCCTTTGTCATGTCACTGTGCATGTATTCCAAATTAACTTCGTAGAAGAACAATTAATATAAATGTATATATTTCGGGCTTTTAAGTTAATCACTGAGCTTTCTGCATAGATTTTCAGTTGATAATTCCTTGAAAGTAAAATTATGAATTAACCTATTTATGATTGATTTTACCATGCTGTTCCGATCTCACGTTAACGAACGGCAACAAAGCAGACAACGGAAAAGTTTGCGCATCCTCGGGACTCTACCTTTAAAAATTATAATTTGCCACTCACAATTAACAAATCAATTTCTGACTGAGTCGTAAATCTAGGTAATTATATAGGACGCCAGGAAATAAATCAACTTGTGGACAGTTTAAAGGCCATAATTCATGCTCAATCTATTAATGTCGCAATAAGAAATGAGTTATAGGAAAATCTTGAACGAGATTGAAAAATTGCTCACTCTGCAAATGACATTACCAGATAGAATCTAAGAAAAATATTTTTAAATCTATACAGACACAAATTACAGTAATACAACAACAGCAGACTAAAACAGGTCACTTTGTCGAATCCAAGAAGATCCTTTTGGATACTGAAACAGCCGCATTTCTGCGCAATAGACTTTGAAATGAGCTAGACTATTTGCATCGACGGTGAACATAGAAAAAGAACCCTGCTAGCCGTCAGCCTAGCTTTATTGGGTTCTACACGATCATTACTTTCCAGACGGCCTTTAACCATTTGACGGGAGAAATTTGCCTAAATATATCAACGTTTACCTAACCAAAACTCTCCACCATTAACTTTTCCAAAACCAAGTAAGTACTCTTTCCAAGTTCGATCGAAATTAGTCGAGTTGTCAAAGCGCCTCTGAAAAACCTGTTCAAAGCACAATATACAACATATTAAATGTCATGTGCAAAAAAGGTCACTTGTGGAATTAGAAGATATTAGAAGATACGAATAAGCTATTTTCCAACAAAATCCGATTTCTAATCAGCTTTTAAAACGTGTTAAGAGAAGGAATCTTTGTCTACTTATCAATGTGACTTGCTCGAAACGAAAGATGTAATGTTTTCATATATGTACATTTTTTGTTACATTCCAATCTTAACACACCCGCACACACAGCCAGACACAAGCAAACACTTATATACACAAATATATAGAAAAGAAAGAAGGGAAAAGCACATAAAACCTGCCGGACATTATTTAAGATTGTTACCAGAAACGCAAAAGGTCAAGTACAATTACAGGAATGAATATGTTCGAACTTCGCCACGACTCATTTTTTTTTTATCTATGATTATAAAGCCTAGTTTGAAAACCCATAATACTAATTATAAAATACATAGTCCAAATATGACAACTCATTGATTGAATTAAAGATTACCGTCCATCCTCCGCCATCGGTGTCCATGTCACAGTATATCTCCATTCCGTACATATTAAAGTAACGTCCTGATGTCATTTCCGGTTTTTCAGCAAGAATATCTGAGCATGTTATTGCCAACACCCAGCCTATTTTAGAAACAAAGAACCCTTGATTAATGCTATATCGGTGCAAAAGCAGTGACGATAAATTTTTTATACTATTTGATCCACACGTTGAGTTAAATTTTACTTCTTGTATATACAGTTATTGACTGTGAAATATTGTTTCTTTTGATAATCAAATTCTTTGATACAAACTAAATATGAGATAATGCGTGACGACGTTATTTGTAATAATATTTAAAACAAAACCAGTTTGACCTATGTACAAACAAAACAATACAACACAGTTTATTGAATTAAACAATTACATGTAGAGGCAAAAGATGAGTATACAAATCTACATGTAAGAAGTGAAAGAGACTTAGGATTACAGAGGAACAAATTACAGACAAATATAATAGAAAAACGCATACTCAAATTTCTTCGAGAAAAAATAAGACAAATGTTTTATAATAAAGTTTAGACTTTTTGTACTGTCGACCAAGTGTAAAAGTATTGTTTCGTGTATTTTTCTTAATTCTGAGTTTGGAGAAAATTGTATTTGAGGAGTATTTTTTCACACATTCTTTTAGTTTATAGGTTTATTGTGTTGGCGTTCTCGTTCGATGTTAAGTCTATAAATTTATGTTCGAAATTTTGGGCCGACTTGATAGCACTATTCAATCATGGGGTGTCATGGGTTCGAACCCCGGTGGCGGTATATCCTTTTTCCGGCATTTGAATCTCACCAATGGTTGGATAGTCGTTAACTTAAGCGGGATAGCAGCTGGATGCTAGAAAAGGATGTAATGGTGGTACTGATGCGAGATATACCAGGAATCCACTGTTAGGTGCTACAGCCACCGTAATATGACTGAAAAAGATTGTTAAAATCGGCGTTAAACCCCATTAAAAAAGAAATTTGTCGTAGGCAATTTCGAGTTTCTTAAATTAATTGAGATAATTTTCAAAACATACTTCATTTTGAACTATTTCATAAGTAATAAAACCAATTGGAATCATGAAGAAAGTCAAGAGCTATTAAGTATCAGTTTTATTTGATTTGCCCAAGTACTTTTGTCGTAATTCTTGTAATTGATCACATCTATTTTCAGCCTACAGTAGGTCTTGTATAGAATTAACGTGAGATGCTGGAGGCTTGCAAAGGATGTAGCGGTAGTATCGATGCGTGAGAAATATCATAAATCCATGGATACGTGCTCCAGCCTCCGCGATATGACTGAAATACTTTGAAATGTGTCGTTTAACCTCATTCAAACAAACAGCAGAATGGATGTTTCTGGTTGATATAACAACATTCCAGTACTTTATCAGAGTTCTAAGAAAGACCCAATTCATTTTTTGAAAGAATTTTAAGTGGGTTGCTTCAATATCATGAGCTGGTGATGACCTCATATCGCATATGCGTAGTTCAGAACTGGTGTTACATTTCTTTAAGATTTGTGATATTGGAAGGCGTATTTTATTCTAATTTTGTATCGTTTAAGAAGAAGTCGTCATTTTAGGCCGTCCTTTTTCGAAAACCTTTACATTTATCTTTTGTACATAAAGTCGCACTTTTCGATCATTGCACTGTTTTTCTAAGTCATTTGAATAATTATAAAAATGAGAGATCCTTTGCAGCATATAATAAGGCGTCGTGTACAAAGAGGAACAGAAACAATATATATGATATAAAATTGTTTCTCTTTCTCTTTGTAAACAACGCCGTAGTATATAATCATTAATGGTAAATCAACCATCTACGTTAGAGTTCTTATTACTGAGAGGTCATTTAACCCCTCAGACGCCCCTGAAGAAAAACAATTTGGAAAATATTGTGTATATTGAAGAAATTACTTGTTACAAGCAATGATTTATTTCTTTGAGGGCAAATTATAACATCTTACTCAAACCGACTGTGTGTGTTTTTTTTTTTTATATATATTTTTAAGGTTAATACTGGGACATGATAACCGTGAGCAAAACTGTCGATTCGGCATGTATAGTACGCACAAGGATCTGGGAAAAGATATATCGCCTTGTATCTTCATATTTAGCTAACTTTCAACAAAGTTATTACAAGTTTTAGATTGATTACCATTTCCATTTGATAAAAATACGTTAAAGACGCCATCTTAGGCAAGGCGAGATGTAAAGGGGTATTGGTATGCTTCATTCTGGGTTATCCCATTGTCATGTTGTGGTTAATGTCCTCAGTGCTTCCCAAAGTCGTGTTTCAATAATGTGGAATCGGTTTATTACGACTGGAAATGTTAGGCATTTGCATGCTTTGGGTCAATAATGTTCAATCAATGAGTTTCAAGACCGATTTCTGGTGTTTCATGTACCGAGTCACCGATTTGACAACAACATTACGTAGGGACTTTCCAACGAGTTAAAAGAGGCGTTAAACCCCACTTAATCAGTCAATTCAAACGTGCACAAACCACCAGAAAACAATAGCATGATGCTGGCCTTAGGTCAAGATGACCTGCAATTCGGGTTCTGTTTGCTCGATATCACGTGCAAATGCGTTTAGATTGGACACGGGATCATGACATTTGGACCCAAAATTGCTGGGCTCCAGACCTGTTGCAGACAAGTCCGGGTTTTGTATGGACTTAAACGATAGACGTGCTGGGGTATGGAAAATGCAAAATGAGTGTTTTGCTCTAGTTTGAGTGGCAGAACATGATAGGTTTGGCGGAGTCTTGGTTCGGGTAGGATTGAGTGCTCAGAGGAAAACAGACCTCCACGTCATTGACAACGACAAGTTGACGGCTCTCATTCTGATGGATGACAATGCACGTGCACATCGAGCTCGCATTACCCATCAATAAATCGAACAACCCGCTATCGACCGCCAGATCACCGGACCTTAATTCAGTAGCGTATGCTTAGTATATTTTACAGGCAGCTGTTTCATCGTGCCCCGTGTAACTATCATTTATACAGGAGCTCAAAAAGGCTCCTAATGAAAAATGGATCAAGTTCCACAATATGATAGGCTTATCAGCAGTAGCCAGAGGCGTTGTCAGTAGGTAATTGAAGCACGGGGACATTACACACGCTTTTTAAGTGTCTAAAACTTCTAAATTTTTGAAAATACTCTTTATTTTCATGGTAGGACAGAAAATGTTGATTTTTAGCTCAAGGTGAAGTCTTTTGAACGTCCTCTCTCCGTCGTCCGTTTTGTGTCAACAATTTCTAAACGACATCTCCTTCCAAACCGTTGGACCAATTTCAACCTAATCTAGCAGAAATGTAATTTGGGTGATGCCCTTTAAAAATTTCTAAAAGAATCAAAATCCTATGACAACTCTGGTCGCCATGGCAACAAAACTGAAATTAAAAAAATATCTAACAATTATCTTCTCCACCCCAGTAGGCGTAGAGCCTTGATATCTTGTATGAAGCATCAGTACATTGACCTCTTTCAGAATTGCTAAAATCATCACCCTAGGGTCCTCAGGGGCGGAGTCCTGGGGGGGGGGCTTATATAGAAATAAAGAAGGATTTTTAAAACGAAATCTCTTCCCAAACCACATGGCCGTTTTCAATCAAATTTGGCAGAGATGTTCCTGAGGTGATGCCCTTTAAAAATTGCTAAAAGAAGTGAAATCTGTTCAAAACCCTGTTACCATGGAAACAAAACTGATATTGTAGAAAAATATTTAAAAATTATCTTCTTCTGACACAGAAGGCGTAATTGAACCAAATTTGGCAGAAATTTAATCTTAGATTTCCCCCTTATAATGATAACTAAAAGATTTGAAATCTGTTGATTTTAGTAAATGACGATCTATGGGGTCAAATTTGCCCCACTCCATGAGTCGCTTAATTTTGAATAGAATTTATATAAGAAGAGTTTTAAAAAATATTCTCTAGAACCAAACACCATAGAGCGCAGATATTCGGCAAGTAGTAGTGACTAGTAAACCGCTAAAAATTTGCTGAAATTATGGCCCCCTGGGTCAAACTGATCCCGACCGAGGGGTCACCAGTGCCGCCCAAGGGGTCATTTTACTCCCTTCCTTTATTTTCCAAATAAATACAGTAAAAAAGACCACACCGTGCAACCGGTTGCGGCGACGACAGAATCAACGAATTGTGTCAAGCAGACGGTAGGTCAAATAAATTTATTCTTTTTAAAAAACGAACAATGCTCTAGTATTCTAAAGTTGAGTGATTAACGTATACGTGTTCAGCGCTTCTATAGAATAAATCTTTACTCGTATGCCTTGCAAATAAGGCCAAATTCATTGATTATATTGGAGGCTTCTCATGAAAAGTTACGAAATTTGACTTTATGCTAAAATATTTAGCCTTTCTCTCAATAAATGCTAGTTTAACTTATACACAACTTAAGTCTATTCATCCACCGACATTTCTTTAAATTTGAAGTCATAATTCAAAAACATTAATCTGACAGCGAGTCCACAAAGACGACTTGTAGTCAAAAAAAAAAATGTTGCATCCGTCGACAGACGGCATTTCAAGGGGTTGCTGTAAAAGACAGATCAGAATTATTTGTGATTGCCGACGTCGATAGACGTGCGTTATTTTGACAAAGCTTGCAAATACCATTTTTTGGCTTTTAGCCATAATTCATAAACAAAAAATGTTCTTCATATTACAAGCCACACGCAGTATCCTTTCTTATAACAATGTATAGATATACAATGCAGAAAAAAGGAGATAAGTATTTGATATAAGATGACGTATCTATCATTGCTTCATAATTGATCTGATTGTTTTCTAAAAAATCCTACATATGTTATGCGTACATATTCGACGTATAATATAGTGTTAATGTACGCATCAACAAACATATGTTTTGTTACTAGGGTCAATGTAAAACTCCTTTCAACTTGTCCTTAATTCTGTCAACTTGGAAAGGTTTCTGTCTCATTATGAAATTTTATATTCCAGTGTTTATGTTTCTCGTTTCAGGCATCAAGGTCCATGCCAAGAGGCGAATATTTCTTCTTAAAGAATCACAATGAAGCAATACGTGTGTTATTATTGTGAAATGAAATCGGACACGTTTGATTGCATTTTGGAACATTTGACGTCACAACACACCAATAACTGCCTGAAATATAGAGAGCTAGAGTTAAATGAAGTAAGTAGAACAGCCTCTTACCGGACACAATTGCATGGAAATATCATCGCAGCTGATGGGGAAATTGTCGTGACTTCGGACCATAAAGTTGGTATATTTAGAAATGACAGATCAAAGAAGGAAAAAAACACAAAACTTAATACACCCTGTAAAGTGAAGCGGCTTACCATTGCGACTTTGGTAATCAGTACGAACTCAAAAGCATAGATGAATTGCTGGTTGAAATGGAAATTGGTTCACAAATAAGCGAAAGTGAGTCATGTTTATAAGAATTGGGGCAACTTTTGCCAGCGGTCGTAGAGAAAATGAGACAACATTGTCACCTACACACATATTTGAAATGGTGTCAGATGATATCTGACGACACTTTCCCTATGGAAAATATTTGTTTCCTATTATTTTTGGACGTAATAGAGTGGTACTCTTCATCTAAAACATCTCAGATGTAATACGTACAGGCAGAAAAAAGACAGTTTGGAAGTAGGCTATCATTTGTTTAAAGGCAAGTTTCTCCGGTTTATGGTGCGTCCACATGGTATAAACCAAATAATCAAAGGTACACGGGAAAAGGGCGACTATTCAGCAGTTGATGGCCAAAGTCACAATGGATATACGCTTCATTTTCAGTTTCTATACTTTATAGAGTGTATTAAGTGTTTTCTTCTTTGATCTGTCATAGAAATCATTCGACTCGCAACATGTTACAAGTTACATGTCACTTTATTATTCCTTTATGATTTTTAATGAATTTAAGAAATGAAGTGAATAGAGGTATGATTACGATATTTTAGTCAACAACTATTGATATATTTCCTTACCCTTCACAAGATATATGGTCTGTGAACCGATATCTACTAAGGATTCGTCATTGGAATATAGGCCTACATCTCGCCTACAGCCATAGCAAGCATGGTCGATGACCCCATAAAACAAACTAAAGCATTCACTGGTAATATGGCACAATGCTGCACACTGAATTGTGTTGAGAGCAATCCTCTCAAAAACTCTTTCGGATACTGGGCAAACTTTTTGTCCATCCAACTGGTCATCTCTATAAAATGTGTCAAACCTATCCCCCATCGCTCCAACAGCTAGCATTTGCAAAAACTGTAAACAAGATTAATTGTTTTTATACGCACGTGGAGTCAAAAAATGTTGTCGGGAGTTATCAAACAAAAATCTCATTTTTTCTTGCAGCCCTATTAACTGACCAATCGCGGATAACAATCAAGGAACCAATCGACTAACTAAGTCATTCATTCAGCCCGAAATAGAGTTTTGAACACCGACATCGGGCGCGATTTTAGTGAAATATTTTTGTTAGTTTGATGACTTAAGCGCCGTAAATACAGCTTATTCAATCTATAGTTACGACATTTAGGTCGCCAACCGACCATTTTACTCTTTTGTTAAAAGCTAATATCAATAACTTTTGTAAAATAACGCCGCTTGAAATAAAACCAAAACTTCCTAAAAGAGCTAATTTCTATAAACAGTATTGGATTGCAATAGATCACAAAGCAAACTGCGCGGAGATGGGCGCACTTTGAATCGACATTTACAAGACGAAAAACTTTTAGGCCTGTCGGAATTGAAGGCAGATGCAGACGACAATTTCAAGTTTATTTGATTTTTATTAGTGCATCTTTGTGCATTGCAAACATTGTTGAAAGTGGAGAAATGACTTTTTAAGAGCCTTTTTATTTTCCACAATATTCTCCGTAGCCTTTTTTGAGGGTGTCAAAACGCGGTAATCTGGTGGCATGTGTAAATACTTATAATGGAAGAACATTGTATGATATATGTGGTTAGTACTGAAAAATATTCCTTGGGGGTATCCTCATATCAATTTCAAGAAAAAGTAATATATTCTTACCAACAAATGGTTCAATTTCATGATGTTTTCTTGCACCCTCAACTGCAGATCTCTATTTCGAAGTTTAAAGGATAAAAATAACACCCAATCAGTCTAGAAAGATAATCAAAGTACTGAAAGTACTGTAAGCTAGCAAAGCATGGTTTTGTTAAGTAATTCATAACATCTTAGACTGGTTCAAATTGATAGAAGTTGCAGACGATAATTTCAAGTTGGTGGAATTTAGAAAATATTTGCCTTGTAGGGTAGAAAACATTGTGGACATTAAAGAAATTGCTTGTTACAATGAATTTCTTCATTGCCCACAATGATTCCGAAAGCTGCTTTCTTGAGATGCAAGTTAGCTAAAAATACCTAGGAGTTAAACTTGCACGCAGAGTTTGCAATATTCCTGAAATACATATGAACTACTTTTAATGGCGTAGGCATTCAGTGGATTTAGTGGCTAAGCCTCCAGTGGCAGATGAATGCGTTGAGAAGATCTCAAAATTTTTATCTGTCGCTTTGCTAGCTAAAAACGAGAAAAAAAGGTTATAAAATACTAGCAGACGCAATGATTGGTCGGAAAAATCATGATTATTATAATCATTATTATTATTCTCTTTTAATTTGAAATCAATAGACTGTAGGTGAGAGCGTTATTATTGAAAACTAGTATTACAGATAAGCATTTCTTTTGTTCTCTAGAGATCTAAATGCTTTTTGATCCTATATTACTCACCTGAGTATTGCTGCAAGATGTAGGAATTAGAAGCTATAAAATGATGATCAACGAAGCGAACGGGATAGGCCTTGAAATATATCTCACACTTAAGGTCTTATTTAACCCGTTCCCAAACAATGACGCTTTTGGACACTGGCAAAGAAAAACAATAGAGAAATAAATAAATTGCTTGTAACAAGCAATTTCTTCATATAATACACTTTTAGTATAATAAAGTGTCTGGAAGGAGTCCGCGGTCTACTGGTAAGACATGGGCCTCGGGCTCGCTGGGTCCCAACTTCGAATTCCGCCCGGACCATGGGAATTGTTTCTTGGCAAAAAACTAAATCCCCGTTGCTACTCTCCATCCAGGTGTATTTATGGGTACATGTGAAGGTTGTTAGTCCATGTTTTGTGGATGCCAGGTGCGCCGTATCTTAACTACCGTCTTGCAATTCAATAATCCCAACTTTTATATGTAAAAAATTCAACAAAGTTATAGATTTACAATTTATAGTGAATGATCAATGGTCAATTTTGTCTATACCTGTACATGTATACAATTATATTTTTTCCAATGTGAATGAGGTTGTGTAAACTAACGAGGATTGGTTTGGCAACCACTGAAGACTCCTACTAGATAAAGCTACCCTGGCTTTTAACAAGACAAATCGAGTGCATACCTTAATAACAGTTCTTAAAGAACATTTATGAAATGCATTTTAACAAATTTGCTTTGCACAATGGAAATAGCCCTATGATGTACATGCGAGGATTGGTTCGTAGAATTAGATGAGGAGTTCCGATCGATGTACATCCGAGGATTGGTTCGTAGAATAAGATGAGGAGTTCCGATTGATGTGGATAATCGTAAACCTATAAGTTGCATGAGCAGCTGGGGGCTCGGAAAGGATGTAGTGGTAGTACTGGTGCGAGAAAGCCAGAATTTCGTGGTTAGGTGCTCCAGCCTCCGCGATATGACTGAAATAGTGTTAAATATACCTTTAAACTCCGTTCAAACAAACGGTCAATCAAATCCTTCCTGAATTTTTGTTGTTTCATATAAGAACCATGTTGAAAAGCTTTTTTTTAAACGAAAAAAATATTTCTTGACATTTATAATAAATATTCATTTCATACGTAATTTTATACGGATTTGACAAGTTTCGTCCAGAATATGGAATTTTCAATTAACCCATTCCCCCAAAACACCGTTTTTACGCACACTGAGAAAAAAGCTTTTGGAAACATTGTGGACAATGAAGGCATTGCCTGTAACAAGCAATTTCTTAAATATCCAGAATGTTTTCTACCCTAAGAGGCAACGATTTTCTAAATTTCATTTAAAATTGTCGATTGTAACTTCAATTCGGACCAGTCCATGACTTTGTCGAATGGCGATGGGTTAAATGGAGGCCATCTGGTCACCATCTTTTAAATATCGAGTAACCCAGTGGTAAATATGCACCGCTTTCCTCTTTTTTATTCATTTATTTTTTTTAACCCTTTCTCGTTTTTCAAAAATTTAGACCTGTAGGAATTCAAATGTTTTTCAGACGATAATATTAAGTTGGTTATATTAGAAAAAATAATCATTCTGTAGGGTAGAAAACATTGTGGAAAAAGAAGAAATTGCTTGTTACGAGCAGTTTCTTTCCCTCCACGATGATCCCTAGAGTGTGTAAACACGGGGACGTAAAGACCAGGGATTGAACAGGAGAGTGTTAGATAAGGAAGGTATAAGCAATTATATACCTCAGATCCAAGTGTAAGTCCTTGGCTGCCGGACCAAGACACATACAATTTGAGTACGCATCCCACAATATATAAAGTCAATTGAAAACAACAGTTTTAATATATGTTATAACTTAAACCCTTTTATATCGACCTCTACTCTGCAACGAATTTTCTCTGGTACAGGCATTAATATGTTTCGCGTTCAGTCTGGAATTCTGATTAGACGAGAGTAATCTGTCGGCTAATCTGGTAATGGAAGCTATCAAGCGAAAAAGAGCAATACGTCTGTTTGAAAAATATTGATTCTCGTCAAAATGCACCGAGTGAGCAGCAAGGAAAAATGGGAACATTTCGCTTTAACCTTTTAACACATAAATTTGTTTTAGTGAGACCTTTAAAAAACAAGAGCCGTCGGAGACGGATTATGCTCCCCGAATAAGGCTTTTGTCACAAAACTGTATGCCATTATTGGAAAAAAAAACTTCTTATTGAATGCAACTATTGTTTGAGGGTTCTGTTCACAAGAAAGTTGGAAGTTTGACAAACATTGAAGGAATCTGTTTGGCTTCACAGGCCTGATTCCAGTAAAATTCAATATCATTATATGGTAAAGGGTTAAATATTTTACCTTGACCATCAAAGTTATCAATGGAAAATGTCTCCATACAAAAAATAAAGACTCTTACTTGAGAAGTCTTGCAGAAACAAAAGACTGATTTATTTAAGAGTAGGAAATATACAAAATGTAAAGCTACATGGCATTAAGCCCCATTTTAGCATGGTAAGATTCATTGGGTCAAAAATTGAAACAAGAAAACTAAAGTGTGCACTTATTTAGTAATATCATGCAGATACTTTTCAAAATAACACATTTCAGGTCAGTCACAAGATAACAGACTTAAATGCCAATTGAGCTTGAATGGTGCCATATTTTTTAACTAACAATGAAAGCTACACACAACGTAAAATTAAAATTATACTTACAATCCACAAGAAACTACTGTCGCAGTAGGAAATTGAACAGCACGCAATATATGGCACTAGACATCCTTCATTATGTAAAAAGTTTTTGTCCCTAACAAAATCAGGGACCTAATGGCCTAGTGTGCCTTTAGGCCGACATAACCTTCCTCACTACTTCCGTTCCATCCAGCTCTCCGGTTTTTTAGCTCCTTTGAAAATGCAAGAAGATTTTTTCACCCATAATACACACTCATTGAGATTGGAGGATAAATCACCAAATGTCGTTTTCATTTTAGCAGCTAACTTATTCAAAGACAGAAATTGCAATCACTTATCAGTTAGAATTTGACCTTGACCTTGACCAAGAACTTTATCTAAGTTTCTGCTGAAAGTTCATGTCACAAGTAATAAACGTATGAACAATTCTTAAATATGATGGCTATATCACTTACCATTGCAAAATTATGGCCAATTTTAAAGTTTTAATTCCCAAATTTTGACCTTGAGAAATGACCATGACCTTGAACTTGGTACCAACAGAAAGGGTTTGTCACAAGCAATGCACATGTGAAATATGAAGACTTCATCTGTAACTAATCAAATGTTATTGCCAATTTTAGTTTTTGCGGGGAAAAAAGACAGTTAACGTAAAGGTAATAACATTAAGGCCCCTTTTCCCATGATGCATTTTTTTAAACCAAAAATCCCGTTAGTTTAAGGTCAATGGGATCTGATTTGCTACTCAAATATGAAATTTTATGAAATTCTAACAATTAGTCTTGGGAGAAATTGGCAAAAAACTAGTTTTTACATTAAGGCCTCTTTTTCCATGACGCAGCCTTGAAATAAGAAAAATCAAAAAAAGGTCTTGGAAATTTCCTAGAAAGATTATATATGAAGTTTTGTCCAATTAGGCCCAGGGGTTGCTGAGATATGACTTCGGCCGGCCGGCCAGCCGGATGGACGGACGGACGCACAGGCCGGCGACTTTATGCTCCCCCCCCCCCCCGAAAATTTTTTCGGGGAGTATAAAAAGAAAACATTATTATGTATGGTATATACTTCTCCATTTTGAACAGTGGTTTCTTCTTTCAAATATATACGGAGGTTGTAGAACCCCTAAAAACCTTAGACTACAGCTACTTTCAATACGCATCAGTCTAAAACTTTATTTCCTGGTATTTTATTAATTGTCTCAATACCGGCTTGTCTCTGAAAAAAGACGCCTTAATTTGCTGTTGCTTTATCCTGTATCCTTTACTAAAATTCAGCCTCGAGACATTCCTTAGAACCTTATAAAATAATAGCTGAAAACAGAAATTAAGCCAGTAGAGGTTCTCAGAATAAACATATAGTAAATGACAATTTTGGATCCCGAAAATATATGAAGAGTGCGATGTTTTTAACCTCACCAATAAATCAGTCGCTGGCCACGCCCATTTACTACGTTTACCCCGCCCATTAACTCCGACAGAAGTAGCTTCGATTCTAAACGGCGTCATTTTGCGAAAATTATGGCTAGTAATATTTAGTTAAACAGTAGAGTGATTGGTTGGCGATCTAAGCCTTGTAACTTCAGCTTGAATAAGCTGAAGTAACGACGTTTAAGATGCCAAACAAAAAAAAAATACTTCAAATTAATGTCGGCAAATTTATTGTTGGAGTTCAAGTGTTACTTCTTATTTAAATGAATGATTTCGCTGATTATTTGATTTGGCCGCCATTTTGTGAGCCCTTTTTGTTGTTGTTGGTTTGGCGATTAAAAAGGCGTAACTTCAGCCTTATCAAACTATAGTTTCGACATTTAGGTCGCCAACCAACTATCCTACCTTTTTGTTACATGCTACTTGCCATAAATTTTGCAAAAAACGCCGTTTAAAATCGAAGCGGACTTCCTGTCTGAGTCGATGGGCTAGGCAAATAGAGTAAGTGGAATGGGCCAGCGATTGGTCACTGTTTGAGAGGGGAAATTTCCACAAGTTCTAATAATATGTCATTGTGCATATCACCCGACCAAGTGTACCTGGTAAAATAATCTATTCCATCTGCATTCGTGCAAATCGTGGTTACTCAATCCATTTTCACATAATCCGGCTATTTATGCCCAACATGAAGGCTTTGAGAAACATTGCCGTTAATAAGGAAATCGCTTGTTTCTTATAGTAAAAGACAAAAAAATGTTTGTTTTTTTTCAACATGAAAATATTACCTGTATTTTTGTTGTTATTAAAATTGGACAAATCTAGAATTTGCTGAGTAGTAAAGGGTTAAAAGAAATTAAGACGTCATAACAGATAATAAGACTTAGATGCTCTGTTGAAGATTGTATATAAAAGGGGAAAATAAGGCTCTTTTCTATAACAGCAATAATAGTATATATGATCTATTAATGTTGTTGAAATCTATCGAAAGCCGATTAAAATAAGAATGCTATAGTAACCCAGTTCTCTCGAAGGTGTTTGAAATACAGACTAGCCACTGCTTTTGGGTTTCCTAATAATGACTGAAGCTGTAATGCAAATTTAAGCATTAAAGATTATTTCATAATTACGAAATCGTATTATTTGGACTCCAACAATGGTCCCCCCATTTATTTGAAGCATTTTTTTTTGGGGGGGGGGGGGTGACTTCATCGTTGAAACTTGAGCTCAGTCAAGGTATTCGAGTTATTTCGTTATTCAGAAATACTATTATTACTTCTGAAAATATTTCGCAATTACTGAATACTTTGAAGAATATTTAGTAATTACAAAATAGTTTGGATCATTTGCTTATTATACAAAGGCTGGAATGTCTCTTTAGGGGTTTCGTATTAATCAAACAAACGAGAAATAATTTTACTTTGAAAAAAACGTTTTGTAACAAAAACTGCTAATTCTTCCGTTCCTATGTTAACCCATACAGCCTTTTCATGCGCCCAAAGTATACCTTTTCGAAAAACATTGAAAATGAAGAAATACTTGTTACAAAGCTTTTTTTTCCATTTTTCACATTGTGAGTGTTTTGTTGTTGTTGTTGTTTGTTTTTGTTTGTTGATTGGTGTTTGTGTCTGTTTCCGGTCAAAGGAAAATTTCAGATCTTTAAAGTTCTGCCAATTTGAATTTTTAGTATTTTGGATGTTTAACCCATTCCTTACAGACCTACGCTTGTAGGTAGAAATTAGAGTCGAGAAGTAAAAGTAGATCTATATTGATAATTAGCTGAATAACGCAATTTATTCTATTTTCTAATGGTTTTCTTGTTTGCTTTATGCTTATGCTATCTTCTTCGTGGAGCTATGAAACTAAAAAACTAATCACACAGTGTGAATACGGAAGAGGATTCATATAAAAAGGTGATTTTTTTCATACCCCAATGAAAAAAAAAATCTCTATATTTCTTCTAATTTAATGGCATCAAGCATAAAAAGCAAATGTTTAAAAAACTTGATAGATTTTTATGGAACTATTTTCTGAGCAAGTATACAGCATTGCTGCGTGCTCAAATCTCATTCATTGAAGTATGAATAATCTATATTCCGCCAATCATTACACTCATTTCTGATAGACGAAATTGAAAATTAGATTATTGTGAATGATAATTGGTATAGCATGACAAGGTTTTAAGATTATTCACAAAAAACACCCAGTAGATAAAGTTCTTTACATGCAGTCAACAAGAGTGGAAAAAAGAAAGAAAAAAACGACTGAAATATAATATAATGATAGTGTAGTTCAACATGTGTTTGTAAATCCACTGAAAATCACATTAAAAACACTAAGCATCATCTTCAAAGACCCGAACTTTAAAAAACAAAAGTAGACCTAGAAATTATCATATTTTACGATATTCGAAGTCTCCGTGACTTTAGCTCGTAACCAATTACCACACAATGACACTTTTTGAAAACCCAAAGAAAGAATATAGCCCTGTCAAAAAAAGGTATAGAATAAACAAAAAAAAAGGTTCGGGCGAACTGATAGACGAAAATGCAGCTATGTGCTCGCCCTAATCCATCCAGGCTTGATTTTAACGTTGGGCCTTGAGCTGTGACCTTGAACTTAGAGCTATCTGAAAATTTGCTTCAAATAGTACATCTATTTATATTAGAGAAATAGTTAGTTCGAATTCCATCCACAAATTTTTGTGCTATGCTTCAGACATGCTTAATTTTAACGTAGGACCTTGAGATGTGACCTTGACCTTGAAGTGATCTTTTTTTTCAAATAGCACATCTACTTAACACTTGTGCCGAATAATATTGGAATCCATCCATAATTGAAGGAGATATGCCCCGGGTATGCTTAATTTTGAACGTTCGACATTGAGCTTTTACCTTGACCTTGGAGGTATCTAAAAAAATCAAAAGGCTGATGTAATCATGATAGAAAACAATTGTCCAATATTATCTTGAAATCCATCGATAATTGTAGGAGTTATGCTCTGGACATGCTTTATTTTAACGTAAGACCTTGAGGAGCTGTGACCTTGATCTATCTGAAAAAAAATGAAATGGTACATCTACTCATGATAGAAAATGATTGTGGCTAGTTATTTTGTAATCCATCCACGATTGAAGGAGCTATGCTGCGAACAATGTCAATTATAATTTGACTTTGATCTGTGAGCTTTGAATAAACCGGGAAAAAGCGTCGTTGCATTATCACGAGGAATTCACATGTGAAGTTTCATCAAATTTGACCTAAGGGTAGTGGAAATATGGAGGCAGACGGACAGAATGACGAAAGACGGATTGACTGACTTTCAGACGAAGTGGCAGCTATCTATTCGTCCTTCGGGAGCAAAGGAAACTTTAGAAAATGAAGATATCGCTTGCAACATGCAAGTTATTCAGTATTCACACTATTTCGTAATCGAAAGAATAAGTAAGTTTAAAATTTCACCAGTTTAAATTATCGTCTGCGTCTGATTTGTCTAAACATTTTCGTCTGGTAAGGGGTTGAATAGAAGGTCGCAGTGCTCTCGCCGTCGACCATTTCACAATTTATAGACTAATATGGATTTTTTCCGGTTAGAAATATCTTGATTGATGATTGTTGTTGAATTTGTCAGAAAGCGATCAAGCAAATCGGCATTTGTCAAACAATAGCTTATCCAACAACAAATTATCATTCCACCTTATTAAAACTTAACGTTTTAATTAGTGATATTCGTGTCAAATATTGCTATCCATTTCAATTATACAATCCTAAATTAGGTGCCTTTAAGAAAATATCAGTAGGAAAATAAAATATCATTACTACAAATGTCTTTTTAGATAGCAAAGCGTCATTACTACAAATATCTTTTTTGAAAGCTTAGGCTAACGGACAAAATTTCGAGGTCTTTTCAAAGTTCATAGAGTGCAAACTGCCACTGTAGTCTTAACCACTAAATCCATTGAATACCTACACCATAAAAAGTTATTCTTATGTATTTCAGTAATATTGCAGACTCTATCCAATTATAGAGAACTCTTCAAACGCATGCTATTTAAGCGATTACCACTCAATTTCGCTTTTTAAGCACCTCAAGGATAAAGCTTTAGAAAACTTTGTGGACAGTTAAGAAAATCCTTGTAGCAAGAATTTCTTCTATGTCCACAATGTTTTCTACCCTATAAATATATATCTGTTTGTGTGTGTGTTCGTGTGTATTCGAATCGAATGCCTCTCGTCGAAAGTGGTAAGGGGTGGTTTTGATAAGTTTATTCAGGCAAAAGGTGCTTACCTTTAAATAGATAAATGTCTCAGAATCACCCTCTAATTTATTTATTTCATCGATAATAAATCATGTCTTTTAGATCTAAAAAAGTCTTTCTTTTTTTCTCTTTTTTTCGGACTTAATTATGTAACAACTACATGTACTTGTAAAGCCCAGCTTGTGCTGAACGTTCGTAAGTTTGTTCCATAAAATTGTTCTTTGTGTCCGCAGCTCGAAAGTTTTTGCCAATGCAAAACTTATAACTGATATTAAAATTAGTACCAGTGAGGATTGTGGTCTCTTAAATCTCGTCTTAAATATCTTGCCTTCAGTTGTATGATCAAATGATGTCATCATCTTTAATTTACCTTTATAACAGCACGATATTCGTGGATGTTTTGAGAGGGTTGAGCAAGAGTAAGTCTTATTACTTTGTATAATTCATCGGATTTTTCAGCTTTTTTGGTTAAAGCATTTTTATTATATCCAGAGGGAGGCGGGTTCTTACAACTTATCAAATGAGCAAGGCCATCGCAGTTTTCGATTAAAGAATCAAATCATTCATTCAGACCGGAAGTGAACTTTGAACTTCATCATTGGCCACCATTTTTGTGAAATCTTGTGTTGGTTTCGCGCCTTCAGCGATGTAACTAGAGATTATTCAAGCTTTATGTACGACGCTTAGGTTGCAAACCATATCACTTTTTGTAATATGTTACTGTCGATGTAGAACTCTTAATTCTAAATTCAACTTTAGTATTCTAGTACAAACACTAGCTTTAACTGAACATTTATTGGCATTGAGAACATAACCGTTCTTTATTGGTTTGATTTCGAGGTTTTGGCTAATACAAACAAAATTCAGACAATTTGTTCGAAGCTTAGGATATGTATTATTCTACATAATGATTCTTGGAAATAGGCACAATTATAGAATCGAAGGCCAACTTTCTGAAGTACCTTTTCTCTTTTGAATTGGGGTGGGATGGAAGTCGGTTTAAACCTTGAATCATACGATGAAATGGATTAAACATTTATTATCATCTTTTTACCAAATAATACAAAATAGCAGTTCCAATTTTCATAAAACTGAAACTTTGTATTTTTGTTTAGATAAGTCTGTTTATGTTAATTATCAATTGCACAATAAAAGAAGTGAATTGACAATTATATTTTCACTATTAAACAAATAAAACTCATAATTCTCTAAAATTTGTAGACTCCTTATATTGACAAGTTATCCACATGATTTGGAGATTATTACACAGGAGTGTTCTGGGGACCACATATAGCTTAATAACCTTAAACACTACATGGTGTAATTTAAAGACCATCTAATTCACCCTCTGCATACAATTTTTGATAGGAGATTAAATAAATTTGACCATTATATCAGCATAGTATAATAGAAGGCGTTATTCAAATGAATTACATACATTTCATTATGACAAATTGAATTCCCTCTGAATACAGTTTAATTCTTTGTGGGTCTATCAACGAACTTAGACACCTCATTGAGCAATCTTCATTGATAAATTCTTGCATCAGTAAGCGAACCTTTTCTCGACGGTAAAGTTCGATATCATTGTCCTGGGTATATGTGTTTTGGAATTGAGAAATAATGATTTCGTTGGTCGACTGATTATTCAATTGATAGCCGCGATTCGTCAATTATCTATATAACTTACCTAAATCTAATTAGCCCAATTGATGTTTAAAGAATTAAAGGCGAGAGCGGGTTACTCTGGCTCTGTGTCTTCATTTTAGAGTCCTGAAATTCATCCCCGGTTCTGCTAAATTTTCTTCCGACATTTGGACAATGATATAACAAGATGCCTTATATTTTCGCAAATAACGAATACAAAAGCGTAATTGACCAATCGCGGATGTCAATCAAGGAATCAATCTACCAATCAACCCCTTCATTCAGTCCGCAATCGAGAACTCCAACATTGGCCGCCGTTTTTGTTCAATATTCTTAATCAAGCTGTAATTACAACGTTTATATCGACATCAAACATTCTACAGTTTTGTAATATACCGTTGGTCATATAAATTTGCAAAATAACGTCGTTTAAAATCGTAGTGGTACTTCCTGTTGGAGTCGATGGGTGTGGCCTACGGTATCAGTGGGTGGGACAAGCGCTTGTTCATTTAGCGGTTGTTGAATGGTATACTTCTTGGGCTTTACTGGTGTGAGAAATGATGGAATACATTGTTAAATACCGTCATTTCCGTCATTTCTGAAATGTCAACCCGTTCAAGTAAGCGGTATTAATTTAAATAATTCCAGTGAAATTAATGAACATTATTAATAAAAATATTTAAAAATGTACAAAATCGATCTATAAATATTACAAATGATCAAACACTGAAAAACTACATGTAGATTTTAAAGGCATTGGTTATTCTAACGTAACATTTTACAATGACCAATACCATGCGCGATGTTAACAATCATAAATGACTTACGGACGCCGAAATTGTTCTATGAAAAAATACATTGTTAAATTGCTTAAAAATGCATTTAAGAAGAATAAGACATAACCCAAATACAAAGCCGCTACAGCCTTAAACCTCGGTGTAAAGGTCGCCTCTTTTAAGTAGCAACTTTGAGTATTCTACCTTTTTTGATGTCCAATGAAGAGTGAGAAGAGTCTTGAACTATTATCTTCTACTAATTGAGGAATCGCTTGTCCTGACAGGTATTAAGACTTGGATATAAAACGGCGTCATTTTGCAAAACTTATGGTCAGTATCTAGTAACAATAAATGGAAAGGTTGGTGGGCGACCTAAACGTTGTACTACAGCTTGAATAAGATGTTGCAACAAACGTTTACCTTCCTATATGATACTAGGTCGAAATGTATTTGACAATCGCGGAGTCGAACATTACAACTTTTCGACCTAACTATATTTACCTTAAAAATTGAAGTTGATTAAGTATTCCGACTTTTCCTCTAAATATTTTAACTACAAAAGTTAACGTCGTGTCGCTTCTACTTTTCGATTTACCAGTAGATTAAAAAACGTTTGGCTGTAACAGGATTCCGGAATAAGCAAATGACAAGATTTGTTAAGATCTCCATCGACAGTCGATGAACGTGTTCCAAAGATGCTATGGTAGATACTGGGTTTTCATCAACTACTGTAATTGACCAATCGATGGACCCGCCCACTAACTCCGTTGAACCTGCCCATTGACTCAGATAGATTGTTAGATACTTTATTGAAGTAAACTTTACAATTTCTTGTCATGTCAAATACAAACATACAATTAAAAAACGATGACATATTGACAAACAATCGAAGGGCATTATATACAACATGGAAGAGAAGCTGGAGAAATTGTCTAATCATTGAGAACGTATATGTCGCCAGTAAATATGACATAATCATAAGTGCTGATAAAGTGTATCTGCGCTTAAACACTATCGCACCCACCAACAGCATGCTTTACGTTTTACATATAAATTTTTTTCTTAGTGAGCAGTTATCCTTGATAAATTAAGCGAAATTTAAAAGAGTAATGTTACTTGAATCTATCGATCTGTTTAATTTCGACATACTATGATGGGTATAGAAGTACTTGTTCAAATATTTTTTTGAATATCAGCCAATAATCGACGTAACAGTAAAAAGTGATATTCATCTTCTACTTCGTTCATATTACACGCTGATTTCTATCAATCATATGTTAACCATGCTGAGAGAATGTGATGACAATCTAAATTTCGAAATATATAAACTCCATATTCGTGGAAGGATATTTAAATAAAGAGATAATTGACTGTATTCTTCAACGAATTTATATGTGAATAACTTTGTACTTCTATGAATATCATTGTAAGAATCTGAATTCGTCGATTAAATGTTGTTCAACAATTTATATACAATTTTATGGTTAACACTAAACTGATGACGGGAAGTTCCACTTCGATTTTTAAAGATGTTATTTTGCAAGAATTGTGCCAAGTAGCATGTGATAAATCAAAGCACTTAATGTACTGGTGATGGACGCCCCTGTTGACATAGTAGAGTGATATGACCAATTTTTTGTAGAAAATGGCATTTTTCACATAGAAATTTGATTGAAGCAAAAATAGGCAATACAAGACGTTTCCAATTCTAGTGTCTTATGCACGATCCTCTTCGGCCAAAAAAAAGGGGGAAAAATGCTATTGCCACATGCATCATATGTCTCTCACCGCTGGAAACAGTGAAATATGCCGAGAAAATAATTCCAAGAATGGAAATAGACTCATCCATTTTTGCCAAAAAAGCAACAAAGTTTTTCTCCAAATTGTAGTTGAACAAACAGATATCATAACTTCAACAAGAAATCAGCAGTAATTTACATGTTTTACTTGATTAATGACTATTGATCAATATAGGTTTTTTTTTTCTTTTTTTTTTTTTTTTTTTTTTTTCTTTTTTTTTCTTTCATAATCAAATCATTTTTGAAATGATTATCATTAAGACAGAAATATACGCTAAGAAATTCTAAAGTTCCTTCTAGTAAGCGTTGCCAATCTTACTAATATTACACAGTGTACGCTCTCTGGTAGTCATTAGTCTGAAAGTACTGTAAGCTAGCAAAGCAGTGTTTTCCACAATGTTTTCCAAAGCTTTTTTCTTGGGATGCTTAAAAGTGAAATTGGGTGGGAATGGGTTAAATAACATACTTTTAACAGAGTTCTTTACAATTAAATTTGAATAGAGTTTTCTATATTCCCGAAATATATAAGAACTATTTTTTACGGCGAAGGTATTCCATGGATTTGGTGTTTAAGCCTCCAGTGGCAGTTTGCACTTGTTGAACTTTGAGAAGACCTCAAAGTTTTGTCTGCTAACTTAAGCTATCAAAGCTGATGCTTTGCTAATTGAAATCTAAGATTGATTAATTAGAAATAAAGACGTCCATATCATAACAACCGTTTTTGAAGTTTAGTATTATTTGTATCACTGTAGTACCGAATTAGAACAAAATCTGACCGAACCACTGCACTAGTCAAAAGAGAAAGCAGTTACAGATGACATAATTATTTTTTGAAAACATGGGATCCACAAGGAGTATCAAATTTGTAAGAAGACGCCTTGTTGGTAACTAGCATTTTCCGCTTATTCCCGCATTTTAATGATTATTTAATGCTTGAGTTGCAATTCTCTTTGGTGAATGTTTGTAAGGTTTGTCAAGTTTACCACTGTAGCACTAGGGGCGTTACACAGTGACTTCTTGCAGAAACATGTAATATGTCCATAAACTGGTCTACAACCATCATCGACCTCTTTATACCAGCAACCGTACCACATTCCTTCAATGATAAAAGAATACAAGACAAACTTACAGTTAACCTCTTATAAATTGACCAATCGCGAATGTCAATCAAGGTATATATAGACCAATCAAATCATTCGTTCTAACCGGAATTGAGATTTGAACTGCGACATTTGCCGTCATTTGTGTGAAACAATTTTGTTGGTTTGGCAACTTAAACGCCGTTTATGTCGCCAACCAACTTTTCCTCTTTCTTGTTGCATGCTACTAGCTATAAATTTTGCAAATAACGCCATTTAAAATCGGAACTGATATTCCTATTGGAGTCCATGGGCGGAGCAAACTGTGTAAGTGGGCGGGGTCAGCTATTGGTCAATTCCATGGGTAACTTAGAGAAAGTAAAAAAAAAGTCAGTGGTTCATTGTACTATTCTTAACCCAATAGCAAAAGATAAATTTTAGCCTGGTTAAAATTGAAAGGACGCCAATCGATAACATTTTAAATTCCTTGTCTTTTCGGGTGGAAAATATGTGATAAGTAATCTATTGACTGTCCACAATCTTTTTCAAAGCTTTTTTTTTCGCCAGGGACGAGAAAAGAGAAAAATCAGAATTGTGTGGGCACAACTTAGAAATTCAGTTAATTCATGACAGAGAAATCCATCGATACCTTTGGATATTTAACGTGGATATTAGGATATTTCACCCGATTAAGATAATTTGTCACCTGATGAAGATCCACTGACGTCTTTGTTCTAATAAAGCAGATTAAAAGGATAAAGTTCTAAAGCCTATGAACCGGTAACACTATAAGTGACCAATAGGCGATAATTGGTGAGAACAGCATATGGCAGTCTTGTGATTTTGAATTGGGTCAGATACGAGTAAGAGTAACAAACACAATGGAATTGGGTCAGATACGAGTTAAAGTAACAAACAAAATTTGAATTGGGTTAGATGCCAGTAACAGTAGCAAACAAAATCTGAATTGGGTTAGATGCCAGTAAGAGTAGCAAACAAAATTTGAATTGGGTTAGATACGAGTAAGAGTAACTCGCGGATCATATAGCTTTATTACAAATGATGGATAGATGACCTTACCCTCTGATCTCAACTGGAAGTCGACTAAGCAAAATTTAAGGTGCAAACAATTTACAAAAAAGTAATCTGGTAGGTTATCTAAATTTCGAACTACTACTTCAATATGCTGCAGTAACGACGTTCAATTCGCATAACAAAGAAAATTGCTGAACATAGATGCTACCTACCGTGAGTGATGATGAAAAAATTATATATATTTTACAAATCAATGAATATGACAAATGTGTTTATTTAATGTTCAAAAAATGTGAAATGAGAGGAAAGAGAGGATTTACTTGCAGAAACAGCTGTAAACTTTTAAGTTGTCTTTCACAGCATTGGACGTCTTTATTGTGTATCAATCTGTATGCCTTAGAAGGTACCTAGTTTATTATCTTCTGGTTAAACTGAATTTAGCTGAAGCTACTTAAGCTTACATTGTGGTTTAACTTTGTTTACAATCCTCAAGTAAGAACTGTGGGAAATGTAGAGGTTTCTTTTAACAAGCAAACTGTTCATTTTCACATCGTAGTGTGGACCAAAGATGTAAAAATATTGTCAAATAAAACTGTCATCTGCTGCGGTGCATCTGTGTAAGATTTTGTAATGAGTAGGTGAATGGGTTAAGTGAGATAATTTTAATTTTCCATTGTTTGTTTTGTATCGCCTCTCTCTTCCTTATTTTGGATAAACATACAGGCATTGAGCTCGCAAATAATGTACATGTAAGTTATGCTATTCTAAAGACCAATACTATGGATCGTTGTCACCTTCATAATTGATCATAGATACCATAAAATCAAAGGTTAATATTTGACGCTGACTGTTGATATCTGTTTGCATTTAATTGCTCGAATGGTATATACCTGCTGGATCATTACCAGTGTTAATTCATTTCATTTTTGTTTACGTTTTTATATGTCATTTATGTTCATGGTACCAATCCTTCGACTGGATTTTAAACCAATAAAGGAATTTGTATTTAAATTTGAATTCAGATGTCGACCAATGTCGGTTTCCAAATTTTACTACCGGTGCAAAATGTATGATTTGATTGGCATGTCGATGTTTTGGTTGACCGCGATCCGCCGTAACTTACTAACGCGTCGTTTGCCGCTTTCAATACTTAAGACAAGATTTTAATTTAGTTTTCTAATTTAAAACATCGTCGCCCTTTCTAGAAAACTTTGTAATACAAACTTCAACTTAACGCATCGTTTGCTTTTCTCAGTGACCTCTTAATTGGCCAATCGTTACTATCAGTCAAAGAAACAATCGACCAATCAAATCATTCATTCAGACAGGGAGTGAAGTTTGAACTTCATAATTGGCCGCCATTTATGTGAAATAGGTTTTGCGACTTAAACAAACGACGTTTAGGTCGCCAACCAACCTTTTGTTGTTGTTGTTGTTGCATGTTACTGTCCACAAATTTTGCGAAATAACGCCCTTATCTAGTGACGTGAACCTCCTATCAAAGTCAGTGGGTGTGGTAAGCGAGAGTCAGCGATTGGTCAATTATTTATAATAAAGCTTTATCTTGCTCGAGTTACTCTTACTTCTCCACACTATTTTCAGAACTTTTTTTTGTCATAACCATTTTACGGAGTGCTGGTCTTGCCAACTGATCTTATGAGCCTTTTCAAGCTGTAGACCCGACATTTAGGTCGCCAACCAACGATTTTTTTTACATGCTATTAGCAATAGATTGTGTAAAATGACGCCGTTTGAAATCGAAATGGAACTTCCTATTGGAGTCATTGGGTAGGACTAACGGAGTAAGTGGGCGGGAACAGCGATTGGTCAATTCTTAAATATATTTTACTTACCGGCCCTAAACTTAGCCTTTGCACACGAACCATTACAATTCATAATGTTCAAGTAGTTTGCACTCCCAAACCAGCAGGTACGGCTACCGTCCGTTCCTAATAAAAAGAAAACATGGCTCGTCAACAAATAAAATAGTAAGTACAACACATATCTCCCGTTAGCCCGTTTCTCAGCCTTTCTGCGAGAGTGCGTTTAAAGATAATTAAGGTACATCACTCATACTTTACAATTCATATCCTGGAATCGTCTCCCGTACAACTCACAAACTGACAGCAAAATAACGAAATAACAGTTAAATAATTTAAACTTTTTCAACTAAAATTGCACGCGGATAGCAAAATCATATCAATGAGACCGGGGGCCAGATCAGAGCGAGATACGCAATTGATTCAACGTTTAAGCCATGTTAAATTAGTCGATTATTTTTCAAGGTTGGAAATATAATCGCGGAAAAATTCTTTTTTGTGAACCGGTGTTAGATTTAATTTATCTTGTCACCAGTCTACGATTCCAAAATGCTGAAACTACACTAGGGTGACTCCTAGACTTCGTTGTATCTTCAGTTATACCAGATAAAAATCTCACTGACCACTTTACTTACAATGTTTTTATGTCTAGATCATAGAAAATGTTTTTTCTAACTTCCGAGTTCCAAGGTTCCAAGGTGAGTGGCTGAAACGGGATTCCACTCTTAACGTAATAATGCCAAAATGATAATAATGATGATGATTTTGAAAATAACAACAAACGGTGTCCATAAAAAACGTGGAATATCGACGCCATCTTCATTATAAATTCTTTACTTATTGGGTGGAGAGATAGAATTACCAACCGACTACACAGTGTTTCGCTTATGATAATGTAAACATCCAGATCACTGGTGGTTGTCTTTTTAACCCATTCCCATACAAATTCTCATTTTAACGCGTCTAAAGAAAAAAAGCTTTGAAATCATTGTGGAAAATAAAGAAATTGCTTCTATCCAAACAGACGAACATATTTAAAATTTCATCAACTTGAAATTGCCGTCAGTAGCTTCTTTCAATTTGGGCCAGTCTGAATGTTTTTCGTGTTAGATTAGGTTAATCGTCAGAATAACGGCTAAATGATTTGAAGCCCGCCTACGATATACTTACATAAAAGTATCAGTATACATTTCGACTATGTCGAACCCATTTCTTATAATTTGAGAGCAACGAGCGAAAAAAGCAAAAACCTTACCAATTTTGATACTTTTTTGAATGGACCTATATTGTGCGGAAGCATAAAAAATGGCTGCGCGCTAAAAATTTGTTCATAGATGTATGATTTTTTTTCGACCAATCAGAACGCCCGTTTTTGATAGACGAAACTAAAACTAGTTTATATGACAATGAAAGGCACACTTTTGAAAATTTTGATATCCTTTTCATTGTCAAAATACTTATAGATAAGCCGTTCTACCATACTTTTCATTCCATAGAATGCTTTGATGTTTCATTTTATTCATTTCTTTTAATTTGTTTTCTTCTAAGTAACACTTGCCTCTCACAATAAGCTGTTATTAAGGTGTCACTCCATTTCAGTAATTCCCACTCATTCTTCCCCCAAACCCTTCTTCGGGTGTCACCAATCTGGTTAACTCTTTCCATCTCAATGACTCTTTTTGAAGAACAAAGATTTGGAAAACATTGTGTAAAATTAAGGAATTGCTTCTAACAAGCAATTTCTTCAATTTCCACAATGAATTTAATGAACATTTAAAAAATAATTCTAAAATTTCTTAGACTTAGATGTGTTGTCTGCGACTACTTTCAAATTGGACCAGTCTAAAATTTTCCCGTCTAATAACGGGTTAAGAATGTAGGAGGATGTCTGACACAGGCCGATAGACTGGTTTCGGACAACCTCGTTATTTTGGACGATTTGCTGATCAGGGGCACCATTCTAATACACAGACACAGACCCAGATCCCTGACTTTATGAAGGAGGTATTTTATTTAGTGTCTTCGAACGCTCCCTTTTTTGATCGCATAATTGCAACTTGCCTTCCCGAGGATTACGAAATCGTCCTCTAGTGCTTCGAACAATATATTTGAGAATCTTGTATCGCACTTACTTAAAGCGCCTGAAAGTAGCGGCCCGGTTAATCTTAACAATTCCTCCCCCCTTTTTTATATATATTTTATATATTTCAGAGTGGTCCGATTCGAAAGAGGTTTCAGACGTCAATGCAAATTGGATGCAATTTGAAATGAAATTATCCTATGTGGTAGAAAATATTTTGGAAAAATAAGAAATTATTGTTACAAATCTTACTGGATTCAAATCTACGCGGATGCGGCAACACCGCCTGGCGCTGCAATGTCCGACGTATTTAACCTCTGCGCTACCGAGACATCCCCGTGTAAGTTGAGAGAATTCAATATACTACAAATATAATTTCTATTTGTTACAAGCAATATCTTCTTTTTCCACAATGTTTTCTCGAACATAAAATTACAGCAACGTAAAATCCCTTTTTTTACAGGAAAGGGCTAACTTATCAATTTCTAATGTCTTCTTCAACAACCAGCTGAGTCTAAAAAGAAAATTAGAAATTATTCATTCAATATATATCGAACTTTTTCGAACAGCGGCCCCGCATTCGTCGACTTGTAGCTGTTATTCGGCTTTTGGAACTATAAATAGAGTCAGAGAGAATACATTCAGCCTATTTATATTGAGCATAATTGAAACCTCCAAACTACTGAAGTTCCAATAGTTTTATCTAGAAAATCCTCAGCTTTGATACCTTAAACCAACAGACAAAATTTAGAGGTTTTCTCAGAGGTCAACGAGTCCAAACTACCACTGGATGATTAACCACCTAATCAATTGAAAACCTGCGCCATAAAAAATTAGTTCATATGTATTTCAGGAAAACCGCAAACTTTGCCTGCAATTTTATCTCAAAGGTACTTTTAGCTCACCTTAGCATATTGTGTTAAAATGAATCTGATCAGAGTCTTCCCTATGCGGACTGCCTTATATGAACACATGAATTAACTTTTTTCAAATTGTAGAGGACTCCTTGGAAAGCATGCTATTTAAATCCTAGGATACTTTAACCCTGTTTATCTATCATGATAACCCTTGACAAGAAGATTACTTAAGAAACCAGTACTTTCAGTACTTTGATTGTTCTCTTGTTCTCTAAGCAATGAAATAGCAATTAAAAACCACGTGAAAGCATAAATTCTTTAAAGTATAAAGGCATATGCTTTCCGTTACTGTAGAATATGAAAAACAGAAAACAGCTATTACACATACATTCCATAAACACTGTTGTTTGGTACAAACCTGCCTTAACAAACTTAAGATAAAGAGATAAATCAAATTGAAGTAGGTGCGGTTTTTGAAATACCACGACTTTCAAAATAATGAGTAACGCCAAGAATCCATTGGAAGGCTTTTTCTGGTCATTTTGTGACCACTGTTGCTTGGGCATTTAATCTGAGAACTCGTGTACACCAAACAAGGCCAGTTGCTGTCCGGTCGAGACTCGTAGTGGTAAGAGTGACGTCACATCGGAACATCGTTACATATCGTGTAATTCGACGCGACGTCTCCGAAACAGATTAACGACAGCAGAATCCACTAGTAGAGAGATGTTTAGTAGTAGGGTTAGAGCCACAACAGTTTGCGAGTAGCTGGGCTTAGAACACCACATAATGTACCGATCAGCATGCCTTATCATAGACGCAACAGGTTCCCAAGGGCTACGCGACAACTAGTTCAACCAAATTTAGTGACGATCGCGATTAGTTTACTTTAAACTTTAAACATAGTTTATTGATGTATGTCATAATTCAAAATAACAATGCAAATGGATTAGAACGAAAGCAAAGCTTATTTGAGTTCTTTTCCGGGGGTGGGGTGGATCAAAGGGTAGGATTACATGTTATTTAATAATTCATTCAAGAATAATAATCGTCAGGAGAAGTAGTTTGAATATTATTGCAGTAAGTCACCAAAGCATTGCAATTACATCTCATAAACTTAATATGAACTGAAATCACTATGCGCATCGGTCACAGCTACTGTAATCAAAATATGAATAATTCAACACAGGAAGAGATACCATTCATTTAGTAATAATATAGGGCTCAACTATGTTCAGATGGAAAATGGGCAAAAGAAATGTTTAAAGAGGCCACTAATAATATCAACTGTATGAATAACTTAGGATGATAACCTAAATACAGCGCTACATATCAAATCTACCACCTAATTTGATAGAAAAAATGAACTTCCGAAAAAAATGCCTTATTGGTAATTATAGTTAATCTTTCGTCCCGACATAACAATACTTTTAAACCGACCGGAATGAATGTTCAACGTTATTGGTTAATCTTAAGCGAAGTTCTCTATAGAAACTACAATCAATTGATTGAATGGGGTTTAACGCCACATTCAACTGTATTTCAGTCATATCGCGGCTCGAGGACCTAACAATGGATTCCCGGTATTTCTCACTACAGAACTACCACTACATCCTTTCCTAGCCTCCATCTGCTATCCCACTTAGGTTTACGATTACCCACCAATTGGTGAAAGACAAAATGTCGGAAAGGATATGTGCCGACGCCGAGAATCGAACCTATGACATCCCGTAATAGAATCTACGATCAAAGAAAAGGTGAAAATTAGATTCAATGATTCCACATTTGCAAAGTGGGGAGATAATATTTTTCTAAAGAAAAGATGATGGTTAAGTAGGCTTCATTCATTTCAAATTCTTTTGTGAATTATCTGTTTTTTTCTTTCTCAAATGAAGAATATTTTTGACTACCTCGATGGCCGAGTGGTATAGGTTCTTGACTCGTGATATGAGGGCCACGGGTTCGATGCCCACCGTCACCGGGGTGTGTTCATGGGCAAGACACTTGATAGCCAGCCCCAGTCTACCCAGCTGTAGAATTGGGAAACAAGAAACAAGTTTGGTACATCCAGTCACAATTCGAGCTGACTCGTTTTGTATTTTATGAAGTTGATCTTCTAAGTGAAGGGGGATCGCGATTCACATTTCGATTTGCTGATAGCAGATTATTTGTGTATTGCGTCGTGCTCAAGCATGATTCAGAGAGGTGGGAGTGGGAGTCTTATGGTATGGGGATGTTTTTGTACTCAAGGACCTTCTCCCCTAGTAGATGTTCAAGGGAACGCAACCGCTAACTAGTACAAAGATCAGATTTTGCAACTTCTTCCCCTTTATGCAGAGATACTACCTTTAGACAGTGTTCACAAATGTTGTAAGATTCACAAGGAAGTATTGAGATGCTAGATATGGATACAATTACTATTGCAATTATAAGGGTTATCTTTTGATCATCATATAAATTTTATTTTGAGGTTACCCGATATTTCTTTACCTTTGTAAATATATCACCCTACCTATGAGAGATGTAAATACCTCTAAGAATAGCCAGATATTTTGTGTGTGTATGTGTGTGCGTGTGTGTGTCTTAATGTACAAAATGTTTCAATAGATCTAATTCTATAAAAATGGCTGTAAATATCAGGTTGTCCATTTTTGCTCAGTATACAAAACGAATGGTCAGAGTGGGGAAAACTAAAAGAATATATTTTATCCTTATCTCCATTTAAGAAATTGTACTATCAATGCTCAAGATGACTGAGACATTTTGAATCTTTATGAAATCACGAGATGTTGTTAGTCATAGAGTGAAGAGATATCGAGATCATCTTTTTCGTAAGATAAGTAGAATGTTCGCCGCCCTTGACTCAGGATTTGATCGGGATACGCGAGACCGGGGTTAAATAGTTATTATTCCGTTGCTTTGCAACAAAAATGTTTCACACAAATGGCGGCCAATATCGGAGTTCGAATCTGAATTCCGGGCTGCATGAATGATTTGATTGGTCGATTGATTCCTTGATTGATAGTCGCGATTTGTCAATTAACACAAGACAAATGAAATAAAATAAGAGACAAAATACCTGATAAAATGGTTCCCAATAAAAGACCAATTAAAGCAAAAGCACGAGGAATATTCATATCCACCATTTAGGTTAGCTTCGGGATAGCTTCATGCGATTGCAGTCGTGATTCAAATAATCCAGCAGAACTTCAATCAAAGAGTTATATATCCGCTGAATAAACCCATCCCCGTGACATCTTAAGGACGATGAGAAACATCCAACTTTGAACAATTTAACTCTTTGTGTGATCAAACGACGTTCTTATATCTAAATTAAGCCCTTGTCCTGTTATCCCCCAAAAATGAAATTGTTTTTGTCATTTATTAAAGAGCATTCATTCAAACATATCGAGTGCTGCTGATAGATAGATAGATAGGTAGATAGATAGATAGATAGATAGATAGATAGATAGATAGATAGATAGATAGATAGATAGATAGATAGATAGATAGATAGATAGATAGATAGATAGATAGATAGATAGATAGATAGATTGGTCATTCTACCCTACTTTGTTTTAATTCTCGAAACTTCTCAAGTAATTTTTTAAGCAAAATCTAATTTCTTTGAAGCAATTTGTTTCACGGAACCTCCGACCATTTCACTTTTCCTTGGGATAGTCAAATGTTTGTATATTTGAAAGAAGAAAATTACAGATCGCCGGTTACGCCAGATGATTTCTGACATGGCAGTTCGACAGAGATAAGAAACGAAATTACTTTGTTAAATATGTGATCATGAAATAAGATAAAAACATGTCATTACTTGGCGACCTAAACCTGGTAACGGCATTATGAATAAGCTTAAGTTACGACGTTTAAGCCACGAACATAACAAAATGCTGAATAAAAATGTCGAAGTTCAAAGTTCAGTTAGATAAAAACATATCGTTAATTGGTGACCTTAACGTGAGTACAAATGTCGCCGTTCAAAGTTCAGTTAGATAAAAACATATCGCTACTTGGCGACCTTAACGTGAGTACAAATGTCGCCGTTCAAAGTTCAGTTAGATAAAAACATATCGTTACTTGGCGACCTTAACGTGAATATAAATTTCGCCGTTCCAAGTTTAGTTAGATAAAAACATATCGTTACATAGCGACCTTAACGTGAATACAAATGTTGCAGTTTAAAGTTCAGTTAGATGAAAACATATCGTTCCTTAGCGACCTTAACGTGAGTACAAATGTTGCAGTTCAAAGTTCAGTAAGATGAAAACATATCGTTACTTGGCGACCTTAACGTGAGTACAATTGTTGCAGTTCAAAGTTGAGTTAGATAAAAACATATCTTTACTTGGCGACCTCAACGTGAATACATATGTTGCAGTTTAAATTTCAGTAAGATAAAAGCATATCGTTACTTGGCGACCTTAACGTGAATACAAATGTCGCAGTTTAAAGTTCAGTAAGATAAAAGCATATCGTTACTTGGCGACCTTAACGTGAATACAAATGTTGCATTTCAAAGTTCAGTTAGATAAAATCATATCGTTACTTGGCGACCTTAACGTGAAAACAAATGCTGCAGTTCAAAGTTCAGTTAGATAAAAACATATCGTTACTTTGCGACCTTAACGTGAGTACAAATGTTGCAGTTCAGAGTTCAGTAAGATAAAAACTTATCATTACTTGTCGACCTAAACGTGAATACAAATGTTGCAGTTCAAAGTTCAGTTAGATAAAAACATATCGTTACTTGGCGACCTTAACGTGAGTACAAATGTTGCAGTTCAAAGTTCAGTTAGATGAAAACATATCGTTACTTGGCGACCTTAACGTGAGTACAAATGTTGCAGTTCAGAGTTCAGTAAGATAAAAACTTATCATTACTTGTCGACCTTAACGTGAATACAAATGTTGCAGTTCAAAGTTCAGTTAGATAAAAACATATCGTTTCTTGGCGGCCTCAACATGAATACAAATGTTGCAGTACAAAGTTCAGTTAGATAAAAACATATCGTTACTTGACGACCTTCACGTCAATACAAATGTCGCCGTTCAAAGTTCAGCTAGATAAAAAACATATCGTTACTTGTCGACCTTAACGTGAATACAAATGTTGCATTTCAAAGTTCAGTTAGATAAAATCATATCGTTACTTGGCGACCTTAACGTGAGTACAAATGTTGCAGTTCAAAGTTCAGTTAGATAAAAACATTTCGTTATTTGGCGACCTTAACGTAATAACGGCATATTGAATAAGCTAAAGTTACGATGTTTAAGCCACGAAAACAACAAAATGCTGAATACAAATGTCGCAGTTTAAAGATCAGTTCTGGTCTGACTTCATGATTTGACTGGTCGTTCGATTTCTGATAGACACTGGCAAAACGTCAATTGAATATTTCATGAGTATTCGCGATCTGAGGTTTGCACACCTTAAAGACCATATCAGCTTCCGCGAAGGGATCATCAGTTTACCTAACGCGACTCTCAATCAATCAATCAATCAACCAATAAACTCATTCAATTAAACCAGAAATGAATTTTGAACTCCAATTTGGCAGACATCTGTGTCAAACATTTATGTCGGTTTGGCGACTTAAACGTTGCAGGTACAGCTTATTAAAGATGTAGTAATAACGTTTATATTGCAAATAAACATTCCACTTTGTTACAAGTTATAGGCCATTTATTTGGCAAATTACTTCATTAAAAATCGAAGTTGAACCTCCCTAGTAAGCATAGTCGGTATGACCAGAGATCAGGCAATATCCCGACGATATATATCTTAATGAAATTAAGTCTTTCCTGTTTTTCAAAATTTTAGACTGGTCCAAATTGCAAAAGGTTATAGACTACAATGAAAATTGGGTGCAATTAGAAATGAAACCATCCTATGTGGTAGAGAATATTGTGGGATAAGGAGAAATAGCTTGGAACAAGCAATTTCTTCTTTTTCCACAAAATTTTCTCAAGTACAAAATCACAGTGATGTACAATCACAGGTAAGGGTTAAGCCTTTTTCCAAAAAGTCAAAGGATTTAAAAAAAACTACATAGAAATTAAGAAGAAAAAAATACTTGTGGTTTTACTTTTACCCTTTGCAGTCTGCAACTTTGCCAAGATATTCTAGGGTCTAGAGACTGTACTAGCTAGTTCATTCTCACTCAGATTTTCGTCCAAAGGTCCTTAACGATGACCATTTACCTGTGTAAAGAAGCATTGATGTCCGTCCAAATGAGACCAAGACACAATACGAACGGCGCCCTATCTAAGATATCTTAGATGTTATGGAGCTTTTATCAGCGAACATTTTGATTGGTTTTGTATGCGGGCGTGTGTGTGAGAGCGCCATTCCTGTTTGACACTTGACCATTTTTAGCTAGAAAAGCGTCAGCTTTGATAGCTTAAGTTAACAGACAGAATTTTGAGGTCGTCTCAAAGTTCTATGAGTGCAAACTGCCATTGGAGGCTTAACCACTGAATCCATTGAATGCCTACGCCATAAAAAGTAGCTTTTGTGTATTTCAGGAATATTGCAAACTCTATTCAAATAGTAGAGAACTGCTATTTAAAACATATCCTCTCGATTCATCTTTTTAAGCATCTCAAGAAAAAAGCTTTGGAAAACATTGTGGACAATGAAGAAATTGCTTGTAACAAGCAATTTCTTCAATATCCATAATGTTTTCTACCCAACAAGGGAAATATTTTCCGAATTCAACCGTGCTTTGCCAGCTTACAGTACTTACAGTACTTTGATTTACCTTTTTAACATCGAACTATTTTAAGGGACTTCCTTTTTACCTTACATAATCATTGCATGTGTACCTTTATTTACTGGATCTCATTGCCTTCCCAATGTCTCAGTCTCTTTTCTGTTAAAGATAAGTTTTTTCCGAGTATTATGATAGGGCCTCTTCCATGTTATATCTATAAAATATGCCTGCACTTTGCTGCAGCAATAAAGTGCGCCTTGAGGAGGATAACTGACTGATCGCTACTGTCAACAAAAAATTCGATCGACCAATCAAATCAATAATTAAGACTGGACATGAAATTTGATATCCAACATATATGTTGAGCATTTGTGTTAATTTGGCAACCACAGCTTGTTAGCTGACAGCGAAACCTCTCCGGAGAGGGCAATTGGAGGAATAATATGTCAGATAACATAAATGATTTTAACCCTCGTCATGGTGAATTAAAATCTTATTCAGAATTGCTTTAAATCAAAGGACTGACAGATCTGGGAGGTCTTAATGGGGATCAATATTTCTTTTGAACATTTATTATCTAAACAATTCTGGCTTAAAGAGGGCGAAACAGGAGGTGTAAACCAATATCAGACTGCACTTATGTGCAGGCTGATCTTTTTCTGCACCTCCTGCCAAAACCAGACTATTATACAACATGAAAATGGATATGATGATTCACTCATAATGTAGCCACATCGAATCGAACAAGGCTTTGGAAACAAAGAAAAACTCCAAATACCTGACTTTTGAACTTCATTTATGTAACAGAAAAATCTCAAAAACACCTGACTTTTGAAATGCATTTATATAAACGAAAAACGCGCATCAAAGGAATGGGTGATCATTAAAATGAACGCTTGAAGTTTGTTCTTACTTATAAAATGTTGAATAAGGTCATAATTTGGGATGAAATAAAAGAATTGAAAGCTTGAATTGGTGAAGTACTTACATCGAACTTTTCCCAGAGATTATCATTTATTAAGCCTAGACTTGAGCTATGAAGTCCAACATTGGCCGCCATTTTTTGTTAACCATTTTCGTTGGTTTGGCGACTTGAACGTCGTAACTACGGCTTATTCAAGCCGTAGTTACGACGTTTAGGTCGCCAACCAACCATTCTACTTATTTGTAACATGCCAATGGCCATTAATTTTTGCAAAATAACGCCATTAAAAATCGAAGCGGAACTTGTTATCGGGGTCAGGGGGATCGACAAAAGGAGTGAATGGTGGGGCTAGAGATTGGTCAATTGTCAAGGGGTTGCATTGGGAAAGATTTGCAGTGCATGGCGAAAATATTTTGAGAGGACTTCTACCTTATTACAGGCGAGAGTAAGAGAGCGGAGGCGTGCATATAACTGTTTCTTGAAATAATGAATACAAATTCGTAAGTGATCGGGATTTCTCGGTGGGTAATTGGGATTTCCCGGTGGATTATTCTGTGAAATTATCAAATGCTGAACTCGTTGTCTTGGTGGATCTAACCCTGCTTTCGCGCATTTCTGAACGCAACTAATGAGGAGCACACACCCCCCCTTTCTCAATTTAAGAAGGTGGGGGTCGTCCCGCATAAGATTTACATTAGAGAATTTTCGGAAAAAAATATCAAAGTAAGAAAACGAAACCACCTCAGGTCAGTCGAAATGGTTACTGCGAAAATGACTCGGGTAAAAGATTAAATCGACCAAACAAATTATTCATTTCGACCTGGAGTGGAATTAGAACCGACAATAGGCCGACACTCGTGTGAAGCTTTTTTGTTCGTTTGACCACTAAAACGTATGATTTACGTGGGCTTAGTTAAAAGTTGCCATTTTTCATCAAATACTGGGTAATGTTCATGCTTTTCAAAAGATACGCCCTTATCTGGACTAATAGTGCGGATGAAATATGTATATTTCACCCTTAAACTTGTGCAATAGGGGCGAGTCTTTTCACATCCGTAAGACATTGTAAGTACTAGAATTTAGCGTTGTTTGGATCTGGTTTAACATTTCAATGTTTTCCCAAATCAAAGGGCTTGCTGACGACATTATAATCTACAGAATAAGTACAACTGAAAAGTACCATCCTATATGATGGAAAATATTTAAAAAAACAAAAATACTGCTTGTATCAAGTGATTTCTTCTTTTTCCACAATATTTTCTCAGGTATAATATTACAGGGGCATAAAATCCATGTGCTGTATGGGAAAGGGTTAACAAATTCCCACACAATGACGCTTTTAGACGCCCCCCCCCCCCAAAAAAAAGAAAACTTTGGAAAACACTGTGGAAATGGAAAAAATCCTTGTTACCACAGTGTTTTCTACCTTAAAGGAAAAGGAATTTTTAAATTTGATCAACAAAAAATGTCGTCTGCAACTTCATTGAATTTGGACTGGTCTAAAATTTTGTCGTCTGTTAATGGGTTACCGTAATCTTATCTATAAGAGTCGTTTGGAGATAGTCGATAGTGTCACAGTGGTCTAGTAACTGACATAGTGCTCTACATTTCATCACGCAAACACAGGATGGTAAAAAAAATAGTAATAGCTGTCCGCTCTGCTAAAATCGTCAACCTATTACCAGACGATAAGATTTTAGAATTGTTCAAATTGAAAATAGTTGCTGACGACTATTTAAATCGCGCTATTTTTGGGGGAGGGGGGGGGGGCTGTCAAACATTGTGAGAAAATGAGAAATTGCTTGTAACTGGCAATTTCTCCTTTTCCAAGAAAGTTTAATTGATTGTATTTATTCAGGGTAATATAAAGCGTAATTGTGTGGTTACAGGTTTAAACAAATATATGTACTATTAATTTATCTCCTATGTTATTCGACCAAACCCGGTAAACTGTCTTCTTTGAAGAATTAGAATCTGATTTCGACTGTAACCATAGCCAAAAAGAAGCAAGAGACCAAAGTTTTGCGCCTTTCTTACAATACCAGCTGTTGATATGACGGAAAGTCATTCTAATTTTCTTTTCTCCTCAAAGATAAATGTTTGTACAGTCACGATGCTTGGAATTTGTGAGAAAAAATGTTAAATTGTCGATAGAAACAAATATGGTTTGAGTTTCGAACCACCTACATAGTATGCAGGTGTCCACCAAGAATGCCCTTAAAAGTGCACGCTAAGAACTGCCACAATTTGACAAGTGTTTTCTACGAGTCCCTTTACTGTTAATGTTGATTCCATGTAGATGATCACTTTTCTATGGATTTAGATTGCTTTTTAATTTTGACTCTATTTGTCTATGTGCTTCCGTATCGCCCTTTCTTATATCATGTCTCTGGGTGCGTCGGGGGTTCACTTTTGCATTTACAGCTTAATACATGTCCCGCCCTCGACGAAAAAGACGTTAAAAAAAGAAAAAGAAAAAGCAAATAAAAAAAAAAATCCTGTTTATATATTTGTTAACTGCTTTTCTATTGTCAGCAATGTCTAATCTTTGAGGGCGTGTATATTCCTGGTATTTTCACAACAATTCGGTTGATTGATTAATAATTTGATGAATTGTGTTTTATCTGACCAATTAAGTGATAATTAATAGATAGATAGATAGATAGATAGATAGATAGATAGATAGATAGATAGATAGATAGATAGATAGATAGATAGATAGATAGATAGATAGATAGATAGATAGATAGATAGATAGATAGATAGATAGATAGATAGATAGATAGATAGATAGATAGATAGATAGATAGATAGATAGATAGAAAGAGAGAGAGAGAGAGAGAGAGAGAGAGATAGATAGATAGATAGATAGATAGATAGATAGATAGATAGATAGATAGATAGATAGATAGATAGATAGATAGATAGATAGATAGATAGATAGATAGATAGATAGATAGATAGATAGATAGATAGAAAGAAAGATAGATAGATAGATAGATAGATAGATAGATAGATAGATAGATAGATAGATAGATAGATAGATAGATAGATAGATAGATAGATAGATAGCTGGATAGCTGGATAGATAGATAGATAGATAGATAGATAGATAGATAGATAGATAGATAGATAGATAGATAGATAGATAGATAGATAGATAGATAGATAGATAGATAGATAGATAGATAGATAGATAGATAGATAGATAGATAGATAGATAGATAGATAGATAGATAGATAGATAGATAGATAGATAGATAGATAGATAGATAGATAGATAGATAGATAGATAGATAGATAGATAGATAGATAGATAGATAGATAGATAGATAGATAGATAGATAGATAGATAGATAGATAGATAGATAGATAGATAGATTGTTCGAGTAATTGATCGATTTGATTATTTGGCGTTTTACGTTGGGCCGTTAGCTTTGGTCATTTAGCGCGCTGAATATTTAAAGACCGTTTTAGGTAAAATTTTAGAAATGTACATATGAACAAACACCAAACGAAACAATGTGATTGGTTGTTTTTTGTTTCATATCTCATTTAAGAAAGAAAAGAATATTCTTATGTTTCACTGAGGCATGAACATTAAATCTTTACCACACTGTATAATACGCGAAGCGGATTCATGCATTAGTGCGATTAAATCTTTATGTTCATATCTGAATGAAAACAAAAGTAAAAAGCCATCTCTCCAATTCTTTTGATTTAATATCATTAAGCAAAGTAAAGCAAATATTTTATTAGTTTTGGTGATCTACTTTGTGTGCAAGCATACATAAGAAAAGAAAGTTTCGGCCAATCAAACTCTTGACTCACGATAAACGGAACTAAATTAAATTATTTACAGATAAGTGATTAGCTAACAATGAATCCGTACATAAAATTGGTTAAAATTGTAAAAGGGGGGTATCGATGATTTTTTTTTTATTTTTTCCCAATGCCACATATTTCAATCATCTCTTTATTGTATAAAGAGATGAAATAAATGAATAAATTATTTGAATACAATATTTTGAAAAGTAGTATTACGGAAATCACAAATCGTTTAACAAGATAAACGAGGGTATTTCCCTAATAGCCTACGTATGCTTTTAATCTATTTTTAGAATACGCCGAGACATCGGGACACGTTATCTTCCGATAGGTGGCATTTTTCAAATACTGACCTATCTAATTTAAGCATTCTGGGTAGTGTCATTCGTGACAACTCGGCCGATTCCGTCGACCTACATTCAAAATGTCAGCGCCCGTGAAAGACACGCTTCTAATTTTTGATGCCTCTTCTTGGAGCACATGTAAGACGTGAATGCTTTAGCAATTTACAATAATTATTTTTCTAGTTAATTTGGGGCGACAATTAAGTTTGATTTCTCCACAATTGTAGGTTTTATTGCAATTATCCACTTGCTACATTTTGGCGATATAATATGGAGTTTTGCATACGACATAGTAATATTTATCCCAATCTGGATAAGTGATACGGTCCCGAAGACAGGTCAATCTCCGGAGAATATGACATGCGCAGACAACGCATCGGGACATTCACGCGGTGCTTATAACAGATGGAAATCACGCATTCGGTTTGAATTCGCCCAAACCAACGCCATCAAGAGATCATCAGAAATCATGTACGCTAGCCGGTCTTCAATTGTATCGAGAATTAGTCCAAAATTGTCGTAAGATTGATCGTAAATACAGAATTGCACTAACCATTTGATGTCGTTGTTTGTTTCTTTGTCGCTTTGTTATTTTCTGTTGGATTTTGGTCATATGCAAATGAGGAATTAAGGTCTCGACAACCAAATGCCTCGGAAGCTTTCATCGATACCTCATCTAAATGCTGAAAATCACGGAACCTTAATGAATTATATATATTGTTATTTTTTTTTCGGAAAGTTTCGAGGTAAATCAGTTGGTCTTACTGGGTTTGGGGTTTGTTTTTGTTTTTTTAGAATACAACATGCTTGAAATTCAAAGAAAAAAAGTGTCATAACGAATAAATAAACTAAAATTAGTAGACAATCATGTGACAAAAGATTATATTTCATGCTTGTTATTATTTCCTTTTCGACGTTAAGTCGAAATGAAGAAACTTTCTTTATTTCACACAATAAAGAAACTCATTGGGGGTCATTAAGAAGCATGATTGTGCGGGAATGATTTAACATCGTAGTGCTTTTTATTCATTCGAAAAGATATTTATACCGTTTTTTAAGACTATTTTAGTTATATCGTGGCAATATTTACTTGTCATAGACCCAAAAGAACACGTGAGTATCGAAAAACCGTTATCCCTTATCATTCTCATAGTAAATTTTATCTTTGATTACTCACGCGAACCCGAACATCTATGTGTTTCTTGTGTATCCATGTAAAACTTGCACGTTCAATCATGCAAATTAAAACTGTATATCGTCGTTGTCGTTCTAAAACATCGTAACTACAGCTTGATTCAAGCTGTAGTTACGTCGTTTTAGAACGACGACGACGATATTCTATAATAAGATTCGATCAATCGCTTCCCCGGCCATTTACTACGTTGGTCCCGACTATTGACTCCAACAGGAAGTTTCACTTTGATTCTAAATGGCGTTATTTTGAAAATTTATGACAAGTAGCGTGTATCAAAAAAGTAAAATGGTTGGTTAGCGACCTAAACGTCGAAACTACAGCTTGAATCAGTAAACACGATCCAAATAAATGGCGGTCAATATCTGATTTTAAAGTTACTTTATATTCTAAATGAACGATTTCATTGGATCACTGATTATTTGATTGACAGCCACGATAAGTCTTACCGATTATGCATTAACATGATGAATTGATTAATTGACGGGACGCGATTGTCAATAAAAATGGATAGATGAATTAAACCATACATTTAGACCGGAAGTGAATTTTAAATCCCCGACATTCTTGTAAACTCCTCTTTCTTGTGAACTCTTTTGTTTGTTATTTTGTTTGTTTGGCGATTTAAACGTCTTAAATATAATTGATTTAATCTGTAGTTCACAAGTTTACTTCGTCAATCAAACATTCTATTTTTTGTTATATGGTATTGACCTCTGCAAAATAACAACTTTATTGCACCTTAGTCAAACTTCCTGTCAGGGCTCTTTGAGCTTGGCAAGCGATCCTTTGATTACGAACCTTTGTCTCTCAAGAATGGGTGGATAATCGTAAACCTATGTCGGACAACAGCTGGAGGCTAGGAAAGGATGTAGCGGTAGTACTGGTGTGAGAAATACGAGGTATCCATTTTTAGGTGCTTCAGCCGCCGCGATATGACTGAAATACTGTTAAAAGAGGCGTTAAACCACATTCAATCAATCAATTGACTACATACCGTCTTGACTTAATTAGGGTTTGGGAAGAAAACGGAAGAAAAAACAAACAAACAAACAAAAAAACATCAGATCTTACATCATCATTGTCTATTGTACCTGGTAAAACACCTCTTGACATTGTTAGCTTTAATCTAGTCACAATGACTTTTATCAAATGTAGGCTAAAAGCCATTTTCTGTAGCGACATTTCTATCAACAGGTGAATGAAGCATGGTGAAAGCCAAGGTTCCCACATAAAGACGCTTTTTGACGCTCCTGATGAAAATGATTAGGAAAACATTGTGTAAAATAAAAAAAAAATGCTTGTAACAAGTAATTATTCATTCTACACAACATTTTCTACCACGAAAGATGAGATAATATAAAATTTTATATACTTTAAGTTGTCGTCTGCAACTTCTTTCAATTTGGACTGATCTAAAAATTACATGAATGGTAATGGGTTGAGAAATTCAGGGCCGTGTGACACGGTACAAAACGATAAACTGTAATCCAAACACCACACAATCCCGCATTTTTACGCGCCAAAGAAATATAGCAGTAGAAAACACTGTGAGAATGGCTACTACCTAATTTTGCTCTAGGTTTTCTACTGAAATCAGCATTTTATTTTCGTGTGCAACCTCTTTCAATTTGGACCAGTCTAAAGTGTTGTCGTCTGGAAAGGGGTAAATAAATACACAAATCAGATTAATGAAGGCGTATTCGTTAAAAAGTAAAGTTCAGGAAGACAAAGCAACATGACATCATAACTGTTCGACTTCTTAAAGATATGGAATATGGCACAAAGAAAACAAAGAGATGTCGAGTATTATTTGAATGGTGTTTCAATGTCATTTCTTTCGTCATGTCATGCATAAATACAATGTTCTTATACGAAACTCCTTCGTATTTCCGTCATTCTCAGTTAAAGGATCGCTAGAACCGACCTCCGAGCTCCGACAGGAAGTTCCAATCCGATTTCAAACGGCGTTTATTCGAAATATGTTCGGCTAGTAACTTGTAACAAAAAAGTGAAACGGTTGATTGTCGACCTCATCATCGTTAATACAGCATGAAAAGGCTGTAGTTGCGACGTTTAAGTCGCAAAAACCAACAGAAATGTTTCACATAAATAACGGCAAATGTCGGAGTTTAAAGTTCTCCACCGTTCTAAATGAATGATTAGGTTGGTCGATGGATTCTTTGATCGACAATAGCGATCAGCCAATCTCTCCGAAAACTAGTTTTAACAAGTAATCAAAGAACTAAAAGTACCCGTAAACAAAAAAGAATCATATTACCCAATAGTTTTTTCGCTGCTCCGACTGCGCACATTCTGAACGTTTAAGAGAATCAAAACTAATACCTTTTCCACAATTAATTTACCCTTGTCATGCTGAATAGAATCCTCTAAAAGTTGCATAAAAATCAAAGGGCTAATATTACTGGATACATTGTGAGTCAATAATTATTTTGAAAATGTATCTTAAAAAACAACTCTGACTTATAAAGGTATGCAGGAGATGTAGACTAAGATCAGACTGTACATAGTGCAGGCTGGCCTTTGTCTATACATCCTGCTAAAACGAACTTCAGCATGATAAGGGTTAATATTACCATCAATCTATCTCTTATATATGTTTCAAAAACAGAGTACTCATTACCGAACAATGCTGAAAATAAGGTAACCTGTGGGGCAATTAGAACAAATCTTAAGGTAAAGATTAGTGTGACATAAGAACTCCTTTTCTCACAACACTATATTACTCTTTTTTTAAATTAAAAAGCACTTTAGAATTAGGTCTGCAATTCTACGACATCAATTTCAAAAACTATCTTGAAAACATTTGAGCGCGTGCGTGACATTTCCAACCATTACACATGTGCGCCAAGTAAAGACTCGGATCAGCCTGTGCATCCGCACAGTCTGATCAGAGTCTTCACTCCGCGCTCTGTAGATAGATACTGACCCAAAGCTTCTTTAAGCAATCAGCAAATATTCTAATTGCCCCGAATGGCTGTCCAGGGTGCTCAATGTGTGCGAGTCACGCACCTGCGAAATGGTTGGAAATGACACGCATAGGCTCATTTATCAAATCTATCTTTTCGTCGGTGGTGTCGGTGGATGAAAAAATGGCGTAAATGCAGATTTATATAAGCTGTATTAACGACACTTTGCCCCCCCCCCTACATATTATTTGTGTGTGACAAAGTAAGGTACATCTTTTTTCCTTTCTTTTAAAGCTTTTAAATATGGATGTTACTATTATGTTAAAAGGGACTGTCTGTGAGAAGCAGAAAATATCGATTCTGATTAGATTGCGCGAACTGAATGGACTGCCATGCAGGGATCGGAAAGTTTCCTGTTTTATTGTTTTGATTTGTTTTTGTTTTTATTTTTTAAAGGGGACGCCTATCCTTTAATGAAATGCTTAAAGCTGTGTTTTCTGTGATCAAAGCTAAGACATTTCAAATATGTAATTCCCTGGAAAAAAACTTATAAACACTTTTAAAATGTTAGGGAAATATCTGAAATGAGACAGCAGCTTTTTGGAAGAACTTTTGTCTGTTTCCATGTATTTTTGGTTTTTTTTCTTGGTTTATTTTGCTGTTTTGTTTTATGTTTGATTATCTGTTTTTTTTTTTGTTTGTAGTTGTTGCTGTTGTTTTTGTTAGTTTTTGTATTGATTTTATATTAATTTGTTTGTTAGCTTGTTTGTTTGTTGGAATGAAGAAATACATTCATACCTCCAGTATTGCGTTAATGATAAATGTTTTTGTATAAAACATTTCGAACAAATAAATCGTTCAGCGAGGGCACAATCACGCAGTCCATTTTGAAGATATGCTGATCTCCAAAGATTTTTTGTATTCTTAACCTACAAACTGTGGTCTCACATCAGATTGCACGGATATCCTCCAGATATGAAGATTAAAATAAAGTTATCAAACGGTCATTTAGAATTTATTAGTATTTTTGGCAAGTGGTATAACTGACCGATGAAAGGCTAAGTTACAAGTGATCAGTAAGGCTTTATATTTGTGCTAAACAAATCAGTTGCTATAAATGCACAAGCCTTTTGGTATGTGGATAAATTTAAGATCTGTTTCAAACATATTACTCGATCATTATCGTGCATATCAAAACTAGTACATCCTTATAGTAGTTCAAGTAACTGAAAATAAGGGGGAAACATACAAAACGTAATATAATTGCCTTTTCCTAGACCTCTTAAAAGGCCCAACCATAATTGGTTCCTGATTTCACCACTGAAAGGACAAAAGAGTATCAGTTGATATACACTCTACTGTTATATTGCACTGAGTACATAATATTGGGTATTTGTTCGAAAATAATCAGTGTGAAACTCTCTCTCTCTCTCTCTCTCTCTCTCTCTCTCTCTCTCTCTCTCTCTCTCTCTCTCTCTCTCTCTCTCTCTCTCTCCCTCCCTCTCTCTCTCTCTTTCTTTCTCTCTCTCTCTCTTTCTCTTTCTTTCTCTCTCTAACCTCTCACTCAATCTCTCAATCTCTCTTTCTCTCTTTCTCTTTCTCTCTCTCTCTCTCTCTCTCTCTCTCTCTCTCTCTCTCTCTCTCTCTCTCTCTCTCTCTCTCTCTCTAACCTCTCACTCAATCTTTCTTACTCTGCTTCTCTCACACATTCACAAACTCTCCATGTCACTCTCTTCTATTTTCCTCTGTCTTCTTCTGAGTACCTTCTTCTGTACTTTTCTGTCTCTCTCCCCCCTCTCTCATACTATGCCTATTATTTGAAATCAAAATGTAAGTGGTCTTACTTTATCAAAACACCATTGTTAGTCGAAAAGTGTTATCCGATTACTAGTGATTTGAAAGATTAGATGAATAGGTGTTTTCAACCACACAATGACACTTTTTAACACCCTAAGAAAAACTTTTTGGAAAGCATTGTGGAATTCATTTTCCACAAATGCTTTCCACACAGAAAGTTGAAAAATAAAAAATATAAAATCATAAGCTTGTAATTTTGCCGTTTTGTAATGAATTAAAAAATGTGTAGCCAAAATTTTAGGAAAGGTTCCAAATGTCGTTTTGGCATAAGAGATATCTGCTATTGAATGTTATGATTTACCTTCAGATTAATTAGGTGTTTGAGATTTGACAAACTTCCAAAACTCGTGAGGTACACATAACCTATCGAGCGAGTTTTCGCCTCTTTTCTTAATTTTCGCCAAAAACAATCATTTTAAAGATAAAATATTAATTTACTTTTTGTTTGTGGATATAGACGAGACTGCAAAATATCGTAACTACATCCTTATTTACGTTGCAGTTACGATATTTTACATGCTCAATAGTGTGTTAAACTTAGAAGGGAGATAATAAAGTATGAATTAAGCAATCTTTTGACAACAATTTATCCTACTTTAGGACGAATTTAATACACAGATTCTATTCCTCCATTTAAAATATTTTATTGTTGTTACATGTGTAAGATTTAAGTATTCTAAACTCTAAAATATTGCAACTGGAAAGTTGAATAACACAAAATCAAATATTTTAAAAACCGCGCCAAACATCTCCGGCTTTTTGGGCTTTTGTTTGTTTGTTTGTTTGTTTGTTTGTTTGTTATCTAAATGGGAAGGTTTTCGATTAACAGGCAGTTTTCTTCAAAGCTTCCAATATTTTTATATTTAACCCATTCCCACACAATGACGCCTTTTGACATCCCTTAAAAAGCAATTGGGAACATATCATGGAAGATAAAGAAATTGCTCGTGACAAGCAATTTCTTCATTTTCCACACATAAAGTTGAAAAAATCTTATAAAGTTTACATGCGACTGGCAATAAATCTTGCAAACAACACCATTTAAAATCGAAGTGTAACCTTCTGTTGGAGTAATTAGGCGGGGCCAGCGATTTGACACTACAACAAATATGATCATACAATCGAAAAGGGATCTGGAGGGTCCGGTATAAACTGATGATACAAGTATTAGTCGGCGATCTAAATGAAGCTGAGGAAGTCTTACAAAGAGATATTGGCAAATTTATTTATTGGTAATAGGGTTTAATCCTTCCAAATCTTAATCAGATAACCCATTACCAGACGACGCGATTTTGGACAGGTCTAAATTAAAAGAAGTTGCAGACGGCATTTGAAATTGATAATATTGGAAAATGAGTGCAAAATTGGGTATAAAATGGAAAATGAGTGCAAAATTGGTTATAAAGTGATGTGTGAAAAGGACAAATTGCTTATGACAAGCAATTTCTCCTTTTCCAACAATTTTTCCATGATTGTATTTCTTGAGGGCGTCAGAAAGCGTCATTGTATGGTAGTGGGTTACAACCGATATTCCCAAAGTAGAAACCCATAAACATTTGGGTGTAATTGTTTCGTCCGGTGGAACATAGAATAGTCATATTTACCATGTTAAAAGTAAAATGAGGAAATTTAAATTCCTGCTAGACAGAATCTCACTTCAAATAATATACTTAATTTTGTGTGTCTTTTACTTCAATATGTCAATATTGTATTCTGATAACATCCCATTTCACCTTAAAGACCAGTTTAATTAAATACAAAATAAAGCAGGGTTTGCACCAAACTTGTTTCTTTGAAAGATCTTCAAGCATAATCAAGTTGTGAAACTCTTAGCCAACGCAGATATAAAGATAGAAAGCCATTTGTTTAATAAATTGTATCATGGACTGGCTCCTCATTATTTATGTCTACTACATCCAGGAGACAGCGAAAATTCATTCCATGGTCTGCGAAATTCAGGGAATAATCCAAATATTAATTGCCGAACTAACAACACAATGTACTACTTTTTTAACAACTGCCACAGGCAATTGACAAGCGGAAAGCAATTTCTTTTTTCCCACAATGTTTATAAATGTTTTTTGTAATTTAGTGTAAATGGGGGGATAATGTGAAAATGGGTTAATATGTCACCATACCTTTAGAAATCCGTTTGGAAAAGAACAACATCGGCTCCAGTATTCGTTTGAATCATTTTGAATTGTTATTCTAGGCTATCACATATCAATTACATATTGTATAAAAAATATCAATAAAATATGTTAAAACCACAAGTGCTAAAAATGTAGAGCCTCGCTTGTTAAGGCTTTTCTGAATCTAAAAGGTCAGTATACCTGATAATATATATGTATCTTAAAGGAAGGTCTCGATTTTTCTGAAACCTAGAAATATTTCCTAATTGCTTAAAAATTCGCAATTATTACTAAAGATTGAGTCAGACATTGTCTTCATGGTGATCTGATAGACTTTTTTATTATTTTGGAAAGGTTCGTTGGAATTCAAGGTTAGTTTTAGATATCCGATTGTCGACACCGCATGACCTCAGTTACATATGACCAAAAGTCACCAGGTGATAACAAAGTATCAAGGAAAACAACCAACGTCCTAAAACATGACACATCAAGTGGTTAGAGAAAAATTGTGGTAAGTGACTTTACTCATATAGACACTTACGACTGTTTTGGGCTGTTCTTTACAGAACTGAAGATCGGCTAGCGAAAATAGCTCTTGATGATGTAACGACGACGTTAGTATGAGTGAATTCAAACTAAATTCGGGATTCCAACCGTTATGCGCAACACATGAATGACCAAATATTCATCGCGGCGTAATTTGATAATAGATTAACAGCCTACGTATTCTTTTATGGAAATCCCCAGGTTTATTCGATAAATGACCTCTGTTTTTCTCGAACTACTTTTCAGAATATTGTATTCAAATAGTAAATAAGAGGAAATAAAAATAATTAAGATCTTTTCATGAAATAACATTAATACCAACCTTTAAAATAGTATCTCTAATTTACCACAGAGAGTTCCTAACATTGCTTGAAGAAACAAAGGGATGTCCCTTTTAAGTTTGACGGCTCATAATTTGCAAGGATCTGCAAAGAGAAAAGGAACACTTTCAGATGTACGAAAAGTATATCCTTTTTAAGATTTTTTACCTCTGCTGGACGTGACCACTTTTCAAACTAAGTGCTTTACGAAAGCCGAGTATAGTTGAATTTTTTGACGGAATACATTTGACCAAACGCGGCTGTCAAACAAATAATCAGTCTACCAATGAAATCATCCATATAGACTTGATGTTTAAACTCCAACCTTGGCCACCATTAATTTCAAGCATTTTTGTTTGTTTTGGCGACTTAAACGTCGTTACTACAGCTTATTCAAGCTGTAGTTACGACGTATAGGTCACTAACAAGCCATTCTACTTTTTTGTTCCATACCATGCACTGGCAATAAATTTTGCAATTGAAGCTGTAATTACGACTTTAGAGTCACCAACAAAACATGTTTCTGGTCATTAAATCTTCAAATTAACGCCATTTAAAATCGATGTGGAACTTCTTGTTTGTGTCAATATGCGGGGCTAACGGAGCAAGTGAGTGAGGACAGCAATCTAGTCAATTCTAAAAGGATGACCAGTAAAATGGTTGCATTAATTTACGGAATGCAGGACGCGTCCATTGACATTCAACACGGTAGTTCGACTGAGGTAATGAACAATTAAAAACAATACGTGATCAGGGACATGACATATAAGGCCAATAGATGGTTGGTGACATAAACGTGTTAACTACAGTTTCCATAAGCTGTAGTTACGGCTTATAAGTCGCCAAGCTAACAAATATGCTTGATATGAATATCTAGATTCAAAGTTCACTTCCGTTCTATATGAATAATTTAATTGGTCAATTATTTTTCATTGCAATTGGCAATCCGTGAGATGCCAAGCCTGGTTGACCTGTGCTTTATGTTACATCTTTTCCCAATATCCGTTTGACGTATGACCCTGATCGCCCTGACTTGAATGACGGATCGTATTAAAGGATGATCAGTATCAAAATGGTTATAATTGTAGAGTATCTAAGCCGGAAGCAAAATCTTATAAATGGCTGACAATAGGATGTGATTGAGGAAATGTAATTAATTATTGCCTTCTTTTACGTGTTACTTATATGAATCAAGTGTTCATTTAACATAATGTTAACTAAAAGTAAAATAAACTAGTGGACTTACTACGAGGTTTGTTATCTTTAGAGTAAATGGTCATTTCTCCTCAATTTTTGAAAAGTGAATTTACTAAAGGGATTAAAAAATGTATGTATCCATGTATGGATGGATGGATAGATGGATTTATGTATGTATGTATGTATGTATGTATGTATGTATGTATGTATGTATGTATGTATGTATGTATGTATGTATTTATGTATGTATGTATGTATGTATGTATGTATGTATGTATGTATGTATGTATGTATGTATGTATGTATGAATGTATGTATGTATGTAAGTATGTGTTTGTATGTATGTCTATGTATGTAAATATGTATGAATGTATGTATGTTTATATGTTTAAATGTATGTATGTATGTATGTATGTACATGTATGTACATGTATGTGTATGTATGTATGTATGTATGTATGTAGGTAGGTATGTATGTATGTATGTAAGTATGTGTTTATATGTATGTGTATGTATGTATGTAAATACGTATGAATGTATGTATGTATGTATGTATGTATGTATGTATGTATGTATGTATGTATGTATGTATGTATGTGTGTATGTATGCATGTATGTATTGAACCATCCATATATCCATTCATCCACCCATCTATTTTGTTCAGATACAGACGAAATTTAAAAAATCGTTGTAGTATTTTGAAAAACTGAATTAGAAATGAAATCGAGTTCTTCTTTTTTTTGTCGTCATCTTCGCCATGAGTACTTTGATCATATGCTCAACCCTCTCCTTTTCAATCTCTAGTTTTACGTCATTGTAATTTTATGATTGAGAAAACTTTGTAGAAAAAGAAGAAATTGCTTGTAACAATATTTTCTACCCTACTGAATGGTTATTTTTAAAATTCATTCCCTCTTAAACTTTTCGTCTTTAAACCACTTGAATGTGGACAGGTCTAAAATTTAGAAAACAGGAAAGGGTTAACGAAAATTCATCAGAAAAAAAAGACACGATTTCATTTAGTTTAAGTCAATGTTTTTGTCTCATTGTTCTTTCTTCCCATCAAAATTGTTTCTAATTAAGTTAGTGAAATTAAACTAAAAATGTATCATAGAAATACGAGTTCCTTTTTTCCGCAATGTAAGAAAATTTGAAAACATTTTTGAAAAATTTGAAAGAAATTAGGGAGTTGGTTTCGAAAATCACGGAATTCGTTCATATCATTTTAACAACCCCACCCATTTTTTTTATTTCAAAGAAAACTATTAGTATTTCATTACTTCATAGCTCGCCGCAGAATAAAATTAACCACTTTTCATAGTAAATGAATAGAAACTAGCAATTTCTCAACAAGTTCAATGGGAGCTATAACGGCCCCCACTTTCCGTCGTTCGTCGTCTGTCGTCGCAACGATTATTCAAATGACATCTCCAAAATCATTTGGCAATTTTGGTTAGATTTTTCAGGAACGGATGACCCTTTTCATAAATTGTTCGTGAATTTTGGTTAGCCCATAAATAAGGGCGTGGTATGGCAGGGCATTTGTCGACTTCGAATTCTTTAATTAAATCTCCTACTAGATACTTCCCTACTTTTAGTCAAAGAATATTCCTTTATCAAAATCATTTGTGAAAATTTGATTGGTCCTCCAATATGAGCGAGGCAGTGTGGGACAGATTCGATTTTTGAATTCTTTAAATGACATCTCCTCCTTATCCACTAGGCCAATCTTGGCAAAAAAATTAGAGGAATGTTCCTTAGATGATTCTTGTCAAGAACTGTGTATGGAATTTTGATTGGCTCATAAATACGAGCGTGGCAAGGCAGGGCAGTTTAGTCTTTGGTTTCTTCAAATGACTTCGATTTCGCCATTTTGGCCCTCTTGTTTGATAGATCTACACATGTTCTTAATAAATGCTTTGTATGCCCGTTTGTAATCTATCACACACACACATATATATGGCATATTGTAAATATGACGTCATTACCAGAATGAATAATATTTTGTTTGTTTATTTCAGAAAAATGGTCTGGACTGGTTTTTCACAACTTTTAGCTACATACTCAATTCTATTGACGACGAACATTGGTACTTTAACTTATTTATAAAATCAGAATATAATGTTACTACTGCGATACAATATCTTGTATATGCTTTGAGCTGCGGAGAAATAAATGAGATTTCCTAAGACTCTTCAGCGAGAAGCAAATACGAGACGTTGTAACTCTATCGTGATATGGCATTCCATTTATTTTATCCCTTTTTTGACAGATAAATTCGATGAACTAATGAAAAATCTGCATTTTCGCAAGTCATTCCCTTCTCTATTGTCATTTTGAAAATGTTTGTTCGCATTATGACGTCATCTGTAGAATGAAAATAACGTCATCTGACTTTACCTTCTATGGAACCGTATTTGACGCTATCTACGCTTTATTTTCCCGACATATCCGAATTAGTGTGGAATGTATATATTCGGCAATTGCGAAAATCCTTTCCGACATTTGTCTCTCACCAATGGGTGGACAATCGAAAACCTACGTGCATCTTGAGACTCGGAAAGGAACTGGTATGAGAGATACCAGGAATCACATTCCATGTGTTCAAGCCGCCTCGATATGACTGAAATACTGTTAAAAGTGGCGTTAAACCCCATTCAATCAATCATTCCTCAGTATCAGTACAGTAATTTCTGTGCAACTCAGGTATTTGCACGTTATTGTTTTAATGCATAACGTATGCGGATGTTCGCGTCCCGCTCCTTCCATATTTTTCAAACAATCGATAGGCCAATCGGATTAAATAATGGGTATACGTCTTTAGATGCTCACCAGCCAATCTCGCGATATATTAATTTCGGAATAACCAATCAGCTTTGTTTAAGTCAACTGCGGCACCATTCTATTTTCGGGACAACTCCGTATATTGTAGGGGCTTACTGATGGACCGCGGTTGTAAGTCAAAGAATCAATCGATCAATCAAATAATTCATTTAGCCCAGAAATTAACTTTGAACTACTACATTGACCAACATTTATCAGAAGGACTATTGTTGGTTTGGCGACCTAAACGTCGTAACTACAGCTTGTTCAAGCTGTAGTTACGACTTTAGGTCGCCAACAATTAATTTTACTTGTTTGTTGTATCTTGTTGGAGCTAAGTGGGCGTGGTCAGTGATTTATTAATTGATAACAAATTTATAACTGTTCGTTACAAAGTTGCCCATGGTTGATAGATATGCATGGGTAGTGAATCTTGTGTTAGTTACAAAGTTGCCCATGGTTGATAGATATGCATGGGTAGTGAATCTTGTGTTAGTTACAAAGTTGCCCATGGTTGATAGATATGCATGGGTAGTAAATTTTGTGTCTAAATTTTCAACTATTTCTTTTTCTTTGGAAATTATTTCGGAAAAGGGTAACAAAACAATTACAAGAAGTTTACCATTTAAGAGATAAAGAGAATATGTTTTTTTTTTCACGGAGGCGTGAAACGAAAAATCTAATCTCATTGGCGTGTATAAATGCGCAACACTTACCGTCATGTAAAACAAAAAGTATTATTTTCATTTCTTTTAATTGAATGACGTCAAACGAAAAAAGAAAAAAAAGTACAAATTTGACACAGTTTTATGGAACTATTTTGCGGGCAAGTATACAAAGTGACTGCAACGCATCTCAAAATTTTGTTTATGGAAATATCAATATTTTTTTTTCTGTAAATCAGAATGCTCGTTTTTGAAAATGAACTGGGATTAAACTATTTCATTTCGATATTTTTTGTATTGTCGTAATTGAAGCGTATACAATTCTTAAGACAGACACACTTTCCTTCTTACAATAAACAAATTCATCGTCTTGTTCACAAAAAGTGGAAAGCATTACGTTTTAGAACTTATATACGATGTATCATTACATAAAAGTATTATCATTAAATCTTGTAGTACAGTGTAGGGTGCGTTAACCGATGGCGTAATTTAGATTGACGTTTTTCCGGGGACATTTATGTCGTAACGAGGAACATTTTGTCAGATCTTTTCTCATTTTATGTCGACACAGTCATTAAACTAGTCCAAATAAAGTGAAAGTGGATTTCAATAATTTTAAATGATTTTAAAAGGGCGGAAAACAGTATCACTTTGTCAACCAATCATTTAACTATTTCCTGTTCAATATTTAGTTTTTATGTCCCTGTGTTTTTAAACGTGGGAGAATATTGTGAAAAAGAAGAAATTGAAAAAGCATTTTTTTTTCTTTTTATTCACAATATTTCCAATCCCACTGAATTTTATAATTTTTAATTGAATCCATTTTCATTTGTCGGCTACAAACCTTTGAAGTTAGGCAGGTCTGAAATTTTGCAAAATAGGAAAGTGTTAACTATTTTGTAACATTTCAATGGCAATAAATTTTGCAAAATAATGCCGTTCAATATCTAAGTGGAACTTCCTGACAGGGCTCTTGATACGATTACCCCTCTACATGAAGAATATTTTTGATTAGTTGACGACTAGATACTCGTCAGTCTATGATATCTTCACCGCCCGGCCAAGGTTGACACCTTACACACTTTCGTGACTGTCACCGTCTGCGTGTGTAATAATTATCTATCTTTTCAGCACAAACTACCTCTGAAAGTCTCATTTCCTGGAACAAGCTTGTCACATCTAGTAGTGTATTCTGGAATTGGGAACCGCGTAGAATTATCGACGGTAACACAAGGCGCGATGCAGATCACTGTGGATGTTGCTCCGCTACTAATGGAGAACTGAACCCATGGTATCAGATAGATCTGGGTCGACAACACGTGGTAAAGCGCATTAAAATAGACGGAAGGAATGATCCACGGCACGGACGTATGTACTAATTGTACTACAAACCACAGTGCAAAAATTTAGACTGGTTCTCGTCCCTTTCCGGCACAATTTTTTCTTTTTTCACGTCCTTGGTATTTCATACTTGATAAAATATTGTTGTAAAAGAAGAAATTGCTTGTAACACGCAGTTTCTTCTTTTCCCACAATATTTCCTACCCTTAAGTTTGTTACTTTTCAAATTACACCAACTTTAATTGTCGTCTTCAGCTTCATTCAGGTTGGACAAGACTGAAATTTTGAAAAACTGGAAAGGGTTAAAGAAGTTGCAAACGACAATTTTTTTTAATTTTTCTCCTTTCTCTTTGTCTTTTGGGGTAGAAAACTCTTTCTGAAAACAAAGAAACTGTTGCCTGTTATCTCTAAATGGAATGCGCCGTAATGTGAAATAAAAATTTCATAGGCGAGATTAAGGAAGCCTTTTGCAAAATTTGTTCCGCGTTTTGCAAAATACGTGATATTATTTCAAATTAGATTTGAAATGTATTTGGAACTTTGATAATGACGGTCAGTTACAATAAAATAGTTTCAAGTATTTCCTCCTTAACTCTGAAGATTGTTAGCATGAAATGATATACATTTTCTACTATTTTCAATTGACAGTCATTACAAATACGGTTTTCAAGCGGAATACTCTCATATCAAACCCATTCTATGTTCAAGTGGTGAGAGGATGATTTTATCCAATAAGGAGCTATTTTGTTTCATAATGGCGTTCTAGATATAATGCGTTCTGATTTTTCTTTTGAAATATGATTTTCGGCGATTCATGTTATCAATTGATGAAGTACATTCATCAAATATTCGTCGTTTAATTGTCGTGAAGTTAACCCATTTACTGCTCAGCAAAGTCATAGACCGGTCCAAATTCAAAGGTTTTGCAGACGAATATTTAAAATCTTTTAATTCGAAAAATAACCATTTAGTCGGATAGAAAGCAATTTTCGTCTTTTCTACAATGTTTTCATAATAAACAAAATCACACGGACGTAATTCCAGGGATTGGACAGGAAATGTCAATAGCGTTTTCATTAATCCAAATGCATTCTAAGCTATGGCGCCAATGTAAAGCGATCTATTTGATAAGCCAAGTTCATTTGGTCGTGTGTGTTACTATTGTCACAATAACTTTAAGGTATGTATAAACTGTTTTATGTAAGTTGGTTTTCTTTTGTTGTAAAACGTGAATCCAATGTCTGATTATATCATTTTTTTTGGCAAAATACTTAAACGCGTTTTTTTCTGTTTCTCAGAAAGCGCTGATAAAGAAGTAGACCTTTCTAGATCCAAAATTCTTGATCTAACTTTGTTTGCATTAATTCTACTTTTTTATTGGTGATATCCCCATATTTCAGATTCAAAATTTGTTATTGAACCATCTAGACTATCAAAAAAATTGCATTTCTGTCATAGCAGTAGATCAATATTCAAAACCACTTTTAAAGAGGTAAAGCTGGGTTATCGAAACTGTTATGATCGGGTTGTCGACTGTCGTCAGTCATCGGTCCTAGGTAATCAACTTTTACATTTTGTGTTCTCTAGATGTCACAGATTTAGCTCAACTGCTTTGAAACTTGGTCAAAATGTTTATACCAAAACGTCTTGAAACTATGGTAGAGTTCGATATAATCTCACACGGGGTAGAATTTTCATTTCTTTTATTCTTTCATCTTTCTTTCTCTCTCTCTCTCTCTCTCTCTCTCTCTCTCTCTCTCTCTCTCTTTCTCTCTCTCTCTCTTTCTCTCTCTCTCTCTCTTTCTTTCTTTCTTTCATTCTTCAAATGTATTTATATAAGATAAAAATATTTGTCTGCATGATATCTCGGTCATGTTCAGTACCGGGTCACATGAGATAAAAAGATCTTAGAAAAGCTTTGCGTGCACTCTACGCCACATTTCGGGCTCAACTGTTTTGATATTTAGTTAGAACGTTTGTAAGCATGAATTCTCGGCCAATTGCGATAGAAGGCCATTTATTGTCAAAAGTTCAATAGGTCAAATGAGGCCACATTTTAGCTAAAATGTCTTGCTAGGGTGAACAGGGATCACCCATTTTTCACCCAATGTGGCAAACTGTAAAGATCGATAACTCTGATCTAAATTGATTGCAAGAGCGCACACAATTAAAAATCGCATTCACAAATGTTAAAATATTGATTTTTACAGATGGTACCGTCGAAGCATTTAACTAAGTCTGTATAGTACTGAACAGTTTGTTACCCGAGGATAGTGCTTCCGATATAACCGTGTGTAGAATAAATATGATAGATTTACCATTTTGGAAAGCGAATCGGTTTATGCAGAGTTTTTCAGACTTTTTTCCCCCTTCTAAATCTAAGGCGATAAAGTCATATATGGGTCGAGACTTTCGATGATACATTAAAGCCATATCTTCCTCCGAGGAATGAAAGAAGTTTTAACGATATTTGGTCACTTAAGTAAATAAGAGCCTTCTTAATATCTATATGCAAAAAAAGGGTATGAGTAAAGTTCTCTGAGAAGAGTAGTTTGTGTGTTTCTTATCGATTCCAACTAGTGCTTGTTCATATTTTCAGATAAATCTGAATTCATCCCGATTCCTAACCTGATATGTTCGCTAGTCAACAGCATTGGCTATAATATGCACAGGTGCTGATGACTTAACTTTACGGACTATTTCGTAAATCTCCGTAACCGAGCTAGGGGTGTGAATGACTAGCGAAAGTTTATACGTCATTACTGACGTCATGATTTTATGTAAACAAACATCGGGCAATTTCTTCATTATCCACAATGTTTTCTATAAAAAAAAGACGAAAAAATTTAAAATTCCATCAACTTGAAATTGTCGCCTGCAACTTCTTTTAATTTGGACCAGTCTAAAATTTTATTGTTTGGGAATGAGTTAAATACTCCACAAAAAGACCATTTTAATCCTTGAGTCTAATTTATATATTTATTGTTTAAACTGCTGTTCGAATTTCACCAATTATCATCTACAGTCGATTTCATTTGAAAATTATCCCGATTTCTGTACAAAATTAGCACTTTTGACGTGTACTTACTAGATTACGACTCCCTTCTAATGAATTAGATATCGAATACGATCGTTACTTAAAGATAAAAAGTAAAGAAAGAATATGTATGTATTTCAATACGAAGAGTATCGGAAACGATTAAATTTCCTGGTAAATTGCCCTAAATATACTGATATTAGAACATTACATCCTAAAAGATACTATATTTATGGCTAACTCTTCATACGTTGAACATTGTTATCAAAGAAATAGAGACGCTCTTCAGGATTTGTGAAATAAGCAGGCGAGTTCTTATACCCCCCCCCCAAAAAAAAAAGTGTGACAGCAATGAAATGTGAAAACGCAAAGCAGAAAAAGAAACAAAAGGAGAGAGAATCAAAAAGAATGGCTATAATATTTCCACATCATTGAAGACACTCTTGGTGACATCAAACAGACCAATATAGCTACTGGTACAGACAAAAATGATCAAATAGCTCTGTAACAAATACGCAGGCTTCAAACAAGAAGTCCTGGACTATACTGGAGTGATTGGTAGAGGTTTTTATAGATTAGTAGTTAACAATTTGATTTAAAAGACATACAGTCTGTGACAAAGGGGCGGTAATCTCAAATCATTTCATTTGATAACATCTTAGGTAATATTTTTAATCCTCTTTCGTGCGATTTTCTGTAAGCAAAAGAAAAAAATACAAATAGACGATAATTATAAAAATGAAAAAGTTTGAGAAAATGAAAATAGAATTGAATTAACTTATTTGGAAAACCGTCCGGCTGATATTTGTCATCTTATGGCGAAATTTACGGTATGTCATTTTAGTCTAAAATAATATACATTCTAATGAGATTGTGTGCTCTTATCTTACAGAATTTAATAACAAAATAGTATCCTCACAGATTCAACTATGCATTAAAAAGGGCAACATTTAGTTCAAAATTAGATATTATAGCATTTTTCTCAAAAGGCTCTAAATCAACTTTTAAACTGAATGTTGTCCTCTTTAATGTCTTTAAAGCACAGCTGTGAAGATGCTATTTTGAGATGTGAAAAGAAAACCTTAATTACAATATATGAAAATAATCCACTATCCTATACAACATTTTAATTAGACTATTATTACATATCTCAGGGAAAAAGAAAATGTTTCTTGTATTCTAGAAGGAAGTACATCATGAATATTTATTCAAATGTTCAAAGTTTAACCAATTTATATGGAACTGAATTTGCGACAGAATATAAAAGCATTCTAGATTTCAAAATACTTCAAGTGAGATATGAAATAGAGTTAATCAAAATCCATCAGTATGGGTACACATAATGAAATTTTACATATGAGCTTGTATATTAACAGAGCATTTCAAGGGTATGGAAATATACTTCCACAAAGTTGACAGAGGCTTTATCGACCCAGTTGTTACAGAAACTAATGAAATGTACAATGTCGAATACAAACTCGCAGTACCCAAATCCACAAGGTTTGTGTCGCTGGTACTGAAAGACGTAGTTCGAGTTTTCACCATTTGTGAGCTATTTATATATGGAGGTGAGGATAAACATATCGTTTACCTAGGTACACAAGAGAACCAGATATTAGACTGGTCCAAATTCGAAGACTTTGCAGTTACTGCAACTTTCAGTTGTTGAAAATTTTAAAAGTCCTTTTTTTGGGGGGTGATTTTGTTTTTGTTTGTTTGTTAGTGGTTTTTGTTTGTTTGTTTGTTTTTGTTGTTGTTGTTGTTGTTTTTGTGTGTTTTTTTGATTGTGTTTTTTTTTTTAGTGTTTTTCTTTTTTTTTGGGGGGGGGGGGTTGGGGGATTGAAACATAAAACATAGTGGATAATGCGAAAAGACTCGTGTCAGGCAATTTCTTCATCTTATATAATGTTTTCAAAGGCTTGTTACTTTGGGGTGTAAAACGTGGGATTTATGTGGAAATGGTGTACATGAAAACTCACAGTAAAATGGAGGTAAATACTCACGCAAATGTACATTTAACCCTTCGAAATATTGAAGTTTTCGTTAGAACAATAGAAGGAAAGAAAAAAAAAGTGAAAGATATTTGGAAAGGAAGGGAGAAATGCTTTATAATAATTTCAAACACGACGCCAACGGTTGCCTAAGGCTCGGCTGCTGGGTGTTTGATGTTGGTCGAAACGGGACTTAGGTTTTAGAAAAACAAACCTTTTTTTTTAAATTTTGACTTGTCCAAATTGAAAGAGGTTGTAGACGACAATAAGCATCGGATACAATTTTAAATGAAACCATCTTTTGTGCTAGGAAACCATCTTTTGTGGTAGAAAATATTGTAGGATACAATGATTTCTCAAGTATAAATAACACCGACGTAAAATCCCGGGTTTGTTCAGGACAGGGTTAAAGTAACCTCTCTTGATAGTAAAGTTATCTCTTTTATCACCTTCGTCTCCAGTGTCCTTCAGACAATTGTAGGAAGAAGAACCATCTATACGGCGGAAGAGAGGTTATTTAAATGCGAAATTCTTAATGTATAATTTGATCTTTCGTATAATTTCATTTTTAGTTTCGTCTATCAAACACGAGCGTTCTGATTGGCCAAACAATATGCATATCTCCATGAATAATTTTTTGAGCGCGCAGCTATTTTGTATGCATCCTCCCAAAAAAAGTCCATAATGTATCAAGATTTGTAAGATTTTTTTTCGCTCGATATAATTAAATCATGTAAAATAAAGAGAATATTTTTGTTTTAGTGCATGGAAGTATGAAACTGGAAAACTAATCACACTTATATAAGAACACTCAAAGGTTATTCACAAATTGTTATAAGTTTTTTTTTTTGTTTTTTTTTTTTCATTTCATACTTCAATGAAAACAAAAAAATATTCCCTTCATCTCTTTAATGAAATGCCAAGTGTCCGTTAGCCAATTCATGAAACTTTATGTTGTTACAAAATTAACAAAGTCGTACAGGTCCGGATGGAAGTCATTTGTTAAGATTATACTCTGATGCAGACAATATGTTTTGTTAAGATATCATCTTGCATAACAAGAATCTTTTATAAAATGTAATAAATCCTACCCTGGAAAGTGCAAGATTGGTGCAATTACTCTTACATAATTGCCGGTCTGCGGAAAGTAAATGAAAATTCTTTCCCACCCTCGTAAGTCTGCACTCTTCATTTATTTCTATATAAATAAATCTGATGTCAGAGTCTCGTATTATTCTTTTCTACTTCCATTCTTTTATTTGATTTTTGTCGAATCCATAAGTATCTTAACTATGAAATGGTTTACTGTGTTATTCTTCTTGTGGTGTCCTATATAATATAGAACACCACAAAGCGAATAACACAGTAAATATTATAGTATACTGTATTGTTTTACCCTACAGGGATTTAATCAAATAAAAACCGATTAAAACTACAAAATAATGACGTCTGGTACGAAACCAATTTTTATAGGAAGAGATTTGCAATTGTCTTTTGTAAAATAATTTGTCAATTACTGTCTAGAGTGTCCGGCGGGAGAATTCGGTTACTATTGCGACAGACGGTGTTATTGTGAAGGGAAACCTTGTAATTCAACTTCCGGTGTGTGTCCTTCTGGGAAATGTTTGGCTGGATACCATGGAGAGAAATGTGATCAAAGTAGGTCAACAATTTTGTCAACAATTTTATCCGGAAAGGGATTAAACAAATCTATCAAACTAAGTATAATATCGTGATGAAAAAATACGTATTCTTAGGGGGAAAAGTGGGATTTATGGAAAAGCAATAATTGCCTGAAAATATATAATTAGTTATTCAATAAAACTTGCCTTAAAAATCATTCATTTTTATTAATTTCTTTATTTATATTATCATCATTAACCCCCCCATCCCCCCCACACACTAATTAAATAAAAGTCATTTTTTTTGTATACTGATATAATTTCAAATATTTTGTACATAAACCTATTACCGAAAGACAAAATTCTGGACGGTCGAAAAGTAAAGAAGTATAAGACGATAATGTCTAGATGATGACATTTTCAAAATCCGATCTTAGGGAAGAAAACATGGTGGATTATAATGAAATTGCTTGTTTTAAGCAATTTCATTATTTTTCGCAATGTTTTAAAAGAATAATTTTTATGGATGTCAATTAGGACGTCTATAAACTAAAAGTAACGTCATTTAGGCAGTTTTTTTCCGGATAACGGAAATATCATAAGGAATATTTATTCAAGTAAATTAAGAAACCCTGCTTCAAAAATTGTATCTTGTACTATTTGATGCCACTGTTTATTGGTATAACTGTAGTTTTCTTACATTGGTAACCATTTATTGAGAGTAGATAGAGACATATTTCTGTCATTTCTTACGCCATGATAAACACATCTGGCAACTTCGACCACAAGCTGATTGCCCTTCGAAAACAATTATTTACATGAAATCGACGGACAAAATTATTAAAAATATTTGTCTAAAGTGGATGCTGGTTTAAATTCGGGTTATCACAAGTTTCTAGAGGGGGCGGGCGTTGAATCATTTATACTTTCGAACCGAAGCAGACAACACCCATGCTGTGACATTTTACCCATTACCGACAGCAAAATTCTGGACTGGTCCAACTTGAAAGGAGTTTCAGACGACAGTTTAAAGTTAATGATTTTTCCCTAACTTTTCTAGGTAGGAAACATTGTGTTAGATTGGAGAATTACTTGTTTCAAATTTTCCAAGTTGTTTTGCTTGAGGGGCGTCAAAAAGCATCACTGTGTGGGAATGGATAAAGACTTTCATTTATTTCACCCACCGATGGTCAAGTACCAACCTGAAAATTTAACTTATGACGAGTATCTAGCACAATGAATGGGGGCGGTTAGCTATCAAATAGATAGATGGATAGATAGATAGATAGATAGATAGATAGATAGATAGATAGATAGATAGATAGATAGATAAATAGATAGATAGATAGATAGATAGATAGATAGATAGATAGATAGATAGATAGATAGATAGATAGAAAGATAGATATATAGATAGATAGATAGATAGATAGAAAGATAGATAGATAGATGGATCGATGAATGGATAGATAGATAGATAGATAGATAAATAGATAGATAGATAGAAAGATAGATAGATAGATAGATAGATAGATAGATAGATAGATAGATAGATAGATAGATAGATAGATAGATAGATAGATAGATAGATAGATAGATAGATAGATAGATAGATAGATAGATAGATAGATAGATAGATAGATAGATAGATAGATAGATAGATAGATAGATAGATAGATAGATAGATAGATAGATAGATAGATAGATAGATAGATAGATAGATAGATAGATAGATAGAAAGATAGATAGATAGATAGATAGAAAGATAGATAGATAGATGGATCGATGAATGGATAGATAGATAGATAGATAGATAGATAGATAAATAGATAGATAGATAGATAGATAGATAGATAGATAGATAGATAGATAGATAGATAGATAGATAGATAGATAGATAGATAGATAGATAGATAGATAGATAGATAGATAGATAGATAGATAGATAGATAGATAGATAGATAGATAGATAGATAGATAGATAGATAGATAGATAGATAGATAGATAGATAGATAGAAAGATAGATAGATAGATAGATAGATAGATAGATAGATAGATAGATAGATAGATAGATAGATAGATAGATAGATAGATAGATAGATAGATAGATAGATAGATAGATAGATAGATAGATAGATAGATAGATAGATAGATAGATAGATAGATAGATAGATAGATAGATAGATAGATAGATAGATAGATAGATAGATAGATAGATAGATAGATAGATAGATAGATAGATAGATAGATAGATAGATAGATAGATAGATAGATAGATAGATAGACGGATGGATGGATGGAGTGAAGGATCGATGGAGTGAAGGATGGATGGATGGATGGATGGATGGATGGATGAATGGATGGATGGATGGATGGATGGATGGATGGATGGATGGATGGATAGATAGATGAATAGATAATATTTTATTCCTTTTAATATTGAAAAGTATTACAAACAGAATGAAATTGTCAGATTCAATGGAACTTTTTCTTTGAATAAAAAAGGACCTTCACAAAGGCACTGATAAAAACCATACTCCTATGTATTTACCTTTAAAATGAAACTATACTGTTAGGGTTAAAACAATAATCACAAAGGCACTGATCAAATTCATACTCCTTTGTATTAACTTTGAAACCGAAACTATAATTTTTCGGTAACAAAAATCTTCACTAAAGCATTGATCAAATTCATACTCCTGTGTATTTTACCTTTGATAATGAAACTTGACTTTTAGGGTAACAAGAAACTTCACAAAGGCACTGATCAAATTCATACTCCTATGTATTTTCCTTTGAAACCGAAACTATAATTTAGGATAACAAATATCTTCACTAAAGCACTGATCAAATTTAAACTCCTATTATGTTTTTTTACCCTTGAAAATGAAACTTAACTGTTAGGGTAACAAGAAACTTCACAAAGGCACTGATCAAATTCAAACTCCTGTGTTTTTTTACCTTTGAAAATGAAACTTAACTGTTAGGGTAACAATAATCTTCACAAAGGCACTGACCAAATTCATACTCCTATGTATTTAATCTTTGAAAATGAAACTATGCTTTAAGGGTAGCAAGAATCCTCACAAAGTCACTGATAATTCACACTCCTTTGTATTTTACCTTGAAAGTGAAACTATACCTGGAGGGTAGCAAAAATCTTCACATTACTCTTGTATATAGTTCGTATTTGTTTACATTGAAAGCTATCTTTAATGTACTTGTTTTAAATCATTTTCAACTGTTTTTGTAGTGTGTGATTCAGGCACCTACGGTGCAGGCTGTAATAAGACATGTGGTAAATGCTACCAAAATGCAGCTTGTAACAGATCCACTGGTGAATGTCCGGGGCGGTGTTTACGCGGTTACAGAGGATACCTGTGCAAATTAGGTAAATGGCAGATCAACAGTGTAAATCAACCTGAGCTTTCAACTCCGACGTTGGCCGTCTTTTGTGCTTATCTTTCTTGTTGGTTTGTCGATTTAAACGTCGAAACTACAGTTTATTCGAGCTAAAGTTACGATGTTTAGGTCGCCAACAAGCTATTCTACTTTTTCGTTGCATGCTTATGGCCATAAATTGTCCAAAATAACGTCGCTTAACGGCGAGGAGGGACTACCTGTCGGTGTCGGTGGGCGTGCCCTACGGAGTAAATGGGCGGAGCAAGCGATTGGTCAGTAGGCATATAGCCGGTGAAAATCAAAGAATCAGTCCATCTATCTTATCATCTTTTCAGATCGGAAGTGAACTTTAAACTCCAACATTAGCCGACATTTGTGTGGAACACCCCCCCCCCCTTTTTTTTTTTTTTTTTTTTTTTTGGATTTCGCGACTTAAATGTCGCAACCGCAGCATGTTTAAGCTGGATTTACGACGTTTAGATCGCCAACCAACCATTTTATTCTTTCGTTACACGCCATTAGCCATAGATATTGCAATACAGTTTAATATGGAAGAGGAACTTTATGTCGGAGGCCAGTGGCTTTGGTCAAAGCATTCAGTAGGCATCGCCAGCGATCGGTCACTTGTTTGTGAATCATGCATACTCTTAAGGACCTACAGTAAATATTGTATTAAGCGACCACTCATGGAACGACTAAATGGTGGTTGCTAGAGGGAATGTCGCTTAACCCATTACCAGATGACAAAATTTTACACTGCCCAAAATTAAAAGATGTTGCAGACGACAAATTCAACCTAATTAAACTTTGCAATTATTTGTCTTTTGGAGTAGAAAACATTGTGGACAATGAAGAGATTGTTTTTAACTAGCAATTTCTTCATTTACCTCAGTGTTTTCCACACCTTTTTTCTCGAGGGCGTCAAAAAGCGCAATTGTGTGGGAATGAGTTAAAATTAAATTACATTTTTAAGAAATATAATAACTATTGCAAATATATATTGTTATAGAATTCTTGCTAAATCCTACGTTTTTGGGACTCAATAGAACCGTCCTAGTGAGACGACTCTAATGAGTTCGGACAACATTGGATTAAGATATGAAGCGTTCCTTGTAAATAAGATCCCTTCTTTATGTAAGCTTTCGTTTTGTAAAGGGCATTACGATTGTTGTTGCTAAATGGAAGTGGTCGTTTAAAAGAGGTGGTCGCTCGAACAAAATCATCTGTACTCGAAAGTATGAAGGTTTCGACCCAGTTACATTCCGCGTGTTTCACAAGCTAGTTATGGTTGAAAGTTTCCAATACAATATCTTAATAAACAGTGGGTATTTGATTTAACTATACATTTATTTTTCACGCCAATCAGAATAACCTCTGCTTGAACTGATCACATTTTCCAAACTAGCTTTTCGAAATCCGAGAATACTTTGTATCGCTTAATGATTCGAGATAAGTCTGAATCATCCTAAACAATAATCGATGTTTCAGAAAGACGAATAAATATGGAATATTACAACAGTCTTTCTTTCTGACAGGCCGTATCTTTCGAGTAGCTTGTGTAGAATACTATTTGACTAGACCGAAGGTTGAGTCAAATGGTATTCTACATAAGCTACGAGACAAGATACGACCTGTAAGAAAGAAAGACTGTTGTAGAATTCTTTTTATTATACACCAGATAATAAGTAGAAATTAAACTATCTACCTAACATAATTTGTAAACTTTGTAAATCTGAGAATTTTATGAATAGCTGATTCATATTTCAACCGCGGAAACCTTCATAGAGTTTATTATTCGTCAGGCTACCGACAATTCTTCTGTAAGCTTCTCTATGAAAAATAACCTGCATGGGATTGACACGTACCTTCATTCTGTGTAAGAACTCTATAACTCAAGAAGGTTAAATTAAAGCCGCGTTAAAACTTCTCTGGGTCAACATTTTAATACCAGCAATAAACAAATCTAAGGATAGACTGACAGTGCCAAAATGTGTAAAACGGGTGGAACAAGAGATAAGATGCAACACAATATCATAGATATGTGTATTGGCATGTTTTATAAATGAATGCAGATAAACTTCGTTATAGTGTAACACGAAAATATCATATAGGTTGACATTTGCATTACACAAGGTACTCGACGAATAAAGATTTTGAGGTACTCGGTCAATACGGATTTTCTTTTTTTTTCTGTCGAGTTGTATCGGATACTAAAATAAAGCCCCAGACAGTTTATATGTATATAAAAAAACAGAGGAATGCAATATTTTCGATACAGAGTCTCTTTAAAAATTACATAAAAGCCTTTATAAGCATGTTCAGTTCGATTGCCTCACCAGAACGATTTATCAAACCACAAAGCATTCCCCCTTTTCTGTGATAATAGCTTTCTTATTTTTCAATAATCGACACTTTGTGTTTATATTAATTACTTCTTTGAATGAAAGAATCTTCATAAATTCTTCAAGAATTATAACAATAGCTTCCCCACAAAACCAGCTTTTTGACAACCGATAAGAAATTAAGCAGTTGAAAACATTGTGGAAATAGAAGAAATGGTTTGCTTCAAAAAAATGTCGGCTGAAACTTCATTCATTTTGGGATAGTCAAACATTTTTCGTCTATTGAAGGGTTAGCCCACAAAATTTATTTCAGCGTTGTATCCATACCTGCCATTGTTTAACCAATTCCCACATAAGAAAATTTTAGACTGGTCCAAATTGAAATTGCTTTTTTTGTTTGTTTTTGTGTTTTGTTTTTTTTCCTTCTTCATGTTTTTTTTTTTTTTTTTTGCTTGTATGTTGTTGGTGGGGTTTTGTTGTTGTTGTTGTTGTTGTTGTTGTTGTTGTGGTTTATTTTTTGCGTGTGTGTGTGTTCCTTTTTTTATTATTATTTTATTTTTTTATTTTTATTTTTTTGGTTTTTTTTTTGGGGGGGGGGGTATTGTTGTTTGTTGTTGCTTTTTTTTTTTATGTTTTTCTTTTCTTTTTTCTTTTTTTTTTTTTTTTTTTTTTTTCTTATTTTTTCAATTTCCGACCTGTCCAAATTCAAAAGGGTAGTTGACGACATTAGTAAGTACACTTCTAAAAGTAGCCAACCTATATGACAGACAATATTGTGGAAAAGGGATAAATAGCTTCTTTTTCTATAATGTGTCTGACGTCATATCATAGGAAGGTAAAACTTAGGGAATGTACAATAAAGGGATAAGACAGATTTTTTTTTTTTTTTTTTTTTTTTTTTTTTTTTTTTTTTGCGCACTGGTTTTAAAGCGGCTCTTGCACAGATTATGAAAGAAAAGTTTTGGTTCTCAATTTTCAAATTTCTATCTATAATGCTTTCAGACGTTTATGAGAAGGCGATTAAGGAGATTGTGTAATGAAAATTAATGTTCATAACTTTGAAAATGAGAGAAAAGAAGCAAACATTTTACGCGTTACGAGACGCAAAAAAAGTCATCTAAGTACAACTCAAATGGAGCCGGAAATCATCGGGTAAATACGTCATCCGTCAATGGCACCGAAAATTACCTCATTTTTAGTTTTCATGACGTAACAATTACGTCACTGGATTCCGCTAGCAATACAGTCATGATCGACATCACCCGAAGACTAACAACTATACCTGGTGAATTCCGACGTTTCAAGGTAGGGCATAGGGGATTTATCACATTCAATAAAATATCTCGCTAATTAAGTAGATTTACCACGAAGAAAGAATATTTATCGTGATAATGGTATTAATAACTATTTGAAAAGCAGTTGAGCTTACTATATAAAATTTTCATCAAAATCTGTTCTAGAGCCGGTTTAAAGTAGTTTATCAATCTGGACTTGAGCAAAGTGTAATTGATTAAATTCTTCATATTTACTCTTTTTGTTCTCGTCACGACTAGAATGTAAGGCTGGTACGTACGGACAGGACTGCAACAATACCTGTGGGAACTGTGTCAATGGAGAGTCATGTCATGTGGTGGGCGGCGTCTGTGTAAATGGGTGTAGTGACGGATACCGGTCTTCATTTTGTGACCGAAGTACGTTCAATTTCAACCTTATATAGACGCTACCATTTATCATGGAAAATCAAAGAAAACATCTTAACCCATCCCACACAGTGACGCTTTTTAACGCCCTTCAAGAAAAACAATTTAAAAAACATTGTGTAAAATGAAGAAATCCCTTTCTTGAATTTACTTAATGTTTTCTACGTAAAATGTTGAAAAATTTAAAATTTCATAATTTTTAAATGGTCATCTGCAACTGATTTCAATTTGAACCAGTCTATAATTTTGCCGAATGTATGATAATTGATTAAATGAAGTATGGTGTAAAAATGGGTTGCTGAGGTTTGATATCGTGATTGGTATAGTGGACAGTTAACCCATCAACGGACGACAAAATTTTAGACTGGTCTAAATCGTGTCACATGGGACTTCACCGCGGTTGCTTAACATGTTCCCACCAAGTCTCATAGTTTTACGTATAAATAGAAGTTGTCTTTGAAAAACTATTGTGCTAAAAGAAGAAATTAGATCTAGTAGGAACATGAAAATTCTTTTTCGAGATTAATGTTTCCTATCCTATAGGATATATAAATTTTCTGAAATTTAAACGAACTTGTAACACCGTTTAATCTCAGCCAGTCTAAACTTGCTTTTTAATCGGTTGCTATATATACATGTATTGTACTTTTCGTGAACTGCTTATTTAACCTTTCATGCAGTTAAAAAGACCCAATTTACTGGAAGGTCCATATGTAGATAGCGAGAATTTCTTTTGAAAAAATTTCTACGTACAACTCTGAATGTAAAAGGACAGATATGTTATTGAGACTAAGATCAGTCTGCACTTATGTCCATGCTGGTTTAAGTCTATATTTTCTGCCATAAACAAGAATCTTCGAGATTCGGCAATACAGGCGTTTTAACATACAAAATATTCAGACATGAACCGAAATTAAATTCGACAGTATCCTCCTAAATTATTTGTAAGGTCTCCCTCAAAAATTACAATGAAATGCAGTATTCCATGTTCCTTTAAATAACCAATCGCGGCAGTCAACAAGTGATCAGCCGACCAATCCAATCATTCATTTAGACCTGAAGAAAACTTTGACCAGTAAGTCCGATACTGGCCAACATATTTGTAGAGCATTTTTTGTTGGTTTGGCGACTTAAACGCCGTAACTAAAGTTTATTCAAGCTGTAGTTACGACGTTTGTGTGGCCAACCAACCGTTTTTCTTTTTTGTTTCATGGTTCTGGCAATGGATTTTTCAAAATAACTCCGTTGAAAATGGAAATGGAACTTCCAGTTGGAGACAATTGGCAGGCAAACGGAGTAAGTGGGCGGGACCAGCGATAGGCCAATTGCTTTGCTTTTTGTTGTTGTTGTTGTTTTAGTAGTTGTTGTTTTTCGTGGTTTTTTGTGTTTTTTTTAAGAAATCTTACGATGTATCACATTGCTTTTACCAGAATGTAGAGCTGGTACTTTCGGGAAAAACTGTTCAGAAAGCTGTGGGAATTGTAAAAATGGAGACATTTGCTTTTTCACCAACGGAACATGTCTGAATGGATGTCAGCCTGGTTTTGAGGGAGATCTATGCAAAAAAGGTAAGATAATGAAAATTGGGTTATGGTCCGTCGTGGGAAGAAAAACATCCGTTATTTCATAAAAAGCGTATTTGATCAAGAGATCGGGCACCTTGAAGATCAGTAAGGTTAAATATCGCAAAAATGAATTCAATGTTTGTGGGTGAACAAAACATCGTTTTTTTAAATTTTTAATTCGAGCTATAAATACGACATTCCAAATATGAACGATTTCAGTCATAAAGATTCTCTAGGAGCCAAAACATCCCATACTATTGATGCCTGTGCATCCTCCGTATTATCATTTTCGGTGCATCAGTGATAGAAGCACTAACATATTTCTGTATTGATAATCTGATAAGCTGGTTTGTTTTAGTGAAACGACTTGGGAGATACTGCGTCCATTCAAACAAAACAAACTAAATTCAATCGATGAGAGTAGTAGAGATTAAAACTAATGAGGAGTGTTTGTCATAAATGATATAGAAGAAAAGACTTTGGATAAATACTAACAATAATTTAAAGAAGAAATACAGCGAGAAAATGCTCGTGAATTGACCAATTGCGGCTCTAAATGAAGGAATCAACTGACCAATCAAAGCATTCATTCATCCCTGAATTAAGCTTTGAACTCCAAAATTGGCCGATATCTGTGTCATTTTGTTCACGACTTAAACGCTTATTCAAGCTATATTTATGGTGCTTAAGTCGCTTACCAACCATTCTGCTTTAGAATACAAACTTCAGGCCATAAACTTTGCAAAATAACACCGTTAGATATCAAAGCGAATTTTTCCGTCGGAGTAAGTGGGCGGGGCCTGCGATTGGTCAATAAGAATCCTAAAATCCATACATGAACGTAAATATAATAATAAAATCTAAAATGTACATGCCAAATAAACATATTAAGTCAAAGATCTCGCTAGCCTCCCTGTTTTCCTTGATTGAATCATCTTCCTTATTTTCTAACATCGGCTGGTTCACTATTTCTGGTTTACATATCACAACTTCTTCCTTACAATGTTCATCATCTTTTGATTCACCCTCTTTCGTTTGTATTTTGTTTTGGCAACAATCTACTTTTTGTTTGCACTGAAACCATTTTGAAAATCTCAAAAGATAGATAAATATCTTTGGTACATAATCATCTTTCGAATGGTTTAACCTCAAACTAACAATTGTCAAAATCAGAATAAGAGCACTTTGTCCGAATAGTATGAGTAACAAGTATGACAAACGTGTAATGGGTTCTGAGGTTCGTGGAAGATAATTGTCTAGAATGGTCATGAAGACTGACAGTGCAAGTAGAGTGGTGATAGCGTATCCAACCCTCTCTCCTGATTCAACTGTCAACACAAATACTAACGGATTCAGAAGTGCTAGGGTTAAAATTGGAATTAGCAAATTGATTATCACAATCTGTGGTAGTCTCTCTAGGGTCAAAGTAAGCATGCATGTCTTTAATAAACAAGACGTTTGGGGGTTTGCCAATTTCCATGAGCCATGACTTTCATATCGCTCAGTATTAAGGTTGGTAACGAGAGTTATATCTTCGACGCTATAACCAAGGATACCAATATCGATACGACAGGTCTGCTCATCCATCGGGTAATAAGTCGTGTCTAGAGGACATATTGTATTTATGCCTCCAACAAATGTCCATTCTGCATCACCATTTTCGGTATAGCTGATAATACCCTGAAAAAAAAAATGATATGGTCTATCAGAGAAAAATCAACATTTTTGGTGGAGGTGTCAGCGTCCACCAGTGTTACTACGTTTAGAAAATCAAGTAGGATCTTACTATAGTTTAGGTAGTACCGAATAAAGCTTAATTTGTCAATTCTTAGCTCACCTGAGCACAGCGTGCTCAAGGGGAGCTTTTAGGATCTGCCAATGTCTGTCGTCCGACGTCCGTCGTCAACATTTTCTTTAAATATCTTCTCCTTTTAAACCACTTAGCCTATTCGGACCAAATTTTGCGAGAATGTGTCTTGGATGATCCTTTTCAGAACTTGTTCGGTAAATTTTTATTCGAACATAAATGTTTGCGTTGTAGGTAGGGCTTATCAGACTTAGAGAAATCATGGGATAATTCTTTAAAGTCTCCTCTTTCTAAACAATTAAGCGGATCTAGACCAAATTTGGCAGGAATGTTCCTTTGATAACCCTTCTTAAAACTTGTCCGTGAAATTTTGATTTATGATAAAGAGGGGGCGTGGTAGGGCGGATTTATCAGACTTAGAGAAAACGTGAAATAAATCTTTAAAAATATTCTCCTCCTAATTCACTTTAGACCGAATTTTGCTGGAATATTCCTTGTGTGACCCCTTGTTCGTGTAATTTTGATTTGCAAAAGATGTGGGCATTGCTGAACCGGGCTTATCAGACTTAGAGAAATCATGGAATAATTATTTAGAAAGCTTCTCCTACTAAACCATTGGGCCGATATGGAACAAACTTGGCAGGAATGTTTTTTAGGTGACCCTTTTCGAAACTTGTTCTTGAAATTTTGATATAAGGAAAAAGGTTGTAGGCCTATTAGACTTAGCGAATTCGTGGAATAATTCTTTAAAAAACTTCTCCTCATAAACCATTTGGCCGATTTGGACAAAAATTGGCAGGAATGTTCCTTAAGTGTCACTTTTCAAAATTTTTGTGAAATTTGGATTCATCAAAGAATGGGGAAACCTAGAGAAAATACTTCTGTACCAAATTTTGCAGGAATGTCCTATGGGTGACCCTTTTCAGAAGTTGTGTGTGGAATTTTCTTTTCGGAAAATTGTGGGCGTGGTAGGACCGGGCTGAATCAAGGAATAATTCTTTAAAATCTTCTCCTTCAAACATTTAGGCTTATTTAAACAGAATTTAGCAGGAGTATTCCTTAGGTGATCCTTTTTAAAACTTGTTCGTGAAATTTTGATTTGTGATAAAACGGATGCGTGCCAGGGCAAACGTTGAAGAAATTTTTCTTAAATATCCCTTTTCAAAACTTTTTGTGAAATTTTGATTTATGAAAAACCGGTGGAATCTACAGAAATCGTGAAATATTTTTTATAAAAATCTCCCCCACCTAAACCACTGGGCCGGGCTTATCTGACTTAGAGAATTCGTGAAATACTTACTTTAACACCCTCTCCTCCTAAACCACTGTGCCGATTTGGACCAAATTTTTGCAGGATTGTTTCAAAACTTGTTCTTGAAATTTTGACTTGCAAAAAAATGTTGGCATAGCAGGTATGGCTTATCAGATCAAATCATTCTCAGCTGAGCGATTTAGGGCCATTTTGGCAATTTTGTTTTAAACATCGTTTTTGCAGATGAGCTGTAAATTCCTAAAAGGCGCATTGCGAGAATTCAAAACAATTCTTACATGGCATAAAACACAACCTCTCCTTCAATCACACTTTGTTAAGCTTCATTCTTGTACACAATATAAATTAAATAATTTGTCGGTCGTTCGAAACGCTACATCTCATGCGCTTCACTTCGCAATGTTTGGTCCAACACGATGTGATTCACTTCGCTTACCAATTATAGGACTCTCAAATTCTCAAACACGTAACAATGACCCGCTTAGCGTAGATGTGGTACCGGTTTCAATAACGTGAAGTCTTTCAATTATATAGTGAGTAATTAGCGCTCTATTTGAGAACTCGGTATACCAGCTGTATACCGCGGGAGTAACTTTGAATTAGCCTTTTCAATGCATTTAGTTATGGACGACAATTCGAATCGCTTTGAGAACACATTGTAAAACAAGTAATTTCTCCTTTTGTCAAAATGTTTTCTTAAATGCGATTCTTCAGGGGCCTAAAAACCGTGATTGAGTGGGAATGGGTTAAGCTGCTCCTAGATCACAGAAGGATTAAAAGATATGCAAAATCTGTCATTTGTTTCTTACAGGTAATAATTCTCAAAGAATATTGCTAATCTAATACTGCCGAAGATTCTTAAATGATATGTTAATTATTTATCGAATGTTTTTGAAAAGTATAAGAAGTTCAGCTTCTATCTTAAACGGTGCCACTTTTATAGATTCATAGCCAGAAGCATGTTACAAGAAAGTGAAATGGTTGATTTGCGACCTAAACGTCGTAACTCAGCAAAACCAACAAATCTTGTTTCACAAAAATGGCGGCCAATATTTGAGTTCAAAACTCTTCCCGGCTGAATGATTTGACATCTGTGATTGGTCAATTATGTTTGGACTGTTCTAGGACAAGGGTAATTTCCGAAAAGTTAAAAGTATAGATCTTAAAGGCTAGTAAGACTGTGATTACATTATTTTGGTTTACGTTATTTTTAACAGCATTTCTCTATACCGCGGTTGGTAGGTAGAAGCAAGTTTTGCAATGAAACGAGTTTTGCAATAAATAATTGCAAGACCATCACAAACTTTCATTATAATTCAGTGCACACCAAGATTTGCGATAAAATCTAGAAATTGAAAAAAATGTCCCTTTGTATAGTCATCAGTCAGGATAAATAAAACAGCTGGAATCAATGTTATACTTTTAAAGGTAAAACTAGATAAAACAGCTGGAATCAATGAAGGTAAAATAAATAAAACATACCCTTGGAGTATCACCTGGTACGCCCATAGTTCCGAAGGAATTCATTATGGATATCTCTGGTCGCCATACGGACGTTTCAGACACTATCAAGGAAGAAATGTTAGCGTTTTCCTGAGGATTCCATGATATTATTTCATCTTTCCATCTCAAAATAAACCCAAAAACTGTTGAAAGTTTTCCTTCGACCTCATCAAAACTTTTAATGCGAAGAAAGGTCAAGGTCAAATCAACATTTAGTGTATTGCTTTGGTTTATAATTGGCCTTGTATTGATGTTGTAACCTTGTAATAAAGTGTTTGATAGCCTGTTGACATCCGTAATATTCTTTAAACACACTAAATCTAACATCACAATCAAGTTTACCAATAGTTGTAAATATTTCCCCATGCTGTTAGATATATGTCGTTACAAAATACAACGTTGTTAAGAATTCAACTTTGATTTCCAATCGCGGCTGTCGTTTGTGCATGCTAATTTTAGTCTATACTTTCTGCCATAACCAAGAATGTTCCGGATTCTGTATGACAGCATTTTAATTAACGAACCATTTAGACATAAGCCGAAATTCGGAAGCACAAACAGAATCCCTCTGAAGAGTCCAAGAAATTCTACAAATTCCCTGCAATAATTCACTTCAATTCATACAGTCTGTGTTGTTATTACCTTATTTGAACTCCAATAAACCACCAATTTGTCAAGAATTCAGACATCTAAAAATACGTATAACTTAGCTTAGTAAAGCATGAACTACGTTTTGTATCAAGTCAAAATCGGTGTATGAAGTCGATAAAAAAAAATAAATAAAACTAATAGTTTTATTTGAGGTAACCGTTGTAATTGTAACTAAATACTATGCTCCACGTTTCAAATGACTTTAAATTTATCACCAACTATCGATTTGACCTGGAATGTTGAAAACCGTTTTGTTATGTAAAAACCTTTTTTGTTGTTGCGAAACATTACGATTAGTAGTTATGGACCATTTTAGAAGATATTTATGTCTAGTACTGTTCTGCGGCAATTGATTTAACTGCTCACTAATTCAACATGGATCGATATTCTATTTTTATTCTGTAATGTTTGATACTACATGTACTTGACAATTGGCCATTCGATGGCCTCGCCCACTTACTATGTTTGCCCCGTCCATCGACTCCAACTGGAAGTCCGGCTTCGATTTTAAATCGCCTCATCTTGCAAAATTTATGGCCAGTGGCATTTAACAAAAAAAAAAAAAAAAAAAAAAAAAAAAACACGCAAAAACAATTGTTGGTTGGCGACCTATAAGTCGTAAATACATCTTGAATAAGCTGTAATTACGACGTTTAAGTCGCCAAACCAACAAAAAAGGTTAACGAAAATGGCGGCCAATGGCGACCATAGCTCATTTCTAGTCTGAATGAATATTTCAATGGTCTACAGACTATTTGATTGACAGCCGCGATTGATCAATTCTCTGGATCTGCTCAATGATCACAAATACGAGCCAAAACCCAAGATACGCCTCGGTTGACGGATCGGTGACCACGACCACTTACCTCCGACGAAGCGCGTATTCATACAGTGTGATATCTTTTTCGGTTCATACCTCCATGAAAACAAAAAAATATTCTCTTCATCTCTTAATTGTAACGCCTTTTCGTTGCCGTCGAAATGATGCAATAACGCATATTATGACGTCATTTTACGAAAAGCCTTATACGCTTCGCGGAATATTACATATCGATGAATTCTATATATATACATTTTTCTTTTTTATTTCTTTCAAAAATTAAGGTTATATTATGAATAGAACGTCAAATTCGTGTTCATAAAATCCCGAATCTATTAAGCTCATAACCTTAAACATATAAAAGCTCGCTACCGTAGCACATGTCCATAAGATGATTAGCTGTTATGGGGAATAGTGCAGGGATACAGGCGTAGATGAAACTGCCGAGAGCTCCGCCTGGTTTTTAACGTGCTCGGTGGATAGCACAGTCACACGGACTCGGTTTAACGTCTCATCCGAAAGACGAGTAGTTTGTTAATCAATGTGGTCATCCCAGGGCTCGAACCCGTGATCTTAATGTCTGAAGTCAAATGCTCTAACAACTGGGCTAATCTGACTGACAAAAAATATTTGGACAGAGCCTTGATTTCATCTATTTAGAGATGACTCCTTTCATATATTCGGTATTCAATGACCCCTCAATCAATATACTTTATGTATGTTTCGCACTGGCATGGATCGGCCTTTGTACAAACAGATTGAATTCACAAGCCGTTTAAAAAATTAAAATATGTCTTTAAGTGTAGAATGTTTGAAAACAGGCTTTTATGGACAATGACCTTGTTTACGTTAAACAATAAACATTAATAAATCGATGAGATATCCATAGAAATATCAATTAAAGCAATTCACGGTTTGTTAACTATTGTTTAGGATTTTAAAAAGACCGGATAATGCTTTTGGACCATTACAACCAATAGGCTATTATAATCCAAGTCTGCTAATGGAATGCCTTTGTTGCAATGTGTATTTTTTATTTTGGTTCTTAAAAACAATGTGGGTCATACGTGGCTCAATAGCTGGGACGGCGAGTTTATAATCTGGGATAAGTCTGGATAGCGGTTTCAAATCCCGGCTGAGCAGCTGTTCAGGGTTGTCTGTCCATCTGAAAGACTTTCCAGACCAAAGCCAGGTATTTGAAATTACAAGAAAATGAACCAACATTGTTAGGACAAGTTTGATTATTGACTTTTTAAATCTAATCCTGTAATCTGTTCATCGTACTCTCGCCATATCGAAATGCTTTTTGAACAGACGACCATATGAACTTTAAGGACCGAGACATCAAACTCATTCGCTTACTCATCATCTCATGCCATCACATGACAAGAAATATTATTAGGTGGGTTAGAGTCTACGCTAGACAAAATTGGGTTTGTAACCCTTCTGAGTGTAAAAAATTTCTATATTGAAGGCTTTGGTTAATGGTATTAGGCCAATAATGTACAAAGTGGTGTTTTGATTGAAAGAATGGTCATTGTTACATAGAAGTGTCGCATTACTATTGAAGAAATATAAATGTTGTATTGGAAGACATATACTATACTGAAATGATCTTTTGTTGTTGTTGGGTTTTGTTGTTGTTGTTTTGTTGTTGTTTTAAAACATTGCGTGGTGTAGAACATTTTTGATCGAGAGCTTTGTGAGTTATCACAGACGACGTTTCTACAGTTATTTATTTATTGCGTCTTAAAAGCTTTGTTGAACAATATTTTTAAAAAAAATATTACTATATGAGTAAAAAAAATACATTGTTAATTGTCTAGTTCTACATTAATGAGAATACGTTTGATATAACCATCTTTTACTACCTAATATATCTTACTTTAAAAATACGGAAGATTGGCGTTGGCCTTTAAGAAACAGATCTAATGATTACGGAGATGATTTTGAGCAAATTCTAGATAGCATAAAACAAGAGGTACTAACAGAGAAAATCCTGTTTTTTTTCTTTCATTTTTTCGTTGAAACCTCTACAGCCGTGACAAATGACCAATCGCGGCTGTCAATCGGTGAGTGTATCGATAAGTCAAACATCTATTCAGCCCGGATTTGAGATTTAAGCTCCATCATCGGCCGCCATTTGTGTGAATCATTTTTGTTGTTTGGCGACTAAAACGTCGTAACTTCACTTTATTCAAGCTGTAGTTACGATGTTTAGGTTGCCAACCAACGAGTCTACTGTTTTGTTACCTGCTTTTTAACATAGTGTTTGCAAAATAACGTCGTTCACAATCAATGCGGGACTTGGAGTCAATGATCATGGCCAAAGAAGTAAGTGGGCGGGGCTAGCGATTGGTAAATAAAGTCATTACCCAATAATTCAGTGTTGTTTACGGTGTTGTCAGCTTTGTCACACATGTGATTTATGCGAATGTTACACCTCGAATCATTTTCTTTGTCGCTTTTTGTGATGACTCCACTCTCCTGAAACATCAGACAAGTTTTGATCACGGGTAGTACACCAAAGCATCGATGCTCATTGCTGCGATTCGGGCTAAAGTTTGGCTAAACGCAATTACATTGATTGGTGCAACGAATGCGAAATACGTTACCTCCTATTGTTACGGTTTCAAGGGAGAGAAAAATGTTTGAATTGTCTGCATAAAATAACCTTTGTTTGATTGCCTGAACGACCAAGCGATATAGGTGCTTGACTCTTGACCTGAAGGTTACACGTTCGGGCCCAACCGCCGCCTGATTGTATTTACGACAGAGACACTTAAAAGCCAGCCCCATCTACCCAGGTGTAAAATTGGTAAAAAGTGAATATAGGCCACTCCCTCTCTTTCAGGGATGTAAAAACATCTTGATTGTGAGTGTTTGAGAGCGACTCTATAAGCTCGCAATCGCACTAAAATTAATTAGTATAAACTAATCTCTGTTTGTAAAATATAGTTTTTTTTATAAAAAGGTTTAGAAAAAACTCTCTGTATTCTCAGTATAAATTAAAATGTCTTTTATCTATGTAGAATTGATGGCGAATACTTTCGTCATAACAATGAAATTACATGTAAATGCTTGCCGGGTGAAAAGCTAAATGGAGAAATTACAGATTTTTGTAAGCTGTATTTACGTCATTTTGGCTCACCCACCAACGATATCTCTGTTATATTTCACAAGAATGTCAGAAAGGATTTTACGGTGAAGACTGTGACTCGACGTGTGGTCAATGTTTGAACCGGGAACCATGTAAACCGAAGACGGGATATTGTAGTGCGGGATGTGAGCCGGGATACATCACTGACTTTTGCAATCAAAGTAAGTTTTAACCTGTTTTGCCTGTTTGTCCGCCATATTGATAAATCATTCGAATTTTTGAAAAGAAAATGATATTTAATTTAGCATATCGATGGCTTAGAGCAAAACCATAGTATGGCTCTATACATTGTATAGAGCCATACTATGTTTTTGCTCTAAGCCCTCGATATGTGTACAATGAGAAACGAGATTCCCATGTCAACCGACGGGTCACTAGCCACGCCCACTGACCTCCGACATGATACGTATTAACTTATTACCACACAGAAAAATTCTAGACTGGTCCAAATTGAAAGAAGTTGCAGACAGCAATTCAAAGTTCATGAAAATTTAGTTGTTTTTTTTTTCAATTTTCTAGATAGAAAACATTGTGTAAAATGAAGAAATTGCTTGTAACAAGCAATTTCTTCATTTTTCACAATGATTACCTAACTTTTTTCTTCTTGTGGGGCGTAAAAAAGCGTAACTGTGTGTGAATGGGTTAAATAGCTTCATTTTTCCAACTATGTTATTAGGAAAGTAAAAAAAATGAAAAACGAAGATCGTAGACACAGCTGAAATAAGCTTTAGTTACGACGTTTAAGTCGCCAAACACACAAAAAAGATTGACATAAATTACTAGTTCAAATTTCATATCCGATCAAATTGATAAATCAATTTGTCGATTGTCTTTTTTTTTTTTTTTTTTTTTTCAGCGGCGATCAGTCATTTTGTGTAAAACCATCACTACTTTTCCTGGAAATAGAATCTATATAGAGAATTTTAGAAAAAATGTCGCGATGTTTCTATCTATTATCACGATTTCTTTAAAAAGCTAGTCTCCACAGTTCATTTGTTCAGTTAAATGGATGTGACGTATGATGTGTATTTCCGTTTTTTTTATCGTCGCTGCCGTAGCACATGCCCAAATGAGCGACGCCTCAGAAGACGGTTAGTTGTTACGGGGGATAGTGCAAGGATACAGGACGAAACTACTGAGAGCCCCGCCTGGTTCTTTAACGTGCTCGATTGATAGCATCGTCACACAGGGCCTTGGTTTAACGTCTCATCCGAAAGACAATTAGTTGTGTTAATTTGATATGGTCAGCCCAGGGCTCGAACCTGTGATCTTGAGGTCTAAAGTCAAGTGCTCTACCAACTGAGCTAATCGGGCTGACGTGACGTATGGCTGGTTACGCCGATCATTTATATGCGGTCCGTTAATTATAACACTCTATGTATGCCCCGCCCATATATTCCAAAAGCCCCGCCAATTGACTCCAACAAGAAGTTCCTCTTCGAATTTAAATGGCGTTATTTTGCAAAATGAATGGCAAGTAGCATGTACTAACAGGATAGAATGGTTGGTTGATGACCTAAACGTCGTGGCTTGGGTAAGCTGTAATTGCGACGTTTAAGTTGCCAAACCAACTTAAATACTTCATATTCCATTGGTTCAACTTCGATATAAAATGGCGTTATTTGGAAAATTTTATGGCAAGTATAGTGACAAGGTAGAGTTGTTGGTTTGAATTGGTTAAGCTGTAGCTACGAAGTTGAAGTATCCAAACCAACAAAAAAGTTTAAAAAGATTGCTAAAGCTTGAATTTAAAACACAATTCTGGTTTGAATGAAGGATTTCATTGATCAACAGATTATTTGATTGACAACCGCGATTTGTCAATTGTCGACATCAATTGTCAATAATGGTATTAATATCTTTGTTTTTGACATTGTTACCCCAAAATCACGGATCGCTTGCTACGCAGACCACGCCTACTTACTCCGACAGGAAGTTCAACTTATACGATTTTGTTCTGCAAATATTTTGGCTAGTTACACGTAACAGAAAAGAGAGGATCGATTTGCGACTTAAAGGCCGTTACTAAAACGTACAAAGCAAAGTTTCACATGAATGTCGATCTATGCGGAGTTCAAAGTTTACTTCCGGTCTGAACGATGTATTTGATTTTCCGTTTGATTTATTGATTGACAGTCACGCTTGATGATTACAGCTAAGTCGTAGAAATATACTGAGTTCCAAAAGAACGTTTGCACTGTTGAATTTCGAACCTTAAAAAATGTACCGCCATGAAATTCCGCATGCTATTACTCAAGACCAAGAAATTAATCTGACTTCCTGCGAAAATCTAGATGAGTGCTCCGATTTTGCGCGTGCAGCCAGATTACAACTACTAATGACGATCAACTAATCTCAAACCGAGTGAGGCTTACATAAATAACGTTCATTGGTAGCCTATGAAAAACTATAGATTTGGCTACAACATACGCACCAAAAAATGAATCTTGTGAGATTCAAACTTCCAATAGAAATAGAAACTATTCGTCTGTCAGGCCGGTATTAATGCTGATCCCGGAATATTCCTGTTTTGGCATGACGTATAGGTAAAGATCAGTCTGCAGAATAATTGCACCACATGTCTTTGCCTACCAAGAAGAAATATACTCCATTAGTTTTCTTTTAATACGATATATTATTCAAACGACACATATAAAATAATATCTGACAATCTGTGTACATTTTAGGTTCATGTTTTCATAGCACAACGAAAACAACCAATATATCTTCTTTATTTATAAAATGCATATATAGTAGAATAATATCAAAAGGTTGAATATTTCTCCCGTTCATACTTTTCATGGAGTACTTTGTTCGAAAGAGAAAAAATAGTTTTGTCATCATTTTTTTCACGGAGATATGAAATTTCTTTATTAGTTGTTTAGACACACAATTGAACAAACACAAGTAGAATTAAAGCATAGTAACTTTAATCTGGTGTTTAGGTTTTTACCGATATCGTCAGTTAAATTCTAAAACCTAATAACAACAGCTTGTAGTTACGAGGTTTTCTAAAAACACCGACGATACTTCTTCACAGCATGTGATGATGGTCACTATGGTGCCGGCTGTTTAAAGGACTGTGGTAATTGTGTAGCCGACAGGGTTTGTAACAAGGTGAATGGGTTATGTTCCGCGGGATGCGAGCCGGGTTATAAATCCCCTATGTGTTCTGAAGGTAAGCGATCATATTTCGTTATCAGAGCTCAGAAAGTTCTGGCGGGTATTCAATTCCAATCAATTTTCTTTCCATTAGCTAGTCTGAAATGGCGGGACAATTTAAGAATAGACGTTCTTAGCGTTTGTAACCCATTAGCATATGGAAAATTTTTAGACTGGTCAAGAACCAAAACGGTTGCAGACAACAATTTCAAGCTAAGAAAAAAAGAGTATATTGGTCTTTTGAGGTAGAAAACAAGGCTGAAAATGAAGAAATTGCTTGTAACAAGCAATTTCCTCGTTTTCAACCTTGTTTTCCGAAAGTTTTTTCTTAAGGGGCGAAAAAAGTGGATTTTTGGGATTACGAAATTAAATACTGTTAGTAATTTTTGAAAATGTTTATAAGTTGTACTCCAAACTATTTTGAGTCAAGGCTGATAATTTGAAAAGCTCATTAAAGTTTGAAAAGCGTAAATTTGCTAAAAAAGCAATTTCAACTTTTAATCGTTGCGGGATGCCTCCACATGTAATTGATCTGGTAAGGATGACTAAATTATTCCTTTCAAATAAGCTCCAGGTAGGAATGTTCGTCAAACCAACAGAAATGCTTCACAAAACTGTCTGCCAATGTCGGAGTTCAAAGCTCACCTCCGGTCTGAATAATTTAATTAATTAATTGGTCGATTGATATTTTGATTGACACACCCGATCCGTCAATTGATAGATAAGGTGCTTGTATTTTCATAAAATTGATCTAGTTACGTTTAACTTTGACTTGCATACGACTAGAATGTGAGGATGGAAAGTTTGGAGAGAACTGTAAGGACGCCTGCGGACACTGTTTTAACAACACTGCCTGTAATAAACAGAACGGAACCTGTGCTTCTTGTCACCCGGGATACGGAGGCCCTGACTGCCTTGTGGGTGAGTTACCTTTAAGAATGTTACGAATGATTCACATCCTTTTTTCACTCTCACTAAAATGAAGAAAACTGACTAACCAATACAAACCAAGCTATTGATTAAACACTCAATAGAAAAAAACACACCACTTTTAACCCATTTCTACCTATCCAAATTTTCACACCCCTCCAGAAAGAAGCTTTGGAAAACATTGTTTTAAATGAAAAATTGCTTCTTACAAGTAAATTATCCATTTTTCACAATATTTTCTCTAATAAAATATTATCTTAAATCTTTACACACTTAAAGTTATTGTCTTCATCTTCTTTCAATTTGTCACAGTAAAAATTTATTGTTGTCTGGTAATATGTTAAGAAAAACGGTACATGTCTGCGCCTTACCAAAGTCCTCTTGAGTTTTGTAATTTATCAAATGTATCTCTTAAGGATGTCTTTTGCATTTATTTTTGTCAAACCTCTATTACGCAAAGATCGAATAACGGTACAAACAGGAATCCAGCTTGAACAACATACTAATTTAAAAAAACCGGGATCCATCGGTAGTCACAAACATGATCTTCTCCTTATTCCGTGATTTCAGTATTGTTACAGCAGACTGGCGGAGATGACGTACAAATGACGCCTATGATCGGAGGTGTGATTGGAGGTGCAATAGCCCTGGTGCTGATCATTATTGCAGTCATTATTATCACAAAACGAAGGTAAATAATTCGATGGGCCAGCGCGAACAGTTGTAACTGCCAATATGATTATAGGCAGTTGCAGCTGTTTCACATTGACCCATCAAATTACAACCTATCAAGTATATAGTGCTTGTACTGTAAAAGAAATATACCGAAACATCTTCAGTTACGCACACAACAAAGCTGAAGTAGAACCCATTTTTAGCTAGCATAGCGTTAGCTTTGATAGCTAAAGTTAACGGAAAATTGTTTGAGGTTTTAATGAGTTCAAACTGCCACAGGAGGCTTAACCACTAGATCCATTGAATGCATAAGCTATAAAAAGTAGTTCTTATGTATTTCAGGAATATTGCAAACTCTGTCTGCTAGTTCACCTCCTACGTATTTTAGCTCATTTGAGCATATTGTATTAAAAATGAGTTGGTATGGCTACATGGAATAACTAATTTCAAACTCCATTAGTCGTAACTACAAATTGAATAAGTCGCCAAGCCAACAAGAAATCTTATAAGACATTGACAGACCAATGTCTCGGTAGCGCAGAGGTTAAGGACGTCGGACATTGCAGCGCTAGGCGGCGTTGTCGTATCCGCGTAGGTTCGAATCCCGTAAGAGTCAAATAAAATATTAGTTCTCCACTAGGGTTGAAAAGACAAGAGTGACTGCCGTAGTTGAGAGAATTCAATATAAATATTGACAGAATGTTCGTTTTCACTTCCTTTATAAATGTATTATTAAATTGGTAGATCGATAATTTGATTTTTAATATCACTCCTCGAATATCGTCTGTGCTTCAGACCAGCAATAAAAGCAAGGGGCAGGGAACAGAGATCGAATGACAATCTTACTTATCACGACGAAACCAAAGAATTAAAGAATACGAATGGAACTCCAACAACCATCAGTTCGAGGCAGTTAATCACTGAGTCCGTCAATAAAGAAGTACAGCCGAACACAGAAAGTCCAACAATAGCTGTATCTGGAGGTAAGTATTGTGTGACACTAGTCCATTACATGTAAATCAGACTTTTATTAATTGACTCAAAATGTTTTACAAACTTATTTTCCTTAGGGGCGTCGAAATGCAGCCTTGTGCGGTAATCGCTGTAGGAACCTGCCTTACAAACAAGCTCTTAACTTAGATTGAACAAAATTCAAAGATGACAATTTTAAGTTGATGAAATCTTTAAAATTTTTGTCTTTTATGGTAGAAAACACTATCTATAATAAAGAAATTGGTTGTAACAATCAATTTCTCCATTTTCCACAATGATATCCAAAGCTTTTATATGTAGGGGCGTTTAAAAAACGTGATTGTGTGGGAATGGGTTAGACCAGCAGACTGTATTGGATAAGCAATCAACAATTAGAGAGTTAAAAGAAATACAGTACTGATTACGGTATATCATCGTCCGCCACAGTTACAGAAAAAAAATTGTTTTATACATATTTTATAGTAGTCAGAATTATTTTATACAGTTGAAATTGAATATATCCTCTTTTCCATTTTAAAACCTCGTAACTACAGCTTGAAGCAAGTTTTAGAACGACAGCGATGATATATAGGGCGACTGCATCTTTGAAATATGTCTTCGCGGTAGTGAAATAATAATAATAAAAAAGAAATCGAATTGAATGTCTTGTGAGATTATAACTCATTTGCAAGTTTACTATACCCATGGTCCTACAATTAGTTCGTAAAATATTTCTTATTCTTGTATATTAGTTAAATATAGCGATGTAATTGGAAGCTTCTTTTATCACCCTGTTTAAACAGTTAAAGGAACAGGCGAAATTTCGACGAGAGCTAAAAGTTCTGTACAAGAAGAAAGCGAATATTACGGGTTTATTACGAGAAAAAAGGAAGTCAAGGTGTGCCAGTTATGGGACTACATTTATCTAAAGAAGAAAGATGGGTGTTCCTTGTTTTATGAAGAGTTCGGTGTAAGTTTAATTAGACACATAGACAAAACGGAATGAATGGTCTAGATATACAGAATTCATATCCAACGAACCATCTGTAAACATACTAACGAGTTTTTATCTATTTAAGATGACGAGTTCAACAATTTCAGTATTTAATGCACAAAAATTGGATTTTTTTTTAATAATATGGCCTATTTTTTCCCAATTAATCGAAAGATTGATAAAGTTTATTTATATATGATATTCCGCGAAAAATGTAACGCCGTTTGTAGAATGACGTCATTACATGCGTTCCGGCGTCATTTTCGCGGTAACGGAAAGGTGAAGCCCAAGGCTTGAACTCATGTGTATAGGTTTTACATTGCAATAATAATGCCCGCATATAAAAAAATGTCCAAAGGATTTATTCTACTCCTACGCCGTGTGTCATACGTTGTGCGAATAACCTACTAGTAGTGCAATGCTGAATGTCCAGAGATGATCATATTTGGAGACGATGAATTTTTGATTTTCAAGAATTTGAATTTAACTTGTATCTAATCATCAGCATTCACTAAATTGATCTAAAATCCAAATTTGATTTAGAGCAGAATAATAATTTTGTCGCATGGCTGTTCTTTCAAGTTTGAATACATGGATTCGAGAAGTCTGGTTCAATGTCCGATTGGGGTCCTATCAACAGCATAAACTTTTTTTCTGCCAGTGAAAAAAAGCTTGTATGACTATTGATTTGATATCCGTTCTCATGTTTTTGAAACATTTGTTTGGAATTTAAGAAAACAAATAGAGAAAAAAAAAGTAATACTTCATTAGTGATTATGCTGTAAATATATTGCATGTCAAGGACAGAAAGCTATTTGTCATATATAAGTAGGATTAACCTAATACTAGACGACGAACTATTAGACTGGTTTAATTGTACGAAGTTGCAAACGACATTTCATTGAGGGTTTCTATCGGAAAATACGTGACAAATAGTCTAAATACTTTGTGAGAAAGGTTAGAAATGGTTTGTTACAATGCTTGTTTGAAGCCGTTTCGCCCATTCTCAAATATAGTCAAGAACCGTATTTGTTCAGACGTCAAAAGGAAGGATTGTGTGTCAACTGCTGATTAGCTACAACTTGCAATAACTTTCATATAAATATCAGATTCTAAAGACAGGTCTTATACACACATACGATACAGCGATGTTGAAGGAAAACAAACCAAAGAATAGATACAGGGGACTTTGTGCATGTAAGTGTTCAATAGCAGAATGATAAACTCTGACCTTGGTTATCAAAAAAATTACAACGTTTCTCACTAACAAGGCTCAATACATATTATTCATTGAGCCTTATATCTAAGGTGGTTGGTTATTTTTTCAAAATCAACTGTCAGAATGTTTTATTAGCTCACCTGAGCACAAAGTGCTCATTGTGAGCTTTTGTGGTTGTTGAATGTCTTTCGTCCGTCGTGCGGCGTCAACAATTGAAGTGTTTACATTCCAGACGCCACAGTTTTGATATATTCTTCATGAAACTTGGTCAGAAAAAATATTAGGTCATAAGAATGAATCCTATTGATTATGGAAAGGTTCTATTGGAAAACACAGGAAATGGGGCCTTTATGAAAATGTCTTTGTTAACACTCTAGAGGCCACAATTTTGGCTCGGTCTTCACGAAACATGACTAGAATATTTGTAAGGTCATAAATTGGAAACCGTTTGAATATGGGAAGATTCTATAGGAAAACATTGGAAAGGGCGATTTAATGACAATTTCTTTGTATACACTATAGAGGCCACAGTTTTGAATGAATCTTAATGAAACTGTTTATAACTATTTGACTCCAGTTGCAGTTTTTAACAGCAGTGCAGATTCAGGTGAGCGATTTAGGACCGTCATGGACCTCTTGTTATAATTCTGTCATGTGCCTCCATTGGAATCAAACGCTGACTTATTTAAGAAATATGAAGAAGTATTGACTAGTTTCCCTCAGATATAATACACACACATGCGCAAACGCTTCGGTTTATAGATGTAAACAAATTACTACAGGTGCTTTTTCTTGAAATATTGAACCGAAGCCTAGGTATCGAAGGTACCGAATGGTACCAAACGAATTGTACCAAACAAAACCGGTTTATGGTATTTATGCCCCCGCCATGTAATGACAACGGGCATAAAGAGTGGCCTCTGTCCGTGGGTGGGTGAGGTGAGTGCAAGTCTTATCCAGAAAATATCTTCTACATGTATATATGGCACAGTGTCTCCCCTTGAAAAGTGCTGGTGTCATGAGAAAAGGTCTTTTAGATACTAGCAAGGTCAAGGTCATGACTGAAGTTCATGTGACAAAACAGACCTTGTCAGAACTATATATTCTACATTTATTGATATATTGCAAAATAACTTAGCACTGAAGTTGCCCTTAGAGAGTACTAGCGTCATACGTCATATGTTGGATACTCCTAGGGCCATAGTCATGACTGAAGGCATCTGCCAAAATTGTTTTTATGGGGGGATCTCAAAATAGATAGTCACAGTTGTTACTCTTTAAAAGTACTAGTGTCGTGCGTAAAGTCCTGTTGATACATCCAAGGCTAAGGCAATAACTGCAGGTCGTGTGACAAATCTGAGCAGGTCCGGAGCATATCTGCTATATCTATGGATGGATTGCAAAATATTCTAGTAGAGTTGTTCGCCTTCTTCAACTTGTGTCATCCGAAAAGTTGTGTTGGATACCCAAGTACAAGGTAACAGGTGAAGATCATGTGACAAGTATTTAAGCGGGGGCATCCGTGTCTGTGAAACATTTTTAAAAAAATATTTCTTGTGTTAAAAAGATCCGAATTACAGATACATTTCAAATCGATTAGAGATATATGCATACTTCGAATTGGTATATCCGGTCTTGCTTAGTACAATTCCGGTCGTCACTAGGAAATATCCAACTTTCTATCCCGATAGAAAAAAACGGCAGCGTAACGGATAAATTTGCTGCGGCGTATGTTATTTTGTGATATCAATTTATCAACACAACAAATGTTAACTTAAATAATCAACTTCCAAAAAAATGACCTGTTATACGCATTGAAACTTTGTGAAAAATGGAAATGTATCATGCGCGACCTACTTAGAAGTTACGGTTGATGTAGATTTAACAACAATCAGATTACATTATGATTATAAGGTCAATGTTCACGCGCCATAGTAGAATGAAAAATCGAAGGGATTTCTTTTAGAAGCGTAGGTTTATTGTATCAACCTAAACTTTGTTGAAGCCAGTTTTTCTGGATGTTTTCCCAAGAGCGAATATGTTATGTCAAAGCGCTATGAAAATAACGCAGTTAAATGTCTTTTAACCCATTTCCATACAATATCGCATTTAAACGCCCCTAAAAATAAAAGCCTTGGAAAACATTGTGGAAAATGTATAACTTGCTTGTAACAAGCAGCTTCTTCATATAACACAATGTTTTCTACCATGAAAGTTGAAAAAAAATCTAAAATTTCATAAACTTTAAATAATCGTCTGCAACCCGTTTCAACTTAGATAAGTCTAAAATTTTAAGTCTGGGAATGAGTTAATATCTAAATTAAACTTTCTGTTGGAGTTCAGAAGGCGATGTCAGCGTTAAATGTTCCTACTTAACTTGGATCGTAAGAAGTGATGGGATTAATTCTTTAGCCTGTTATTCCTTACGAACAAATCTTATGCACAAGGTTGATTTCGAACGGCTATAGTTTCTTCGGAGGGGGAGAAAGTAGTTGTTGGCTTGAAAAATAAATTTTGTATTTCGTTATTTCAGATGACCATAGCCGTGTCCCGTTGGAGGCCGAAGAAGGTGAAAGTGAATATATAAACGCATCTTTTATTGATGTAAGCTGTAACATCAAACATCACCTCGTTTGCCTATTCTAATTTAAAAAGTTTTCTCCAACGCGTATTTCTTTGTCTCTCTCCTTGAATGGATTTGACACCATTTATCAGAAGACAAGCATTAATATGTGATTTGTCTGCTCAAAGAGTCTGTACTTAAAAAAGGTAGTCGGTATATATTGAGTAACTGATAATAAGATGCAATAGAGATTTTGATATTCATTATTTTTGTTTACAAATATTAACCTATATTTGTAAATAAAATGTATCATTTTGAAATACTATTTTAATATTGTTGTTTAGCTCCTTCAAAAACAAGAACATATCCTAGAAATGTTTTCTTTGTTTCCTATGAAAAATATGGGCTTCTTTATGACGTAAGAACGTAAAATGTGTAAAGAAAAACTGGTATAAAAACTCGAGACTTAATATACTTTTCATAGAGTATCATGAATTAGGTCAGGCATTTTAGAGCTAAGAGCTAAGTCAATTTGTTACATATGATTTTTTATATAGATTTTTAAAGGATTCTATTTTAAAAGGATATAACAAATCTTGTAAACTTTAAAATGATTTAAGTAACTATTTTTTCATATCTTCAAGGGCAAAGACAAAGTTAAAAAGTTCATTGCATCCCAGGGTGAGTTCATTTACTTCTGAAAATATTATCTCGTATTATTGTCAGGAGATAGAAAAAACACCTCACAATAATAGTAAATTGAGGTTTAAACAGTATTTGATATTATACTACAACCAATGTATTATAGAAGTAGTATATCGGTATAACTAGCAATACATTTGTAGATACACAGAATATTTAAAAAGTGGAAAAAAAAACAGAATCACAATCATTATCTGACAAAGAATATGTACAAAAATTGAATTGCGAATTTTCCTAAAAATTAAACAAATGGAGCTTCGCGCTATATCAAAAAGATTTTCGTAAATGAGTATAAGACACGATTAAAAAGTTTTAAAGATAAACAATTTTTTTATTCTGATGATACAAATTTTCGATTCACAAAGGTCATTTTTGATATCCATGCATTATCAGGAATTATCACTTTTCTTTAAAAAAAAAGGTCCTACAGAAGCCATGCGGGATGACTTTTGGAGAATGATTTGGCAACAAAACTCTCGCCAGATTGTGATGTTAACAAATCTTATAGAGATGGGAACTGTATGTATTTGAGGCTACAGCTTTATAAGTTTAAAAAGGAAAAGCGTACAATAACATAAATAGAGTCCATAAGAGGTAGTTATGAATGCAAACTAGTTTATGTTTTAAGGATTTAAGCTTCAACCCGTTACCAGAAGGCAATGCTTAGGCAGGTCCAAATTGAAAGGACTTGTAGACGAATTTATAAATGATGAAATTCAGATTTCTCTACTTTCTTCGTTGAAAACATTGCGAAAAATGAATAAATTGTTTGGTTCAAGCAACTTCTTTATTTTTCACAATATTGTACCAAGTGCTTTTCTTTAGGGACGTCTAAAATTGTGAAAATAGTCATTGCTAATCATCGTTTGTAATAAATATTATCGTTTGTTTACAATCGTTGTCTGGAAATAAATTTGACATCAACAAGTCTTCTTTTATAATGTGATAATTGAGAAACGGCAGTCAATTCGATAGCATTCTTTAAAATCTAAAAAAACTGTTGGTGAATAATTGAGCAATTCAAACTCTACATGAAAAAAAATTGAAACGCTTATTCCAAGAAAGAAATAAACATTTTCATTGAACAGAAATAAACAATCCAAACATTACTTTTCGATGACAAAAAATATTTGCACGATTTTTTAGCACACTAAAAAGTCAAATTTGGAAATATGGCATTATGTCTAATTAATTTTATTTTAACTTTCGATTATTCGACCTATTATTTGTTTTTGATTTGTGCAACGTTTTATTCATTATGCCTTCCGATGATTCATTATGCCTTCTAAAACTTGGACTATTCCAATATCGATACGCAAATACAGACTAGAAGAATGCAAAGATTCCAATATGTGTTTTGGTTGTATAAGTATCCAGAATAACTTATCAACTTAACCGAAGAGCTCTTCGGTTAAGTTGATATGTTATTTTGGATACATATACATACTGTCCTAAGTCCGATAATACGTTATTTCCCCCTGTTTTGTGTTGTTGTTAGTGTTGTTTTTCTTTCATAGATATGTTACACATTTTCATGTTTCTTTACCTACTGTAAAAAAATTCTTTTCAGGAAAAATGTCTTATATACTGGCCAGAGAGTATTGAAAACGATGTAGCATACGGACATATAAAAATAGAATTGGAGTCTGAACACCGAGAACCCGATTATGTCATTAGAAAACTAAAAGTTAGAAAGGTAGTATAATACTGAGAAACCGTAAAACTAACAGAATACGTCTTTCTCGGCAAGCCCGCAAATCCCTTTATGTCCTATAAAAACGTTCCTTTATTCGTAATCTTCCCTTACACCACATATTCAAGTTATTTGACATACTATTCCTATAAAATTTAGTATATTCAAAAGAAGTATGAAGCTATAAAAACAAAACTCTAACATATTGGATTCTTCTTGATTATTTCTCAGGAGACCCATTCGTTTTAGAAAAAGTACATCTCAGTGCAAATATATATATGCTGAACTGGATGTTATCCAATACAAATTAATACAAAATCGGTGCACGAGCAAAATAAGGTAGATATAGCTTTATTAAAGCTGTAGTTATGACAATTTGCTCGCGCACCAACGAAATATAAAAGCAAAAAATGTTGGTTTGGGTAGTGAATGATCATTGGAAATACATCAAAAGCACAAGATACGCAACTCAATGTTCCATGAAAATGGATAGAATATAGTATATCAATTCCACTCGCATATAGTTTTGATGCTTTAAAGCTAAGGACAGTCACAGCTGACATTTATTTCTGTTCAAAATGTGGTTTTGTATATTTTGATAGACTATAAGCTGTACATTTGGTGTGCACAAATACAACAAACAAATAAACAAAAAAGTGATAGTCAGGTAATACACAACACATAAAAATCCAACATTGACTAAAATACAAGAATATTCTCCTATATATTTAAGGTTTGAACATGCAATAATTTATGTCCCGATAGCAAAAAATGTAGCAATTTAGATAATATACCGAAGGAAAAAAGTTAAGCAATTTTTTTCGACCTACATTATTTTTCATCTTAAATGTATAAACCTTATAAAATCAGTCTCGTTTGCAATTTTTAAAAGCTAACTAACTAATTATGCATTAAGAGCACGTTTTCCTCGCTTCTAAAGGCTGTCTGACGCAATTTTGCTGAAACACGTTCTGCACGTGCTTCCACATGTACGTGAAGTCTATATCTATCCCAGTTTATTGGTCAGCATCAATTAATAAGATAACTCATTAAAACATTTTAAAAAATTCAAATAGGACGTCGCCCAGGGCTTAACTTAGAACCACGGAACGTAGCCATCGGTATGCTGGCTGGTGGTATGATGGTAAAAGAGGTGGCTCAACATTTTGGCGTGAGCCAAAGTTCCATTTCAAGACTTAGAACAAAGTATCGTCAATTAGGCACCGTCATAGACAGGCCACGTTCAGGCAGGCCACGTAAGACTTCCCAACGTGAGGACAATTACATCGTGACGCGGCCACGGCGTAAACGCTTCCTCAATAGCACTCGTATAGCCGGTTTGGTCCGAAATGCAACGGGAACACGGGTCTGTGCTCGTACTGTAAGAAACAGACTTCGCTCGGCATGTTTACGCGCACGTCGACCTTACGTTGGCATTCCTTTGACACGTGCACACAGACATGCAAGATTGAATTGGACAAGGGTACACCGTCGATGGCCAAGACGAATGTTGAATCAGGTCCAATTCACAGACGAATCCCGTTTTGATTTGATGTTTGCGGATGGCAGGGTACGTGTTTGGAGGCGTGATGGCGAAAGGATGGATCCCGCCAACGTTACTCAACATGACCGTTTTGGAGGCGGCAGCGTCATGGTCTGGGGTGGTATAACATACCGTGGCAAGACTGACTTGGTAGCTATTCAGGGAAACCTAAATGCCGTTCGATACTGCACCGAAATTGTCCAGCCAGTGGTATTGCCGTTCTTGCGTCAAGGGCTTGCTACCATTTTTCAGTAAGATAAAGCCCACCCACATGTCGCTCGGCACACGTTGGACCTTTTACAGACTAATAATGTTGATGTGTTGGATTGGCCAGCCATATCACCGGATCTGTCTCCGATCGAACACCTTTGGGACCATCTGGGTAGGAGAGTAAGAGACAGGAATGACGTTAATAACGTTAGAGACCCGGAACGTATTCTGCGTCAGGAATGGGGTCGTATCCCTATGGCCATTAATCGTAGGCTCATTTGCAGCATGAGAAGACTCTGTGATGCCGTTATTGGCTCAAACGGTGGACACACCAGATATTAATTCTTTGTTACTTTTACTTCCCTACCCCTACCATGTTTGACGCTGTACAACAAACACGTATGACCTTGAAATCATCTGATTTTTTTTAATACTGTGGCTAACACATAAAAGATCGATGTGTGAAGATATGGTTTGAATCCAAAGCTAGACACCGGAGAAATTGGCTGTACCGTACGAAATTGCTAAACTTTTTTCCCTCAGTATAGTACGAGACATTGTACCGCGTGCAATATTACGCTCTTGATCATAAAACACAAATACTACTTATATACCACTTATTCCTAGTTAACAGAAAAAAAACAACAACATTTCAGACTCAAATATAAATATCCTAAAATTAAATGCATTGTTTAATACTTTTTTAAAACTAATTATCTGTACAAAATCCTCAATTATTAAAGAATTGTAAAACTAGACTATATAAAACAAATAATTTGTTAATTTTGAGTAAATGAAGTTTGGAAATATCACTCAATAGCTCTAATACGCTTTTTCGTTTAAAGGGATAATCGTTTTCCTTCTTAGCAACTATGAATAACGTCATAGACAACTTTAGATATAAAGATAAAGACTCTAATATCGTTATATTTCCATAAAAAATATCTATGTGTATATTGATAGAAAGATGAAGACAAGAGAACAGTAACCCACTACCATTTTAGAGCATGGCCAGATAAAGATGTTCCAGATAGTACCTGGTCACTTGTTAACTTTTGGTTACAGGTCATGGACGGTATAAATGATGGACACGGTCCTATTGTTACCCACTGTAGGTAAGTTACTAAAATTATTGAGATTTCTATCTTGGTCATAAGATCACTGGTCAGTTAATCACAGCATGTAAAGAACGGCACAAATGATGGTGACAGTCCTAATAACCTCTACAAAGTTCTAAGCACGAAAGAGCCGTAAACTCATTAAAATTCCTGCTGGAAGTTGCTTTATTTCATTCATTATTTCAATGATATTGAATTTTATTATAAACTTATAAATTATCTGAAAATTATCTGGCTATCTCATACAAATCCGTATTTGGTGTGTACCAAAAAAAAAAAAAAAACAATAAAAAACGTATTCGTCAAGTATCTTTAAACACGGAATACTTTTGTGTACTCATTTTCGGGTTTTTACGGTGAAAGTACTGATGACGTATGTATTTATCTTTTTTTTTTTTTTTTTTTTTTTAATTTCACTTTGGCCAAAATGAATGTCTTTGATTCGCCGCTGTTTTCTTTTATTAACAGCTGCGATTGGTTGATTATGGATAATATTCATACGTCTTCTTAACCCTTGTCATGCTGATCCAGAAATATTCCTGCTTGGATAATGGCTTTGGCATATGTATAGACTAAGATCAGCTTGCACAGACGTGCAGTCTGATCTTAGCCTACACTACCTACTGTTGTATGGCGAGAATTCTTTGAGCACAAGTTCGATCTTATTATGTCAAAGTTTTAGAATATAGGAAAAGAGGAAAATTATTCAGCAGGACAAGGGTTAATGTAACGACTTGCAAGTGATTATGAGCACTGATAGTTAAAAAGGATAATTGTCGGCGACCGTTGAATAAAAAAAAATCGTTTTATAAACAAATGTAAAGCTTACCCTTCGAGGTCTTTGTGTCAGTAAGAAGTGTTGCTTCTGTTCGGGTGAAATTATTTCTCATCTTCATTCGCAGTGCAGGGATCGGACGGACGGGTACATTTATTGCATTGGATAATGCCGTCCATCAGGCCAAATTGGAAGGTGTGATCAGAATGTTGGATATTGTTACATCTTTAAGGGAAAGTCGGGTCAATATGGTACAAACTAAGGTTAGTTACATTATTACTTAATCCAAGATGCGGAACGGACGAATCGCTGGCCCCGCCCACTGACCAGCTGACCACACCCACTGTATCCAATAGAAAATTGAGATATCAAACGGTTTATTATCAGCAAATTGTAACCAAAAATGGTTGGTTTGCGACGTTAACGCCGAATTTATAGCTTTAGATAATATATACTTACAACATTTAAGTCGTCATACCACCTGAAATGCTTGAAAAAATGCCAGCCAATGTTGGAGTTAAAAGTTCATTACCATTTCAAATGAGTTATCTGATCGGTCGATTGATTCCTTGATTGACAGCCAATTATTGATATTGTTTTGGGGGGAGCTTTGTATAAGTATCACCGGGTAAGGTACATTCTGGTTGCCAATCGGAAAACACTCGGTCATTGTAGACTTTGGAACAGACCTTAGACGTAGAACAGCCGGAGCATTATGTAACAAATCGGTGCATTTCGTTAGCCGGAAACAGTGCAGGAAAATGTGATACGTAATCTCGGTAAACCCGGAAGGTCCGGAAGTCTCAAAGCTTGAATTCCATTTTGTTGTTTTATATTTTGTCCTGTTTTGTTCTGATATCAAGTTTTCTTTGAAGACCAAACAGAGTTCTTACAATGCAGTTTACCACAGTTACTTTGCATAACGGATAACGCAATTTTTGAAGTTTATCATGTGAAGATTTGAAATAATTCTACGATTAACATCCGAGAATTGAACGATTGTATAGAGGAAAGGTTGAGGTTTTTAACAGTCCTCCGAAACCGCAAGGTTAAAAAAAGTAGAATTTTTTAGGAAAATAAACTATTACGAGCGTGAAGAATTTTAAGAAAGTTACTTGCATTAGTTAAGCACAAAAATATATTTTAATACGGTGCCATTTTTGCAACACTTTCTAAATTACCCTTTGTTGTTGTTGTTGTTTTCTATTATTGACTGTTTATTTCGAATATCCTTAACGATTAGTAAAACAACACAAGTATTGGTTTCTTATTTAATATCCTTAACGACCAATAAATACAACACAAGTATAGGTTTCTTATTTCATAAGTAATATCCTTAACGATTAGTAAAACAACACAAGTATAGGTTTCTTATTTAATATCCTTAACGACTAATAAATACAACACAAGTATAGGTTTCTTATTTAATATCCTTAACGACTAATAAATACAACACAAGTATAGGTTTCTTATTTAATATCCTTAACGACTAATAAATACAACACAAGTATTAGTTTCTTATTTAATATCCTTAACGACTAATAAATACAACACAAGTATAGGTTTCTTATTTAATATCCTTAACGACTAATAAATACAACACAAGTAAAGGTTTCTTATTTAATATCCTTAACGACTAATAAATACAACACAAGTATAGTTTCTTATTTAATATCCTTAACGACTAATAAATACAACACAAGTATAGGTTTCTTATTTAATATCCTTAACGACTAATAAATACAACACAAGTATAGGTTTCTTATTTAATATCCTTAACGACCAATAAATACAACACAAGTATTGGTTCCTTAACGACTAATAAATACAACACAAGTATTGGTTTCTTGTTTAACTCGTTTATGAAATATTTCACAGGACCAGTATACATTCTTGCACGAAGCTGTAGCCGATGCTCTATTATTTGGTACCCACTATATCTGGTCTAGCCAATTTCACCATGTTTATCGGTATCTCACGGAGGAGGTAGATAGTGTCAAATGTCAAAGAATGAAAACACAGTTTCAGGTAAGGCTGAAATGACTCATAACGTTTTTTAAAAATATTTTAGGTTTATTGCGTAGTATCTTGCAGTTTTTTAAAACTATAGTAACTAACCGTTACATTGCTGTGCTTAAAACGTCCTGCAAATGTGATTTTTCAGCTCATGTGGTATTGTGATCCACAACAGTCCTTCCAAATTCTATGACTATCCGTCAACAGTTTAAAAAAAACACAACCTTTCTGTGTAAAAGCAATATTGCTGATGTTACTTGGATAAAGTTCTATCAAAGTTTAGAAGGAATACAATTCTTGTAAACCATGAGGCATAGAGTCTACGTATTATGCGTGTTGTAATACCTGATGACCGAACTAACTTCAAATTGTATCTCTTATATTAACCATGAGATATGATTTTAATCTCTTATAGTTTTTTTTTTTTTTTTTTTTTTTTTTTTCAAGCATTATTGTTAGTTTTCAGACTATAACGCCGTAACTGCAGCTTATTCAAGCTGTAGTTACTAAGTTTAGGTAACCAATAAAAGAGTTAGGGGGTTGTTGTTGTTTTGTATGCTCCTGATTATTTCCGAGACAATTCTAATGACTTAAAATTACATTGGATTTTATTACGACAAAATCATCCAATTTTTGAGAATTTTTGGGTTAGAAAAGCTAACTTAATTCTGGTCGCATCATAAACATGTTAGCTAAACAGAGATGGTCGCGTGTTCAAGATCATTTAAAGTTTGTTTTCAATTAGAAGGAGAGATTTGCGATTTAGGAATTATGTAATTTAGTCATATATCATGTTAGTTGTTTATGTTTTAGATGAAAAACCGAGACTTTTAGGCTCGATACGTATCAATTATGTATTGTCAATACACAAAAAATATCATTTCTCTTTATTGCTTAGTCTCTTTCAAAATATTGTTTTGGATACAAAGTGTTACTATTGATCTATGCTTATCAAAACTGACCAGTCGCGCCTGTCAATGAAAGAATCCATCGACCAATAAAATCATTAATAGAGACCGGAAGTGAAATTTGAATTCCAAGATTCGCCGACATTCATGTGAAGCATTTTTGTTGGTTTAGTGACTTAAAAGTCGGAACTACAGCTTTTTCAAGCTGTAGTTACGACATTTAGGTCGCCAACCAACAATGTTACTACTTTGTTACAGTTACTGACCATCATTTTGACAAAATAACGCCGTTTAATACAGAGATTGAACTACCCGTGTGGACAGCGGTCTCAGTAGTCTGGGCCAGCAATCCGCATCATTTATTATTCTTCTCTTTCTCCAGCTTATCGTCGAGAGTATGGAAGATCGTAAGCACTTGGTTCTAGACAGTAGTGCGGACAATGAAGTTGAATATTATAATGTTATCAGAAACAACCCTAGTGCTGCCTCCACTAAAATAGGTAAACCTGTAACCTGATTTTATAAACGTTCATAGGATCTGTCATATGACAGATCGTGGTTGTCAGTAACAAATCGATTGACAAATTAAATACAACAGACCGAATCTGAAATTTAAACTCCGACATTTATGTTTAGCACTTTTGTTTTTGCGACTAACACATCGAAATAACAGCTTATTCAAACAATCAATTTACTTCATTGCTACATGTTACTAACTACATTTTTGCAAATAGTGCCGTTTGATATTCAAGTCGAACTTCCTGTTGGAGTCAGTGGTCGGGGACAGTGATCCGTCAATTGATTCGTCAATAGCATCCTCCTTAACCCATTTTAAAATTTTAGATCGACCCAAATTGAAAGGAGTTGCAGACAACAATTTGAAGTTTATGAAATTTCATTTTTTTCATTTTTCTAGTTAGAAATCATCGTGGATGTTAAAGAAATTGCTTGTGACTTCTTCATTTTCCACACAGTTTTCCAAAGCTTTTTTCACAGGGCGTTAAAAAGTGTCACTTTGTGGGAACAGGTTAAAGGCATAAGCTTGGTTAAGCTAATGTTCTGTTTCTTTGGTCGTTCAATATAGCTATTTTTTTTCAAACTTTAAACAATAAATTGAATACAAAATTAAATTCCTGGGAATTTTAGTGTAATTATGTTTCTAAAACTCATAAAATCATTAAATGGAATTATTGTTTTGTAAATCTCCATAAAAAAAACTATATAAGCTGCTGTAGTGAATTAATGTAATAAGTGACTGGATTTTCGTATTTTAAAGAATGTTTGTCTTTTTCACAGTTGCTGATTTCTTGCCGAGGTCAACAAACATTGTTCAGGTTCAAGAAATGAAGGCTGTACTTTTACCGGTAATATACTTGTGTTATTATGATCCCCCATAGGGCCAGAATATAGTCAACGCTTGTCCTTCTTTAAATTCTTCTCTCCATCTGTCAATCTTTCCATCTGATAATATACACTTTCCATTTTATCTTAATGAGTCCGTGTCAAGCTAAAATGGGTCTTTATGTCTAGTAAGTTCTCGTTTTATTGGTTTTGAAATTAGATAAATTGTGTGTGTTTAAGAAAAGTTTTGTAAGAAGTTCGCGTATGTTACACCTACAGGTATATAGTGAAAATGCCTTTCTTTGTTAGTGGTGGTGGTGGTGTCCAAAAATGGTTGAGCACAGAGATTTTATTGTCATATTTTGTTTAAATCATGCCAACCTTTCTAAAAAAAAGTTGCACCGCAAAGTGAATTTTTTGCTATATTGCACTTTTACCCTTTTCGTTTTTGTTTTTCGAAATGAACTTCTATCCAGACCTTTAAGTTATACTAATTTATTTTAGTTGGAAAGATACGCTCTCGAACATTCCAATTTTTAAGTCCTTGTAAAAGAAGCAATGAAGCCATACTAATTTACTTTAGTTGAATTGAGACGAAAGCGCATAGAAACGCTCTCGAACACTCCAATTTAAGTCCTTGTAAAAGAAGCAATAGCTATTAAATGTCTTACCCATGAACACACCACGCCTCGAGCCCCTGGTCGTCAGATCACAAGTCAAGCATCTTCACCACTTGGCCATTGAGGCAGATATCTTCTTTCAGATTTTTACAAGTTAAGTCTTTAAATCAAGTACAAATTCTGTACGACGATAATTGACAAATTACTGACCATTTAATCCGTTAGCTTCACCCACTGACTCCGACAGGAAGTCCCGCTTTGATTTTAAACGGTGTTATTTTGCCGAAATTTATGGCCAGTAGCATGTAACAATAAAGCAGAATAGTTGGTTAGCGACCTAAAAGTAGTAACTACAGCTAGAACAATGCTAACAAAAATGACGGCCAATGTCTGAGTTCAAATCTCATTACAGGTCTAAATGAATGATTTTATTTGTCGACGGTTTTTTGATTGACAGTCTTAGTTGATCAATCATTGGTAGTTAAAGTCGGACGTCTGGAAGTACCAATAGGACTGTGAGAACAAATGATAGTTTTACATGTAGCAAATCGTTTACATTGGTCTCATGTCGGCAAATTTGAAGGGGACTTCAGGTTTGCACTCTGTCCGCCTGTCAAGTCAATTAGTAATCAAGACTTTTTTGTATTGTTTTTGTTGTTGTTGTTGCTTTTAAAGATTACAGATATTGATCTGACTTTTTGGCGGTTATGTAATAACAAGTTACATATCAAGATTCTTTTTCTTTTCTATCTAACGATAGAACACAGAACATTTCGCTTTTTCGCTTTTGTAGGATTTGAGCTGAATTCTAGTTTGTGTGTCCACAAATTATTGATCTACATCGATTATCGTGATGACGAAAACACTAATGTTGGATAGAAAATGTCAATGAAACCAAAATTTATCGACATTGGTTAAATGATTTTAGAGTTCGACTTGATTTTTTGGTGAACTGGCCCCCTTCTTTAGTTGTATAAAGATATAGATCAATTTCGATTATCGTTCTGGTTCATCTGCTTTGATAAAATGCTAACATTTAACAGGGATAGATTCGCAGACAATTTATTTTACGGTCGTAGGAGACTTGGTATTACCATGCAAATCCTCAAAATACTTGCTTTTGCAGAACTTTAAAGAAGAAAACAGTTTTATAATAGCTAAATCTCCGACCAAATCCACAGTTAAAACATTTTGGTCTCTGGTGGCTGAGAACGACGTCAAAACCATCGTAACAGTACGGGATAAATCTTCTAAGTCTATGGTAAATATTGAAAAGTTATTTTTTTGACACTATTCTACCAAAGAAACTAGAAAAGCGGGCTTCGTGATGCTTGTTATGAAAATCTAAATGTCTGAGTACGAAAAAGTAACAACTCGGTAGTTCGTAGTTCAAGGGACTGGGAAATTTTGTACGAACTTAATGTAGTTTAAACTATAGACAACTGAAATATCAGGTGTTTTTGAAAATGTACTTTAGATGTCTTGCAGTACGCTCTACTTATTGCTGGACTTTGTTCTATCTAATGTTAATAAACGCGTCGAGAAAAGAATGAAAGACGTTAAAAAATGTAATTTCATTAACTTAAAACTTGTTATGCTATTGATGAATAAATACATCTTTTACAAAAATTGTACATCAATGAAATTTGTTTCACCTTCATCCGGAATGATTTTCATATGCTTCTGCATTTACTTCGATTGAAAAACCAATGTTCTAAATCAAAACTGCATAAAACAATACATGTTCAAAGCGCCGGTATGAGAACCAAGATGACAATTGGTAAAGCTTATACAGAGGTAATTGATACTAACAAACGATATGTAGTTAGCTATGCTGACAACAACTCCTTCGGGGCTCCAACAGTGCAATGAACTACTTGCAACGGTCATGTGTACTACAGCATGTCTGTATACAAAGATAAAGTGGTGTGCGGACTAAAGATATTCTACTGTATTTCATTTATTTATTTTTGATTGCCTGTTTGTTTCATCTTCCATGATTATAAAATCGAGTAATAAGCCTTGTTTGTAAAGCCGCGGAGAGTAGTCACAATGTTTTTATCTGGTCGTTTCTAACCCACAGAATTTATATCTTTCAAAATATTACCCGACAACTTGAGTTTATTTATTCCGCATTTCTTTTTAAACTCCTGAATAAACACGGATTCATTTCTTTATTTTCCAGAGTTTGACAGCTTATGAAATACAATCAAGTTATGAAATAAGTTTTGCTGAAGAAAACCAGACAGCTTTTCTCAAAGAAATGACATGCACATATGATTATGTAAGTTCATAACTCAAAGGTCCTTTAAGTTCGATGCCCTTTAAAAGTCGCAATTTCTTGAGAGAAAAAATATAATTGCGCCATATCTTTCGTTGGAAGGGTTCGAATTTTCCACTCATTTCCACGCATGCTCATAAACTTGAAGTGAAAAACTATGTGGTCGCCTCCATCTTGTTTCATCGCTGATGAAGAAAATAACTTACTTGCTGAATGCCAACAGCCTCCTTTTAGTCATAAAAATCAAGGAAATTTGTTTAAAAATTCGACTTAATATATCCATAGTAAATTGTTTAATGAACTGTCTAAATGAGAGAAATAATCTCCTCGCGTTTCAAGATAGAATCTAGGTCAGTGGTTAGTGGAGTAAGCGAATACATGTAATCATAAACAAACTCCTAACACTGTCTGTTAGTTTGACCTGGCAGGACTGAGCAAATTTACACCCCGTGTTCGCAGTATGTGCTACAAGTTACAACCCTGTTATAGTCGTGATTCAAGCGCCTATTTAACCCCACCGAATAAAACACCCTTTTACCTCTCGAATTCGACTATATCTTTGAAACGAACATGTAGTACGTAATAATAATATGCTCAAAGCAAAAAGAATTGAATGTTAGCTTTGATTGCTTTAACTTTTATCATTTAACCTTTTACTACACAACCACACATTTTCACGCACTGATGAAATGATATCAGAGAAAACGTTGTGATTAAATCAAAATAGCGATTTCGGCAAACAGTAAAAGGGTCATGATTAATTGATTAGGGTTTTAACGCAACTTTTAATAGTATTTCAGTTATATCGGGCGGCTGGAGCTCCTAACCATGGATTCCTGGTAGTTCTCACACCAGTATTACCACTACATCCTTATCGAGCATCCAGCTGCTCATCCCTCTTAGGTGTACGATTTATTTACTCACCTTGATGATACGTGTTGGCATTGTTGAGCGCGATTACTGATAAGCCAGCAAAACCGCTCTCAGGACTTTCAGTCCTTTGATTATATATTCGCTTCTTCTATTGTCTTACTAATTTTTCGATTCTTTTTAAAATTCCTTACCAGACGACAAAAAAATAGACTGTCTTAAACTCAAAGCTGTTGCAGATAACACTTTTTAGTTGGTGGAGCTTTATTTATTTATTCATTTAATGTTTCGTTATGTTATTTCCTTTGATGGACCAATTTCTTCTTTTTCCGCAATGTTTTCCGAAACTTTTTTCTTACGTGGGGCGGGGCGTCAAAAGCGTTATTGTGTTTGAATGGTCAACAAACTTGAGAGTAATGCGCTAGAAGATATGTATTTTGTATAGAAAGGTATTTTTCTGTGAATCAGTTTTACCCAGTATTTAATTATTTGCCATGTAATGTTATTGGGAAAAACGTTGTTTGAAGTAATGAAAGTATGATTGCATTTTTTTATTTCTGTATAATTCATTGATTTTTAAAGAATGTGCACTTCCGCCAAATTTTTGTAATAAATCGGAATCGTTTTAAAAATTGGAGCACTTCTAAAATGTCTACAAGGCTATGTTTTTTTTCTGTAAATCTTCGAATGGATTTGCTATATCAATTCATTATTGCAAGCTATACTGCCTGCAAGGAAAGTTCTGGTTTTTATTTTAAGTTAGAAAGGAACTCACGCTACACGATCACTCTAACATTTCTAAAATTAGTAATAGGACTATTGTTATGCTCCCCGAAGGGCGAACATATAGCCGCTGCTCCGTCTGTCCGTCCGTCCTTCCGTTTTCTCTCCGTCCGTCTGCCCCAATATCTCCACAACCCTTGGGCCAAATTGGAAAATCTTCACATGTGAATTACTTATGATATTGTGTCATGTCATCTTTCCCCATGTTTGGATCGCTCCAAGGTCAAGATTACAGTTCAAGACCAAAGGCATACACCCGCATATGCGTCTGTCGGTCCCTCCTAACCCTCTCCCTGTTTATTTTATACTTCGTGTTACAAGGCTATATTCGTGGAGCAACTTTCGCTTGAATATTACCATAATCGAATTTCAGAAGGGCGTCACCAATACGGCTCGTCATTTCGAGTTTACTGACTGGAGTGACACCGAAACCGTTCCAAATGACACTCGGTCTATGTTGGGATTCCTTGAGATTATTTTAGACTGGCAGCAACGATTAACACCTGAACAACCAGTTCTTGTATATTGCAGGTATGGATAAAGGACATGTAATCTGCGAAAAGGGACCATATCAGAACTCCTTAAAACAAATACTCAAAGATGAGATTAGGACCATTACGGGTCAACTTAAGTCGATTTGTTTCATTTTAGTTTCGTCTATCAAGATTCAGGTGTTTGATTGGCTGGTGTTTTTAAAACTTTGATAATTCAATTTTTAGTTTCGTCTACCAATAACGGGCGTTCCATACTCCATGAACAAAATTTTGAGCACGCAGCGAGTTTGTATGCTTCCGCAGAAAAATAGTCCCATACAAAAAGGTATCAAAATTTGAAAGTTTTGCTTTTTTCGCTCGATGCTATTAAATTGTAAGAAATGAAGAGGAGATTTTTTATTGCTTTCAAAACCGAAAAGCTAATCGAACCTATGTGTGAATCCGCTTCGCGTATTCATACATTGTAATTAGTTTTTTCGGTTCATACCTCTATGAAAACAAAAGAAAACATTTTCTTCGTCTCCTAAATGAATTTGAGCGTGCAATTATGTTGTATGTCTTTGTACAATGTAGATCCATGAACATTTTACTCACAACTAGCAAAGTATTTTCTTGGTTTTGTTTGATATCATTAAACAAACCAGAAGTGAAGAGAATTTTTTTTGTATTCTCTGAGGTATTAATCCTACTTAATCAAACTAATGTATGAATACGCTTCGCGATCCAAGTATATCCTTGACATAAATACTTAGGTTTTTAGAAATGCAATAAAAATAACCTTATCATTCTAAGTCCGTCAACATTATCTCATTTAATCAAGGTTTTGTCTTTTCAAACTTGTTTGATGCTTTTTTTATGTAAGCATTTATACTTGAAAGCAGAAAGCCTATTATATTTTGTACATGAACCTGCGCCTTAGTCGTGTAAAACCGATCTGTAAAAAAAATGATTTCAGCACTGGATATGAAAGAAGTGGACTGATCTGTGTCCTTCTAAATGAATTAGAACGTATGAAAAGAGACGAAGGTCATATCAACATTGTGGAGACAGTGAAACTTATGAAAGAAAGAAATGAAAATGTTATTGCAAATTTTGTGAGTATAATTGGTTGAAAAACAACACTTTGTGGTGAATCCAAAGATTGTGTCAAAATAAGTTTTACTTGATTCAACCTTTGTAGACGTTTTTCAACGTTAAACAACGGAGTCGTTGGACAAGCAAAATGTACAAACTACATATTTATTCAAGCTGTAGTTACGACAATTAGCACGTCCATTTTGACTTTGTTAAATGCAGTATGCCAAACCTAATATATCTGCCGTGCTATATGTAGTCGGAAAATGGATAAAAGTATTGAAAGAAATAATATAGCATGGTTACAAAATGGTTCGAAGAGAACGCAAACTATTTTATGAAAGCAGGTTTACACATGTGAAATCGGTGTTTTTATTCTTAAAGGTTCTATGGCTCTCGATGGCCAACAATGCTGAATTTCTTAAAAATAGGAATCCTGAGATCTTAGGTAAAATTGTGTACAGACCCTCTAACATTAATCCAGAATAGGTCACAATCCTGATTTGAAAAGCTTTGCCAAACAGAAAACGAAAATAAATTTCAAAATTATTCTATGTTGTGAATATAAAATAAGTTTGGGATTATTTTCGTGTCCTGTTTGGCAAAGCTTTCCATAGCGGGCTTATGAGATATTCTGTAAATGTTGATAGGGGCCCTGAAAACAATTAATATGAAGATTTCGGGATTCCTTTGGCGAGAAATTCTGTCCATAAGAGAGCTAAAGAGTCTTTAAAAGCTACTGATATAGCGCGCTGATTGAGCTGAAATGGCGATTCAACAATAAGAGGTATCTCTCTGTACTTGCAGGACCAGTATCGGTATATCCATGATGTTATCCTGTCTACATTCGATCGGGGAGAAGTATATGCAAACTGTTAGAAATGATTAACCATTGTCATTCTGAGCCCGGAATAATCTTGTTTTCCAGGAGGTACAGACAAAGATCAGCCTGCAGAAATATGCAGTCTGATCTTGGTCTATACCATCTGCTTAATCTTTTCAAGCCAGACTTTTTATGAAATAAAATTTCAAAAGAAATATTTACCCACAACTAGTGCTTCAGCCCTTTGAATTAAGACAATTCTGAAAAGGATTGTATTCAGTATTACAAGGGTTAAGAATTGACGCAAGTAAATTAAAATCAAACTTAATATGAACTATAAGATCATAACTTCTTTATATTCGGGTGATAAACTATTTACCCGATCGGTTATTTGATGGTCATTTCGTTGCCAATTTGTTACACAGACGTTTAAATATGTGATTCGTTATCAAGGAAAACCCTGACCAAATGACTTTATACGTTGAAAAATTCAAACCCTTTTATTACGTCCAAATCGACGAATCGAGACTGTGAAATAAAAATTGATAGCCCAATTAGTTATTCATTTTGACCGGAAGTGAACTTTCAACTCAGATATAATCAGTTTTTATTGAGTATCTTGTAATTACTTTTTTCTGGTTAGATACCAATTTTCCTCTTCACATTAAATAACACGAACTCTAAAACGATATTTTCTTGATTTTGTTGATATCTTTGCCGAGCCTAATGCCTTAGTTTAGTGTACGTGGTCAGCGATCCGCCGATTCAATATAAATTATGGTTTAATACTTAATAACGGCTGACGGAAACTGAGTACGTCAACCGGCTAGACGACATTGAGTACGTCAAACGGTAAGCGGAAATCGAGTACGTCAAACTGTTAGCGGAAAACTTTGGTAACGCGATTGATGCACACAAGGCCGGGTAGCAGTTTTCATTGTGCTTTTGAAATGGAAAATAAGTTCACTTAGCATAGAAAGCAATGACAGCAAAAGAGAAATTGATTGATGAATGCTTTTTACTCTTTTCTCAAAATGTTTCCATATGCTTTCTACTTCCGCGCGTAAAAGTGTGGGTTTGGTGTCAAGGGGTTTAGCAAGGCACTTTTCTGATACAGAAAATGCATATTAGTAGAGGTATTTTGTTTGTTTGCTTGTTTTGTTTGTTTCTGTGCTTTTGTTTGGCTATGTTTGATTGCTTATTGTTGCTGAGCAATGGCAGGACTGATAATACAAAAACACAATAAACATCTTTTGCAACGATCTGTTCTTCACATAAACATAAAACAATGGTATTTTATTGTTCAAGTCAATCTAGATATTTCGTATTTTCTTTTACGTTTTATGAGCACAGATTTACGAACAATAGCACTATATAACTGATCATGGAAGTAACACTACTGGTAGCACCATTATGTTGACATCCCTTCGTAATTGTATCTGGTCGACTGCTATCTGTTACGTTTGCTGGTGATATAATCGGTATTGCTGCAAAAGAGTCAAGTGGATTATAATTAATTGGAATTTGTTATCTGACTTTCAAAAACTTTAAAGTATTGACCCACCATCAGATTAAACAAGCCGAGTCTATAAGCTCAGTCGTTTACGCACTGTACTTTCAATCCTGGGGTCATGATTTCGAACCCTGGTCCAACATTCCTTCGGATATTTGATAAAGGTTATTGGTTTAAGTGCCATTTCACGCTCATCAAGGGACGAATGATGAATAATGCGTTTTAGTGGAATTGCTTGGTCTATGTGCTGTAGTTTAACCGTTGACAGAAAGCAATGAATGGGTAAACCAGCTACAGCGATACAACTGATATACTTTTGAAAGTGGTGTTAAACCGATTATATTGGTTTAGATAATGTAAATGTAGTTAAGAAGTATCGCATGTGTAAATTCTGCGCTTTTGAAATATTTATAAAAAGTATGCTCCCTTTTCACTCATTTACACACGATGAAGCTTTTTGACGTGTGAAAAATGGAGTAATTTCTTCATTATCCACAATGTTTCTACCAAAAAGTAAAAAATATCAAAATTTCATCAACCAAAATTTGTTGTCTGCAACATCTTTTAACATCTTTTAATTTGAATATGTCTAAAATGTTGACGTCTGTTAATAGGTTAAATAATCAGTTTGAAACGTGAAGGATCTTCCATCTTCTTGTCGATAGTGATGTTGAAGGGACCAGTTCAAAAAGGTCGAAAGGTATTGACCTTGTTAAGACTTCGCAGACTGCATAGACTAGTCATACGTTTTTTTCACGTACCTTATATTTTCGGAATTAGTAGTTTTCGTCTATTGAAATACATATCGTCGTTAGGCGTACAAAATGTTGTAATTACAGCTTGAATAAAACTGTATTTACGATATTTTGCTGGCCCAAAAACGTAAATATAGATATTTTATCCAAATGTATAGCTAGAACAATTGGGCTGAGAGTACGAAAACGAGATCACGATGATACGGCGATGACATTACGAGACCTCGATGGCAAAAGTTCGACAGATAGATTGCGAGATTGTGTGTTTAACCTTTTCTGTTCAATCCTTGTTTTCACGTCCCTTTGATTTTATAACTGAGAAAACATTGTGAAAAAAGAAAAAATTGCTTGTTACAAGCAATTTTTTCTTTTTCCAAAATATTTCAACCCTATTGAATGGTTACTTTCCAAATTAAACCCACTTTTACTCTTGTCTGGGTCGGGACCGGTCTAAAATATTGCAAAACAGGAAAGGGTTGAGATGACAATGATACGAGATCATGTGACACTAACTCTATTTCACTACCGTAATCTCGCCGTTCCGTTGTCCTACTCTCTATGGTACCCTTCCAACAAAATACATGTACTTCCAACCATTTGACGGAGCGCGTGTGTCTATCAAAGAATCAATCGCCCAATCAAATCCTTTATTTAGACCGGGAGTGAACTTTAGGCTCCACTTTAATTTGAAGCTTCACTATTGTTTTGGGTACTTAAACGTTAATTAGAACTATCATCCACAGATTCCTTTGAAAAAAAGAACGGGATATAAACATTTTTGACTATGTATTTCGTATCTCTTAACCCATTCCCTAACTACAACATTTTAGACATGCCCAAATTCAAAGCAGTTGCAGACGACGGCGTCAGGTCTGTGTTTGTGTGTGTGTGTATCTGTGTGTCTTTTTACCTGTAAAAAATGTGGATGATGAGGAAATTGCTTGATACAAGTAAATTCTTCATTTTCAAAAATGTTTTCCAAAGTTTTTTTATCGAGGGGCGTAAAAAGGAGGGACTGTGTGAGAATGGGTTAAGGACTAGACTCTGGGATTTTTTAAACGATCTATCGACCTATGAAATCAATTATTCAGACCGAATGTAAACTTTGAACTTTAACCCCTTTTTACTTTATCATACCATCCAATGTTGAGGAGGTGTACACTGGAATCGCATTCGTTGTCCGTCCGTCTTGCAATTGACGCATTTTTTTAGAAACTTGTCATAAGTTATAGTTACGAGGTTTTTAGAATACAGACGATATACGACTTACCCGACAAAGTTCCTTTGCAAGCAGTATCAATCATCTCTTTGATGTCATCTAACGCTGTAAATAAAGTAAAACGCTGGAATTATTCCTCGAAAAACGCAGACTAACAAACTAATACAATATATATTTTAGCCTTTACAAGTAAAGACTTAACTTCATTACTTTTTCGCTCTTAAGCCATGTCATGTGGATCCCGGAATAAACCTGTTTATACAATAGCTGTGGTAGGTGTATAGACTAAGATCAGCCTGCACGGATGTGCAGTCCGATCTTAGTTTACACTACCTGCTTGTTCTTTAGTGTTGAGCAAATATTTGAATACAAAGTAGATCTAAATTTGACCAAAAAAAAATTTTAAAAAAAATGTGAAGAAAGGATTAATATTGAGCAGGACAAGGATTCAGATAGTTTCTAATTCATAGTTTCTTGAGGTGACCAGGGACTTTTCTATCAGTCCTTTAAATACTCATACTGTTCAGTATCTTCGTGTGAAGTCAGGCGTAGGCTCCAATAAAAGATCCCTGACCACGCCCATTGATCTCCGACACGACAGTATAACTGAGATGTTAATTGACGATAGTGTAGGAACACCAAAAAGGGTGAATTGTTGGTTGAAATACTAAACGTCATATATACAGCTGGGTGAAGTTGTAAGCGTGATTTTAAAGTCATAAAACCAGCAACAATGTTTGACATAATTGTCGGAGGGTTCACTCACCTCTGGTCGATTTGATTTTACCGGTCAAACGATCCGCCAACAAGACCTTAATTTAGCATAGCCGCACGATTGCAGCCATTTCCTGCCCGGGCCCGTTGAAATTTTATCAAAGATTCCGAGGATTCAATGAACTAAGCATTAGCGATCTAGTTAACTAAAGAAAGTGAGAGAACAATTTTGTGTACTCTTTATTTTAAAGTAGAATAAAGCAAATCGACGGTGCGCCAGCAAAATGTCGCAACTACAGCTTTATTAAGGCTGTAGTTCCGACAGTTTAATTGCGTACGACGAAATCTGTTTTCCAATAGTTAAGAATAGCAAAAAGAAAGAAAGGGTTGGTCTAAATAGTACATAAAGGCTTGGCGGATTCTAGAGCTAATATGTCCAAGATAAATTATTTCGAAGCAGTAGTCAAGTCAATATCAACCTTTTTTGTTTCACAGAAAAAGTGGTATTAGAAACTGTCATTTAATCACACTGTGAAGACAACAAATGATAAATAATTCCGATTTTCATCCTGTTGCTTGTGTGATTAATCAATCATGGCTTTCAGTCAGGAACTTAGTCGACCAATCAAAATTTTCATTTAGCTCGGAGTTTAGCTCTGAACTCAAACATTTGTGTGAAACAATTTTGTTGGTTTGGCGACGTAAACTTCGTACCTACAACTTATTCAATGTATAGATACGACGTTTAGGTCGCCGAACCAACCATTTTACTTTCTTATTAGATACTACTGACAAACATTTTGCAAATAATCCCGTATAAAATCGAAGCGAAACTTCCTGAAGGAGTCAATGGGCTGGGTAAATGGACTAAGTGAGCGGGGCCACCGATTGGTCTATTGTTGTGTAATTTAGGTTGTTAAAATGGATATGAATGAACCGAAGTTAAAATGTATGTAATCGGTTGACAAATGAAAGATAGAATGGACATCTAAACTTACAGTGACATTTGGGTTCATCCCCAGTCCATTGTTTGTTCTGACACACTCGAGTTTTGTTTCCAAATAACATAATTAAATCGTTTTGACATGTGTAGGTTACTACATCTCCTTCGATAATACCGGTGTAAGATACGCTTCCATTCCTAATATTTCCTGGTTTGGGACACTCTGAAATGTACCAAAATAGTCAAACCACATTGAAAGGACATGTTTTATGAAGAATAAGAATCGCAAGGTCACAATAGAGTACACGAGCCATTGCATGATATTTGTGCGTTAACCCATTACCAGACGACAAAATTTTAGACTGGTCTAAATTCAAAGTTGATATAGACGACTATATTTAATTGTTTATTTAGGTTTTTTGTTTTATTTTGTTTGTGTGTGTCTGTGTCTTTCAGGTAGAAAACATTGTGGGTAATGAGGAAATTGCTTGAAATAAGCATTTTTTCATTTCCGACAAAGTTTTCCAAAGCATTTTTTCTCGGGGCATCAAAAAGCGTTATTTTCCGGGAATGGAATAAATGCTGACACTATGAAACCTGGATTGCCACACATGCTATAAACAATATTCACTGATTCGGTTAATATTAATAGAGTGCAGAGTGAAGACTCTAATCAGACTGTGCGGATGCACGGGTATATCTGTGTCTTTACTTAGCAAACATGTGAAATGGTTGCAAATGTCATACACGTGAATAAATATACGATATTGTTACTGTTGAAAGGGTTTATGCAATTACAAATTAAGTGTTACTTCACAGAGGACGTATTCAGTTATATGCATGAGCATGTCCTAATAATCAAATTCTTAGTTTCGTCTATCAAAATCGGGCGTTCTGATTGGTCGAAAAAAATATTCATACCTCCACCAACAAAATTATGAGCAATGTACAAGTATTAAGATTTGTCGTTACTGTCCAATAGTCAATCCTAGATGAACTTCTTACTTTTCTTATTTTATTTGCAGACGATATGGCTATTTTAGCTGAATCTCCTTCTGATCTACAACAAAATTCTCTTTTGAATGTAATACCTGGGGATTAGAAGTAAATTCAACTAAGACAAAGTTTATGGTTGTAAGAAAGTCTGGAAACGAACTGTTCTGATTTACTTTGGATATAGTGGACCAGTTTAACTACCTTGGTACAGTCATCTCATTTAATGGATCCTTTGCGAAAAATATTGAATATCTATATGGCAAGGGACTGAAATCTATAAATGCCCTTTTAAAAACTGTCAAAAATTCCCACTGAAACTCAAAATATTATGCCAACTTTTTTATTCATTTGTGTGCTCCGTTCTTTGGTACTCTTTCGAAATTTGGGGTTTTGATAAAACAAAATCATTAGAAAGAATTCATGTCAAATTTTATACGAGAATATTAAAAGTTCGATCAAGCACTTGCACAATGGGTGTATATGGAGAATAAGCATGGTATCCACTTCATATCTACTTAGATATATTACCGGCAAACACTAGAATTTTCCTAACAAGAATGAGACTATCAGCCCACTGCCTTGGAATTCAAACTGGCCGATATGGTAGTAGTCCAACACCCAGAAATGAAAGAATCTGCCCATATTGCAACTCAAATGACATTGAAGATGTTTTTCATTTTATATGTATATGTCCCATTTATGCACCCCTACGAAAAACGTATATTGACTCATTCTATCACAAAAGCCTTCTGTCTATAAATTCAACTTATTTATGTCCACGTGTAATGTAATCACGTTAAAACATTTGGTAAAATTTATTGAACTTGCTCTATAGTTAAGAGAAAAGTCTGATAATCGCTACATTCATACGCAATTAAAGATAAAGTGGTGCAAGTGCACATATGTATAGTATGAGCATTTGCCATGGTTAAGCGCTCATCCATCTCCTACTTTTTTTCTCGATGACTTTATTGTTAATACAATTGTAACATACACGTCCGATATATTTATTTATTTACAGGTATATCCCAAAATTGTGTCAGACCCCCCCCCCAAAAAAAAACCCAAAAAACATGTATCCTTGCTCTCTTCTTTTTCCTATTGTTTAAGACCCATAACTATGACTGAAATGTATATGCTTGTATGGCTATGTACTTTTTGTACTTGTCGATAAAAAAAATTTCTGTTCTGCAAAAAAAAATAAAATAAAAAATTGTAAAGTGTTTACTCTATCCGCTCGATGCTATTAAATTATAAGAAATGAAGAGAAAACGAAGGTATGAACCGAAAAACGTAATCTCACTTATGTATGAATCAGCTTCGCGTAGTCATACAATACGTTTATTTTTTTATTTTCTTCACCTCTTAAATAACTAACGCAGTGTAAAACTAGTACACTGACAATGTCTTGTAATTACATTTCCTGTTACGTAACAAACATGAACAATGGGTCTACTTACTTTCAGGAGTTAAGTTGATTAGGGTTAGGGTTAGGGTTAACATATTTGAGCGAGTAAATCATATCAAAAAGCTATGTAAAGTCATGGCAATGTCGCAAAAACTTGTACAATACACATAAATGTAAATATTTACCCCATGGCATTGACACAGATCCTCTCTTGTAAGTCGAACCACCCCCTAGAAAAAAATACAGAACATCTGTATAAGCGACCACTCGAAGGACGTCCAAAAAGTGGTGGCGTAATGGTTACTTAAAACACTCTTTGCGAAATATATTGAGAATTATTTAGATTGCATACATGAATTATTACAGAATTCTCGCTTAATCCTACATTGTTTTGGACTCATTAGAATCGTTCCATTGAAACGATTCTCATGAGTTTAACTTCATGGGATTTAGTTGTGATTTTAGGTTTTAGCATAATGCCTTCTTATCTAAAGAGCTTTTGCTTATAAAAAGGCATTTCGAGTATGGTCCCTTAATGAGTGCGATGGTTCATTTGAAGCTGAAGCAAGATCGACTGTATTTTTCATCATAAGAAATTACAACTGCATCGACGAAACTCTAGTAGTCCAAAAACTGTCCATCTATATGCAGCCCTTTTGTGAAGTGTGTAACCTTTTCGGTTTTTTTAAGAAAAGAAAACGTGTTTTACATTCCAAACCATTATAAATGTGCGCTAAATAAAGTCTCGGATCAGCTTATGCATCCACACAGTTTGATCAGAGGTTCCATGGGTATCCTCATTTACTTTAAGACGACCGTGTAGTCGTCGAACGAACAAACCGTCGTAAATACAGCTTTGTTCAAACTGTATATACGACGTCTAGGTCAACCACCAACAACTTGTGATTCTTTTTCAAAGAATTTCAAGACAATAGCTCTGAAAGATAAAAACATGTTCCGGTGTTGAATTCCGAATATTTGTGAAAGCTGGTGTGACAAGGAACAATAAATCACATGAGAAAATGATGACATACTTTTTTGAATTTTCAAAAGAAAAAAAAATGTTTGCTAAACAAATGAGTGCAAAAGCTCATAATAATAGCAGAGGGTTCCAATCAGGGTGTTTTTCATCATTATCGTTCTAATCATCGCCATCTTTATTATCATTTGTATCATTTTACACTCTACAAACAGACAAAATGTATAAATCTCGCATTCCATAAAGATTCTGAATGTATTCACATGTTCTCTCTTTAGAAACATGTCATAAGGAAAGTTAGAAGCTCCTTACAGACTTTTACAGACTTGCTGTTAGTGATTTGAATTAATGACTTTCTTGAAGCTCAGAATATATTGACCCTGGTCGGTGTGCGGGGGTTGAGTAGGTTGTTTAAGGTTACATCTTTTCGATGTTGCATTTTTAAGGTAGAATGTCTCTTCTTCGAAATGAACACCAACTTTAAAAATCAAATCTTTGAAACCGATCGATTTTCATGTATTTGCTTAACAAACATCGTGGGGTCCCCTTTTGCGATTTTGGTCTTAAAATACATGTACATGTACATGTACTTGCAGATAAAGAACAGTACTCGAGCAAAGAAATCCCATAATTCTATCGGCACATATGCATATCGGAACATAAAAGGTAGCGCTCAAAAAGGGAGATCCTACATTACCATAGACGCATATATGAACGTATTAATAAAGGTTAGAATTGATAGGGACACAATGCATATTTCTTTGGACACATGTACATACTTTTAGGTAAAAATGAGTAATTATATGGACATATTTCACATTTCAAAGGACACATATACACAACGGTAGATATCGAATGGTCTTACACAGATCTTACATTTCTTCGAGCAGTTCTACATATTGATAGACTAAGGATTATACTCACATGGACATATTCTATATCCCCATGGACACATGTACATACTGGTAGATAAAGAATAGTACTCACATGGACAGATCCCACATTTCCATGGACACATGAAGTCTATCGTGCTGTTTGACAAACATTCTGAGTCCTTATGTTGACTGCAATCTGGATGGTCTCCGTTAGGCTCGCATAATACTAACATGATATAAAAATAAGATCTTACCAATAACTTCTCTGCTAATTATGGTAATCATATTTTACTACTTTTGTAAGTCTAAATATCGGTTCGTTCCCATACCTTAGTGTAGTTCATGCTTGATATTAGAGTAGTATAGTTTACATTTGATGTGACAATCGAGCAAAAGGAACACATAAAAGCGAGCAACTAAATGCCATAACTACAGTTTAATTCAAATTGTATACTTAGTGTTTCTAACGCCCATCGGCGGATGTTAAAGAATTCAATTAGATACAATCTCCGAATACTTTAGTTTTTGAGCTATTTGAATTCTACAAAGCCCCTCAGACGACCAGCGGTTAAACAGTGCAATCTATGCGGTCGTTTGTGCTACAGGCGTTTTCCAAAATTTACTGCGTGTATCCATATCATATTGAAGATTGTACAATGTTGATTTAACGTGTTTAACTAACAAAACCACGTCCCTCTCACCAGTAGTTTGACTTTTAAGTATCTGAACACGATCTGGATGATAGATTGTGCTATGAAAATTGTTTTAGTTTTGTTTCAACTTTGTCATCATTTTTAGAATATAATTGAAGAAAGATAAATGACAAGAAATTGACGGATCGCTGGCCCTGTCCACTGACATCCTACTAGGAAATCAAATCACAGTATTGATCTGAGATATATCAAGGTAAGATCGTTTGTGGATGACCTAAAAGACGTAACTACAGCTTTAGTAAGCTACGACGTTTAAGTCGCACAAACGAAAATGTTCAATGTCGGAAAAGTCAACATTTTACTCCTGGTGTAAATGTACATTTTGATTGGTCAGTCGATATTTTGTTCAGAGCGGCGATCCGTTATTTGAGTTCAATATCAACAAAGCCAACTCACGTTCACAATAAGATGATGCGTTGTAACTCTTCACGTCATTGACACAATCACATTTACAAGTTGTTAGGTTTAAATGTCCGCCATTCAGACAAAACTTCCCTTCACAACCTAGTTGGTGAAATATTTAAATCCATAAATATCATATATATGTTAATCTTTCTTAATGTTTTTGTTTTTGCATACATTTTGCATGCACTATGGTTGAATGTTATATAGAATGACGTACTGCAATACCACAATCGAACACGTATGAGACACCCCCTGAGGTAACTTACACAAAGTGGCTCATTTATACAAGTGGCTGCATGCTTTATCAAGGTTCATGCTTCATCTGGATCATATTGTCTGACAAAATGATCCATTCAATCCTTGAATCTAGATAGGCTTTACCATAACGGAACTATAATATATTCTAAAGTGTACATATAAATGTGTTGGTGACTTATCTTAATCGATCTCACAATCTTATACAAAGACTCCATAAATTGGCTGAAATGTACAGTTGTTGTTGTGTGTTTTTTGTTGTTGTTGTTGTTGTTTTATTTTTTATTTTATTGCTGTTTTGTTTCTCATTCTCGCATTCTCTTTGAATTCTACCTTTCAATTAACTTTATAATCAGTGATTATTCTACCTTACAAAACTCGTTGATTTACTGGATAATTGATGGATCGCTTGCCAACCCACTGACCTCCGCCAAGGTTAGTTTGACTGAGATATCAAATGCCTTTATTTTGAATAGTCAGGGACATGAAATAAAACAGCAAATCGTTGAATGACAACGAAAAGTCGCATCTACATATTGGACAAGCAGTTGTGAATGGTCCATCTTTGCATTTAAGAGATGAAGAGAATATTTTTTGTTGTCATGGAGGTATGAACCGAAAAAAATAATCACACTGTATGAATACGCGAAGCGGATTCATACATTGTGTGATTAGGGTTTTTCGGTTCATACCTCCATGAAAACAAAAAATATTCTCTTCATTTCTTATAATTTAATAGTATCGAGCGAAAAAAAGCAAAAAACCTACATCTTTTGATACCTTTTTGTATGGGACTATTTTGTGTGGAAGCATACAAAATCACTGCGTGCTCAAAATTTTGTCCATGGAGGTATGAATTCAATTTTTCGACCAATCAGAACGCTTGGCTTTGATAGACGAAACTAGCAATTAAATTATTTAGGTTTAAATGGACGAATTGATTTTTCAATTCATTTTTTTTTCTTTTTTTTTAATAGCGGAAATCCGTCAATTGTTGCTGTTGACACTTACTACAAAGTGTTGAAGTTCCATTTGTATTACAATGTTGTGGACACGAATCACAAGAACTGTTTGACCTTGACCTTAAATACGGCATGGATATGTCAGCCGGGCTCAACCTGAAATATACAAAGATAAGCTATAATAAGGAACCTTTGGTGGGACTTTTAACTATTTCATTGTATACTGCTTTTATTTGTCCATGTCTCCGAGAATAAAATGAGGAGGAACTAATCTTGATGACTGCCCACACATAGTTCTATCATTGTGAATGAGCACGGTGAAAACGGTTCTTTGTGTAATACATGTAGTTCCACATTAATCAAGATGACGTAATAGATTTTTCGTGAAGATGACATACAATATTATGATTAAACTCTCTCTCAATATTCCTTAGCAGAAATGTTGCTTGCATCAAGATCTACCTAATTCCTTTAAATACTGGGAATTGTCAAAAACACGTCTTCTATGGATTGATCTTTTTTCCCATATATAGCATGACTATGTAGTTGTTACACTGATTTTAAGTAATGGTCTAAGGGAGACAACTATTGTGTAAATAAGTAAAATTAGTAAGTTTTTCCCTTGTGTATCACATCTTAGTAGGAAAATAGACTTGTTGAACAGTTGGTTGATGACAAAAAAGATAGTATTTAACCTATTGCCAGGCAACAAAACGATTGGAAATCGTAGATGGTGCTTTAATCTGATGAAACTTTAAAACTTCAGAGAAAAAGCGTGGAGACTTTTTAAGAAAGAAAGTCTGGGCTCTTACGGGTGGGATTTGTTTCCCATATACATGGCAAAGTTGAATTGTTTGATTCATGATGTAAGAGAGACAACTTACTCTTAAGAAGAATTGCCATAGAAATGGATTTTGTCCTTTTTACCGTAGTTTGATATAAGACTTATATGCCCTTCTTTAGTTTAAAACCAAAATCATTTAAAATGAAGCTTTCTGACCTTTTGAAAGGCGTAAAGATAACTAAAACTCATACTTTCGGATTTTTAATTAAAGGTATTTCCCATCACGAGTGACAATGGATTATTTGACTATATGATTGATATTTGATTTATCTTACCTAGGAGAATAGTTACATACGTAGAAGTATGTACCGTTACAATAAGACGACCCACAACCCACTGCTTGAGTCTCAGCATTCACTATCTACAATACAACAACATTTGGTAATTTCTTTCAATAACGGATGTACTGCATAAAAAGGTTATTACAAGTAAATGCAAAGTTTAATAGACCAATCGCTGGCCCTGTCCACTTACAACGACAGGAAGTCTCGCTTCGATTTTAAACGGCGTCATTTTGTAAAATTTATGACCGGTAGCGTATAACAAAAAAAGTAGAATGAATTTTGACGACCTAAACGACGTAACTACAGCTTGAATAACGACAATTAAGTCGCCAAACAAACAAAAATGTTTCACACAAATGGCGGCTAATGTCAGAGTTCAAAACTCAATTCCGGGCTGAATATTTCATTTGATTAGTCGATATATTCCTTGATTGACAGCCGCGATTGGTCAATTTCGACTGCTCCCCAAGTGGATAAGTGCTTGAACAGTGATCTATAGGTCACGGTTGCGAGCTCCACAGTCATCCGGGTGTTTTTTAATGGAAAGACTTGTCATAGCCTCAATCTACAATACTATAATGGTGAGTTACGGGGGTTTCAGATACTTCCTCTCTTTCGATTACCTATAAGAATCTAAATTGGGTGTTCGAGAACAACTCTATTAGGAAAAAAAGCCTTCGTCGCAATTAAAGATAAATACGTTTGAACACACATTTGTCATAAATTAATACTTTAAGCAATATATTTGCTTGAACAAATTCTAACTTACAAGAATGGCATTTGCGATATCTTCACCTTAATCAGTTATACCACAATTTTGAAATCGACGATATTGAAATAGTATTATATATTTAGCCCATTTTTTTAATGAGATTTCTTTTGTTACAAGTAATTTCAAAGTTCTGACAATGTGCTTTACATCATGTGCTTTTTAACAAATATTTTAAAAATCTAGTAAGAGATTTCTTAGAATTCATTTCAAATATGTTCATTTTTTGTTCATCTTATAACAAATTGAGCTTTTCGATTACAAATCTTCAGTCATAATTTTTACCTGCGTATAGTTACTGATTTCTGTCAGTTTGTTTGAGGAACTACTGTACATAAAAGAGTTTTTCTCCGTTAACCATTGATCAATCACATGCGTCCAAGACAGATTCACTTTGCTTGTCAAGATATTCTGGCCAACGTCATATCGAGCTTCGAATGAAAAAAAAATATAGGTATTACAAAAAATATGATTGTGCAATCTTTCATGAAATTTTGTAGATGACTTTGGGACAAAAGTGGCCCTTAGTGAGCATAATAGAGAAAGAACTTCTTATTTTTCTACTAGCCCGAAATGATTGCAGATATTCATTAACTGTTAGAACATTTTTTAATACATGTAAACAAGTTTGATAATTTTCTTATTAATGAATCAGATAAAAAAAGCAGAGTCGTAATAACAGAACCAATATAAAGTCGTTGGGCGACAATATATCCTAAACACAGCTTAACCCATTCCCACACAATGATGCTTTTAGACGCCCTTAAGAAAAAAAGCTTTGGAAAACATTGTGGATAATGAAGAAATTGCTTGTGAAAAGCAATTTCTTCATTATCCACAAAGTTAACTATCCATGAGGACGAAAAAATACAAGATTCCATAAACTTGAAATTGTCATCTGCAGCCTCTTTCAATTTTGACCAGTCTAAAATTTTGCTGTATGGGAATGGGTTTATTCAATATGTATTTATTGTATTTGGTTCCTCGCTGACGATAAGCCTCGGAAATGTGTATGTTTCAAAAAGGGAAACTTTTCACTAATGTTCAGAGGAATGCTATCTAAAATAACTTGTACGGAAATTATAATTGGTTTTTGAATATTTTAGCTTTCCGTCCAATATTTATAAGTCACTTACCGGGTTGAAACCGTAGATGGAAATCGTCGTGGGTAAAGGAGCACTGTTCAGCCCAGATCTGGGCCTCGATTCTAAGGGATTTGAAATATTCCTACAACATTTGAATTGTTATTCTACAACATTGTCAAATTTGTTTGTCTGTTTAAAATGTGCAGATTTAGTGGCTGAAATACTTTTTTTTCATAAAGAAATTTTGCATTCTACCTAAAAGTATTTCGATGAAAATGAGGTAAATGATCATTATTCAACATAACATTCACAGATATTTTTACAACATCAACTTATACGTAAATACTAAAGAAATTGTTTTTTGTCATTGTTTGGTGGAAATTGTTAAACACTATCCATTTCTTTATAATCATTTAGCAAAATACTTGGCTGAAAAAGTGCATGTAGAAACATGACAAACAACAAGAGTTTGATTCTTAGCGACAAGACTGAAAAGTGGAAGCAACATGAAAAGATGATATGATACAAATTTCACTGAGTTGATTAAAATTTCAATGTTTGCAAAGAGATTTATTGTGCCTTTCCTTTTTTTCTAGGGATAAAATGAGTAGCATAGAGCTAGTTTGTATTCTTTCAAGGTGCAGTAAATGTACCATAAACATATATTTTTTAAACATGTAAAATCTCTTTTTATTTCGTATCTTTTTATAATACACCTACATAATAAATGAACCTTGATGTGAGATTTCCAACCATTTCAAATGTGCGCCCAATAAACACTCTGATCAACTTGTGAATAATGCTGTAATTAGTGACTGTCCGGGCAGAGAGAAGCCTATTACTGCCATTTAAACTTAGAACTAAGAAATTGTATCTTTGAAATTAATTCTTTTATCGCAGAAAGAAAAATATAAATCTTTTATAGTAGAACTAAGAACAAAAATTGGAAATAAATAAGCAAAGTACTGAGAGTATAGTTAAAATTGTGTTTGTATAGAGCTAACGCCACTTTGAACAATCGTTCAGTTATATCACGACAAAGTTCACTTAATTGTGTGCTTCCTGGGTACCACCAGTAGTAGACAGGGGTTCTGAAATGTCTTGTCTAAAGAAATACCCACGTTACAACGACAAGGTCGGGATTCGAATACGCAGCCCTCAACATCTCTAAGATTACAAGTCTTTCGCACTATATACCCCTTTATAAGAACGATAGAATCTTAGTGTTACTTATGTAATTAGAATGTTACGTATGCAATTAGCTGAATTGTATACATCATAATTTTGATACATATTTGAATATAATATATACATGTAAATATATTTAAAGTTTATGTATTCACAAAAAGTCTTTACTTAGGATGTTTTTGACTTTCTTCTGTTCCACCACCATTTTTTAAAAGTGAAATTGCAACAATTTACAAAGCAATATAACGAGATTTTAAATTTGCATTGTTGCATGTCTGTTATTTTCTTGACATCGTGCCTCATAATGATAATAATCTAAGTACTGAAAGTACTGTAAACTAGCAAAGCATGGTTTTGTCAAATAATCCTCTTTGTCAAAGGATATACTGATAAATAAGGTAGGTTTAAATAACCCAGGAGTTAACCCATTACAACATGTCAAATTTCTTTTACTGGTTCAAATTGAAAGAAGTTGCAGATCACAATTTCAAGATAGTTGAAGTTGGAAGAAAACATTGTGGGCATTGAAGAAATTGCTTGTTACAATGTCCACAATGTTTTTAAAGCACTTTTCTTGAGATGCTTAGATAGCATGCTTTTGAAAGAGTGCACTGCAATTTGAATAGAGTTTGTAATATTCTTAAAAAACACCAAACTGCTTTTTTATGGTGTATACATTCAACTGATTAGTGGTTAAGCCTCCAGTGGCAGTTTGCACTCGTTGAACTTTGAGTTCACCTCAAAATTTGGTCTGTTAACTTAAGCTATCAAAGCTGACGCTTTGCTAGCTAATAATAAATTCTTCTGAAGTCCGACTAGAATAGGGTGGAATAGATGTAAACTTCTAAAATTCTTATCGATAGTAACGCTTTACTTTTATTATTAACAAAACGAAAATATTAGAACTGAGATATTCGAACTTAGATATCAAAACTTAAATAATAGAATTTAAATATTAGAAACTAGATAATAGAACTTGGATTTTTTTTTAGAACTTAGATATTAATAATTAGAATGTACTACTTAGATGTTAGTCTAAACTTTAGATCGGCCATATTGTAAGTTTGAATTTATAAGATCCGAGTCAAAATGCATCCTAAGGGTTTACTGTTAGATAAAGGTTGTAAATTGAACAATTTATATGTCATATTTATACATACACACTTTATTATAATTAAGCATCACGGCAAGATCTTTACATGGCCATCAGAAAGAAAACAATGCATGGTTTTTAAATTATAAGGATACTCGCAGTCTCTTTCTTATAAAATACCACTTTTTTCTAGGTTCTAATATCTGTGTTTCTAAGATCGATTTATAAGATATTATGTCTTAGTTCTTAATTGAAATGGCTGTAACAGGTTGCTCAATATATGCTTTCCATGCACATATGAAAAGGTTGGAAATGTCAAGCACGGACCCAAATGTTAGACTATTAATAAATATTAACATATCGTTTTCATTGTCTGGGTTGCGAATGTTCGAGAGCGAATCTATTAGCTTGAAGTTTCGGTCGCAATTGAACTAAAATAAATTACTATAAACTAAAGGGTAACCAAACTTGTGTATCATACATTGTTATCAGATTCTGGCGATCATACAACAATGAAAACAAAAATCATACTCTCTTAATTTTATCATTGTGAAATACTGATGAGGGTTTTTACCATTTGAAGCATGTTCGCTGCCGCAGGAACAACATTTGCCCTAATGTCATTGTGCTTGTCAAGTATTTCCTCTGAAAAAAATATAGAAAAAATTCTATAAGAAAAAGGCAGCATCTTAGAAGTTCTAAAATTATCGACTCTGGTCAAAGGGCCATGACTCTGCAGAATGAAAATTTTGTTTCCGATTAAATAAGCGTCCTTCTAACTTTAAACATCCTTTTTTATACGCCAGTCGAAAGACAGGGCGTATTATATGATCACCATTGGCGTCCGAAGCATAACTGGTCCAATTGACATGGACTTTGTTGGCAGTTGTATACATTGCATGATTACGGAGTGCAGTGAACAAGAACTATAACTCTTCCATGTTTATTTTTTAGTTAATGCACTTTTGGATTTTTTCAGTCCATAGCATATAACTGAAAGTATCAAAGGTATGATCCCGAAACTTTAAGTGTGGATCAAAGTGCTTAAGAACCAAAACTCTACCGTACTTATTTTTTAGTTATTATCCTTTATTGTTTTCAGACTTGAATTTTGTCTTTAGCATATTTCTGAAAGTATAGAAAATATGATCATGAAGTTTTATGTGCGGATACATCTCACAAAATCTCACCAAGGGAAATTGCAATGCACAAGAATCATTACCATACCTATTTTCGAGTTTTTTCCCTTTGATGTTTTTCAGACTTGAATTTTGTCCGTGGCACATCTCTGAAAGTTTAAAAGCTATGACCACAAATCCTTATTTGTGGATAAATCTCACAAAGGGGAAGTGCAGTGCACAAGAACAATAACTCTGTCGTACTTATTTTCCGGTAATTGATCTTCGTTGTTTTTCAGAGTTATTTTTTTCCATGGCATATCTGTAAGAGTATCATAGCTTCTAGTATGATCATGAAAATTCACAGTCACAGTATGATGCAAAAGAACCATACCTCTACCTTGAGAGTTATTGTCCTTTCTTTTAAAAAAATAATTAAATGACCTATGAGGTAGTGTTTTATAAATAAACATAACGTATATATTCTTTTTTACGTCCGCGCAGTCAGAATAACTGGATTTTTATCCTGACAGCTGATGTCATCTAGCGCGCTAATCGAGCACTCTGGACAAAGTCGGTAATTTCGATCTTGGTGGATAGCCAGAGTAGGCGTGGCCGTCGATCAGTCAAATAATGGATCGCAGCTGTCAATCAAAATGTAAACCGGAAGCGGAATCTGAACTCCGATCTTTACGTTAAGCGTTTTCTTGTGATTGATGTTTTTTTATTAGTCCCGCCCATTGACTCCAACAGGGACTTCCGAAGTGCTATATTGCAAAATTCAGAGCCAGTGGCATGTAACAAAAATTTGAAATGGCTGGTTAGCGACCTAACCGTAATAAATACGGCTTGAATAAACTGTAGTTACGACGTTCTATTCTCCACACCAACAAATATATTTCACACAAATGACGATCGCTTATAGAGGTCAAAGCTCAATTCTTGACTGTTTGAATAATTTGATTGGTTGACTGTTCCTTGATTGACAGCCGCGATTGGTCAATTGCTTGCAGTAAGCAGGGATATAAATTTCGGAGAAAATGTCAATCGCTTACTTTCAATAGCTTTATCCTGAGGGACTCGAGACCAGCGGAGACACATTGTGTGGTTTGGAAAACGTCTGTACTTGTCCAGGCAAATCTGAAATTTTGTGAATTAAAATACTAGCACACATAAATCCTTCAAGAAAACACTGGGTTAAAAACGGCTTCTGTTTCTTTCATTAATTTACAGGCAGGATGGGTAAGAATTGGTCGGCAAGAATTCACTCCGATCTTGACAACACTACAAGCTTATTATTTATCAGCACGACATTGCTGTAAGCAAGAAGTTGTATTTTTATCTACAACGTTTATGGACGATATGTTCCTTCGGTCTTAAACTATGAAGTAAATCTCTACTATATTGAAAAAGTTATACCTGCTAAGAATTTAGACTTTCAAAGAATCTGTAGAAGACAGTTTAAAGTCAATTTTATTTAAAAATGATAATTCGTTAGGGTTGAAACCATTTTTAAATCCAGGGAGTGAACAATAACATAACCAGAAGGCAAATGATTGGTCCAAAAACAAAGAAGTTGCAGACGACAAATTCAAGTTGATAGAATGCTAAATACCCAAGCCTATGTGACTAAAACCTATTTGGAAAATGAAGGGATATCATTTATTTGTTTGTTTGTTTTTGGTTTGTTTGTTTGTTAACCGCTTTTTCGTCCGATCGGTTTTTGTTGTTTGGTTCGGCTTTTTTTTTTGTTTTGTTTTGTTTTGTTTCATTGTTTTTCTTTGTTGATTTTGTTTTGTTGTTGTTGTTGTTCTATACTAGTACATTCAATAGCCTTATCATCGAAAGACTAAAGAAAATAAATCGACTTTCTAACTTTCTCCATATGACTTCCCATGACTTCTTAAAAATAAAAAAAAGTAACAAAAGGAAAATCTTACTTGACAATCCACCACACAGGCTAAAAACAGAAATTAAATGATTGTATCCTCATGCTTGCGAAACCCTTTATATATCACGCTATATCTTACAATGCTTACCAGGTTTAAGCCTTAAACTCACAAGCAAAGGGGACTCGACCAAGCCTGCTACATAGTACGGATGGGGTACCTATAGGCTGCTGTTAGAATGCCAAATATACCTTTGCCATGCTGAGTCCGCAATATTCTTGTTTTCTAAGCAAGAGATAAAGACTAGATCAGCCTTCACAAAAGTGCAGTCTTATCTTAGTCTAAACCATCTATTTGACTTTTAAGTCAGAGTTGTATATATAACTAATTAATAAAAAGACTATTTGCCCTTAATATCAAGGACTTCTTAAGATTTAAATCAGCGCAACAAAAGAAACAAAACATTCTTAGTAATTTAAAATTAAAATTGTAATAAACAAAACAATAGACAGCCTTTTCTTTCACTAATGTAACTTATATCATTTAGACTGGTTTTCGGCAGGGCGCCTGTTTCGCTCCAGAGGTCCGATAATCGATAGTCACATTTACTGAACCGTGACAGGAATTCGACGGCATTACTTGGCAGAATTTATTGCCATTCACATGTAACAAAAGATTAAAATAGTTTTTGGCGGCTTAAACGTTTTAACTGCAGCTTAAAATAACTGTAATTATTGTGTTTAGGTGACTAAACCAACAAAAATGCTACATGTTATTGTCGAATTCAAATCCAGTCTAAATGTATGATTTAATTTTTTTATTAATTTTTTTGAGACAACTGCCATCTGTCAATTATTCTGTTACAGAGACGTTTTTAAAAAAAGTCTTGCCAAAAATGCATTGAACGAGAAAAAAGGGTCTTCAAGAATTGTAATAAAGGGTTATGAAAATTAGAATCTTTTTTATCGCGATTATCTTTGGTGTTGTTGTTAGTGTTGTTTTCAATTCTGTTGTTGTTATTTTTCTTTTTTCTTAATTTGTTTTTCTGTAGTTTTATTCTTTATGCGTTGTTTTTGCGATTTTTACATTGTTTTCTTGTTAAACCGAGATCTTCAAGAATTCTTAACATGTGAAAAGTAACGCTTGTTTAAAATTAAGCTGCGTGAATTTAAATAGCCCTGCTGCCTTTTGTTGAACTAGAAATTGGTGAACATAAATTGATAATATTATGATAACTAAGCAAATTCACCTATTCACCTTATTAATGGAAAGTCTCAATTTTAAACTGAAAATTAAAAAAATGCAAGACGGTATGATAACAAATACAAATATTCATGTCACAATTATACTTGTGTAATAAAGAGCAAACGTACACAGCATAAGAAACGAAACACATATCTTGACAAAACTGAGCTCCATTTCGACACATAATCTGAACACTGATATTGAATGAGTGATTCCTGAGATTTTATATCGTCCCGGGGATCTTCTTTTGGGTATCACCTGTCACTTTAAAAAGGACAATTTGGATATTACAACCAACAGTGGATTGGGGTTTTTGGCAGACAGCACTAAGAGAAAGGAATTGACGAACAAAGAATCAATTGACCAATCATTTCATTCATTCAGACCGGCTGTGAAATTTAAATTCCTACACTGGCCGACATTTTTTGTTAAGCAGTTTTGTTGGTTTTGCGATTTGAACGTTGTAAATACAGCTTATCATTCTAGCTGCTGTTACGACGTTTAGGTCTCAAACCAAACATTTTATTTCTTGTCACATGTTACTGACCATAAATTATGCAAAGCAACCCCGTTTGATATCTAAGTCTAACTTCCTGTCGGAGTTCAGTTGGTGGGACCTGCGATCTATCACAAGTTTCGAACAGTGCTTTGATGTAAACTTAGTTGCCTCGCACAGTTTGTGCAAATAGGTTTTTGCACAAGTCTTATTCACAGTTCTTACTTTGGAAAACAATGACTTTTATTAGAAATAAAAACAAAAATGCGTAACTACAGCTTGTTGAAGCTGCGGTTTAAGTGATTTAGCAGCCGACTGAGGACTTGTTTCGTCAAATCAGAGACATTGTTTTCGGAATTTTTATTCCATTTGTAAATAAGACAAAATTAGTTCATACAATGGCTTATGTATTTGTTTGGCTTGGCGGTAAATAAGTTGTGAACAAACATGCATTAAGAAGACTGGCTTATAAAAACAGCTTACTGATCGCGTGATCAAAGAATAAAGCTACCAGTCTAACCATTCATTTAGACCGAAAGCGAATTTAGAGCTCCAATAGTGGCGGGCTTTTGTGTGAAGCACTTTTCCCCGAACTTAAACATCGTAATAAATCTTATTGTCGTTGTCTTTCTGAAACCTCGTAGCTACAGCTTGATTCTAGCTGTAGTTAGGAGGTTTTAGAACGACAACGACGATGTGTTTTCCGTAATGCAAAGATATTCATTTGCTGGACACACTTATTGATATCATACGATCGCCCCCATTCATCAAAAATTGACATAATACAATACGTACGAGTGAAACGTCATTTTCATTTTCATGAGTTTGATTAGTAGGCCTTCATCTTTGTTAGATGATCAAATATCGAAACTAAAGCTTATTCAAGCTGTAGTTACACTGTTCATGTCACTTGTCAACGTCTTAAAATTTTCTTAACTGAAATAGAGGAAGGGAAAGGTGGTATCCCTCGTTTTTAACATGCACGCATTATACGCGCAAAAAGTTTTAGAAATTCCGGAAACACCGTTCTTTGCCATGTTAAACGGAATGTAGAAAAATGTTGATCGTTCATAAGAAGACTTTTTCATGTGTACTTGTGGTTAGTTATGGCGTCGCTTGGCGAAAAAGACAGACTCAGTATTTATTCATTTACTTTGGGAAACCTCAAAAATGCGGAAACTTTTCAATTCGAGTAACAGCACACTTTTCTTGATCCTCAACTTAGTTTGTGCATTGTAACAATTTTCACCGGAGAGATGATGAGAATTTTTGTTGGGGTATAAAACTAACAGTCTAATTGCGCTGTATGAAGCTGCGAGCGGGTAACATCTATTTGGGGCATTTGTTATAGAACTAATTTGTGCGCAATCATACAAAAATATTTCGTGTTCCGTTTTTTGCCGTTTTTTCAATCAAGGTATGAAACAAGGTTTTTTTTTTTTTTGCATATCAGATCTAGAAATGTTAAAAGACGAAATTCAAACTGACGGAACGCTGGCGACACTCATTGCCTCCAACAGGAAGCTCTATTTAGATATTAAAACGCCACCATTTTGCAAATTTATGGTCAGTAATATGTTACAAAAAATAATTAAAATTTTTGGTGTGCGACCTGAATTGAATAAGCTGTAGTTGCTACGTTAAAATTGCCAAATAAACAAAAATGCTTCACATAAATGTCGACTAATGTCGGAGTTAAGGTTCACTTCCTGTCTGGATGTAGGGATTGATTGGTCATTCGATTCGATTGCCCTCTCGATCCTTCAGTTAAAGTAATTATGTATAAGACATTCTACAGTTTAGACATCCAAACAGTGAATTTGAAACACTTGCTGGTATACAGTCTAAATTTACTGTGATTCATTACCTCGCCACGAGTTAACCCTTTGCTGGACAACCCCTGGATTTTACGTCCAAGCCATTTTATATTTGAGAAAATATTGTGGGAAAAGAAGAAATTGCTAGTAACAAGCAATTTTGTCTTTTCCCAAAATATTTTCTGCCCTGTAAATTAGTCACTTTTCCAATTTCACTCAGTTTTAATTGTCGTCTGCCACCAGTTTCCATATATAGGCTCTCAATCATGAAGTTGAATGGTTTTTACTTATCTTAAAGCGTACCTTAAAGCGTACCTTAAAGCGTACCTTAAAGCGTACCTTAAAGCGTACCTTAAAGCGTATCTTAAAGCGTACCTTAAAGCGTACCTTAAAGCGTACCTTAAAGCGTACCTTAAAGCGTACCTTAAAGCGTACCTTAAAGCGTACCTTAAAGCGTACCTTAAAGCGTACCTTAAAGCGTACCTTAAAGCGTACCTTAAAGCGTACCTTAAAGCGTACCTTAAAGCGTACCTTAAAGCGTACCTTAAAGCGTACCTTAAAGCGTACCTTAAAGCGTACCTTAAAGCGTACCTTAAAGCGTACCTTAAAGCGTACCTTAAAGCGTACCTTAAAGCGTACCTTAAAGCGTACCTTAAAGCGTACCTTAAAGCGTACCTTAAAGCGTACCTTAAAGCGTACCTTAAAGCGTACCTTAAAGCGTATCTTAAAGCGTACCTTAAAGCGTACCTTAAAGCGTACCTTAAAGCGTACCTTAAAGCGTATCTTAAAGCGTACCTTAAAGCGTACCTTAAAGCGTACCTTAAAGCGTACCTTAAAGCGTACATTTCATCGTCTGATTTATTAAACCGTTCTGACACAATCCCGTTTTTAAGCCCTTTAAGAAAGGAGCTTTGGAAAATATTGTGGAAAATGAAGAAATTGCTTTATTTTCCATAATGGTTTCTACCCTGTAAGACAACGATTTGTTATTATTAATATTATTATTTTTACTAATTCAAAATTGTCGTCTGCAACATATTTTAATTTGGGCCCGTCTGATATTATGTCATCTAGTAATTGGTTAAGCGACAATATAAGAATCTTCGAAAACACAGAACTCCCGTTACTGTTCGGGCAACCGATATATCCTTTTTACTGGTCAACAGTTTAACCTTTCCCTGTTTATCAAAATTAAGACTTGTCCAAGTTCAAAGCGTTGGAAGACCATATTATAAAGTAAGAACAATTCAAAAAGCAACCATATGATAGAAAATATTGTGGAAAAAAGAGAAATTGCTTGCAACAAGCCATTTCTTCATTTTCCACAATATTTCATCAACTTTAGTACCACAAGGACGCTAAAATCAGAAACGGATTAAATGGGCTTAAAAATTGTGACAATCAACTTTTCTGTATTTAAAAACAAGTCGGTCATTCTACATGAATATTTTCGTCTTGTCATTTTCTAGTTAATCCTGGAGATAAAATAGTTTAACTACGGGGTAAACTGACACGAACTGTTTTATGAGTACAAAGTCAAGTGATTATTGTTCAAAACCTATGGATTTCTCAGGCTTATATTGCTTTATCAGACCTGTACACTAAATAGTGTTGGTATGCCGTCTCTGCATGGTCTTATCTTGTCGCTGAATCACCAGGTCATAAGGTCGCATCCTCACTGAGCCACTAAATTTAATTAGCTGTAGTTTCGATGTTTAAGGTTAAGCTTAAGTCACATAAAACGGCGCCGTAGACACATCGGCGATTTCTATTTTCATCTGCTGATTAGTATAAAATAGCGTCGGACTGCGGGAGTTGTTTTCCAAAGTTTTTTTATTGGGGCGTCCTAAAACGGGATTGTGTTGGAACGGGTTATATACAAGCGTAAACCGGTTATCAACCTTCGGATGAGTCTAAAATTTCCTCGCTGTTGGCATACACATATTTCAGTGTTTTTACCAGAAGCACTTGAATTATTATCCTATACATTATTGCTGTATATTGTCCACATTGTACCTCTATGTATTGGAAAAAAGTAAAAGATATGTTCTGCTCTGTTCTGTTCAGTTAATAACTGAGAACCTTGAGTCACTAGGAACAGAGTCAGATCTGCTTGCGCAAGATAACACGATAGCATGGACTATTTGTCTTACCATGCTATTGGTTGTTCGAGATTACCCTCTTGTTTTGGTTATTTGTAAACACCTGGCTCATTCAATTGATGGGCCGCCGCTGTGAATTAAAAGAATCGATTGACAAATCAGAGCAATTACTCAGACCGAACGTGATCCTTGAACTTTGACATTTATGATGAGGATTGTTGCTAGTTTGGCGACTGAAGCGCCGTAATTCAAACTTTTTTTACGACGCTTTGGTCGCCAATCAACGATTTGCCTATTAACATTTTTCCTCAGTACGTTTTTTACAAAATGATGTAATGACTCAGTCAAACCGTCATGTCGTATGTCAGTGGAGGTGGCCAGGGTTTCTTTAGCTACTGATAAATGGGTCTCTAAATTGCATGCATTTCTTGGAGGGTCTTCCGGTCCTTCTGTAAGAATTCATTTTAACCTTTTACCAGACTAGAAAATTATTTAGAATGGTCAAAATTGAAAGAAGTTCTAGACGATTATTTAGATTGAACTAATATCGGAAAGGTAGAAAACATAGTGAGGAAAAGAGAAACTGCAAGTTTTCATTAACCATATTTCTTCAGGGAGCCAAAAAGGGGGATTTAATGGTAATTAATGGGACATCTTTAAATATGTAATGAAGATCTGGACATTGCCGAGTATAATAAACATTCAATTAATGGGTGTTCGTATTGCACTTGTTAACTCTTTATCTATAAACCTTATGATGTAATCAAATTCAAGGACATCTGTCAAGATTACGGGGATTTCAAGCGCCACTTTTACAATTAAGCCTCTAAACTTATAGATAAAGCTTCATATTCCCTGTGGATATCACTCTTCCCTGAATAGAACACATTTTGTTTTGCACCACATCGAAGAATATCTACTCAGGTAAAGATGATTTTTTAGGATGAATTCAGTAAATTCGTATTTCAACCCATTCCCACACACTGACGCTTTTGCGCGCTCTTAAAGGAAACAATTGGGACAAGCATATTCTTCGTTTTACACATAATTTTCTATCCAGGAAACTTTAAATCATTGTCTGTAACTCCTATCATTTTGGACCAGTCTAGTAACGGGTTAAACCATGAAAGAAAACATTCATTAATATCAAAATCTAATCCAATAAAAAAAGATACTCTGAAGTAAAATATAAAAGCCCCATCACCTTTCATATAAACCATTCCCACACAATCCTTTTTATGCCCTGAGGAGGTTAGGAAAACAATGTGATAAATAAAGAAATAGCTTGTAACAATAAATATATAAGTGTGTGTTTATGTGTGTGTGTGTGTGTGTGTGTGTGTGCGTGTGTGCTTGTTACGAGCAATTTCTTCATTTGCCACATTGTTTTTGAACTCCTGAATGGGTGAATATGGCCAGATCTGTCCAATTGTGCGACAATTACGGACCTAACTTGTCCACAAAAAGTCGAATTTTCTTTCAGACTTCATATTTGACACGACTTTCAAACTCAAACGGTGCTAAACAACGGCCCTTCTCTTTTCCTCCGTTAGCACCACCAGTTAGCTTCAACAGGAAGTTCCCCTCCGATTTTAAACGGCGTTATTTTGCAAAATGTGTGGCTATTAATATGAAACAAAAAAGTAGAATTGTTAGTTGGCGACATAAACGTCGTAAAGCGCTTCACATAAATAGCGCCCAATGTTGGAGTTGAAAGAAAATTTCCAGTCTAAATGAATAACTGAATTGGTCGACTGGTACTTGGCCTAGATAACATGGAAACATTCATTCTGACCAAATATCATTTGATTTGAGGCAAAATAAGACCTCTAGAATGCAGACAAGGTATTTCTAGGGTTAAACCTGGAGACCTAGTTTTTGACCCCATATAACCAAATATTGAACTTGACAGAAATATTATGCAGACAAACATTCTGAACAAATATCAAGACATTTGAACCGAAAATATGGCCTCTGGAGTGCAAACTTGTACTAGTGACCTAGTTTAACCCCGTGTGACCAAATTCGATACTTGGCTGATGTAACATGTAAACAAACTTTCTGACCAAATATCATTTGATTTAAGGCAAAAATATGACCTCTAGAATGCATACAAGGTATTTCTAGGATTGGACCAAGTGCCCTAGGAGACCTAGGTTTTGACCCCCACATAACCATAATCAAACTTGACCTAGATTTTATGCAGACAAACATTCTACCAAATATCAATTCAAATCAGGTAAAAATATGGCATTTTGATTGCACACAGGGAATTTCAACATTTTACCTAGTGACCTAGTTTTTGACTCCATGTGACCAAAACTGTTTTGCTTAGATAAAATGTAAACAAACATTCTGAACAGATATCATTTGATTTAAGCCTAAAATGTGGTCTTTAAGTGCACACAATATTATTCCTAGGATTTGACCTAGTGACCTAGTTACTCTACATAAGCCAATATCGAACCAGACCGAGATATTATACAGACAAACATTCCGACCAAAGAGATTTGAGGCAAAAATATGACCTCTAGAGAGCACACAAGGTATTTCTAATATTTGTTCAAGTGACCTAGATTTTTACCCCATGTGACCCAAATTTTAACTTCGATTAGATAACATGGAAATAAACATTCTGACCTAAAATCATTTGGTTTTGAGGCAAAAATATGACCTCTAGAGTGCAACTAGAGTATAACTAGGATTTGAACTAGTGTCCTAGTCTTTGACCCCATTACTCAATATCAAAGCAAGGTATTTCTAGGATTGGACCCAGTGCCCTAGGTGACCTAGGTTTTGACCCCCCACATAACCCAGAATCAAACTTGACCTAGATTTTATGCAGACAAATATTCTGACCAAATATCAATTCAATTGAGGTAAAATTATGTCCGCTGGAGTGCATACAAGGTATTTCTAAGACTTGACCTAGTGACCTAGTTTTAGACCACATATGACCCAAATTTGATGTTGGCTGAGATAACACGGAAACAAACATTCAGAACAAATATCTTTCGATTTAAGCCTAAAAAGTGGCCTCTAGAGTGCATGCAAAATTGTTTCTAGGATATGTTTGTTTGTTTGAATGGGGTTTTACGCCGCTTTCAACAATCTTTCAGTTATATCGCGGCGGCTGGGGCACCTAACAATGGAATCCTGGTATTTCTCACACCAGTACTACCATTACATCCCTACCTAGCCTCCAGCTGCTATCCCACATAGGTCTACGATTATCGACCCATTGGTGAGAGACAAACAGTCGGAAAGGATGAGTGCCGCCGTCGGGGATCGGACCCGGGACCTCTAGATTGATAGTCCGACGCGCTACCAACTGCGCTATGACGGCGACTTTCTAGGATATGACCTAATGACCTAGTTTTTGACCCCACATAACCCAATATTATTCTTGACCGAGATATTATACAGTCAAACATAATGACCAAATATCAAGACATTTTAGGCAAAAATGTGACCTCTAAAGTGCACACAAGGTATTTCTAATATTTGACCTCTTGACCTAGCTTTCGACCCCATATGACCCAATATTGGACTTGTCAGAGATTTCATCAAGACAAACATTCTGACCAAGTTTAAAGACATTTGAGCAAAAATTGTGGCCTCTAGAGTTCTCACAAGATGTTGACACACGTCGGACACAACTAGATCACAATAGCTCACCATGACCACTTTTCAGGTGAGCTAAAAATCAAATCATTCGTTTGTCTCTGTGGTGTAATTTGAACTTCAACATTCGCCCTCCCCCAAAAATTAAGCATTTAGTTGGTTTGGCGACTTAACCGGCGTAACTACAGCTTATCAAATCTGTAGTTCTGTTGTTTAGGGTGCAAAACAAACCATTTTACTTTTGCGCGACAGGTTACTTGCCATTTATTTTGCAAAATAACGCCATTGAAGTATGACTTCAGAAATGACTTATCTTCGACAAATAAAACAAGATGTTGGATTAAAGTTTGATTATTTATTTCACCAAAATATGTTTTAACAAATATACAAAAGGATTTTGAAACAAGTCTTTTCACCTACAAAAATATATATCTGATTAGAATCAATCATGCAAAAATGAACAGTCAGGGTAGTGTCAACCCTGGTCAGGCTTCACAAACATTTTGGGGTTCATACAGACTTTAGCGTGTGTATGTATGAGTATTTACTCCAATGATACGGTAGACGGGCCATTCTAGATACAGAAAATCTCTGAAAGTCCAAATCTTGACCTCGATCACCCAGGAGTCTGGTGTGGAGCCCCCCCCTCCCCAACTGATCTCCGATATTAAATTTCGACAAAGGTAATAATAAATGTTATTTTGTTATTAAGTGGTCAGGGTCATTCAGTAAGTTGAAAATTGTTGTTTGGCGACTCTAATATCGTAACTACAGCATTAATAAGCTGTATTTACGACGTTTAAGCCGCCAAACCAATAAAAGCACTAAACAAGTATCTCACTTAACCCTTTCCTATTAAACCCGGGTTTTTACGTTGCTTTGATTACATACTAGTGGAAAAATTGTAACAAGCAATTTTTCCTTTCCCCACATTATTTTCTACCACTTAGGATGGTTAAATTTCAAATTACATCCGGTTTTCAATGTCGTCTGCAACCTCTTTCAATATGGACCAGTTGCAAGAAACGGGAAAGGGTTAAAGTTTCGATGCCGATCTAAATGATTAAATTGACTGGTCAGTTTGTCCCTTTCAAATCTTTCTTTAGCCGAATATGAACATGCTAAAACTCGCATTGAAAGCATAACGAATTGAATTTTGCTTTACAAAACCTTAATATCATTCTTCTAAAAATCAAATAAATCTAAAACGATTGCACGCATTTAAGGTATCTTGACGTAAAAAATCACTTTCTCATTTTCAACCTGTGACTTTTCCCGTATTGTTTTCAGCACGAGCATTTTCAAAAGTTGAACACAACAGTCATATAAATCAATAATCGATAAGTGAAAACAAGAGGACCATGATGGTCCTATATCGCTCCCCTGAGTATGATTGCTCAAGGCTTTCTGATATACATATAATATTAAAAATATCAAAGCCCTACACCAAATCATTTTGGAGAAGAAGATTTTTTAAAGATTTTCTCCTTTAATCCTAGGTATAGTGAAAACCCAACCACGTTGAGCTAATTTCAAGAGTATGGTAATTTTATGAAGTAAACAAGAGGGCCTGAATGTCCCTAAAATCGCTCACCTGACTAATGTAAGATGATTCAAAATTGAAATTGGCCCAATGGTTACTGAGGAGAAGGTGTTTAAAGATTTCAAAGTCAAAAACTGCCCTACCCTTCCAAGCCCTTATTTGGTCATCAATCAAAATTCTAGAACAACTTTTGAAAAGGGTCACTCAAGGAACATTCATACCAAATTTGGTTGAAATTGGCCCAATAGTTACTGAGGAGAAGATGTTTAAAGATTTCAAAGTCAAAAAAGTGCCTGACCCTGCCACGCCCATATTTGGGCATAAATCAAAATTCCAGGAACAACTTTTGAAAAGGGTCACCAAAGGAACATTCATGCAAAGTTTGGTTGAAATTGACCCAACTGTTACTGAGGATAAGATGTTTAAAGATTTCAAAGTTAAAAAAACTGCCACGCCCATATTTTGGCATAAATCAAAATTCTGCGAACAACTTTTGAAAAGGGTCACCCAAGGAACATTCATACCAAATTTGGTTGTAATTGGCCCAATAGTTACTGAGGAGAAGATGTTTAAAGATTTCAAAGTCAAAAACTGCCACGCCCATATTTGGGCGTGCAACGAAATTCTGCCGAACAACTTTTGAAAAGGGTCACCCAAGAAACATTCATACCAAGTTTGGTTGAAATTGGCCCAATGGTTCCTGAGGTGTAGATGTTTAAAGATTTCAAAGTCAAAAACTGCCACGCCCGGCCACGCCCATATTTGGGCATAAAACAAAATTCTGCGAACAACTTTTAAAAAGGGTTATCCAAGGAACATTCATGCCAAGTTTGGATGAAAATGGCCCAATGGTTACTGAGGAGAAGATGTTTAAAGATTTCTAAGTCAAAAACTGCCACGCCCATATTTGGGCATAAATCAAAATTCCATGAACAACTTTTGAAAAGGGTCACCCAAGGAACATTCATGCCAAGTTTGGTTGAAATTGGCCCAATGGTTACTGAGGAGAAGATGTTTAAAGATTTCTAAGTCAAAAACTGCCACGCCCTGCCACGCCCATATTTGGGCGTAAATCAAAATTCCACGAACAACTTTTGATAAGGGTCACCAAAGGAACATTCATGCCAAATTTGGTTGAAATTGGCCCAATGGTTACTGAGGAGAAGATGTTTAAAGATTCCAAAGTCAAAAACTACCACGCCCTGCCACGCCCATATTTGGGCATAAATCAAAATTCCACGAACAACTTTTGAAAAGGGTGACCCAAGGAACATTCATACCAAATTTGGCGTGGTAGTTTTTGACTTTGGAATCTTTAAACATCTTCTCCTCAGTAACCATTGGGCCAATTTCAACCAAATTTGGTATGAATGTTCCTTAGGTGACCCTTATCAAAAGTTGTTCGTGGAATTTTGATTTATGCCCAAATATGGGCGTGGCAGGGCGTGGCAGTTTTTGACTTAGAAATCTTTAAACATCTTCTCCTCAGTAACCATTGGGCCAATTTCATCCAAACTTGGCATGAATGTTCCTTGGATGACCCTTTTTAAAAGTTGTTCGCAGAATTTTGATTTATGCCCAAATATGGGCGTGGCCGGGCGTGGCAGTTTTTGACTTTGAAATCTTCAAACATCTACACCTCAGGAACCATTGGGCCAATTTCAACCAAACTTGGTATGAATGTTCCTTGGGTGACCCTTTTCAAAAGTTGCTCGGCAGAATTTCGTTTCACGCCCAAATATGGGCGTGGCAGTTTTTGACTTTGAAATCTTTAAACATCTTCTCCTCAGTAACTATTGGGCCAATTACAACCAAATTTGGTATGAATGTTCCTTGGGTGACCCTTTTCAAAAGTTGTTTGCAGAATTATGATTTATGCCCAAATATGGGCGTGGCAGTTTTTTTAACTTTGAAATCTTTAAACATCTTATCCTCAGTAACAGTTGGGTCAATTTCAACCAAACTTTGCATGAATGTTCCTTGGTGACCCCTTTCAAAAGTTGTTCTTGGAATTTTGATTTATGCCCAAATATGGGCGTGGCAGGATCAGGCACTTTTTTGACTTTGAAATCTTTAAACATCTTCTCCTCAGTAAGCATTGGATCAATTTCAACCAAACTTGGCATGAATGTTCTTTGGGTGACCCTTTTCAAAAGTTGTTTGCAGAATTTGGTTTCACGGCCAAATATTGGCGTGGCAGTTTTTGACTTTGAAATCTTTAAACATCTTCTCCTCAGTAACTATTGGGCCAATTTCAAGCAAATTTGGTATGAATGTTCATTGAGTGACCCTTTTCAAAAGTTGTTCTTGAATTTTGATTGATGACCAAATAAGGGCTTGGAAGGGTAGGGCAGTTTTTGACTTTGAAATCTTTAAACATCTTCTCCTCAGTAACCATTGGGCCAATTTCAATTTTGAATCATCTTACATTAGTCAGGTGAGCGATTTTAGGGCCATTCTGGCCCACTTGTTAGAATACAGTAATTCTATGAAGTATTTTAGTACAGGGTCAATAGGTATTATTACCAACCAAATATCAAAGCTCTCGGCCTTATGGTTTGGGAGAAGAAGATTTTTAAAGATTTCCTTCTTTAAATCTATGTAAAATCAGGGATCACATAGAAAAGGGCTGATTTTCAGAATACAGTAGTTCTTTGAAGTATTTTGGTAGAGGGTCAATAGATGATGATTTATACAAAATATCAAAGCTCAAGGCCTCATGGTTTAGGAGAAGAAGATTTTTGAGGTTTTCCTTTTTAATTCTGTATGATTTATTATGTAAAATCAGGGATTTCAAAGAAAAAGGGCTTATCACCAGAATACGGTAATTCTTTGAAGTAATTTGGTATGGGGACAATAGATGATGATTTGTACTAAATTTCAAAGCTCTACACTTTATGGTTTTGTATTTTGGTAGAGGGTCAATAGATGATGATTTGTACCAAATATCGAAGCTCTAGTCCCCACGGCTTTGGAGAAGATTTTTTAAGTTTTCCTTCTTTATTTCTATGTAAAATCAGGGATAGCACGGAAAAGGGCTAATTTTCAGAATACGGTAATTCTTTAAGTATTGTGTAGAGGGTCAAGAGATGATGATTTGTACCAAATATCAAAGCTCTAGTCCTTACGGCTTTTGAGGAGAAGATTTTTTAAGTTTTGTCACTCCATTGCCATGGCAACAAGAGTTCTACATGGATTTCAATTCTTTGAAGTATTTTGAAAGAGCATGACCTAAGGATCATTTCTGTGAAGTTTGTTTGAAATTCCATTGTAAGTTTAGGAGGAGATTTTTTTGTAATTGTGAACTGAAGGACGGATGGACGCTGTACGATGACCGATCACAATAGCTTACTCTCAGGTGAGCTAAAACTAGATCAATAATGCGAAATAAACTGTTTGAGACTAGCTGAGTGTTAAAAAGTTTATCAATTTATGCAACTCACAAATATGAGTCCATGACATTCTGAATGAAGTATTCAATTGACAAATTGAAAGTCATGATCACTGACCTCCGATATGGTAGTTCGGCTGAGGTATCTTTTGGTAAAATATATGAAGTTAAAATGCAAACCATAGGTTGGTGGCCTAAATGTTGAGACGCTATAGTTACTAGATCTAAAATGCTTAAAGTAAATGTCAGAGATCAAATTTTATTACCTGTCTAAAGGAATGGCTCGATTGTGCAATATTTGGTTGATTGACAAATTTGATCCGTAATTTTGTTCTTGTTTTGGACCGTGTTTTAGAGTCAGTAGGTAGTATAATTTAAAGACACGTAAATGAATGATCCATTGCCTCATTATCCTGCATTTTGATGCTGAAATAAAGGCTTACAAAACAAATTTCTATTTGTAAAAACAGGTCCTCAATATCCCAATATGATTTTATCCAAAATACATCTAAATAATAATCATTCAACACATGAACCAAGAATTTAAATTCCTGCAGAAAAAAACTTGTATGAAACAGGTCATCCCATTTTTTTCACGAGATTTGTTTAACCCTTGGGGCGTATCTTCAAATAAACCAACTTTAATAACTATTTGCAATTTCTTTCAGTTTTGACCAGTCTTAGATCCCTTTGTTTTGTAATTGATAAGAAATGATGTGTAGCTGTGCAAATATAAAAGTAACACGGTTAATGTCAAGAATTAAGTATATAAAACATGGCACCACTTAAGACTACATAAAACTTGGCAGTGAATTTATTCTCGGTGAGAAAAGGCGAGACAAAAAAAATGGACACAAAACCAAATTTATCGAAAATGCCAACATGAGTGGAGTACATATATTTGTTTTGCAATGATCAAAGCTCCAAATTCTGAGAAGTCAAAACTCTTACATACACGTTATACAACTGAGTATAATTCAGTGTTAATCCCTCATTTTCTCTTAGTTGATGAAATTTAAAACAAGGGGGCCAGAATGGCCCTAACATCGCTCACCTGACTAATTTATGATGATAAAAAAAAACTTGAAAGAACACAGGCATATTTGACATTGAGCTGTGACATTAAAGATTTCAATGTAAAAAAATAGCCCCGCCCTGCCATGCACATATTTCGGCGTAAATCAGGGTTCCCACAATCTTCATACAGTAAAATTCCCTGACTTTTCCCTGACTAACTTTCAAAATTCCTTGACTAAGTGTAAAACAGCTCAGGAGGCAAGGGGGGGGGGGGAGGGCTTAAAACCCTTTCAGTTTTTCTAATGTGTGTTTGCACTTTGCAAACAAAACTTACTCATAGGCATTTTTTCTCTCATAAACAGAGACTCAAATTAGAGATGAGTTAACAAATACATCAACAAAATATGCTTTCAAATGAGATACAATGACAAACACATCCATGCCTTTTTTTGAAGAACTGCCATAGCCACTTGTTGTTTTACCTTTACTTTCTTAAATAATTCTACATCTGATTCTGAAATTTCCTGACTTTTCCATGACTTTTGCCATATTTTTATATTTCCCTGACTAGTTTCAAAATTCCCTGACTTTTCTCTGACTTTGATTTCTTTTTCATTTTCCCCTGACTTTTCCCTGACCGTGGGAACCCTGTAAATCAAAATTCGGCAAACAACTTTTGAAAAGGGTCATCCAAGCAACATTCATGCCAAGTTTGGTTGAACCAATTGTTACTGGGGAAAAGATGTTTAAAGATTACAAAGTCAAAAACTGCCCTGCCCTGTCATGCCAATAATTGGGCATCAATCAAAATTTCCTAAAAAACTTTTGAAAAGCGTCACCCAAGGCATTCAAGGTTGAAATTTGCCCAATAGTTATTGGGGAGAAGATGTTTAAAGATTTCAAAGTCAATAACTGCCACGCCCATACTTGGGCGTAAATCAATATTTTCATGAACAAATTTTAAAAAGGGTTACCAAAGGAACATTCATGCCAAGTATGGTTGAAATTGGCCCAATGGTTACCAAGGAGAAAATGTTTAAAGATTTCAAAGTCAAAAACTGCCACTCCAATATTTGGGCATAAACCAAAATTTCGCGAACAACATTAGATAAGGGTCACTCAAGGAACATTCATGTTAAGTTTGGTTGAAATTGGGCCAATGGTTACAGAGGAGAAGATGTTTAAAGATTTCAAAGTCAAAGACTGCCCCGCCCTGCTCCGCCCATAATTGGGGGTCAATCAAAATTCCATGAACAAATTTTGAGGAGGGTCACCCAAGCGTCATTCCTGCCAAGTTATGTTGAAATCAGCCCATTGGTTACTGAGGAGAAGATGTTTAAAGAATTGTTGACGTCCTCCAACGCACATTGGACAAAACATGATCACAAAAGCTCACCTTGAGCACTTTGTGCTCAGGTGAGCTAAAAACATGTCCTTTGTGGCAGACAACATTGTGAATAATGAAGAAATTGCATGTGACAAGCAATTTCTTCATTTTCCAAAGTCATTTTCTTGATGAGGGCAAAAAAGAGTTATTATATGGGAATGGGTTAATTTATCACATACTGATAAAAGTGAAATTCTGTGAAAATGTTGCTGAAATAACAAAAGAATTGATCAATGCTGTCCACCATACTTGCCCCTGCCTGCTGATAATTGCCATTCTATTAACCAGGTCTTCTTTGAAAAGCTTGGTTAACAATACAAGAACATCAATACCATTTCTAAATATGACGGAAAATGCATGCTAAACTATGATAAGAAAATATGTATGCTATATCTACAGCTGAAAATGATATAACGGCTAAAATGCTACATAATAAACTTGCACAAAAATGGAGCAAAAATATGTTAACCTAATAGTAGACAACAAAAAATAAGACTGGTCCAAAATAGCATAAATTGCAGATAACAATTTGAAGTTGATACAATTTCAGTTATCACTGTCCTTCTGGGAAGAAATGAAGGCTTGTAACAAGCAAATTGTACATTTTCTACATTGTTTTCCTGAACCTTATTCTAGAGAGGCTTCCTAAAAATCGGATTGTGTGGTAAAAGGTCATGGGTTTAATAGATCCATCATGTCCCAAATACATACAGTTAACCCATTCCCACATAATGACAATTTTGGACACCCCTCAAGATAAACAATTGAGTGATATGAAGAAGTTTCTTGCAACAAGCAATTTCGTTTTACACACAGTTTTCTATCAAGAAAGTTGAAAAAAATCTAAAATTTTCATAAAGTTAAAATTGTCATCTGCAACTCCTTTCAATTTGGACAAGTCTAAAATTCTGCTGTCTGGTGATTGGTTAAAAACAGGCTTGGATCTAATAAAAGATCTATTAAAGCTTCATAAATACATCAGCAAAAATGTAAATTTAAAATAGCAGCATCAAATAGCGAGATACACAGGATCATCAAATAGCACACTAACATGATCAAGTTCATAACAAGAAGACCATGATGGTCCTAGATTGCTCGTCTGAATTGTCTGCTGTTAAAAAAAATGCAACTAGAGACAAATTACTATAACCAGTTTCATGAAGATTGAGCCAAAACTGCGACTTCTATATTGTTTATAGGGTTCATCCTTATGACCTAACAATTAATCTGGCTAAGTTTAATGAAGATTGAGCCAAATTTGTGGCCTCTAGAGTGTAAACAAAGAATTTGTCATTAAGGCCCCTTTTCCTGTGTTTTCGAATAGAACCCTCCAATAATCGATAGCCTTCATCCTCATGACCTAACAATAATTCAGACCAAGTTTCATGAAGATTGGGTCAAAACTGTGGCCTCTAGAGTGTAAACATTCCATTGTTGACGCCCGACGGACGACAGACATTCAGTGATCACAAAAGCGCGCCATGAGGACTTTGTGCTCAGGTGAGCTAAAAATCATGCTTTCCTAAAGATGCATTTCTTTCTTTATGACTGTAAACAAATTAATTGTGAAATTGTAATAAATTCGTTTACAGTTAGATAGAATTAGCACTGAATTTCTTTAATTTCAAGTATGCATTAAGTTTATAAAAACAATCTTTCCCTGTAAAAATTCCTGTTCACTGTTCTTTCCACTTTGCTGTAAACAGATTCATGACAAATTTGTAACGAATTTGTTTTGAGTTACACAGAACAAGCGCGGACATTTTTAGATTTATATATGCATGTTACAATTATAAAGACCAGAGAACAGAGATGGTCATAAATCACTCAGCTTAGTCATCTGCTGATGAACCCATTGCCAGACGGCACAATGTTAAACTGTTCCATATTGAAAGGAGTTGCAAACAACAATTTAAAGTTGATGAAATTTTAGTTGTCTTTTTGTTGTTGTTTTGGGGGGTTTGTAGAAGGCAATCAGATGTAGCAACAGGCTAAATATAGAACCTCTAGGCCTTATGATCTGTACATGTACTTAAATCATTTCTAAGGAGAAAAGAGTGTTCCAGGTCGGAGCTCTATTGGGGTAAAAAAAGGCAATATTTTGACAACTTTTATAAAAGGTTGCAAAATAGGTCATTCTTTGTTTCTTTCTAAAATAGGCTGAGTCAAGGCAGGGTCCAAATGAGAACCAATAACATTATTTTGACATTTGTGAAAGGGTCAAAAGATGGTGTCAAAATACAAATTGAAAATAAGAAACCTCTCAAGGACAGATTGTTTGTCCCAAGAAGTTCATTAATTTTAACTTCGGTTGGAATTCATCCGAAGAATATTCCTGCAAAGCTTGATCTTACAAAAAATGTTTTCAAAAAAGTGTGGAAAGACTGATAGACTGACAGATGAGGACTGATCACAATAGCCTACCTTGAGAACCGTATGATTTTGCTACATATTAAATATGAATTCCCTTGTCAGCATAAAATATTGCAGATTTTTTTTTTTCACATTATCTGGATAAAATTGTCACACAATAATCTTAATCAATTAACCCATTCCCATAAAAATCCTTCCTGTTTACGCCTGTCAAGAAAAAAGCTTTGGAAACAGAGTTGAAAATGATGAAATTGTTTGTATCAAGCAATTTCTCTATTACCCACAATGTTTTCAATCCAAAATGACCTAAAAATCAAAATTTCATCAACTTCATATTGTTTAATGTAGCTTCTTTCAATTTGAACAAGTCTAAATTTTCCTTGTGTGAGAATAGGTTCAGAAACTTTACTTTTAAATGTTTAAGAACTGCAAAATCATGTATAAAAGTACAAAGGTAACTAAACAAGTGAAAAGAAAACAAGAGGGCCAGAATGGCCCTAAAATCGCTCACCTGACTAATGTAAGATGATTCAAAATTTTGCCAACACTTTTGAAAAGGGTCACCCAATGAATATTCATTTAAATTTAGTTGAAATTGGCCCAATGGTTACTGAGGAGATGTTTAAAAATTTCAAAGTAAAAAAACTGCCCCGCCCTGCCACGCCCATATTTGGGTGTAAATCAAAATTCTGCAAACACCTTTTGAATAGGGTCACCAAAGGAACATTCATGCCAAGTTTGGTTGAATTGGCCAAATGATTACTGAGGAGAAGATATTTAAAGATTTCTAAATAAAAAACTGCCCCAACCTGCCACGCCCATATTTGGGCATCAATCAAATTTCACAAACAACTTTTGAAAAAGGTTCACCAAAGGAACATTCATGCCAAGTTTTGTTGAAATTGGCCCAATGCTTACTTAGGAGAAGATATTTAAAGATTTCTAAATAAAAAACGGCCATGCCCATATTTGGGCATCAATCAAATTTCCTAAACACGATTTGAAAAGGATCACCCAAGGAACATTCATGTCAAGTTTGGTTGAAATTGGCCCAGTGGTTACTGAGGAGAAGATGTTTAAAGATTTCAAAGTCAAAAACTGCCCTACCCTTCCAAGCCCTTATTTGATCATCAATCAAAATTCTAGAACAACTTTTGAAAAGGGTCACTCAAGGAACAT